>CM059622.1:9600994-10854315 GCA_030435675.1 Steinernema hermaphroditum
AGCCGTCGCCGTGGGTGGTGGTCCCGACTGGGCCCTGGGAGGCGTCGGGGGCACGCTTCTCCTTCCCAGCAACAACGGAGGCGTCATGGACGACGAGCACAAGCTCATCGCCAGGTACTCGGCGAAGCTCGCCGGAAGGACCGTGGTGAGTCAGAAGCCTTTCCTCTTGGCGAGGCAGACCTTCGACGAAGTCTAATCACCAACTACAGTACCCCTCGACCGCGTCGATAGCGGGGATGAAGCCGGTGCGGTCGACGATGATGGACAGCCTGGATGAGAGGGCGATGATCGCGCAGCTGGAGGAGGAGAACGGCGAGATGCTGCGGGAGATGGCCTCTCTGGACCAGCAGGTGGGGCCGGCGAGGATATCGTAACCCAGGGTATTCAGGCGATGATGAACGACAGTAGCGACCAGCTGATGGCGCTGCGGGAGAAGAAGAGCGAGCTGGAGCTGAAGATGCGCACGATGCAACAGACGCGGCGTCAGCTGATGCAGCAGCTGGAGACGGTGATGTCGCAGCTGAACGTAGGTGCCTCCGAGGGAGAGCCTTCCGAAGTCGCCTTTCAGACGACGTCGATGAGCGGCGGCGGCACCATGGGTCGCGCGATGTCCTCGTTGGGGAACCTTCCGGATTCGCTCTCCGGCATCGGCAACCGCGTCAGCTCGGCCTTCCGGGAGCCGAATGTGCCGCGAGCCGGCAGTCTCCCGGCCTCCCAGCTGCAGGGCGACCTGCTCAGTGCCGCCGACGACATCACAGAGAACATCACGCTGCTGATGGAGCATGCCCGCCACGAAGTCGAAGACGCGCCCCTCCCCGGCGATGGCCTCTACTCGCGCTCCGTGGGCCAGTTCTAACATCTTCTGTACATTGCCAGTTGCCAAGTGTTGCAAGATTGCCTTATGAAAGTAAACGAAATCTATCTAAATAATCTGATCTACACTTCACACCGACATCCAAGGCTCAGTTTCTAGGGGCTCACTTCAGCGTAACGCCACTGGCGCTTAGAATACACTCAGGGACTCGGACTCCCTTGCATCCTTCCGGCCCTCTGGCATGTCGACGAACCGCCTACTGACGTGCAGCCACGGCCTACCGTACTAGTGAACAGTCTCTTTGAAGGGATCTTCTCCGGCGTGTCAACCGGCTCGTTTTTCCGTCCTCGGCTGAGTAGTAAATGTCACACGTTAGGACATCGATCTTACCACATCTTCAATAACTTGTATCTGCAGGTTTGCACCGATTATGATCGGTAGCAGCGCTCATGTCGCCCGCAAAATGATCAGCGCCCCGCATTCCATTATTGAAATACAAAACCGTTCGAATAACGGTCGAAGTTCTGACTTTCGGACACTTCCATGTTAGCTCAGAATCACCTAGCTTACAAGCGAAATAACTTTCTCCGTCTTGCGTGCCTTGTGGTCGTTCGATGCGCAAAATGTTAAGGAGACAAAGGCGCACAAATTCATTGGATGGATTTAGATATAATGCATTATTCGCCGAGAAATCGGCAATTTACTGCTGAAATCGTCATTTTTCGCGAAAAACAGCCTGCCATAAGTGCGAAATAACTTTTCGTAGATTGCGTAGTTTTCGTTCGCTCGGTACACAAAATGCTCAGTGAGCTCTAACGCACAAATTCATCTGATGGATTTCGTTCTAGTGTCCTGAGCGTCGAGAAAAGTTGGAAAACAGGTCGAAAAATGACCGTAAAAAGTCGAATTTTTTGAGTTTCCGATATTTTTGTATCAATCGATAGCTCTCGGCGTCATTAGTGATTTGCCGTTGGAATTAGTGCAAATGGACTGATCTACACGGAATTACAGGCCAAAAACTACCCACAAAGTAGCCTGGTCCCGACACGAAGCGGCGGACGCTTTCGTGAACCAATTTCCCTTATGCTGACACGCCGTGTGGCATGGCGTGTCAGAGTACCTAAACAAGGTCAGAAAGTTTGGGTTATTGCCATATGGGCCCTGCCACGACTTCCCTGGGAAGTACGCGTACTCATCATTCTATACAGTTCCAAACCCTGAAAGCAATAAGAAGAGAAGTAGCAATGAAGGAGACGCCCGCGGTATATCGATACATCGTTACGTAATATCATGCGCGATTTGAAACTGCATAGAAAGATGAGTACGCGTACTCCCCAGGGAAGTCGTGGCAGCACCCATATGGCAATAACCCAAACTTTCTGACCTTGTTTAGGTACTCTAGTACCCTTATACGCACATAATATTCTGGGTTTTCTTGTTCTCGTGAAGGCCTACATTTACATTTACTCTTGAATCAATGACATTCGTCATGCAAGATATCTCATAATGCTCAAAGGAGAACCGTATATTACCGTAGTGGCTGCTGATCTTCTTTTTTCGGCGCAGAGAGCGACGTCCGAATTGAAGACAGCTATCCCATCAATGTGCGCGGGCTTCGAAACGACAAAGAGGCTGTATCCAGAAGATGCGCGGTGGTGGAGCATAACAGGCGACGTGGAATCCCGTCTTCGGTGCGGTTGACGGAGCAGACTTCGGAGTTGGGGCGATTCTTCGCCTTCAGTGGACGGCGCAGGTGGTCGGGTGATGCTGACGGTCTTCTTGGCGAGATATAATTCGGCTTACGTTCCACGCCAGCCACAGCGGATTGGAACGGGGCGATCATTGTGCCAACAACGACGGCCGAGAACAACCGCTTACTCAACTCATCCGAGCGAACTCACAAGGGAACATCCCCAAGTGTCCGACGAGTTAGGAGCTGAGATGTGGCGCGGCTTGTAGACGGTCTTCTAACTAAGAAAACGCACATAATCTCATCGGCCATAAATCAGTCGGGCTACCATAAAGATGGTCATGAAGTTGCAAGGTCTCCTGGTGCGATGTCCCTGACTAGTCAGAATATACGGTATTTTTGTCAGTTTTTTGTCATTTTTTGACCCCTTTTCTTGCTAAAAGAACATGGTTGTTAACTGGTAATGTTAATTTTGGCTCTAAATGCCGAAATCCTTAAAAACCCCGTCCAAAATCGGACAAAAATACCGTATATTCTGACTAGTCAGGGACATCGCACCAGGAGACCTTGCAACTTCATGACCATCTTTATGGTAGCCCGACTGATTTATGGCCGATGAGATTATGTGCGTTTTCTTAGTTAGAAGACCGTCTACAAGCCGCGCCACATCTCAGCTCCTAACTCGTCGGGCACTTGGGGATGTTCCCTTGTCAGACAGCCTCAGAGAGAGAGCGAGTGGGCGACCCGACCGATCGCTGGGAACACAAATGAAAGACCGAAGGCCTACCATACTGTAAAAATTTCATTTCAATCGGCGTGGCACACTTTGTGAGGGTCCCTTGTCAGTAGTGTTCATGTTGCCCGCATAATGTTCAGTGACACGTATTCCACTGGTAAAATGGGAAACCGACCGAAGAACGATAAAAATTATTCAAAATTTCTGAGACTTCCATGAAAGTCCATGAAAGCCGCACCGTTAAAATGGATAAACTTTCTCAATTCGTATTCAATCGTCTCCAACCGGGTCGCGAAATGCTCAGCAGAGAATTTACCATCGATTCGTGCATTGGATTTTGCAAATTCGACTTCTTCGCGGAGAAATCTGCATTCTAGCGCTGAACTAGACCATTTTTGAGCTAGAATGCCAATCCGTAGAAGTGGACAAACTTTTTCAATTCGCAATGGATCTCAGTGAGTCGGTCTGCAAAATGCTCAGCAGAGAATTTGCCACCGATTCCACCTTTTGATTTTTATTTAATATCCTGTGCGTCGAGAAAAGTTCGAGGAACCACAAAAAATGGCTCAAAAAGTCGAAAATTTCTTCAGTAACTCGTATCTTCAGATTTGGACCGATTATGATCGGTAACGGTTGCCCTCAAAATGATCAGCGCCGCGCATTCCAAAGCAAAGTTCCACTCCGCACACGTTCGACGAACGGTGGAAATTCAAGAAATTTCTGGAGCTTCTGTGATTTGCCCTACTTCCAAGCTTAATAACTTTTTTTTCAGGCCAATGCGTTTCATGCTCATTCGGCACACAAATGCTCGCGAGAGGAAAACGCACAGATTTGTCTTATGAATTTTGATTTAAGGCATTGTACGCAGAGAAATCTGCAATTCATTGTAGAACGTGCCATCTTCGGCGGAAAAATGCCCAGTCTTAGACTCGCTATAACTCTGCGCACGCTGAGTAGTTTGCGCTCGTTCGGTGCGCAAAATGCTTAACAGGCTTTAGTGCATACATCGATCCCATCAATTTCGATTTAGTCCACACAGAGAAATCTGGAATTTAGTCCAAAAATCAAAAGTGCCCGGTCATAGACGCGAAATAACTTTTTCAGGCCAGCGTGTCTCTTCCTCGTTTGGCCCACAAAATCGCGAGAGAAAGGCGCACAGATTTGCCTTCTGAATTTTCATTTAATGCCTTCTACGCAGAGAAATCTGCAATTTACTACAGAACGCGCCTTTTCTGACGAAAAATGTCCAGCCGTAGAACCAAAATATCTCGTCGTAGGCTGTACGGTTTCCGCACAGCCAGTGCACAAAATGTTCAGCAGGCTCAAACCTAGTGCAGAAACCTGAATGCATATTTTGCGGATTTCGATCGACTGTCCTGTATATAGAAAAAGTCATGAATAACTGTCGAAATGCACAAAATATGACGAGTGTTTTGTGGTTCCGGACACGATGAGAAGAAAACGACCGAGACACGATTTTTCCCGCTTTTTAATGGCGCTGACACGCCGTGGAAGCTTTAAAGGTGCAGAAAAGCTCACTCGTCGTTTCCGGGTGGTCCCACCGCGAAAATGGCGCAACTCGACGGAGTTCGGCGATGTCGAGGGCGCCGTGAGCGTAACCGTCGCCCGATCCGCGAGGACTTCGGTCCAGGCGAAAATGTCATTCGTGGACGCTGTGGTAGCCAGATTCGCTGCTTAGCCAAATTCGCTGCCCACAGTAATTTTCAGGGAAAACGTGTCGAGACCTTTGTTTAGTTTTCATACGTTCGGCTTTTTGTTTCTTTTTTTTTGTAGTTTACCCAAGCTTGTTTGTTGTAGTAGCTTCTGTGTGTGGTGAACTTTTTGCCGAAAATCTTCTCGCCTTTTAACGTAAAGCCTTACTGACTAACGTCCTTAGAAGTCATCCCACAATAAACGTAGAGCTTTCGGTTCGACGAGAGAAACAGCCATTACTTTTGGAACATGCAGCCTAGTTATCGGAAGAAGCGGCGAACAATTCTTTGGGTGAACGAAGTGACTTAAAGGGACAGTGTCATCGTGAAAAAATTTTCTCAAATCTTTCTGAAAGTTACACAACCCCTACCCAGTTTTTAGCGGAACACGATGGTGATTTCCGTTTCGCTGCAGACCTGCAGGTTTTCGAGCTACAATCCTTCTACCGGAAGCTGGTATTTACTGGATTTTGCTTGGCCTTATCACGAGGTCCCTGATAATTTCGATTTGTCTACTGTAGCCATTTCCTGCAGCATATGGTGGGCAGTTCGAAGGTGGGTAGTTCCGAGCGAAGCTCCGAGCAGCGAGGTCAGGCAAAGCGTTGTGAGACCCCAGTCAGTAGTCTGTCTGCTGCTTCCAGCTGCTTCAAACCCAAGCGCGACCGATGCTGTGTATAATCAGAGTTTGAGTCAGATGGACAACTTTATTCTATTTAACCTTCCTAGAACAACAATTATGCGTGTGACTCTACGACCTCATATGTCACTTTGTATCAAACTCTTAGCCACGGTAAGACGTATTAAAGGGAAGATGGTCAAACAAGAAACAAGAATTTCTGGAGATATGTTCTGCGTAGCCAAACGGACACACTGTAGTCATGACAGTTCTGCCGTTGTGGGACACTCTAAACTTCAGAAACAGTCCCTAAGGTTAATTTGTTTCTTTGCAGTAAACCAATTATCTGAAGGGTAAATCAGTCGGTCTCACTCGTGTCGCGGTGGCGAGCGGTCGGTCCCTCCGGTCGCTCTCTGAGCGCCCGGTTGGTCAGACAGCAAATCCTGTGGCATGTATGAGTTTTCCGGCTTCCAGAGGGAATTGGGACACCCGGAAGCCGTAGTCCCACCACCGTTGACAACAAGATGTCCGACGCCAGGAATCCGGCAGCGCGAGATGTCATCCCGAAGGTCGCCGACGCTCTGAGGACGCCACCACCGACGAAAACGCAACTTCTGGACCAGTGACTCATCTTTTCGAAGCATATGCGAGCTCAGAAGCGTCCGCTGTGCCGCAAACGCCCGAGAAGAAGAAGTTTCACCGCCATTTCCGGAGATGCGCGATTCCCAGATGCCCCGTGAAGCGCGCCGTCTACGACCGGTTCGACATCAACACCACGCCAGGAATTAAGCCGTCTACAAGTGATATCCTCTGTTGTCTATTTTCGGTGTCATGCAAGGCGTAACGCCTTTGATTCATGAAGTAAAGTAAGTAAGTAAGTAAATCAGTCTATGGGTGTCTCGCAGTAATTAAAGACCCGTGTTGATCGTTTGTGAAGGCTGGGATTATTAGAAGGTCGAACGTATTGAGAATAATGCTTGAGACTACACTAAAACACATTCTGTGACATTTTTGGTATGTAAAAGTCGAACACGAATGTAATGTCCAATTGCGCCTTTGAAGTGTTTGTAGATTTCGGCCTTTACCTTCTACCCCAGGATAGATACAACCTTTTCCCTAATACACTATTAAGAAGCCTTAGGCGTGTATCGAAGACTGACCCCTTTCATACCTGTATGTTATGTCTCACCCACAGCATCTGCAAAATTACGAATGGAAGGGAAATGTGTAGACAACAGCCACCTCCGAAAATTGCATAAAGCTTCTAGCCCAAATGAGCACTCCTTAAGCACCTGATGGACCGAAGATATAATTACGTTCAACGGAACATGGATGTCAATTTTTACAAAAAAAGACCAAAAAATCCTATGAAATGTACAGTGTGGTGTCGGTGTCCATGGCATAAGTTACCTACGATATGTTTGTGGTATGAGTTGGTGGGGGATGAGTTACCATGTGTCCAACATAAGCAGTAGACAGTTGGCTTCACTGCTCGCTGCTTCGAGCAACGACACTGCTGCCTGAGGTCCCACAGCGATTTGCCTGATTTCGCTGGTGGTGCTGTTTCTGCTGCTTCGTGGTGCCTCCAATGACGACGCTTGTCGTCGTTCGCAGCCACCACCCAGCATATGCGACCCGAACACTCTACCACCAAGTGCGCGTTTGGCGAAGAGGTGGTGCGTTGTTCTTGGAGACTGTGTAACAGGGTTCAGTCCCCCGTGTGGCCGGAATTTTTTCTTCGACGTTCTTGGTCCGTTCTGAATGTCAACAAGATGCAGTTATGCCTATGAGGACAAAAGACAAGCAGTTTAAGTAGAACCCAAGTATAGCTGGCTATTCTACAGATAAATTGCGATCTGGATTTTAAGGAAGCTTGTTGACATTCAGAACGGACCAAGAACGTCGAAGAAAAAATTCCGGCCACACGGGGGACCGGACCCTGATAGTCTCCAAGAACAACGCACTACCTCTTCGCCAAACGCGCACTTGATGGTAGAGTGTTCATATGCTACAGGAAATGGCTACAGTAGACAAATCGAAATTATCAGGGACCTCGTGCTAAGGCCAAGCAAAATCCAGTAAATACCAGCTTCCGGTAGAAGGATTGTAGCTCGAAAACCTGCAGGTCTGCAGCGAAACGGAAATCACCATCGTGTTCCGCTAAAAACTGGGTAGGGGTTGTGTAACTTTCAGAAAAAAAAAAAAAAAAATAACTCCCACTAACTACAGGGTTGCTAAGTTGAAAACGCTTGTAGATGAACGCAGGTAAGGATAAGACAGGGCGAATATATTGTAAGAACAGCAAACCTCTCAGCTCGAAGGGGCTCAGGACAACTCATACCAGGACAACTCATACCTGGACAACTCATACCAGGACAACTCATACCAGGGACAGCTCATACCATGGACAACTTATACCAGGACAACTCATACCACGGTGTGCCGACAATTGCGCGACGACAGTTGCACAAAATACACGTACAAATACATGACATAGGCTGGTCTTAGGCGCTGGCTTAAGCTTGTGCTTAGATAATGAAGGTTGTGTATTCATTTTGCGTGCGGTTTAACATCTAGGCTTGGCTTAGACTCCGGTTTAAGCTCATGCCTATAGATTTTAAGCGAGCCCGCAGGGCGAGCCCAGTAGTCGCGAAAAAAAGGACATGTATATGTAGACAGAAGACCATGCTGCAAAGTGCGTGAAGCTATTAGCCTAAGTAAAACTTATTAGACGCATGTTGGACCGAAAGCATAGCTATGGAACGTGCAGCCACACTTTTGAAAAAAAAACCTAAAAAGTGCTGTGAAATGTGTGATGCGGTATGAGTTGCCTTGGCATGGGCTGTCCGCGGTATGAGTTGTCCTGGTATGAGTTGTCCTGGTATGAGCTGCCATGGACCCCGCATATAGTCGGATTAAAAAATTGGTGACATTTTTTTCGCTTTGGTCCCACCACGCCATTTTTTGCGCGCGCAGCGCCAGCGTTGCGCGTGGTCCTCCATTTTACGACGGGAAATACAAATCGTCTGCATGTTTGGACACTTTTGACGGGGATATCACGCGAATCTCAGAATTCTACAAGCAAATCGATGTTCCTCGGTTAATTGCGAGTCGATTGAGCCCAAAATTGTCGAAATTGAATGCGTGCACAAGAAGTTATTCTCATTTTCATCGCCAGATACCGCGATATCAATGCACAAATCATGGTTTTGTGGTGTTTCGCCGGTTTTTTTTGGAGTTTTCCCCGGTACAGAACATCTTCATCGGATTGAGATCATAGTAGTATAGCGGAAGTTACGAGCGGAAGTTAGTATTCCCTCGATAGCAACTCGTAGAGTTTGGGGGCGGATGCACGAGATTCTTTCATATCACGGTTCGTCGACGAGGGGAATAGGGGGTCAGGAGTGGAACTGTGTCGTGTGACTCCCGCCTGGAAGTCCCTTACAGTACCCTGGCGAGTCCCGCGCGTGAGCTGAGAAGCGGCCGTTTTGCAAGCGCCGCCAGGTGGACCCCGTTCTCGCTCTCACGTGATTTTTCCTGTGTTTTGTTTTGGAAGCTAACCCCCGGGCGCTGTTTAATAAAGCACTCGATTTGGTTGTGTGTTCTCACGTGTCCATTCGTCCACTGCGTATTCGTTGCTCGATCGTTGTCGTCGTCGAGACTTTGCCTGTTTCTTCTCCCGTTTCCGCGTTCGTACGGCTGTGCTAGTACAACATTGGTGCTCCGATCTCGGTACGGATTACCCGTCGACCAGAGAAGGATTTTGAGACTGATCGCAGTCTCCCGCGTTTCGCGTCTTGCAGTAGTCATCACCCGCAGCGACTCCACGCAGTCCAAGGGAAGAACCGCACGCTTCAACATGCCCTGCACGTGACTATTCATAGCGACTCCAAGCAGTCCCAGATACGTGTGTAAATCATGAGAGCTGAAAGACCCACCCGCAAAGTTGCGGAAGAGGCAAAGCGCAAGTTGAACGCGCAGAACAGGCACACAGGTGAGATCGACCGCGTACTCGCCACATCGGAAACAGAGGATCGGCAGAAAACCGCACACCTCGCCAATGCGCTGATAAAGGACAACACCGTAAATAGACCGGACAAAACACACCACAACCTCACCACTCCAGACAAGAAGGACGAAACACAACCGGCAGGTGCACACCCCGCCATGAACAACACCTTCCCACACAACGGCTGGATGCCAGGACAAGTCTGCAATGAGTTGCATCGCAGAAACCCTGCAAGTGATCGCATCTCGCATGCATCAGCAAACAACACACAAGAAACAAACGACAGCACTTCCGCAAGACGGCCATAGTACCCTGCATTTGCCGCGCCAGGGCGATCGCGGCAGGAACCAACAATTCCGATCGCCCTTTGCTCCTAGATCCATCATTTTCATAGGATTTACCGGAAAATTGGTGTGCATTTTCATTTTTCTTTTCATAGCACTCCATTTATCACCAAAATATGTAGGAAGAACACAAAAATAAGACTAAAAGGGCTTCAGGGCCTTATGCAGCAAGTGCATTTTCTTGTTCTACGCATAGCGTACACTTTCTTTTCTGTTATATTCATTTCCACACCCCTTCACAAAGCTATCCACACGAAATTCACCGATCAAAAGCCACGGTCCATGGAAATCTCACAGTTTTTGGAGAATTCTTCTGTAACTGTATCTGCAGTTGGCGTGGCAAGCCCATCGTGGCGAGACCCACGAGAGATATCGCCGTCTTCTTTTCGCTGCTCAAATGTGAAATTTACATAGACCGATGTGTTCAACTAACCAATCTTGTCAAGGTACCTTTGCGGACGAGCGTGTTAAAAAGAATGAACGAAATCTGCGAAACAGAAAACATTTCTGTTATATCGTACAGAAGACCTACCTTCAGCTCATGTTTTGTGTTCTTCCTACATATTTTGGTGATAAATGGAGTGCTATGAAAAGAAAAATGAAAATGCACACCACTTTTCCGGTGAGTCTTATGAAAATGATGGATCTAGGAGCAAAGGGCGATCGGAATTGTTGGTTCCTGCCGCGATCGCCCTGGCGCGGCAAATGCAGGGTACTATGGCCGTCTTGCGGAAGTGCTGCCGTTTGTTTCTTGTGCAAACAACAGCTGGAACGCGTCGAAGGACACGATCGTGAGTAACTACTCGTTCCGTGAGCTGGAAGAAAAGGTGTTAAAGATCGAGCAGGAGATGGAAAAACGCCGCGCAGCCGGTGCCAACAACTCTCACAGCCGGTGCATAACACCAGAGCAGGCAAACGCCAGCCTCCACCTACCATCACAGGAACGCCCATTCCAACCACGGGTGTGCTTAACACCAGTCCAGCGCGACTACAATCGTCAACCAGAGCTACAAACTGTTCAAAATGAAGCATATCATCAGCGCACTTCACGTGCCGAATATGCCTTTGACAACAGTAGGCGAGAACGCCACCGATCAGGAACGAGCAGTTTCAGCCGCCACGCCGAAGTCAACGACAAACTGACGACAATGATTAGCTAGCAAATGGCCGCAGTTCGCCATGAACGCCTGAAAAACCTAAACGCATTAGAGGGTTACGAAGGTAAACTGAAGGAGTTCTTCCGCCGCTTCGAGGAAATGACAATTGGATGCGACGAGGAAGAACGCATCTCGCTCCTCAGAGAGAAGTGCAAGAAGCGCGCCAAACGCCTCGTCGCAGACATAGTCGAGAACGGCACGCAAGCGTACAGGTTGATCAAGGCTGACCTAGCCCATCAGATCGCAGCCGCGAGCACTGAAGGGATCGAAGCCCACCAGCGCCTGCAGGAAGGCATCCAACGCCAACCTAAAGAGACTCTGGCGAGTTACAGCGACCGCGTCGCAAAGGAAGTCCACCTCGCTTTCACAGGCTCCGACAGACAATCCACAGAGCGCTTCCTAAACTACTACTTCCTAAAAGGATTAAATGACCAAATACTTGCGTCATCAATCTCCGCTCTGCAAGGACCAACGTTCGAGGAAAAAGTAGCGCAAGCCGCCACAATGGAAGCCACTCTGACCGCCACGCAACCACAACACAGCCGCGCTAGCGCCCGACCACACTGACCACAGCGGCGATTTGCGCGCGAAGTTCGAATTCCCGGCATTGTGAGGCCGTACACTGGCTACGGATCCATCCTAGGGCCTCGAATCCATCTTATTATATAGGCACTGTTGCCTCGGAAAATAAGCCACTCGAGTTGTATATAAACCCAACGCAGTCGTAAAAAAGAGCCCGTCGGAAACTCCGGAACATCCAGGCTTTATCCCAACGCTAGTCCTGACTGTTAACGGACAACTTTGTAGAGGACTAGTAGACACAGGCGCCTCAGTCACCGTACTCTCGCAGGGCTGTTGGTCGAAAGTGGCTCGAAAACGAAAACACCGAGGATAAGTTGCGACCTCTGGAGACCCCGTGTCTCGCGTCCAACGGCCTCCCGATGAAGATAATCGGCGAAGTGACCGTACCAGTACAGTACAAGGAGAAAGAGCCGCTAAAAACGCGCATCGTTGTAGCTGCAGACACACTCGGCCCTGACTTTATCATCGGAACAGATCTTCTGCATCGCCTACACTTCGAGCTCTACAACAGGGAAGATAAAGAGCACTTGTCAATGCCGCCCAACCGACACCAGCGAAGACAAAATGAGCCAGTACGTGTGCTGCATACAATCACGCTTCCCCCACATTCGAAGAAGCTCGTTTCGGTCTCGTTCCCGGCACAGAACGGACAGACTTACGTCCTAGAGCACACTGACACACTGAACTGCATGGTCGATACTGATCGAGCTCTAGTAGCACCGAGGAGCACGACTAGCCAGCCGTGGACAGTGTACAACACAGGTGATAAAGCCATCCGCCTCGAGGAAGGAGCAATCCTAGGCTACGCCGCTCAGATTGATAAGATCTACGGCGAAGATCGACCACACACAGCGCAACAAACCGCCATACAGGACACACACAGCGTTGGTGTCATCAACAGCGGAGAAGACGCAAGTGACATGCCGTTCACCATGGCAGAAGGATCGCCAGTCGACCTCGCGCCTCAGGAACGCATCAACGAACTGCTCCAACAAGTCAAAGGAGCCTCCGCAGGAATGAACGACAACCTCTGGACTGCAGTATCGGAACTCCTCACCGAATTCGCGAACAGCTTCGCAATCGGTGATAAATAGCGAGCTGGCACAAATAGACCTCGTCAAGCACAAGATCGACACTGACAAGGGACTGTTCCCAAGTGATACACGCCGATCGAGTATTATTGCAGTATTCAGAAGAGGAAAGGAAGGAAGCGCTGGGCGAAGACCCTCAACTAGAGCGACTTCGGTCGTCTCTGTGTCCAGAAGACCACAGCACAGTGTCGGCGAGTTCCGTGGCAGAAACTAAGCCGTTTTGTGCAGACGAAGGGATCCTCTACCACGTAGACGATAAGGGAAAGCGATATAAAGTCGTATCCGCTAAGTTCCGGCGGACGATTCTGAAAGACATTCACGCTGGACCCCTTGGTGTTCATGCATCCGCCCCCAAACTCTACGAGTTGCTATCGAGGGAATACTAACTTCCGCTCGTAACTTCCGCTATACTACTATGATCTCAATCCGATGAAGATGTTCTGTACCGGGGAAAACTCCAAAAGAAACCGCGAAACACCGCAAAACCATGGTTTGTGCATTGATATCGCGGCATCTGGCGATGAAAATGAGAATAACTTCTTGTGCACGCGTTCAATTTCGACAATTTTGGGCTTAAGCGACACGCAAGTAAAGGGACAGTGTCATCGTGAAAAAATTTTCTCAAATCTTTCTGAGAGTTCCACAACCGTTTTTGGCGGCGAACACGATGGTGAAATCCGTTTCGCTGCAGACCTGCAGGTTTTCGAGCTACAATCCTTCTACCGGAAGCTGGCATTTACTGGATTTTGCTTATTGACACGAAATCCCTGATAATTTCGATTTGTCTACTGTAGCCATTTCTTGGCCATTTCTCACTGTACCAAGGTCCGGTTTTCCGTCGAGTCAGAACGACGTTTCAGGGTCGTTCTGAATTTCAACGGGCTTCCTCAAAATCCAGATTGCAATTTTGTCCGTGTAATATCCAGCTATTGCTTGGGTTCTACTTTCCTAGTACAGTGGTAGTGTGTTGCGCTAGGAGACATTATGCCAAGGTCCGGTTCCCCGTCGAGTCACAACCTTTTCTTCGACGTTTTAGGGTCGTTCTGAATTTCAACGGGCTTCCTCAAAATCCAGATTGCAATTTTGTCCGTGTAATATCCAGCTATTGCTTGGGTTCTACTTTAACATTTGCAGATCTTGTTTTTTGCCCTCATAGGCATGTCTGAATCTTGTAGAAATTCAGAACGACCCTAAAACGTCGAAAAAATTTGTGGCTCGACGGGGAAGCGGACCTTGGCATGATGTCTCCTAGCGCAACACACTACCACTGTACCAACCGCGCACTCGAAGGTAGAGTGTTCGAGACGCCTATGTTGCAAGAAATGGCTACTGTAGACAAATCGAAATTATCAGGGATTTCGTGCCAACAGGCAAAATCCAGTAAATGCGAGCTTCCGGTAGAAGGATTGTAGCTCGAAAACCTGCAGGTCTGCAGCGAAACGGATTTCACCATCGTATTCGCCGCCAAAAACTGGGGCACTTATTTACTTTCCGATCCGCCCACACACAGCGCTCTTTACTTCCCGATCCGCGCCGCAATGGTCTCGCCGCGCTTTGCCTGTACCGACGCGCGCTGCGTTTCCCTGTCATCGCGCATGCGATATAGGTTCCTTTCAGAGATCTTTTATCAGGTCAACAACTTTTCAGACAACAAATGACAACAATATTTCATAGGATTAACCCATCAAACGTGGCGACCGGATACAGTTCTGCCACTTGACTCCAAAAGTTCCGCATTATTTCGTTTTTTTCGCCGAAACGGCGGCGCCAGCAGAATTCGTCCAGATGGCTTTGCAGCGTGGACCGGTGGGTTCCGTATCCACTTTTATGTGGGCGCTTCACCTTTTGCCACAAGCTCTCGATACTTTGTGTGTGTGCTCCGGTAACAGGGTCTACGAAATTCCGCTCGTGGATAACCGTCTCATGCGAGTACCCTTCGGGAAGACGCGTTATCCCGTCATATGCGCGCCACCCGTCCGTGTTTATTATAGAGCCGGGCGCAACGTGACGCTGTATCAGCGGAAGCAGGGAGGCGGCGTCGCGCAAGTACTTGCCGTTCTGGTCTTTAGGACACTGAACGACAAACACATTACGCGTGCCCCTTTCCACACCGCCGAACAGCCACACGTTGTCGAGGATCAGACGGCCTAAATGCTTAGGCTGGTGAAAGTAGGACCAACTGTAACCAACCCCTATGATATTTCCTCTTAGTCATCGCGCATTCATCGACTTCTACGACGGTACATGGCCCTCCTATCTTTGTTTGAAGACTGCGGTAGATGAAGGACTGCGCGCAAATGTCCCGTGCTGAGGTCGTAGAAAGGATAAGAGTTCCCGAGCATCGTGCTCAAGTTGTACTAAATATTACCAGAGGACAGATGGGAAAGGGTGGAAGGAATCCGGTGCAACGCAGCGCGCGTCGGTACAGGCAAAGCGCGGCGAGACCATTGCGGCGCGGATCGGGAAGTAAAGAGCGCTGTGTGTGGGCGGATCGGAAAGTAAATAAGTGCCAAAACTGGGTCGGGGTTGTGGAAGTCTCAGAAAGATTTGAGAAAATTTTTTCACGATGACACTGTCCTTTTAACCGAGGAACATCGATTTGCTTGTAGAATTCTGGGATTCGCGTAATATCCCCGTCAAAAGTGTCCAAACATGCAGACGATTTGCATTTCTGTTGTAAAATGGAGGACCACACGCGACGTTGGCGTGGCGCGCGCAAAAAATGGCGTACTGGGACCAAAATTGAAAAAATGTCACGAATTTTTTAATCTGACCATATATACTCAGATTAAAAAAACTCTTCGGAGGCTCCTGCCGCGCCTTATAAAGGTCGTATGTTCGTGCAGCGCCGAAATTTCAATGAGATTTTTGAGTTTGTGGATGAATCGCTTGTTTTCTTTGCGTACGAGGTGTGATTTCGAAGAAACTAAACATTATGTTGTAGATCTGTCTCTGGCGGATCGTTTGCGCCATCATTGAGCGCCAGAGGTAGAATTTCCACGGAGGAGATAGCTTTTTTCTCACCCCGACTTGTGTTTTTCCCTAGTTTCTCGCCTTCTACACTGCGCGTCTTGTCCAAACTGGCAGAACAGATCGCGCCGCCCGACCTTGTCATCACAGAATCCATTTGGACCGATATGAAAGCTATTCAGCGCAGATCAGATCAATGCACTCAGAACATCGCATTTACACGCAGAGGTCTCGTACCGCGAATGTTCGGTTTTTATTCGCTTTCATTGTTCTTATTCAAATCGCTTTCATATCAGTCCAAATGGATTCTGTGATGACAAGGACGGGCTGCGCGATCTGTGGTGCCAGTTTGAGCAAGACGCGCAGTGTAGAAGGCGAGAAACTAGAGGAAAACAGAAGTCGGGGAGATAAGAAAGCTATCTCCTCCGTGGAAATTCTATCTCTGGCGCTCAATGATGGCGCAAACGATCCGCCAGTGACGGATCTACAACTTAATGTTGAGTTTTTTTGAAATAACATCTCGTACGCGAAGAAAACACGCGATTCTTGCATAAACTCAAAAATTCCATTGTAATTTCGGCGCTGTACGAACATACGATACATATAAGTCGTGGCGGGAGTACTCGCCGTTTTGCCAAGAGTTTTTTTAATCTGAGTATATTAGGGGCGCAAAAAAACAAAAAAAAAGAAACAAAAAGCCGAACGTATGAAAACTAAACAAAGGTCTCGACACGTTTTCCCTGAAAATTACTGTGGGCAGCGAATTTGGCTACATTTGGCCGAGATTCGCCTCCCGAGAGTCTTCAAGCGTGCGCCTTCCGACTTCGCACTCCTAGCCGCGTCGTATCCGCGCTCCGTATTCGATCGATAGCTCTGTGATTTGCCATTTAGGCTCTCATTGGGTGAATCGTCGTAGCAACGCCAAACACGATTTGGGACTTTCTGCGACATCTCGTTGGTCGACTCCATCCCAACAAGGCGAAGACCATGGATCTGACTTATTTGAACCGGAAATTCAACGAATGGCACCGCTTTGCGGACCAGGATTGGAACAAGATGTTTTACGTAATCTCTCTCTACATCTTTTGTGTGATTCCATTCGACCACTCCAGAAAATCCGCGAGAAAGCGGTCAGATACGAGGAAGACCACGACTTCAGCATCTCGATCTCTCATCTCGAGGACAACGTCGAGAAGAACCGCTACTTAGACGTTCGGCCGTGTATGTATCAGCTGTTTTGTATTGTCAAGTCACCTTGTTTCAGTCGATCACTGTCGTGTCATTTTGGGAGATAAACCAGAACATGACTATATCAACGCTTCTCCCATCGATGTGGACGTGGTGAAGCGCAACTACATACTAGCTCAAGTATGCACATTTCAGTGGGTTCCGGTCAGTGTATATTCTAGGGACCGTTGGGACATACCTGCGCAGACTTTTGGCAGATGGTTTTTGAGAAGAACTGTCAGCTCGTCATCATGCTCAACAACATAGTGGAGCAGTACATGGTCAAGTACTATGCCGCTTCGGAACTTTGACGTCATATGGCTCTTTTCAGGTGTCACCAGTATTTCCCCACTTCCGAGGAACCAGTCTTGTATGCAGTGGACAGCGCGTCCGAGCGGCGATTTCGTACCACACTGTTAAGCGAGACAGATCACGGCGATTTCATAGTCCGAGAACTTGAGCTAGCTGTTCACTCGTCGGATAAACCAAGTCCTGATGAAGCTGGTGACTTCGAGGACGTCGTCTTAGCGACGCGCACTGTGACACACTACCAGTACACCACGTGGCCGGATTTCGGCTGCCCGAAGGAAACAAGCCATTTTCTGTCATTTCGAGAGCATTTAAAGGCCTCAGGGAAACTGGAAAGCGACTCCAGCTCGGGGCCGGTAGTGATACACTGCAGTGCCGGTGTGTTACCGTGGTTTTGTTCCGTTCATAGACTGTCTGATTCCAGGCATTGGAAGAACCGGTACCTTCGTCGTGATCGACACTGTGCTGGCAAGTGTCGAATACGGCACACCTCTCTCCGTCAAAGGCTTCGAGGATTGGATCCTATATCTACGTCGTTTCCGTAGAGGACTCATCCAGACGGCTCAGCAGCTCCGCTTCAGCTGGCAGAGCATAGTCGACAGCCTGGTCGACATGAACAAGATATCCTATGATCAGAAGAAGGAAAATAACACTTGTGCAGCGGACTCCACTTCCGATGACTCCCCCATCGAAGGAAGCATCTCCCTCTCCGAGAATATATCGTCGAAGAAGCGCAGTCTCTCTGGGGTTGATAAGGAGCGGGATGAACTAGTCAGTAAAAGGTAAGATTTTCAAGAACATTTTGCTTGCTGTTGGAATGTGTGGCTTGTACTATATCGTGCTTCTAGTATGCTCAAGTTATTTGTAGTGTTTGTGAGCTCATCCACGGTAGCGTTTGTGTGTTTCTACTATTTGTTTATTTTGCAAAACCGTGCCACTAATCGTGTTTACGTCGTTCAGTTCAGAAAAGAAACGATCGAAGCCATGCGACGAAAAATGAAGGAGGCGGAAGCGAAGCGGAATCGGTCGAGTTATTCTTGGATTACTGTAATATGTTCCGCGGGTGCTGTAGGCGTAGCTTCCATTTGTTTGTATTATTATCTTTACCGAAACTGATGATAGCTTTCATTGTATTGTTCTAACCAGATTGGTTCGTTCTCTGGCGTAACAAGTGGTCACTTCGCCCGAATAGAGCTTATTTATTACCGTGTTGTATTCTGAGCCTTCTGTCACCAATGGCTGTATCTGGATGATTTGATGTCGCAGAAACTGGTACAAATTGACATTTGCATAGTGGCATCACGTGAGCCCCGCACCTCGAGGACTATCAAGAAGGAGGTTGTAGCGTGAAGGGGAGATCATCATGGCAGCAACAGACGTCAAGAAGCGCGCTAAGAGCTCAAGCCAAAACCAGATATTGACAAATTCATTCAACTGATGGGTTATTGAATGGTGAAAACAATGTTAGTGTAAAAGGGTATGGAAATTACTTAAAAGCTACACATAAATAGGAGATCCTTGGACGATTAAGGAGTGGCGATTTACGCATCGCTCGGTCTTTCGTCTTGGCGGTTTTGTTTCAAATCGTCCGTGAACGGGAACTTCTCGTGTGCGTCGAATTTCAAAAATTCTCCAATGATGATCGTTGAGATGATCCATTCTGATGACATCACGGGTACTTTGCGCCTCCTCGCCTCCGCGATCGTGTCCTCGCACCTTATTCCATCAGTTATCATCACGTCAATGTCCTCTGAAGAAACTTCATGAGTAGAAATACTATGCCGACTCCTACCATTCTTTGAAGGCAGCTCCGTCAGGACGTTAGCCCCCATCGTCTCCAACATCGGAGTCCACATCTGGACGAAGTGCTTCGGCACAGAAACGGGATCAGGGTTAGAATCACCACACAAGAAGATATTCTTGCCCTTCAGAAGATCGGTGTTAGGGTGCCTGCAAATCCGGATGTTACTCATAGTAAAGAGAGTAAGGAAGCCTACCATCTGACATTGTCGTTGGTTATAATGTTGACTCCGGCAGTGAGCATGTACGGCTCGCGATCCAGAAGTTCGTTTTGCTCGAAGCAGTCGTTCAGCCAGCTGTAGCTAACACAAGGAATTGAGAGTGACAGAGCACTTAGATATTTGAAGGTTCGATAGTGCATATCGGCAACTAGGAAGATCTCCATCTCCGGATCAGCAGCCTGAAAAGAAATTATTTTCAGCAGTTTGTGGCGTAACACACCATGAGATCTTCGAGAACAACGCCTCCTTCGTTGACGATGGTTCTTTTCATTTCTTTTTTGTTGAAATACTGCGCTGAAGTGTATGTCACGTATGTCATGGCCGTAGAGTTGTGCCACCCACCTTCCCCTGGAGCACGGGTGGCCGAGGTCAAGACGAACTGCTTGCCGAGAAACAATTTCTTCGATTCGGTAGTTTTCCCGGTGTCGCGGTGTCGCGGTGTTGGGGCTGCCTTCGGGGCCTTACGACTTGGGGTCACTGAAGCCGGCGACGACGCCTTTGGGACTTCATAGCTTATCGCACTTCTTCGCGAACGTGACTGCGAAGACGGGACCACCACCTTGCCTAAACCACTGATTGAACAGTGGACCAATCCAACAGAAGTACCTGAAGAAAACTTGGCAAACGATTCCTCTTGCTCTTGGATCTCCTTAGCCTGATCAGTGTCGAACGACACCTTATCCCAAGAAAAGCTGAAATACAACGCACTGCGAAGGAAACTTGACGCTTATAAGTACCTCATAACGTTTTTCTTTGCCTCGTCAGTGAAGCCTTCGAAAAACCCATCAACCCAGTGCTCCGCTATCTCGCGATTCGGTGCTGACTTGATCTCGACGGTGAAGTTCTGTTCGCCATTCGCAACGTCAACCTAAATCAACCGTCGAACGACTGATGCATTTCTAACGTCAGATGTACCTGCATACTTGGCGTCAGATCGCGAACGGGGATGATGCCATTGTCCGTGAGATTTTTATACTTCTTGTCCTCGACGAAATATACGCGGTATCTGGTTCCGTCATAGCTGAAACGATGACATCACAACTATTGCTCCACTCAAACGCTGATATACCTGACTACAATTCCCGGATAGTATACCTTCCCCCAGAGTCCGTACACACGTCCTCCGACAGGTACTGACATCAAATCTTCTGGAAAATCGACCTCGATTTGTTCTTCGGCGGTGAGGGTCGGGGGTTCAGCGTTTACGGCCTTCATGCGCTTTATGCTTATAGGAGTCATATCAGAGCTGTCGTCTCGTTTCCTCTTCGGAGTCGCCTGGACAACTTCGGTATCAGAATCCTTGAAGTCCATGAATTCCAGCTCGTCTGCATTGTTGTTGTTCTTCAATTTCAACGGGATGGAAGTTGAGGCAGAATGTGAACGAGCGGACTTGGCAATTCCACCACCACGTCGGCGCGATGTGGGGGTCCTGGTTACATTTGAGCGTAATGGGGTCTCCAATTTCTTGATGGCAAGCATGTCTTTAGCGTTCTGCTCCGTTTTCTGATATTTGGGCGTTCCTGTAGAAGATGACGGGGCAACAGCAAATTTAACATCGCCAAACGCTTGTCTCGCGACCTAAGAATAAGGATGGATTTTGAAACTGTCAATTTCACACATACGACGACGTTATCCAAGGGTTCGGGATGGGAGTTTATGGAGTCATCGAAATCAAACGGGTCCACTGCTCCTTTGTGGGCTTCCGTCTTTATTGTTGGATTCGCATTCTTGCCTTTCTTGGAAGAAGAAGGAGTGACAGTTGCTGATGAGGAAGGGGTCTGTTCATCTAGAAGGAGGAGTTGGACATTACAGTTACATATACGCATCAGTACCTACTTTTTACAGATTTGCGGGAACGGCCAGGTCGTCGAACGCTCGAAGTGTTGAGCGATGATTCTTCATCTTCGTTGTTTTCGATGACACTACCTTCGCTTGTTTCATCTTTCACACTTTTCTTGGGCTTTTTGGACTAAAAGGCCGTTCCAAATGGGAAAAAAACATCGATATTCTTACCGTGACTGACTTCCTGGGCGTTTTCGCAGCCTCAGGCGAAGTCGGATACGGAGAACCTCTGTAAGCATATCAGTATCAAAGAGAGGACGGGCATAATTCACTACCTGTAAGTGGCAGTTGCGCGCCGGGTACGAGTACTGCGCCGTTGAGCTGACGATGTTCCCGGCTTGTTGCTAACTTCTTTTCGTTCAACGTTACGTTCGCCCCCGTCGCTTGCAGCTCGTTCAGAATTGGCAGACTGGTTCTCATCGCCGCCGGAGTGTAGATCAACTTGCTCTGGTGACGACTTTTCGTCGGTGTTATCGACTTTCCTGTCGTTCTTCATATCACGCTCCGCTACTCGCCTGAAATAATATCGTTCAAATCGGGCAGGAAGTCCGGTTGCGTACAAAGACAATGTTACGGCAAAGAAAGTACAAACAATAAAATAACGCACAATTTATAAAAATCTTCACGACACGAAAACAATCGCGTCACATGTGGTATAACCAAGGTTCATCGCGCTCATAATGGCGTTGAGTCGATCGTGTCGGGACCATTCGATGTGACCGCGCCAATATGGATTCAGAGAGGTGACTGTGTCATAGGCATATATCGCCCGACCAAGAGCACAATGATGCATCTTCTCTTACTGGTCCCTCCAGCTAGCCGCATCGGAGATCAGTGCTCCAGAGGACCAGTCGTGGGACACGCAGTTGCCTCAAACAGTATATAAGAACCTCGAACTGCATCAATGAGTCCAAAATCTGCCGATCATAACACCAATAGCCGGGAAGAAGCGCCGACAAGTGCGACAGAACTTCGAGAAAGGCTTCTGTGATGCTACTGGGAATCCCGCGTTTTCGGCGCTTTTGCAGCCGGTGAAGGCGGAAGAGAAGAGAATCGCACGCCAGCTCCAACTACAGCGGCCTTAACTCGACGACACTGCAAGTGGCAGAAGGCGATCTGCGGTTAGGAAGCTTAATGATGTAGCACCTTGGGGCATGGAGAGGTGAAGATTGCTTAAAACGTTGCGGACGAACATTTAAGGTCTTCTTCGAAAATTTGATTTTTAGTGTGATCCCGGTCCCGCAGCGATTGCACCGTATCGAAAGCTCTCTGCAGTTGGACGTTCAGAGAGGCTGGGCGCTTCCTAAAAGCGGGGGGTTTTTCGATTTTTTGACGCGATTCTGAGGCAGACGTTTATGTTATGCAACCTTGAAGCACGTTAGGAAACCTGCTGATAATTCAGAGCGAACTTGGAACGTATTTTAAGTACAACTTCTCCTGAAGCGATCGAGTATGGCGTTTCACTTTTTAGGCTTTTCGGTTTATGTCAAAGGTTTTCGTTACGTTCTTCTTTGCGATTTTGTCGTGTTGTCCTATTTTTGCGCTGTTTCTCCCTGTGAAAATACCTGTTTTCTGTTCCAGGTGAATAACTCTAGCTGGAGGTACGAAAATGGTCAAAGCTTGTGGCGTTAAGGATGTTGACCAGCGCGTTGTTGTCAAGCACATCGCTGCTTTCCTGAAGAAGAGCGGAAAGGTTAAGGTTCCGGAATGGGCCGACCTTGTCAAGCTCGGAGTTGCTAAGGAGCTCGCCCCCATGGACCCCGACTGGTACTTCGTCCGCACTGCTAGCATTGCCCGCCGTTTGTATGTCCGCTCCCCCGCAGGTAAGCAGCACATCTTGTTAAACCTTCTATGTGAGTATTTCCTAGGAATTGGAGCCTTCCGCAAGGTGTACGGTCAGAGCATTAACCGCGGAACCCGCCCCAGCCACTTCAAGAAGGCCTCCGGATCCGTCATCCGCAAGGCCCTCCAGACCCTCGAAGCTATCAAGTGGGTTGAGAAGCACCCCGACGGCGGACGCATTCTGAGCAAGCAGGTATATAACCTAGAATTTTCGAACATTTTCTGATTTGTGGCCATTTAGGGACGCAAGGATCTTGACCGTATCGCGTCGCAGATGCCCGAAATCACATCCGATTAAATTGTTGTTATTTGTTGCATAAAGTTTCTTGTTGTTTTAAGGCGAAGTGAGTGATCTGACCCGAGCCAAATTTATTTGTTCGTTGAACAAACTGGGATAGTTAACGTTAAGAACGATTAGGTGGACATGCTAGTTCTTCCTTGCGATTTTTCGCGCTTCTTTTTCGCGTTCGAACTGTTGATAGTCTGCTCGGGTTAGGAATTCCATCCGACCGATGTAGCCGCCTTTACCCTTGTTGTGTGTTTCAAGCTCCTCCTGAAAAGAGCAAGCAATTGAAAGCACACAGTCACACGACCTTACAGAGATCCCTTTTTCTTCCTTAAACTGATTCCAGTCGTGGTCGCTCTTATCCAGTACGGAGATCTTTTTCTTTTTGAGGCTGCTGAGGGCTCCTGTAAGACCAGCTGCTCGCTTAGTGCCCGTCTTCTTGGATCCATGTTCCTTGTGGTTCTCATCAGGTGTGGAAGACGGCTTTTCTTCTGCTACATGGACCGTACGACGCACTTCCTCTCCAGCAAAGTCGAAGATTTCCTCCAATAACTGTTTGGCGACTTTATCCTCTGGAGCTTGTGCAGGCTTGGTGGACACCGGCGTGGGTGACCTGAAATAGATGCACATAGAACCTATACTAGGCTTAGCATTAGTTAGTGACTGACTAAACCCCGAGCCATGAATATACTAAGCTTCACCTACACACTGGAAGTGTTTGTTTTGGCGACCGACGTAGTTGGAGTGTCGGTATCTGTACAGAAGTCGGCCCACAGCTGGTCGATGCGATCCTGCTCTTTCTGTAGAACACGCTCATCTGATGCCTTCTCTTTTGGAATCTCCTGCAAGTTCTTTTCTTTTACACCCGTGTCCTCTTCATCCACATCATCTTCTTCGTCCAGATCTTCCTCCTCGTCATCGCCACCTTCGCAGGGGACGTACTCCTCATCGTCTTCCGACGCGTAGTCGTGATCTTCCAAGTTAAACGACATCCCAGATGATACCTCTGAAAGCACAAGAAGGTGAGGTAACGAACTCAGAGGACGTTGCGGCGCGAGAGAGACACAGACAGTGGAATGGGTCTGTCTAGGCGCGCGACCACTCGAGGCTCGAAATCTCGAACGTTCGTCCGTATGGGAAACGACCGACGGAGGGACGATAGCGGTCGAACGGACCGACGCTCGCCAACGTTTGTTGCGAAGTTCACGCACTGTTTTCCGCATTGCTGAACGGAGTTCTCAGGTTATGCATAACGTGAATGTCTTTTCAGGTATCTAATGACGCGCAGATCTACAGTCGACACCGCGAGGATAGAGAAGAACGGTCTGCAGCGGGAGTTTGATGCCTCGTCCCGCGAACTGGAGCGTATCCGAGTAGACCGAGCGCGGGTCCAAAGGCTGCTCGAAGAGATGGAGCGCGAAAAGTCGGCACTAATAGAGATCGTGGAGACCCTCGAGGAGCGGTGCAAGAACCTCGAATACGATGCAGAGCGTATGGAAGCAGTCGAGAGTGACATTCGCAAGGCGACGGAAGACGCGATCAAACTCGGGAGGAAGCTCTGCGTGGAGGCCGAATATGGAAGCTAACCGCGTTTTGAGATCTATGTATGCACACTAACAATGAATGAATGTATCTCGCACTGATTCGCTGTGTACAAGTAGTTTGGAACTTAAGTCAGCTTGTGGACGAGGGAATTGAGTTCTTCGACTTTCCTGCTAGCCTCGAGGAGCACGTGACGGGACAGCGAGATCTCCATTTGAGTCAGGTTGTCGAACTGCGCGTGGTTTTCGCTCGTCTGAATTAGCTTGATTGAAGACGTCGCCATTTTTGCCGCGCGTGTGTCCCATAGGTTTTGAATGAGCGTTCTCAGCTGAAGTGTGCACGTTGCGGTACGTTTTGCAACAACGAAACCAACTTGATCGACGTCGCTGAGATCGTCTTTCGCGTGAGCTAGCAGTATCCGGCTAATTTCTAGAAATCGCTCTGGTATGGAGATGAATGGCGCGTCCTCGGATTCTTCTGCAATCATTCGTTTCAATTCTTCGAGATTGAACCAACTAGGAGGCTGAAAAACGAGTTATCACTTCTGCAGATCAGAATAAGTAGTCTACCTGAATGGTGCACTTTTTCCGTTTCTTTAGGTATATCGCCAGCCATAGCGGGATGTGAATGGGCGTTCCAGCGCAAAATGGTCCCACATCACCGCAGATTAAGCTCATGGACTGTTCGTCGAACTGTGGCATCACCTGCGAAGAAACTACATTTGAGCCTGAAGCACGCAGCAAGTTTACCTCGATTAATTCGTTTTCCGCGAGGAACTCGCACTGATTAGGATCCATCGATGAGGCGCACCAGATTTTTCGGATCCACTTGGACGGAGTGTCGCCCTTTCGTATTCCAAATGATGTCGTTTACCACCCGTGCACTGATCAATGAATGCTTCGTGTTAAAAGCCTTCACGCGGTCAAACTGTGAAGTGATCTAAATCATGACACGTCCAGAAGAATCGAAGTACAGCATACGCTCCTTGAGAAAACAGTGCCCGAATACGAATTTGTAAAACACAGCAAATACATCTTCGGGTTTATTTTACAGGGTAGGTATAAAACATGGATACGGGTATGGGTGAGTGGTATAAAATATGGATGGGTGGGAAAACATGGGTAAGGGTGATCGCGGCGGGACCCATTTCATGGGTAGCCACGATTTTCACTTTTTTTCACTTTTTTTTGCCATTTTCACCCATGGATCGTCATGGGTAGTCGTGGGTAGCCTCTAGAACGCCATGGACCGTCATGGATAGCCTCTGGATTGCCATGGGTAGCCTCTGGAACGCCACGAGTAGTCATGGATGGTCATGGGTCGTCATGGGTAGCCTCTAGAACGTCATGGGTAGCCCCTGGAACGCCACGAGTAGTCATGGATGGTCATGGGCCGTCATGGGCCGTCATGGGTAGCCTCTAGAACGTCATGGATCGTCAAAAGATTGTTTTTTGTTCCCAAGTGATACACGCCAATCGAGCTGATATTTGGCACGGTGGTAGAGGTGCATCTGAGAAGTCACGCACACAAAAACTCGCGTGCCCAAAATGAAGCTATCCACCCTAAGCAGGGCCCCGAAGTTACCAAAATTCACGACACTCAATACTAGTGCCATTGAATTGCAATGGCACGTTGTGCTCGTGTGGTCGAGGGGTAGTGCTCTGAGACGGCAGTCTACGGTCTCGAGTTCGATTCCCACAGAGAATCTATTATGTTTCGATTTTCCTTCTTTTCACCGAAACTGTACATTATTATGTTTCTTGGTGTTTAACAACACCGTTTCTTGTCTTGCATCAAATGTAGCCTAAAAAACCCTTTGCACGAATCCGAACTGGTAACCCAGATTTCACTTTTGTGGTGAAGCTGTTTTTCGTTCTTTCACGGTCCCCTCTCTTTTGCTAATTACCTCAGGACATCAAACCAAAGAAGAATGGCTGGGATGGGTGTCGAACTCGGATCCCAAAAACGGCAACCAAGAGACTATCCAGCTCGACCACATAAACAGTTGCCGCTCAGCCAGCAAAGTTGGCTATATTCAATAAAACGCGACTTTCAGAAGGCATTTACGCGTATATGTGTTTGTATTGGCCAGAATCGAATAGGATCTGTCGTTCTGACATCTTAAACGATAAGGGGAGAAGGGGGAGCGCGAAAGAATGAAAATCAACTCCACGACAAAGGTGAAATTCGGGTTACCAGTTCCGATTCCTGCAAAGGGTTCCAAACCAATGATCAGTGTTGGTAAACGCCAGGAGATGTGAAAATATGCTGTTATGGTTAGAAGAAAGAAGATGGAAGCACAATAAAACCTGGTTGGGCTCGAACACGAGACCGTAGACTGGCGTCTCAGAGCACTACCCCTCGACCACACGAGCACAACGTGCCATTGCAATTCAATGGCACTAGTATTGAGTGTCGTGAATTTTGGTAACTTCGGGGCCCTGTTTAGGGTGGATAGCTTCATTTTGGGCACACGAGTTTTTGTGTGCGTGACTTCTCAGATGCACCTCTACCACCGTGGCAAATATCAACTCGATCGGCGTGTATCACTTGGGAACAGTCCCTTGTAAGTATACACTGGGTCACTTGGGATTCACCGGTGAGAAACTAATATGGCGTCGGTGAGAAAAGATATCGCATCTCTTTTGACGGGCACAGAGCGCGTTAGGGCAGCTAGTATTTTGCACCGTTAATATACTCACCTAGGCCTATCACTTGCCCCTAGTCTCGCGTCGATCTCAGAGTTGCATGATTGACCGTTTCCTTGTTAGCGGTAGGCTACCCATGACGATCCATGACGTTCTAGAGGCTACCCATGACGACCCATGATCATCCATGACTACTCGTGGCGTTCCAGGGGCTACCCATGACGTTCTAGAGGCTACCCATGACGACCCATGACCATCCATGACTACTCGTGGCGTTCCAGAGGCTACACATGACAATCCAGAGGCTATCCATGACGGTCCATGGCGTTCTAGAGGCTACCCACGACTACCCATGACGATCCATGGGTGAAAATGGCAAAAAAAAAAGTGAAAAAAAGTGAAAATCGTGGCTACCCATGAAATGGGTCCCGCCGCGATCACCCTTACCCATGTTTTCCCACCCATCCATATTTTATACCACTCACCCATACCCGTATCCATGTTTTATACCGCCACCGCCCACCACGGCATGTTTAAAAGTGGCTTCAGCGGCTTTGATCTGCGCTTTTTCGAAGTCGAAGCGAAATTGCCGACGCATATCTAATAGTCCGTACGACTTCCATTCGGAAGCGATGGCTTCAAAGACGAATCCATAAGAATTCTCGTCTTTTCGCCTCATCACAGCATGTAAAAACGTGGTCCATTCAAAGTCGTTACGTTCAGTGTTCTGAAAGCGCATATGCATGGTGAGGAGTTGCCATCCGTTTGGGGCAGCGTCAAAAGTTGAATCTCCAACAATGAGGTCGGAAGTGGCAGCTAATTTCAGATCAGATTTAGTGGCGAATATGTAAATCTTAAGCACCTCAGAGGAACACAGCAGAAAACGTTCCTGATATTGCGCATGGTCGAGAGTATTAACGAGATCTTCGGGCAGATCAAACGAATGTTTCATTTTGGGAAGCAAATCTCGTTTTGCGTTGTCTAACCTTCGACGGTAAACGTGATACGGAGGGAAGGCAGCGGCAAGCTCAACCCCTCCAGACACCTTTAAGACGCCAAGCGCCAAAGAATAGGCAAGATTTGATGGAATACCACTCCATCGCACAAGAGAGCGAATGTCGCGGTCGATGTTCTGGCAAATTTTTTCGCGTTGATCTAGGGGCGCACAAAGATCGTGGTGAACAATGTCCAAAGAATCTAGGACACCATCCACAAGTCGTAAAACCTGAGTTTCCCCGTAGGCCGCGGTATGTTTTCTGCAACTCACGCACTGGAAATATTCGACCTTGCCGTCTTTCGTTGAACCTGTTCTACAGAACGCGTATGATCCACCGTCACGATTGTAGATGACAAGCTTCTTTCCACCAAACTTGGTCTTCTCAATTTCATAACGCATGGATCTAAAGGACGTTCGCTTCCAAACCTACAAATTTCATTTGAATGATCTACCCTTGTTCAACTTTTCTTGGCATCTTCATAGCCGACGGAAAGATACCAGATGTCTTTTCAGGGAGATCTTTGAATGGTGTGGGGCAAGTGGGTGGCAGCGGCTGGTTCTGACGATCCGGAGAAGAGCGGAGGCGAGCTGATGTCGGCGACTAGAACAAGAGTTGTAGATATTTCAATTTAGTTCCGTCCTCCGCTCTTCTCACTGCCGACTATCCGTTGACCGCCGAAGTTCTCATTTGAATCAATCGTGGAAACAACGTCAAGAGGAGATCAAATCACTTTGGATAAAACTATTTATTAACTATATATATAACAATAAATTTACAAATTTAGCCCTGTCCCAGTCAAAACAAACAGCTTTCAGCCCATGCCCCTGTAGCTGTCTGATACCAAAAACATACTTAAAACAATGAGGCAGTTATCAAGAAGCTGGGATCATCAGCAAGGACTTCCTGACCATAAAATTACAAAAAATCCTATTTGGATCTGTTTTCGGGTTTTCACTGCCTCATTTAAATGTAAATTCCAAACGCATACCTTTAGTTTCCTAACACGTTGGACAATCGTGTTATGGCTTACAGTTCTGTTAAGCAATTTACTAACTTTTTCAGCCGCCAGACGGAGACTGATTTCGTCATTCGCACGTCTTACCAGCACCGCTCTCAAATCTGCTCTATCCCAATCTATGCGCGTCTCCCCTTTGCTATAAATTAACATTAACACGCAGTTACCGCATAACACTCACTTCGAGCGGATTCGAACTGTCATCGCTACGATTGATTCGCCTGGAAAATAAATAAGATGAATTGCGATGAACACGGTTAACATTCGCCATACGCCAAACAGTATGATCAACCGCAGTAAAAAAGGAAGGAAGATCCACAATAAATAGCGTTAAACATCTAGAAATCGTCTGGAAATCGATTCCCCTCAACAAAGTAATTCTGCGGATGGAATGGACGGAATTCTGAATGAACGTACGAGATTTACTAGATGGGGCAACGTACGACATTCACTGTACTAAATCGGTCCTGAGCGGATTAGCCTGAGTGTACTAAATCGCACAACGTGCGA
Source organism: Steinernema hermaphroditum (assembly GCA_030435675.1). NCBI lineage: Eukaryota > Metazoa > Nematoda > Chromadorea > Rhabditida > Steinernematidae > Steinernema > Steinernema hermaphroditum. The sequence goes on from CM059622.1 coordinate 9,630,956, forward strand.
GCTTTATTGTACTAAATCGGTCCCGCACAGATTTGCCTGAGTGTACTAAATCGCACAACGTGCGAGCTTTACTATTCAACAAACCATGACGCACCGTTTTATACCTACCCTATTTTACATTACGGTTCCGAATTAACATCGAAATTAAAAAAAACTAGAATTTCATACAACATCACAGTCAGTGTGGCAATAGGACGTGGCTCAGTCACGTAGTAGTCGCTCCCACCGAGAGCTCCTCCAGGCCGTCCTGCACCTCGCGCACCGGATCTCGAACTTCCAGCGAAGATAACACTAAGTCGGACTTCTGGAATAATTCGATTTCACTCTCTTGAATATCTCGTGTGATTTTGCGCAGTTCCTCCAATGCTGCTTCGTGTTCCGGGGACAGTCGGCCCTCAGACACTTCATTCCTGTCCCTACAATAACGGTGACTTAGTGAACAACGGCAGCAATCCATACCTCTGAATTACTTCGTCGAACTGTTCCATGTCCTTCATAAGCTGCTCCTGCCTGTCAAGAAGCTGATTAACTAGGGTCACAGAGTTTTCCATAGATTTCAGCGCTTGATTGCATCCGCAGTTCAGTTTGTTCAGAGGAACCGCTTGACGCCCAGAAGTGTATCCTTCGAATTCGTCCTTGGGCATGTTAAGACTTTCGGCATTCATGTTCTGGACGAATTGCAGTGCGCACGAGAGGTTTGTGAAGTAGTATCCTAAAGATAACAAGACTTCCAAAGGCGAACAGCGGAGCTGTACCTGATTCCCCTCTCATGACACGGAATGGCAACGAGAATCGACTGATGAATTTCAGATTTGACTGAATGAGCGGTGGATTCCCTTTCAAAATTACGTATATGAGTCCTGGAAGAAACTCGTCTGCGCTAGCGGGTGCACCTAAACCGAACAGGATGACATAGGATCCGGTTGCAGTGGTGTTACCGGAACGGCTTTCTTTGAGGGCTTCGAAAATAGCCCGTGAACAGCGTATGAGGCATTCTAGCTTCTGTCGTGTAGAACGATGGCTGTTGATGTCGATCATCTCCGTCACAGCTTCGTCGATTTTGTCGCTAACCTAGACAAAATAATGATTTATTAGAAATGGAGACAGGCTACCTTAGACTGAGAAAAGTCCAGTGTCGTTTCCAGAAATCCACCAGTGACCCAGTGAAGGGAACGAATTCTGTCTTGCAGCGAGAGGTCGGCCACTTCTTCATCTGACCGCGCACAGAACAAGACTTCGTAGGCCCGTGAGCATATCAACGTTTCGATTTCTTCCATTATGTGTTCGACGGACACTTTCGCGTAGCTGATCATCGGATGCCTCATCATTTTGTCGCTCACTCCCTGATAGAACTGCTGCACCGAATCTGACATTTCTTCCATGGGCATGTGCTCGTTCTAAAATGGAAAGCTGAAGAGGTGAAAGACGGATATCGAACCTCAATTATCTTGTCGACGGCATGGCGCACTTGTCTGTTTAGGTCTTTACCCAGTGATGGCGGGATGTTCTCTCGTAAAAACTCACTGAACGTCTTGTAAGCGTGAGAGCTATCCGGACTCAGCTGCCGTGGTCGCACAACAAAATCAGCGGATGCCGTTGGAAGTGGAAGTGCAGAGGACGAGCCAGCGAGGTCGTTAGGAGCTTAATTTACGACTAGATCAGAAAAGTACTTAAAGAACCTACTGGAGAAAGACGCCGGTGGTTTCCGGAGAATCGATTTGAGCGTGAGTGACCTGCTTTCTGTCGACAGCTTCCGGCGTTCTTCGAACTTTTCGAAACTCAAAAGAGACCTGCGTCGTGATGGCTAAAATGAGAGACGAGCATGAAGCGTACCTGTTCCGTGCGAAGTCTTCCACCCTTTTCTGCTGCACCTGATGATTTCTCCAGCACTTCGAACAAAGGCCTTTCCACTGCGGCGTCCCGTAAAAGCCGCAACCATTCACACACAGCTGAAAACAATCTCCCACAACCGTTGGCATATTCTAACTTACGAGCTCCTTCTCGGTGATCTGCACGCGAAGCCGCTGGCTACCCCGGCCACCACCGTCATCCGCGCCATCGTTCGACATCTGAAAGAGCGCGTGTATTCGCGCGAAGGTTGACCATTTGACTCGATATGTTTATGCAACTTAACATCGAACTGAACAACAAAAGATGTTGTGACAATTTATGGCAAATGAAATTGACAATGATGCATGTTCATTATATACATTGGGAAGCGCTTATGTACACATTGATTACTCCAGAATTCCCCCTTTCAGGGCTGCAGCGTCAGGCTGTTGTACTGCGCTTGTTGTGCGAAGAAGTCCAGCAGCTTCTCCTTGAAATTCGCCCTCAGATAGGAAAGTCTCTTGGTGTCCCTACGTCCAGATTCAACGCTGCAAGAAAATCTCCATCCCGCTGATCTACAAACCGCAAACTCACTACTCGACTGCAAAGCACATCTCGCTTCTGGGTGCTCCGGGGTTGTCCACGACCCCCAGAATCCGGAAGTCATTCTTCTCGGCGTTCCTGAAGGCTTCGTAGAGCTCGGGACAGTGCTTACGCACCAGATGCGCCGCCTCGTTAGTCTCCCTGCAAAGAACGATGAGGCACCGCAAAAGGCCCCCAACTCACTCCCACTCGACACGAAGCTCCCTTCTCCTCGTCTTCGGGTTCTGGCGCTCCTCCAAGAATCGCTTAATGTTCCAGCGTCGCTCCTCCATTTGCCTTCCTTTCCGGATTCTTCCAAACACGAACGGCGCGCGTGATCGCTGCCGGGGAGAGCGCCACCAAAGGCGCAGGCCAGTGAACAGGGTCGTCTTTTCAGGAGCGAAGTGGAGACGAGTCGAAAAATACCGTAACCCTTCTACAGTGTATTGGCAATTCGGTGTTCAGGAAGACGTGCCTTCCCCGTAGATGCTTCCTCTGGGAAAAGCGGTTTCCCTGGTGTTCATTCACGCTGTGGCGCCTTCCATCACCTTTCGAGAGAAGTCGCCAAGTCGTCTTTAGAGTCCGCTGGAGCGAGTGGTGCTGCATGGATCTCCCCGGTCAATCCTCTCATTCCTCCGGAACGAGGGGCGTAATTGCAAATCGCTCCGAGCGATTCGAGTCGTCTTCGAAATTATGAGAGTAATCTCCGGAACGGCCAATCGATCGAGTTTAATCCCATTTTGTCAAGTTCAACGAGTAGCCGCCTTCCGCCGACAGAGCGCCCGAGGGCTCCCGATGACCATTTATCCGTTTGCAAAACGGTTCTTTTGTTCCGCGCGAGTGGAAAATGAACGCGCTGACATCCGTTTGTTGAAAGTTTTCCTTTAGGAGTGCGTTCGACGCGGAGTTATGTCCACTTTCCGTCGCATAATTGTGCCTGCGGCCGGCTAAACTATGCGCTCCGTCGGCAGACGGCTTTCGGAGACGATAGTTCGGGGCCCTTTTTGTAAGTAGGATGCTGACTTCGGTGGGAAAGTGGGGATTACTGTGAGGGTGTTTGCCTCACTTTCCTCCCCAGGACCCCCGGGTCGAATCCAGAGCGAAAGATCTCTATAAAAAATTCCCTTTCCGGATCTCGTTCCTTTGTTGCGTTCCGCATCTTCGGCTTCGCTATCGCCTCCATCTGATCTTATCCCAACTCTTCCAGCTTCCACCTCCTTTGTTTCTTCGTCGTCCGCTCGGATCTTCGCCACCAAAAGATTTAGTTCGAAGCTTGCTGACTTTCAAGAGTTTTTGCGTTCCGCGTGCATTTAACGAGAATTCTCGTCTTCGGAGCGTCACTCGGCTGCTGTCCCCGTCTTCTGACCCCTCAGAAACGGTTTCGCGATGACTTCCAATCTGAATCGCCGCCACGAGAGGTGCCTCTTCGGCTCTCTTCATCTGAAAGTGCGTTCTGAAGACTTGCAAATGGCTCTCGTCTTCACCCTTATCGTAATCCTTTTTTTTGCAGCATGGGATGAAACTTCTAATTCTGGTCGGTGTGGCCGTCATCGGCGCAGTCCTCGGCTTCATGCTCCTCCACTTCCGAAAGGCGATCTTCGTCCTTAGCATCCCCGCCGTTGTCACCCTTGCCACCGCCTACGCCCTGCTTCGCTCCGACCAGCGCTTCCTCTGGCCCATCGTCGGCATTTCGGTATCTCCGCTCCTTCCTTACTTCCCTCATCCCCTTTAGTTCTTCCACGTCTTCGTCTCGCTTTACGCCGGCCTCATCTTCCTCTTCTACTTCTGCTTCAAGCCCCTCTACATCATCATGGTCCTCAATTGGGCCTTTGACACTCTCCACACTGAGAAAACCACTTCCTACTACCTACAGTGTGCCGCTATCTTCGCCTCCATCGTCGTCTTCGGCGTCTTCAACGCATGGCAAGCCCGCGTCGCCCTCGCCTTCTGGCGTCTTCTCTCTCTCAAAGCCGCCGGCGCCGCGGAGAAGGCGTCGCCGATCGTTGTCGTCGTCAACGGCACCTTGAATTACTAAGCCTTCGCCACCCGTGTCTTCTCACCTGTCATATCCATATCTTCCCAGTGATCTGTTTGTATACACAAGTGCCTGGTGAATCCAGTCAGTATTTGGAAACTCCGTTATTGAGACCATTCTCAAAATACAGAAACAGGCAAACATCGGACTTTAGTGATAGATATAAGGAAAATGGCAGACGGGTGAACTTCTGATTGTACAACGTCAACAGGCATGCATTGGCGGTCGAGCCGGGACGACGCGCGAATAAGCCGCGAAACCCTCAGGAATAAATAGCGTTATTATCGAGAATAAATAAACGGTAATGAGATATAGAGAGATTCAGCGGGAAAAGGACAATACTGTGCTACGATCACCACTTGACAGGTTCGACTTCGCGGCATTCCACATCCAACGTCGCACTCATCAGCTCAGTCCGCAACCTCCACAAACCTCGAACAACATCTTCTTCTCGTGGACGCTCTCCCTGAAGATTGGCGCCTTTCAGCCAGTGGTACGGTAATGTTCGAGTGGGGGCGGTGTTGCGGGGATTAGCGCTTAGGTTACGGTCCCATTTGCTCACATGGCGTTGGCGCTTGCCGTGCGACATCGACTCGATGTACCTTAAGTGGAAAAGTGTGAAGAAGCACTCAGAAACAGCGAGTTACCTGAGATAGATCTCTGAGTGAAGGACGCGCTTCACGTGGACACTGTTTGGCGGGGGGACGAAGACGGGCTCCGGCCTCTGGGGAAGCACAGCCCGTGCGGGGTCCTGTACGATGATGACTTGCTGCGGATGGTGAACCTGCTGCACTTGCTGCGGCTGATGGGAGGTGGACGGATCCGACGAGTACTGCTGTTGGACGACGGCGGTGTGCTGCACATACTGAACCTGACTGCCCGAGGGAAGCTGTTGTCCAGCTGCTGAGTAGACGATAGCAGGTCCGCCTTGACCAGTCGACGTTGACGGAATCACCTTCAGGACTTGTTTCACCGGCATCTGGGCACTTATCATTCGCGGCGGAACTCCGCCCGCCTGAATAACGGCGTGTCCGGGAGGGATCGTCTGTGGGTGACCATTGACTATGATCTGCTGCCCGGTGACGACGGTGGTGGGTCCCTGCGCTGTGGAATGCGCGGTAGAGAGGGGCATCCCATAAGGATGGTTTATGAACTTTCCAGTCATCTGTGCTGCTGCGCCAGGAGTTGCATTGGTCAAGTTCGGCGGCTGATAGACGTAGTAGTTCCTAAATGAACCGTAAGTTTACCTGCGAACGGAACTGCATCGCTTACTTGTTTCTTTGGTTAGGGAATATCGGGCGCGCAGTGGTGGGGAGATGCTTTTCCTTGATGTGGCGATGGAGTCGTGGAAGCGATGGGAACGGCCTAGAAACAAGAAGATAATCTGCGGAACAAGGCGGCACAACTGACTTTCCCTCCTTTCGGTACTTGATGCAAGATGCCCACAGGCAAACGTACTGGTTCTCGCCGTCGACGATCAGCGAGGTGTGTGCTGTCTTCAAATGATCGTATAGGCCTTCTTCGCAATCAAACTGCCAGTCGCACAGTTGCCAACGGCACATAAATACACGGACTTGACCGGGCTGTAACATAAATTCCTGTAGGCGTCGAAGAGCGAACTATGATACCTGAAGAGCCTTCTGTGATGGAGTGCTCGCTGCCAGCTTAGCTCGCTCGTCGGATATGTACTGCGCCCTGACTTCGTACTGCTTCTTCTCCTCGTCGCTCAGCTTCTTCCACTCTATACCAACAATTTTGCTCACTTCACCGAAACCGGCTTCTGGGTTCTCGTTCATAATCCTCTTGCGAATCTCAGCAGAAAAGAGAATGTAGCCACTCTTGGATTTGCTGTTTAGTTTAGGTTGTACTGCCAACCAGGCCGCGAGATCCTGTAACCGTTCGTAAGAATAAATCCTTTTTTTCAAAATGTACTTTGTTAGGAGTGTTTTCTCCGCTGCCGGTACTGGTGCCAGGAGTGGCCGGTGGATTCTTTATTGTCAAAGCTTCCTTGTCCAGGTCGCGGTTCTCAATCGGCAACTCTGCCTCTGTCTTTACCGTTAGGGGCGACATTTGCTGAAACGGAAAGTCACATTCTATTCACGCATGTCAGCAACCTACTTTCTCCATGACAAGGGCAGTTTTCAGATAGAGGACTTCGTCATCCACAGTTCGCGTCGAAGTACAATTCTAAACACTGGTCTATAAAAATAACGTCCACGGTCCCCGGGAGTATGGTAGTGTCGCGAGCGGGACACATTGTGCTTCTGCAGATGAGTTCGGGAAGCCCCTCAAACGCGCGTAGAGGACCCCCACGCCTCGTGGCATACGGTAGCTGCCTTTGCAGAGCGCGCGCTCGGCCACAGAGCATATTTATTCGTGCAGGACGGCAATGTTCGGAGTAAACGTGAACGCCTTCCCGGTACACAGCGCTGATGAGTCGGAGAGGAATTGGCGACACTCGGGCGCTGGCGCGCAGAAGCGGGAGAAGGCGCGAGGCCACGAAAGCCGCTGCGGGCAGAGAGAGATTGTCGCCGGAGCCCCCGGTCGCTATCTGGCCGCCAGCAGGCGATGGCTACGTCGGCTGGCGGCGACTCGGGTACGAAGCGAGGCGGCGGAGTGGGAATCGTCGCGATAGGCAGCGGCTCGGCTAGAGGCAGCGCCGGGAGCCGTCGGAGAAAGTCGCAACGCCGACAGCGGGTAAGCGAAGATTCGTGGTCGCTGCTTCACTCTGCTCGCGAGTGGCGTGCAGCACAGCGGGTCCCGGCCGCGAAGGGGCGAAGACAGAGACGCAGGGCGTCCAAGGCCTCTTCGGCGGGTCGGCAGACGGCAGAGAAAGAGCGACAAGGCAGCAGGGCGCTCCGGTCGATTGAGAGGCACCATGACGCCGGACTTCACTTGTTGGCGCACCATCTTGCCTTCAAAAGGTGCGTCAAAGCCGTGAGAAGTTAGTTCAGATAACACCTTGCCAGGTCGGATCCGCAGCTAAAGCTCTGCTTATGTGAAAGAACGAATGCAAGCTGATCTGGATGTGTCATGGCATGGTGCGATCGATTTCTGTTTTCGCGAGTTGATCGCGCCGCCGCCATCGCATCGCCCGCCCAAGTCTCTGACTTGTCTGCCAACGCTATTTCCGAACAGACCTCTCGTTCTACGCGCCCGCTTGGCCGACTCTTGCCTTTCTCCACACAATCGACCTCCCGATCTGCGTCCACACAAGAGAACTCGCGCCCGCACACTGCCGCAGTGGTGCTAGAGTTCGGAATTCAAAGAGATAGTGTCATTAATTACCGTTTCACTTCACAAGAGGGCAAATCACTCAGATAGGCTTTCTGTACAAACGGAACACCAAAAGACTTCTAGTCGTAAATGATCTTTTGCAAAATACCCACTGCATATCCAATAAAGTACTTTCTTTCACATGCATCTCCGGAGATCGTGGTTTGTCAGGATCAAGGCGGGACTACAATGAATTAACTCGCACTGATCTCGTGTCACCGTCCCAGATCTCACAGCCCACAAGGCCTCCCATGTGTTTCGTCCACAGAGCACGCCTTAAACTGCCACCCGTGTGACGTAACTGCCCGCATCTCTCCGCCGGGCACCACCCAAACGGAGAAACCAACCAACGAAACACGTGACGGCTTTTCCCGCGTTGCCAGCCAGCGAGCGTCGAACACCGTCGCATCAACCGCAGCAGTCTAGTGACGTCGCCACGATAAGAAACCAGAAAAACATACCCGCAGTCGTTTTAACGGGCGAGCAGAACGCATGTCCAGGAGGTAGGTCTCCTCTTGCATGGAGGCGCTCGAAGACGAAGCCGCGCTGTCTCCTCCATTGAGTTGCGAATCCTCTGGAGTACTGCTGGAGTCCTCTATGTTACTGGCTACTTTCTCAAAAGTGGGCTTGGAGAACAAGCTGCACTTTCCGTTCGAAGGTTCTTTCCCGGCAACGCGATGCTCAACCACGAAGACATCACATTCTGGGATCTCGGTGAGACGATCTGAAAACAACAACTTCAGGGTGATTTTCTCGCGATGGAATCACTTTTAGTGTACAAAGCTGTCGGAAGAACAGCGCATTTTGCTTGTACGTTGTCCATCTTTTGGATGACGTCGGGCTGCTCCACAGCAATCACTTCCCTCTTACTGAACGCATGGCCCTTCTCGTGCTTGATTTCGCGGGGACGCGCGAACCACACACCGGAAAAGAAAGCTTCTTCAGTCCCGCTTTTGCTAAAGCACCAAGTTGTTGTGTAAGATAGTCGAATACTTACTTTGCCACTCTCCAGAGAGATCCGATTCTGTAGACGTCACAGAAGGGCTTATTCGGGTTGAACACGAGGACGCAGTCGCCCAGTCGGTACCATCTTCCCCGGTGGCACATTTGTTCAAAGAACGTCCTCGTATTCCCCTCCGAGGTCGACGCCTCTGTCTTCCGCTCCAGCACAACTTCTTCGCGGTCAATGTCGAAGAAGGGTGGATACTCATTTGAACGTGAGCTGCCCGATCCGTCGTTCGACTAAAAAAAGAAGGCTTAAATCCGTTTCAATATAGAGGAGTTGTACCGTAGCTTCTCCACCATCGTTTGCTTCCATGTTCGCGAAGTCAGACGGAACTTTCTCGGGTTTCAGAAGTTCTTCTCTGTCAACGAGTTGAATTTTATCCTTGAAATCCCTGGCATGTGGCCACGATCTGAATCTCTTGAAGTGGAGCTGCCGTCCCAGATACTTCTGTTCGCACGCAAAAACGTCTTTTTCGTCGAAGCCCACCGGTTTCTTCCTCAGGTAGTCCTCTACAAACATCACAAGGCAGCGCCCTTGCAGTCGGCTGGAGACTACAGTATCCGTGAACGGTGTTAGAAAGACTTCGTTGGGGTAAAATCGACGAGTGACCAGATGATAGGTTTCGCGCGGCCGGTAACACCAGAACCCGTATATCAGGTACCCGCCATCTTTATCGTCGTCGTCTTTGTACAACTTCTGGATCCTCAGAATGTGAGGCTGCTTCGTGGACTCGTCGGCCGGCTCCACGTAGCAGTAGTCGTCCACATGGTACTCGACGTCACCGATTATGACGACATCTACTTCCTCTTTCGTCGACTGAAAAACGATGGTTGAAGTAAGGAGTGCAAAAAATGAACCATTTACAAGATCTTTCTCGTCTTTCTGCGACTCTCGTGCATCCATCGTTTCAAGTCCGTTCTCCGTCGCCTTCGCCTCTTTCAGATCATCATCGGTCTTCTGGTTCTTTTCACGCTGCATCATGCTGATCTCCCGTTTTAGATGAGTGTCGTTGTAGAAGATGGCAGGCGAATCCAGTCTATTTCTGCAGAGGTCGTTCCGTTTCTGGATGAAGAAAAGTTGCATCTCCTCAGTGGCCTTGAATATACGCGAAGAGGGCGTAGTCACCTCTCGCGCTTTTGCAAAGAGATTGAAAAGGTCGTCCTGGAACTTATCCAAACGGCGGTATCGACCCTGACAACGAGCACGCTACAATGGTTGCTAATATGTCAACTCACCTTCTCGATGTGCGTCTTAAGTTCGTCGAGAGAGAACGGAAACGTAGATCTTTTGAGGCCCTTCTGTGCGAAAACCTCGTGGATGTCGACGAGGGCGTCTCCGTAGCACTTTCCTTCGACGTCAGTGTGCGAGCAGATGGCCTCCAAGAGGTCCATCAGAATCATTTTGACCTCCATCTGGACTGAACCAACAGCGTTGCTCTGCTGGATCATATCGGTAATTGTCACATTCAGAACTCTCTGCATGTGGAACGCCTGGAACAGATTCAGTGTAACGAAGACTCACTATATCCACGGGCCAACCTCTTTGTAGATCGTAGAATCAGGTTCGTTGAACTTGCACGCATTCTCGAACAGAAGACGGAAATCGGAAATCAGAGCGCGGAGGTCGGCATAGTAGCCTCCCGTCAACTTAGCATGGATTCTCTGCAAGTCGATGGGTTTCTTGATAACATTATAGTATTCCGGATATTCCTAAACAATCACTATTCGTTCATTACACCAGGTTGCTAAACGAAACCATTCGAGAAGGCACTTTCGCAAACGCGGTTGCCAAGAGCTGACCCGTCGGCGTTCTGAATTCGTTGATCGTGCAGAACAACTTCCACATCTTCTCCTCTTCAGAGTTTCGGAGTTGTAACGGCTTCTGCACGATCAGAGCACCGCTTGACGGGGTCGTTTCCACGCGGCGCAGCTTGGACTCTCCGGATTTGTTTCCCTTCGGCGTCCTCCGCGATCTCGAAAATGGACCTTCACCGGTCTTCGAGCGCGGTGTTCGATTCAGAGGACAGAAGATGGTGGACGTGGAGATGGACTTAAGAGTCGCAATGGCTACCGCTTCGAGCGTGTTCGCGTCCGCATAGATCGTCGACTTCTGCTCGTTGTATGTGCGCGCATTGTCGAACATCAGCTTGATGTCCAGATACATCTTGTTCGACGAAGAGTACTGTAACACTTGGTTGCTAAGTCGAAATTCACAGGAATCTCACCTTGTTATCCTCGATTTTCTTCTTGATTGTGGACAGATCGATTGGATTCCCGATGACTTCGTAGTAATCTGGGTATGTCTTATCGCAGGGCAAGTAGAGAAAACAATCAGAAGGAAGTCGGCCTGCCTCCTAAACGCTAATTCTTAACAAAACAATTTTCAAGGGGCAATTACCGTATGATTCCTCACAGCGTTCCATACTGTCATGAGACGCTCCTTGTATCGGCAAACGAGTTCTTCCATCTGCAAACGCTTGGATGGCGATTTCGACGATCCGTTGATGAACTTGGACGGCGATGAAGAGGGCGACTCCATGGTCTTCCTTTTGCCGGATTTCTTCTAAAACATATACTTAGAACTAATGATATCCACCTTTTCCATTACCATTGGTGACGATTTCCTCGAAGAACTGAGCTGAGTTACTTTATCGTTCATAATCTTCTGCAGTTTCGCGGCCGCTTTGAAAATGTTCGATCCGTCACTGTTGTAGCTCTTCGCGTTCTCAAACATCGTGTTCATGTCTCCTGTAAGCGATTCTAAGGTGTAATCGCCCGCCTTCAGTCGCTTATTTATCATGAATAGAGAGATCGGTTTGTCAATCTCGTCATAGTAGTCAGGGTAGTAACTGAATTACCACAATTAATCCAAACACACGAAGTTAGGAAAGCGTACCTTCTACTCGGCAATTCGAGGAATGGTTCGCAGAGCGCCTCCTCAGACGATCCAGAGGCCGTCACGTTGCGAACAGTCCAATAAAGAATCCATAGAGGGTTGTCGCTATTCTCGGTGTCGTCGTCCTCTTCGGAGTCCTCAGAGTATTCGGGACTCGCGCCCGCTTCAGCCTCTAGAAGCTCATCTACGACTGCCTTATGGTGATCGAGAGAGGCCTTTCCAAAGCCGCGTTTCAAGCGCATGAGTTCGCCCTTTCGCGTGGCGAAGTGCTGTAGCAGCATTTCGGCGTCTTTATGAATCACCGATTCCGCGTCGTTGAACTTCTTCGCATTTGCACACAGCAAAGTGACATCCTTCTCGATATCAGTCCACGCAGAGTACGCTCCGTCGCGTATCCGTTGCGCTATAGTCTTCATATCCACGGGGTGCTTGATTTTCGTGTAGTACTCAGGGAACTGCTCTCGAGAGGCGAGCACTCGGAACGGCGGACTCAGCAGACGGCCGTCGGAGTCCGTTAGCTCCACGAGGGACACCAGCAAAGCCTCGAGCATCCATCGTTCCACGGATTCGCTGGCGCGCGAATGCCGTGTGGTCGACGACCTGGCGCTGGAGACCGATGGCGCAGGGCTACGACTGAAGGGTGTCTCCGCATGGCACCCGAAGTACTTCGAGCGCTGCTGAACGAAGCCCTCCCAAATTAGGCACGCATCTTCGTATTCAGAGTTCCCGGGTTCGTAGTACTTCTGCAACAAAAGGGTCACGTAAAGACAAAACCATCGTAAGCACGCGCGGAACACCTTCTGGTTGTCGACAAGAAGCGTGATGTCGTCGAAAAACTCTTTCGCGGATGCATACTCCTCATTTGAAAGTTTCAGTTGTATTCGGGCGATATCTATGGGCTGCGAAACGGTCTGATAGTACTCGGGATTCAGTCTAAAGTGCATTGTTGACGTTCCTGAAATTGAATATTGCGTAACCTCTTCGACGGAGCTTTGAAAACGCTGTCGCAAACGATTCTTCCATCGTTCGAGCGGACAAGCATAATATCCTCGAGGATCTTCCGGCATTGGGGAATCTGAAGCGAAAAATCTGGACGTCCGCGACATCATTTGCCCGACTTACGTGCTCCGACGACTCCACTTTGATGTTCCTTTGGCGCTTTGCGGATTTCGGCGTTCTCTCGTCGAGTGCCTCCTCGGATGCTCGCCGGCGCTTCGTTCGTACTACCGAACTCATGATCGCTGGACACGGCGACGGGAGCGAATCGTGACTAGCAGAATCGGTGCGGCGATCTGCAAAAGAGACGATGGAAGAGCGCGCGAAATCGCGGCGGAGGAATGGCAGCATGCGTCCGAAAAGCGACGCCGAGCGGCACCCAGCTACGAAGCATCCGTTACAGTTATTTGTCGCCGACCTCGGCTGTTTTTAGTGGCGACGGGGAGAAGCAGCGGAATGGAACAGTGGACAAAGATGCGCGAAACGCCGAAATTCTTCAAAAATGTACAACCGAAAATATTTACCGCGAAAATATCGAACGGTAAAGTTCTGATGCTCGGACCCGCGCGTTTCGTCGCCGCGTCAGCCCTCCACAGCCGTTAGCTTTGACCGCCGCCCCCGACGGCGATGACCACCGCGCCGATTCGGATTCGGGAGCGCAGCCGCTGGAGCGGCATCCGCCGAGGACTCCGGCTCGGCCACGGCGCCTCCGACGCCGCTGAACGCCGTGTGGCATCATCGCCGAGTCCGTCCGTCCTTCGCGGACGGGCAACCTCGCCGGCTCTTCACGCATCCACATCTCCAATACAGTCGTCCGACGCTCTTCCCCGCGCGCTGCCAGCTTTGGCCCCGCCCGCCTGGGTTCCAGGTGCCCCTATTTGCCTTGTGTGCCGTCCGAGTGTCCAGCTGCCGCCGTAACTCCCCGGAACGACCGGGGAGCGCCTGGGCGACCGCCGGTCGCGGTGAGAATTGACCCGCTCCGGGAGGTGCAAAGCCATTACTACCGTAATCTGCCATCGGCGCTTCTGGTGGCGATCCATCCGAGGGATCTTTTCAAGGAGTTTTGGTTCATCCCCTTTCTTCGCGCCGTCGACTCCTGCGTGATCGCCACTCATTCGTTTTCCATAATTGAAACGTTTCAGAATCGATCCGGAATTCGCATGGAGGCGAAACGTCGCCGTCTTTCCAAGTCGGCCGACCCAGTGACTCCGCCGCGGACGTCCGTTCCGGACGGCGGTTCGCCAAAGACGACTGCGCGCTCCACGCGCTCAGCCACCAGCATGGCGAAGATCGTCGAGGCACTCCGGGAGGAGCTGTCCTCGTGCGAACTCGAGAAGGCGCAGAAATCACTCGGGTACCTGAAGAAGGTAACTTAGAGCCTTTTCGTCAATTATGCACAACCTTTCCAGAAACTATCCTCTAAGATAAGTGTGAGCGACTTTATGCGCAGCGAGAAGTCGTTTCCCACCCTCATTACGGTGTTCCACGAGAGTTTCTCCAAGTTGAACGACACGAAGGCCGGGTACTGTTGGAGGTGATATCCTGTGCAAACGCTGTGCTTTCAGGGACTCCTATGCTGCGATTCTTCGCGAAACGATCAGCGTGATCGCCAACTGCTGTCACTTGTCCCTTGAATCATGTCTTCGAGTGAGTCACTGCCGTTCAGCGCAGCCACCGTCCGTCCACTCCGTTTCAGCTGAAACCGGCGAACGCCAAGGTGATCAACTCGGCGTTGCGAATTCTGGAGAGCGGAACCCGCACGAGTTGGACGCTGAAGGCTTGTGTTCTGCGCCTCATAGCGAATCTCTGCGAACACAAAGAAACTGCTATGTGCGTCGTGGAGGCTCCGCAGCTGGTGGACCGAATCGCCATGATGGTGAGCGCCGAAGACGAGAATACATCGAAGAACGCTCTGCGCATCGTAAGGCTGCTCTCCAGCTCTTTTTCTCGAGTAGGTTCTTTTACGAAATATTTAAGGTTTTCGAGGATTTTATTTTCCAGATACAGAAGGACATATTCGTTTAGTTTTAGAACAATTTACGATGAAATTCGAAAGGAATGGAGGGTTTAACTTAAGAATGTTTTGACGAATTAGAGCTAAACACCGGTAGTACAAAAGCAAGAAGATAGATTGCGGTTGAAGAGGCTGTAGAGGAGAGTCCTGGTGCCGGGCTGATCTAGTTTTTGCGGGGCTGGAACTGGTGAGTCTTGTGGACCTTGTCGTGTGTAGTAGGGTTCGGGTACTGTGCCATTGGCTTCTCGTGGAACGATCGAATCGCCTCCTCGGGATAGTCCTTCTTGGCCTGAAACACGGATTGTGTTGTGCTTGAGTTACGGTAGGGTACCTGTGCAGCGAGTCCGGTTGACGCGAGGATATTGTTCGCGTGAGGCTCCGGGCGGTCCTCAAGAGAGCGAGACTCGTCCTCGCTGGATTGCTTCTCGGACTCAGAGAAGCCGCGCTTCTCCTTACGAACCACGCGCATGCCTCCCACCTTCTTGGCGGCCATGTGGCCCGCCTTAAGGACAGACGACTCGCCGGTGGCCTTCATGACTTCCATGTCGGACATCTGTAACGACAGGCTGTGACAATTCGCTGTTAAAGGACGGAGAACCAACAGCGCCCGACGCGGAAAGCCACAAAAATAACCCTGGCGCCGTCGGTCGGTGGATCGAGCAGGGTTGTTGTGTTCGTTCTATCGACCGCGCTCCGCCTCGTGATGCCGCGCGGCGCAGTGAGGCACTCCCCCTTCAGCGATTGGTTGGCGTAAACAAGTGCCTCCCCGATCACGTGGTGCCGCGGCAGCGCGCTGGGTGCCAATGAAGGAAGAAACGCTACGCGTAGCGGAGGTACGATCCCTCAAAACCGGCTAGCTTGCTCTCCTCGAAGAGAGGAGGCGGAGAGATAAGGGCCGATCTATTTGTCTGGTCACACTCGAGGGTCTTATCAAGGAGAACACGAATCGAACAAAAACACTGTGGCAAACAGCGAGCTATCAGATGGTGTTATCGACAAAACAGCCCGTTCTAAAAGGGGAATTCAAACGAAAGTTCTGCAACCCACCAAAAGACAAACAACGCTATTTTCAGTACGTCGTTCTCTCGAACGCATGCCATTACATAGGACAGCTTCTGAACAAGGTCTACTACGAAGATTCTGACCCTCGGAAGGCTGCGATTCTTGCGGTGCTGCAGACCCTCAGCCGCAACTACGCCCGCGACGTCGGACGCCAACTTGCCGCCGGACTCTCCGCTGACGACGCTTCTCCACGGTTGGTCGTGGATGGAACGTGCACTTTGCACTGTTGCTTGTGTTTAGGAATTGCACGAAGGACTTCTTGGCGCTCTTATTGAGAGACCCCACGAACTCTCTGTCGGAAACCGAAGAACGATGGGTAGCGCTGATTCTCTCTATGACACTGTGCTCCTTCGAGCTTCGCGAAATCTTCGGCGAGGACGCAATCAGAGAAGCTGTGAGCATTGAAGATGCCTTCAAGAACGCCAATCTGTGCAAGTTCCTCTCATTTTTCTCCTATGTGAGTCCCTTCCCATCTCTAACAACCATTATTTTCGGTTTAGGACGCGTGGGGTCGCGCAAAATTGCGAGAATCGGGGGCGCTGACGATCATTCTGCAACGTTTGGACGAAACGAGAGAACTCGATGAGCGAGATGTCATCGTCTCCTCACTCCGCCACTTCATTCACGACACGATAGGGATGGGCTTCCTCTTGAAGCATTCCATTTTTCCCACTATTGCACTGAAGCATCTGAGGGAGTACTTGAAAAACAGATCTTACACGTGCACAGTAAGCAATGAATTATAACCACTAAATGCAGTAGCGTTCTAGCCTGAGTTAAAGGCGGAGGACGACCTGTCGGATGCTCTGGCTTGTGTCACTAGTGCCGTGACCGTATCCCTCGAGGAGAACCCCAGCTCTAGTTCGGAACGCCTCCGTAAGGAGTACACGACGGAGCCGAGGTCCCCATCCTGCAACTGGAGTCCTTCGATGTCGTCCTACTCGAACAGTTTGAGTCCAAGTCCATCTTCGTTTGTTTTTTGTTCCCTTGTACCGTTTCTGACTGTGTCCGTTATAGAACAAGCGACGATCTCTATTCTCTGAACTGGGCAGGCGGCTTCGACAACGACGATGCGTCTTCGCGGCCTTCTGTTGGCGACCGATTCACTCTCAGTCATCTGAGCTTTAATGAAGAGCCCACTTCCAAAAAGCTAAACAAAGAAGAGCAGGTTTGGATCCTGATCCAGCTTGTGAGTTCCGCGTTGACTTTAGGCGATTGCGGGCGAAATGTTTATTTTGTCGTGGCTGTCCCACGAGGAGGTCAACCACAAGTATCTGATCAACCAGGTATCTGAACGTTTTCGGCAATTTACTATATCTTGACGTCTTCAGGAGATAGTGTCCGCCCTCGTGGGCTACATCAGCCGTGCACCCACCCTGGATCTGAAGGCCGCGCGATCCTTAAAGCGCCTTGCACGAAGTAGAGCGTGTATCCACCAGCTTCTTGAAATCCGTTTCCAAACCATCGTCGTGCACTATCTTCTGAGGCAACCGTGCACCCTAGTCCGGTATTTCGTTTTTCTTTATGCTTTTCTCCATATAATATGTCGCCGTTTAAGAAATGCAAAAACTTGCGACCGTTGCGATAAGCGCATGGAGTACGGTAGAGAGGTTCTGCGCGAATTTTCTACCCATATTGATTCCGAGTTCGGGTGGTCCTACTTGTCGCAGTCACTGAAATCGTCGAACAAACAGAAACGACTCTCGTCTTATTTGGCCGGACTGATTCTTCTGAGGTGACTTTGGGTGCAAGGGTTATGTACACTTTTCCATCCAGGTCGGGTCACCACAGGAAGCGATTCATGCAATTCTTTCATCCCCTGGACGAGCTGTGGGAGTATCTGTCAGCCGTACTGAAAGACAAGAATGCTTTCGAAGAAGATCGGCTGGCGATGGTAGGTGACCCTCCCGCTGTCCATTTGATTGCCGCATTCTAGGAGCCTCCACTGAGCTGTCAGCTCCTTGTTGCTTTATCTATCCTGGTCACGTCATTTCCCTCCCTCAGCGAGGAGAACGACATTCTGGAGGTGCTGCCGAAGTTCTTGGTGAGCGAAGACAAATGTTTCGTGGAATCTCAGGACGACAGTGTGCCAACGCTGAAATTCCGCAGCAAACAGGGCGCTCTGCTGGCTACCGTGCCGAAGGACAGAGTGTGCTCGGCGAGCGAGTACTTCCGCGGAATGTTCGGAAGCGAATTCCTGGAGAGTATTGAGAATCGACAAGAGTTCGTTTTCGACCCGACATCCGAAGGGTGCGACGAGAGCGACTTCACGAACTTCCTGCACTTCCTCTCGGGATGTCGCCAGAAGCGCTGTTTCTCCGTCACCTCCGCGAAGCGCTGTGTGTCCCTCCTTTATGTAAGTTCTCTTGTCCACGTGATGCGCTAATGCGTGAATTATTACAGCTTGCCGATCGGTATCTTTGCAGCGAGCTTTCGAAGTTCCTTCTTCACCCCAAGATCGGCAGTGTGAAGACCCTCCTGAACGGGGACAATCTGCAGGAGTTCCTCCCCGTCTGCCTCAGCATCTCCAGAATCGACCAGCAACTCGGCAAGATGTGCATGCGGACAATGCTGCAGTTTTCGAGCGACGCGCAGCTCACAAAAACTCTGGAAACGCTTGTGGGTGATTCTCGAGGAACCGAGCTCTTCGTCAGATTCCTGAAAGACTTCTTGAATCGCTATGAGCGGGCGTGGTCCTCGTAGACCGAAGTGGGCCGGTCCCACCACAATTTAGAACTAGAGGATTATTTATTGTTAATATCAACACAGAAAACATAAACCTATTTCGGGCGTCGGGGAGACTAACGTAATCCTGGTCTGCAGTCTTCAGACTTCCTTTGTCCGTCATCGGAGGATCGCTTATCACTTTGAATGGAGCGGAGCACTTTTGTTTGTTGTTGGGATCCTCCGAAGTGCGATCTATATTTAGAGTCCCTGGAAGGTGAGTGTTTCGCCTTCTCTGGGACCCTCTGGTTCGGACCCGCGCGCTCTCTCGATGTTTCCCTTTTGACGTCGGAATCAATGGATCGACGGAAGTGTTTGTCATCGACGGCGATCGCGTCGATCGCCTCTTCGCGGCGCAGCTTCTGCACCCACGCTTCTTCTTCGCCGTCCCCATTGGTCACTCTCCCTCGCCTCTGATCCGCCAGGGCGCCCAGAGAGGGCTGATCTTTGATCGACGAGTTGTACGCGCGATGCTCACTTCTGCATAAAGGGCACTGCGGCAATGATTCTCGGCACGCCGCCGCGGAGCGGACGCCCGGCGACGTCGCAGGCGGCTTCCCTTCGGGCGTACGTGCGCTTTCGCTCTCTTAAACTATGTTGCACAACCGTTTCGCATTTCCTTCGCCGCCGACTGTTTCGCGTCCCTTCCGAGTCTCTCCTTTGCAGCTGTCGCGGCGTCGCTCCCATGGACTTCGACGGAAGGACCGGAGATTCGCCTCCTGGAGGTGAGTCTTCAGAGCCGGTCCACTTTAACCGTGTCTCTGTGTTGTTTTCTCTTTCTGCTGACTCACAACGCCAGTGATGAAAAGACAGAAATAAGTCGATGTTATCATTCTTAACGAGAGCTTCCAGATGCGAACGGTCAGCGCCATCGATCGGGGTCGTGCACAGCCTTGACCCTCAAGCAACTCTCTCTGAACGTGAACCCTAACTACCCGCCGAACGGAGGAGAGCCTTGTGGCACTCTGGTCGCCTTCCTGAAGCACTTCCACGTGGGAGGCGACGAGGAGTTCACCATAAAGGCCCTGGAGAGCCTCATCAAGAAGCTTAAAGACAAGAGAAACGAACTGGACATCTTGCTGCGCGTAGTGGCCAAGCGCGGCGATTGTCCCGAGGCCGCAGAGTGCGTCACCATCCCGCGGACGCTCGACGGGTAGGTGTGCACTGCCCCGCGGCGCCACTAAACGTCTCCGTTCCAGACGCCTCCAGGTGGCTGGCCGGAAGGGATTCCCCCACGTCGTCTATGCCAAGATCTGGAGGTCAGAGTCGTTCCTCCGGACTCCCACAAAAGATCATTTAGGTGGCCCGACCTGCACAAAAACGAGCTGAAGAACGTACCCCACTGCACATCGGCTTTCGACATGAAGACGGAATCGGTGAGTTCACCGGCTACTGTATGACTCGAGAAAAGGGCGTTTAGGTCTGCATCAACCCCTACCACTACGAGCGCATCGAGTCCCCACCAGGCGGCCTCGGGTTCGACCTCCCCTCCGCGGTGGGACCCGCAGTCGTCCTCCAGCAGCAGTTCGACGTCCCGCTCCCGAGCTCCTCTGGCCTCGAGGCGGCCGACCTGTAAGCTGTGGGAGCACTCCGTCCCTTCATCCACATGTTTAGGGAAGCTATGTTGCGCTCTGACACACAGCTAGGTCCCGCCGCGAATCCTTTCGCCCAGCTCAGTCTGGACACCTTGAGGACGCTGGCCTTCCAGACGAACCTCGGTTCTCTGAATCTGAACTCCGCGGCAACGCTCCTCTCGAATCCGCTCTTCGCGCAGACGTTCTTCAGCCCGACTCCCCAGACGCCGCTTCTTCCTCTTGCCGCGGAGACTCTGCAAGGCGTCGTTCCTCTCCAGTCGCCTCTTCTAGAGGAGGCGGTGTCCCTCGAAGACGGACACGAAACGGACTCCGAATTGGGTAATCCGCCTCCTCTGGTCGATCCACATCGCCCCTTTAAGGCTCCCAAGTGTGGTGCAGGGTACAGTACCACGAGAGAGACACGTCGGTGGGGGAGGCGTTCGACGGCCTCTGCAGGAAGCTTCTGCTGCGCACTTCTCCTGGCGACCACTCCACCTTCGACATTTCGAAAATCCCAAACGAAGAGAGGACCGAGGAGGCGAGCAAGGCGAGGTCCGTCGGTGCGATGTGTCTGCTAGCGTAACCCGAGTATTCGATTTCAGAAGTTACCTCGATGGGGCTGACATCGTCGTGAAGCGACGCGACGACGGAAAGAACATGACTATCTCCGTCCGCTCGAGCATCGCTAACCTACCAATCTACGTCCGCAGCTGCCATCTACACCGCCAGGTCCAACGCGAGGCCTCCGAACACGGTTACCACTCAATCTTCCCCGACTCGGAGATTCAGGTACCGTACCCCTCACCTTCTTCGCCAACCCACCTTCAGGTGTACGATACGTCCGAGGTGCTGAGCGGGCTGTCGGCGTGCTTCCTAGATGAGGACGAAGAGAAGCGCGCCGCGACTCCACGGGAGAACGGCCATATGCCGAAGCCCACAGAAGGAGAGGACTCCGAGGAAGCCTCGGAGTCGCGGCCGCCGAGTACTTCTTCGACGCACAGCCTCCTGTCCAACGAGAGCGTCCGTTCGGCGAGCAGTCAGCCGGCGAGAAAGAAGCCCAAGACGGAGGACAGCCGTCACCGGATCGACTACGAGGTGCTCAAGGAGCTCACGCGGTTCCAGCTGGCGCTCCCACAGTCCGGCCAGAGTCCGAAACGCATCGAAGACTTTGAGTGCTGGTTCGAGTTTCGTCTATGCAGGTGCGCTATTACAGTGTTTCCCTCCGAATACGGTGGTTTCAGCGTTGAGAGGTGCATCGACAGGTACCTCCAGAACTAAACGCACCAAG
Source organism: Steinernema hermaphroditum (assembly GCA_030435675.1). NCBI lineage: Eukaryota > Metazoa > Nematoda > Chromadorea > Rhabditida > Steinernematidae > Steinernema > Steinernema hermaphroditum. The sequence goes on from CM059622.1 coordinate 9,652,238, forward strand.
ACCACTCAGCATCTCAGGGCGTGAACCAGGATTCCCAGAATTTTATTACCCACTCCGTCAGTGGGCGTCCCCACGCGCGCAGGCTTCGCCGTGCGAAACCCACTTGCGTCACGTTGTGTAAATAAACTTTTATTTTCAAAACAACGTTAACAACCTTTTTGTTTCGGATGCACCTTAACCGAGAATACGGCCTCCGACGAGGGCTTCTTGTGGTCAGGGAGTGGCACAAAGAAGCTGGTCTCCTTTTTGATGGCCTGTGTCCTTTTCAAGAAGAACAATCCACAGGTTATGTCCACTTCTGCGGCATCGGACCATGCATTGGCGGAGACGAGAACGGTCATCGAGAGCCTATAGGTGTGCGGTCCTGTTGAGATGATGTCCGAAGGGCGGGGTCGTAAGTAGGCTACTACCTTATCAGGATATACAACCTAAACTTCCAGAGAAGATCATGATAGAGGACAGAGAGGAGACGTACGCGTATTCGTAGGTAGTGGAGATCAGCCTTCTCAAAATTATACAACATCGCGGTCATGGCGATTCCGGTGGGCAGGTTCGACACGAATTTGACCACATTATCTGCAATCCATTCAGAAGTGGGCTCTAAGATCTATAGTACCCGTTGTGAGAAAGTCCAATCACCATGCCCTTACCTCTACGGTTTTCATTGTCACCTTTCGCAATGACTTGAAGTGCTTCGGAAGGGGTATATTGTAGTTGCTCAAAATGCCCACGAGAGAGCGACCAGAAATGGAAATGGGCTTGTCTTCGGGCTTCTGGTTATGTTGGTGTAAATGCTGCAAGAGAGGCACGACGATTTCGTGTGTGTTGTTCGTCAGATTGGAATCTATCATTATCACGTGCTTCTGCAGGACTGTGACCGCTTCTTTGAGTGCTGCTACAACTTCTTCGGGGCGGAACCTGTTCACGTTATCAGCTTTCAGTGCCAAATACTGAAGGACAAGGTAGAAGCGGTACTCTCCGATGAATCTCTGGACATCCGTGTCATCTTGAGAGAACTGATACTGTAGGCTATCCAGGCGATCCAGAGATTGCTCGATTACTAGCAGGGCCACCTTGTAATCGCCGCCGTACACCACAATTTGCCGCGTGTAGTCTCCTAGCCTCGTGATGTCGAAAAATATCTTCATGAATCGAGCGGGGACGGCGACTTCAGGCTCCGCTTCTTCGAGAGCTTCCAAGTCGCTTACGATGAGGAAATAGGCGGACTCCTTTTCTTCGCTTCGTTCACTTTTTTGCACTTCCGCCATTCTGTTGTATGTGTTGTCCAGAAGGGTTCCGATTTTCTCACAAGCCTTCGTGTCATTGGTAAACATGATGTGGCTAGAGCTGATTAAGCGTGCCCGTTCGATTTCCTAAACACCGATGGTATAGTGTGAAAAAGACCAGCTGAGCTTACCTTCACTGGCGCAATCAAATGGGGATAGCAGCTTCGAAGATAGCGGTAGTGCCGAATCACATACGAAGGAACAAGAGAGTAAATGACGGAATGCACGGATGCGGCGTTGAGCACAAGCATCAACTTGGCGACATCTAGAATTTCGTATAATGCGTGGGCTCGGTTAAGGAAGTGCTTACAGAATGGGTCGTCGACGGTTTGTTCAGGTGTGTCGAAGACGGCATGTAGTTCCAAAAGATTGTCGAGCAAACACTGCACGAACACGGCGTGTCTTGTGCCGAGCCTCGACAGACAGCGGTAAGTGGAAGTTTGGTCCAGGGGATACCGCTTCAACGAATGCAGAAGAGCCTTCACGCACATCTCCAAGCATTCTGGATCGTACAGGTTACTTTTCCCCAGAAGTTCGTGCAGTGCAAAGCGGCTTTCTTGTGCAGCATCCTAAAAGGAGTCTTACCACCGATGAATCAACGCGCAGAGAAAACTTACATCCAAAACATTCAAGATGGTCGGGAGTTGATATTTTTGCAAGGTACCGTGCACAACGAGGGGCGTCAAAGCCTTGATAGCGTCCAGGCGGATCTAAAATACTTGTCCTTTACAATAGCAATGGACACGCGTGTTCACCTCTTCGATCTCGTCGTTGAACATATCAGCCAAGTGCTCAATGCAGGCATTCGCGAAAGTCGGCCTATCCACAGCCAAGCGTCCGAGGGAGTAAACTGCCGCCTGTCGGACGGCTGAAACAACAGGTTACGGAAATGTATGTAGTTATAAACATACCCATAAACTCATCTTCTAGAGCTGTGACAAAGGCTCCACAAGCACCCGTAGATATAATCGACTGTGCGTCCTCTTCCGCTCGCTCTGCGGGTACATCTTCGCCCAGCTTCTTGCCCGTTGCCCATTCGGAGTAGCCCGAGCAGCTGGTTCCATCTTTTCTGAGCTGAAAAATAAGGTCACTTTTTGAATACGGGGATGCAGCGTACCCTCATTTTGACCATAATCTTCTTATCCAGCGTTTGCATTAAGAAGTTCTCACTGACATTCACGAACTTTCCCAACAATTTTGCCGCCTCTGCCCGCACCCGGATTTCGGAATCATTGATAGCGTTGCAGATTATGGAGAAGGCATCGTCGTTGACCGGTAGTAAAATTCCTTTGGCCGACTTTACATCCCTAAAATACTAATTACGAAAGCGGGTTAAGAGGCATGCAGCTACCTGTTGCCGTACTTCGAAGCCAGATACTGTATGAGGCGAAGACACTTAATTCTCACAATCATGTCGGCATTTTCGGCCAATCTCGTAAATATGGAATAACAATCGAAAGAGAGGCCCCTTTCATCTTCGCTGAGGGCGACGAATCCGTCGATGGCGGCTCCTCTCACTTTATAGTCCCGATCCTCACAGAATGGCCCTAATTCGCGTTCCAATTTTTGTGCGTTCCAATCACCAGATTCCGATCCTCCTGCAAGAAAAGTATTTTTTGTCAGTGACAGCAACTGCTTGTTACCTGCCAACGTGTAGGTAATGAGGAATTTAATGGCGTATATCCTTTGGTTCGACGTCCCCGTTCGAATATTTCGCCAGAGGAAGCTCAAAGTGTTTTCGCAGTTCTGTGGACCTACGACCTTTTCCTGCAGAAGCATCGTGTACAGGGAAAAGAGAGCCGTATCGACCTGGTTCTTCATTTTGAAGACACTACTGGAACAGAAAAGCATGGCTACAATGAGGCGCTCGAAACTAGCCTTTCTGGTTTGAAGAAAGCAGACAACTTCTCCCAAAGGTAAGCTTTCTGTTGCGAGCGTTCCACCTGGCTCTCGATCATGGACAGTGCGGTCACAACGATGTCCTGCGGCATGGACTCTAGGCTGGACGCCAAATAGAAGCAAATCTCTTCGTGGGCACTGCACTGGTGATGTGTAACCTGGAGACCCGCCAGGTGCTCCCTAAGCCTAAACATAGGGAGAGCTCTCAGTTTCAGTCTTGGACACTTACGCTACCCATTCACGGATCTGGACACATGTTCTTACCTCCGAGAGCAAGCTTTTCGCGCCTTTAGATCCCTTCGCCTGAAATCACTACTTTTCTGATGACGTTCAGGAAACTACGATTCACCTCTCTCTTCCTCGGGGGCTCTTCCACAGGCGGCTTTGGACATTCGCGCTTCTGCTTTCGCCCTAACTGTAACGCAGAGGCTCCCGTCAGCATCTGTGTATTCTGCCCTTGTGAACTTCTTTCTTTTCTGTAAACACTCTGATGGACGTGTTCCTCCCGGTCAAGCGATGCGCGAGCACGCTTTTCGAAAATACACGAAATGTCAGATATTGCTGCGCAGTACCGTTCGCGAACCGGTCAAAATCAGTCAATCCGCATAGGACACCGGAACATCGGAGAATAACCCAGCATTTACTCGCGAAAGGTGACTACGACCATGGACTAATTCAATCTGTACATCGGAGTAGGCGCAATGTGTTTATGTCAGTTGCAAATAAAAACCCGTAAACGCTGAGATTCACGCTTCTGCGCTCTTCTCCCTCGGTTCTGCATAATTTAGAACTATTCCAGCCATCTTCATGGCCTTCGCTTCAACGGGGATGTCGTGGAACGAGAAGATAGGCCCGTAGAGCTTGGCGATGAGAACCTTTGACTTGTTTCGGACGGTCTTCGCTTCATGTTCTTCGCGCCACTCATCATTCTTACGGCGCTGGCGAGCGTCCCGTTGCTCCTTGGTTTCACGTGCTGTTTCATCGTCACCTTCTCCTTCTGATAAATAGCCGTGAGCCACTAAGAACTTCTCATCATCTTCGTCTTTCTCATCATCACTCTGCAGACTATATAGCACTGTTAGCATGAATTACACTTACATCGAGGTCGTTGTCGTCCGACATGCATTCCTCGCCTTCTTCATCTTCCACCCATTCTTCGTCGGAATCAACATTGTAGTCAAATATCTGCAACACAAAACTCCAAGCACCAACTTTTCATCAACACACACCTCTTCCTTGGCGAGGAAACGCTTGCCAGTGATCTTAGCGACCTTCTTCCGCCATGTGCCGTAGTAAGGTGGACGAAAATTGTCATGGAACTGAAGAAGCTTCGGTCGCATAGGATCTCGCTTGGGACAAGAGAACTTGGTAAGATTGCGGATATACGTGGATTCCTACATCACAATACATTATCACAAGCAACACAATATAACCTCACTTCAACAGTAATGTTCATCAAATTTTGGTATTCCTCCTCAGTTAATGGGTCTCTTCGAAGAATAGGAGCAACAGCCCACCCCTTCTTCAGCTCGAAAGGCTTCCAAGGACTATCACAATCCACCGGCACATACTCCCTCACCACTGGAGGGTCTTTCTTCTCGAAGAAAGACAAGAAGCGATCTTTCTCTTTTTTCTTCTTGGCTTCAAGAGCTTCTTCCGCACGACGTTTCTCTTCGCGTTTTCGCTCATCTTCAAGACGCTTAGCCTCCTGTTTTTCCTCGTCTTCTTTCTTTTTCTGCAGCTTCTCGATCTCTTTCTGGCGCTTCTCTTCGAGTTTGCGCTCCTCTTCTTCTCGTTTCTTCTCTTCCTTCTGCCGTTTCTCCTCGGCTCTTCGCTGCTCCTCCTCGCGTTTCTTCTCTTCTTTCATGCGCTTTTCCTCAGCCTTTCGCAAGTCCTCTTCGCGCTTTTTCTCTTCTCGCAAACGCTTCTCTTCCGCCTTTTTCTCTTCCTTTTGGCGCTTTTCCTCTGCCTTCTTCAGGTCCTCGTCACGTTTTTTTTCATCCTTGATGCTGAAAATTACTCGTTTAGAAGCAAAAAAAAACTACGGACTGCACCGTTGCTGTTCTTCCTTTTCCTTTTTGCGTTTTTCAAACGCCTCTTCACGTAATCGCTTTGCTTGTGTTTTTTGCTCATCTTGCAGCTTTCGTTTGGCAGCACGAGAAGGCGTTTCCGCCACGTCCACGTCCAAAGCAACGTTTTCGTCACCCATTTTGTTTGTTATAGCTCTTAAGGAGAAACAAATTAAGCTCACTTGAAACAACAAATCATCAGAAAAGCAAAATCGCGAGAACACATGAGTCCTGTGATTCTAGAGGACTGCGAAAGGATAATCCAGATCACAAAAACCGCTTCTTTCTCGAAAGTCATTACCGAAACCGCTCCTTCCGAGAAAAGTCATACTTTACCCATGCTCTCAAATCGCTCGAAAAGATCTGAAATTCCACGTGACAGGAAACATTTCGCAAAACTTTCGCAAACCCTTGATGGTTCGAAGGCGTCCAAGGTCGAGCTCTCAAATTCGCGCATTTTTCCGTCACATTGGTTTTCGTTGTGGGACCTTTTCAGTGTTCAAAGTGTCATCGAGCTCCTCTGGATGACCATACAAGTGCTTGGGACTCCCAAAAGATCCCCGAGGCGATAAGCTCTCTTTCCGCCGATTTGTTGCCACTAGGGTAAGGCGACTTTTTTGCATTACACTCGGCATTCTCCGCTCTCCCACAACATCGCAGTGGCGAACAAAGCGCGTAACGGGGAGGGCGGCAGCCAGCTGTCGCGCGACTCCGATCGATTGATTAGCTTCGCGACGCCGCCGTCCTCCGCGGCCTTATCCCAGAAGTCTCTCTTGACTCCGCAGGATCACGCGCCGCTCTCGGCTGTACAACAAACACTCCGCTGCCGTCATCGGCCGCTGCCAATGTTTGGACGCGATTGGCTTTCGTGCGTGCTTTCGGTGTGCTCCTCTCCTCTCCACTGGCGGCGATCCGATCTGTACTCCCGAGATCTCGGAATCTCCTCTTAGGAGAGCCTGCAGCCCTGTGCATGGCTCACAGCCTTCTCCAATTAGCAGTAGGACTCGCGCCTTTAGCAGAAAATGTCACAGTTGCAGAAAACGTTGCAGTCCGAGGACTCTAATTATTTTTAATTGACCTCTTCCCTCAAGTACGACTGTCTTATCTGCCCTTTTTGAACTGTTCCCAAACGAAGTCAAGACCGCCGGTTCAGCGCCAGGCATACGGTAGCCCCTCTCACAGTCAGTCCACAAACAATGTCCCTCTAAAAGCTGAGGAGCTGATCGTTCTGTTTGCGGGAGCGATTCAGAGGTGGCAGTTGATCCGTCTCCGGGTTCGTCGAGGTCCTTAGCGGTCTTCAGAATTTCACCCGGAGCTCGTCTATCCAAAACATGACGTAGTCTTCGAGATGTTTTCGTCGGTTTCCCATTTTATTTCTCCCTTGTTGACGCGGTCGCCGAAAATAGAAATCGCACGTCGTTCCTCACGTAGCATCTCCTCCGACTTCCTCATATCCGTGTGAACCCATCGATCCGCCGCGCCTCCTCGGGCCACTTCCTAATTAGTGCAAAAAGCGAACGGCGGCGTCCTTAGGGGATCATTCACCATCGCTTGTGATCACTGTTTGTGTTCTTGTGTTCGCTCCGTGCAGTGGACTTCGCTCGGGCGATCGATTCGCGGCGGTTGGCCTCCTCTAATTTCCAGCTGCGCATACCCAGCGCCGTGAAACAGTCGCAATCACTGGGGCTTCTGTACCTCCTCGCCGCGTCGTTCTCGGCTCGTCCTCCACCGCCTGGGGCAAAGTCCCGAGCCCTGTTTACGGCAAAGAAGCCGCGGATCACCAAGAGATCATTTGGGAATCGCCAAAACAGGTTCCCCCGTTGCTGTTCCCCTGAAAAGCAAAGTGTGTTATTGCGTAACGCCTGGGGAATCCCGTGTAAGTGAGTGGCGACCTCGTTCGCTTCTTCGTCCCTCCAGGCACTGATAAGAACCTTCCGCTTGCTTTGTGCCTTTGGTCTTCCGATTCGCCCAAGTTCGACGATCGTCGTTCGATTTACGAGCCTCTGGCGCTATTTCGGGCGTCGCGCTGCAGAAAAAGAAACGCCGAATCCGCTGCGCACTTATCAGCGCCGAACACGGAGTTTGAGCCACAGAACGCACCCGCGGTGAGTGCATTCGGTCGGCGGACCCTCGCTGACGCTTCCGCCTCGGTCGGTGTACGGTAGATGGATTCCTGGCTCAGGCCTAAACGATCCAATTGAAGATTTCTAATGCGCGGAGGGCTCATGTCCTTTCGGAGTGCTTTTAGTGGCCGAAAACAGTCCTCTAAATAGGGCAGAAGCCCTGGGGATAATTAGCCACGGATACTCGGCGCCCGGATCGGGCCTCGGTGACGTCAGCACACGCAGACAAATGGATTTCGTGCGTGGAGGCCGGAGGCCGCGGATAAAACATATCCGCTCGGGGAGGCGGCGACCAATAAGCGAAAGTACTCTAGGGGCGCAGAGGAGAAGTCAGGGGCTGATAAGAAGGCCGCGCGGATAAGGGACGGTCGGGCCGCCAAGTGGCACAGAAGACGACGACGAACGATCTTCGCGTGGAGTGACGTCGTCTTCTGTTATTCATGGCTGTTTGCGTGTTTTGTCCCGAGGACGGATTCACTTTAGGCGATCGTCGCGTCTCCTCGAGAAGTCCGATCGACGTCGAGTCCAGAAGGGGCGGGCGCGGCGCTTATCAGCCACCTCGTCATCGCCCAAACTGACCCTTTTACGAGCGATCCGACGAAAGCCGCGTTATCAGAGGCATTCGCGGCCGTTTCCATTTAAAGGCGCTGCCATTCTAAATTTGGCAGAGAGCGAAGTTGCAATTGGAGCGATCCGTGATCGCCGTTTAATTGTGCTCGCGGGAACCGGTCCCAGGGGCTATCGACGAATCCCTGGCGTCGACGACCCTGCGACGTCTGTGGCGGAGATAAATAACCTCCGAACTTTGGATCAGTTCTTTATTTGGAAATTGCGCGGAAGCCTGTTCCAGCGGCGCCTATGACGTGCGGCGCCGCGCCAGAAGCCGTGGAAGCCTCGCGCGCCATTCGGCCCAGCGCCAGCTGGAACTCCCCTAGCACGGGTTACTGTACTTTGAGGGCGCCCCTATCATGTAGTTCGGGACATACGTGGGAGGGCCACACACCGCGCCAGAAGGCCGTGGCTTCTGCGGAACGAGGCCCGGGAGTGCGTTCGGCGCTGTGGCGGTGGCCCGGCACCCTCGGCGCCTTGCGATCGATAGCAAACGCATTCACATGCATATGCGAGAGATGGGAGAGCTCCTCAGGCCGCGCACGCCCATCCGATATCGACGGAATTTCGGAGAACTTATCCCTTAGCGATCTGCCTTTGCGCTTCGTCGACTTCTTTAGGTGTGCTCCACGTCACTGGCCCTTAATTTCGCCTTTTCGCTCGGCGACACTCGATCCCGTTGCCGGCGAGTGTTTATACCTGCGCATAAAGGCGATTCGAATTACAGACGCGCAGCGAAGCCGCTCCCCGGGACTCAGAAGGGTCTTCCCCTCACCCTGACCAGAGCGAATCCGCTCTGTGTAAGGTAAGTGTGAGCGTTCCCCTTGATCAGGAGAGGAACGATCAGTTTCTAGATGAAAATACTACCGTAATCTGTTGTCTTCAAGGTTCCAGTGTAGCATGGCTTACGTGTTTTCGACTTATCCGTCCAGCGATTACGGTAGGGAGAGCTTAAATTAGAAGGAAAATATGTTTGCGGCACTTCTAATGCTATGTGCGTAAAACGGCTCTTAGGGAATCCGCCGAGAGTCCTCGGCGATGTTCGCGTCGGAAATCGTAGTGCATGGAACTTGTCCACAAGTGGCGCCCCTGGAAGCCGTCCTCCAGAGGTCCTCCTCTGCGATTCAGTTCCTGCTACAGATACTAAAGGGGAAATCGGACGCTTTTTTAAGCCAGGCGACATTTGAATTTGTTTCTTATGACTCAAGGCCTTTCATTTCGCTTCCCTTCAAAGGTCCTCTGTTCTTGGCGGCGTGACTCAGGCGCCTCCTTTTCACTTTCGAGATCCGAGGCAGAAGCCAGTGAGAGCAAAGATTCGCGTCCCGGGCCACGTGGAGTGCCCCCGAGGCCCTATTTTTGTTATTTTCCGCGTGTGAAAGGCTATTTACTCCCCTGCGCCGTTTAATTATGCGCTCCCCGAACGGCGACAAGATGACGTCACTGATCCCCGAGTCGCGCTCCAGGCTACAGTAATCGATCCCCAGGTTGCTCGAGGCAACGGCCTCCGAGGCTTTCAGCGCGTTCTGGCGGCGCTCATTAGCCCGGAATCCCGAGTCACGCTGTGCCGAGTCGGGAGTTGCGTCGCGATTTCCTCTTGGCCCGCGCGTGACTAATCTCCGGATTATCCTCTCGGGATAAACAACCTTCAGCCGCGCTCGCACCTCTCCTCCGGGCCGCGGCGCCTAATTGGCCCGGCAGACGCCCCGAGGCTCCTCGTTTGCGCCCCTCATTTACCTTTAATAACCGGTATTCTTCCGCCGCGATCCGTCTCCTCCCCTCCTATCATTGCCGTCTTCTATTTCTGTGTGTTCTTCTGCTCCGTCTCCGCGCCGCGGGCGTCTTTTGTCGTCGCGCGACTGCGCGATCGCGGCGTCACTTTCGCGATTTCTCTTCGTCACCACCGTCACCGTCGTTTCAGAGCTCGGCCGAATCAGCCAGTCAGTTCGCAGACGTCGTCGAGCATTAGCCGTGAACCCCCAGGCAGTACCGTACCCCGACCCCAGGAGACGTCTCTCTCCCGCCACTCCTCCCCTGCAGCCCCCGCTCCCGACACCGCGGTGCGCCGACTCCATCGCTCCGCCATGGGCCGTAAGAAGATCCAGATCACCCGGATCCACGACGAACGCAATCGCCAGGTACACTTCTTGGAAGATCCGTGTTTGTGGACGGCAAACAGCGCTACTGCACACTCATAATACACAGTCCCGAAGCCTCGAATCGGCGAACTTCTCCCTTACAACGGCTTCCCGTGTAACTTAATTAGATGCGAAGACCTTGAGGCTACCGTACCCCGTACGTGTACCGCTTCTGATGCCTAGGTATTCGTTGCGAGGGCCAGTGCCAATTAGCCTCAGCATCTGCTTGACTCTCTGATTGATCGCGCTATTTTGGGACTTCGGAGTTATTTTGGAGTGCGCGCCAACCGGTTTCCCGACCGAAGTCAATCGTCCGTTGACCACCGGAAATCGCGCTGATCTATCAAGAGAGCTCTTAGGAACGCCGCGAAGACGCTGGCGAAGCGTAAAGCGCTTCCGGGAGCGTCGTTTGAGGCCGTCGCTTCCGACGCGTCACCAATCCGTCGTTTGTTTCGGACGGCTTCTCCTCGAACGGCTCTTCTTCTTTTCAATCTATTTTTGAATTTCTTTTCTTCGCGATGTTATTGTTGTCGGATCGCGGCCCGAAATAGATTGAATGTCGCGACACGTTGCCGACGCAGAAGGTCAGTCCGAGGTGGCGTCGGTAGCCTTCCGTAGAGGCGCTGAGTCAACTTCTCAGCAGCCCGAAGTCGCCCTGGGCGCGATCGGTTTCCGGGTAACCCGGTTCCACGGGGCGATCAACGAACTTTGGAAGTTCGCTGCAACACGGGGAACTTCCGATTGCAGCGATCGATCTCCGAAGACGAGACGTCAGCAAACAGTCGCTCGCTCTCTCTCTCTCTCTCTCTCTCTCTCTCTCTCTCAAGTGGGTGTCTTGGGGTGTGAGGGCATTTGATTGTCAAAGTAGGGGAATTTCGGGGACACACAGCATACCATGCACACACACAAACTAAGCCTCCAGTAGCAAGATGTAAAAGTTCCTTCAGTAGCAAGATGTAAAAGTTCCTTTTCAGGTCACCTTCACGAAGCGGAAATTTGGCCTGATGAAGAAGGCCTACGAACTCTCGGTGCTCTGTGACTGCGAGATCGCCCTCATCATCTTCAACTCCACCAACAAGCTCTTCCAGGTAGCTCATCGCCGTCGACGCCCCTTACGACTCCGTTGCAGTATGCCTCCACCGATATGGACAAGGTGCTTCTGAAGTACACGGAGTACAACGAGCCGCACGAGAGTCGGACGAACGCGGACATCATGGAGGCACTCCACCGGAAGGAGGGCCGCGGAGGTGGTGGCGCCGGAGCCGACTCCGACGACGACGTTTCGCCAGGGCCTTCGACGCCCCATTACGTGAACGGAGCCTCGTCGAGCGGCGCGCCCCCGCCGGCGCCTTCGCAGGTGCAGCCGGCCGTCACGGCGCCGCCGCCGTCGCTAGAACTCAACGGCATGTCCTCTGCCATCGGTCATATCTTCAACCCGAACTCGGTCTTCCTGAACCCTTCGCTCGCGAACGCCTACAACGGCAACGCTGGGCGCGGGAACCCGCTGAAGCTGCACCAGGACTTTCCGTCGACGAGCGCCGGCGCCTTCCCCACGTTTTCACAGGGGACTCCGGACTGCGCCACGAGTCCGCGGCCGTCCTCCGTCAACAACCACATGATGCCGCCGCCGCTCCCGCACGCTATGGGTCCTCCGCCCGGAATGATGGTCGACTCGGATAGAGCCAGCGCCGACCACATCCAGAGAGTCATGATGGACCCGGGTAACAATGGCGGGGGTGCCGGTGTCCCCCAGTGTTGGACCAGTCTCGACGCCACGAAGCCCTTTGTGAAGGTTGAACCCAACTCGCCCGCCGAGAAGCGCCCGCGACTCGACGACTGGCGCGCCCAGCAGTCCATCACTTAAGCACCCCCGTCCTCCCCCGACCCCGGCCTCGCCCCCATTCTCCTTCCCTTCTAAGCTCATTCTTCCTCACCTTGCTCATCGAGAAGATTTTATTTAACCTAAATCTACATAGTTCTATATATTCACACGACCGCCCGTCTAAGTCTCTGTGAGATTCCCATCTCTATTTGTGTCGTTTTCCTGAGTTTTCTTCAGCAATACCCGCATCAGTCTTTTCCCCAAGCTTTCTCTTTCTTTCACTGGTTTTCGGCACTGTCTGACGGGTACCATCACCAGCGTTCCCTAAAACACATGGATAAGTATAATTGCGATTATATTTGCCCCCTAATAACTAGCTGAACGCTTAAAGGCATTTTACTCAGCGTACGTTCTCTGTCATCCTCCCTGTTGTTTCGAACCATCAACGTTTCTTATATTTAGTCGTAAATATCTGGCGCCGGAAATCCAAGAGTATATCACTATTCAGAAGCCCCTATGAATGCACTATAAACTTTATGTCTCTATTTAGCTTGTTATAGATATATTAAATTTATATTTCTACAGTACTCGTTCCCCAGAATCAGGAGTCACAATCAGCATGCAGCATTGGAGGATCCACACAAGAATACCAATTGGAAACAAAAATATATTTTAGTAAAGGATGGAGGATCATAACATACAATGTTCATGACAGCGGTTAGCTAGTTCGATCATAATAGCCTTGCTGTGTACTCTGGTTTATAGAACCCAACAGCTGTGCCATAGTCTCCTGGATATTCCGTTGCGTTGGGTCGAAATTACTTCTTCCATTGGCGTTCATGAAAGAAAAGTCACCAAAAGCACCGTATCCGCGTTGTTGAGGTATAAGAGTTGGCGATGTCATACCGTTGTAAGCAGCGTTCCAAGAAAACTGACTTGTTGGTACTGGCGGCGGCAAAGCTCCATACGACGAACTGGTGGCAAACAACGCATTCTGGTGTATAACAGCTAAAGAGCTGGCTGGCTGGAGTGGTGATCCCCCGACGGCGGACATCAGTTCAGCATTTTGAGCCATAACTGGAGCCAAGGCAGACATCAGAGTTTGCTGGCGAGTGGAAGCCGAGAGAGTGGGCTCAGAAGTCGTTGGCATACTGGTGACCATATTTAAAGCTTGCAGGGCATCGGTTGTTTGAGATTGAGACCCGGCCGAAGAGATCACAGGAGGCGAAGTGGAAGCTGGAATGCAGTCGCCATCGCTGTCATCCAAACAAATAATAGATATGTCGGACTTCTCAGAGGCTACAGCCTGTGGACTTGACAAAACCGGAGTCCTAGAAATGGAGAAATTAGCCCCCGTCCGCGAATTAACATCCTAACCCTGTCGAATCATTGGTTCGAATTGTCGATGTTGAAGGCGGTGGCGGAGTATAAGCTTCATCTTCATCGCTGTCCAGAGTAATAACATCGTCATCCAGAGCAGGAGAAGTGCTGGACGAGGGTTTAACGACAATGCTCGAAGATCTGGTCGGGGCTGCGGACGATGACGATATCTTGCAGGGCACGATGTCACCGTCTTCGTCCGAAGATAACGTCTCAGCTTCGACTTTTACGACGCGCCATGAGCCATCTTTAAGCAGCTCTACGTCGCTAACTGACGACTCTGCCCTCTGGAGTATGTCCAAGAAGTACCTGAAAAGGAAAGATAGATTCGTAAGAAATAGAATACTCACTGATCAATTATCAATTTATAAGCGGACGAGATCTTATCGCAAATGGCGCATTTCCATGTTGGTCGCTTCTCGTTCATCATCAAGTACAGATTGAGATCAAAGCACTGTAAGTGTGTGCACTCGGCGCCCTTTGCTGGCATTGTCATTCTTGTACGACCCAACTGAAATACAACAATCGCTCAAGGAGATTGAACAACAGGTCAGATGTACCGGACAGAGGAGCGAAACTTTCATTGTATCCATTGAAATACCATCGTCTTCCCCTCGATTCAAGCGTTGAATGATGGTATTCCTCGTGACGTTCAAAGGTCGCATGAATCGGGCATCGTTCGTTAATCTCGTGAACAGGATAGCCGAATTCAAGCGTTCCACGTGATAAATTCCAACTGCCCAAAACCGTTTGTCACTGCTCCACTCAACGGTAATGGTGTGTTTGTTCAGAGCAGGACTGATATACGTAGTCACATTCACGGGTCGTGACGGTCGCTTTGGCTCGACGTTGGGTTTGTTGGTCGGAATGATATTCTGGAAAGTCCGCAACGTTAAAATCGAAAATCTACCAAGTAACTCACAGGCAATACAACTGGATTTCCATCAATTCGAACGCCACAATTTGGCGGGAACGAATCGAACTGTTCGATGTTATTGCTGTCAGCCGAAAAGAACCTCAGCTGCAATTCTTTACGTGGCAGCGGCATCGTTTCATTGCGGACCAGTCCACTCAGCACAGTTGGCGGTACATCGAACTCGAACTGCATCTTGGATGAGGGCTGCTGCATTCCGGCAATCGTCGCCGGTAACTCCTTCAGATCCAAAATGACACCTTTGACATCAAAGAACGGCAGCTTTCCGGTCCTCAAATTCTTCACGCGATAGGTGCTCCCGCCGGCGCTTGCAAATCCGTTCGGAATTCCGTTCATCTGGTAGCTGGAGTTGGTTCCGATCAACATGGACTGCAGCTGCCTGTCGTCCGGTGGGCGGAAACTATTCATCTGCACTGCGCTGTGAGACCAGCTCACGGTTCCTCCATAGTTCGGTCCATTAGGCTGCCGCGCTGGATACGTTTGCGGGTAGGCTGTGTACCGCTGCGTGTTGCTGTTGACTTTACGGATTTCCTGAGCGAATTCACGCTGGTAACGCGGATTTTCCAAGAACGAATAACATCGCTGTAGAAGTTCGTGTTTCTTCCCAAGCTTCGGCGCTTTGAAATGACCCAACAGTAAATGTAGTTCATTCACTCGATATTGTTGCAGCATTTGCTGAAATTCGTTGTCATAGAAGCAGTTGGCAATAACTTCAATGGCAAAAACTTGAGAACTTCTATAACATTTTCTGCACATTTTAAATTCTTTGAACCGTAGCACTATAACAGGAACGTCACAACTCATTAGGAATCTTCATATGAATAGGCGATATCGATTTGGTAAAAACATCGACCTCTTGCATAACGAACTGCAAGTAAGTAGCTTACGAGCAGACAGCTTTCGTTCCTCAAGATATCTACGATCGATCTGCTTACATTCCCTGTATTTTAAGTCACTAGTGCAGAAATTATGACTATTGACCAACACCGCCCTCCCCCTACCGGCTTTAAAAGCACTGCAGCCTTCAAAACGGCCTCTAGATGATCGTTGTTGTCACTCGGGTTTAAAATCAATAAAATGAAAGACTTCACAAAAATGAATCAAAAAGCGGCCACAATACATTCCACTACTCGAATATGTGCATAGGAAAAGAATGCACGTAATCTCCAAAAATAAAGTTCGGGAGTAAATGAGCCACATCCTACACCCACCTGACACTGATCTATTTCTTGTTGTGACATCATTTTTGCCTTACTTCACGTATCTCACACAAGAGACTAAGTAAGGTCAAACCGGCTGAAAACAAAATCAAAATCAATATACGAACACACCAGAAATAACAGAGCAAACTGACTTGCCGGATGGAACCAACGTACGGAGAACAGGACAGCAAAACACAAACATTTATCTGACATACTCTATACATCTATCAGAACATACTTCAGCGGCATGACACAATTCATGCAGAACGCCGTTGTATTTCGCAGTTAGCGACGGTACCACAACTGAGCATCACGGCGTCTCTTGATTTTCTTCTGCAGTTGAAGAACGCCATACAACAGCGCTTCAGCAGTTGGCGGACATCCGGGAACGTAAATGTCCACAGGAATAATTCGATCGCATCCGCGGAGAACAGAGTAGGCATAATGGTAGTAACCACCTCCATTGGCGCACGATCCCATGCTAATAACCCACTTATTTTCTGGCATCTGATCGTAGATTCGGCGCAGCGCGGGGGCCATCTTGTTCGTCACAGTACCGGCAACAAAAATGAGGTCAGCCTAAAACGATATATTATGTTGGAACGTATGGTAAGGTGGAAATACCTGACGAGGAGATGCACGGAAAACAACA
Organism: Steinernema hermaphroditum; assembly: GCA_030435675.1. Lineage (NCBI taxonomy): Eukaryota > Metazoa > Nematoda > Chromadorea > Rhabditida > Steinernematidae > Steinernema > Steinernema hermaphroditum. The sequence goes on from CM059622.1 coordinate 9,668,349, forward strand.
CCGTATCTGTCCATATCGTAGCGAGGAGCGGCAAAGTGCATCATTTCCACAGCACAGCAAGCAAGACCGAAAGTAAGGGGCCACAGTGACGTACGCTGGCACATATTTATAACGTCGTCCACTCGGGCAAGTGCGTATTCGGCCATCGACGACGTCTCTAAGAAGGGAGTACCGGTCTTGCCTATACCCTTAGGAGCTCCATTGTTAGCCTGGAGAGAAGTGGACACTGACGATGTTGAATTCAGCCGACAGAGGGGGCGCCATCCTGTGGACAGCGCTCGCTGGAGCATCATCTTCCTCCCTGAAAGGCTTCGAGTGTTAAGCGATAAAAACGCAAGGTTACAAGATACACAAATAGATGTGTAAGTAGGAGACACAGAAGCGGCTCACTGTCGTGGTGCACAACCCGCTAAGTTGCACATGTAACGAGTACAGCACGACCTAGACGCGAAGAACGCTTATGACATTTTCCACGGAGCTTCACGTGATATCCGCGAAATCGATAAACTAACGACGGCGCTAATTATGCCATTAAAGGGACTACGGTATCGCGCACACCTGTTGACGCTGAAGGATCGGCGGACGTCTTCTTCCCCCGGGCAGGATTATTTCCTTTCTCGCAACAAGCAGCTTCTCTAAGTCCATTCGAGCGGTATCCACGGCAATCGCCGGCGTTGCGGCAAATCACCAGAAGCCCCGCCTCGGTGGAGGAAATTCGATGCAAGACCCACTTCACCTTTCGTAATTCTCTGTCTGGCGTCTACGGTAGCTGGCCATGAGAAAACATCTTTTCGCCAATTGTTCCTTCCGATCTTCGGGAAGCATGTGTACGTTGGAAAGACACCGTGGCTCGAGAACTGAAGGTTATCCAAGATCCAAGCTCATTGTTTTCGATTTCCGATGTTTCTCCGTTTTAGAGGGCCGCTGACCATTGTTTTGAGAACAAGAGCAACAAAAATCAGAGTTGTGGTTGGACTATTCGGGTATGAGAAACTTGAAAATAAGCGTAATCACAGCTTGCAGTGCACAGAAATCCAGTTTTGTGTCGAGTGGTTTCGCGAGGCAACTCGCGGTGCTCTAACTCCGTTGCGCTGTTGCAGCAACGGTCTTGGGCACTTTCCTGAGCGGAGAGTGTGGTCCGTTCAGGAAAGTGCGTTTCTGCTCTGTTCGTTCACGCTCCTGCGGTTAAGTGGGGACTGCTGAAAGACTAGCCACTGAAAAGGGAGGTCTTGTGCGAAGAACCGTCAACTCTTCGGATTGGTCAGCGCGTCTTTCGTTTGCGAACACGTGTGAGGTGCTCTCGTCTTGATCATCGCCACAGGCGAAGTTAGATCGGATGGTTGCCGCGACTACTATCCCACCCCCATCAAATCAAACGCCGCCGCTCGAAGCAGTCCCACAGCGCAGCGAGTTCTTTTATCCTGTCTTCTCTCTGCAGTGTTTGATGACACACAACAGTTTATTTACCGGCGATGTTTTCCTCGGTTGCACTTGGTAACTGCCTCGTTAAAGGTCGTTTTTTACGCTGTGGTTCTGAGCGGAAATTGGGGTTTTGCACTATTTGTTTGTGGCTGATACTTGTCTTCTCTAGTTTGGAACTTCTATCATTGTCGAATGACATTTCTCTTTTTATGATGTAAAGCTCACGGATGTATAATGGCGAGTGCGTGGTTGTTGGTGTATTTAACAGGTTCATGTGTTGCTTGCCCAAGGAAGAACGGTGGTGACAGTTGCTTTCTCGGCTGCTGATGTTTATCGCTTTCTTCTGTCATTTACCAACGGCACAACGTCCTGCTCATGACTCGTCTTGTATTAATTTTCGGATAGCCATCAAGAAGAAACACTTTCTATTTCGTATTCAGAGAAATTTATTAAAGCGCTCGTACACATTTCAGGTATATTTCTCGATTGCATAGGTAATGCGTATACTTCAAAGTGCGAGCTCTCTTGACATGTTGTGCAAATGAAGGGTTGTGCTGCATTAGCTATCTTTTTCGCTGTGGAGAAAGAACTGTTGATAAGGAGAATGACATAACAAAAGGAAAATTAGAGAGGCTGCATCAAGGTGCACAGAAACGCTCAAGGAGGGCTTTTTCCATCCACGTTTGGCAGTTTTAGATCTAGAGCTCCATGGATGTTGAAACAGTGAAACGGTTTGTCAATGCGTGTCCGTGCAGAACATGTGTATATAATGTGTATATCGCTTTCTTTTATTGCTGAATGCAAATCTGTATTTTATTGCAGCTGTTGCGTTATCATCCGTCGACGAATAGTAAGAATGCAGCCTCACGCAAGCTCTCCTCGTATCGAGAAGTGCGAAGCCTTGCCTGAAATCCAGAACAAAAAGAAGATCCAGGAGTTGCAGAGGCGGCCTTCGACGTCTGGGATCTCAAGGTACATAACTCTTAGAGACTACTTTCACAAGCTTTTCAAATTTAGGCTTAATGATCGGATTCACTTGACGTATAAATGGCTGCGCGCTAGAGTATGCGAGTATGAGTTGAGGGCAAAGACTTTCTCGAAAGTGAGCGAAATCCTTCTGTATAGCCTGCGAAACTTGGGAATTCCTGCGTCCACAGTTCTTTACGGTAGTCTCGCTACGGGTCTCTACTTGCCAGAAAGTGATATTGATATCTACCTCGAATCCCCGTCTCCTTCCTGCTCCGCCATCGATCCTTTACTTGTAGCAAATATATTAAGGTAAGTTGTTTCTTTTGTGCAGCTTTGAAAAATCCAGGAATTTTTAGATCTACGGGACTGTATCATAACATTTTCATATCTGGAAAGGAAGAGAGGACGTGTGTTAAATTCGTTGACACAGATTCCAACATCCGAATTGATATAACGTTTGCTGCAGTGAGCGCTCTTTCTACTGTGGAATACGTTATGGAATTCAAGTCGCATTGCGCACTACTAGACGTCATGGTTCTCATTCTAAAATATTTGATTAATTTGAAAAAACTGGATAGAATGAACTGCCCGAAGGGAGGAATATCATCATACGGTCTCGTGCTGATGGTGGCCAACTTCTTGAAAGGGCACCGACCGCCTCCTGCTTCTTCCTCCGAATTTGATGAGTTCACATCACTAACGGTTAGGGATTTTACACTACATTTGCACATATAATTGTTCAGGGTACAAGCTATGAAGGGGTGGACATTTCGAAGGTCAACCTGGTAGATCTGTTCAGCGAGTTTTTCGACGTGTATGGAAATAAGTTAGACCTGAGTAAAGTGGCACTTAGTGCAACCGATGGTTTTGTGTGGAAAAAGTTCTTGGAGGAATCTATGGGCCTTAACCCCGCTTCATCTATTTTTACCTTGCAAGATCCTGTCAAGTTGGGTGAGTTCTTGTCTGTTATGCATTTCACCGCCAATGACTGCAGATAATGATGTTGGATATAACGTCTATCTTATGGGCCATATTGCGAATTTCTTTGCGGAAATGCACAGAAGCATACTCGAATTGAAAGAAGGTAAAGCTGAACAGCTGCAAGATTGCTTGCTTTATCGAGACCTGATACTAACTCAATCCGTGGAAGATTACTCTCCCCAAGAAGCTGACCTTAATTCCGATGGGGATTCGAGTAGTGAAGATAGTTTGGTCGATGAGGAACGCCTTGTTGCCAACCAAATCCGAATCCCAACGAGGTGTTTTTTGTGCGAGGACTTTACTTTTGGCTTTTATAGCTTGTATGCCTTGAGGGTGCAGGGTGCGCCGACCGCTGTCCCCGTTGTTGATCCTTGCCCAATTCGCTGTCAAACTTGCAGCTTCAATTCTCCAGGCATTTTTATGTGTCCCTTCGAAGCCGGAAACCTCGTTCAGCAAAATTGCCCTTCATCGCCTTTTTTGAGTTCTCTGCCATCCGCGGAGGTAATACGGACACCACCACAAACGACGTAAAGTTTTGTTGGCTGTTGACATTTGGAATTCTTAATAAGCTCTTGTCACGAAATTGTTGTCATCTACCCCTTGTCATTTCTGAACTGTGATTCTTTCATCAAATGCTCATTGATAGTCTGCGAAATAGTCATTGTTTTCATATGCCGGTTCTCACTGTCACCTTGGTCGACTAAATAGTCCCTCTTCCAATCCATTTAACCAGATGTTTACAGATTTTACTCATTTTCACGTTTGTTGTACCATACGTGTTTTCCCAGTATTATATTTATTGTTTTACATCGAACCGCCAGAAGTTGGCAAGCTCACAAGGCTGAGTCATCCTGGTTCTACTTATAAGCGTATTTATTTTAAATTATATTGAAGTCGGTGCTTTCCGTTGATTCTCATCTCTAGTTGGTCGTCATTATCATGCTTGAAATGTCATAATTTTATATGGATGTTGTAATAAATACTAGCACTACCGACTTTGAGCGCCTATAATTTGAATTCTAATTGCCGTCCCTTCGGCAAGGTACCGTAATCTTGTGCGGATGCCGGCGCACTTTCCTGAATGAACTGAGCCTGATTGTCAATGGCAAGACATTGTGGCAATTGCCTGGTGTTTGTGGCGCCTTTTTATCCAATTTCATCATTTGACTCTCCACTGAATGTGACTCAGAAAACGGTAGTTTTAATCAGATGCTCCCTTACCCTGAACATCCATATAGGCGTGTGCGGTTATCGATTTGTTCGTGTCGCGGCCGCGCTCTTTCTCTCTTCGTGGCTCGCGCCGGCTTCTTTCCACCCGTCCCGCCACTCCTCTACATCATATGAGCGCAGAGCGAAGCAGTACATAAATTTGGTAGCTTGTGGTGTAACCGCCGATTATCGTTCGTTTTCATCCAGTCATTGAACTTTTTCCGTGCACCTGATAAACGCAAGCTCTTCTGAGTTAAATGCGTTCAATATGCTTTCCATGCTTGGATTTTCAGTGATTCCTGATGGAGCCGTCCAGCGGCGATATGTCGATGTCCATCGAATCGTCGACTGGGACCACCGCCGGGGCGTCCGGAGCTCATCATTTGGCACATGCCTCCGAAACCGAGATACGAGTTGAGGTACGCAATGCGCTCCGGTTGTTGTGGCAAACAAGGCATTCTTTTAGAATATCGCCAGAAACTGGACCGTTAGGAACTTTTCCCACTGTTATCAAGGTAATAAGAAGTTGGAGCACTGGAACTATAGCCACGGTTTAGAGTATCTCGAGAACTTCGTGAATCTCCCAAGAGGAGATGAAACGTTGACTTGGTCCATAAAAATCTATCCGAAGGGCAACGGAGAAAATAACAAAGAATTTGTGTTTCTTTGTTTGAATCGCGTTTTGTCCCCTGGTGGATCGTCAAGTTCCAAGAACAAAATTGGTTTCAAATCCAGATTCGTACTGCGGAACGCGGAAAACAAGGAGATCGAAATGCGTATTCATCCCAATCCATCCCATTCCGACTACGTTTCGTATATCAAAAGAGATGTTCTCTTCCCGCAGATAATGCCGGCTGATAGTATCACCGTTACTGTAGAAATTGCAGCAGCCGTGGACACAGTTACCACCACTATTGACGAACCAGTACAGGTATCTCAGCCGTTGTCTTTTTAAAGGAACACACTGTTCAGGATATAAATTTTGAGAAGCAACTCGGAGAAGACTACTTGAAGCTTTTGCAAGATGATGTTCTTACCGATTTCACCATTCGCGTTGCCGACCGCGACATCCGCACTCACAGAGCAATTCTTGCCGCCAGATCCCCTGTTTTTGCAGCTATGTTCGCACACACAGATACGAAAGAAGCCAAGCAGGTTGGCTGGATTATTCTGCATGATTTCCATTTGTGTTTGCAGGGTCTTCTCGTCATTGAGGACATGGACTACGACGTTGTGAAGGAGATGCTCGCGTTTATCTACTGTGGCAAGTGCTCTCGAAATCTCAGCGAGCTGGCCTCTGAGTTGCTGATTGCGGCTGACAAGTACAGGTATACATCGAACAATCTTTTTCGTTCACACAACGTTCTTCCAGATTGGACGAACTGAAAATCCACTGCGAATACACCTTGATCCAAGAACTGACCACCGATAATGTGTGCCAGCTTTTCGTTGTTGGCCATATGTACTCTGCCGAACGCCTGAAGCAACGCTCAGCGGACTTCATGAAGCAGCATCTCACCGCCGTTACGAACACAAGGTAGTCACAGGATACAATTATTGTAACACAAGACGAGCTTTAGTGGCTGGGACGAGCTCATCAATCGCCACCCTTCTTTGGTCACTTCCATCGTGCGCTACGTGGACAACAACAAGTGCGGCGGCAGCTCTGACGACATCACAAACTCCAATCGATTGTAGATTCCAAGATTCAAGCTCTGATGACATGATCGATTGAGCTTTTTGCCCATAATTACATAGTGCTTTTCCGTAATAACGCTTTTGCATAATTGTTATGATAGAATTTCTACTTTTCCGTGCCGAGGTATTTCGTTTCCCATCCCGATGTTTAATTCAGTGGTCCTGTGTGCCAGCCGAGTGTCCTGACCTTTTGCAATTGTTCATTCATATTGCTAATACGCCTTGGGTATCCTTGTAGTGCGATGTTCCCCGATATAAAAATTGTTTTGTGACCAAAAACAGCGCACAATATGCTCGTTCTCATGTTGTGGCATTGCGCAGTGAGTTTGTTTCGCGCGCATAACGCGTCTCCCACAAAAAAATAGCCTCAGCTCGGTGAATCCACATAATTTGTTAAGAGTGGTGCATAGACTTTCTTCATGGGCTCGAACCCGCGTCGAGCGGTCCCGCAACCAAGCGCGTTTCCAATTAGCCACAAGGTCGCCGCTGAGCCATCCTTCGATCTGCCTTGTCTTCCCCTTCTTGCTTGGAGCAGACACTTTGCCCAACCGAGGAGGTACAACGCCTATCGCTTCTCTTTGCTTCCTCTCGGGTCTTTCCGGTGCTATACGCGCTCTATGTCCTCTTATCGCCGGAGGAAGGAAATGAAATGTGACGGTTCTCTTCACAGTGAAACCCCACGGTATTAAATACATCTTCATTCTCCAATACGATGATATTATAGGTTACAACCAACACAACAATGAGGGATATGAACATAATATCCAATAAATTACAACAACGTAGCCAGCACTGAGACGGAGGATTTCCACCGTCCCCACTCCCGCATTTGATCACTCTATTTTACTCATCCTCGTCCGCTGAATCTGATCCGGACTCTTCTGTGTATTCCGAAAGATCTGCGGAATGGTCGTGTTCATCGTCTTCTTCATCTGTGTCTTCGTACTTGGGAAGCACAATCTCAGGAGCATCGGCAACGCTCAGCTGAAGCAATGATAACACGTCATGATTATGATAAATGCTTACCTTAACATCGATGGCGTAATCACAGTCAACATATGAATCTGACTTCACGAACAAAGTGAGAGAATAGTTGCCTTTCTGTTGGGGAGCTGGGAACTTGATCTCAACCTGTAGGTGACACATGCAAATCAATCTCTTCAGCGCTGCTCATACCGTTTCCTCGTCAATTAAGGTTTTACAGGAAATGACTGGAGAAACAAGTCTTCGCATCTTTTTATCGATGAGGTACAACCACCACCATTCGTATTTCTCACTGGGGAAATACGGTGCGTGGATGCTGTGAGTGAGTCGCGACTTTGCTTCCAAAACGTTTTTTTTTCTCGCCACTTCGTCGTGCTTTGCCCACTCTTCGTCGTCGTCATAGTCATCTTCACTTTCAGCTGCCGTACTTTCATCGTTATTCTTTTCTGGTGCTGAGCCATCATCCTCATCGTCACTGTTGTCTTCAGCAGAAGAATTCTCAGCTTCACTATCATTGTCGTTCTGTTCTTTGGCAGTTTCGTTCTCCTCAGTTTCTTCTTTCTTGTCATCCTTGCCCTTCTTCTTCTAAACAATTAATTAGCGTAAAAAACGACACGATCTCTTCGTACCTTCGCAGTCTTCTTTGCTTTGGCAGATTTGGCCTTTTTCTGTGGAGGTTTTTCCCACACTTTGCGTTTTGGCTGCTGAACGGTGCTGTGCTCTGTGCCTTCGGCTTCGGCTTGCACGGCAGCGGCCGCAGCAGCGACAGCAGCATCATGTGCTTCTTCAACTTCTCGAATACGTCTTTCTGAGTCCAGCAATGGCTTACGGCAAAGATTCACACGAAGGGTTACAAGTGAACCAACGGTTACATTGTGCTTGTCATCTTCACCCTTGACTGAAAACAAGTGTATTTGTACCGTATCCAAGAAGCCAAACAAACCTTCAAAATTGGCAGAGATATCGAGTCTTGGCATGGATTCCAGAACGAAACATATGTCTTCGTACTGCTGATCCTCGAATGAGTGAAGGACGGCTCTCCTCTTCGACTCATGCAAAGCAGCAAGATCGGAGCACGAATAAACTTTTTGCTAAAGCTGGTAATCAAGCAACGCATTCATAGCAACTAATACCTTTTTGAAGGCATTTAGGTTGTATTCCGAAATATGCGGCAGCTGAAGGAGGGTGCTTGACCGCGGCCACATGGCTTGAACGATCATAGGAAGCAAACGAGTAACATTTTCAATCGTTTCCAAAGAAGGCTGGCGCGACACATGGCCGTAGAAATACAGCTGAACCATCAAACTGAGCATTTCTTCGACCAGAATAGGGCATTTCGCGATAATGTACAATTGGTCTAAAACAGAGAGTTACTGTAATACTAACATAAGGCTTGGACAGACCATTTTCTAGGTTCTCCGAGTCAAGGGGGAGGCGAGAAAGATGAGCGTGTAGGAGAGTTCGTGCTTTCAGGCTGTACGGATTAGAAAGAGGAGGCTCCCTTTTGCCTTCCCCAAGATTCTTCAAATCGCGCATAACCCGAGGAACTTCGACGTCATCAGTTTCTCTTTCAACGATCTCCTTGTTGTAATATTTCCAGAACTCAAATGAACCACCAAGAACCATCAGCATGCCTGAATAATGAGTGTTTAGGCGAGAAGACGACAAGTCACAGTACGATTAAACTCCATCTTTGGCGTCTTTTGAAGGAAGTGGACGTACAATTGAGTGGTGTCCATAAGCACCTTATCTGCGCTATATTTAATCGAGTTGTACCACCAAATTCCAACGGCAACAGGAAGAACAACCATGAACAGCAATCCGTAGAACGCGAGCACCCAAATTCCGTACTCCTTGCTAACAATCCACTTGGGGAGAGCAATTCCAAAGGTTGTGGCTAAAACGCACATCGAAGGTTAGAGCGTACCCATGACAAGCGACCAAAGCACCTTTGGGTCCGTCGGGATTTCCGTACTTCATCCAATTCTGACGGGCTTCTTCGTCTGTCAAAGCCTGATAAGCTTTTGCAATAGCATCGAACTGTTGAGCGTCACCACCACGATCAGGATGAAGCTGCTTACTCAATTCGCGATACGCCTTCTTTATCTCTTTGACATCAGCTTCCTAAACAATCCATGCCAACATTCCTGTATTTGATCAAAACCGCTTACTCTGTCAAGACCAAGGATATTGTATGGATCGTACTCGACATGTTCGTGCTCAATTTGAGTGACTTTGTACGCCAGAAAAGCGAACAGTGCCCAAGCCAGCGCCAGTCCAACAAATTTGATGGTTTTGATGGTTTTTTTCCAGGGCTGACACTCCATCTTCCGCTTATGTTTCCTCTCGCATCCTTCGCATTCACAACGGCGCTCCTTCTTGTGTTTTCCGTCGTCTAAACGGATTCAGTGGCGGACATACGCTGAACCAAACTAACCTTTTCTATCCGAGGGCCAAAAGAAAAACGTGCACGGAATCAAGAAGAGCACATAGAAACTGAGAGCGACGTAATAAAACGTCGTCCCCGTCTCGTCATATTCAAATTCAGCACGGCCCATGTTTAGTGGGCGTTGGCCGACTTCTGAAGAGCGAAAAGATTCACGGCGTTCAATGCAAACGAAAATGCGAGCGCGGATCAAGCCACGTGGACAGAAAGTGGACAAGAAGACTCGAGATGACGTGCGGGATCAACGAGCGGCGCCGTAACTGCAAATCGCGAGGGAGGCAGAAAACAACGTAGACCCGCGACTCCGTACGCGCGCGGCATCACCACCGACGTCGGGAGCTCCACTTCGCGAGATTCAGTTCATGTTCGGCGAAAGAACCGACGATTCGCGACAGAGACGTTTCCACTAGACGCCTACGGCGGAAGAACGACACGTGGTCCAGACTAGACGGAGACAGCTCCGAAGATTCCCGTAAAGTTCTACCGTTCGCTCATCGATTCATTTTCCACGGTGTGTCAAATGGCTCATTTTTGCGTCCGCGGCCGAGTAGTAAATGTCACACGTTAGGACACCGGTCTTGCCAGATCTTCAGTTACTCGTATCTTCAGATTTGCACCGATTATGATCGGTAACAGTGCCCGTTTTGTCCGCAAAATGATCAGCACCACGCATTCCATTAGTGAAATACATAACCGTTCGAAAAACGGTCGAAGTTCTGACTTTCTGACACTTTCATGTTAGCTCAAAATCACCTAGCCTACAAGCGAAATAACTTTCTCAATCTTACGTGCCTCGTGGCCGTTCGGTGCGCAAAATGTTCAGGAGACAACGACGCACAACTTCAACATATGAATTTTGATATCATGCATTATTCGCAGAGAAATCAGCAATTTACTACTGAAATCGTCGTTTTTCGCAAAAAACGACCTGTCGTAAGTGCGAAATAACTTTTCGTAGATAGCGTATTTTTTGCTCAGTCGGTACGCAAAATGTTCAGCGTACTCTAACGCACAAATTCAACATATGAATTTCGTTCTGATGCACTGAGTGTCGAGAAAAGTTAAAAAAGAGGTCGAAAAATGACCGAAAAAAGTCAAATTTTTGGGATTTTTGATATTTTGGTATCAATCGATAGCTTTTGACTTCATTAGTGATTTGCCGTCGGAATTAGTGCGAACGGACTGATCTGCACGGAATGACAGGCCAAAAACTACCCAGAAAGCGACCAGGTCCCGCCACGAAGCGGCGGACGTTTTCGTGAACTAATTTCCCTTATGCTGACACGCCGTGTTTCTCGTATTCGCTTTCACAGAGACGCGTCCCGCGGCGGTATATATTTAATAATATATATGTGCATACTGTGCAAAGTCCTCTTCTCCAGACATGGTTAACGGGATGGCAATATGTTTTGTGACTTTGGAAATAGCACATGTCTAATTTTTGACAAAGATGCACTCAAGAAAACACTAAATGCGTAGCTTTTCAGGTTCTCAGGAGTTAGAAAACACCGACTTATGTTGAATTAAATATCGTACCTTATCGTTTCAGTCGTGTGATCCTGGCTACGCAGTTTTGTTTTCTTCCCGTTTATGGATTAGTCAGAAGCAGTTTTCGGTGTGTGGCAGTGACTCTCGACTTATCAAGTGGAAGTGTATTTGATGAATCCCAAAAAAATGTAGAGATTGGTGACTTCGTCGTGATTTCGTCAAACTTACCGTTGGTATTCCTGTGGGCAAACCGAGAGACTCGCTACGGTATTCTGTAGCAATAGATTTATTGGAGATACTTTGTGAATCACAACAGGGAGTTACTTCGGTCATTTGGAAGGGCCATGGGAATAGAAATCAACGAATGATCTGACAACGAGGACGGCATAGGTTGCCGCGAAAGGCACTAGAGGGTGAGGAACATATTTGACATCATCTGGCTATTATACTCTGTACATCTGGGGGAATGGAGACCGCGGGAGGAGTCACGAATGGCAAGAGAATCATCGTTTCGAAATGTGAGGAATACCGTGCGAATAGAACATCTTCGAAATGGCATCTGGAAGGGAGATCGCTCAGCGGCTCTGCTCGAAGCAGATACGGTAGAGGCTGGGTAGGAGTGACGGGTTGAGCTCACGGAGATCGCACTCGAGGCTGTCGTTGACAATGTTGACGAGGTGCGCCGACTCGGAAGAGATGAGGAAGTCGGCGACTTTCAGCACGGCGGCGGGATCCGTCATGCTGGCGATGAGGCCGGAAAGGGTTTCGATATCCACGGATTCGGAGTCGGAGGGACACGGCGACGAGGAGAGGTCGAAGTGCCCCGGGAAGACGCATGGAGAAGGCGGTGATGCGACCGGAGAGGCGCTGGAGGGCGAGGCGGAGGAGCTGGAGGACCCGGAGGCGATCGAGGAGATCGGTGTTGACGGCGTCGGGCTCTCTACGAGGGGCGTGTTCGGCTTCCGGATGAGGGGAGAGCCGCCGCGCGCCCCCTCGGGCGTCTTCTTCCCGGGATGCCGGTTCTTCGGAAGCGAGGGGGTCGGCACCTTTTTCTCGGAGATCCGACTGGGGGGTCGGGAGCCATTCATCTGGGGCACGGAGAGACGACTCCCCGGAGCGACTCCAGAGGGCGAGGGCCGCGGCTTCTTCTCCGAGAAGAGCTGCTCCACGGACTCGTGCTTTCGCTTCCGGAGCTCCGCCGACTTCTGCGAAGCGCAGTTCTGTAGCGCGGTCGAGAAGAGGTCGTTCTCCGCGATGCGGCCGGACTTCTTCTCCCGGGGCGTCCCCGACGCTGACGACGGTGGCGTCGCCCTCCCCGTCTCCTTCGCCTCCTTGGACTTCTTCAGCTTCTCTGTTTTCTGGCTGCGCTTCGCCGGGGAGCCCACAACGACGTCGGAAGACGCCTTGTACGCCGCCTTCGGCTTCTTCTCGATGAACAGTGAGGAGACCGAGGATGTCGGTGACGAGTCGCCCGAAGCCACACCGCCGGAGCGCCGATCCTTCTTCGACGAAGATTCTTGGACGCCTCCGGTGACCACCTTATCGTCCGACGCGTATTGGCGCGAGCTGGACTTGTGAGTCGATGAAGAAGGCGCCTTCGGAGGCATCGACGTCGAGGAGCAGTTCTCGCGCTCCTTCTCTCTCTGAAGCAGTGAGATTAAACCCGTAGATGGGAAAGAAGGTTCGAAGGCTAAGGTAAGATCACTTGCCTTGTCCTTCTTCTTCGAGCGGCGCTCCTCACGGTCACCTCCGGGCGTCTTCCCGCTCCGCGAGGATTCCTTCGAGTGGTGCTCCTTGGTGCGCGGACTCGTGCTGCCCGAGCAGTACTTGGGGATCATCTCCAGGAACTCCCGGGAGACGCGGTCAGGCAGTGCCAGGATCTGCGGGCGCCGGTAGCACGTCGTCTTCTCTGAACAGTCGTCGAAGAGGCGCCGTGGCGGGCGACTTACCGAACGAGAGGAAGAGGTCGTAGTTGAAGCTGAAGGGTTTCACCATCTCGTCGGCGAAGTAGACCATGACGTTGATGGTGAAGCCACCGTAGCCAGCCTCGTTTACCTCGAAGGGCGGCCTTTTGACGATACGCTCGGGGTTCTTGAAGTCCGGGTGAAGTTTGAAGACGACCTTGCTGATGAAGCTGCGGTCGCTGGGCTGCTGGGGACCCGGCGTGCGCACGTAGACTTTCCAGCGGTGCGTGTAGTTCTCGACGGTCTTCTTCTCGAGCAGCTCGGCTTCCTGGCCCACGATAAGCGAGATGAGCTTCTTGCCCGAGGAGGCTACGGTTCCGGCCGATTGCGACAACATCACGGCTGCATCGATCCTGCAAGGAATCCGAGGAGTGCGCGCCGTAATTGAGACAATCGATGCCACGGAATCGCGTCACTTTCACAGCATGTAATCCCAAACACGCTTAACCGCGCTCGCACCTCACACTGGCATCTGCACTCAAGATTCCCCTTGGCCTGGAACTGGAAGACTTTTCGAAAGAGGTGCGCTTCTGCTGATATGAGGCGCTCCTAAGACGAGCGATGTGGCCCGCGCAATCCTAGGCGGCTGAGAGGGTGGTCGAGGCGGTAGGCACACACTAATTAAGCACTTCTTGTGGCGCTTCTGCGGACCAGAGCGGACGACTCCGCCGCGAGTCGTACGGCCGCGACCGCGACCGCGCGTGCGTCGCAATTCGCCTCTGTACCGCTGGCGTTAGGCGTGCACAGCGGCGAACGCGGTCGCCGAACAGTGTGGCGAAAAACGGTCCGGTGTCACAACGTTGCGACTGCCGCCAGCGCGGGCCGATCATATGTTTGTCGAGCGGGTTCCCTGCGGCCGCCACCAGGCGACGACCCGGGAGGTAGGGCTGCGCGTGGTCATCGCGCGTCGGAATGTTGCATCGGAAGGCGCTTCGGGCGTCGAGAAGGGACGCACGGAGGCACGAAGGACGCGGCGATTCTTGCGTTATCTCGTCGTCTTTCGGACCGAAAGAAGAGGGCGTGAAAGAGGGAGCAAGCCTGATATAAACAGGAAGGCCAAAAACGGGACGAACGAAAATAGCGATTTACTTGGAAATGTGAACGTCACCTTCCAGAAACGGAGCCTGGAGACGAGAAATCCAAGAAGCGGTCGTCGACCTTTGGTCCTGTGCTTTTTGTTCTTCGGAACGGGACCTCAGGGGCCACTCAGAGTTACGGAGGCCCGAAGTTCTGGACTTTCGGTTAATTACATAAAGAAGCATGGGAAAGACACACAAGTGGCAGAGGGGGAGTATTGGCGGGCGAGGAAACGCCTCGAGTGCAAGCGAGTCGCTCGGCGAAACTAGTCCACTCGAACGTGGGAAAGAGAAAACAGAAGTCATGACGTCCTCCGGGCCAGAAGAATGTACCGACGGAGTTGCCCTTTGGGGACTATTCTGGATTGGGGCTGTCAGCGGAGTGTCGTGTAGCCATCTCTTTTTGAAGGCGTCATGCGCTGAGGGGAACAAACAACACTTTCTTCGCAGAATCTAAAGAACAACAATCGATAACGTCGCCAATGATCAGAACGTGATCGGGAGGGCGTCGCTTCGCCTTTTCCGCCGCGGGCTCTGCGCCCGAGAGATCTAAATGCAGAGACGATCAGGAAGTGGCGACTTCTGGGAAACTTCTCGCTGTCAGTCGTCTCTCTCATGGCATTCTCAGTTGTACAAAGTACGTGCAATTCTAAGGGGGTTTACACACAGCGAGCAGTTGTGTTCCACATTCTGGCACAGGGAGACAATCAAAGAAAGGCCTCCAGTCTTCTGGAATCGGGACTCCCTTCTACTTGCCTTCGATTGCGAGGCTACGAAGAAAGCGGCAACGACCATAGGAATCTTTAGAAATTCCTATTATACAATCCGCTCTGACGCCGTTCTTTACGGACAAAAGGAGCGCGAAACGTAAAAAAACGAAATGCGTTTGTAACTACTACAGGGTGCGGCAGAAGTTCTGTGACGCCGAAAATCGATCATATCTCGAAGCGGTTAGCGAATTAAAACAAGCAACATATATCACAAGAAAGGATATCACCGACTCAGTTCGACGTGACAACATTCTGAAGCCGTCTGAGCAATGTCATCTTCACATATGGAAAGGTTTTTTACGGTGTAGCCGTTCCACAACGCACCGAATCACCATCAGATTATCAAGAAAGGCTCACCGAAGACTGTGCAGATGGAAGATTGACCCTCCAACAACCCCGATATGAACCCTTTGGATTTCGCGGTGTGGAGCATCTTGGAGGAGATGGCCTGCCGAGTTCGCCACGCAACAATCAACTCGGTGAAGAGGGCTCTCCAGAAGGCAGGGGACGAAATTTCAATCGAAACTCTTGCGGCCACGGTCAAAAATTTTCCAAAGTGTTTGGAGCCCTGAATCGCGGCAAAATGTTGCCACGTGGAACTGAGTCGGTGAAATCTTTTTTGCTCTTTCTTATAACATACATGTTGCTTGTTTTATTTCGGACATCGCTTTGAGATATGAGTGATTTTCGGCGTCACAGAACTTCTGCTGCACCCACGTTTTGGATCCATGCACATAAAGGCGATCCAAAACGTGCTCTATGAGTGTTCTACCGTGGACACGTTGTGTGTTTGTTGCCACTGAGGAACGAGGAACGGGCCCTTCGGTTACTCTTGCTAGGCGACGCCCTTCAAAGACCCGTTGCGGGCTGACTCCCTTACGGTGTCATGCAGCGTCCCACAGGTCCAAAAGTAGTACTGTGCTTTGGCTTCCAGATCCGCTGTCTTCGTAATGATGCTCCTCCTTTACATGCGAAGCTTTATACAGACCCGTTTCACTCGACGCGTACAGTAAATACTACAGTAATTTCATCTTCTTTTGCAGTCTCCGAAGTCTCTCCCCAACTTTAACATGACCGAGGTTCATTTCGCTTGCTTTCTGGTAGGCTTCAATGGCTTTCCGGGGCTTCTTCCACCGCTCGTAGAGCACTCCTAAACACGCGATTCAGGAGATCTCCCGGTCCACCTGACCTACCTAGATTCATCCTGTAGAGCGCGTTCTCCGGTCGCGATTCCACCAGAGAGAGGAGGTTCCGTTCCGCCTCGACGAACTTCCGCAGCTTCGCCTGGCAGAGAGCGAGCTGGAACTTGACGGGCTCCGCGTTGCCCAGTGGCTGCTCCAACGCCGTCTTCGCCAGGAACTCGACTTCGGAGCACTCGTTCTGCTCGTCCAGCACTACGAGCAGATTTGTCCACGACATGTGGTGGTTCGGCTGTATTCTAGAAGACTCTCGATACTCTCATCCGGGTGGATGTGGACCTACAGCGTCGCGTTCCTCCAGCACCGTTCCGCCTCCACGTACCGTTTCTGCTTCAAATAGAGATTTCCTAAATGGACTCCGTTCAATGTGGGCATCTGGTGAATTCTACTGTATTCTGGACATGTAGTAGCCAAGCACCTGCTGGGAAAGGACCGCTGTGCAAAGGAAGACTCACCCAGGTTGAAGTAGGCGTCGGCGTTACGGGGCCGCAAGCGCAACGCGTTGGCGAGACTGCGCTCGGCCCTACCGTAGTCCCCGATAGCCATTTGGTTGACGCCGAGGTTCATCCAGGCGGTAGCGAAGTGGCCGTTGGCGGAGACGGACTTCTGGAGAAGGCGGATGGCGCCATCGCGGTCTCCTCGCCGCTCCAGGAGGTTCGCCATGTTGTTCAGCGCCTGCTCATAATCGGGCCGCAGCGAGAGTGCGCTACGGTAGCTCTTCTCGGCGGAAGCGAAGTCGCCGCCGTCGGCCAGTGCCTTCCCCAGGTTGTAGTGGATTTTGGCGTTGTTGGGACAGACGGCGAGACCCGCGGCGAAGAGCTCTTTCTCGGTGCGCCACTCGAAGGACCTCTGGAATCGCCGCTTTGTGGAAATACACGCGTAGGGGGAGAGTACCGAGATGCATTTGGAGACCATGAGGATGCAGGCGATGCTGGCCAGCTGCTTGACCTTCGGCGACCCGATGCTCGCCTCCAGGCGGTGCAGCAGGGTCCCGACGAGAAGGCAGAAGCCCACGGAGGGGACGTAGAGGACACGCTCGGCGACGACGAAGCCGACGGAGACAACGTTGGTGGCCGGGAGGAAGGCAAGGAACGTCCAGCCGAGGGAGAAGAAGGCCAGGGAGAACTCCGGCACCGACAGACGCTCCTTCAGAAGGAGAAGGGAGGCTCCCAGGACGGGGTACGTTGCGAAGAACAGTAGCCGGGGGTCTCGCAGCGATGTGATTAAGGGAATGCACCCCATGGAGTAGTCGAAACAGAGGTCGCGAGGGAAGATCAGAAGCCAGAGGTTGATCAGGTATTGGTAGAAGTAGTTGGCGACCTAGAGAGATACCGTAGTGCAAGGAAGCACGTCACCGGCGATCAAACGTACCCTAACCGGGAGGTCCTCGTGGAAGGCGGCTGGATTGTCGAGTTTGCTGAACCTCGGGTACTGGAAGCCGTTGATCCAGAGGCGCACAAAGCAGAGGAACACGAGAAAGAGCCCGCAGAAGATCGTCCGTTTCCGCACCCTGGCGACGGTTCTGTCGTTGTTGTTGGCGTCCGTTGAGGCAACTCCAGGCCTCAGGATGTCGTACAACACAGAAATCGCCTGGAGGACACTGTAGAGACCGCAGGTGGGCCTGCATTTACCAGGAAGGTGACTCCCTGCTCCTTGGAGAATGTGCTGAGGACGAGCAGAGAGGCGAAGAGGAGCGTCTTCGTCCTCGAGAAGCGCTCCTCGCAGCGAGTGTAGAGGAGGAGCGCCAGAAGGCCGAAGCAGGCCATGAGCAGTTCTGCGCGACCCACCACGTTCGCCACGGCCTCTGAGTGGATGGGGTGTACGCCGAAGAGGAGCGCCGCGTAGAAGGCCACGTTGGCGGAGACGCCGAACCTTCTGCAGAGCTGCGCGAGGAGGCCGAGCAGAAGGAGGCTGACGGCGACGTGGAGGACGACATTCGCCGCGTGGAAGGGCAGCGGAGAGGGCGAGAAGACGCGGTTCAGCCTGCAACGTCTCCGGTTAGACGAAGCTACGTGGACTCGGTAGGTCTGGAGCGTCTATGACATAAGCCTGTCCTCGCCTGAAGAAGCACCAGATGGATCACACCGCTAAAACTGACTCGTCTCCGATTCTGGCGGATTCTTGGAGTGTTGGGCTCGAAATGTTTCCTCCTTTTGTTTGTCCCTCGGCGTAGTAATTACGTCAACTTATGGAAATTGCGAGTTGAGCGCCCCCGAAGGAGTCCTCTCGGAGCGTCGAGAGGACCAATCGGCGCCGAGTGGATGCGCCTCTGAGGGCATTGGCGACGGCGCCAAATTGGTCCTTGGGCCTCGAAGGGCCGTGTGATTTATGAGGACCTGGGCTTCGGGAACAAATCCCGGCGCTTCTGCCTGAGCCTTCCGAAAAGAGTCAGGGCTGCGCGGCCTTGTCCGCCATCCGCAAATTGCCAAACAAAGCGGCGAACAAAGGGCGCCACTTCGGGAGGCCGGGATCAAGGCCGTCTCCAAAAATGCCCTTCCCGGAGTTGCCGGACGAGGTCCTAATCGCCCGGATCGAAATTGGATTCACGTTGACTCGGCAAATATTTGCGCAGTCGACATATGGCGCACCCTTAAGCGCGGCCTCGATATTACATGGCCTTTAATTGGATGGTATCGGGTCGTCTCCGAGGCGCCGAAAGGAAATGGGACCGTCGGAGCTAACGGCCTCCGAATGTATTTGTGCACTCCTAGCACAAGGTTACCATATTCATGGATTGGCCGAGCGTTATGACTGCGTAATGTATGTAAATCTGGGCGATCGCCTCTCTCACGCACCATTAGGCGCCGTCGAACGACCCTTTGTCCCCAGGGAACCCAGAAGAAGGACTCACAGGAAAGTGAACGTGGTCACGGGCCTGAAGGACTTGTGGCTCTCGGGCGCCCGCACGTCGCGGCCCCAGAAGTCCGTCTTCAGAAGGCCCACGAGGTCCATTTGCTGCACCACCGGGTTCCGCACGATCGCCTCGGCGTCGTCGAAGACGAAGTGGCCGTCGAGGCTCGGCAAGAAGCATACGGTAGCTGCCGTGGCGACCAGAAGCCACTGCTTCGCGGAGACGACGTCGGAGGCGCTCCGCGGCGGAGATCGAGGACGTTTTCGCATCTGAAATGGCGACCTTTGACCGTATGGGACATAGGCACTTGATGTGCAACGGGGGTCGAAGTGGGACCGTTTCGGGAGTGCACACTTCGGCGGCGCCTTTGGAGCGCTACTCGAGGGGCAGAGGACGGTTATGCAATCCTTAATGGGGCGACCGACCGGGGACAAACAGGCTCCCGGACAGATGCACTAATTAGCACGTGGATGCGCGAGATTATTAATTGGGCATAAAGGATTCGCACGTCCGGGCGACACCCCGCACTTGTAATCCCCTAATTGCAGAGATTGCGCACCCCGGACACGGGCTCCGGGTCCCGGAGGGAGGGCGGGAGGGGGGAATACCTGTGGTCCGCGCGGTGGAGCGAGTAATTGCCCACTCGGCACAAAAGCGATTATGGCGACGATTCAGAGGCGGGCTGACAAGTGGCGCTCACTGCGGGCGATATGAGCCCCTCGCACCTTAGGGCTGTGCAAAGGTGAAAACTATAAATATTTGATGGAAAAGGGAGCGCTCGACGGTCATCGGAGCCGGCGAAGGACGCCGAGGGAGGGCCGGGAGGGGCGGGGCTCGAGACAGGAGGGAGGATCTAGAAGAGCGAATTATTATCTCGGCCGGGAACTATCAATCAACACGGTCTTAATTCGATTAAGCGCACAAGCTGTCGTCCGCGCGCATCAAAACAACTTCCGAAGAGACACTTCTGGCCATCGTGGAGGGCATTCCGAGATGTCGGCACATCCCAAATTGCTCCCCGGAGGGCTGACGCGAGGTCGACACCCGCTTCCGTCGTGTTTCCCGCTAATCGCCGTCGTTATTAAGTGCCTCCAGGGGTTTCCGGCACAGAAATACACATCGATCCCGGCGGCGCCTCTAATTCGCTTCGTTCACGCCAAGTTCGCCTCCCGAATCCAGCGGCGACACTTTCCCATTCAGCCCCTTGAAGTAACGCAATTGACGCACAAAAAGGGGATCACGGCGCGGAGACCTCTGCGTCGACAATTGGGTT
Organism: Steinernema hermaphroditum; assembly: GCA_030435675.1. Taxonomy (NCBI): domain Eukaryota; kingdom Metazoa; phylum Nematoda; class Chromadorea; order Rhabditida; family Steinernematidae; genus Steinernema; species Steinernema hermaphroditum. Next base: position 9,688,679 of record CM059622.1, read on the forward strand.
CCCCTGGTGGGACGAGGAGTCCACGAAGGTCTTCCCTTTCAGACGAGGTTGTCACTCAAGTGGAACTTCATTCTCATTTGCTCAGAAATGTGATTGGGAGGTTTATGTGATGTTCTATGTACAATTGTGAATCAAGAAGGCCCAGATTTCTGCTGGAGCCAAACCGGTATGGAGACCCGTAAGTGAGTGAGCAGCGTGCGCAGTTCCTCGTTGTCCTCGCGGTAGATCCTGTCCAACTTGGCGCGTGTGTCGCCATCCATGTCGGGGTAGGACCGACCCTTCCCCCTGCCCAGGCAGCGCTTCGGCTTTCCCTCCTCGAAGATACAGAAGAAGCGTTTCGCGGCGTCGTAGCGAAGGAGCCTCTGGAAGTCGACGACGGGCGGTAGGCCCAGACGCTCTGAGAGGTCGTTGAGCAGTGCTCCGGGGTCGAGGCGAAGTCTGTCGGCGTCAAGGAGGAGCAGCTGCTCCGCGGGGAAGAAATCGAGCCAGCGGAGGAGGTGGTGGGCGTAGCGCCCGGCGGTGAAGCACCTCTGTCGGACGCGGAAGGCATCGGAGCCTGGCGCAGCGTCAAAGATCTCCGCAAGGCTCAGCCTCGAGGCGACGGAGTCGTTGTGGGCGCGGAGGTGCTGGTACCAGGAGTAGGCACGGTCGGAGGGGTCCAGCAGAAGAACGACGATGCGTGTGGCGGGGAGCAACGCGGAGACGGCGCGCGGGGCGAAGGCGCTGTCGAAGTAGTTGGCCGTCTTCTCGAAGACGACGTCGACGGCGGCGCCGGCGTTCGCCTTGAACTGCTCCGCGTACCACGCGGGGCCCCTGGCGTAGTGGGGCCCGCCACCGAAGAACTGGAGCTCCTCAAAGGAGTCCTCGATGGCTACGTTCGTCGAGACGTTCGGGTGCAGAGAGAGGAACGTCGCCAGGGCCGTGGTGCCTAAAAATTAAGGACGTGAGAACCCGCTTCTGATCACCCACCCGTCTTCTGAGGTCCCACGATGACCACGTCGGGGAACCGCGTCCTGGAGCAGTTGAAGTGCGGAGGCAGGATCTTCTGGTGCTTCGGGTCCTCGCAGGCGTTCTGAAGAGAAGAGAGAGTGGCACGTGGCCTTTCCGCTTACCGTCCACACGATCTTTCTTTCCGAGGGGTACTGCCTAAAGTAGCGGGCGGCGGCCTCCTGGGGCTCGATCCACTGGAAGGAGAGATTCGTCCAACAGTGGAGGAAGGCGAAGACGTTGCGGAAGACGAAGGCCCCGAGTCGGTCATTGGCGAAGTTCTGCTGGTGCGTCATGAAGATGGAGAACTTTCCGAGCAGGATCGAGGTGGCGAGGTCGCCGCCGAAGACGGTCTGCAGGAGCGTCGCCAGACCCCCGGGGTAGGAGTGGAAGAAGTAGGTGTGCGTGTAGAGGCCGCAGGTCTGCCGGGGGAGCACGGCTACGCCCTCATGGACAAAGCCACGACGCTGAGAAGAGTGGAAGAAGTGGGGATACTGCTCCGTCGACGTCACATTCACACGCCACACCCTCTTCCAGGCCTCGAAGAGGGCCGGGTACACGGGGTACACGCCCGTGTGCTGCGGCGAGATCGCGTAGCCGCTCAGCAGGGGCAGCTTCATGCTCTGAAGGACAGGTGTGCGCGGGTTGAAGAAGAAGACGCACCTGTGCGAAGAGTTTGTTCTGGGTCATGATGGCCTCGAGGAAGGTGAAGTTGTGCTCCTGGACATGGTTGTGGCGCCACATGTGAGGGAACCAGAAGAACTTGCGCGCCCACTCGACGAGCAGCTCGTCACCCTTGTCCTCGTCGTCGTCGCCGTTCCGGAAGTAGAAGCCCGAGAAGCCGAGAGTGAAGGTGAAGTTACGCACATGGCTCCGCAGCTCCTCCTGCGTCCTCTCGAGGGCCTCGACGTCGCTCCGCAGCATGCGCACGCCGCTCTGGCCCACGAAGACGTCGTCGATGTCGATCTGGACGTGCCTCAGGGGGTCGCAGGCGGCCAGCTGGTGACTGTGGCCGGCCACGTAGCACATCGTATCCAGCAGGGCCATGCGTACCATCCAGTGCGTGATGTTGTGCCCAAAGACGATCCTCTCGACTCCGTCGAAACGTCCGAGGTCGCGGACGACGACGGCCCGCTCGACGCCCTTCACGTCCCGCGCCCCCAGGACGACCTCGTGGAAGCGGTCCTTCTCGAAGAGGATCCACTCGGGGAGGTCGGGGACGGGGGCGTCGAGGATGACGCCTGTCTTCGCGATCCTCGGGATAGGGGACCGCTCGGAGAAGACGAGATCCCGAACGCGCTGGCGCTGCCGGAAGCGGAGGGGAAAGCCCTTGACGCTGAGGCGCGTGAAGTTGCTGCTGGTACTCGGCAGGAAGGCGACGACGGGGACGTCGAAGGCGATGCAGTAGTGGTCAAGAATTCGCCGCGTCTCGGCGGCAAGGTTGATGTACTTGTAGTAGTGGTCGACGATGACGACATTGAAACGGCCCATGCCCAAGAAGGTCAGCAGCGGAAGACCGCGCCCAATGGGCTCAACGTGGAAGGCGACGCGCACCCCCTGGAGGAACTGCGAGAGGACGCGGACGTGCCTCGAGGAAACTGAGTCCACGAGGAGGAGCGCTTTCGCGCCTTCCGTGAAATTTCCGGCGCTGCTTCTGAAGCGGGGCGCTCCATCGCCGGCTCCGGGGCCGCGGTGGGGGCACTCGTAGTCCGGAAGCCGCTGTGGGGCGAATCTGCGCACGGAGTGGGAGTTGGAGGGCGTTTCGGGGAGCACGGGAAGGTCGAAGTAGGAGAAGAGGAGCAGTACCACGGTGAGCAGGAGTAGCCACTGGAAAGTTCTGGCGAGGCGCCATCCGCCGACTGACATCTCCGACTTCGGCGTCGTTTAGCCCATCGCGCGTGAAGCTCGGCTAAAGTTCGGATCGGAATCCCGCAATGCACGCCTGACACAGAAATACTCTTGTGGCGGCACGAAACCGTCTCGGTGCCGAGTCTCTCAGGCACTTCCGTTCGGGACCATTGAAGCTCACTTTATTCGACGGAACAGGGGCGGAGAGTTGAGCAACGGAGGAGGCAGTGGGGCCGACTAGAAGGGGCTACGCGGGGGACCCGTTTGGCGGAGGCTAAGGACACTGGCTACACTAGGTTCGGCTGAAAGCTGTAGAGGGGCGGCGGCTGCTCGGTCGCCGGTAGGCGGCATCGCGTCGACGAGGAGATGCGCACGTTGGGGGGTCGCGGAAGGTCCCGGATCGGCTGCCACACCTCCGACGAGAAGGACGTCTCCGAGCACCTCCGGTGCACCTTCCCGTTCTGCTCGACGCATCTGGAAGACAATAGGACTACGATCGTCGAGGCGACCACTCACTTCTCCCCCCCGGAGGTGTGGTTGGGGCGCACCGGAGGCGGCGGCGGCGACGGCAGCGCCGCCGGGAAGGCGTTGTTGGTGCCGCGGGCGTCGACGAACTGGCCGTCGGGGACATTGTTCGCTGTCAACATCCTCCGGCGCTCCTCGGCCCTTCGGCGGACCTCTCTTCTGCTGGAGCCGCGCTGCCAGATGACGACGACGATGATGATGAGGACGAGGATGGCGATGACCGAACACGCCGACATGATGATGTGTTGGGAGTAGCCTGAAGCAGAAGATCCTAATGAAGGCTCCGGGGAACTCACAGTGCTGCTCGTCGCTGAGGTCGTTTTCGGCGCAATTCCCGACGCCGTTGCACATGAGCGTGCTATTGATGCAGAGCCGTGTCCTCTGGGCGCAGATGTTCTGGCCGTTGTCGATGCAGAATTGGCCGCCCTGGCACGTAAAGCCCTCGCACTCGGTGATCTCGTCGTCTTGCACGAGGTCCGACACCTGCAGAGCAAGAGGATGAGCGGAAGCAGAGCACCTCTGACCTCGGTCCACACGAGTTTGAAGCCTATGGGCCGCCCCTCCTGCTTGAACTTGTCCATCTGGTGCGTCGTCGGGTAGTCCTTGGTCACAAATCTGAAAATAAAGTCCTCTCTGTTTGGTCGTTTCTGATCGACTTCGACAGCCCCACTTTGCACAGAACCTCAATGTATCTCGTGTACGGTAGCGAGAGACGCCACTGCTGGCCCTGTGGTTAGGTAAGTGCACTCCCGGATTACCGTATGATGATGCGATTGGCGGAGGACATGTAGGACTTCATGCCCTCCTCATTGTAGTACAGGTGGCCTCCACAGAAGCGCATCTCGATGTTTTCCCCCGTGGGCGCGGCGGCGATCTTCTTGGGGTCGACCTCATCGTGTTTGTAGCCGTCGATGATGTAGAGGGAGGCTCGTTCGCACTCGGCTGAATGTGGATTATAGACGAATCGGATTAGGGGACGCGACTCCAAATTCGATAGATATGATGGGATTATGCGTGTGGAATTGGGAACGCACCCATGGAAGAGGCGAGCTCGAGCTCCTGGAGACGGACGTAGATGCGCTTGTGGCGCTCCACGCGCACAAGCCAGTTGCAGGTGACGTTGCGGGGGTAAGTGGCCGGGAAGCCGGGGCTCGTGATCTCGCCGTTGAGGGCGCCGCGCTCTGTGCTCCCGCCGCACTCCTTCCGGTAGCGCACGTCGCGGTCGAAGTAGAGGCTCGGGGGCTCGGCGATGCGCTCTGAAGCTACCGTGTCAGAGGGGCGTTAGGGGAGGGAGCACCTTCGAGGATGAACTCGTAGCGGATACGAAAGCCGCGATGTTCGTTAGCCTGGGAGGCGGTGAAGAGGACGGTCACCTCGGCCTGCATCGTGCGGATCGGCTCCGGAATCTGGGTGCCGCAGAAGCGCTCTGTAACGTGCTCGCGGCCCTCGCGGTCCGTGATGACAAAGACGACGAAGTCGTTCAGGCACTGCCCCGAGCGCGTCGTCTTCCCTGAACAGGCCTAGAGGGGCCGGCGCGAAGTGCCTACCTTCGAGGTCGAACTCGACGAAGGAGATGTGGATGACGAGCGCGTCGTCGCGCGACTTCAGGCGGTAGGCGCAATGGAGCGCTGGAGGGTAGCTGTCGGGGAAGGCCGGCGAGGTGATGTAGCCCCACTGGGGCCCGTCGGCCTCGATGACCACCGGCCTACAGGGCGTATCGCCGGATTCGGCGGCCACCGCCGGCCACGAGAGCGCCCAGAGTGAAGCCAGAAAGAAGTGAAGGCGTATCATGACGCCTCAGAAGCATCTGCTCACGGGGAAAGGGCCATTAGGAGCGCTCTTCAGCGGGGCGACATGGCCACCACGGCGGGAATCGATTCGAGTGAAGGAGGTAAGAGGAAACGGCTCGGGCGTCGGGATTTGGAAGAGCGTTCGCCAAGCAGAGAGCGAGGCGCTCGCCTAATGGAACGTTTGCTGTAAATTGGTTCGCGCGGCCCATCGACTGGCGCCGCGCCCTCCAAAACGCTCACTTAGAGCCGCCACCACTTCTGGAGGCGTTCTCCTCTTCGACACAAAGTCGCCCACAGTGCGACGTATGTTCAATTACGGTGCTTTGAGGAGACCCTACGAAGGCACCAACACGGCCTCTGAATCAAACAGATCGCACTTTGGTGCTGCTCACTCCTCACGAGCATATTGTCAGATTCTGCATGTTTTCTGTGTTCCGTTTAAGCCAGTATGTTGTCATAGCGTACCATCTATCGTCTCAACCTTCCTTAGGTCAAAAACAATGTTATCTTCCATCAGAGACCCTGTAGAAGAGTAGAGGAGAGAGAACCGATTATTACACCGCACTGATCATGAGGGTAACACATGAACTGACGGTTCAGGAGTCGAAGGCGTCCACCACAGGCCCTGCTCCCAGGAATCGTACGCACTATACCCTACGGTTGACTTTCAATTTCAGCATCTGTAACGGATCGTGGACGAATCTAGCACTGACAATGCTCCATAATCAAAGAATGCAGCATAAAACAATCAGTGTACATAAACAGATACAAAAAAAGAACGTCTTCTTTGTCCAAAACTGTATGGGAGTGTATGGCTGTCAATGAGTTCCTAGGACAGTTAATTCTGGCTATCAGGATTGGCAGGGCCTTTTTGGACACTCATCAGCAAACGGTCACGAGGACGAGAGCCTCAGGCTTCATGTTCATTCCCAAATAAAGCTGCGATTCGACAACCGCTATAACCCAGCGACTTCTTTCTTCTCCCAGGGGCACATCTGAAGTAGAACTCCAACTGCTCCGTCAGAATGAACCACATCGCGAGCAGAAGCTCCGATTCGCCATTGTCCTTAGTTTGGGTTCAAACAAGGAAAACCGAACGTGTGAATTTTCTAAATGAGTTAGTTCAAAAAGTGTCTTAACACGATCTATATCCTACGGTACACATTTTACGGTTTTATTCTAGGCCGAGAGAATGCCTTCGGAAATCGTGTTTTCGCGAATCTGCAACCTTTGCTGACCGATTTGGACCGATTCTCGACGTCTTCTCTAAGTTTTGGCAACAGTTGTTCTGATGGTTGGTGTTAGCGGATTTGTGTTTTGTCTGTTTTGTTCGAGCTTCGTTGGATTCGTGATGATGTCATGATCGTAAACTAAAAATGTTCCCGTTGCAGGTAGTCAACATGCCCACCAAGGCTAAGGGAGAAGTTCTGAAGGAGTTCCTCGTTGTTGGACGCAAGCTCCCGAGCGAGAAGGAGCCCAAGCCGCCAATGTACAAGATGCAGATCTTCGCATCGAATCACGTCATCGCCAAGTCTCGCTTCTGGTACTTCGTCAGTATGCTCCGCCGTCTGAAGAAGGCCACCGGCGAAATCATCAGCTGCACCGAAGTCTTCGAGAAGAACCCCAACTGCGTGAAGAACTACGGTATCTGGCTCCGCTACGACTCCCGCACCGGACACCACAACATGTACCGCGAGTACCGTGACAATACTGTTGCCGGCGCCGTTACCCAGTGCTACCGCGACATGGGAGCTCGCCACCGTGCCCGTGCCGACCGTATCCAGATCATCAAGGTTGAAACCATCAAGGCCTCCGACTGCAAGCGTGCTCCAGTGAAGCAGTTCCACAACGCCAGCATCAAGTTCCCTCTTCCTCACCGTGTGACCAAGCGCAAGAACATCACTCCGTTCACCACTCGCCGTCCCCGCACCCACTTCACATAAAGTGCAAGTACTTTGTTTCTTGTTATTGTTGATGACGTCCATTATGGATAAAAGTTGTGTTAAAATCCGTGTGATGCATTGCTCGGGAGGAAGGTGCGTAGCATGCGCGTCGTATTTCTCGAGGTTAGGTTTTCGGAGGTGTTGTCGGAGGATCGGCACGTCATGGTCATGGAGTTGTTTCAGGTGAAGATGGCCGACGATGCGGAGAGAAGGCTGACATCCTTTTTCCAAGATCGGCCGTTTCTCGGGTACCTGGCCAGCATGTCAGCTGAGAAGCGACAGCAGCTCATTAAGTCCCCGATTTGTGCCCTCTTCACGTTGAAGATGCTTCCGGGCTCCGGCCAAGCCCTCTTCATGAAGCTGTTGGTTAGCGGCCTTAAGTAAGTTCACGGTTAGCTCGATGTGGTCATGCTTCGTTCAGTCGGTGGCAAGACTTCACTCCCGTGGAGAAGGCAAATGAAGTTTACGATGTCATCAACCTGATGCTGAAGGTTGGAATCGTCCACGGAAATCCTAATGAAAGAGTTTACATTGATGTGTGTTACCCTCTCTCTCAGTGTCGTTATGATCCGTTTTCAGCCGGAATTCCGCATAAACTACATGGTCAGTTTACAAACGGGTATAGAGGACATTATCGGTATGCGAAGGGTGCCCCTGAATGATGAGAAGAGTAGCAAACGGGTTACGGTCGGAGAGTTGGCCAAGAAGGCTGCAGAGCGATGGGAATCTATTCTTCGCTACCTCGCTCTTCCCAGCGAGCAAGTCAATTCACAGCAGATGGTTGGCAGCATCACCAAGACTCTCTTCCAGCAGTGCGGGTTTACAAGAGAAGGTGAGTGCTCTTCGCCTTCCCGAACTTCGTCTCTTTCTTTTCAGCGGGGAATGAAGTCGAAATCACTTCGGAAGGATTCCAGTTCCTATTGCTAAATCGGGTTGAACAGATGTGGATGTATATCATCAACTATCTGCGTTACATCGATAATTCTTTGCCAGTTTTGGAGTTTCTGCTGCGCCTGACGCAGTGTGTAGATTCGGCAGCCGTGGGTGCCACCCTCCGAATGCAGAAGCAGTCCAACAGCAAATCATCTTCGGACGAGAAAGACGGCTATGGTGCTTACGGTTCTACAGTGGGACGGGCTTATTACTGCGAAGAACACTGGTCAGAGGAGGTCATGAAATTCTTAAGTCATCTGCGAGAACTGGGATTTGTCTTCATGCGAAAAAGAAAGGACGGGTATGTTGGTTCTTGGAGCTCGTGTAATTTTTTCCTTCGTGTAGATACTTCTATATCACTCCGATGCTCTTCTATCTTTCGATGTCCAATAGCGCCATTGAGTCTCAAGGAGATCTCGCGAAGAGCAGAGGCTTCATCATAGTGGAAACCAATTTCCGAGTGTATGCGTACACCGACTCGACACTCCAGTTGGCGATCTTATCGACGTTTACGGACATGACCTACCGTTTCAACGACATGTCCGTTGGAGTTCTGACCAGAGAATCCGTTAGGAAAGCTTTACAAACTGGAGTGACTGCCAAACAAATAGTCTCCTACCTTCGAGCCAATGCGCACAAGAACGCTATAGAGTCCAACGGACCATTGTTATGCGTCCCGATTACAGTTGCCGACCAAGTTAGTGCCCACTAAACCGTAATAGCACTCACGAGTTCGCTGCAGATCATGTTATGGGAAGAAGAACGAAAGCGCCTTTCTTTCTTCCCGTCAATGATGTATAACGCTTTTGATTCGGAACGGGAATATCAAGAAGTCAAGGCTTTTGCAACGAGAAGCGGTGTCGTTTTATGGCACGACGATACCAGCTTAACACTCATTGTGACGGAAACCGGCCATTCGACAATTAAGGAATGGTGGAAGTCGAAGCCACGCTAGATAACGAATACGGTAACTCGCGATCTCATACTGCTTGTAATATGTTGAATAAATGAATGTGTTTCTCGAAAATGTGACTTAGCGATCAGTTTCTCTCTCCATTGTTACCTGATTAAAGCTTTTTGCTCCTTGTTTCCATGATCACAACTGATTTCTCCAGAAGATGTCGACAGAACAGGACGAACGAACGCTTTACGTGACGAATATCGACGGCCAGTGCACGCCTGACATCTTGGAGGAACTTTTCGTCCAAGTAGGGCATCTCTTCCTACCGTTTCCTCATGAATGTTGCAGTTGAGTCCAGTGGATAGCGTCTTCTTGTCAGAAGGGAGCAATCGTTATGCTCTCGTAGTCCTGGATGATGAAGAGTCAGTTCCATTCTGCTGCGAGATGCTCGACGGGATTCTTCTCTACGGCCTGTCCCTCAGTATCGCCCCGAAAACGGGCACACAGCAGTTCCTAGCCTACACGGCAAAGAAGACGGCCGAGACTGAAGGAGAAGCCCTGCAGGAGGCTCGTCGCCAGTCGATGGAAGGGTGAGAGCATTGTGATACTGCTGAAGTAAGCGCTTCTTTTCAGCAGTTTCGATCGAAGCGTGGACGGATATGAATACATGGGTCGTCAGGAAGTGCAGCAAACGCCGCCTCAGCATGGACGTCACTCGTTTGGAGCTCAAGACCTCGACTTCCGCAACTCGCCACAGAGCTTGTTCTCCGCTTCGTTCACCTACCAGAGCTCGCATCCACTAGGTGGAGGAGGACTCCCCCATTCTTCGTCTGCCGAACATCTTAACCGTACAGGCCACTCGCGCTACAGTCCGTATCCCCCTCGGGACTACAGCTTCCACTCGCAGACCGGAAGAAACACGCCTTTCCGTGGCAGTCCGCGAACGGATTCCTTCCAGCAGTCCTCACATGGAAGGCCTTCCCGCTCATCGTCCAGTTCGAACCGCAGCAGGAACAGCGACGGAAGGCGCCACGAGAGAGACGGCTACCGTGGAACTCCCACCGGTCGACGTTGGTGAGGTTAGGTGGTCTCGTTTATATCGGTATTTCTGGTTGATCTCGTTACGTACGTGTGAATCTGTGTAGCGCGCTGGAATATAAACTCTTTTCTCCCCTGTTCTGTTTTGTGCGCCACAGTCCACCAGTGTGATTTACTTGAGCAAAACATAACGATCTACACTGTATACAAACACGTCTTCTTATATCCTAACAGAGACTCCACCCGAAACGACGCAGTTCTCTCCAGTGATGTACTTGGCGCGGTCGGAAGCCAGGAACTCGACGATCCCCGCGCACTCGGTGATGCGTCCAATGCGCCCCAACGGAACCATGTTTTTTATCTGATTCTCAGTTTCTTCGCTGGCGGCTGTCCACACGGCGCCAGTTCCATCACCGGAGACCATGCCTGAACACACGGAATTGACTCTGATTCCATGGCCTCCCGCGCTGATCGAGAGAGCCTTCACCATCCCCAAAACGGCCGTTTGAGCCGCGCTGTAAAGGCCCATGTCCACGAAGGGCGTGTAGGCGGCAACCGACGACGTGAGGATGATGGATCCATTCCCAAACAGCAACTTTTAGGAACAGGGCACAGAGCAGATGACTCACTGCGATTTGGACAATAGCGGATAGGCCTGCTGGCACATCCTGAACGGAGTGGTGAGGTACCTAAGGCAAGGAGAGTCAAAATGCCACGAAGGGAAGACCTGTGAGCACCTGTCATAGGTCCGTTCGAACTCCATCTTTGTCGCGTCGACGATGTCTCCCTTAACGGTGTTTTCTTCGGCGTTCAGGACCACGATGTCCAGATGCTGGAACTTGTTGTCGATCTAAATCCGGGACGCTTAACTGCCAGAAGCAGGTAAACCCACCAGTTCCAACAGCGCCCTCCGGTGGTCGGCTGATGAGATGTCGGCCACTCCGCCGAGCACCTTCACTCCGATTCCCCGCAGTCCTTCGACGGCGTCGGACGTCTTCTTGGCGTTCTCGTCGGAGACGATCACCTGGGCGCCGGCCATCCCCAGCCTGCGCGCCACCGCATATCCGAGTTGGGCGGAAACGTTCGTCACCAGGGCCACTCGTCCAGCCACACCTCCACTCATAACGATCGATCTCTGACCTTGAATTAACACAGAAACTGGAGCTCTGGACTCTTCGTCACTTCCATCCACAGCTCGCTGCAAACCTCAATTCAGCGTGTTTCTCAAGAACAAGTTTCTTTCTCTTGTCGCTACTAGGACCGCGCGAGAAAGTTCGCGAAAGCCTTTCAGGAGTGACCGAGATGCAGCAAGGTCGGCCGTCTCGAGAATTCAAGAAAACCTCCTTGGACTAGAAATGGTCCAAAACGGAGAGAAAGAGGTCGGAACTGCATAAAGCGAAGGATATGCTTGACCGTATATACCGTATACTTTCCCTTCGCGCTCAATTAAATTCGTCTTCGAACCATACAGCGGGACTCAAGAAAACAGCAGTGCTGTCTGATCTCAGATTGGATTTTTCGGATTTCGGATTCGGATATCCGAAAAGTCGGATTCGGATAATCCGCAATGTCGGATTCGGATTTGGCCGGTTTTGCATGGATTTCCCTGTTTCTGCATGTTGTTGTATCCTCGGGCTGGATATGAGAGAGACGGAGCGCGCTTGTTTTTTTATCAAATTTTAATGGAAATTTAACAAATTTCTGATATTTTCATGAAAGTCCATGAAAGCCACACCATAGAAATGGATGAACTTTCTCAATTCGCAATGAAGTCGCCCACGCAAAATGCTCAGCAGAGAATTTGCCATACATTCACCTGTTGAATTTTTATTGTGTTGAGAAAAGTTCGAGAAACTGTCAAAATACGGCTCAAAAAAGTCGAAAGTTTCTTCAGTAACTCGTATCTTCAAATTCGGACCGATTATGATCGGTAACGGTGCTCGTGTTGTCTGCAAAATGATCAGCACCGCGCACTCTGTACCAATCCAAAGCGAACGTGTGGCATTCGCTGTCACGGTGTGTCAGGGCAGACATTTTCGCGTCCGTGGCGAAAGCCACACCGTAGAAATGGATAAACTTTCTCAGCTCGCACCCAATCTGCTCCAGATGGGTCGCAAAATGCTCAGCAGTGAATTTCCTATCGATACACCTGTTTTGAATTTTGCTAATTCAACTTCTTCGCGGAGAAATGGGTACTGACATTAAGAGCTGACATTTTTGGCTGACATTTTTGGCTCCCGCGACGAAGTAAAAGTCGCACGTTGTTTCCGATTAGACAGTTTGAAGAAGCCTTGTAACTTTTGGCCAGCTACACATATTTCGTCCTTTCTATGCGCAAAATGCTCGGCACACTCTAGTGCACGATTTCCGCCAAAGGTATCCTGATTTGATGCCTTCTTCGCGGAGAAATGTACGATTTATGACGATAAACACCTAAAACGCCTATCGCCAAAATGGCACTCCGTAGAAATGCATCTCCTCTCTCAATTCGCGATGGATCTCAGTGAGTCGGGTCGCAAAATGCTCAGCAGAGGATTTGCTATCGATTCACCTGATGAATTTTGGAAATTCGACTTCTGTGCGGAGAAAAGTACGTTTGTTATCCGGGAAGGGCCAAAATCGGCCATTTTTGAGCCAAAATGGCACTCCGTAGAAATGTATCTCCTCTCTCAATTTGCGATGGATCTCAGCGAGTCGGGTCGCAAAATGTTCAGCAGAGGATTTGCTATCGATTCACCTGTTGAATTTTGGAAATTCGACTTCTGTGCGGAGAAATCTGCATTTTGGTGCTCAAAAAGCAAGAAACTGAGAACATTTTTTGTGGTCCTGCCACGATAGCGCGGACGCTTTTCTGTCTCGGCTTCAATGGCGCTGACACGCCGTGCTGTCACGGCGTGTCAGCATAAGGGAAATTAGTTCACGAAAGCGTCCGCCGCTTCGTATCGGGACCAGGCTATTTTGTGGGTAGTTTTTGGCCTGTAATTCCGTGCAGATCAGTCCGTTTGCACTAATACCAACGGCAAATCACTAATGACGCCGAGAGCTATCGATTGATACAAAAATATCGGAAACTCAAAAAATTTGACTTTTTACGGTAATTTTTCGACCTGTTTTCCGACTTTTCTCGACGCTCAGGACACTAGAACGAAATCCATCAGATGAATTTGTGCGTTAGAGCTCACTGAGCATTTTGTGTACCGAGCGAACGAAAACTACGCAATCTACGAAAAGTTATTTCGCACTTACGACAGGTCGTTTTTCGCGAAAAATGACGATTTCAGCAGTAAATTGCCGATTTCTCTGCGAATAATGCATTATATCAAAATCCATCCGATGAATTTGTGCGTCTTTGTCTCCTCAACATTTTGCGCATCGAACGAAGACAAGGCACGCAAGACGGAGAAAGTTATTTCGCTTGTAAGCTAGGTGATTTTGAGCTAACATGGAAGTGTCAGAAAGTCAGAACTTCGATCGAACGGTTTTGTATTTCAATAATGGAATGCGGGGCGCTGATCATTTTGCGGGCGATATGAGCGCTGCTACCGAACATAATCGGTGCAAACCTGCAGATACAAGTTACTAAAGATGTGGTAAGATCGATGTCCTAACATGTGACATTTACTACTCAGCCGAGGACGGAAAAACGAGCCGGTTAACACGCCGTGCTGTACCAATTCAAAGCGAACGTACGGCATTCGCTGTACCAATTCGCGGGGATGATCCTAGCACGATTACCCTGTGGTGTACCAAATCACGAAGGCACGAGCTTCATTGTTCAACAAACCAGGACGCACCCAGTGAATCAAAGAGTTGTGCCATGCGGGGCGAGATGCTACCATTAGTCATCTAAGCAAGAGGTAACAAAGACCATTAAGCGCTAACAAAAACGTAGACCTTAGATATTTTTGGAGTGGAATATACAAAGACGTGCACCACTACATCGAACACTGCCATGAGTGTCAAGTTAACAAGTCGGCGTTATGCCTAGCCTCGAAGAAACTGCGACCAATTCACTGGCAGCAGGATTTACTGGAAGCGTGTGACGCAAATTGTAAGAACTATATGGGTGGTCCCGGCACGAACACCCTGAGGGCAGCAGGATTCACTGGGCAGCAGGATTCACTACAACATCGCACTGCGCTTTTTTTTCGATCACTGCAAACGGCTTCAATAATTTCGTGGCGAGACCCAAAAATCTGAACCAGCCCGTTGAAAACGACGAGCGAACGTCCGGGATCTACGGGAAAAATCGTGCGCTCGCTCGTCGTTCTCGAGTTGAAAAGTTTTGCGAACAGGTCTAATACATGGCCATGGTGGCTGTGGCCGAAGTAGTCTAACCCATGGTCTAATCGTGGTCTAATGTGGTCTAATCCATGGCCATGGCCAGCAATTCATGGCTATTCAACCAACTAGGTAGAAATAGTGGCGGGATGGCCATGTACGTGTGCAAGAAGTTTTGAACGCCGCAATCACTGTTACGGGCATGGCCATGAACGGTGGTCAAAGAGAACCATGTTCTATGGTGCGTATCATGTGACTACAAGTGTGCAGTACAGTACAGTACAGTTGGTTGAATAGCCATGAATTGCTCGCCATGGCTATGAATTAGACCTGTCCAGGTTTTGCTTGGAATTCCGACCACTATATGATGTCTGGTGTGGGTTGGATGCTTGGCTGCACCAGTTCTTTATTCCATTACTGCCTGATTTTTGATGATCGAAATGCTCGAGAAGCAACTTCTAATTGCTCTCGCGGAAGCGAAAATGCACTAGTTTCCCAAAGCGCTAACACATCGTAATATTTGAAGCATCTCAGGTTGAATTGCTTGAATTTTGTCTGTCTACCCTTTGTCTGTCTAGTTTAGGTTTTCTTAAGCACCTTCGAAATCATTAGAATCAAGTTCGACACGGCAGTGATGTCTTTCTCTCTGATGCTTGGCGATTTAAGCGAAACAGCGCTCTTCTCAATATCGAGAATATTCTCGACTTTATTTCTGATAAAACCACATGTGAGCGCTGCGGAGGTGGTCGTCGAAGGAGGCGGAGAGGTTCGCGAAGTTGTACCCATCTATTCATGTCTTGAAACGGACCAATAAATTCTGAAACATGTGTTTAGCTACCAAACCCGTTGATCTTTTAAGCTTTAAGCATTCCAAAATTTGCCTTGTGAACAGCAGGTTAACATCGATGCTACTGAAGATTCTGAGAGTTTTGGTGAACCTGAGAATGATTGAGCGAAAGGAATAACGAAAGAGACGAGCAAGAAGGTCCGCATATCAACAACGCATTATCTTGTTCTTCAGTCCCGAAAATTTTCCCGAACATTTCGGATTTTTCGGATTTCGGATCGGATTTACGAAAAGTCGGATTCGGATTTCGGATTCCGATAATCCGAAATGTCGGATTTCCGATTCGGATTATCCGAATTCCAATCCGACCCGACAGCACTGGAAAACAGGAGGATCAAGATGCTGCTCAAAGCGGATCTCGAGATCCCCATTCAAGAAGGTCTCTCTTTCTTCAGCAACACCTAAGTCAGAAGCCTCTCCATAACTCCTTTGCGTCCATGTTTAGACCCTATCCCACTAGCGTTCACGGCTGCTTCAGCCCCAGTGCGCCAACGTGGAGTGAACGGTCAGGAAGAAGTCTTGTATTTATTTGAGCTGCTTCACAACAACATTATTCGCTTTCGAGGGATACCCGTATGGAGGGAAGGCTGTACAGACCGGGTGGAGGGCTCACTGCGCGTAGTGCTTCATGGCGATGGCGGGGGAGGCGAAGACTGTCTGGCGACAGAGCTTGCACTCCTCCGGAGAAGGCCAGAGGGTGAGCGAGAGGAGCGGCAGGAAAAAGAAGGTGGAGAAGAGCCAGCTTACCGAGGTGGAGACGCAGAGGAAGACGCCGACCTGGAAGAAGGCGTGCGTCGCCGACAGCAGCATGACGGCGCCGGCGATAACGGAGGAGACGGCGGCTCCGGCCACCGGAAGGAAGGCCCTCCGCACGGCGGCGTCGATACGGTGGGCACGGCAGCCCTCGGCGGGCACTGAGGCGCCGTAGTGGAGGGTGAAGTCGAAGGAGAGGCCGACGACGAGCATCAGGATGACGGCCTCGAGGACGCCGATGACCCAGCCGAGGAAGACGACGGCCCCGACGGAGACCACGACGACGCAGAAGATGGTGAGCAAAGCTGCCAGGGCCATCAGCCGGAGGTTGAGGAGGGCGAAAACGGTGACGACGAGGAAGGAGATGACGATGGACTGCTTACAATCGGAGACGATCGAGCGGAGCAGGTCAAACCAGGTGCTCATCAGCGTCCACTCCGTCGTGTACCTGCAAGAGCGTGGGGAGCTGGCGGAGGCAGGCTTACCACATGTGAGCGCTGCGGAGGTGGTCGTCGAAGAGGTCGAAGGAGGCGGAGAGGTTCGCGAAGTTGTGGGAGTAGCGGAGACGCGTCGGGAGGGAGGCGGTGTAGCCGACAAGGGCGAAAGAGATGTTGTGGTAGATGGGGGTGTCGTTGAAGTGGGTGAAGAGTTCGGTGGTAGAAATGCGGAGGCAGTGGTCGAGGTAGTCGTCGAAGAAAAGCGCGCTGGAGACGTTGCAGCAGGGCGCCTCGGGGGAGCACGGCACTCCGGCGCTCCACTCGAGGAACCGCTCCGGCCAGAACTTGTCGGAGTGGGTGACGAAGGGGAGGCGCCGCATGCGGCGGAGCTCTGCCGCCAGGTTCGTGAGGTCGGAGAGGTTGGCGAGGCGGAAGAGGCCGTCGTGCGTGGCCGCGGGGAGGTCGTCGGGGTCGAAGTGGGCGGTTCCCTCAACCGGGTTCATGCCCCACACGAGGCGCGCATGGAGGGGGAGGGCGACCTTCTGGGCGACAAAGCGGAAGTGGCGCTCGGCGTTGTTGTCGAACCATTCGTGCGGATTCGAGTCGACAAAAAGCTGCAGAGGGTTGTAGCGCGGAAGGCTCAGCTGAGAGAGGGTGACGTAGGCGGTGGCGAGGGTAACCACGAGCAGCGAAGTGAGCCACACGTAGCGACCGGAGACGATGACGGCGGCGAGGAGCTGGTTGACGACGTAGCGGGGCCTCGAGGCGCACTCGGCGCAGAGGGCGCAAAGGCGCTCTTGGAGGGGCCGGATGTGGCGCCGTTGGAAGACGAGGAAGGCGGGCAGGAAGGAGACGAGCAGAATGTAGTTGAAGACGAGCGTGACGCCGGCGAAGAGGCCGAAGCTGCGGAATACGAGCACGTCGGAGAGCACGTTGACGAAGAAGGGCACCGCCGTCGAAAAGGAGGTGAGGAACATGGTGGTGGCGGCGTGGACGAGCGACTCGGCGAGCGCCTCGGCGCAGAGGGGCGTCTCGGCCGAAGGGAAGGCGTGGTGCATGAGGAAGGCGTCGTCGGAGCCGATGGCAAGCAGGAGCACGAAGACAACGAGGTTCAGGAGCGGGAAGTCGGAGCTGAAGAAGGAGTAGACGTAGAGGGCGCAGACGACGCTAGACGCCAGCTGCCAGAGGACGGCGCCGCAGTAGAGCGGCGATCGGGTGCAGACGCCGACGAAACCGAAGACGAGCACCGCGGCCACGAGCGCCAGCCGCGAATCGGCGATGGCCGACTCTAGCAATAGGTCGCGCTTCACGTCCATGGACACACCTGAAGAGGATGTGTAGGGGTCACCCGAGATACGGTACCTTTGAACTTAAGGGACGTCCCGGAGAGGTAGGAGACGAGAGCGCTCTCGAGGCGCGTGAAGTTGGTGACGGGAACGTCGAAGCCCTGACTACGGTAGCCGCTGAGGGTGAACATGGGGAGGAAAGTGTTGAGGTAGAAGGGCCGCGCCTGGAGGTCCCATGGGAGGACACGGTAGAAGAGGTCGAACATCATCGTCGAGGAGCAGTTGGAGGGCACGCGGCCACAGGCTGGGCACCGCGGCGTCCCCTGGCATTCCGTGGAGCACTCGACGAGGTCGGCGCGGTGACGCAGGCAGAACTCGACGTCCCGCCGCACGGCCACCAGGTCCGCGGGCTCCAGGTAGGAGCAGTTGAGCCGGAAGTTGGGCGCAAAGCAGGAGAAGAAGTTGGCCACATGCAGGACGTTACGGTAGGGAGTCACCTGGTCGAAGGCGGCGATGGCCGCCGAGAGGTTCGAGTGCATTTGACACAGATCCTGGAGGACAGTCGTCGAGTAGATCGACTCGTAGGACTCGAGTTCCACGACGAACTGCGACAGGAAGTCCACTGGAAGAGGGCATTAGGGGTGCTAGAGAGTGGGGTCTATCCTACTTCTGCACCCGGAAGGCACGTTCCCTTCCGGATGAGAAGAAGAGGCAAGGGAACGAAGTGGTTCTAGCCATCTACTGGAAAGACTTACTTGCTGGGATTGGCGCCTCGTAGCAGGGGACGAGGCTGAAGGACTGCACGAGCTCGTCGGCCCATGACCGCTTCTCGCGGACCTTCGTGGCGACGACCACGCGGTTCCCCCTCTGGAGGGGGCCCTGAAGCTGCTGCCAAGCGAGCCTCGGGCCCGAGTATTCCGTGTCCCGCGTGTCGAATCCCTGAAAACAACGAGTCCTCAGCCCGAACCGGTTTGTTGCGCCATTTGAATACTCCGAGGACGCGGCGTCTCTAAGACGTCCGACCGGTCGAGGGCTAAAAAGAAGGCGCGCGAAGCCGCGGATTTGCACGATCCGTTTGTACGCACGGATCGGTCTGCTTTGCAACGCAAACGTTTTGGCTTTTTGTTGGAAATTGCGGAGGAGACGGTCAAGGAGCATCGAAGGCCGCGGAGAATTGGGGGATCCCGTTGGAAACACTTGGAAAGAGGGTTCTAGCAGAATCTAGAGAAGTCCCAAAGAGGCGAAGGTAACCTCACTCTGAAGGGACCTCTAAGGTTCGAAGCTCCACCTCTATGGCGTCATTCTGCATCGTCGGGACCTCGAGGGATTGTTTGAGGACACTTCGTAAGAACTGACCTTTTCCGGATTGTTGCTGAGGTGGAGGTTGCTGCTGCTGACGATGAAAAGAATAGGCAGAAGCGTGAAGACTACGGTAGTGACGGTGAGTACTGTACCCGGGTAGTGGAAGATAAGCCTGGAGTAAGCGGAGACGAGCGGATGGCGCATATCGATCGGACGGAAGGAGCTCTGGATGGCGGGGATGAGCGGTCAGCCGGAGAGTACTTCGCGCGGACGATCGCCACCGGCGCGAAACCAGGTCAGAACGCGGCGACGGGTGATCGCGCGCCGAGGGGCGGCGAGGGAGCGAGGACGAGGTAAATGGAATGCGGAGTTTGCCGACGGAAGCCACTAAAAGGGAGTCGAGTGGCCCGCGGGGTACGGTAATGGAGTGCACAGTGACGTCATGCGGAAGTTGGGGGATCAGTGGCGCGTTAGGGGCATTCGAGGAACTCAAAAGGGGCGAGGATCGGGCGCTGGCTATACGATGCGCTCTCTAGATGGCTTCAGGTGTCGTTTGCTTCTTTTCGCACAAGACCGAGGTTCTGAAGGACTTCATCTCAGAGCACCTCACAGAGTTCCTCGGATTGCCACAGGGCTTCTCTTCGGATGCGTCGCCTTCCTAAGAACTGTTTTCATTTCATTCATTGGAAATTCATTGGAGATATTGAAAAGCCAGTTTATCTCGCTTTCTAAGCCCAGATTTGCATTCTTAGCGAAGAAGAGCATGAGTGCTTAAACAATAGGATTCACAAGCATGCCAATGATTTTGAGTTCTTCACGTTTGTGGAAGCAGTTCGCCAACCATCAGTTCCGAGGGGAACAACGTCCAAGTGAATGAGCTCGACCGACCCGTGCCACGTAGCTTCTAGAGCTCTCCTCGAGGTCGCCGAGTCGCCGAGAACGATTTGAGGAGACGACGAAAAGGTAAACTCGTGAAGATTTGGTTCTCCGAGATGCGAGTAGAACCCGAATCCAGAGATGGATTTGATTTGGTTGGCTCATTTAAGGCCTCGCACTGTGGCACAACGAGGCGTCCAGAATAAAAGCCATTTCGCACAGCTCCAAGGGTTAGTTAGCAAGGGCCAGGACTACCCCAATGAACACACTGGGTTGAAGTGAAAGGAGCTTTAGAGTCAAGTCGACGGCTGCTTCGGGCTGAGTATTGTGCTAAAAAGCTTAACGCCGAAAGCGTTGTCTTTGTTAGTACTTGGGAGTACCTTCCTCACACTTCCTGTCCGTTTGATGTTTCCAAATTCACCAAAAGAACCATGACCACCGGTTTGTGAGTCCTCCTCACGCTAGCAAGTGGCCACCGCTGCAGAAAACCGAAACAGCGCACTTAGAGGTACCGTTCGGGACGCCGCGAAAAAGCGGAATGGGGTCCGCCGAGGAGAAAGGCGATATTGGAGGATTACGAGCGGCGTTTTGCTTTCGACGCCCTCGAGGACCAGATTCCGCCACGCGATGATCACGGCCGTTTGGCGCAAAAATGCAATTTAACGGTGAACACGCCGCCGGAGGTGCGGAGCCACTTTTTGGTTCCGCTTGCTTGCCGGATCCTCCTTGTTCGCCCTCTGATTGTCCACAGAGTCGAAGGATCGGCCTGGCCACACATGAATTTCGAGCTGATTGATCGGGCCGACGTCGTTCTGTACATCCCACATGAAACGGCTAAGCGTGGATTTCGCTGAATAAGAGTCCCTAGGCCGGTTCGGTTTGAATGACGGGAAGGTAACCAACGAGGACTAGTTCAGCCCCAAGCCTTCGCTACCGTAGCCGCCCTTCTGCAGTTGCTTCTACTTGGCAAATCTATTCTCGTTGAAGAAGGGGAGTCGATCAGCTTCTTTTACCGAACACACCTGCAGTGGGGACAGATGATAGCAACCGTTGTTCTCGTCGATTCTCCTTCATCTCCAGCGTGTCTTTGAGAAGAGTCTTCTTCCCCCCTGCCCTCCTCGCGCCACCAAGTATCAAAACCACTCGAAATTCACACATCCGGGGAGACGCGCCGCGTCCTCGCCCTTCGCAAAAATTGAAAGATCGACTGATAAGAGTCACCTCCTCGGGGACACTTTCTGCAGAACTTCCGAAGACGCTTTTTGTGGGCCTTTCGAGTGGATGTCCTTCGAGCCGAAAAAGCAAACTGGAACCTCGGGTCGCGTCAATCATTTCAACACAAACAGTTTCCATTAAGGGCGATCGCGTCCTAAAAGTGCGTGACTTCTAAAGGTGCAAAAAGTAGCTGCAACGAGAATTGAAAAAAGATGGAATTGGCAGAAATGGATAACCCGAGAGAGGTTCAATGCCCTGAAAGGTCTTCTGTGATCCAAGGTGCTGAAGAAATCCAAGTAGGCAGAGGAGGGTGAACTCCGAAACCCAGTAGCCCAGGTTGTTCGGTGCTCGGGCCAAGAAGTTCCGATTGTGCCGACTCTCAGGATCTCAAGAAATTCGTCGCCAGAGAGCGATCGTGTATGAGCTGTGAACCGAGAAGTGGGCAAGCAGAAGCGAGATCCTCGGAGCCGAATTGGAGATTGTGGTGCAGATGCACTCATGGCCCCGGTCCCTTCCAACTCCGACACGAGGAGACTTGCGTGAGTCGGCGCTCCGTACACTGTTCAGCGTTCTTTCTCCAATTCACGCAAAATAAATAAAACGGAAAGGAGTCCGCGGGATGACCTTAAGTGTCGCCGAGGGATCGCTGACGATTGCAGATTTCTCGCCAATTACGAGCTGTAATTACTGTGCTGAGTGATGGCGATAGCACCGTAAATCTCCCCTACGTAGGGAAGGTCGCTTACGCTTCTCAGAAGCGGCGAGGGAAACAAAAAGCGGGAGATAGATGGCCGGGAGGAGGGGACTGCGGTTTGGGCGAATCGAGCAGAAGAAGTAGGGGAAGAACCAGTTCGGCCGTCGCGCGAGTTAATCATAAGGAGATCTTCCATTAATCAAAGCGAAGTCGTCCTTCGGTAATTGAGGTAGACAGCTGATCTGCGGAAGTCCTCGGACTTCGCACCTTCTGCGACCTCGAGGGGGCGTGGGAGCCTCGGCGGCGTCGGGCTGCGCGAGCGTCCGGGTCCGGAGGCCCTTCTGGAACGAGTCGCCGTGGGGAGAATTGCAAATCGTGATATTTGCATCTTATCGCTTGTAATCCACAATCTTTGTCTTCTTCTCCGCTCATCGAATAAGTGACCCACATTTTGCGGCGGCTATCTCGGCAAATTACCGAGATCGCTTGCCCTCCGGGTCCCGCCCCTTCTTGATTGATAATTATGGGCAGAGGAGGTTCCTGCCCGTAGGGCAGACGCACTCCTCGCTTCGGCATCAGAAGCGAGACGGGACGCGCGCGATGACGTCGCCTCCCGCGGTCATCGTGGCCATCCTCTGCATTGTCGGCGCCCTCGGACGCGGCTTCGAGGGCATCCCCGGGGACTACTGCTCCACGCGCTCCCCTACCTGCTGTCCCAACCGCGATGACGACTGTACCGTACCCATTCTGGGCTCTCACCTCTGCTACTGCGACATGTTCTGCGACCGCGACGGCGACGGCAACGACTGCTGTCCCGACTTCAAAACCGTCTGCCTCGGTGACTCCCCCGACGCCCTCCGCGGTGCCAAAGGTTCGTCTCCTCCGGCCCGGAAGCGCCTGATTACGCGTCTAATCCAATCGCCCTTATTCCATTACCCCGATCGCCTTCTCAAAAAGTTCGCAAATTCCGCTAAACGAATCGCCGACTCCCTTTCGCCCCTCCTAACGAAATTATCGCCGACCCGAGGCGACTTCCCCTAAATTCGATATAACGTGTGGAATTTCCAAATCGGGGCGCTACTATATCCTCTGCGCCCTCTGCTCCAAGGATCCAGGTAGAACCGAAGAGAACTGATCGCTTTAAATACACCGTACAGCGCCTGTCGGCGATCCTCCGAAACGGGTCCGCGGGAATGCGGGTGTGTTTGATAAAACTATCGCTTATTGGTCTGACATTCCCCTTGTTTGCACAAAAAAGTGATTTCCACACAAACTCCGCACTAAGGGCGAGCCTTGACGACTTCAAGAAGGAAACCCTCAATTCCATCCATGGAGCAAAGTTGATCTGGAGCAGACCTGCTTCCCTAAAGCCCTCAAGTAACGGAAGACAGTCCTAACCGTAGGCTCCGTTCAGATTGCGTCCACGACGGTGTCCGATACCAGGAGCACGACAAGATCAAACGGAACTGCGAGACGTGGTAAGCGCCAAGTCCGCGCCGTCGCCCTCTCCGCGCATTCCTGCGCTCGGGCCACGCTCTCGGGCGCATAGATACCCGTTTGGAGTGCCGGAAACGTGTTCTCCGCGAGTAACACGTCCCGCCGTCAAAACGCTCTGATTTATCGCTTTACACAGCGCGGAGAGGTGCGAAACGAGCATGGCCACTCGGCTACCGTACCCCGCCCACTCACAGAGCTATCTTCAGCACGTGCCTCGGCAACGAGTGGAGATGCGAAGAGCAGACCTGCCTGCTCCAGGACGATCTCCTTCACAAGGTCAACAACGGCCGATTCTCGTAGGGCACGTCCTGGGGATCGATCGAAGGCGTTTTTCAGATGGACGGCGCGGAACTATTCCAAGTTCTGGGCCCGCTCGCTGGAGGACGGGATACGGTACCGCTTGGGCACGCTTTTCCCTGAAAAAAGCGTGCAAAACATGAATGAGATATTGGTGAAACCGCGAGAACTCCCGGCGCGCTTCGACGCCCGTGAGAAGTGGCCCGGCTGGATTCAGGGCATTCGCGACCAGGGCGACTGCGCCAGCTCCTGGGCCCTCTCCACCACCTCCACCTCCGCCGACCGGCTCGCCATCATCACCGATGGCCGCGTCGTCTCGGCCCTCTCGCCCCAGCAGCTCCTCTCCTGCAACCAGCATCGCCAGAGAGGCTGTGAGGGCGGATACCTCGATCGCGCCTGGTGGTACATCCGCAAACTCGGGTAATCGCCCTCAAAGAGTCCTTGATAGCCCCAAAAGCCCTGTCTCTTGAACCTGATTGCTTCATTCTTCATGCGCCACTATTGATCCAAAAAGAACCAAAGAGAACCATCCTCTTCCCCCTTCTCGGCGAAGACCCTCCAACTGTGTCAATCGCGATCCCTTTCAGAGTGGTCAGCGAAGAGTGCTACCCCTACCGGAGCGGCTCCACACGCCAGCCGGAGTCCTGCCTCATCCCGAAGAGCGCCTACCGTAACGGACTACAGCAGCAGTGTCCGGCGACGGGGGCTCACGACAACACGGTGCACAAGATGACGCCGCCTTACCGCGTGTCCAGTCGTGAAGAGGACATCATGTCTGAGATCGTAACCAACGGTCCCGTCCAGGCGACCTTCCTGGTCCACGAGGACTTCTTCATGTACGCCGGCGGCGTCTATCAGCACACGGAGCTCGCTCAGGAGAAAGGCTACCGCTTCACTGGCCAGGGCTACCACTCCGTCCGTATAATAGGGTGAGCTCCGCCTCTGCGCACCCCTAAAGGTCGCTTCCAGGTGGGGCGAGGACGACAGCACCGGAAGACCGATCAAGTACTGGCTAGCGGCGAACTCCTGGGGCGAAGACTGGGGCGAGGGAGGCTTCTTCAGGATCCTCCGCGGCGAGAACCACTGTGAGGTGGAGAGCTACATCCTGGCCTCCTGGGGCCGCACGGGAAAACGCCGAAGGCGCTTCAAGATGCGCAAACTCCGTCGTCGTCTCCGGCGCCTCTGACCCATCAGTACCCACACCTCCCCGCCACCCGCATCTCCGAGTGAAGCTTTTTGTACAGAGAGTACCGTAACCCTGATCAACTTTGTCACTTCTGCTCTTCTTAAACGCACTGCCGCCGCCGATATCTAATAAATCGTTTTCCGAAGGAACATCCCAGAGGAAGTCGGAGGACCCCTCACATTCATAGAGCTCCCCGGGTTCCAACCCAGAGTGCTCTTTTCTTTGCGCCCAGGCGATATCAATGATCCTCCCGTTTACTCAACAGATTGGGTGTCCCTGATGAAGCTTGGCTGTTTTGTATATCCTGCAAGATGTATTTTGTATACTTTACAAGACGATTCCATCGCGTCAACTATAAGACACTTGATACTTGGAGTTCGGTTGGAAGGGGCGCCACAGAGAACTAATTTCTCGTTTGATCTCCGAATCAACGAGTCGTCTTTAAGCTCTGATCATTTTGACAGTACTGTAGGGACACACGCGAAATCGCACTACACTGCCCACTTCTTGGGGATGTCACTGTAATACCGTATTCATTCAGTATCGTTTCAGTTTATGTGCTACTGTAGAGCGTGACATGACATAAGCGCGGCGGATTTAAACGCGGCGACATAAGCGCGGCGTCATAAGCGCGGCGTCACAAGCGCAGCGTCACAAGCGCGGCGTCACAAGCTCGGTGTCACAAGCGACATAAGAGCGGCGTGACATAAGGACGACGACATAAGCGCGGATTGAGATATCGCAGGGTGGACCGCAGAATATTGAGCCGCAAATTGAGGTTAGGATTTAGGCTGCGAGTCCTACTATTCATTTTTTGGATTGGCCTAGAATCAAGGCTTGGCTTAGGCAAACCCCGGCTTGGCTTAGGCAAACCCCGGCTTGGTTTAGGCTCCGGCTTAGGACAATGCCTATAGATTTAGGATTGCGAGCGAGCGAAGCGAGCCCCGTATTCATTTTTGGACATTGCCTAACATCCGGGCTTGGCTTGGGCTCCGGCTTAGGACTATGCCTATAGATTTAAAGCGAGTCCGAAGGGCAAGCCTTGTTGTTTTTATAGTTTTCTACATGTCGAGACCACCTTATGTCGCTGAAATCTTAAATCTTCCGCGCTTGTGTCATGACGCCACTGTAGAGCGCGCTTTCCGGTATCAGCTGACATTTGGACCCCTTCATGTATTCTCTTATTTCGCCATAGTTACTTTAGAGGAAAAGAAGCCAATCGGGTATCGCTACGTCCTACGGTGTTCTCAGGGCGATCGGTGGAGGAGTCCACTGCCGCCGCGTCCAGCGCCGTCTTCTACTCTTCTGTTTGTGGCTGTGCAGTTTGCAGCCGACGGCGCGCCCTTCTTCTGAAAACTTTGTTGCTAAGCCGCCATCTTTTCAGGGAAAAAGATCATGCAGCTCCAGGTGTGGCCGTCGGATTTCTGCCTTCCGTCGGTTGATGCCAATTGCCTCCAGTTTATGGTATTCCTCTTGATCTTCGTGCTTATCTGTGCTGAACCTCCTAATTCTAGGCATGTGCGAAGTTCTGTGCCGCTCCTGTCAACATTGTTAGCTCGGTGTCGCCGTGGAAGGCTCCTAAGGGTGATACCCCGTCAGGAAGGCGCTTATAAAAGGTCTGTTTTAGGTGAGTTCCCTGTCTTCACAAACGGGAACGACACTATTACGAACATCAGCGAATTCATAACATTTCTGCGCAACTCTTCTCAGGTGAGTCACGGCAAAAGGCATCCTTTGACGACTACTTTAGGACGTCGTTCTTGATGGCGACATTTCTGACACCGAAATGTGCAGCTTTGACGCTTTCCACAGTCTTCTGCGAAAGACGTTATATCCTGCTCAAGTGAGTGCAGATCTCTCATCAGTGACTGAATACACCCGTTTAGCTCCAATTTCTGTGGGTCGACAAGAGCAATTACGCGACCGTAACTCATCAGTGGTACTCGTCGAAGCTCCCATTTCCCTACAACATGTTCTACATGGAACGAAGGTAAGATATGCCTCGCTGCTGCAAGTTGTAAACAGTGTTTTAAGGCGCCGAAAGGCCCAGCAGTACATAACGAGCTATGGCCAATCGGAGAATCAAATTGTCACTGATGCCATCCAGATGATCAATCTGTTGTCGGCGAAGCTCGGGGACAACAAATACTTCTGTGGAGATAAGCCGAGCTCCCTCGACGCCTTGATATTCGGCTATCTCGCGCCTTTCTTGAAACTACCGATGCCATCAGACCGTCTTACGCTCCACTTGAGCGCCTGCTCCAATCTTGTCCGCTTCGTGGAATCCGTCATCAGCATTTACCTTCCGCTCTCCGAAGACGACCTGCGCGGATATGATAAAGCAGGATGGCTACAGCGGAAAATCAAAGCGCAAAAGGACGACGAATCCCGGAAAGCACACAAGGAGAAGAAAGAAACGGAGACGGACGAGAGTGGCGAAAGCAACTCCCTCAGAGATACCGTAATCTTCGCCATCGGTGCGCTCACCCTCTCATGTCTCTTCGCCGTCCACACCGGGATCGTCCAGTTCTCGATAAATGACGACGACGGCGACGATGATATGGACTAAATTGTACGCTGTAGTGATTATTAGTGTTCCGAGCTATTTAGATAAGTTTACTGTGTACATTTGCAAATGGGCGAAGTTTGAGATTCCTGATATGCGGCCTATCGCAAGCGATGGGTGCATTCGCGGATGCGTGCGTGTTTACATGTGTGTTAGCAACAGAATAAGCACGAAATGATGGTGGTCTCGTTTTCGGTGCTGGGGGTGAACCTTTGCCGCTTGAGATTTCGGACCTTATTTAAATCGATTGAGGTGGGCGGCAATTGTCGCAATCGTGCACTGTACTGCGGAAGTTGCGCCTGCTGAAGTTCACGTGGCGCTTTCTTGTCTATGTGCGAACATTGGACGCTGGCCGGGAATTCGGGGCACGTAAAATTGGGAAAGTTATTTTGCTTGTAAGCTAGATGATTTTGAGTTAACACGGAAGTGTCAGAACTTCGGCCGTTTTTCGAACTTTTTGTATTTTGTTTTTGTATTTCACTAATGGAATACATGGCGCTGATCAGTTTGCGGACAATACGAGCACTGGACCCGATCATAATTGGTCAAAATCTGAAGATATAGTCTATTTTCTTCCGAACTCCACAAAAGCGATCAATCATCGCGCGGTGAGACCGAGAATTCGCCCCAGCCCATTGAAGGAACGCAACTATTTCATGCGTTCGTTCGCTGTTTTCAATGCGCTAGAGCAAATTCTGGGTCTCATCGCGCGGTGATTAATCGGTTTTGTGGAGTTCGGAAAAAAATAGACTGTACGAGTTACTGAAGATTTGGCAAGATCGGTGTCCTAACATGTGACATTTACTACTCGGCCGAGGACGGAAAAACGAGCCGTTTGACACGATCTTGACACCTGACACACCGTGGTTCCACGGCGTGTCGGGGCAGACATTTTCACGTCCGTGGCGAAAGCCACACCGTAGAAATGGATAAACTTTCTCAGTTCGCATCCAATCTGCACCAGATGGGTCGCAAAATGCTCAGCAGTGAATTTGCTATCGATTCACCTGTTGGATTTTGCAAAAATTCGGGTACAAGGCGTGTCAGGGCGGACATTTTTGGCTCCCACGAATAAAAGTCGCAAATGTGTTTTACCATCGGTCCCGACACGATCTATCCGGTGTGGCACGAGTTGTGCACTACTTTGATTATTTCTGGCCGAAATAGGTGACGACCAGGTCCGCTTGGGAACATTTTGCTCACCAGCTTCTGGTGCGTCGAATGAGCCCAGACCCGCTCCGATTGGATAAGTGCGCAGAAAACGCGGGAACTACGGTCGTGTCCGTCATGGTGGTCGTCTCAGGACCGGCAGGCCGAGAATTTGACAGTAAAACTGTGTAGATCCTAACTTAGGATCCACACAGTTTTACTATCAAATTCTCGACCTTAGGATTCCTAAGGTCTGTTTCTTGAAAACTACTGGGGTTTTTGGGAATCTGATTTCCGCATGATGTTGGGCAGCTAAAAGACGGGATTAAAAGGTTTTCGGGACGAACCGCGAACTCTGCCTTGCGCTTCAAGTCAAAGTTTGCACGACATTTTTTGCCTATTTTTTGCTATTTCTCGGAAACTATCATGTTTTCCGAGAAACCGACTTCACCATCGTGTTCAGCGACCTCCAAAACAAAGGCACACAAATTTTCAGAAGATTTGAAGAACTTTTTTTATCCATGACCGGGTCCCTTTAAAACGCCTATCGCCAAAAATGGCACTCCGTAGAAATGTATCTCCTCTCTCAGTTCGCAATGGATCTCAGTGACTCGGGTCGCAAAATGCTCAGCAGAGGATTTGCTATCGATTCATCTGTTGGATTTTGCAAATTCGACTCCTGCGCGGAGAAATTTGCATTTTGATGCCAAAAAGCAAGAAACTGAAAACATTTTTCGTGGTCCTGCCACGATAGCGCGGAAGCTTTTCTGTCTCGGCTTCCAAAATTCAACAGGTGAATCGATAGCAAATCCTCTGCTGAACATTCTGCGACCCGACTCGCTGAGATCCATCGCAAATTGAGAGAGGAGATACATTTCTACGGAGTGCCATTTTGGCTCAAAAATGACCGATTTTGGCCCTTCCCGGATAACAAACGTACTTTTCTCTGCGAGGAAGTCGAATTTTCAAAATTCAACCGGTGAATCGATAGCAAATCCTCTGCTGAGCATTTTGCGACCCGATTCACTGAGATCCATCGCGAATTGAGAGAGGAGATACATTTCTACGGAGTGCCATTTTGGCGATAGGCGTTTTAGGAGTTTATTGTCATGAATCGTACATTTCTCCGCGAAGAAGGCATCAAATCGGGATATCTTTGGCGCATATCGTGCATTAGAGTGTGGCGAGCATTTTGCGCATAGAAAGGACGAAATATCTGTAGCCGGCCAGAAGTTACAAGGCTTCTTCAAGCTTTCTAATCGGAAGCGACGTCCGACTTTTACTTCGTCGCGGGAGCCAACAATATCCGCCCTGGCACATCTTGTACCCATTTCTCCGCGAAGAAGTGGAATTTGCAAAATCCAACAGGTGAACAGATAGGAAATTCACTGCTGAGCATTTTGCGACCCATCTGGAGCAGATTGGATGCGACTTGAGAAAGTTTATCCATTTCTATGGTGTGGCTTTCGCCACGGACGCGAAAATGTCTGCCCTGACACGCCGTGGAACTTCAGTTCTGGACGATCGTTGGAATTTTACCGTGGTCTCTCTTTGAGCGGTCTCAGGGTGCCTTCGCGAATTCTCTAGAAGAGTTGCGCCACCCGCATCGATCAGACAGGCTAAAGCTCTTTTCTCCCTTTTGGGCATTTTACAATGTTTTCCCGTTTTGCGATGCGGGGATTCGGATTTAGCGCGCCAAATCCGCTGCCGGACGCGTCGCTTTGCTCGCTTCCAGCTACATAGTAAATCGTATTTGTTCTGTCTCGTGTCATCGTGACGAAATTCCCATCGCCTGTTGCATTTGGTGCTGTTTTTAAGTCGCTCTGGCTTTTCAGTAATATATCGATTCAATAATGGTGAAGGACACCAAATATTACGATATCTTGGGCGTATCCCCCACGTCGACGGACACTGAAATAAAGAAGGCTTACCGAAAAGCTGCCTTGAAGTATCACCCTGACAAGAACCCGAATGAGGGAGAAAAGTTCAAGTTAATTTCGCGAGCTTACGAAGTGCTATCCGATGAGAAGAAACGTAGAGTCTACGATCAAGGTGGCGAAGAAGCTCTTCAAGAGGGTGGTGGCGGAGGAGGAGGCCACAACCCCATGGACATCTTCGAGATGTTCTTTGGAGGCGGTTTGTTACCTCTTAACTATCTGTGTTTAAGTTCTCACGTTTAGGACGTCGAAACCGTGAACGTGCTGCAAAAGATGTTATTCATCAAATGAACGTTAGCCTCGAACAGCTCTACAATGGTGTCACCAAGAAGTTGAAGTTGGGTCGAATGGTCGTTTGCGAAAAATGCGATGGTGTTGGAGGAAAGAAGGAGAGTGTAACGAAGTGTAGGAACTGTGATGGGCACGGTATCGAGATTCGCCAGATGCAGATTGGACCCGGAATGGTTCAGCAGATACAACGGACGTGCTCGTCTTGCAAGGGTGAAGGTGAAGTTATCCGTGAACTCTGCACAACCTGCAAGGGCAACAAGCGAGTAAGATTTGTTTTATGTCGCTCTCGAGATGATGTATCGTTTGCAGGTGAGGCAAGAATCTATTTTGGAAGTCCACATTGAAAAGGGCATGAAGGACGATGAGAAGATCATCTTTTACGGAAAAGGAGATCAGGAGCCCGGTCTTGAACCAGGCAATGTGGTCATTGTGCTTGATGAACAGCCTCATCACGTCTTTGCTCGCAAGGGTGATAACTTGATTATGGAAATGAAGCTTACGCTCTCTGAAGCCCTGTGTGGCTGCACGAAGTCCATCCAAACTCTCGACGGTCGTAAGCTGGTGTTCAATCTGCTTCCAGGTAAATGCACCGAACACTACAAGAATGCCTCTATGCATCTTTTTTTAGGAGAGGTAATCAAACACGCTGAAATTCGTACCATCCATTGTGAGGGTATGCCACACAGACGGAATCCCACAGAAAAGGGCGATCTTCTCATCCAGTTCAATGTTCAGTTCCCGACGGAGCTCAGTGGTTCAGCTCGTTCCAATCTGTCGAAGATACTGCCTGGGAAATTTGAACCTTTGCTTCCTGATGATGCTGACGAGCGTGTTTTGGTCAAGGTGTCAGAACGCCAACAACGTTCTCATGGAAATTATTCTGATGAAGACCATCATGGTGGACAAAGTGTCAGATGCCAAACCCAGTGATTCAGTGTTGTAAGTGATACTCAGTTGAATGACTCGGATATTCGGTGTTTGTCGGTTAATAAAAATTTACTTCAATGTAATTGCTGACATCTTAGGAGGCGCATTTCAGCAGAACCTGTTTTTATTAAAGGACAGTGCGAACGAAGCCAGGTGGAGTGTTACCGGTACTCCCGAAGACAATGAGGTTAGCATCCAGAGGTGGGAGACGGGATGGACGTCAACGACGACTTTGAGCAGGAAGAGGCAGGCCAGCGCGTGGCAGACCAAGGTAATCGTTCCCATTACTTTGCTCGGAATATGGCGGAGTGTAAAGAAGGTCTCGATTGCAATGAGGACGATACTCAGAGTTAGGTTCACAGTCAATGAGGCATCCAGTTGTTGGAGGATCTCTTCATTTTCCGAGTCGGGTGGCACGGAGCTTGCGACGTGCTCATCCTGGACCACCTTACTTTCTGCAGAGCTCAGTTGCATGACCCACCTTGTTCCAGAAGACGCAGAAAATTACGCTCGTGTGCGCCACCAGAGTTATGATGTTGCTCGTCATCACTTCCATTCCTGCTAATAACAAATGACTTCTAGGAGTTGACAGGATCTCCGACGCCGTTGAACTGAAAGCCTCGCTCGCCTGGCGTTACCATGGAGATGGAAGAGGAAGATTGGGTGCAGAAAATTGCCAAACGACGCAAATTCGCCCAAAGAGCATCTGAACATCGCCAACAAAAACATCTCAAGCTTTGATTTCAAATACGAAACGCTGGAGCCGAAGATGAGCTTCTTTGGAACTGGAGCTTCTTTATCTAAAACCTAAAGTTCACACGTCAGCCTGCTCCTTGTCCCCCCAACATCTCGATGCCACTTCTAAGCGATTTATAAAAAAAACTTCCCCCTTTCGAAAAAAAAACAGAAATCTTGATTCTTGACGGAAAGTGTAACGTGCGTACTTTACGAGCCAACACCCGACGAGTCCCAGCGCGAACAAAGATTTTAAAAACAGTACCGTAATTTGTGTCTCCGCTGGCTCTTGCGATGTTAGGATTCCGCCTCGCGAGAGATTTGGCACTTTGCTTGGAGTTTTCGCTAAAATTTGTATGAAGAGGGTTATCTGTGGCGCCAAGCGCGATTCGCGCATGGCTCACGCGGTCATGTCAGATTTGCGCTCGGTCGAGTATTTACGGTCGTACCCCGAAAGAAATCTTTCGGATTTTTGTTTGAGCTGCGTGATGCGGGTTCAAAAGATCTGTCTTCTTTTCTCTCTCAAGCTGATATGCTCGTTGGACGCGGAAGGACCGTGTTGTCGGCGTTGACGTGCTTACGTGCGTTGTAGTGGCGCTTTCAATTCGCCTTCTTCTGAGTTTCAGTGGGAAAAATGACTACTAAGCGACGCAATCACGGGCGTAACAAGAAGGGGCGCGGGCACGTCAAGCCTGTTCGCTGCACCAACTGCGGCCGCTGCTGCCCCAAGGATAAGGCTATCAAGAAGTTCGTCGTTCGCAACATTGTCGAGGCCGCCGCCATCCGTGATATCACCGAGGCTTCCGTCTACGAGCGTAGGTCTTTATCGCCCACTTAGAAGTAGGGAAGAAGGGTTGGATGCTTTTTAGACGGTCGTTTAGTTCTCTTTGTGTGCGTTTTTGCCGTTTTACTTAATCCGAGTGGTTTCAGAGTACCCCCTGCCCAAGCTGTACCACAAGCTTCATTACTGTGTTTCGTGCGCTATCCACAGCAAGGTCGTCCGCAATCGTTCCCGTGAAGCCCGTCGTGACCGCAACCCTCCTCCTCGCTTCGGACAGCGCGCTGGTGGAGACCGCTTCCCCCGCCCTGGAGCTCCCCAAACCCGTGCTTAAACATTGTTACCTTCTTTGTTAAGATTGTTTTCATAAACAGTTGTTAAAATAACTCTGTATTTCTGTAATAATCTATGCATCTAGAGCAGTGTCCGTTGATCGCAGCAACTCGTCATATATCTTATAGGCAGGGTGATTTTGGAGGTTTTTATTCCTGCGACTTTAAGTGAACTATCGAATCAATCAGACCCGAACTGAGTGATCGGGCTCCAACTGAAGCTTGTAGGTGGACAGGTACACGTTGTGTGGGGCCGACTCAACAGTAAGGTCGCTCTTCTCTTCATCTTCTTCATCGACCTTTCGAACCTTCGGGGAGGACGATGTCGGTGGAATGCTTATCCTTCTGTTCTTGCCGGATTTATCACTCGACTTCTTTCCCCCCTTCCGTTTGCTGATGTGAGGGTTATCGGTGTATATGCTCCTCAACTTGTACATGCGCAGTTGTGTGTAGACTCTTTTGAGTTCGGCCTGAAATCAGCTGTTTCGAATCTGCCGTGATGACACTACGCACTCTAATGTCATCGGGGTTCATGTCTCCTATTGGAACCTCCGCGAAGTCGATGGTTCCATTCAAGATGTTATCCCTCAACTTTGCGAGTGAGGGATGTGCGCGGCCGCTGCTTCCTGACATCGTGAGCGTTCGACGGTTGCTCTCAGAGGTCACCTACAAAATTCTTTCGTTGCGTTTTCGATCTCCCGCCTACCAAATAGAACTTAGGCGCCATTATAATGACCACGCTAACCGTAACGGTCAATTGCTCCTGAACAAAGATAACCGTCAGGAGCGTATCGCTGTGGCCGGAGTGCCTGATTGAATATCTGGAAGACGTCAGATAAGGGGTGCTTTCGAGGCCAACACGAACGTTATGAGGCAGGCCATCAGGGTGATCACGGCCTCAAGACACACGGCCACGGTGAACTGCCAGCGCTCCAGCCAACTACTGTTTCTCGCCTTGTAGCAGAGGCGCATCCCGTGCAACAGGAACATAAGTTCGATGACCTGCCACGCGTAGAACCAATTCTGCGGAGGGCATTGCGGCCACGCACTGGACCACAACTCCGCGTCGTTCCATGCGCCGAAGGTGTACGCGGCGAGGCCTGAAAGTGTAGACGGTGGATGTGGCTTCAGGAGTGCACTCACTCGTCAGTGTAGCCACGAGGATCGTCGAGAGATACTTGAGAAGATCTTGCTCCTTCACGATCACGTGGTGCGCTTTCCGGACGCGATACTCTTGAAGATTTCTGAAAACAGAAGCAATATACGGTGGATTACGGTGGCGGTGGACGTACCTATAAATTTTGAGCACAATGGAACCGTAGAAAGTAGCAAACCCGATTTGTCTGAGCCAGATGAACCCTAAGCACGAACCCGACGGAGGACTGAAGTAGTCGAGAAGGGGCTGAAAGAGGAAAGTGATTAGGGCTACACGAAGGGTCACCTACGATGAAGTAGAGGAGCGCCGCTCCGAGGAGGAACAGCTCCATGAGTGCCCATCCGCGCGCCTCGTTCTGCGTCTGGCGACGCTCACGAACGACGACGCCGATGAGGAGGACGCAGATGACGGAGCAGACGCCGCTCCACAGGAATAGCGGCTTCCTGAAGGTCTCCGTGTTGGCGCGACACATCTCCGCGCCGCCGTCGGACTCGGTGCCGCAGCAGACGCGTGCGTACACGCGGAGGCCGCCGTGCACCGTCCACGAGCACTGAAAGAGGGCACTGGTTCAGACTCTGGTAACAGACAGTCTCCGGGACACAGACACTGTCTCTAAGTGGCTACAGTCGCGCTCTGACAAGGCACCTCTGGATTGGGTTGGCGGCTTCAGTGCTGTACACGTACCTTGCTGGTGCAAGCGGAGAAGGCGCAGGCGTCGAGGCGGTCGACCGGTAGGCGAACCGTGAGAAAGGAGTTGGTGAGTGGCGTCGGAATGACGAGGAACGGGGTCCACGTGGGCGCCAGGGGCGCGGCGGGTGGGCCCCCGGAAGGGACCGGAACGGGTGCGGGCTTCGAACACTCTAGGCGCAGTGAGTAGATGGCGTGAGTCGCGTTTGGTGGTCGGATCGGCGGCTGACTGGAGAGCGTCGCATTCATCGGAAGTTCTGCAACGACTCTAACTAGCCCCGGGAGCGAATTGGGCGGAAATGGCCGAAATCCGATCGCCTCTGCGCTATCCGAGCTAGTGGTGCGATCGGGGCTAATCAGGACTCACCTCGGTTAAGGACGTGTGGGTGCTCGGCGACGAGTTTTGCGAGCCACAGGAGCTGCAGGTGCGCTGCTCCCATGGAGCTCTCCAGGAGACGTCGCAAAAGAGGCCCAGAGACCGTACGGTTGCACTCGGAGACGTCGTCGAGGCGCTCCAGAAGGCGCGAGAGCTCCGAGTCATGCCGCAGGGCGCCGAGCCAACCGGTCCCAACGGGCGGCTTCGGCTGAGGGTCGTCATCGGCGGAGGGACGCGTCGGGAGCGCTGCCGCCGCCGCGAGGAGAGCGAGCAACGGGCCGAGGAGCATTGTGGCGACGACAACGGCGAGTTTCGGCGATCGACGGGGAGGGGAGGGGTGCGACTAACCAGATTCCCTCGTCGGTTATCATAGAAGCCGACTGAAACATCGCACGGTTACAGTACAGAAGAAGAGAAGAGCGACCGGCACGCGAATTAGAATCTGCGAAGCGCGGCTGTTCATGATCATCGCCGTGAAGAGAAACACACGCAGAGCTCTCTCGGTTGGAGAGGCAAAGGGGCGTAAGAGGGCGTCCTAGAAGCCTCCGCTCACCGGGATTCGGAACCTCCGGAGCGAACTGCGGGACGGCAGTGCGCGGCGGCGACGTGTGGCGCCGCCGTCGTGGCTCTTGTTCTCAAGCGTGTCGATAAATATCGCTTCGCTCTTTCGCGCAAGAAGCGAGGGAGTCGGACGCTTTCGGAGAAACTCCTTTCCTTCGTCCTTCGGCGCGACGCCGTGAACGTATTAAGCGGCCCCGCGCGCGATTCAATCGTCGTCGGTCGAAAGTTGAGGAGCTCAGATCACACGCCATCCCGAAACGGTGCTAGTGACCTTCGCGACTTCTAAGGCCCCCGGGGGCTGCCCATCGCCTTTAAACTCTTCGGATTCCTCGGGGTCGAGGCGCGACGCTGGAGCAATCACCGCGCCAATCATTTCCTCTTTAGCCGATGGCCCTCCGGGGATGCGGGAGCCATCCTCTTGCGCGGCTTGCATCCCTAAACGCCCCTAAGCGCTGCCGAAGACAAAGGAAAAGGCGCGAAGAGCCCTCTGGTCGCGATACCCGCCGCATCAGATCCAATTAGGCAAATACTGTCCGGCGCAACCGGGGGACCTTCTTGGCCCGCGTGGGCCTACGGGTGTTGCCACGGGCAATCCACTAATCTCAGCGGCGGAAAATTATCCGTTTTCCGCGCCCTTCGATCGCGGAACGAGGGGAGAGCGCGGGCGATTGATCGAGCAAGGCGCATGAATTATGAGGGGAAGTGGCTCCGAGTGAGTGAGACGTCTTCCTAGAATGAGCAGCGCGGCCGCGGAGTCAGAGGGGAAGGGAAGTGCGAGCCAATCCATGAATTCCTAATTAGCGCCATAAAAATCATTAGCGGCCCCATCGAGATCGCTTCCACTATGGACGCCGCGTTTTATGGCCTTCCGGCCCTATTAATTTAAGGAAATTGCGCACTTCTTCCTTGCTGTGTCAAAGATCGGCTTAATTAAACGCGCGGCGAGGCACGGGTCAAGGTTAGGGCTTGGGGGCGCGAGGCCCGTGGAAACGTGACGATGAAGTGAACGAAACGGAGGCGCGCGAGGGCACTCGGATAAGTAAATAAAGATCGATAGGCGAGAACAGAACGGGCGCCGAGTACGAATGGCGGCGGCGGCCGCGGAAACCTCCTGAGGCTCTCGTTTTTCGACCCTCTTCCCTTTTTGGACAAACAGCGCACTCGGCGATGTTCTGGAGGACGACAGAAACACCTTCACCACCAGGACAAACACCGCAGGTCCAGAAGCGGAGGGACGGCGGGACTCATCGGCTAGGGCGTACGTGTCTGGCAGACGTGCCAAACGCCTCAGGGCGCCGCAGAAGTCACAAGCAGATTTGATTAGGTCAGCCCGGGTGGGGAGGGGCGCGCGGCGGGACCTGAAGACCGCTGGGATTCGGGGACCTCTTTGGAAGCGACTCCGAGTCGCCGACGTTTTCCGAAGGAGGGTCACGCGTGTGAGCGAGCGAGGAGGCGACGGAGTCCCCGGGCGCCAAGGGGCGGCCCGACCTCGATACGCAGCATCGGAACTGTACGCCCCAGGGTCCCTTGGAGGGGAAATTGTGCTGGCAGCAGTGTGCTCGAAATGGGGCTAATTGGGGTGGGAGACTTTCGACTTTCTGAGTTCACTGAGTGTCCGTCTCCACTTTCGAATACAATACCAGCACCGGTATATATTCCCCTATAATCGCATAAACTATGGGACAAGCGATGGATCGGACCATCCGTCGAATTGGCTCCACATGAAAGAACATCCGGGATACCACCTCGGGGCCAATTCTCGGCCGGCAGCTGTGCGTCCAATCGAAGAACTTTCGGCGACGCGATCCTCTCGATCACCTGCCCCCCTCATGTTCGTCTCCTATTAACCATCGTGGATGAATTGACCTGTCTTTCCTGTGCTGAAAAGCAACTCTGCAGTTCAATCATGCAACTCTAAGATTGACGCGAGATTAAGGGCAAGTGATAGGCCTAGGTGAGTATATTAACGGTACAAAATACTAGCTGCCCTAACGCGCTCTATGCCCGTCAAAAGAGATGCGATATGCTTTCTCACCGACGCCTTATTAGTTTCTCACCGGTGATTCCCAAATTACCCAGTGTATAGT
Source organism: Steinernema hermaphroditum (assembly GCA_030435675.1). Classification (NCBI taxonomy): domain Eukaryota; kingdom Metazoa; phylum Nematoda; class Chromadorea; order Rhabditida; family Steinernematidae; genus Steinernema; species Steinernema hermaphroditum. Next base: position 9,726,897 of record CM059622.1, read on the forward strand.
TAAGCTCACAATTTTGTTTTGGTTGGAAAGTGTTCATACATAATACCTAAGGTAACCGTCTGACAAATCGCGATCCGACTATCTGATGCTCATTAAGTATACACTGGGTCACTTGGGAATCGCCGGTGAGAAACTAATATGGCGTCGGTGAGAAAGGATATCACATCTCTTTTGATGGACACAGAGCGCGTTAGGGCAGCTAGTATTTTGCACCGTTGATATACTCACCTAGGCCTTCCGTTTGCCCCTAGTCTCGCGTCGATCTTAGAGTTGCATGATTGACCGTTCCCTTGTGAGTGTGCAAGGGAAACCTTTTCTTCCGTGAAATTCCACGGAGTGCGCACGTCTAAACGCAAAACAAACGGCGCTCTGAAAGAAAAGGGACCGGAGCGTGGGTCACACAGAGTCCTTGCTTCACGACGTCTTTGGAAGAAGGGTGGGAACCCTTTTTCTATAGAACTCTCCATTTCGGTTTTCCCGAAACGTGAAAATAAGACTCTGTGAGAGTGGTGGTGGAAGCTCCAAGAAGTCACAAATCGTCTGCCTGTGGCGGAGAAGGCCCTCGAGGACCTTTCGAAGCGAGGAATAGAAGCAGCGCCAAGTCCGAACGTCTTCATCGAGCACTATGGAGCAGCTCAGCTCCGCCGATCGGAGCCCCTTTAGTGGTCTCGGGAAATCTACGGTTTATTTTTTACACAAAACGGAAAGAGAAAATACAGTAACCCAGTGTTGTCTCAACGTCAGATCTTGTCGCGGGAGATCTGCTTCGGTGGCTCGATGCCGAACTCCTTCTCCACCTAAACAAACAAGTCATTCTGGTCGCTCTGGGAGGCTTACCTTGCGCGCGAGGGACTGGAGGGTGACGCAGACGGAGAAGAGGTCCCGGCCCTCGAAGAGGTCCACCGACTGGAAGGTCTCCTCGTCCTTTACTCCCAGCTTCCGGGCACCCGCGCAAAACTGGTTGATGTTCTCCAGGCAGTTGAAGTTCGATATGGGTTTCATGATCTTCTTGACGGTGCCCGCCTGGATGGCATTGAGTAGCCTGCAAGATCGGTTAGAGGGGTGCAGGGCGGGACACCCACTTGCAGAGGAGTTGTCCGTCGGCGAGGACCTCCTTGAAGCCGGCGGCGTCGGTGGGAAACGACTCCTGAGTGAGGCTCTGGATCCACTCCAGGAGATTCTTCGCCTCTTTCTCGTTGAATTTCGCCTTTTGCTGCAAAGGGGTTAGAGCTACGCCCAGGGAGAACGCACCTTGTCCAGAATGGCCCCGGCCATCCCGGAGGGACGTGGACGGTGGTAACCGCTTGCCATCGGAGTCGGCTGAGGCTCACCAGACGCGCAGGTTTAAATGGCGGATGAGGGGCCGCCCACTCCCGGGCAAACAGAGGCGCTGAGTCGAAACCAGATGCGTCAATTATCCCCGACCACAAGGGCTGCCCAGAGCCACCTCTTCATCTCAGCGTTGCCTCTCCACAAGTGTTCTAAAAACGCCCTAACACGTCAAGTTACGAAATCAACCAGAGCCAACATCTCGTAGGTCTCTTTCAAACAACAATAACAAAATCAACAACAACTTCAACAACGATAACAATCATTTGATAAGGCACGACCTGATGAACAACGGGGCGAGCTGCGTAACTGGAGCCAGCGCGTGGGCCGGGCCGTCGAAGAGCTTGTTCGCCACATAGGCCTCCAGAGCGAAAACCTCCTCCGTCTCAGGATTCTTCTTGTGGGTGACCTCCAGCAGCTCAGAGAACGGAGTCTTCTTGGCTGATGGCTTCGTCTTGATTTCCGGGGCATCCGATGAATTTTTCAGCAATGTTATTCCCTGCAAATGATGGTTTACAACTAGAGATTCCAAATAGACTTACCGAACTGCTGTAGCCTACGAAATGGAAGTGCTTCACATCACCAGTTGACAAGACGACTTCCTGTTGAGATAAAAAGCTCGCCTGGCTCGACTTCTGGCCGTTCCCTGGATCGAAAGAACAATCTAAAGGTGCGCTATCGCTAGAGAGCAGAGACTTTAAAAGACTTACAGTCCGAAGCCTTTCCAGCAATGCATATCGTAGGGCTGACAAATAGTGTAGATCCAGGGCAAGCGACAGTCCACACCGTACAGAGGGCTTCGACGTCATAGGAGCCAACCAGCTGCTCTGAGGCGTAGAGCAAATAGCGGAAAGTAGTTTCGTTCCCTGAAGGAGCCCATTCAACACTTCGTAGGTTTACAATTGAGTCTTCGATATACTCCATTTTTGGCGCTTCATTTTTCAAGTTCCACAACAGGAGATAAGTGGACTCTACCGCTCCGGGCAAACAATGTACACTGGCGAAAATATCGGAACGCAGAGAAGAACTGTGGATGACCTTCGATGACTGCCAGTTGAACTGAACATGAAAAGTAACATGCATGACAGATAATAGCTTCAATTGATACCTTATTTACGTGATCCACGCACCAACCTCCGAAACGTTCAGAGTCACCTTTCAGAACGTAAAAATATCCGGCATCGTCCAAAGTGATAAACACTTGATCTGTATGGCGCTGACTGTGCAGCGGCTTGAACTCGCAAAAAAAATTTTTAGCGTTGCAATCTTCGTCACCACGAATGGACACGAGAGAACGCTCGTCGAAGTCAACTGAGTCTTCCAAGTGTGTTTCGAATACGTCCACTTCGTTTTCTTGTGAGACTACCCGACGCCAGAATTTCAACAAGCTGTTCTGGTCCCTGCTGTTCTGTTTCTCCACAGTGACGACCATTTGTGTGGTTACACAAGTCAGATATACGTCGCTCCATGTAGAATACTCGTTGTACAGCGTGTGATTCCTGTTAGGAACGTTTGCTTGGCACACATCGATCTGAAGATGCTCAGATAACACACAAACCGGGCACATCGCACTCACGGTCGCGACGGTTTTCCACTGGGCAGGGTTTAACCACTGAATCACACCAGGTCTTGCGTTGCTCACAACAGTATCTAAGCGAAGGGGATCGCACTTGATGCTGAGGAGGTTTTCCTTGGGCCATAGCAGCTGCTCAGCGGAAGACAGAATTGTCATGGTCGAGGACTTCACGAAGAGCAACGCCGTATTTTCCAAAACAACGGCCAAAACGCATTCATCGCTGGAAAGACCAAGGTTTGCGACTGGAGACTGCAATCCAGTGAGTTTCGTTGGGGATTGCCAACGACCAGATCCTTCTGTGGTAGAGCTCCATTTGGAAACAGTACATTCGCCGGTGCCGCAGAAAATGGTGTGCTGCTTGCTGAGAGAATGCACAATCTCGGTTTGGCCGGGGTGGATAAAGCTGCTGTTCTTCGCGGTCAAACCCTTCTCGTTCACACGCCGCCTAAACTTTCTATCTCTCGCAAAATAAAAACACGACAACTAACCACATGTACACGCGACCGATACTTAGAGTGGCCGAAACAGAGTTCCCAGTTACCGATACACCATCCCATACCACTTGTGAATTGTCCACAACTCGCTCAAACTGCTGCTTCAACTCATAACGGGAAGCGCTCTTCGATGACCCTGATAAAGGCAGCATTTCAACAAATTTCCCATTACACACAACGACAAAGTCCTTCTGAAATAATCAATTAGAGTGCGCGGTTCCATGAGATTAAGCGAACTTACGCCAAACGCAACACTTCGGTGGTTCTTAACGGGCGTGGACAAAGTGATAACGTCCTTAAGCACGACTTCGCTGTCTTCCACGGAAAGATCGGAATAGCAGCGGAAAACGCGTTCGGCTTGGTCGCCCTCCTTCACACCCAGTATGTAAACGCAGTCCCCATCTTCTTCGGTCCTCTCCAGTGAGTACACGAAGGCGACACTTGAGAACTCTAGCTGCTTGCAGAATAAGAGCTTGTCAGTGGCGCTCTCCCAAACACAGCATTCACCAACAACAGTCAGCGTGATTAGCTAAACAGTCGTAGTGTGAGACCCCGCAATCTCCAGATAAACCACCAACTTTGCCATCACGGTAGAAAGTCCCAGCTACGCGGCTGTCGTGACGAAAAACATTTTCCCTGACACCACTCTTAGGATTGAAGACGAGGACGAAATTGTTCGAGGAAACGAAGGCACGCCTAAACGGTCAGAGTGAAGCTACTGGGTAAAACGTTCCGCTCACTTGCTTCTCTCATCGAACACGATCGGGATCCTGTCGATCTGGAGACCCAAGGAGCACTCTTCGACAAAGGCGTCCTCGCTCATCTGAAAAGCAGGTCTGCTAAGGAGTAGGAATAAACGCACACGCCGAATTAGTCTGGAGAATCCACGAAGAAGAAGGTGAACAGATCCCCGCGATTTCAAGATTTCTGTGTTTCGCTCGACTGTGTGCGTGCGGTCGTCCTCAGGCAAATCGTGACGGGAGTCACGAAGTACCGTGGTGTCGGATTCTCATCGTCCCAGAAGGGAAACAGAGTTCCCAAGAAGAAGGGATGGTGCCGGATTGCACGTCGATAGCACTGCTTCATCATCGAATCGCTAGCTGAGGAATCCTCGGGCCGTCGAGTGATGGATTGGAAAGTGTCTTTCTGGGACCCTTATGCTTGTTTTGGGATATCTCATTCTTCTTTTATCTTGTGTTCATTCTTTTTTATTTTGTGTTATTGGTGTGTGAGGATACGCTTTTAAAATAGCAAAATACGAAGACGAGTTTCATTTATTTGTGGAATTTACTTTGGCACTCTTAAGTGATTCTCTGCGAAATACAACGTTTGTACACAAGTCAAATGTGACTGTAGCCGGGATCAGGGCAAATTCAGGAGGTCCTTCTCAATGTAGCGACGCTGAATACGGTCGTATACCTTTTGAGCCACGTCGTCGAACTCCGCGGCGTGCTTGTCGATGGCCTCCTGCGAAACGCCGTCCTCGTGATGGGAAAAGATCTCCTTGATGAGGTATTCGCGCGTCGGGAGGGTCCTGGAGGCTACGGAGACCGATTGCCGGATCAGCCACCCGTGGTGGTGTGCGAGCGTCTTCTCGTAGCAGGAGCGGCACACCTGGGAAACGGAGTCGTCGGGTGCCATCTCATGCATCTTCCGCACGAAGAGGATGACGAACTCGAGGGCGCGATGGAGACGCAAGAGCGTCCGCGAGCCGAGCTCCTTCGGAGGCATTCCAGGTGCCTCAACCTCGTGTGAGATCATCGAGGCGACCGTCCTGTAAGCGTCCACGTCTTTCTCGATCAGGTTCGCCAGGATGCCCTCTTTGTCGGCAACGTCTTTCTCCACGAACTTGAAGATGATGCCGAGCACGCCGAACAACCTAGATCGGGGTGATTAAGAGGAGGAGGAGGGGATTTCTTACTTGTTGAGCTCTCGGTAGGCGCGGATGTAGGAGTCCAGTTCGACGTCGTCTTCGGAGCCACGGAGCGACGCCGCGAAGAGTTCCACGACGCTCTCGATGTTGAAGGCTGTCTCCGCGCCTCCGAGCTGGGCCATGGGAACCGAGAGAGGCGAGTGTACCGTTGAGAGGGCGACTCCAGGTGACTTCGGTGCTATCAATCGAGGTCCTGCCACGACGAGCGATTTGGCGCGGCGGTGAGTACTTCGAGATTTCTCCGTTTTCGCGCATTTCCTCCCGATTCGGCGGCGTCGCTGACTTCGTCCATCGTTCATCTTTTGTGTTTCAGGATGAATCCGCCCGTCGGCATGTTCCACTACATGCCGCCCATCTACTGGCACGATCGCCAGTCGCTCCTCTCCGTGGACATCAGCCGTGCACCCCTGCGGGAGTCGCCCGTCCCGGTCTACAAGATCGTCACCTCGTCCGTCCAGAACGAGGTCCGCGTGTGGAGCTTCTCTTTCGAGGGCGATGCCGAGGAGCACCGTAATGGGAAGGCACCGCTGGTTGTCAACTTCCTGTCAAACCTCCTTGGGCACATGACTACCGTCAACGTCGTGCGTTTCTCCCCATCAGGTTGGTAGCCATCGTATGTAGCCACGTTCACGTATTTCTTCTTTAGGTCAATTGATCGCTTCTGGGGACGTGGATGGTGCCGTCATTGTTTGGAAAATCGGAAATCCCAACCCCGAGAGCCCATCCTCCAAGTTACACATCGATCCTGACATGCCGCCCAACAAAGAGTTCTGGATTCGCAGTCGGCCCCCATTCCGGCACGACAGCGACGTCACGGACATCGCGTGGAACGTCGACAGCACTCTCCTCTGCATCGCTTCGAACGACGACTCCTTGAACTTGTACCACGTTGTTTCAGGTAGGTGCAGATGCCTCCCTTTGAGTATACAGTTCCGCTCAGGCAAGCGTATATGGCGCATTTCTAATTTCCGCCATTTTCCGAACGGAATTGCGTGGGATCCCTTAGAGAAATACGTTGTGACCATGTCAACCGACAGAAAAATGGATATTATCAACGCCAAAAACGGGGCCAAACTGAAGAGTTTTTCGCAGTTGTCCTTGGCATCCAACCAGTTCAATGGCAAAGAGTTGCCCGCGGAAGCGTACAGAATGTTCCATGACGACACTTTGGGATCGTTCTCGCGGCGAGCTGATTTCTCTCCTGGAGGAGAAGTGTTGATTGCACCTTGCGGGCATCTGGAATCTGGTGCCACGTGTGTTTATGGTGTATATCTGTTCAGGCGTCATGAACTCAACAGGTACGTGTTTGTAGCTGCTCCTCGTTAACTCTTGCGTTTCAGTGATAAGCCTTACGCAATGATCCCCACCCACAAAGCGCCGTTCATGGTCAGAACGTGCCCACAAAAGTTTGTACTACTCGAGAAAAAGGAAAACTTCCTCGGGTGGGGAAGATCTGCTCTTCACAGCATTACTGTATTTTCCTCTTTCAGGTTGGATTATCGTGTTGTTTGGGCCGCAGTTACCAAGGACAGTTTGTACATTTTTGACAGTCAGCATAGCCATCCAATTGGATTTGTGGAGAATCTTCACTATAACAACCTTACTGACTTGAGCTGGTCACACGATGGCCACGTTTTGCTCATCTCCTCGCTAGAAGGCTTCAACAGTTTCCTCCAGCTGAATTTGGAGAGCATCGGCGTTGTTGACTCTTCTGAACATCCGCGACCGCGGTCGCCGAAGCCAGCGCTCATCCAGGCGAAGAAACCGAAGAGAAAAACGCAGTCACATGTGGAAGCGACCCCGACGTCGGCTGTGCCGGAATCGTCAATGACGCCCTTGAAGGAAGGAAACAGCCCGAAGACGCCAACTGTCACTCCCAAGTCCACGAAACCGAAATCTGCAGGCGGTTCTCTTCTGAAATTCCTAAAGAAGAGCGATTCCGGGGAGGGCGGCGATCAAGCTCCGGCGTCGCTATCGACTCCTACCAGTGCACCCCGTCCGAAGAAGGCCAAGAAACGGGTACAGGTCGTAACTCTTGCGGATGATTGACACTCCGTGCAATTTTTGGGTTCTTATTCTTTGAAGCCTTGGGTGAATACAGTGTGTCTATGTTGCCAAATAAATACAAGATGCGAAGGTGGGCTCTTGGCGCGAAACGCCTGTGGGCATTTGCATCCGTTGTCGTACCCTTGCGGTTCGTTCCGAATTGTCTTGATCAATGATTCCGCGTTTGTGCAGCCGTGTGCAGCTTCTTCCTCGCTTCGTTCCTCTTCGGAAAATTTGATTCATTAGATGTTCTGTTGTAGGTAGCCCCGCGCACGAAATAGTTGTTTTTATGGGGAATGAAGTGAAGGCTGCAGAAAGCACTGTAGCTAAGATAGAACAATGCTGCTCGTCGTTTTCTATAACACCCGGTTTTATTAAACTTTGTATGTATTCGTTCAACTTTCTATGCTTACCTTCTCTGTTTTAGTGTGCGGAGCTACTGCTGCCTCATTCTTCGGTGTGGGAATTCGATCAGCGTGGAAGCAAACGCGTGGATTCGAAAGCGAACACCTCACACGCGTCAAAGTCATCAGCGGCGTCGGATTCGCTTCTCGTGCATTGGCAACGGCCACACTGCTCACCGTTTCCGGATTCGGACTGTTCATAGTTGGCGTCTCGGCTCTGCTGAACGTTAACACACCGCGCCAGTTTGGTGATAGAATGAAATCAGCGTTTGGCGATTCGCTACGTATTTCGAAGAGGAATCCGGACAACCAGTCGATCAACTCGCTGACCGAACTTCTCGAGCAAGCTGCTGCCCCATCTAAGCCATCTAGTTCACTGTCTGCCGAATAGGGACTCATTGTAATCTCTATAATGTTGTTGATTCTCTTTGTACTTTTTCTGTTGTTTACTCTGTTCATTCTTTTCTCCTTTCGTTGGTACCGGAAGCCTCTACCCGTTCCGTGGAATAGCCGTTGTCTTCTCGTTGTTGCCCATCCCGATGACGAAACTATGTTCTTCACTCCAACTATTCGTGGTCTCTTGGAAGCCGACTGCTCTATTTACGTCTTGTGCGTGTCAAGCGGTGACGTAGCTGGACTTGGCGTAACCCGCCGACAAGAGATGCGTAAAGCTGTAAGCGCTCTTGGTGTGCCGAGTGGGAACTTAACGATCCTCGACTACGACGAATTCCCGGATGGCTTTGTTCGCTGGGACAACGAGAAACTCGCTCATCATTTGCTGGACTATATAGAGAAGCTGGCTTGCGACTTTGTTATTAGTTTCGACGAACGTGGTGTTAGTGGGCATCCTAACCACTCTAGTTGTTTCTCTGCCTTGCAATTTTTGTATTCTAATGGTCTAGTGCCTACGGATGTTCAAATCTTCGTCTTGGAGTCCGTTCCTTTCTGGCGGAAGTATACTCTCAGCTTTGATGTAATTCCCAGTTACTGTCATTCTACTTTCATGTACGTGTCTAACTTCCGTTCATTGCTCACTGTATATGCCGCTATGAGGCACCATCGATCACAACTTGTGTGGTTCCGATACCTCTACATCTTGTTCAGCCGTTATGTTCTTGTTAATACTCTTAAGAGGATTCCTTTACACAAATACTATATCTCTAAGAAGAATACTTAATTAAGATCTTTGGAAGGAATAAATTATGGTTAGGATTTAATGTTGGCTTCCAGATATCTGCTGAGCATGGACCCGAAGACGACGTTCTCACAGTGCACGGAAAGTTGGATTTCGTCGCTGCCTTTCGGGTTAAGTACGATCAGAACGGGCGACTTCTTGGAGACCGTTTGCGAGGCGAAGCTCATCTGGAAGCGAGAACTATGGGATCATTTCAACTTTCCCGCGTACCTTGGTGCCTTGTACTTGTTTGCAGTTCGCCAACTTGTAGAGTTGACGCGGATTGAACCGCGCTGGATTGGAATTGATGGTTTGTTTGTGGCACTGCATCCCACCGAGGCGATCGACGAGCTCCCTGAATTCGTCGATCTTCATCTCCACAGCTTCGATCTGCTCGCCGAGCGTCGCCTCGATCCGCATGCTGTATTCGCTGCCGTTGAAGCGCACAGTCCACTCGGAGTGCCTGAGGCAATCGCCGAAGTCGATGCCCACCATCACCTTTCTCTGACCCTTCTTAAAGTCGAACAGCGACACTGTACCGCCCGTCTCCACTCCCTCCGTCTTCTGCAAACAGTCATAAGTGCATGCACCGACTGCTCCACAAACCTTCGGCGCTATCACCAAAGGCTCCGAGAACTCAAAGTCGTCACTTAGAGAGACGAGCAGCTCGACGGCGCACATCGAGTTTGAGAAGAGGGAGGGCGATCTCGTAAACCTCCGCTTGATTTCGAGCCCCGGGATCTGCAGCGCCGGGAGGAACTCGTCGTCGACGTACTGCGCGCTCGCGCGCACATGTTTGGAGACGTTCGTGTTGATGGTCACCCCGTCGAAGTTGAGGTCGAGCAGAAGGTCGACGTTTTTCGGTGAAGGGATTTCCTTCTTCGGTTTCTGCACATCCTAAAAATCGACAGGGTCGTGGTTCAGAGAGGAACGGAGTTTACCGGCTGCTTAGTGACTTTCCCATTCGTCTTCGCATTCACTGAGAGATGCTGCATCCTCGCCGGCTCCGTCTCTTCCTCAGTGCTGCCTTCCTCCTCGCTCTCTTCGTCCCCCTCCTCGGAGCTCTCCGCGTCGTCTTCTTCTTCCTCTCCCGAGGACTCTTCTTCTTCGGACTCATCTTCGTCGCTGCTCGACTCCTCTTCGTCTTCGTCCTCCTCCGAGTAGAACTGCTTGTCGGCCTTTCTGTTCCGCGAGGGCCCCGGGGCGGCCTCAGTGGCAAGCACCAGGTCGGTGGGACCCTGTCGCAGCGAGGAGTCCGAAGGCTCCTCGGCGAACGCGGGCAGTTCGCGGTAGTTGACGCACTTCTGGTTGAGGAGGTGCGAGAGGGTGCCGAGCTGGAACTGATCCCGCCTGTATTGGTTCTGCACCGAGGGAGAGGGCTTCTCGACAAGGAACACATCGGTCATTGGCAGCCGTTCGGCGTGGTCGCCCCCGAGAAAGTTCCGAAGGAAGCGGATGCGGTCGCGGACGTCGTAGCTGTGGTCGAAGCGCGCTAGTTGCATAACATACTGAACGAGGAGCTCGCAGCGTTCGCGGTCCGTGATCCAGAGGCGCACGGCCAGGTTAATCGTCTGCAGCTTCACCAGCTCGTGTTCGTGACAGAAGCTCTTCGTCATGATGCGGAGGAGGTCGGGTGCCAGTTCCGGTACAGTCCTGATGTGCGTCGCGATGAGCCACACCACACAGGCGCGGGCTGAGGGTGCCTTGACGGAGTGAATGAGCTTCATGACGCGGCGGAGCAGCTTCGGATCGGCGTCGGCGTGCAGAAGTCGCTTTAGGACGACAACCACCGAGCAAACAACCTGCTCAGAGGGGTTCGCGATGAGGCGGATGAGACCTGAGAGGCACGACTCGGCCACGGTGCCAACCTTGAGGGCGCAACGGCCGATGGCCTCGATCGATGGACCTGCCAGCTCGCTCATCTGGACGTACGTCTGTGGAGGAGGAAGAAGTGGGGGCGCTAGAGAGAGGACTCACCTGCAGTTCCCGGAGCACAAGTTGAACGTTGGTCTCGGACACAAGGCTCGTCAGCACCTCCAGCTTCAAGTGTTTGATGTGGGACGGGTCACTGCTGCGAACAAAGAAACTCTTCAGGTACGGCTCGAACATGTTCTAAAAGTGGGTGTTTAGATGTGGATACGATGCGGCTTCTGAAGAATCTACGCTGCATGCAACTACGACAAGAGCATGGACGAGGCGCGTACTTTGCTTATGCCAAAAACGTTTTCATGTACCGGGTAATGGTCGCTGGCGCAGATGGAGGCGACATTCACCAGCACTACGTGCTGCACCTCCGTAGGCCCGCGCAGAAGCCGGACGAGGGCCTTCGCCACGACGCCCAGTTGGTTGGCCGGGGCGACGTGGTAGAAGAGCTGTGCCACGGCCATCACAGCGGAGCAGTTGCGGCTCTGGAGGAGCGGTCGGGCGGACGCCAGGAGCAGCTGGTGGTCGGCGTCGAGGGTGGAGTTCAGGCTGCAGTCGTCCTCGGGAGCCGTGAATTGGGAGCGGGCGTAGCGGGTAAGCAAGCCAAGCATCACGATCTGGCCCCATTCGTCGACGTCGGCCAGAGCCCTGCAGAGAGCGCGGTAGTGACGGTGAAGTAGGTCGATCCGGTCTGGACACGTCTCCTCGAAGGCGTAGACGGCGCTTCCGAGGACGAGCGTCCGTTTATCGCCGAGTAGAAAGTCGATACAGTCGATGAGCTCTGGCTGGAGGTCGGGGTCCAGGGCGTACAGCTTCGGGATTGCGTGTGCCGCCACCTTCCGCACGTAGGCACTCATGTCGCGGACCGATTCCTACAAGCAGTTGGGATGTTCTGAAGTCGGCGAAACCTACCTTGATGGCTAGCAGCATGATGGGGGCGATCATGGCGACGCGAATGCTGGAGAGAACACGGAGGGCGCTCGCCCGGATCAGCTGATTGGGGTCTTTCAGAGCTCGCTGAAAGGTGCTGATCGAGAGAAGCGCCAGATCTTGTTGTTCCTCGGCATAGCGCACGAGATAGACGAAGACGAGCTTCTTAAGCTAAAAAGGAGCATGGTGAGCTGATGAGAGAAAGTGGACTCGAACTTCGAGGTTCTTAGCGGCCACGTTCTTGACCACCGCGGGGAAGAGCTCCGCGGCGTCCTTCCCCTTGGCTACCATGTTGATGATCCGCTTCATGGCGTCCATCTTGTCTTTGTCTTTGTTGCTGTCCAGCATCATCTTCAGGTCGGCAAAGCGACTGAAATGGACTACGAAGCCCGAAGCGGACGGGTGGACTTACGCTTTGTTGTCCACTAAAGCGCCTTCCGCAATTTCGACCTCAGGACTGAGACCTTCCAAATAACTCATTCTCATGACCTGCCGACCTGAAAGTAGCCGCAGATTTAGCCCGGATCCAAGAACACCGAGTGTCGCCGAACGTCCATCCCGGAAAATGTCCGCCGAAAATCGATATCGTCGCGCGGCGCTTGACTACGCCCAATCCCAACCCCGTGGGGACTCAAGGAGTCATCCACCGGGAAAATCAGAGTCAGGAAGCTTCAATCGGCAATGGATAGCTTCGAACCGCTGGTGCGCCGAGTGCATCGCTATGAATATTTCTAAAAAACAAACACTGCCGTAGATATCAGTTCGATCGATTGGCCGACGCGTGTAAACTGACGATGACAATGACACGGCTCTTTAATTTACAAGGAAAACAACATTAAGAGATCGTGGAATGCACAAGGTTGCCATCACTGCCCAAACGACCCCACGCCCATCAGGACGTTCTTCCGAGTGAAATGCAAACCGATCAGCGGCGTGTTCTTGGTTGGATAGGTATAAAGACTGAAGCCGGGGTAATTGACTCTAAAATCTTCCAGTTTGATAGAATAGTATGTGGTGGTACTCACTTCGTTTCATTGGAGGCGTGGCCTTGACCCGTGTTCGAAGCCAGCAGAGCTTCCAGCGAGTAGAGGCTAACAGCGGAATGAGGAGTCGAGGCGACGATGGTTCCGCCGTCTCTGGAGAAACACAGCGAAGCCATGTAGGGGAAAGGAGGCGTGTCCTGGTAAGTGACCATCTTCTGGAGAGCAATGTCCCACACGATCAGGGACCCTTCTTCGGAAACGGAGACTATGTATCGTCCACACGGAGAGATCTAGAAAAGAGTGCATGAGAGATGCTGAAGAGCTCATCTGTGTACCTTGACGCCTCGAACGCTTCCCTTGTGACCGGCAAAGGTCCTTACACACGATCCAGTGGAGACGTCCCAAAGTCGTACGCATCTATCGTCCGATCCACCGACAACATAGTTGCAGTTGGGATGGTAATCGATGCAACTGACGTCGGAAAGGGCGCCCGTCAAGACGCGTAGAGGCTGCATCCGATCCGTGGCCCACACCATCGCCGTTCCGTCAGAACTAGCGCAGGCAAAGTAGTAGGAACGGGGAGAGAACTGCACTTGCCACACTGGACTGTTCAGTCTGTATACGACGACGTTCTTCCGTTGGGCGATGGTCCAAAGGCGGATCGTAGAGTCGAGTGAGGAAGACAGGAGAAGTCGTTTGTCGGGCGAGAAGGAGACTGAGTAGACTGTGGACTGGTGGCCCTGGAAACAAGGAGAAGTCAGTTATTTGGTCCGCCACGGGATGTTTTAATTTGTTCTGCCACTATGATTTTCGTGTATAGGTGCAACCTTGAAAAACCAACCTGAAGTAATAGATTTTTCACATCCTGTGTCTTGTCGTACATTTCATTGAGTATATCATCGGCTTCCTGGTCAACATTGTCCAGATCATCCATGGACTTTAGCGGATAGAGACTGGTCTCACCAACAGCCTTGATTTGAATGGCCGAGCTACCGTATCCAATAGCGATCAGCGAAGAGTCTTCTGTGACATCGACGCAAGTGACGCCACCGGATGCATTGGCCACCGTGTACATACAGATGTTAGGCGGCGTTTCGGCGTTAATTTTAGTTCTCCTTAGGAGATCCTTCTGAGCTTGTCGCTTCTCGGCCTTCATGGCTTCGGTCAAAGGAGGCAGGGGAACCCTCTCCGGTCCTGGCGCGTTAGTGTCCTTCTTCTTCGACTCTTTGCCGTCTTTCCCTTTGGACTTCTTCTTGTCCAACTGGCTTGAGAGATCTTCCTTGTTGAGACTGTAGTAAACTTTATACTTCTTCTCTGAAACGTCCACATGCGGTAAAGACAGAAGATGCGATTTCAATAAGTACCCGTCTTCTTTGATTCCTGGCCAGCATGCATAGCTAAACACGATAAAATCAAAAGCTCCACGACTAAGAAAGAGCATGAAGGTACCATCCAGGCGACGCGACCCCAACGACCCCCACGCCTCGGCACAAAATATTTTATTTCGTCAGGAGCATTAACATTTTAACAATCAGTGCACATTTACATCGGACGATGAAGAGCTTCATTCAACGGCACCCTTCGAACCTAGCCGCTGGGGATCTTGACTTGGGTAGTATATGCGCGATGTTGATGGACCAGAAGTATCCGCAGGTGTGCTCGGCGCCGCATTCCCAAATGGGACTTTGGGAACCACCAAATTACGTACACCAACTTTCGCAGGGGGCATTGGTGGTAGTGGCAAATCCAAACGCGCACGTTTAGACGATGTGGGTTCGTCCGCCCCGAAGAAGTTAGGAGCAGGACAAGCTACAAAAGGACACACAAATTAACACACAATCCGTTAGGCGAAATGTTACGATTCGGAAGAGATGGAACGTTTCGAAACGTTTTTTCTTCTGGCAGGACAACATTTGTGTTGTGCGACTGAGGGCGACCCCAGCGGATGGTCATCTTTCGTCCCTTAATAACCAATCGGTTGAAAGATCGTTCAGCTGCCATCTCTGAGGCTTGACGATGTGTGAACTGGACAAACGCACACCCTTTGTGTGCCAGGATGGTCAGATTGCGGATTTCTCCGTATTGGTAGAACACATCACTAAAATTATACACTACTTGAGCGGAAAATCAACATCGCACGTACCGCAAATCTATTTCGTTAATGAAGCCACTCTCGCCCAGATTTCCCACGTAAAGAGTGGTAATGGTTGGATCTTCCGGTGGCGACAATGTTGGAGCTGCTTTAGCACGGTTCAAAAGCTTCTCGGCAACAGGATCATTGGTTCCATAGTAACGGTCCTTCATATTCTGCTGACTGAGAGGATCGTCGGGGTCAGTTGGCTTCTCATGTCTAAAAAACAAAGATTTTTTTGACCTGTATACAATAACTAACCGATAGGGACATTCCTCTCCACGCTTACACTCTCCTTTTACAAAAAAGGAGCAAATGTGAGCCCTATTACGGTTGTAGTATGGTTGAGTACGGGCCAACTTCCGCAGCATTTCTGTAGCTGCTTCATCAGGCTTGATAGTTGCCAGCGCGCCTCCGGGGGTAGTTCCATCAGTGTCTGCTAGTTGACGTTCGGCGTTCTGTACGTAGAAATCACGATTCGCCCCCATCTTCGGCATGTCAGCATTGACTTTTAGTGCATAATCACGCACTTGCACAGGCAATCCTGAAATTTTCCACGTCTTCTAGCAGAAAAGATGCGAAACTTGCCGAACTCCAAATCCAACAAGCACGTTTGACATACGTTCTTCAATTTGGAGCAGGTTTGGCATACTTCAGTCTTCTTGTATCTCATTCCCTTGCCAGGCATCCAGCGGAAATTAGTAAACGGGCGGTTACAAATCTTGCATTCTGCGCCGTGCTTGTCCTTCATCTAAAGCAAATAAACGAGTTATCGGCGACAGTACAACGTTCATACCATTCTCAGATAAGGATTGTTCCCAAGGCATGTTTCGCAGAGAATAGGAAAATCCTAAATAACGCAGTTAAGCCCAGATACGTATACATAGACGTACAGAGTCCTCCCAATTTTTTCTGTTGTACGTGTAAGACGACTTTGACATAGACATCTTGACTATGCCAACTTTACCAAGCTCAATGAATCTAAACAATGTCCTTAAAAACGAATACCCAAAAGCGACGCTAAATCCGTGCAGAACAACACCACGTGAAATTCGAAAAACCTCCACAGCAGAGGATCGAATTTGGCATTTCGTCGCAAGACCATCGGTAAATGGTGTCCTGCCCGGATTGTATGACAATAAATCCCGGGATCTTCGTGTTTCAGATATACTGCTACATTTACTCTTGAATCAATGACATTCGTCATGCAAGATATCTCATAATGCTCAAAGGAGAACTGTATATCACCGTAGTAGCTGCTGATATTCTTTCTTCGGCGCAGAGCGCGACGTCCGAATTGAAGGAAGCTACCCCATCAGTGTGCGCGGGCTTCTAAGCGACAAAGAGGCTGTATGCAGAAGATGCGCGGTGGTGGAGCATGACAGGCGACGTTGAATCCCGTCTTCAGTGCGGTTGACGGAGCAGACTTCGGAGTTGGGGCGATTCTTCGGCTTGAGTGGGCGGCGCAGGTGGTCGGGCGATGCTGACGGTCTTCTTGGCGAGATATAATTCGGCTTACGTTCCACGCCAACCACGACGGATTGGAACGGGGCGATCATTGTGCCAACAACGACGGCCGAGAACAACCGCTTACTCAACTCATTCCGCTCAGACAGCCTCAGAGAGAGCGAGTGGACGACCTGACCGATCCCTGGGAACACAAATGAAAGAACCAGATATACTGCTGTATATACTAATAAACCCGGCTGCGCGCGAACTCGCGCCCTCCAAGTACTAAAAGCCAATTAGCCCGTAGCCCTGCGGGCGTAGCAGCGCCAGAGACATAGTAGAAGTAGAGCGGTAGCATCTCAACTGTCTGTGTGGCTCATTGCGAACGTTCTCCGTTTGTAAGCGGGCGCTGTCGGGTTCGGTTCCCCTCGGGGTCCTCATTTTGTGTAGGTGTTTTCCTCGTGCGCACGGAAAAACACACACAGACCAACGGACCCGTCGGTTCTCCGTTTATATATAGGGGATTGCCACCCCTCGTCCTCTCGATTTCACGATTTTTTTTGGAAACGGAAAACACAGAAACTTCCGTCAAAACTTGCAGTTCAGTGGTTTCCAAAAGTACCAACGTATTGCATTCGTCAAAAATCTAGCAGAAGCACACTAAGCAAATGGGCGATATTTGTGATAGTGTGTGTGGAAGAGAAGCATTCCGACGGCATACACACGTAAACACGAGATATCAACTCCCTCCCACGGCAGCAGCCATACAATTAAAATCACATGTATTTATCTGGTGAACGGTGAAACATACAACGTAAAACTTTCAACAATGAGATAACCGCGATATAACCCGAATTGTAACACGTCCAAATGCCATTAACTACTTATTGATGGTGAGATTGAAGATGACTGGGCACTTTGTACTGCTGAGTGTTTCCGGATACATTCGGCATCATGAAGGAAAACGGGAACTGTGCAGCAGGATAATGTGGCTGATGTTGCATCTGGAACAATAGCATAAATCATAAGAAACTCCCCAGCCGCCTACTAACCGTAAGCAATGACGCCATATTTTGCTGATGAGGCTGCATGTAATGTGTCACATTGGGTGGAGGTCCACTGAATCCGGGTGGCGGGGGAACATATTGCAATGAAGAAGGCGACTGTTGCTGTTGCTGAGAAGCTCCAGGATTTGAGTTCATTGCTGCTGCAGCCAAAGCATTCATGTCGAATCCAGCCATGCATCCCATGAGTGATTGGTAGTTATGCATGAAGGTGGCTGCCGCATTGTACTGCTCCTCGTTCCGAAGGCTACCCATTGGGTTGTACATGGGATTCATGTACGGGAAGTTTCCATAAGGTACTTGAGGTGGATAGACTGGGTGCTGATGCTGAGATTGCTGAGGTTGCTGCCGAACAGGCTGAGGTGGCGCATATGCTTCTGGAGGAAAGCTGAGATTCTTGATATCCCCGTAGGACAGCTGCTGTCCAACAGAGCGGTTGATGTAAGTCTTTGATTCTGGTGACACTTCAGACGGTACATTGCAGGACTGCATTGAGACAGCAGGAGGTGTGGCGTCCACAGCCCTGGGCTGAGTATTCGCTGACGCAAACATCTCGTTGCCTGTATTCGGAACAGAAGTATCGAGTACAGAAGTAGTTTCACCCTTGAAGAATTCATAGTTCTGAACTGGCGCAGGTTCGCTGGCCAACTCTTTGGCCTAAATTAAAATAATTTAAGGGTTTATCTTTTTTAATTTGATCTACCTTTTCGGAGACTACCGGAGCAGACACAACTGCAGCAGTGTTTGGCTTATCTTCCCATGACTGCGCAGACGATTGATTTTGATTCGGCTCTTCGTTGGTCACCTTCTCTGTGCTCAGAGATTCTTCAATAGGAGCGTTCTCGGCTTGTTGTTCCAGGGAAAGTTCTGCTACAGAAACCTCAGCAGCACTGTCTTCAATTACTTCAGGCTCAGACACTTCATCCGGATCCGGAACCGACGAAGAAAGCAAAGCGCTCTGATAGACAACAGGAGTAGACGAGTCATCCTCCACAGAGTCTTTTTCGACACCAGGTGGCTTGGTAGCTATTTCATCGCCACTTGAACTCTGATTACTCTTCGTTGGGGCCACTCTACGACCAGCAGCAGCCGCAGCAAAAGAGATTGGACCTGCAGCACATCCGGTAAAAGGCTTCGGCTCAGGAACTGTTGGTTTTTCGGGTTCCGATACAGCTTTTTGTTCAGCGACATTGTCGCTCGTAGTCGCCAATTCATTGTCGACTGCCTTTGACGAAGGTAACGGATCCTCGCTTCGTGTGAACACCAATGGCTTGTCCTTGTTGCGACTGTGCTAAAAACAAGTTTCGGTCATGACATCACTTCAGTTTTCGTACCCAGTTGAACTCTTCCGAATCGTCGTTCTTCGAGAATGCGTCCGCACTTCTGTTGTCTGGGTTTTCTTGTTTCCTGGACTTGCCACCGTTCATGTGTGCATCGTGTCCTACTCTACGGCCTCCACGTCCTCGACGAGGTGCTCCTCGATCTGCCACATTCTGCGATCCCTCAGTTCCAGTCCGGTCTGCTACAGAGCGGTCACCGCGAGCGTTACCAGCACCACCACGCTGGGAACCGCGGCCGCGACGTTCTCCGTTAACCACTCCAGGGCGGCCAGGTCGTGAAGGGCGCCCAGTGGAATTCTGTTGGTCAAACTTCTCATCTTTGCGAGCCTTTCTGCTCTTGCTTTCAGTCCACGAGTTTTCCTCTTCCGCCTTCTCGATGATCGCAAGCACTGCAGCATCCACATTGTTGTCCGCATCAAATAGAGCAACTTCGGCATCCATCTGGGAGCATCTGGTCGCTTCCATGATCTGTAAAGGACGTTAAGTTAAAAGACGGCGAAACACGCAAACCTTTTTGACCAATTTGGAGCGGCGGCGCTCGTCCGCCCCACCTTCGTCCTTCGCATTTTGCGTCATCTTGGCCATGCGAATTTGCTCGCTTGAGGCCTTCGGCTGTTTGGCAAAAGTCTCAGATCCCTTGCCGCCCATGACAACTGGAGCTGAAATAGGACGTCTCGCATCTGCGTTAAATTACTCACATACACGTATTACCCCCGCCCAGTTAATAAATTAAATGCAGGAACACCAAGTAGTAAACCATGAAACTCTCAAGAACAATATCTCTCAATGGATTCTACCAGCAAGAAAAGCCTAGAGTATCTTGACACACCGCACATAAAAATGTGTGCGGAGAGATACTATACCAAAGCTCTTAAGGCTGGGCCATACTTCTGAGACGCACGCTGTGTCTCAAATTTTTTTTTGCCATTTTCAAGTTTCTTTTTATGTAGTTTGCTGATATATGAGCCACGCGCAGGAGTCGCGCATCACTCATCCACCGTGTACGGGTGGAAAAATTGGAATGAGATTCAAGGCTGCTGACCTGTGGGCGATTCTTTCTGTGTCTCACCATGTGAGTGATGACTCATGTCTCAAGACCGTGAGACACAGAAAGAATTGAACACAGCTCACGAGTTACCGTTCCTGTGCGAGTGATCTTTATAGTGAACTGTTCTTGAGTGATGCGCGACTCATGCGCGTAGCTCACATTCCAGCAAGTCAGATAAGATTAAACTTAAAAACCGCAAATAAAAATTTGAGACACAGCCTGTGTCTCAGAAGTATGGCCCAGCCTTTAGAAAAACACGGAAACCGTAAAACCCAGAAGATTCAGAGCTCATTTTGACAGTCATCTGGCGAGGACAACAGTAAACGACGGACGACAGGAAAGATACTCGCTACAGGACCTGCAACTCGCATAAACCTCACAAGGGGCTGAGCCATGTGGAAGCGGACATCCAAGAAACAATCGCACCTAAAATGTCCGCAAGCACCGAGAAGGCGCACCGCGCGCGGCTTGACTGATTCGTTAGCACAGTCTGCGCGATAGATGTAGTCGCTGCAAGACCGTCGCTTCTATTCGATTACATTATATATACCGGATATTCGCGCAGTCCTGCAAATTTTGTGCGCCGTTGGCGCTCTTGCTTCTGCCGTCACAGACGGCCGTCATTCGCTCCCGGGAGCGAGGACGGGCCGAACCTCCACGAGTGACAGTATTAAGTAAAAGGTTCAGTAGGGTGCAATGCTCATCGAGACTTGCGAAACCTCTTCCATCGCCGACTCTCATCAGTGCTTACACTGATCATCTCACAACTGCGCTCGTGTTTTACCAAAAGTTATACTGAGCCGCCGCGCGACTGTCCTATCCTGGACCGTTCGTCTCTTGGATCTACCATCTTCTGAGGAGCGGACGGTTCACGTGGGAACCAAACTGCAGGCGGTTCACTGGCAGTTGTCGGAGCAGCCAACGACTACTCTTTTCTTTCTCCAAACTTTGTTCATCATCTCCGATGTCCGTGTAAAAGCTACCTTAGATATTTGAAAAGAATGTGAATCCCGTCGCCGAACAGCGTGATGACACGAATGACTTAATCTGCCGACATTAGCTCAGAATCAAGGGCATATGAACGCCCATTGTTCGAATTTTCGCGTGCCTTCTATTTAGTTTGGCATCCGCCTCTGGCAAAGAACAAATCCGACTGTCTGAATTTCGTATGGTGCACGTGATTCAGGCTCTTTGAATAGTACGGTAATCTCGTCGCGTTCGGATTGTGAAAGTGCTGCTATCTCACGTGTTTGGCGCTATGAGGCATTGTTTTGCGATGCGAGAACGGAAGCGAATCAGAACATATCATGCAGTAATCATTCTCATCTGTTTCCATTGTGCGCTTTACGCTGACCAATGTGCTGTGTGTCCGCGCGGCGCAGCGCCCTCCTTAGCCACTCCCGGGGGTGGAGTCGCGCTTGGGCTGCCTCAGTCATTCGTTTTGAACGACACAGTCAGTGCGCGGTAATGTTGTATTGATCGAGCGCGCGGCGTCGGACACGCGAGTGTCCTTTGCGTTTTTGTATTGGGCTTTTTGGGCTTATTCGTTGTTCTTTCCAGCGCGATTTCAGCGTTCCCTCTTACATTCAGTGAACTTTTTCAGCTCCAGTTGTCATGGGCGGCAAGGGATCTGAGACTTTTGCCAAACAGCCGAAGGCCTCAAGCGAGCAAATTCGCATGGCCAAGATGACGCAAAATGCGAAGGACGAAGGTGGGGCGGACGAGCGCCGCCGCTCCAAATTGGTCAAAAAGGTTTGCGTGTTTCGCCGTCTTTTAACTTAACGTCCTTTACAGATCATGGAAGCGACCAGATGCTCCCAGATGGATGCCGAAGTTGCTCTATTTGATGCGGACAACAATGTGGATGCTGCAGTGCTTGCGATCATCGAGAAGGCGGAAGAGGAAAACTCGTGGACTGAAAGCAAGAGCAGAAAGGCTCGCAAAGATGAGAAGTTTGACCAACAGAATTCCACTGGGCGCCCTTCACGACCTGGCCGCCCTGGAGTGGTTAACGGAGAACGTCGCGGCCGCGGTTCCCAGCGTGGTGGTGCTGGTAACGCTCGCGGTGACCGCTCTGTAGCAGACCGGACTGGAACTGAGGGATCGCAGAATGTGGCAGATCGAGGAGCACCTCGTCGAGGACGTGGAGGCCGTAGAGTAGGACACGATGCACACATGAACGGTGGCAAGTCCAGGAAACAAGAAAACCCAGACAACAGAAGTGCGGACGCATTCTCGAAGAACGACGATTCGGAAGAGTTCAACTGGGTACGAAAACTGAAGTGATGTCATGACCGAAACTTGTTTTTAGCACAGTCGCAACAAGGACAAGCCATTGGTGTTCACACGAAGCGAGGATCCGTTACCTTCGTCAAAGGCAGTCGACAATGAATTGGCGACTACGAGCGACAATGTCGCTGAACAAAAAGCTGTATCGGAACCCGAAAAACCAACAGTTCCTGAGCCGAAGCCTTTTACCGGATGTGCTGCAGGTCCAATCTCTTTTGCTGCGGCTGCTGCTGGTCGTAGAGTGGCCCCAACGAAGAGTAATCAGAGTTCAAGTGGCGATGAAATAGCTACCAAGCCACCTGGTGTCGAAAAAGACTCTGTGGAGGATGACTCGTCTACTCCTGTTGTCTATCAGAGCGCTTTGCTTTCTTCGTCGGTTCCGGATCCGGATGAAGTGTCTGAGCCTGAAGTAATTGAAGACAGTGCTGCTGAGGTTTCTGTAGCAGAACTTTCCCTGGAACAACAAGCCGAGAACGCTCCTATTGAAGAATCTCTGAGCACAGAGAAGGTGACCAACGAAGAGCCGAATCAAAATCAATCGTCTGCGCAGTCATGGGAAGATAAGCCAAACACTGCTGCAGTTGTGTCTGCTCCGGTAGTCTCCGAAAAGGTAGATCAAATTAAAAAAGATAAACCCTTAAATTATTTTAATTTAGGCCAAAGAGTTGGCCAGCGAACCTGCGCCAGTTCAGAACTATGAATTCTTCAAGGGTGAAACTACTTCTGTACTCGATACTTCTGTTCCGAATACAGGCAACGAGATGTTTGCGTCAGCGAATACTCAGCCCAGGGCTGTGGACGCCGCACCTCCTGCTGTCTCAATGCAGTCTTCCAATGTACCCTCTGAAGCGTCACCTGAATCAAAGACCTACATTAATCGCTCTGTTGGACAGCAGTTGTCCTATGGGGATACTAAAAATCTCAGCTTTCCTCCGGAAGCATATGCGCCACCTCAACCTGCTCGGCAACAGCCTCAGCAATCACAGCATCAGCACCCAGTCTATCCACCTCAAGTACCTTATGGAAACTTCCCGTACATGAATCCCATGTACAATCCAATGAACAATCTCCGAAGCGAAGATCAGTATAACGCGGCGGCTGCCTTCATGCATAACTACCAGTCACTCATGGGAGGCATGGGAGGCTTCGATATGAATGCTTTGGCAGCAGCAGCAATGAACTCAAATCCTGGAGCTTCTCAGCAACAGCAGCAGCGCCACGACAACGTTTATGATCACAAAAACTACCACGGCTCCAATACAGGTGCTGGCGCCGGATCTAACTTGGCACAGCAACGTCCTGACAATTCCTCGTCGATGATACCTAATGCATCAGTTCCGCCTCCTCCGGGTTTCTCGGGACCTCCTTCGAACATGAGCCACTACATGCAACCTCCCCAGCAAAATCTGGCCTCATTGTTTGCGGTTCGCAGTCCTTTCTCGTACCATTCAACAAAAAGATTGTTTCAGATGCCTCCACAGTACCCGACCCAACTCCCGTTTTCGTTTTTGATGCCGAACGTCAGTGGAAACTCGCAGCAACACAAGGTCCCGAGTCACCTCCCGTCTTTCCACCAGGACGAAAACACGGCAGATCTCAGACTTTCTGGGCAGCAGCAAAAGGCGTATGGTCAACAAAGTCAGATGGATAAGTACGGTGCGAGTGGCAAGGTCGACCGTATGGGACAAGGCGCTCAGTCCACGCCGCCCCCTCAAATGGGCTACGGACAACCCCACGGCAATTACATGTCGCAGATGCACGGATCTAAGAAGGGTTACAACCACCACAACTGGAACTCGTAAACCACTTCAGTCCGACCCATAACCTCAGCTGTTTGTGTAATTGGTAGTCGCCGGTTATTTCTCTTTCAACGCATCTCTTTTCAAGCCATCTCATATTTGTATTTTGATAACTGATTGCACACATTTGATTCGGGTTATGTGGCTGTTCATTGTTGAAAACATGATAAATAATATCTTATCACCTGAATTTCTCAGGGTGCTACAAGAAAGAAACAACACGAGTGGCAAATTGAGAGAGTGTGTTTCGCCTGTGTTCGCGACGACATGGATCGGAAAGAAGTCGTCGTGGACATATTTGTGCTAAGATTTCAATTAAGCAGCGGAAGATTTGAACAATGACGATTTATCTGCATATATAGTCAGATAAAAAAATCTCTCGGTAAAACGGCGAGTGCTCCCGCCACGCCTTTCGCGGCGTTATAAGAATCGTATGTTCGTACAGCGCTGAAATTACAATGGCATTTTTGAGTTTGTGCGTGAATGGCGCCTTTCTTCGCGTACGAGATGTGATTTTGAAAAAACTCAACATTGTTTTGTAGATCTATCTCTGGCGGATCGTTTGAACCACCACTGAGCACCAGGCGTGGAATTTCCGCGGAGGAGACAGCTTTTTCATCTCCCCGACATGTGTTTACTCTAGTTTTTTGCCTGCTGTCTTGTCCAAACTGGCACAACAGATCGCGCAGCCCGTCCTTGTCATCATAGAATCCATGTGAACCGATATGAAAGCGATTTCAATAAAAACAATGAAAGCGAATAAAAACCGGACATTCGCGGTACGGGACCTCAGCGTGTAAGTGCGATGTTCTGAATGCATCGATCTGATCGGCATCGAATCGCTTTCATGTCGCTCCAAATGCATTCTCCGATGATCTCTGACGGCGCAATCTGTTCTGCCAGTTTGGACAAGACAGCAGGGAAAAAACTAGTTTACGAGTTTATTTCTCGTATATAAGGCTTACGCCTTGCGAGACGTCATATATATGCACAAGAAACACATTGTCACTCCGTAGTCGCCGGTCTTCTTCTGACTTCGGCACATCAGAGTAGAACACGGCGATCCCATCAGTGTGCGCGAGGATCAGAGATGCGAAGAGCTGATTCCGGTGACGGTGGAGTACAGTGCATCTGTCTTCAACTCGGGTGGCGGCGCGGACGTCGGAGTTGAAGAGCTTCTTCAGCAGTTTCCGCAGGAGACACGCGAAGAACGGCATCCGGATGAAACGCGTCGGTGGAGCACAACGGACGAACCGGGAACCATCAGACTGGCTGCGCGGACTTTCAGCGAGACTTCGACTTCTCTGGCGGCGCGGGTGGAGTCGGGCGGCAGTGACTAGCTTCTTGGCAAGACGGCGGAACTACGGCTCCCTGGTGTTCCAGGCCTTCTGGGAGCCAGGGCGATCATTACACCAACAACGACGGCCGAGAACGACCGCTCACTCAACTCATTCGGCCCAGACAACCTCAGAGAGAGAGAGCGAGTGGACGACCCGACCGATCGCTGGGGACACAAATGAAAGACTGAGAAATGCGGAAAAACTAGAGTAAACACATGTCGGGGAGATGAAAAACAAGAAATAAGACACCGCGACACGCGAAAGCCGGGTTCCGCCGCGATCACCCTGGCGCGTCGCGTGTTTTCTTTCGTTTTTCTTTTAGCGGCGCGTGCTGGCGCGCGTTCGTGCTGTCACGTTATATAGTCGAATTCAAAAAACTTGTACCCTTTTCGTCGCGTGGTCCTGACACGCCATTTTTGCACGTTCGCGGCGTGTGGTCGCGTCGTTCATAAGGCGAAATCGTGAATTTGGTGAACTGTCTGTAGTCTTCGCCGTTTTACTCCAAGGTTTCGTGCGTTTTTTGGAAAAGCGCAAGCGTAGTCCTCTTCCTTAGTCAATTGCGCGTCGAATGAGCGCCGACTCGCAGCAAATGGAGCTTTCCTCACGGAGGAGTAGCATTTTTTCGAAACGCCTAGCAAGAATTTCCATCTTTTTGGCCTATTTTTGTGGATTTTCACGTTGTAAACGCGTCCTATCCTATCCTGTTCGCGTCCTACTCGTCTCGTGTGTTGTATTTACGCCAATGACTTTCATTATAACAAGATCAACAGCAAAAAATAACAGCATAACAAGTTAACAGACAGTAAATATAACTACTCTTCATCTGAAGAGTCGTAGCTGGCGTCGAAATCAAGCATACGGGAATCCACTCCAGCAAACGAGGAGCTGTGTAGGTCAAGATACTCGCTTTCTACCTTTAATGTGTGCTCAAAATAATTCCGATATGCAGTAACGGGAAGTGTGTCAAATGCTCTTCGCATGTGTGCCATGACTACGTCTAATTTGTCCGTGTGTGTGATTTGGCTTCGAATGTACTCTTTTGAATATGCCCACAGCATCTCTATTGGATTAAGAGTGCAATGGTATGGTGGAAGTCTCAGAATCTCCACACCAGCCTGTTTGCATCTCTCATCAACGAAAAACTTTTTGAATGAATCACGTCCTCCTTTCTCCGCATAGAAAATCGACAGCTTTTCTAACAAAATGTCCCTAGACCACCCTTCGAAAGCTTCCTCTCCGTGTTTATTCAAAAACGTGGCTATCTCTTTTCTGTTGCTCCTCGTGCTGGGAGGACTCTCAAGAACTCTTCCATGGTACGGAGCATTATCAATAATTAAGCAAACTTTGTCGCTTCTCGCAAGAAGTTTGGGGATGACCTTCTCCAGCCACTCCTCGAAAACCTCCGCGCTCATGGATCGATGATAGTCAGCATCATTCGCTGTTCCCGATGTGAACATGAGCAGAACGTCGTCTACGGGTCCTTCTTCAGTAATGGCGTGAAGAACAATAGCTCTTTTGCCTCTTGTGGTCGGTGCCGAAGGTCCGAAGCACAACCCTTTCATCTGGAGCTCTGCGAGTGGCGAGGTTGGAGTCCAATCGTGATGATGAGTCATGCCTTCAAAGCACCACGTCTCGTCGCAATAAACGAGAACGCAATGTTCATTTCGAAGCTTCTGGATGCGCTCAAGGTACCGTAATCGCTTGTGAATTACGTCACCTGTCTCGGTCAGGTTATAGCGACCATTGACCTTCTTGTACCTAGACAATCGAATAGAACCGGCAAAAAATGAGGGACTACCGGTATCCGAGGCCAATTATGAGCCGACGGAGACTGCTAATAGATTGGGGAATGCAGTCAGATACTGCTTCAATAGACTTCAACGCGTCCAGAATGTCGTTCACAACAACCGGTTTCCCTATTCGATACCGTTTGTCGATCTCCTGTTCGAGAAGGTGAACGACAAGTGGATCAGATTCTTCAACCATTCCCTCAGATCGTTCCTTGTTTGAGAGTGAAAGTCTTGGTCGGCAGCCGGGGAGTCTTCTGTTTTCTTGACCCTCGACTGCTACGTTCGTGGACTTGTTAAATCGGTAGAACTCTGAGAGAGTCTTTGTTCGGATACCGAGCATTTGTGACGCTAACTGCAGTCCGGTAACACCAAGGCCTTTGTTCATCTTGCAGAACGCATCACAATATCTTTTCACATCTCCGAATGCCGCCTTTGATTTGCTACAAAACCATGAGCTTTTCAGCGGCGGAGTAGGCGGTGGAAGATTGATCTTCGATGTTTCGGTTTTCTAAATTATGTTGCTCCATTTCAGAACTTATCGTATATACAGACTTTGCTCATCTCTCGACCAGTCACCTGGGCCTTCCAGAAAGCACTCACATGTTTCAATTCGTTCTCTTTCTTCCGTGTCCTCTCTTGCGACTCAAAAGCTTCAGTTTCATACTTATCGCTGCGGCTTTCAGCGATTGCCAACAACCGTCGCAATTCAACGGTTTCTGATTCAATCGAGCTTAGAGAGGATTGAAGGCGCTTTATCTCGAGTTTGGCGTTTGTGAGCTCCTCTTTCATGGCGAGCAACTCGAGCTCCTTCTTCTTTTCTGCGCCTAGACGGCCCAATTCGCGTCTCTTCTTTGTCGACGCCTTCGCACGTGGCATATTCTTAGTTTTCCGCATTAACACAGTTCAAGTATAAGCCCATACGAGACGAGTAGAACTGGATCGAAACATTAGGGATCTCATAAAGTGGAGCGGGATTCCCTCCAGTCTTGCATTCTCCTTGGCGCATGGCATATTAAAAGCGTCTGGAGGAGTTGAGTTAGCGGCGAAGTTTCCTCCTTATCATGTCTATAGACGACGCCTTGATAATACCAGACGTGAAGCCCTACCTTCGATGAAGGATAAGTTTAACCTTCCGGATGAGTTCACAACTACTCTTGATCAATTGGGTCAAGAGGAAAAGTTTCTGCTCTGTTCCTCAGAGGAATTGATGATCTACGTTTTTGCCACAAAGAGTGATATCAAACTCGCTGCGTTTTCTGACATTGTAGTTGGCGATTCGACCTTTGACGCTGCTCCCGTAGGTTGGCAACTATTGACTTTACATATGAGGTACAAAATCAGTGCGCACAATGACTATGAATGGACCACCTTCCTTCACGCAATTATGAAGAAGAAGTGTGAGTCTTCATATGAATATATCTTTAAAGCGTTGGCATCAGAATGGAATTCATTAGGTCTACTCGCGCGACAGCGCTTCTTTCGTTTCGATTACGAAAAAGCACAACTCAACGCAGCTGAAACCATATTCGGTGAAGGGAATGTTGGTGGATGCTTGTTCCACTATACACAGGCTGTTATTAGGAATATGAAATCGAACGGTCTTTGCATGCTGTATAAGGATGACAAAAGTTTTCACGATTTCATGAGAAATCTATGCGCACTCCCGCTTCTTCCCGCGCATCTTATATTCCCTGCCTGGACTATTAATTTGAGTCACCCGCCTGTGTACAATGATAAGACAACAAATGATCAAATCTCTAAGTTCGCAGCGTATTTTGAGTCGCAATGGATTAGGTTGACGCCTTTGCGACATTGGAATTTCTGGTTAGCCGATGTAAGGACTACCAATGTAGCTGAGGGGTTTCATTCTCGCCTTCAACAACACCCACTGGTTAAGAAACACCCAAATGTTATCAGCTTGGTCTCATTTATTAGGATGTGGCAAAGTGAGCAGTCCACGCGCAAACATCAACTCCAGTCAGGCGCAAAGCCCAAAGCTAGGAATCCTAAGTACGAGCGCTTAAACGAACGTCTTAAAAACGTATTCGAGTCGTTTAAATCCGCTAGTAATGACAATAAACCCGGCTGCGCGCGAATTCGCGCCCTCCAGGTACTAAAAGCCAATTAGCCTGTAGCCCTGCGGGCGGCAAGATTGGCGCTCATGGATAGGGCTGAAGCTGGGGCCAAAAAACTGTAGCCCTGCGGGCGGCAAGACACCATAGCCCTGCGGGCGGCAAGATTGGCGCTCATGCAAAAAGCTGAAGTTGGGGCCTAAAACTGTAGCCCTGCGGGCGGCGAGAAACCATAGCCCTGCGGGCGGCAAGACACCATAGCCCTGCGGGCGGCAAGATTGGCGCTCATGCAAAAAGCTGAAGTTGGGGCCTAAAACTGTAGCCCTGCGGGCGGCGAGAAACCATAGCCCTGCGGGCGGCAAGACACCAACAGCCCTGCGGGCGGCAAGATTGGCGCTCATGTAAATGGCTAAAGTGGGCGAAAAAACTGTAAAGTTTCAGGAAACTCGAACTGAAAACACTGCTGGTTACAAAATAGGCAAAAAATCACTCAAAAACAGCAAAAAAAACTCAAAGCCTAACAGCACCAGAGAGATAGTGGAACTATCACTTCCAGTGATATCGCGAAGTATCTCATTGACTGTAGGGTTGCAATTGCCGAATTCACCCCAGCTGGTACGACGACGAAGTCGCTAAAAAAGCGGAAATTGGACTCTAACCCCACTAGTCTAAGTACGTCCACTAACTTTACTGGTTCTGTTGTTGTTAGTATGCCTAGTGAAACTGTTCCTAAACTAACTAAAAACGTATCAACTCCAACTCCAAAAGAAGAGGAGTCTGATGATGATTACTTGGAAATTGTAAAAGATTTCGACACTGATGTTAAGTATTTCTTCCTGCCACCTAACATGCATGACGTCATTCGTATTGCTTCTCTCTTGTCAGTGAATTTGCCATCTAACGTCGGTATAAATTCTTGCGCCAGCACAAGTTTTACGCTTTCTGCTGTTCCCATAAATGTTGGGCGTTCAAAGTCAGATAGAGCTTGTGGTTTCCGCACTCTGATACAGTGTATTTTCGGTCCAGGAACGGACGAAAAGCTTCATCTGATCTTGAGAGAATACATATGTGATTTCGTAGAACGACATTCTAAATTGTCTCCCATGCCTAACTGGATAACTGGCCGAGCTTCCACCACAGTGGATTTGCAAACGCACATCAGATGTATGAGACATAGCAGAACATGGATTACTGATCTGGAAATTGAGGCCGCTGCGCATGCGCTAGACGTAAATATTTTCGTTTTCGACACCATACTGGAAGTATGGACTACTTACTTTTCGAAAGGAGCAAAAACTGTTCGACCGACGTGCTTGGTCAACCATCCTCGGTATCATTTTGAGCCAGTTTATGGAATCAAAACAAATTAAGTATACACAATACAGCCCTTTTCTTCTCTCCCGGGGTGCTGAGTGTTCTCCACCTTCAGCACACCGTAATTAGTGGACTTTTGCTGTATTTTGTATGTTCACCTTCCACCATGTCTTTGTTATCTTCTCACCCATTGTTATTGTTCTGAATACACTCGGTTTCGTATTCCTTAGTCGTCCTACACGAGAGATTCCAAAGCAAAAGACCTAACGGGCGACAATTCCTGTTCTAAATACTTGCAACAGCCGAACAGGCGACATTTACTGTTCTAAATATTTAGGTCCCGACACGAACGCCCTGTGTTCTAATTCGGTGTTCTAAATCGTTCAACAAACCTGCCGACACCAGCGCATTGAAAGGAGCGAACGAACGCACGAAATATTTGCCTTTCTTCAATGTGCTGGAGCGAATTCTCGGTCTCGCCGCGCGGTGATTGATCGCTTTTGTGGAGTTCGAAAAAAAATGGACTATAGTTTTGAGTGCTTACTCACATTTCGTGCCAACTTTTGATGCAGAGCGAGCTTTTTATGTTGAAACTGTCCTTTTTCGTCGTTTACAGTGAACTTTTATTGAAAAGTAAACAAATAACTAACTGAAGAGCTGGACGGCGTAGCTTTCAGAGTAGCAAAAAAAAATGTCCCACCGACTGGGTTCTTCCTACGTTGTTATGGTGCTCGGACACTTGCGCCACTGACATTTGCGCCACCGACATTTGCGCCACAGACATTTGCGCCACTTTTCTGGTCTCACCGCGAAAA
Organism: Steinernema hermaphroditum; assembly: GCA_030435675.1. Taxonomy (NCBI): domain Eukaryota; kingdom Metazoa; phylum Nematoda; class Chromadorea; order Rhabditida; family Steinernematidae; genus Steinernema; species Steinernema hermaphroditum. The sequence continues at coordinate 9,758,140 of CM059622.1, forward strand.
GCCTTTTACGCACAATACTTTTAAATTTTAAACGGAGAGCATGTTGTGTTCAGATGTCTAGGCGCATGTCACTGAGGTTTCAGCAAGCGAAGCGAGCCCCCTCTTTGCTTATGTCGTAGACCTAGGTTTGCCTTAGGAACATGCCTAGATGTTTAATATTGCGGGCCATGGCCTAATGACCTAACATCCAGGCTTGGCTTAGGCTCATACCTATTGATTTTATGCGTGCCCGAAAACACGAAATTCAAGATTAAGAATTTTATCTGAATTCAGATGTCTAGGCGCATGTCACTCAAACTCGTCTATAAATGCCAGGCCATAGTTGTGAGACACAGGCTGTGACTCAAATTTTTGTTTGCGATTTTTAAGTTTATTCATATATGTCCTAGTCGTAGCTTACATGGTGAGACACAGAAAGTATCGAACACAGCTCACGACTTACCGTTCCTTCTCCAGTTATCAATTAAAGGGATTCGTAAAAGGCTTTTCGTGGTGAGACCAGAAAAGTGGCGCAAATGTCTGTGGCGCAAATGTCGGTGGCGCAAATGTCCTAGTACCGTTGTTATAAACAACAGCAGACACGAGTTTCAAGTTGTACTTAGTAACGCTGTGTGTGCTGTCCATTCCAATTCCCTTCCCCATACTCTATCAGCAGCTCTTTCTGCCTCTGGGTCATGATCCATATTTGCATTCCATCGCCGTGTTCGTTCACTGGCAATTGAAATCAAAAAAAGAGCTCCGAATCACTCTCCGCACGCAAGCGGACACTTTCGAGATCCTCCTTAGACATTCGATACGTACTTGAATTGTAGACAGAGATGCCAACGAGTCCGAAAACGAGTCCGGACTCGGACTCGATAGAAACTCGATGGGATTTCGGACTCGTTCGGCATCACTGATTGTAGATCCGGTCGTAGTAGAGTAGGTTCTGCTTATTCATGTACTTTAGTCTCCCGCCATGACGAGCTGGAATATGGAATAGCGCACTCGTTAATCTCTAAATTCTACCTCCGATTTCTTTGATTATGAGTTCGTATGGCTTTCGGGTTCGTAGCAAAATTATTAAGAATTGCTTTTCCGCTTCCATCAGCTTATTACAGCGATGTGCAGCGTCGAGATCGTGGCCAGTGTGATCGAGACAGTAAGTTACAGTAACTTTACCACATGTGGACACCTTTGCCTACACACCGGGTAATTTTAGTTGATTTGTATAAAGAACTCACAACTCAAGCTCTTCAGTTAGTTATTTGTTTACTTTTCAATAAAAGTTCACTGTAAACGACGAAAAAGGACAGTTTCAACATAAAAAGCTCGCTCTGCATCAAAAGTTGGCACGAAACGTGAGTGAGCACTCGTGACAGCACGAACGCGCGCCAGCACGCGCCGCTAAAATAAAAACGAAAGAAAACGCGCGAAGCGCCAGGGTGATCGCGGCGGGACCGCTAGACTGCCGTAGTTTTTCGTCTTTTCGCATTTTTTCAATGGGGATTTCGTACTCCCTGTCTTTTTTCGTCATTTTCGAGCGAACTAGAGCGTTTCGCGGAAATTCCAACGTCAAATTTGTGCAGAATTAAATGCTCCATCGAATGACATGTCACTCGAGTTCCCAAATTCAATAGTCGCAGAGAAATTAAGCGATTTATGAAAAAGTGATGAATAGATACAAATAATGCTCCATTTTTGCGTTTCTAATCGTCATCATCTAAAGCTACTTCATGTTCTGATTCATCGGTGCTATCGTCCGAATTCGCACCGTCAGTGATTTGATCGTCTAGGTGAACTTCTACGCTGTCATACTCAAGACAGCGATCTACTTCCGCAATGGCATTCTCGAAGCATTTTTTCTGCACAACTTTGATCCAATGGGTGTTATATCAGAAGGAAAGAGGACCATGAGGTGATTTAGCGTAATCTCAAGTATCCGAGCGGTGACAGGTCAAAATAATCGCTATATCGGACCTCCTCCATCTTTCTGATCTTCTCTCTAAGCATTATTTTCTCTCATCAAGTTCTCATTTGCACTTTACAGATCATTGACGCGCGTTTCAGAGCGTCGCAGTGCACCTGAAATCTCTAAAAGGTCAAGATTGTGGAGTCATTGAATCTGGTTGCGACTGCACCTGACTAACATACGGCAACCGCTCTTCCTCCCTCTACGCTTCAAACAAACATTCATTCGCGCTGCCTTAGCTATTTTCCAGCGTGTTACAGCTGATGTACGGCCCACGACGCTCAAAAATACGCATAGAATCGGGAAAATATCTCCTCTCATTACAAAGATGAGTTAATTTCTCTGCGCACACGGCGCGAAATCAAACAAATCTGTGCGCATTCGAACGCACAGAGCTTTTGCTACATTTTCAACGTTGGAAATCCGAAAATACGCCCTCGGCATCGAGATATGCACAAATCATTCACGAAACCTGCGAATCCCATTAGGAGCGAACATCTGATTCTTACTAACAGCGCCAATTTCGTGTCAGGACGCGTACCCCAATCCGTTTACATCGACTATATTTCTTGTTTTTCATCTCCCCGAAGTGTGTTTACTCTAGTTTTTTCCCTGCTGTCTTGTCCAAACTGGCAGAACAGATTGCGCCGCTCGTCCTTCTCATCAGAGAATGCGTTTGGAGCGACATGAAAGCGATTCGATGCAGATCAGATCAATGCATTCAGAACATCGCACTTACACGCTGAGGTCCCGTACCGCGAATGTCCGGTTTTTATTCGCTTTCATTGTTCTTATTGAAATCGCTTTCATATCGGTTCACATGGATTCTATGATGACAAGGACGGGCTGCGCGATCTGTTGTGCCAGTTTGAACAAGACAGCAGGCAAAAAACTAGAGTAAACACATGTCGGGGAGATGAAAAAGCTGTCTCCTCCGCGGAAATTCCACGCCTGGTGCTCAGTGGTGGTCAAACGATCCGCCAGAGATAGATCTACAAAACAATGTTGAGTTTTTTCAAAATCACATCTCGTACGCGAAGAAAGGCGCCATTCACGCACAAACTCAAAAATGCCATTGTAATTTCAGCGCTGTACGAACATACGATTCTTATAACGCCGCGAAAGGCGTGGCGGGAGCACTCGCCGTTTTACCGAGAGATTTTTTAATCTGACTGTATATGGGAGGCTACCAAAACAACGATCGAACGCTAGAAAACCACGTCACAGCGGTTTCCACAAGGCTTGCCACTTGCTCTTGGGTCGCCACACATTGTTTCGAGTCAAATACATCAAGGTCCTCATCCAGGTACCTAGGCAGTTCGTCTGATACAGAGCTTTCGAGTAGTTCCGCATAGTATGCGTGTTCTTCGAAGGTGCCATAATCATTCTTGACGATGTGTTTTATGGAATCCATCCCAGAACAGGATATGATCGCAGAGGCTAAGTCCTGCAACAAGGAATGAGACGCATACCGGAGAAGAAGCAAACAAACTCTCGGGGACAAGTTGTACTTCGCCCTAATAGCGATACGGAGTTGTGGAGTGTCGAAACAGAGACTGACGACCCCCTTGATGTTGAGAAGCACAGATTCGATGCTTCTTTTCACATCCTGGAAATCACTCGCCTTAAAGACATAACTGCGCTAATGTGGTTACATGGGACAGAAAATCGAACTTGAAGATCACTGTGCGGGAGTCCCGAACTGGGAGAAAACTCTGCTTCATGTTCTCCGACTGATCCTGCGACAGCTTGTTGTTCAGTTCTCTGAAAGACAACAACTAAAGAAGAGATAGGCAACGCCAACCTCTGTGCTGAAACTATTCTCGTTTGAACTAGGAGCAGATTACGCAGAGTTTTGGGCTGCGCTTCACGCTCGGCAGCGGCTGCAATTTGATCACTGAGACCCGCGATACCGTCCAACACGAAGCATAGTTCGGGCGTCTCCGTAAGGAGCAAGAGAATCTGGAAGATACATATATCGGAAGAAACAAAACAAACTCTTCTTGCCTTTGAAGCAGCGAATACCACTTTGGGACCACCGTGCGTAAGGAGCTCTACCAACCCAACCGAAGTCGTCGAATCCTGAACAGAGCACATCTAGAGGAAGCCAAAAGCAGCCACATACCGAAAGAAGCACTTTCTTGTCGGTGCATTTCTTGCAAACGCTGTAGTACGCCTTCGCCACGTTATACATTCTTGTTTCCTCCGTCTCGGGCACGCCAACCCCGTTGACTTCTTCCATGTGCATCAGGGTGAAGGTTTTTCGATACTGAAACGGAATTTCCTCAACATTTTGGAGTCATCGGCACGAGCGCGGTACAAGGCCTCGCTGGGGAGCGTCTGAAGAAGCACGACGGACCGTAAACGCTTAAACTAACCGCAATTTCGGTAATCGGTGCGATACCACCTGTAAACATCAGCTTGAACGAACTTAGCAGGTCTCACGGCGTGTCAGCATAAGGGAAATTGGTTCACGAAAGCGTCCGCCGCTTCGTGTCGGGACCAGAGCCGTGCAGTCTCGGTCTCGTCTCGGTCTCGGAAGTCTCGGCCTTTTTTCCGCTCCGAAGCGCTTCGCACTTCTACGCGAAAAAGTACATTTCGTCTTCGCGTAGAAGACCACTAAACCTCCCCTCCTATCCCATAAACACCAAAGATACGTCTCTTGTAACAGTAGGGATGCTTTATGCAGCTCACTCGGTAAATTAACAATGATACGGTAAACAACGGAACAACGGTAACACGTATCAACAGAACAAAGAACAACGCACAAAGCGGGTAACACCCGTGTACAACATAAATACTAGAGGAAATCGAAGGAGGCGGACGCGGTAGGCACAGTTGTGGCCGAGACTTCGATGTAGGCATCCAAGGTGGCTTGACGTTTCCATCCGCCAAACCTCATCACTTCATCAATTGGCGCGCCGTTAGCAATTGCAGCTGTCGCAGATCCGCCACGGAATCCATGTAGAGTCAGGTCCTTTCGGAATCCAAGCACATTTGCGAGTCGGGCTAGTTCTTTCCTCGCTGCATCGTAGGAGAAAGCGGCCTTTGGATTCTTGAGGTTCGGGAAGACGAACTTTGATGCTGGAGCCACGCGCAGCCAGTCCTGCAGAATCTCCACCGCACAGAATGAGGATGATGACTTCTGAATTGGCGTAATGCGGGGTGGTCCTTCCTTGCGAGTCTTGTCCTTCAGAACGCGGATAGTCACTTCTGAAGTCGAGAAGACGAGGTCCTTCCTCAAGAGGCGCAGGCCTTCGGATGGGCGGAGGCACCCTGCGAACAAGAGGCACAAGTAGGCTATCATACGGCGATCCTTGACGACGGTCGATTTCCATCCTGCAATTAGACGGATTTCGGCCTCGGTTACCTTCTGGCGGTGTTGGACAGGCGGCGCTTGACGCCGGAGACCCTCCAGGAACGCACGGATCCAGACAGACTCTACTGGGTTGTGGCCAGGCAAAAACTTAAGGTGCCACTTGAGGGCGGCGGCGACCGATTGAACCACGGATGTGGAGGATGTAGAATAACTGGCCAAGAAATGCTAAGATTTCTTCCGTAGTCGGAGTAGTACTTTCCTCTCCGAAGCACTGCGTGCTTCTCCGCGAAAAAGCCTATTTCAGCTCCGCTCACAGCAGCTGGCCTACTCGATAACCCACGAACTACACCCAACATAACAGGTGAACGTTTACTCAGTTCAAAGCGGTCATATACAATCAACAACAACCCATGAACCTTCACCAACTAATCATTAACAAACAACAACAACAAATTGGCATCAACAAGAACACATCACCATCCACATCAGGGCATCTTCGGCAACCGGCTAAACGCAGAAGACGTGGTAGGCACCGTCTCGTTTGACACCTCCACGTACGCTTCCAAAGTTTCTACACGCTTCCAACGTCCAAAACGCATAAGCTCCGTTCTTGATAGCTTCTGTAGCCGCGCCCCCTCGGAAACCGCGAAGAGTTATGGGGTTCTTGACTCCGAGTTCCGCGGCCAGGCGCTTCCACTCGCGACGCGCGGATCCGTAGGACATGTGTTGGAATGGCTTCGACAGACTTGGAAAAACGAACTCCGACATCGGGGCGACTTGCAACCACGCCTCCAAGAGTTGAACGGCACAAAGGCAGCTTGAAGAGTTCTCAGTTCTCCGGACAGGCACCCACTTCGCGGGGCCCTTCTTGTTAGTCTTGTCGGCTTCTATCTTCAGCATGACGCCATCACAGGTGAACTTTAAGTCGTCTCGGCGAAGCGAAGCACCTTCCATCGGACGTAGACAGCCAGCGAACAACAAGGAGACATAGGCGATAATCCTTCGGTCCTTCGGAGCAGGCGACTTCCAGGAGGCAATTAGACTCATGTCAGCTGAGGTGATCTTGGATCGATGGACCGGTGCTGGTGCCGACCGCCGCACTCCTTCCATGAAGTTCTGGATCCAAACAGATTCCAACGGGTGTTCTTCCATTAAGTTGAAATACCACTTGATCGCTGCTGCCGTCATCGAAACGCTTGATGCCGATCTAGACTCGTGGAAGACCACCGATAAGTATGTCAACACCTCGGAGCTGCTGACACAGCTCTTTGGCTCCTTCCTCCAGCTCAGAAACTTCGTAGCCATCTGGGTATAACGGCGCACAGTCGACGATTCCCTTGCCGCTCTGATCACCGCGATGGCCTCTTCAACAATGGGTGGTGAGAGGAAGCTGCCAATAGCCTGATGAACCTTCGCGAACGGATCTAAATTGTACTCCTTGTAAGTTAGGGAGGGTGGGAGTGGTTTAACCAATTCAAGATCTCCAAACAAAAACCTCAAATGACCGTTGAACAGACAACGCAAGATGAAGAAAAACCCACCCTTTCAAACGCCAGTGCTACCTGCGGCCCAAAAGACCGTAACCCAATCAATCACGTCGGGACCGCCAGCTGCTTTAGATCGCTGCGCTAAAATCCGCCTTCCGTGTTGTCTCCAGCTGTAGAACTTGTTGATCGACGCTTCATAACGAGCCAGAGTCGATTGTTCACGGGAGGCCCGGATAGTGGCGATGAGACGATCAGCTACACTTGATTGAATAAAGGAGCACAAAGCGGGTTTGATGTTGGCGAACGGATCTAAATAACCAAACATAGAGCACACACATAGCGTGAAAACCTGAGGGCGGGTTATGGGAGGGCTATCAGTCTCAGCTTAAACAAAGAATTTCCAAAATATTCAAAATATTTGCGGGTGAACTGAAAGCAAGATGAAGAAACGCCGTTCGATTTCTCATCTGCGTATCGATCCCAAATCGAACCTACGACACCTGCTACTCAGCTAAACTTCGTTTCGAGACCCGCAGTGGTCTCAAACACGCTACGACGAAATAGTCATTTCAGTCTCGGTCTCGGAAAAGTGCCGAGACTCTCGGCGAGACTTTGGTGTTCGGTCCCACATGGAATGCGTGATTCAATTAGAGGAAAGGTGCTCGGTGGGGTGCGTCAAGGTTTGTTGAACAATATAGTTCGTACGCTCGCCGACTTAGTACAAACGGGGTGTTCGCTGCAAGACCGAGATAGTACAGTAAATGTCATATGCTGAACCACTTTGTACAGTACAGTATGACACATAGTACACCGCAGGGGGATCGGTTCAGCGCCGATACTACGGAGAATGCCATATGTTGAACCACTTAGTACAGTTGTCTTTCATGAATGATAGTTCCTGTTTCAAGCACAGCTCGTATTCTTTCAGCAGTGATTTGATCTTTCGACGGTCATTTATCTCTTTGATTTACACGATTTATTTACACGATTTATCTTCCCGAATCAACGGCTTACGCCGTGCAGGACGTCTCATATATGCACAAAGAAGAACATAGTCACACCGTGGTCGCTGATTTTCTTCTGATTTCGGTGGAGCAGACGAATCCGAATAGAATGCAGCGCTCCCATTAGTTTGCGCGGGCATCGAAGTCGTGAAGAGCTGATTCCGGAAGTGGAATAGCGGTGGAGTAGAGCCAACGGATCGGAGAGTCATCTTCGGTTCGGCTGGCGGCGCGGACTTCTGAGTTGAAACGCTTCTTCGGCTTCTCTGGCGGCGCGGGTAGAGTCGGGCGGTCGTGACGGGCTTTTTGGCGAGACGGTGGAACTACGGCTCCCTGGTGTTCCAGGCCTTCTGGGAGCCGGGGCGATCATTGCGCCAACAACGACGGCCGAGAACGACCGCTCACTCAACTCATTCGGCTCAGACAGCCTCAGAGAGAGCGAGAGCGAGTGGACGACCCGACCGATCGCTGGGGGCACAAATGAAAGACCTATCTCTGTGAACAGGTTGAAAATGAAAAATTTTCTCTCTGGATTGAGTTTTGAGTCCCGTCCAAGGAGTGGAGACGTCGAATCTTTGAATCGGCGGAGAATCCGTCATTTCGCTCAGAAGTTGAGTGAAGTTGAGCTGAACGCATGAAAACATCGAGGGAGAGTCCACACCTCGACACTCGGAAGTACTACAGAAACCTCACACGATGACTTCGGACTCCTTTCCACTTCTGTACTAAGTCGGCGTACTAACTGGTACAGCGTGAGGTATTTCTGAACCGATACCCCTGCGGTTACTAAGCCAGTATGCTGTACTGTTCGGCGTATGACATTTACTAGACTATCTCGGTCCTGAACCGATTCCCTTGCGGTGTATTAAGTCGGTATACTGTACTGTACAAAGTGTACAAAGTCGTTCAACAAACCAGGCAACACCGCTCGGTGGTGGCTGCGAACGACGACAAACGTCGTCATTCGAGGCAGCACGAAGCAGCAGAAGCAGCACCAGCGGCAAAATCAGGCAAATCACTGTGGGACCCCAGGCGGCAGTGTCGTCGTTCGAAGCAGCATAAGCAGCGAGCACTGAAGCCAACTGTCTACTGCTTATGTTAGACACATGGTAACTTATCCCCCACCAGCTCATACCACAAACATATCGTAGGTAACTTATGCCATGGACACCGACACCACACTGTACATTTCATAGGATTTTTTGGTTTTTTTTTGTAAAAATTGACATCCATGTTCCGTTGAACGTAATTATATCTTCGGTCCATCAGGTGCTTAATGAGTGCTCATTTGGGCTAGAAGCTTTATGCAATTTTCGGAAGTGGCTGTTGTCTACACATTTCCCTTCCATTCGTAATTTTGCAGATGCTGTGGGTGAGACATAACATACAGGTATGCAAGGGGTCAGTCTTCGATGCACGCCTAAGGCTTCTAAATAGTGTATTAGGGAAAAGGTTGTATCTATCCTGGGGTAGAAGGTAAAGGCCGAAATCTACAAACACTTCAAGGGCGCAATTGGACATTACATTCGTGTTCGACTTTTACATACCAAAAATGTCACAGAATGTGCTTTAGTGTAGTCTCAAGCATTATTCTCAATACGTTCGACCTTCTAATAATCCCAGCCTTCACAAACGATCAACACGGGTCTTTAATTACTGCGAGACACCCATAGACAGATTTACCCTTCAGATAATTGGTTTACTGCAAAGAAACAAATTAACCTTAGGGACTGTTTCTGAAGTTTAGAGTGTCCCACAACGGCAGAACTGTCATGACTACAGTGTGTCCGTTTGGCTACGCAGAACATATCTCCAGAAATTCTTGTTTCTTGTTTGACCATCTTCCCTTTAAAGGGACCAGGTCATGGAGGAAAAAAGTTTTTTAAAAAATCTGAAAAAATTCGTGCCCGTGTTTTCGAGGTTGCTGAACACGATGGTGAGTGGCGATTCTAAGTTCGCCAAGTAGTTTCCTAGAAACAGAACAAGAGGCGCGATCTGTGTTTTGTCACGCGGGACGCTGGTCCCGACGCGATTTGCGCGGCGAATGCGATTCGCGTACTGTAGTTTCATCATTTTCTGCCGGTTTTGCTAACTTCTGAGGGACAAAACAGCTTCAAAAGCACTTTTTTCGACTTATTTCATTATTGCATCGCTGGAAAGACGCACATGTTCAACAGGCGCCGCTTCCATCTCATCTCGACGGTCGGATTGGTGAGGAACTGCTTGTACTGTTTGAATACATTCCATCCACTGCAGATTCTTCGGCTTATTTCTTTTCCATGGTCGCGAACAAGTCGGACTTCTTGACCCAACTAAACGAAGGATTCTACTCGTTCTACTTCACTTCCGTTCAGCAGGATCGACGTAGGTTTTGTTGATATCAGCTTGGTTTTACTTGCGTTTATCTTCAGTCCAGCTCGCTGAGATGCTTCATTCAATTCGTCCAAGAAGAGAAAGATGAAATACGCGTGGAAACTCGCAAATGAAGACGAAGAAAAGTGGTCGAAACGCCTGAATGACTGGAGGCCAATCGTTTCGAGACCACTCGGACGACCCAGAACAAGATGGCGAGACGACATCCCGAAAGCGCTGAGGACACAAGCGTGGCAGAACCAAGCGAGAAGAACGACATGCGCCAATGGTTGAACATAATGGGATCCGCTTAATGTAAATGAATGATACGGAATAAATGTTAATGTTGTCACTTGCTCGCGTTATTTCTAGTACAGAAAAGGGTCTTCACCATGATTTTGGCGATTTCGAGGGTTAGTTTCACATGAAACGCTCCATATTCCTTTTCATCCGATGTTATTATAAGTTTAAGAGTTTTGAAATGCCAAACCACCATAGAAATAACCCTATAGTCGACGCGGAAAATCTTATGCAAAAATCGGGAATGGTCCCGCAACGAAAATTTTTGGCGCGAAAAGTGCCTAGCGGTCGATTTACAAGGGGATTTCGGAGTTTCGGCAGAGAATCGTGAAAATCTCGTGCAGTTTCACGGATTCGATAAAAAAAACCGTACAAATGTTCTCCAGGCTCTGGCGAACATTTTGCGCCCTGGGTTGTCGGAATTCGCTGCATTTCCACAGATTCTATACGTTTTTACGATAACAGTGTTGTTCCACGTGGAGACTGACCTCAATATTGATCGTTTTTTTTAGATATTTTACCTTCAAAATAGCAAAATGAACAAGGAAATAACAAGAAAGATCATTAATCGGTTGCATATGAATCCGACTCTTCTTCCGATGAAGAGCGATAAGCCATACCGGCAAATGAACCTGTATGTAGGTTCAGCAACTCAGTCTCTTTGTTCTGCGCATGACTTCATCAAACGATTCTTCGACGAAATGTGTGCGTCGCATGGGGTTAAGCCGGTTAGATTCCCCCCTTATCACGCAGAATTAAATCCAATCGAACAAGTCTGGGGTTAAAAGCGCTATGAAGCGCTAGAGTGAAGCGCTATGTGCGAGACCATCTCGTACTTCAAGACAAGATCGCCAATCTTACCTGAGAAGCTTGTGAATCTATTCCAGCTTCGTATATTAGAGGCTTCTATAGAAATGCGCAGAACAAAGAGACTGAGTTGCTGAACCTACATACAGGTTCATTTGCCGGTATGGCTTATCGCTCTTCATCGGAAGAAGAGTCGGATTCATATGCAACCGATTAATGATCTTTCTTGTTATTTCCTTGTTCATTTTGCTATTTTGAAGGTAAAATATCTAAAAAACGATCAATATTGAGGTCAGTCTCCGCGTGGAACAACACTGTTATCGTAAAAACGTATAGGATCTGTGGAAACGCAGCGAATTCCGACAATCCAGGGCGTAAAATGCTCGCCAGAGCCTGGAGAACAGTTGTACGGTTTTTTTTTCATCGAATCCGTGAAACTACACGAGATTTTCACGATTCTCTGCCGAAACTCCGAAATCCCCTTGTAAATCGACCGCTAGGCACTTTTCGCGCCAAAAATTTTCGTTGTGGGACCATTCCCGATTTTTGCATAAGATTTTCCGCGTCGACTATAGAAAGTGAATTAAGTCGAAACACAACGCTTTGCCTGACCTCGCTGCTCGGAACTTCGAACGACGACACTGCTGTCTGCTGCCTGAGGTCCCAGAGCGATGTGCCTGAATTCGCAGAAAAAAACTGATGCTGCTTCTGCTGCTTCGTGCTGCCTCGAATGCTGCCTCGTTCGAAATACCCACCAGGTGCTCAATGTCCCACCTACCATACACCAAATCAATAAGATCAGAGAATTCATTGTGGGACCAAAATTGTAAATTGCAGCAGGTCTACCTTACAAAAGATTTCTGCTCGTGGAATTGAGGTGTCAGGACACTTCATCCCCGGGCACTTCATCCCCGCGCAGTTCATCCCACAGGCAGTTCATCTCACAGGCAGTTCATCCCTCGGGCAGTTCATCCCACGGGCAGTTCATCCCACGGGCAGATCATCCCACGGGCAGATCATACCATAAACCGTTCTGTTCACCGCTTCAATCTCTGCAACCAGAACACTTGAAATGTAACTAACTCATTACCGCAGCTACTTCCGTCGCTTCACACTTGTGGTGCTGCTGGGTGCAGCCAACATTTTGTATTGGGTTTAACATCCAGGCTTCGCCTGGGCAAACCCCGGCTTAGCTTAGGCTCTGGCTTAGGACTATGGCTAGATTTTAAGGTAGCGGGCGAGCGAAGCGAGCCCCGTATTCATTTTTGTGCTTGGCCTCACATCCAGACTTGGCTTAGGCAAACCCCGGCTAATAAAGTCGAACGAAAGAATGCAGTGGTCATTGTTAAGTAGTCACTAGACCTGCCCGTGGGATGATTTGCCTGTGGGATGAACTGCCCGTGGGATAATATACCCGTGGGATGAACTGCTCGTGGGATGAACTGCCTGTGGGATGAACTGCCCGAGGATGAAGCGCCTAAGGACATGTACTTATGGGCATGTATGTGAATAAAAAAACTCTGTATCGCGTGGAAACTTTTATCGTTTTATGTAGAAATGCGTCAGTTTATATAACTAATGTTGCAAAAGATGGCCACAGAGGAGTTACCATTCGCTTACATATCATATCTGCCGAGGCTTTCAGGACTGGAAGTGTTAGAAAATGACGAATGCCTACAACACATAGTAAAAAATAGTCACGATTTCACGATTTTCACGATTTTACTTCATGAATCAAAGGCGTTACGCCTTGCATGACACCGATTAATAGACAACAGAGGATATCACTTGTAGACGGCTTCATTCCTGGCACGGCGTTGACGTCGAACCGGTGGGAGACGGCGCGCTTCACGGAACATCTGGGAATCGGCGAAACTCCGGAAATGGCGGCCGAACTTCTTCTTCTCGGGGCGTTTGAGGAGGCTTCTGCGTCAGAGGAGGCTTCTGAGCTCGCATCTGCTACGGAGAGATGAGTCCGTGGTTCGGGGGTTGCGTCTTCCTCAGTATTGGTGTCCTCAGAGCGTCGGCGACCTTCGGGATGACATCTCACGCAGCGTCGGGCGTCGGATTCCTGGCGCCGGACATCTTGTTGTCAGCGGTGGTGGGACTACGGCTTCCGGGTGTCTCAATTCCCTCTGGAAGCCGGAACACTCACAACTGCCACAGTGTTTGCTGTCTGACCAACCCGACGCTCAGAGAGCGACCGGAGGGACCGACCGCTCGCCACCGCGACACGAGTTTTTTTTTTCTCGCCACCGCGACACGAGTTTCCGAGATGAATTTCAGTCTCGGAAGTCTCGGTCCCGTCTCGGTCTCGGCGAGACTTTTAATTTGGTCTCGGTCTCGGTTTTTCAAAGTCTCGGTTTGCACAGCTCTGGTCGGGACCAGGCTACTTTGTGGGTAGTTTTGGGCCTGTAATTCCGTGTAGATCAGTCCGTTTGCACTAATTCCAACGGCAAATCACTAATGACGCCGAGAGCTATCGATTGATACAAAATTATCGGAAACTCAAAAAATTCGACTTTTTACGGTCATTTTTCGACGCGTTTTCCAACTTTTCTCGACGCTCAGGACACTAGAACGAAATCCATCCGATGAATTTGTGCGTTAGAGCTCACTGAGCATTTTGCGTACCGATTGAACGAAAACTACGCAATCTACGAGAAGTTATTTCGCACTTATGGCAGGGCGTTTTTCGCGAAAAATGACGATTTCAGCAGTAAATTGCCGATTTCTCGGCGAATCCCCTATATATAAATGGAGAACCGACGGGTCCGTTGGTCTGTGTGTGTGTGTGTGTTTTTCCGTGCGCACGGCGGAAACACCCACACAAAATAAGGACCCCGATGGGAACCGAACCCGACACCGCCCGCTTACAAACAGAGAACGTTCGCAATGAGCCACACAGACAGTTGAGATGGTAGTGCTCTACTTCCACTATCTCTCTGGTGATGCTAGGCTTTGAGTTTTTTTTGCTGTTTTTGAGTGATTTTTTGTCTATTTTGTAACCAGCAGTGTTTTCGGTTCGAGTTTCCTGAAACTTTACAATTTTTTCGCCAACTTTAGCCATTTACATGAGCGCCAATCTTGCCGCCCGCAGGGCTATTGGTGTCTTGCCGCCCGCAGGGCTACAGTTTTAGGCCCCAATTTCAGCTTTTTGCATGAGCGCCAATCTTGCCGCCCGCAGGGCTACAGTTTTAGGCCCCAACTTCAGCTTTTTGCATGAGCGCCAATCTTGCCGCCCGCAGGGCTATGGTGTCTTGCCGCCCGCAGGGCTATTGGTGTCTTGCCGCCCGCAGGGCTACAGTTTTAGGCCCCAATTTCAGCTTTTTGCATGAGCGCCAATCTTGCCGCCCGCAGGGCTACAGTTTTAGGCCCCAACTTCAGCTTTTTGCATGAGCGCCAATCTTGCCGCCCGCAGGGCTATGGTGTCTTGCCGCCCGCAGGGCTATTGGTGTCTTGCCGCCCGCAGGGCTACAGTTTTAGGCCCCAACTTCAGCTTTTTGCATGAGCGCCAATCTTGCCGCCCGCAGGGCTATGGTGTCTTGCCGCCCGCAGGGCTACAGTTTTTTGGCCCCAACTTCAGCCCTATCCATGAGCGCCAATCTTGCCGCCCGCAGGGCTACAGGCTAATTGGCTTTTAGTACCTGGAGGGCGCGAATTCGCGCGCAGCCGGGTTTATAATGCATTATATCTAAATCCATCCAATGAATTTGTGCGCCTTTGTCTCTTTAACATTTTGCGCATCGATCGACCACAAGGCACGAAAGACGGAGAAAGTTATTTCGCTTGTAAGCTAGGTGATTCTGAGCTAACATGGAAGTGTCAGAAAGTCAGAACTTCGACCGTTTTTCGAACGGTTTTGTATTTCCATAATGGAATGCGGGGCGCTGATCATTTTGCGGGTGACATGAGCGCTGCTACCTGTTGTGATTTGGAGTCGATCCGGTTGCTAGGCGGGGAGTTTACCCTTGTTCGGGAGACCTCAAACTTGGGTAATTAAACCTTTTATAATCAAACATAAAAACACGGCACGTAACACGCTAACAAAGTAACAGCATAACAGGTATGAAAGGGTGACAACACTAGCCTAAAGCGTGATAGGCGATAGCACGCGTCATGCAGGCGTCTACAGACGCTAGACATTCGCGGCGAGACACAGACATTCAAACCAATGGATACATCACTAGTTCATATTATAACACCTCCCCCAACTGAGGAGTCTCCAATTCTTCAGTTCCGAACTTCGGTGTACCGCTTCTGGTGTGGATCCATCATGAGCTTCACAGGCTTGCGGCGAGGTCGATCGGAACGGCGGAGCCGCGGTACTGTCGGAGGGGCTTCTCGGCGTGGCATCTGTCCATCGGTGGCGTCTGGTCGTCAAGGCATCGGAGTGGCATCATCCAGGTGGCTCGTCGGAGTGGAGTCATCTGGAGGGGCGGCGGGCGTCGTCGATCCCAGGTCCTCCAGCATCAGCGTCAGGCCTTCCGTAGACGAGTCCGGACGAGCACGACATCTGAGTTGATCGATGTGTCGGGTGACACGGTATCCTTCGCATTCCAGTAGATACAGCTTGAGTCCTACTCGCTTGATGACAACGGCGTCCTTCCAGTGTGGCTTCGCGGGATTGTGGCGATAATCCAGCATCGAGACGGCGTCGCTGGCGTGGAAGAGACGTTTCTTAGTTCCCTGTTGTCGATTGAAACTTCCTTCCATCTTGCGGTCCTTCAGCGGTGAGAGAACGTTCGTTCGAAGCCCCAGATCGTGAATCGTTCTGAGCGGGCGTCCCATGAGCTTCTCTGCCGGTGTCATCCCATCTGCGAGTGGTGTCGTCCGATATCCAAGCAGAATCTCGTTCAGGATGTCCATAATCCTTCCTCCCTCTTCTACGAGCTTCTTGGCGGATCTCTTGAACGTGTCAGCGAATCTTTCGGCTTGTCCATTCGACTGTGGGTAGTACGGGGCGGACTTCAGGTGCTTGATGCCACGGGCTTGACAGAATTCAGCGAACCATTCACTTGTAAACTGGGTTCCGTTGTCGGAGACGATCACTTCGGGAAGTCCGTGCTGGGCGAAGAGCGTGTCCAGTACTTGAAGTGTCTTCTCGGCGGTTGTCGACTGATTTCCAGCCATTTGAAGTACGAATCGACGATAATGAAGTACCAGTACTCGCCTATCGGTCCGGCGAAGTCCACGTGGATTCTTTCCCAAGGCTTTGTCGGTAGCTTCCACGAAGAGAGTGGTGTTTATGGTTTTTTTTATCATTCTCATTTCAGATGCAGTCAGAGTGTTTCATTTGCAAAAAACTGTACCCGTCAACTATGTCGTTAAATAACCACTTGCGCAAAGTGCACCGTGTCTTCCAGCGCGCTCTGGATGCCGTCTGTGCCGAGCGTGCCATCACAATATGTCTTGCGACTGCAGCAATGTAGGCTGGAGTTCCCTGCATTCACATTCATATGACTGCAATCGATCATCCTTATTTGCTTAACAACACTGGTGCACAAGAAGATGCTCAACAACCCACTGCTGTACCAGCCCGGACAAGATCTCAAGAAGTCGAAGAAACCGCAGATAGCGAATGTTTGACGCAGTAACATGGAGTTAATTTTGAAGAAAATTTGCTCAAGCAGCTAACGGTTTGTGTACAATACCGCACCACTTACTTACAAATTGGTTTAGGACGCCAAAGAAGTGCTGCTTTCGATTTTCCAAGAAATTGCGCAGCCCAGTAAATGATAACCTTGTCAACAGCCTTGGAAGCTTTTCTCAACTGCGCTAAGCCGCCTGTCCACTTGGTTGCGCGACAAGAAGTAGGTGTTGGTCAGCCACCACGCCCAACCCCACAGCGAAGCATACGTCTACAGAAGCGATCTCTTCTTTGCCGGTCGAAGAAAGGTGACTAAATTGTTTGCATTGATAATTTGGAGAAATAACTGATTTGCTTTACTAATTTGATGTACTAAAGCTGAGTTCAAACCTTGATTTTACCTCAGAAGTAGAAAAAAACGCGAGAACTACGGGTCTATGATACTTCATCCCGGTACACTTCATCCCCGGGCACTTCATCCCCGGGCAGTTCATCCCACAGGCAGTTCATCCCACAGGCAGTTCATCCCACGGGCAGTTCATCCCACGGGTAGATTATCCCACGGGCAGTTCATCCCACAGGCAAATCATCCCACGGGCAGATCTAGCGACTACTCAACAATGACCACTGCATTCTTTCGTTCGACGTTATTAGCCGGGGTTTGCCTAAGCCAAGTCTGGATGTTAGGCCAAGCACAAAAATGAATACGGGGCTCGCTTCGCTCGCCCGCAACCTTGAAATCTAGGCATAGTCCTAAGCCAAGCCGGGGTTTGCCCAGGCGAAGCCTGGATGTTAAACCCAATACAAAACTTTGGGCCGCACCCAGCAGCACCACAAGTGTGAAGCGACGGAAGTAGCTGCGCTAGCGACGGAAGTAGCTGCGTAGATGTTAAACCCAATGCAAAACGTTGGCCTAACATCCAGACTTGGCTTAGGCAAACCCCGGCTAATAACGTCGAACGAAAGAATGCAGTGGTCATTGTTGAGTAGTCGCTAGATCTGCCCGTGGGATGATTTGCCTGTGGGATGAACTGCCCGTGGGATAATCTACCCGTGGGATGAACTGCCCGTGGGATGAACTGCCTGTGGGATGAACTGCCCGGGGATGAAGTGCCCGGGGATGAAGTTTACCGGGATGGAGTGTCCTGACACCGAGAACTACGCTGCTGATATGCAGCCGAAAACACAGTAACCGGCACGAGAATAGTCCCGCCGCGACCACCCTGAGTAGCGTGCGGGCGATTACGGTATTGCCGATTGTCCGGGTGCTGCCGAACGTTTCGAGTGTTTCTTGGCAGCATCGGCGCAGCGTTGCCAGCTCTTGACGTGATTTTCGATGTCGTCGTTGAGATTCGGCCAATAGACCATCTGTCTGGCCAAGGGTTTCATCCTCTCGGTCCCGGGGTGGTAGCGGTGTAGCTGCTTCAGCATCCGCAGGCGGAGATCGTACGGCACAACGACCCTGTCGGCAACCAGCAGACATCCGTTCATGGTGGAGATGACGTGGCGAAGAGCAGAGTAACATCGAAGACGAGTCTTCTTCAGGCGCTCCAGACTTCCGTTGTTGAGGTGCTTGAGAACTTGCTGAAGTTCGTCATCCTGGAGAGTTGCTTCGCGGACTTCTTCGGCGGTGATGAGGAGTCCATCCATCCGGGGCACTTCTGCCACATAGAGGGCGTGCGCAATGACCTTGTCTTCCTCTTCGGTTGGACGTTCGGCGATGAGACGGGAAAGTGCATCGGCTTGTCCGAACGAGGTGGTGTTGCGGTATTCAATCCGGAAGTCGTAGGCGTTGAGAATCAGGGCCCATCGTTGCAATCTTGCGGCAGTGTACGTCGGGATTCCGGTCTTCGCTCCTAAGATCTTCAAGAGAGGTTGATGATCCGTCAGCAGAGTGAATCTTCTTCCCAGTAGCATGCGATAGAACTTCTTGACTGCGGTAATCAGCTCCAGTCCTTCCTTCTCGATTTGGGAGTAATTGCGTTCCGCGGATGTCAGCGAACGGGAGGCGTATTCCACGGCCTTCGCTGTCCCATGTGGCAGTCGGTGAAGAAGCACACATCGGATTCCGTGTTGAGAGGCGTCGGCAGCAACGACGATTTCCATTTCCGGATTGTAGTGTGTCAGAATCAGATCTGAACACAGGATCGCCTTAATCTTCTCCACGGCTTCACTTTGGGCTTGTCCAAAGTTCCATTCGGCGTCCTTCTTGAGCAAAACGTCCAGATGATCTCTCAGCAGGTGAAGAATTGGCACGAATGGCGCGTAGTACGTGACCATTCCTAAGAACGAGCGGAGTTCGGCGATGTTCTTCGGCAACGGCATCTTCTATATGGATTGTACCTTCGTCGCATCAGGTTTTCTTCCGTCCCTGGAGACGATGTGGCCCAAGTATCGTATCTTCTCCATGCCAAACGAGCACTTGTCGATCCGGATTCGGAAGCCGGCTTTCTGGAGTCGTTCCAAAACTTCAAACAAATTCGTGTCATGTTCTTCGGGCGTTCTTCCGGTGACAATGATGTCGTCACGATGAAGAGGGTGCTGATGTGGTTCCAACGCTGCGTTCAACCCAGTTGAGAAGTCGGCACAGATTCTCAATTTCCCAGACGGCTTCTTGACGACGACAACAGGCGCGTCCCATTCCGAGTAGTCGATCTTCTGGATGACTTCCATCTTCAATAGGCGGTCCAACTCATCGTCCACGGCTGCCATTGCGTGGAATGGCACCGGTCGCGGTCTGCAGAACACGGGCTTCGCTTCGGTCTTCAATACGAGCTGCGCTTGCGTGGTGGTGCAACATCCTAGCTCAATCTTGTTCAGCGTCGGAAACTTGCCGAGTACGAGCGACAGAAGTGGGTTCTTCTGGACGATAGCGGCTTGCTTCGCTGAGGCTTGCTTCAGAGAACCGCGGATAGCATCCATCAGTCCTGTCTTGCTCAGCCAATCCGTTCCGATGAGGTCGATTCCCTCCTCTTCGTTCCAGACGTTACATCTTCCTTGGTGTTGAGTTCCGTTTCCGATGATGAATTCGCACTGGAAGTTTCCTTTCAGCAGATGACGTTGTCCGGAAGCGGTGCGGGCGCGGAAGCTGGGTGCTTCTAATTGTGGAGATCCGATCTTCTTCCAGGTTGACGAAGAGATGATTGAGACTTCTGCTCCTGTGTCCACCAGGAACTTCACTGGACGCTTGTTGGTGTGAACGGTGAGGTGTTCACAGTTTGCTTCGGCTGTCTCCAGCGAGGAGATCAGCACACTGTTGAGAGCCGCTGTGTATTTCTGGGCTCGTTCGCAAAACTCCCGTAGATGCCCTAGTCGATTGCACTTGTTGCAGCGGTTCTTCGGTGCTGGGCAGTTTCGCGAGTGGTGCTCCTTCTTGCAGTTCCAGCATTCTTGACGTCGATGTTTCGGAGCATTCTTGGTAGTGTTCTTCCCTGACTTCTCAGCCTTGCGCTGATTGAAGGATACGGCACATGCGGCGGCTTCGTGCTTCCCGATTTGACGACTGTCCTTCTTGAGTGACTGGACGCGTTCGCATTCCTTCGCCAGGTCCAATAACTTGACATCTGGGTTTTTGTTCATTTTCAGCAGGACCGCTTGGCGGTACGGTTCCAGATCCGGTCTATCGAGGCTTGACGCGAACAGCAGGCACTTGAATTCATTGACTGTCATGCCTTCGAACTTGAAACGCTCGGCAGCACGATTGACCTTGCCGGCATGGGTTCCAAAGTCGTCTCCCGCTGTTAGACGCATCCTCAATACGTTGTGGCGCTTGCTGAAGAGTGACTCTTGCGTCACAAACGTCTTCTTGAGTTCTTCCACCAGTTCTGCGAAGGTGAATTGCGTAGGTTTCTTCTGCAGAACGGCTCCAGCGATGCGGTCATAGGCTTCGGCATCTAGCTTCCGGATGAGGAGACGGACGCGGGCTGCATCGTCCAGGTGCTTCCTCGTCCAATGTGGGGCTTGATGATGGAGTCGTTGCTTGCTTCTCGAGAAGTGTCTTGAGCACTTCTTGCCGCTGCTGCATCTGCAGTTGCTGCTCTTGCATTTGCTTGAGCATGGCGGCAAACAATTCCTTTGTTGGTTCGGCCATTGTTGCTGTTTGTTGGACCTTGATCGGCGGCTTATACGATCACCGAGCTTATACGATCATCGGTCGATGTCTCCGTGCTGTGCAGGAATTAGGCTCTTGAATCGTCACCTACACAGCTTCTTGACGGATAGTCAACGCTCGGTTTCGGAAGATGTCGGACTTCAAAGCAGTAGCGTCGGCCAGTTCTTGGTCCTAGATCGCCAGTTGTTGTGATTTGGACTCGACCCGATTGCTAGGCGGGGAGTTTACCCTTGTTCGGGAGACCTCAAACTTGGGTAATTAAACCTTTTATAGTCAAACATAAAAACACGACACGTAGCACGCTAACAAAGTAACAGCATAACAGATATGAAAAGGTGACAACACTAGCCTAAAGCGTGATAGGCGATAGCACGCGTCATGCAGGCGTCTACAGACGCTAGACATTCGCGGCGAGACACAGACATTCAAACCAATGGATACGTCACTAGTTCATATTATAACACTACCGATCATAATCGGTGCAAACCTGCAGATACAAGTTACTGAAGATGTGGTAAGATCGATGTCCTAACGTGTGACATTTACTACTCAGCCGAGGACGGAAAAACGAGCCGGTTGACACGCCGTGGTCTGACTGATTACCGTATCGAGAGATTGGCAGTTCTTTATATATCTTTTTGGCTGCAACTTTTTTCAAAGAGTATTTATATATGCGGCGATCAACTTTGGTGGAAGAGATGGCATAAAGCATAAGAACCTCGTTTCACTTCGCGTTCAAAGACGCTTCTAATGATGAATATCTGAGCTAACTCTCGGAGTGGCGTTTCACGAAAAGCAATGTGGCAACACTTGGTGCGGCTTGTAGATATCTGTTGCCCCTTCACCGCTGTCCCGACGCGCATCGTCAAAGCCAAAGGTCATGGTCTGGGGAGGGATTTCCGGTTTGGGGAAGACCAAGCTGGTTTTCGTCCCCAAAGGCGTCAAAATCAACGCGGACACCTACCGGGAGATGATTTTGGAAGGCGCCGTGCTTCCCTGGGACGAGGAGAACGCCGAAAACATCGACTGGAGGCTGCAACAAGACTGGGCCCCGGCCCACGGAGCGAGTGGTGCGAGGCCAGCCTCCCGGGCTTCTGGACGAAGAACGTTTGGCCGTCCAATTCCCCTGATTTGAACCCGCTCGACTACGCAATCTGGGGGATCATGGAGAAGAAGGCGTACGCTATCAAGCACAAGTCCATCGACTCCCTGAAACGCGCTCTGGAGAAGGCCTGGGAAGCAATCGCCCCAGAAATGATCGCGGCCATTTTGAAGAATTTCCGGAAACGTTTGGGCGCTTGCATTGCCGCAGAAGGAAGTCATTTTGAATGCGATTGATTGTATCTTGTTTAGAATTTTCTGTGCGTTCTGTGAAAAGTCGTGAGTGAGTATTTATGGGACACCCTGTATATACCCACAGAGCGGTCTGGTCCCGCCATGAAGCGGCGGACGCTTTCGTGAACCAATTTCCCTTATGCTGACACGCCGTGGAAACGGTAGGGGGACAAACGTCGTATATTTCCAACAGTCGTCTTCCGTGCAGGAGTTCACAAGTAGATTTCCTTCGACTCGATTGTCTCTTGTTTTCTTCTTGATCGCGGGTGATTTTGAAGTTGTGGGCTCTTTTTGGTTTCGGTATCATGTTGACGTTCTTTTTCAGATGGAAGAAAACCTGGTGGTGGAGGAGTGCGGGTTGTATCGAGCCCATGGGTTCACCACGGGCGCTATGGCCATCTCTGAGAAGCTTGGGAAACTATCCGTTGTTCGTAAACTGGACAGCGTATCTAAGTAAGCGTTCTTCTTTGATGACATTTGTTTACCGAATATCTAAATTAGGAAAAAGATCGCCCTGAACATTCTGGAGTTCTGGAACGTATTCGAATGTCCCAATATTTTTCTCGAACGTCAGATTCCTTTTGACGGCATTTCGATCGAAGCTGTAACGTGGAAAAGCGACCTCGTTTTCTGTGCCTGTACTGACGGGTCCGTATACATCGTTTCTCCTTACCTCAGCAAGAAGCAGGTAAACTATACTTTACTATGCGCAGAGCACTTATTTGGACTTTCTCTGATTTCAGCGCGTTCAAGTGTGTCCTTCTGCTTTGTGGTGTTGCACGTCCTCGCCCCACTCGGAAGAAGTGTTTTTTGGATCAGATTCAGGATTCGTTTTCGCCATTGGCTTCAATGAGGACAACGTGCCCATTGCACGACGCGTCCTCCATGTTGGCATGGATCACCGCATTATGTCCATTGCGTGCAGTTTCAAGAATAATGGACTCAAACTCGCTGTTGGAATGGTTGATCGCATTGAGATCCACAGTATCGTTAGCGCTGGCGCCGTCCCTCTGGATCCTATTCACATCGATATTCCCCGACAGAACGAAAAGAAGGCCACAATAGTGTGGACTCTACATTTTCTGTAACCTTTTGTCGTTATTTAACGATCTTTGACGCTCCCAATTGTAGAAACAACCATGTGTTGATCAGCGGTGACTCTCAAGGAAAAGTAACGTTCTGGAACTCTAACAATGGAGCTTCTTACAAGGTGCGTGTGTGTCTTGAGCTACATTTATTTTTGCTTTTTAGATTATACCCTCTCATCAAGCTGATATATTGTGCCTTGCGGTTGGGAACAATGATACAATATTTGTGTCAGGTGTTGATCACCGTATTCAAGCGATAAGTGGCTTAACAGGCGGAGAGGTACCTTTCCAACAATTTATCGTGCTGGAATTTCTTTTAATTTTTCAGAAACAGTTTGACTGGTCAACTGTAGGACAGCGGCTCATCCATGAAATCGATGTTCGTTCCATGGCAACATACGGAATGTGGCTGATTTCTGGTGGAGCGGAGCACCACCTGACTCTTTCCAATCCACACATCAATGTGCAAACGCCACCCACAGTAAGACTAGCATGCGTGACGTTTATTCCGTTTTTAACTTCCAGAGCAAATACTCTGTACCCAGGCACGGCAATTTCATGTTGTTCACTCATCCTCAATATGTAGAGATATGGAATCGTGGAACAAGTGGCGTCCAGTCCAAGCACAGCAGTAACAGAGTGCCGCTCTCGGCAGGACCCACAAAGCTCGCTCAACTTTACCTTCCTAAATCCGGGTAAGTGGCTAAGTGCTTTTAAGGGCTAACCGTGTGCACCATATTTTCCAGATTCATCACATCAGCAGTGATGTCGGAAAGCGGACGCTTCGTCGCTGTGGCTGGTGCTGACTCAATGTTGATCTACGAAGTAAATTTGTCGAAGGATAGGGGGAAGGCGAAAAAAACGACAACCGAGCCGGTTAAAGTCTGCACCACCGTTCCTGACGTATCTGTTACGGCAATGTACATGACATCTAAATTTTGCTACTACGCTTCCGGCGATTTTGACATTAGAAGATTTATGTTTGCGTCCAAGAAGAGAACTACGCTTGTCGAGTCCCGTGAGTTCGCAGATTTTTTACAATGTATGGTGTAACTCTCTTTTAGAGGGAAGCAGTGTTCTGAGGACCTTAGTGGTCTCCATTGACGACACCGTTGCGGTGGCACTAAACTGCCGTTCCCAACTTATTCTCTTTGGAAATTTATATACCGCCAAGTCCGAAGATGCCGAATCAAAGATTCCAACTTACCGATCTATCGACTTGAACACAGTTCCCATCGACTGCCGTTTCCTCACAAATGACGTTAAAAGTGTCATTGTCCTGAATGCTAGTTCCAAATTTTCACTTACGTGCGTTGATTTGGCTACTGGCGCTCAAATCGGATCTGCCTTAACCGCGAATGGACTTTTCCCGTCAAAAGATCAGAAGATTAGGGATATGGTTGTGGCATTCAGTGATATATCGCCCGATAACCAAACGATCGTTACTTCGTCAAGTGGGGGCTACGTAATCATTTCCGATTTGCTCCAGGTAGGAGTTCCGTCCGAGGGTAAACTGAAGTATGCTTTTTTTGCAGAAGGAGCGGACGGTACTGTACGAACCCACCCAGTCAAAGTATCGCAGCAAATGTCCCGCAAGACCGTTCTGGGTGAATAAATCAACGGCTATGTTGTGTTCCGCAAGACCGCTATCACTCCCAACTCAAGCGCCGTTTAAGGTGGTTCGTTACGACCGTAATTAGCAAGGAGAAACTGGGAGACGTTGTTATGTTGTTGTTATTGTTGTTTAATACCGTCTAATGTTGTTGATTACTTGTTGTTCCCAATGAAAAATTGTTGGACTCCGTGGGGCTGTTGGAAGCTGCTTGCACGGGCACGAGCGTTTAGCATCGCTTTTGAAGATCTTACATTAATCTTACGTTCGTTATGATTGTGTGCATCTCGTGATCTCTGGTCTACGTCTGCATCACTGTCTAGTTGTCTGTATGTCTCGTGCCAGCGCAAAAATGCAGTCACGACCTAATGAAGAGACGGCAGCGGGTCGGTCGGTCATCGCTGTGTGAGGTTTCTCCAAGTGGGAGTGGCTAGTCGACCAGCGGAATAGTGCTCAACGACCCTCCCACCCGACTCGAGCAAATTTTCGTGTTGGGAGTGGTGCAATGCGAAAGACAGTTGTAACGTTGCCAGTTTTCCCTTGGTGGCGCGCTCTGATCGCGCGTATTGTTTCGCGAGGCAAGGTTCTGGCTAGAAATTTGTATACCATCGCGGTTGTTCCATCGAAAGGTGCTGAATAACGCGGGAGTTTGCAACTTCGGCGTCAGTAAGACTACTTCCGCGCCATAGATTACTTCTTACTGTATACGCTTCAAAGAAATACGCAAAAGAGGATCAATTAATTATGTACGCACACTATATTGTGGTGCGGAGTTCACTCACATAGTGCAAAATGCTCAATCGAAACAAAATGGGCGTGTAATATATAGTTTGAAGAGTCACAACGGCTCTGAAATTGCAAGGCACTGTTATGAAATCACACAGCATGCAAAAGGAGTGAATAAGTTTAAATCAAAAAAGAACAGGAGCGTCTGTCGTGTTTTTTTATCTTTTGAAACTGCTGTTTAACATTGACACGATTGCTTTGCAGATAAATGAATGGACCTGATAGAATTCCTGCTCAAAATCAACAGAATCTGCCAAAGTTCCGGATCGTCCCAGGGCGTCCTTTAGCCGATTCCTCGCGACCGGCATCGCGCACAAACTCATGGAATAGTAATTCTAACAGCCAGGATGGGTCGCTTCTTGTGCAAAGTCGACCTTCTTCTTTTCCCGTAAGTATCAGCGTAGATCATAGTTTTAGAATCTACTTAATTCTGGTTTAGTCAGAAAACTCTACTGCCACCACATCCCAAGTGCCTTCTCAAAATATCTCTTTCGCAAGCATAAAAGAAGAACTTCCCTATTATTCTAGTCCATCGCCGTCTCAACTTCAACCCCAGTCAATCGAAGATGACATAGGCGGTGCTGTCAGATACGGAGTTCCTTCGACCTCTTCCGCCGCCGTCCTTACCGTAAACATGAACGGCAGTGTCAGCCAAGCTCAACCAATGGCAGTGTCGTCAGGGTCAATGAACGGCAATGTGCCTTCAATGACGTCTACCGTACCGCCGGGACAGATGCAAGCGTCTGGAGTGCCTAACGGGATGAAGCAGATTCATATTCAGCACCAGTACATTCCATCACACCAGCAGCAGATTTCGGCGGTCGGCGGACCAGTTCCACATGGAACTATGCAACAGCACATGACTGCAGCTGCCTCTGGAAATGTGCCTAGTCGCCCACCAAGTGAGATCCACAGTCAACTTCAGCAACACTCTATTCCTGCCATGCAATCTGATGTTCA
Organism: Steinernema hermaphroditum; assembly: GCA_030435675.1. Lineage (NCBI taxonomy): Eukaryota > Metazoa > Nematoda > Chromadorea > Rhabditida > Steinernematidae > Steinernema > Steinernema hermaphroditum. The sequence goes on from CM059622.1 coordinate 9,784,839, forward strand.
AGCAACTACAAAGTGTGCTCGCTTCTTCAGAACGCTGATACAACTTTCGAACCAGCCTGATCACCAACAGAATGCGGAATCAGTCACCAACTTAGTGAGGGTAAGTATACCGCTCAGTGCAATAATACAGTATTTCTTTTTAGGAAGTTATTGTGGGGGAAATACGCGTTGAACAGTTCACGTCAAGATTGCAGCAGGCTCTCGGGTCGAAGGCTCAACCTCACTTGAAACCGTTTCTGGAGAAGACTTTACCAGCTCTCCGAGAGCGAATGCAGCAGAGCGAACTGATTTTGGAAGGCATTAATTTGAATCACATAGCTGGCATTAGACCACTGAGTGATCATTCGGGATCGACCTTCTCTTCCCCGGAGAGCATGCCTGGATCTGTCAGCAATGGTCAGAAGATCGTCGCGCAATCAAGAACAGCCGCCTGTGGAATGCCAGGAAATGTGCAGTTTGTCCAACATCAACCAGCCACTCATTTAATAGTAGGACATTCTTCTGTGTGACAACATTTAAAGCTGGGTTTCTAGAAAACCGATGGATCTGGACAGATTGTGCAAAGAATACAATCTGTTGGTGTGAATGGAACACTCTCTCCTGCATCTGCCCTAAGCACTCCTCCTCCTAACTGTGTTAGTGGATCTTCGCTCCCAGGGGTGAAGATGGAACCCGCAGAACCAGCTACTCCTGCTTCTATTTCAAGTCATAACGAAGAGCTTGTAGCACCGGCATCATGCGCTCCTGGTCCACCCATAGCTTCTTCGCAACTAGCGCCTCAAACTTCGACTGCCACTTGTGCTCCCGCAGCTTCCGGTCCTCCTCCCGAACAGATCCAGACGAAACCTTTCACTAATTACCAAATGCTCAACCAGTACAGAGTTCTCGCGTTCGATGTGCTCCTCAGCAGAATCCGACACGCTATGCCTGAAGCCGTTCACGGAACCTCCAATGGAGTCGGCCAGTCTGTGTTGCCTGCAGATGATCACGCTTTGACGTTGTTGGCGCAGGCCGCTGAATATCGCCTTCGCAAAGTGTTAACGCACCTCTCAACCACGGCCGAACATCGTTCTGAACAGCTTCGCTCAAATTCAAACTACAGGCAACTCGACGACCATCGGAGACAGCTGAAGTTTATGGAGGAAATGGACAAGCTGGAGCACGAGCGACGGGAGAATCGCGAGAAAGAGGCACTGATCCGAATGTCCAAAAGCAAAGGAAAAGACAAAGATACGTTAGAAAAAGCAAAACAAGTGAGTATTTGTGAAGCCCGGTCAACACTGTCGACATTCTCTGATTTCAGATTCAGCATGCCGATCAGATGGCAGCGAGGAATCGCGACGCGAACGCCGCTGCGATGGCAGCGCTTTCGGGAACGAAGAAACGAAGGCTGGAAGATCCCCTTGACCAGTCGATCGGCCATGGAATTTCCATGTCTCTGCCAGTATGGCACCGTGTTTGAGAACTGTTATGTAACAATGATTTTTAGACGAATCGGCCTCGTACTAAACGTGTTCTAACCAAAGATTTTATGCTTGTTCTGAGCCAGGACAAGTTTATGAAGGATTCGGAGCTAAGACTGAGGTTGCTGTATACGAGCAGTGCGAAAGAACAATCTCTGTGATTACCCTGTGCTTTCCATAGTTTCGATCTATATATATAACTATATATAAAACAAATACATGAATACTAGGCATTTTTCGGTAGATTATGCTATGTCTTTGCATCTTGTCGGTACGGATCCGCAGCTTGTTCCTTTGTATTATGTCCGGTGGTGAGATCCACATTGTTCAGGTCTACGGTAGAGGAATATGCAGTGCCCGCTCATCACGGAATCGCGGTGAGAAATGTCGAGCGAGGCTAGATGGCCTCTCCTAGCGCGGGTGAATTTTTTTTTGCGCGCAGTTCAATATATTTATTGCGATGGTAATTTGTTCGTTTCAGATAGTCGACATGGGTGATGCAGGATTCTATCGCGGTACGAACTCGGACCAGGACATCCGGTTCACTGACAAAGAGAAGAAGCTGCTAAAGTCCATGAAGTTCGAAAATAACTTGGAAGCCAAGGTGAGGCATCTTCGGAAGTCCAATTTCTAATCCATATTATTGCAGGTTGACTTGCAGCGTGTCAATATCGAGGTTATCAAACCATGGATCACAGCCCGTTTGAATGAACTGCTCGGAGTTGAGGACGAAGTTCTGGTGGAGTACGTCTTTTCACTGCTGGAAGACCAAAATTTGAACCCGAAGATCATGCAGATCAACCTGACAGGGTTTTTGAACGCTCGTCGTTCGCGTGAATTTATGGGAGAGCTATGGGAACTCTTGAATGAAGCTCAGCAGACCGATGATGGGATCCCTCCTAGCATCCTCGAAAAGAAGATGAAGGAAATGAAGCAGAGCGGGGCCGTAAAGACAGAAATTAAAACGGAACCTGAAGACTGCGATTGGAAGAACCGGTACGATTCGCTGACTGGGGGGCGATATGGAACAACGTCATCATCGAGTCGTCCAGAAGAAGGCCGTCGTTACCGTGATCGTGGAGATGATGAACGCTTCCGTGATCGCCGTATTAATGAACCTCGAAGCCGCGACCGTCACGCCGACGATGACCGTGACAAGGCGAGAAGACGCGACCGGGATCGCCGAGACCGCTCCCGAACGAAATCTCGCTCTCCCGCTAGGCGCCGCAGACGTGAATCTCGTTCGCCTCAGGCTTCTCGCTCCCACCGTCGCAGATCGGCTTCTCCTGACCGCGCCACAGATTCTCGTGATAAACGGCGCCGCAATGAAGATCGCAAGGAACGTCGTCATTCGCGTTCTCCCCGTCGTGACTCATCTGTGGATCGTCATCGGAATGACAAGCACAAGAAGGACAAACAGAGCAGACGCGACAAAGATCGCGACTGAAATATCAATTCACGTTGTTGTAAGTTATCATGTGTCGTGTTCAAGTAAATACACGGGGACGAAAGTCATCTTTATACGATAAAACCTCTATTTTGGTCAACAATGTTCAGAGGGTACGAGCATCGCGAACGGTGGATGGCACGGTGACAGTGAGCCGCGGCTTGTCCTCCTTCGACAGAATTACTTGGCACCCAAGTCGGGAGAGGTCGTCGAGGTCTGGTGCCAGATCGAGCATGTCGAGTTCCTCGTCTTCGGGCTTTGCGAGACGGTCAAAGTGGCTCTTTTTCAAGATGACGTGACACGTGCAACAAGCGAGGGTGCCTTCACAAGCTCCAAATCCGTCCAAAGGCACGTCGTTGTTAATCACGACGTCTAGGAGCGAATCGCCTATGTTGCCTGGCACCTCGTAGTCGCCCTCGCTTGTCTTAAAACACACGCTTACTCCTGCGCTTAAAAGGATACGTGTTTATACAAAGCATTCTAACAGCGTAGGATACAGCCGACCGCATTCGGAACACCGAAATAGAGAACGAACCTTTTGTTGGAGAGAAGTCTCTTTGATGAGGTGTGGAAGATTCGCATCAGTCCGCCAACAAGCTGTCTAGCCGGGAACATCGCAGACGTCTGAAATGCACTACTAGACGGAGACACGATCCGCGTAGACGAGGAAAGCAGACGTTTCAAACAGACGACGAAGTGAAGAGACAAGGACGAACATCAAGTGTAAAGTTCGCTCGTTCGGATTAGCGCGCTAAAATTCGCATCGTTTCTAAAAACAGCACATGCCTAAAAAGGTTCGGTGTCTTCCTTGGTAATCTAGGCTTCATTTAGAAGACAAAAATGAAATCGTCTGCGAAAGGAGTGCAGATTTAAGCATTGGTCAGCTCGGGAAGTGCGAAATAGCACGCGAGTTAAACGGTACGAATAAGCGCGGGAGATGTGCGCGCAAACGAGGGTTTGACTCGGAAGTTCGCGGAAGGCGTGTTGACTTTAAAATCTCCCTGTGTTGATGTCAGTTTGTATATTGCATTTTCTTTTCAGCAGACTCCGATGGATCCCAGTGGGGAGAATGGTCAACCAGAAAAGTAGGGAATGACGCGGCGATTGATCTAAAAGGTTCGTTTCAGTGACCGAAACTACCTGGAACGGGTGAGGCAGATCGAGAAGCGCGAGAAGATCGATCTCCAGTTCAAGTATGAGCGCTACACGGACTCGGCGCCAGTGGATGCGTGGCTTGTCAACGTGCAGCCGGTAAGACTGTAGCTTCGCTCTCAGTGAAATTTCTCTTTCTGTAGTCGGAAATGATCGACGAACAAACAAAGGTGATCATCTCAGTGGTGGACTTTTATTTCCTACAGGACAGCGGCGATCGTTTCAAGGTGCGTTCCACTCTCCCACGTGTGTGTAGTTTTTCGGTTTCTTCTAGATTTCCTATCCGTCACGGCCTTATCTTTATCTGGCAACCACCGAAGGTCACGAATTGGCGATTTCGAGCTACCTCAGTCGCAAGTACACTGGGATGACTGCAGTAGAGCAGATCGTGAAGGAGGATCTCGACTTGGTCGGTTGTGCGCTCCGAACGCCCCTGATGACTGTTCTTGTTTCAGAAAAACCATCTGTCGGGACTCAAGCGGACTTACATTAAGATATCGTTTCCAAGTACTGTGGAACTTCAGAAATTAAAAAAAGAACTTATGCCGATGGTGAAGAAAAACCAAGAGATTTTGAAGAATGCGACAGATTATAAGACTATGCTTGCCGAGTAATTCCCATCTCTGCTCCTCAAACTTGAGCTCATATTTTCAGGCATTTGGGAGCTCGAAGAGAAGACAAGGAGATCGAATTGTTGGAACAAATCATCGACATTCGCGAGCACGACGTGCCCTACCATATGCGAGTGTGCATTGATGAAAAGATTTTCTGTGGCCTGTGGTATACGGTAATTGGCCGGGATTCGAATCGTCGTCCCTCTATTAAGCGGAATCCGAACCTCCTCGAGCAGCCAGATCCTTGTGTCTGTGCCTATGATATTGAAACCACGAAGTTGCCCCTGAAGTTTCCCGACAGAGCCATCGACGAAATCATGATGATTTCGTACATGATTGATGGAGAAGGCTATCTGATCATCAACAGAAGTGTAATGATGAACGATCGCTTCTCATATGTAATATTGATATGCAGATTGTTTCTGCCGACGTGGAAGATTTTGAGTACACTCCGAAGCCGGAATTTCCGGGAAGGTTTACGGTTCTCAATGAGAAAGACGAGAAAGCGACAATTGTAGCCTTTTTTGACCACATCCGACGAGTGTGCCCTTCTATTATGGTGACATACAACGGAGACTTCTTCGATTGGTCAGTGGAGATTAGAACCAGGACATTCCGAACCACAACGAACTTTTAGGCCTTTCGTAGAAGCTCGAGCAGCGTATCATGGTATCGACATGCTTGAGGATATCGGATTCTCCAAAGACTCGCAAGACGAATACAAGAGCCCGAACTGCATCCACATGGACGCCTTCCGATGGGTCAAGCGAGATAGCTACTTACCCATGGGATCTCAGAATTTGAAGGCGTGTACGAGAGCAAAATTGCGTTATGATCCTGTAGAACTCGATCCAGAAGAAATGTGCGCTAAGGCACGGGACGACCCTCAGATGCTCGCAAATTACTCGGTTTCCGACGCCGTGGCAACGTACTACCTCTACATGAAATACGTTCACCCCTTCATTTTTGCGCTGTGCACAATTATTCCTCTTGGACCGGATGACGTAAGTTGTAATATACTTCAAATGTATCATCGGGTCAAATGCAGGTTTTGCGAAAAGGTTCGGGTACGCTGTGTGAAGCGTTACTTATGGTCGAAGCTTTTCACAACAACATCATCTTCCCGAACAAGCAGATTTCCGTAGATCGGAGAGTCACCAAAGACGGCCACACAATTGAGTCCGAAACATACGTTGGTGGACACGTAGAAGCCTTGGAATCTGGCGTTTTCCGTTCGGATATACCTGTAAGATTCCGACTTGTGCCCAGTGCCTTGCTGCAGTTAAAGGTGTGTTTTCGTAATACGATTAGATAAAATTTCCATTCAGAATGAGGCTAGGCAAACTTTGTCCGATGCCCTTACCCTTGAGATGCAAGTTCCACTTGAGTCGGTGACGAACTTCGAAGAAAGGTTGAAGGAGGTAGAAGGTTCTCTGAATAATCTAATCGAACATTCATCGCGCATGGAGGACCCGAAGATTTATCATTTGGATGTTGGCGCGATGTACCCAAACATTATCTTGACCAACCGGTTACAGGTTTCGTTGTTTTCACTGACAGTTTGAAGTAATTCCGTGTTACAGCCTCCCGCCATGGTGGACGATGAGACCTGCATGTCTTGTGTTTACAATACGGAAGATGCCAAGTGTAAAAGAGATATGACATGGGAGTGGCGTGGAGAGCTAAGTAAGAAATCATCCAGGAAGGTACTTTGTTCAACCTTCTGTTTTAGTTCCGGCAACAAGAGGAGAGTACGACAGAATTATTCAGCAGCTGGAGAAGGAAAAATTTGGGAAACCCCCTAAACCTTTCCATGCCTTGACGCGGGAAGAGCAAGTCAAAATTGAAAAACAACGTGTGCAGGACTACTGTAGAAGGGCTTATGGCCGTCTCCACGTGACTCGTACCGAGTACCGCACTACCCGCGTTTGTCAACGTGAGAATGCCTTCTACGTTGATACGGTCCGTGCATTCCGTGATCGAAGATATGATTATAAGGCATTGCTAAAGGTTTGAGAGCCTATGCCACAATCTGCTCTCATCGCAGTGGTTTAGAAAGCGAAAGGCGCTCTTTCGCAAGTTGCATCTGATGATATTGCCGGGATAAAGTCCGCGCAAGCACGTGTCGTCCTCTACGAGTCCCTTCAATTAGCGCACAAGTGTATTCTGAATTCGTTCTACGGCTATGCCATGAGAAAGGTATATTTTACGGAATTTACCTACTTATTCAATGTAACTTAAGGGATCTCGATGGTTCTCGATGGAGATGGCAGGAATCGTATGCCACACAGGAGCCAACATTATCACGGAAGCACGGAAGTTAGTAGAGCAAATCGGTAAACCACTGGAGTTGGATACCGATGGCATCTGGTGTCTCTTGCCAAATTCCTTTCCCGAAGATCTTGACTTCTTGACCGACAAGGGAAAAAAGATAATCGTGTCGTATCCTGGAGCTATGTTGAATTCACTTGTACGTGAAAAGTTTACCAATGATCAGTATCACACACTGGATGAAACTTCGGAAGAAGGCTATAAAATATCACGCGAAAACTCGATTTTCTTCGAAGTGGATGGTCCGTATAAGGCTATGATTCTTCCGGCCTCCAAAGAAGAAGGCAAAAAGTTGAAAAAAAGGTACGAGTTGCTTGAAAGAATGATCTTAAATCCATGGTTGCAGATATGCTGTGTTCAACTTCGACGGATCTTTGGCAGAATTGAAGGGATTCGAACTGAAACGTCGCGGAGAACTTTCAATCATCAAAGAATTCCAAGAGTCAGTGTTCAGTGAGTTCCTGAAGGGCTCAACACTCGCCGAGGTTTACGCCAATGTCGCCAAAGTTGCTGATTATTGGCTAGACGTACTGTTCAGTAAGGTCATTGCCAACGTATCTCCTAAGTATTTTATAATCGTCTATTCTAGGGAGTGGACCTGCGTGATGAAGATGTTTTTGGGTACATTGCGGAGGATCGAAGCATGTCACGGAAGCTGGAGGATTACGGAAGCCAAAAGTCGACCTCCATTTCGACAGCCAAGCGTCTTGCAGAATTCCTTGGCGATGACATGGTCAAGGATGCAGGTCTCGCATGTCGCTTCATCATTGCGCGGAATCCTCGCGATGCGCCTGTCACAGAACGTGCCATCCCTTTGGCGATTTTCCAGGCGGAGAAATCCGTTACTGCTCATTATCTCAGAAAGTGGACGAAAGACCCGTCTATTCAGAAGGACAACATCGATATCCGCGATATCATCGATTGGCCATACTACATTGAGCGCGTTGGCTCGACAATTCAGAAGATCATCACCATTCCCGCGGCTCTCCAAGGCGTTCCGAATCCCGTTCCTCGCCTGCCTCATCCCGACTGGCTCCAGAACAAGAAGCGAGAAAAAATCGAAGCCGCTACACAGCCAAGGATTACAGATATTTTCAAGAAGAGATGTACCTTTGACATTGAAGACTCAGTAAGGCGGCCTCTCGCCGAAGGTGGTCGCATGAATCGGAAACGGGCAGCAGACGACTCAACCGTGGGACATGACGACATAGAAGTGATCTCTTCAAATGATCCGAAACGAACCAAACACTCCGACAGTTCTACCGTTGCCATTCGAAAGCATATCAGTGTTGCCGAGAATGCTCTGCCAGTGAAAAAGACGATTGCATGTGATGGTGTCCGCGAATGGGTGAGTTGTTTCTATCCAAACCCGTAAACCTTTTTTTCCGTTGTAGATCAGCTACCTTCAAAAGAAGTGGATCTACGAAAAGTCAGTGATGCGGCAGCAGCGGAATGCAGTGTTAACAGGTACAACGTCGCGTTTGGAATCAATGCTCGTGAACCATCGCATATCGAGAGGGTTCCAACATTTTGAAATCTTGGAAATTGCCGAAACAAGCACTCCTGGTGTGTTTACCCTTTGGGTCCTGGCAAACAGAGTGATGCGACGAGTGGAAATCAACGTGAGTCGCACGTACTACGTCAATAAGAGGAGAGAGGACCTGAAAACCCGCGGCTTGAAGGTTGAGAAGAAACTGCCACGCATGAAGCCGAATGTTTTTCTCTATGAGTACAAAGTCGACGAGAAGGATTTCGAATCATACGCCAGGTAAATCAATACTGATTACGGTAGATTTTAGTGTGAGCCTTTTCAGCTTGGTGGAAAGTGAACTGTGCGCATCTCTCATAGAAGGAATTTATGAAACGAAGGTTCCGCTCTTGTTCAAGTCACTTGTCCAGCTGGGATGTGTATGTCGGATTCGAGGGAACTCTGCCTCTTACAAGGCGAATGCGTTCTCGCTCGAAAATTTCGAACGCGTTATAGCTACCGACAGCGCTGGATACCTGGAAGATAGCCCTGTTAGGATGTGTTTCTTTTACGAATACACCTATAAGAAGCGAACAGTTGCCGCTGTTCTCTCTCCTTCCAACGCTAAGGGACACTTCTTTATAGTGAATCCTGTTAACGTTGAACACCCAAACTTAAACAATCTTTACACATCGGAATATCAAAAATTGTGAGTGGGATATGTGCTTTCGTTTTATGTTAAATGGGCAATTTAGCCGTGAAATTGAGAATGATACCGCCGTAAGTCACCCTAAATGTGCTTCGATGAACTTTTCGATTTCTCAACTCCGGAGTGATACAGATCTGAAGAAGGAGTTGGCAAAAGTAATGAAAATTTGCAAGTTAGCCGACTCCGGGCCAACGGTGATTACGGTAGTGTCAAATACCAGTCGTAAGAAGTTACACGAGCAGTTTCCTGCTCTGGCTGGATTCCCAAATGTCCGCCTTCCAGTGAAAGAGGCTGACGGACTGATGATGAATTCGCTCAGTTGGGCTCGGGACATCACCAAGCGCGTTATCCAGCATTACTTCAACAGTTTCACGTACTTTCACGTATGATATGAATGTTTGTTTAGAAAACGTGCACTTCGCTTGCAGAGCTACGTCAATACAGCGCGCTACATCGGAATACCCATCGGAAACGTTCCTGATGATATGGCTAGCTTGGCTTCCGATATATTGTATGCTCGTGATCTCCATTCTTCTGGCTATGTTCTATGGGCTTCGGAAAGCGCATTGCCCGATCTTGGAGGAAAAGAACTTGATGACTGTAGACTGACCAACGATTGGGATTCTCTATCTTTCCGTCCTCAAACCGGATTCATCGTGAACAAGGAAACCTTCGAGTCGTCCGTTGTAGCGGAACTGGACATTGGCGCTATTGCGGTGTCAGCTTTGATTCAGAAATCAAGAATCGCTGAAGCTGAAGGCACGTCGGACACTGTAGGCTTCATCACCGGCGAACAACTTGCTAGTGATGCAATCGCTGGAAACAAGAAGGATATCGCTACGTATGACGAAGCTGCCTCTGTGAATCCGAGTGTGCAGATCCTTCGGAAGATGCTTCTTGAATGTGTTCGTGAAATCCACACGAACAGAAACGATATCGCCGACAAAATCGTGGCAAATGCTCATCGGTGAGCCGATTTGCGTCTCTTTGTGTGCATTACTAAGCGTTTCAGGTGGATCCGCAATCCTCACTCGCTTTTGTACGATCCGGCGATTTGCAACGCTGTTTCCATTCTCATGAAAAAGCTCTGTTTGCTTCTCGTTTCTGAAGTCAACCGCATCGGTGGCAAGGTGATCCACTGCACGTACACCCGTCTTATATTCGCCACCGGAAAGCCAAGTGTAGCTCTAGCCAAGCCCTTTGTTCACTCCTTGGTCCAGACGTTAAACACAAATCAGGTGTTCGCCGGAGTGCAGTTCAGAGTAAATCACTACTGGGATTTGTTCGCCTGGATCGACCCTCTGAATTTTGCAGCTATCCAGTTTGGACCTGACGGTCAGGAAGTGGTAAGTTTTCTTGCGAATTTCGGTTCTTCTCATTGATTGCTGTGTTGTAGGAAATGCTGAGATCCGAATGGGCGATGGCAGAGTACTTGCACGACAACGTGGCTTGCAAGGAAATATTTGACAAATTCGTGCTCGGTTACTTCATATCTGTTGCTAGGAAAGCGAGAGAAACGGTACACCAAGAGCTACCATGGTGACTGAGTTGGTATTTTGTATTCAGATGTCAGGTGATGAACTAGCGGTGTTCTGCGAGAAGCTCATTTCAACTGATCTGAGTCCAGGACTATTCAACGTCACCTCGAAATTACTCCACGAACTGCGGGATGATAAGCCTCCGGAACGACTCCCCCCCGGATTCATCGATGAAGCTGCTATCTCGTCCTGGAACATGCCGTTGCAGTTGACAAAGCTGGTGTGCAAGGTTCTCAGCCTGGATTCACTCATGGGCGACAGAATGGAGACTCTTCGCTGCCAGCTGATGAGAATTCTGTCCATCGAAGAATCCTCGGATGCGGCAACCTGGAAGCCACCTATTGCCACTTGTATGCTTTCTCATCTCTTTTGCGATCACTGCGGGCAAAGTGGGGAAATTGACGTGTGCCAGATGCCCTCGCTGTTTTATGAAGAAGAAGACAGGCGGTCAGAGAAGGATTCCGCCTTCGGGTGCTCTTCCTGCTGTCATCCCTACCCGAAGCGCATCATCGAGCGTGAACTTATGTCCCGCATGAACCGACTGATCACCGCCTACGCCGTCCAGGACCACAGATGTGATAAATGCGGAAACGTAGGTTATCTCTCGCGACAGGAACTAAATGAGAATCCGTTCAGATAAGACAAGATCAGATGTCGATGTACTGTGACTGCAGTGGCCAATATCGAAATACGATAGCATACGACGACATGAACATGCATCTGAAGATTATCTACCGCATTGCCGATCAGAACAGTTTGGCCAAACTCTACAGAGCGAGCAAATGGGTTCTGGAGGCGGAGTTTCCTAAGGACAGAGAAGTGTCGTAATTTTCCGAAGATTCCAGTTTTTCCATGTTGATCTCTACTTGTAACCGATGTGACATTTGTTTTGCACCAAGTGCCTTACAAGGGAAGCACTCCAAGTGATAGTTGCAAATCGAAATGAATTGTGGTGTATTAATAACGGATAGAGGAGATCATAGGAAGACGAGCGCACACATTATAAACAGGTCCCCGAAATACGAAAAATAACGCCAGTCGAGACTAGTACGTTTAAGTTGCCAAAGGGCGATGCGTCTGTGTGGTCGAGTGGTGAGACGCCAGGTTACGATCTCGGATTCGACCCCCACAGAGAATCTTTTATTTTTCGATTTTCTTTCTCGTCACCGCAAATATGCATTTTTATAGTACTTGGTGTTCTTAAGCACCGGTCTTTCGTTCTGCATAAAATATAACTGAGAAAACCCTCTGTAGGAATCGAAACGGACTCTCACTCGTGTCGCGGTGGAGAGCGGTCGGTCCTCCATTCGTTCTCTGAGCGTCTGGTTGGTCAGATGGCAAACCCCGTGGCAGTTGTGAGTCTCCCGGCTTCCAGAGCGAATTAGGAATGCTGCGTGAGATGTCATCCCGAAGGTCGCCGACGCCCTGAGGACCACCAAAGACGCAACCGGACCATGAACCATCAGATGCAAGCTCAGAAGTGTCCGCTGTGTCGCAAACGATGTTCCGCAGCCGAAGATTTGCCGATTCCCAGATGCCCCGTGAAGTGCGCCGTCTAGGACCGGTTCGACATCTACGCCGCGCCAGGGATGAAGACCAGACAGACATCCTCTGTTTGCCAGACATCTACTGTTTGCCAGACGTCTACCAGACATCCTCTGTTTGTCTATTTTCGCGCAATGTGTCGCGCAATGCATAATGCCTTTGATTTGCGAAATAAAGTCGTAAAGTCGGAATCGAAACTGGTAACCCAAATTTCACTTTTGTGGTGAAGCTGTTTCTCATTCTTTCGCGGTCCCCTCTCTTTTACGAATCATCTGAGGATGCGAAATGGAATAAATCAAAAAAAGGATGGCCGGGATGGGTAATCGAACCCTGATGTCGAAAACGGTAGCCAGGACACTACCCGGGTCGACCACACAAACAGTTGGCGATACACCAGCAAAGTTGACTATATTCATTTGAACGCAACTTTGGAACAGCATTTACGCGGCCAAGTGTATGTTGTTACGTCTTGTCGTAACAATAGTTTGAGGGAGCTAGGAGCTCTACCTGGTGGAAGACCTCAAACTTGGGTAATTAAACCTTTATGTACAAATAACACGTAACAAATAAAGGCGCGAACACGTAAGCACATGAACGCGTTAGTCAACACAAACATAAGGCTGGCGCGATATGAATGGAAGAGACAGAGAGCGGTCGCTAGCCTAGACAGCATAGACAACACGCAGACAAGTACGGTGACCAATCGCGGTGAGACGCAGACGAACATTGAACAAGAGAATCAATGCGTGTGGTCAGCACGCAACACCTCCCAACGCAAGAGGAAAGAAAGACATGAATACAAGAATAAGTATGCACATCAATGGCGGATGACATCCCGGTGTTCTGGAAACTTGGCGTGTCGCATCGCTTCGGCTCGGCGTTTCCAGAAGAGTTCTTCACGGGCGAGAGCTTCGGGGCTGAGAGCGATGAATCCAGAGCTTGTCATCTTGGAGCAGTCGAGAGCTTCGACAGTCTTGTCCTCGGCGTTGTTGAGCGCAGGAGCGGATCGGTCGGGACCAGAGCTGGTCGGCTGGCGTAGAGCGGCATCACGGGAGAGCGCGGCGGTCTTCCGGACGGCAGAGAGAGAGCCAGACATGGAGCGTGGCGTCTTCTTCGGCTTCTTGGAGCTGGAGACGCTTGTGGGCTTCAATTGAACGTCAAGCGAAAGCACGTTGACGGTTCCCTTCCCCAACGAATGAGGCTTCGTTGAACGTTGAGCAACGCGGGAAGCAGCAGGCCGTTGGGCAACAGCTGTGGTAGTTGAAGCGGACGATCTTGGCTTGGTTCTTGCAGAGCTGCGAGATGGGTGTTCGGTCTTCGGCTTGGAGGAATCGGTCTTGGCTGAGCAGCAGACTTCCTTGAACGGCTTGGCGTTCATTCCAAGGGCTTCGAACGTAGGATAGCCAAGGATCTGGAGGTTGGACGGAGAGACGAAAAGCTTCGTTGTCCTTGAAGTTCCTTTCCAGTGAACTTGAGCGTTGAACCATCCCAAAAGCTTGAGAGGCTTCTTGGCAGCGGTGACGATAGCTTGAGCCGCATGGTTGAGGCGAGGCTTCTTGAGAGCGGACCATGTACGATGGCTGATGATCGTGACTTCTGAACCGGTGTCGACCTTGATGTTGATGGTCTTCTCAGCTAATTGAGCGTCGTGAGCACGGCGTACTGAGATGCGGGTGAAGTTCATGGTGCTTGAAGCGAGAGCAGAGACGAGGTTGACTTCCAATGGAGCTTTCTTCGGCTTGGCGAAGTTGCAGAATCCAGTCTTGTGTCCTATCTTGTTGCATGCAGGGCACGTCTTATTGGAGAACGGACAGTCGTCGCGGTAGTGCATTTCTCCACAACCATAGCATGGCGTGCGTGGTACACGGCGTTGCTGAGAACGGCGACGGGTTGGAGAGTCTTCGTCTTCAGAAGCAGAGTCTTCTTCCTGAGCAGGAGTAGAGCGGTGGCTCTGGCTTCTCACGGCTAAGATGTCTTGTCGAGACTTGACTTCGCTGCGGACTTGGGTCTTCGTGAGTGCTTCTTGGTGCACGGTTTCCAAGTCAGTTTCTTCATCTGGCTTGCGAGCGGCCAGTTTCAGGAGAAGGTGTTCCTTCAGCTGCGGATTGTGCAGACCTTGGGCGTAGATCAGCACTGCCAATTCTTTTTCGGAGAACGATTTGAAGTCGAACTGTTGCACGGCCTTCATGACGGACTTGTACCAGTCATCGAGCGAAGAGTACACTGGTTGTTGCATGGACCAGCATTCGCGTCGGTAAGTGAACAGCAACTTCTTCTTCTCAAACGCGGCAACGAGCTCGGTCTTGACGTCTTCGAGCGTGCACGTTGTGAGTTTCAGGTCCTTCGCTTGGAGTCGGGTGGCAAGTTGGCCAACTGCAGACATGTTGAGCATGGCGATAAGCATCGCAGCCTTCTGCTTGTCCGTTGTTTCTTATGGGAGAAGTAGCAAGCGGCTTGTCGCAACTTGGAACCATAGAGCGAAGTCGTCCTCGTCCGGGTTGAAAATCGGCAAATTATGGAGAGCGTCCATAGTTGAGCGATCACCAGGGCTCTTGAGTTAGATTGTCTGTACTGTCAAGGATTTAGGCTCTTGAATCGTCACCAAGACAGCTTCTTGACAGAGCAATTAACACCTGCTGGTTTCTTGGATCGCGGCTTGTTGCTTGTTCTGCAGCGGGGGCGTCCGTGCAGATGGTTCGGCAACGGCGAAAAGTCCTGGTCACCAATTTGTTGAGTTGGCGACTTGGCGCGGCCTGTCGGGAGCGGCGACGTCGAACAGGCGGGTGGCGGGAGGCGGAAGCGCGGGTCCGGAAATTCCTGATCGCCAATTTGTTACGTCTTGTCGTAACAATAGTTTGAGGAAGCTAGGAGCTCTACCTGGTGGGAGACCTCAAACTTGGGTAATTAAACCTTTATGTACAAATAACACGTAACAAATAAAGGCGCGAACACGTAAGCACATGAACGCGTTAGTCAACACAAACATAAGGCTGGCGCGATATGAATGGAAGAGACAGAGAGCGGTCGCTAGCCTAGACAGCATAGACAACACGCAGACAAGTACGGTGACCAATCGCGGTGAGACGCAGACGAACATTGAACAAGAGAATCAATGCGTGTGGTCAGCACGCAACATATGTATTGGCCAGAATAGAATAGGCTCTATCATTGTGACATCTTAAAGGATAAGAGGAGAACGGGGAGCGTGAAAGAACTGAAAACAGCTTCACCACAGAGATGAAATTTGGGTTAGCAGTTCCAATTCCTGCAAAGGACCCTAAACTAAAGACCGGCGTTGATAAACACCAGGAGATGCGGGAACATATAGTTCTGGTGAAAAGAAAGAAGGTAGAAAAAAATAAGAACTGTCTGGGGTCGAACCATCGGACATCTTGTTGTCAGCGGTGGTGGGACTATGGCTTCCGGGTGTCCCAATTCCCTCTGGAAGCCGGGAGACTCACAACTGCCACGGGGTTTGCCATCTGACCAACCAGACGCTCAGAGAACGAATGGAGGACCGACCGCTCTCCACCGCGACACAAGTGAGAGTCCGTTTCGATTCCTACAGAGGGTTTTCTCAGTTATATTTTATGCAGAACGAAAGACCGGTGCTTAAGAACACCAAGTACTATAAAAATGCATGTTTGCGGTGACGAGAAAGAACATCGAAAAATAAAAGATTCTCTGTGGGGGTCGAATCCGAGATCGTAACCTGGCGTCTCACCATCGTCAAAACCTGGCGTCAAACAGAAGCATCGCCCATTGGCAATTTAATCGTACTAGTCTCGACTGGCGTTACATATGTACATACATTTACTCTTGAATCAATGACATTCGTCATGCAAGATATCTCATAATGCTCAAAGGAGAACCGTATATTGTATTCGTCAAAAATCTCTCGCAAAAAAGGAGAGGGCTCCTGCCACGAAAATTTTGCGCGCGCATTTCACGCGCCAAAAAGTTTACAATGGGAAATGCTCAAAATCATAGTAATCCGATTTTTTTTTTCGTTTCTGACGCGACTTCTCCAAATTCTATTAACGGACGGTTGCTCAGCAGACCCTGGCGCGTCGAATGAGCCCTGGCCCGACTGCCAGTATGCTTTCCTCACAGAGTTATTAGGATCAATGGTGGATAATGGCACCTTGAATCGTAAGCTGTGGATTTTTAAGAATATGATGGATTAGCTGCCCATCACTATGTCGTATATGGATCCTCCTGTGATCTAGGACATCTCCAACATATGAATCTGTAGCTAACTGTTCAACTCTCAATTGCAAACTAATGGTCATTCTAATAACTCTGCGAGGAAAGCATACTGGCAGTCGAGCCAGGGCTCATTCGACGCGCCAGAGTCTGCTGAGCAACCGTCCGTTAATGGAATTTGGAGAAATCGCGTCAGAAACGAGAAAAAATCGGATTACTATGATTTTGAGCATTTCCCATTGTAAATTTTTTGGCGCGTGAAATGCGCGCGCAAAATTTTCGTGGCGCGTGAAATACTCGCGCAAAATTTTCGTGGCGGGAGCTTTGCGAGAGATTTTTGACGAATACAATATCACCGTAGTAGCTGCTGATCTTCTTTCTTCGGCGCGGAGCGCGACGTCCGAATTGAAGGAAGCTACCCCATCAGTGTGCGCAGGCTTCGAAGCGACAAAGAGGCTGCATGCAGAAGATGCGCGGTGGTGGAGCATGATTCGACCTGTGCATCCGCAAGTAGCGAGCATGCCACTGGCGACTCATCGTCGACCGCTGACGAACGCTGTTTTTCCTTCAGTCCAGTACCGTTAAGGCGATTAGTTGGAATCTATCTCAAGGACTACGGTAGTGTGAAGGAGTCATGGAGGAAGCAACATTGTGTTCGACGTGCTTACGGGGCGTCGAACGGATTACTACAGTAGCCCGCACGCATAGCGTCGCCGAAGTAAGGCTCCGGGCAATCGCCGCCGCGCACAAAAAGTCCGTTTCTCGCCGAAGTCCATTGGTAGCTATTTATAACCTCGCGTGACAGCCCATTAACCCCAGAGGCAAAGCGCCTCCCCCTCGGGGCGGCGCCCCTGGGTACAGTTCCTTCGTGATTGCGCTAATCTCGCGTTGCCGCGGGCGCTTCCAAACTCGCTTCGTTTTTTTGCTCCGCGCACCGCGGCTGGCGCGAGCGCCGAGCGAAGTCGAGGTCGCCAATGCCCCGACTGTCGGCTGGCAGTGCGTCTCTCGAGCCGCCCGACGGGCCGGTGGGCCCGCGGGCCCTCCCTCGCCGGGATATAGCATTTCACTCGCGCGATCCATCGTTTCAGATTCAGCGATCGAAACGACGACACTATTCTAATCACCTCTGCACCCTCCGATTCCGAACTCATCCACCGCTGGTTGTCTCCACGCTTTCGACTAATCTCCTATCTCTCCACATTATGAAGTCCTATATCACCTCAGAAACGAACGACTGGATGCACCAGGGCCACAAATCCTCCAACCTGCACCCCTCCAACAACGACCAACACTTGTCCGTCGGTGAGTCCCCCGGCCACCGTAATCAACGCGTTAGTGCCACTGGCAGCATTCCTTGCGCGCTTTTGATCGATTTCTTTGCGCTCGCCTCAAGGTCGATTGGCGATTCGCGCTGATTGCGGTTGGAAGCCGATCCCGGGAAGGGACGCGGAGGAGGGACTCTCGACGACATATCGGAGGACATGTTTGCAAACGATCTTTGTTTGTGTAACTGCGATGTAGCGGCGGCGGCGACGCTTCGGTAGGGCGAAGTTGGAGCGCCGACCGAATTAGCGTCCGCCGATCGGAATTCCGGTGAATGAATAATGGCGACGCATCGCCGATCGATCGGATCGAAGTGGGAACCGAGGAGACCCCGGGGTACTGTAGCGTTTTCCGTTTCATAAATCCCGAGAACACGGGGAGGGGGCTATCCGGGGACAGAGAGTCAGCTGACAAGCAGATCGACTGTTTAGATCAAATTCTCAATGTAATGAATCAGATCAATGCGTCGGTGAAGGCGGGCGACTTCACGTCGCAGCTGGCGAACGCCATCTTCCTCCTCTGCCAGCAGCTAAAGGCCAGCGGACAGCATCTCGAGCAGACGCACAAGAGTGAGATCCCGCGCCCGAGGCGCCCTCACCGGTATCCACCTAGATGAGCTGAACGCCGTCTTTGTCTCCCTGCGGCAGGCCTGCTGCCGGGACTCCGGACAGCTGGGCACCCCCTGTCGCCTCAAAATCATGGAGCTCGTCGAGTTGCGCGCCATGGGCTGGCGGCCCAGCTTCGCCCACACCCAGTACTACCTGAACCGCCCGGAGCACCTCAGCAATGCCAGCAGTACCAGCACCCCAGGTGGGCAACGTCCCGGAGGCTCCCTCCGACGCCCCGTGCTTCCAGAGCCGACGACGACGCCCGTCAGTGCGCCCCCCTTCGGCGCCGTGCCGCTGAACCCCTTCACACAGTTCGTGCCGCCCTCCCCGGCCGCGACACCCATGTTTCTCCCCTCCGACGTCCAGAACGCCGCCGCCGTCCACCAGAATCCCCTCCAAGCGCCCAGCTTCTACCTGATTCCCGCCGCGGCCGCAGGTACGTCCCCCTCGAGCGCAAATCTGGGGGTTAGGGCAGCACATACCAGGGCAACTCATACTGCGACACTCATACCACGACAGCTCATACCGAGATGTGCCGACAATTGCGCGATGGCAGTTGCGCGAAATACACGACCTAGGCTGGTCTTAGGCGCTGGCTTAAGATTGTGCCTAGATATTGAAGGTTGTGTGTTCATTTTGCGTGCTGCCTAAAATCTAAAAAACGGCCTAACAGGCTCCGGCTTAGGCTGATGCCTATAAAGCGCCCGACCTGGCCGCTTGCTCTCGGGGTGCGTGTGGAGAATCTAGGGGCGCTCGCCGTACCGTGCTGGGTTCCTTCAGCACGTAGAAGATAACCGCAGCCCGTTGCCACGCGGGTTTCGTTCCCCTCCTTGTTGACGACGACGTTGGTCCGCAACGCCGTGCTCCTTCCCGTTTCGCTCCGCTGGACGCGACTCAATCCGTCGAGTCGCTCGGGAAAAGACCGAAGACTACGCGACGCTACTCAAAACGCCTCGCTATCCGATACCAAAGATAGTCACAGAACGTAGTGAACTACCAAGTCGCAGTACACTAGAATCGATTACAACGATTTACTCGCAAAAAACAATGGCAACAATCAAGATTGACAAATCGCACTTAGGCGATACAAAATAACCAGCCGGCGGTACAACCCACAGTGAACAACAACAACGATCCACACGATCAATCCCCCGGCTTGCAAATCCCTCTCGCGCGCCTTCTCCAACCTTCTCCTCGCTCGCTTTGATAGATGTCCTTGCTTCAGTCAAAACGCGCGGGAAATCCTCGCCTCTCCGTTCTTCCTATCCGCGTCCGTGATGCTGTAAACGGATTCCGTTAAATCTGAGTCGCGTGCCGCGACAGCCTACAAATTTTAAATGAGCCCGAAGGAGAGTCCTATAGTTGTGGTGGATTCGACAAACCCCGGCTTGGCTTAGGCTTCGGCTTAGGACTATGCCTAGAGATTTGAGGTTACGGGCGAGTGAAGCGAGCCCCGAATCCTTTTTGCGTATAGGCTAACGTCCACGCCTGGCTTAGGCTTAAGCTTGCTGGTTTTATGCGAGCCCGAAGGGCGAGCTCTGTAGTCTTGACGACGAATGTGGTTGAGAATGCTTACGTAGGGAATGTATGGACAGAAAACCATGCTGCAAAGTGCGTGAAGCTACTAGCCTAAGTGGAATTTATTAGACGCATGTTAAACCGAAAGCATAGAACGGAGCGTGCAGCCACGTTTTTGTGGAAAAAAACCCCAAATTCTGTGAAATATATGATGCGGTATGAGTTATCAATGGTATGAGCTGTCCGTGGTATGAGTTGTGTTGGCATGAGTGTCGTGGTATGAGCTGCCATGGACCCGCAAATCTGACCCCTGAGTAGCTGGAGGATGGTCCCGACCCGCGATGGTCCCGGCGAGCACCGCGACGGCACTGATTCCCCCCGGAGGAGGTTTCCTTGGACCGGGTCTCCCCAACACCGGCACGAACCCGGCGATCCCTTCGCCTCTGGACCTTGACCTCGCCTGGATGGCGCACAACTCCCTCAACATCAACAAGCAGGTGCCGCTTAAGAACCCCGCAAAGTTCACAGCGAACATGCTTAACGCCGTGCAGAAGGCGGCCGCCGCCTCGAAGCCCCTCCAGCTGCGTGAGGAGTTCACCATCAGGAACTGCGACTCCGGAAAGAGTAAGTGCGCTCCGGGGGCCTTCTCAGGCAGACCTCTTCAGTCATGGGAGTGAAAGGCCGCCGCGTCGCCGTGGTCGAGGAGCTCAGCAAGACGGTCATCAGCTTCCAGAAGGTGGACCCCAAGAGTCGTGACAGGACCCTCACCATCACGGGCTCCACCCAGGAGGCCATCGAGCACGCGAAGAAGCTCATCCAGGACACCATCCGCCGTAACGTCTCTCCCAATCGCGTAAGAGTGCGCCCCGTTCTCCCCGCTAGAACGAGTCTTGCAGCCCGACGCCAACGGGAAGCCCGCGGAGGCACCGGAGAGCGACGACGAAGACGACGGCCCCGGAATCTCCATCGAGACCACCAAGGACGGAACCCTGAAACTCTGTTGCGACGACCCCCAAGTGCTGCAGGTAGGAATTTTTAGATCATGAATCTGGGAAGATTTCTGGGGGAGGCTCCCCGATAGAGCCCTCTTCCTTGTCCAGACCTGCACATCCTTGCCTTGGATCTGTTCGAGACATTCATGTAGAGATTTAGGCCGCGCAAGCCGCCTTGAGCGAGTACCTGAATCGCGTGGGCCGAGCCTCGCAGTCGCGACTTTCGGCTGAAGAACGCGAACTCCGCAAGGAACGCAGAAAGTCGATGCCACTTTCGATACCCCAAAGCGCCTCCACTTCCGCTCCCACCGCAAAGTACGTTCTCCACACCTACCGTACTCACGGTCCCTTTTTAGAGAGTGGCGCTCGATGACTGGCAGCACACCTAACCTCGCAAGCATGGACCAGGAACCGCCCCGCCAGGCTACCGTATCCTCTTCGGCCACGTCGTTCCGCTACGCCCGCGCCGACATCGTGAAATTCCGCGACAAAAACGACCAAGCGACCCCTTTCTTGCAGCAGATCCGCCACATCCAGCAGAATCTGCCCGAAATCATGCGCCAGTAGACTCTCCCCGCGAACCCCTCCCCGCTTTCGTAGTTCTTCTCTCCTACGAGTACTTCGATTCGTCACCTTTCACCCCTCGTCCATACCGTAACCTGTCGAGCTTATCCCAACATTCTTCTCTTCCAGCTATTCCCTCTCTTCTGTTTGTACTTATAATAACATTTTCGTTAAATAAATATCCAACCTTCCCCTTTCTTTTCGAATGAAGTACTGTAGCTAGCAGTCAGAGCTAGAAGCGCTTACTGACTCTTACTGATACCCGCAATTCCGAGGTTGCTGTCGGTGAAGTGGTGAATTCGAATAGGTCTTGACATAGCCCAGAAGGATTTTGAGCATGAGAAGATTCATACCGAGGTGGGGCCTTGACATTTTCTTTACAGTGCGAATCCAGATCAACTTACATGGGAACCTTCCGAAGTGTCCTGATCAGATCGAGCGGAAAATTGGACCACTTATAGGCCTTCATTAGTGAATGTCACCACCAAAAGGGCACCTACTTATACGCATACCAGGTCACGTAAACACCCTTCAAATTTACGGGTATATGACTATAGTCAACTTCGCCAACAAAGCAGAAAGTTGGGTATGAGGCTGAACTGGTTAGTAACTTGGGTGACGTTTTTGAGCTCCGGGTTCGAGTCAGCTTCTGGCCCATATTTTTTCTTCCCGCTTCTCCAACATATTTAAATTTGTTTTTTTCCTCGTGCTCAATCCTATCCCAACCTCAGTTATGAATGCTAGCCATGTTTTGCTCCACCTTACAAACTTCATCCCTGGCGCGGCGTTGATGTGGAACCGGTAGGTGGCGGCGCACTTCACTGGACATCTGGGAATCGGCAAATCTTCGGATACAGCAGCGAATCATCGTTTGCGGCACAGCGGACGCTTCTGAGCTCGAATCTGATGGTCCGCGGTCCGGGAGTTGCGTTCTCACTGGTCCTCAGAGCGTCGGCGACCTTCGGGATGACTTCTCACGCAGCGTCGGGCGTTGGACATCTTGTTATCAGCGGTGGTGGGACTACGGCTTCCGGGTGTCCCAATTCCCTCTGGAAGCCGGAAAAGTCACAACTGCCACGGGGTTTGCCATCTGACCAACCGAACACTCAGAGAGCAACCGGAGGGACCGACCGCTCGCCACCGCGACACGAGTCTAAGCGCTCTAAGTACGTTAAAAAGATGCGGTATCCTTTCTCACCGACCTAGGATCTTTTCTCAACGGTGATTCCCAAGGGACTCTTTGTATACTTAAGCTCACAATTTTGTTTTGTTGGCAAAGTGTTCATCGGCACAACTTAGGATAACGATCCGATAGATCACTATCCGACTATCAGATGTCTTAAGTATATATTTGGGCACTTGGGAATCACCGGTGGGAAACGGATTTCTATTCTCCATTTCAAAATTATCTTCCGAAATTCTTTGTATACTTAAGTATATATTTGGGCGACGTTGGCAGTCGCTGACAAACCGCTGACAGTCTCACTCTTGTCGCGGTGGCGAGCGGTCGGTCCCTCCGGTCGCTCTCCGAGTGTCCGGTTAGTCTGATGGTAAACCCTGTGGCAGTTGTGCGTTTTCCGGCTTCCAGAGGGAATTGGGACACCCGGAAGCCGTAGTCCCGCCACCGCTGACAAACAAGATATCCGACGCCAGGAATCCGGCTGCGTGAGATGTCACCCTGAAGGTCGCCGACGCTCTGAGGACCACCGAAGACGCAATTCCCGGACCACGAACTCATCTCTCCGAAGAAGATGCGAGCTCAAAAGCCTCCCCTGTGCCGCAAACGCCCCGAGAAGAAGAAGTTCTACTGCCATTTCCGAAGTTTTGCCGTCTCCCACATGCCCCGTGATGCGCGCCGTCTCCGACCGGTTCGCCATAAGCGCCACGCCAGGGATGAAGCCGGCTAAAACGAGACATCCTCTGTTTGTCTATTATTCGGTGTCGTGCAAGGCGTAAGCCTTTGATTCACGAAATAAACTCGTAAACTCGTAAACTTCCGAAATTGGGAGGAGCGACTGTAAAAATTGCGGATAATTTCGTTGCGGAACTCAAGGTTTCAAAAGTATTGCGCTGCATTTCGTGCGAAATACTTTTAAAATCTTGGGTCCCGCAACGAAATGCTCCGCAATTTTTACGGTCGCTCCTCCCAATTTCGGAAGATAATTTTGAAATGGAGAATAGTTGCTAGGAAAGAATACCGCATTGTTTTTAACGTACTTAGAGCGCCTATGATTTTGCGTCCAGTTTGTCTACTCACCTAGGCCAACCGTTTGCCCCAAGTCTCGCGCCGATCTTAGAGCTGCATGATTGGCCGTACCCTTGTAAGGTGGAGCAAAACATGGCTAGCATTCATAACTGAGGTTGGGATAGGATTGAGCACGAGGAAAAAAAACAAATTTAAATATGTTGGAGAAGCGAGAAGAAAAATATGGGCCATAAGCTGACTCGAATCCGGAGCTCAAAAACGTCACCCAAGTTACTAACCAGTTCAGCCTCATACCCAACTTTCTGCTTTGTTGGCGAAGTTGACTATAGTCATATACCCGTAAATTTGAAGGGTGTTTACGTGACCTGGTATGCGTATAAGTAGGTGCCCTTTTGGTGGTGACATTCACTAATGAAGGCCTACAAGTGGTCCAATTTTCCGCTCGATCTGATCAAGACACTTCGGAAGGTTCCCTTATTAGTAGAAGAACTGGTTGAGCTTTAGAGGTACTTTACGAAAGGGTCCTATCCCGTGGATGCACACTCTCTTTCTGAAAATCGTTCTTATCTGGCGTCTTGGCGAATGAAACAACATTAGAGGGAGACTCTTTCCCCATTTTCGAGCCGTAATGTTCACTGTGATCACTTCGATGATGTGATCGTTGGATGGAAAACTCTCCGTTGGGGGTGGCCATGGAGGTATCTGACGCTTCGATTACGCGCAGTGGCCCAAACACCTTCTCCGGTCACAGAAATTCAAGCTACACTGTCAACAGTTTTGACACAAAAGCGACATTGACAAGATAGGCGTGGTCCCTGAAGTGGACTTCGTCGTGCAACTACGGTAGTACGCATTTTTGTACAACACAGATCTGAGGACTTTCTTTGTGAATATACGTTGAATTCGACTCTCGGCATATCCGGAACAGAGCTGTGCAAACCGAGACTTTGAAAAACCGAAACCGAGACCAAATTGAAAGCCTCGCCGAGGCGAGACCGAGACCGATACCGAGACTTTCGAGACTAAAATTTATCTTACTTTTGAAATCCTTCCAGGCTTCAAGAACGCCTGTTTTTGCAAACTATCAACGCTGATTGACCTTTTTACGTCAATGAGCGCCAGTGTACCCATGGGAAACAGTAAATTGAAGTTACCATGCATGCCCATGGCTGAACCTGTTATGGTGATTCTTGATTTTAGAGGTATAGACTGGGGATTTGAATTGCTCAGAATCCTATTCACAGACAGGAAGCCTTCAGAGAAGCATTGAGAGCAGTGATCCTAACGACTCGTTTTGATCCGGACTCGTTTTTCGGACTCGGACTCGTTTTGATCTGGACTCGTTTTTCGGACTCGGACTCGGACTCGTTTTGATCCGGACTCGTTTTGATCCGGACTCGTTTTGATCCGGACTCGTTTTGATCCGGACTCGTTTTTCGGACTCGGACTCGTTTTGATCTGGACTCGTTTTTCGGACTCAGACTCGTTTTGATCCGGACTCGTTTTGATTCCGGACTCGCGAGTCCAAAACGAGTCCCAACGCGCTTCTCCTCGGTTTGAAGAGTCGGCAACGGCATGATTTTCCGTGTTCTTCCACCCGTTTTCGGCAGGTTTTTCCGTTTTAATTTCATTTTTCTCCATTGGATATTAAGGGTCAACCTTTTTGAATCAACTGCGAGGACTCTTCGTGATTTTGTAATGAGTTTAGCACGCTTTAAGAAATTACTGAATATCTTTATCGTCCTTACGAAGTTGAATTTCAGAACGAAGATGGATGACGATGAGATCCGTGGTGAAGAACCTGATTCTACCTCGTCGGCTGGATCGCGAAGAAACGATTCAAGTTCGGCACCCACGAATTCGACGAGCGCTACCTCATCAGTGCATATCTTGATCCTGTCTATGATTTTGCCCTCACCGCCCATGAAGAAGCAGAAGTCGAACGGATGATTGTCTCTATCGCCCGAAGTCCTATCGAAGAAATTGAATTGGTTGAGGTCGACGACCAGTCGCTTTCACAAGACCGAGGAAATTTGCCGTCCTTCTGTCGCAGTCTGTTTGAAGCGTCGATGAATATGCGGCAGGCATCCATGGAAACGTCCAGCGAAGACGTTCTTCGAAAAGAACTCGAAATTTACCGAACGGAACGAACTAAGCATACTGGTCATTCTCCACTGGCATTTTGGAGTTCGCAGCAGCAGGTAGATATGATCATGAAAGCGTGACATTCACTGTAATTTGCAGGCTATCAAGCTGCCTAAACTCCGCGAACTGGCATTGAAATTCCTCGCTGTCCCAGCCAGCAGCGCAATATCCGAGAGGACCTTTTCGATATCATCTATTCTTTCCTCAGGTCGTCGTAATCGAGCGTCGGAAGAAACCATTCGAATTCGAACGTTCTTGACAATGAACGCTAGTTTCCTTTCTGGTTGTTAACTACATTTACGCTGCCAATCTTGTTGCTACTTGTTATATTTCGAAAAATTTTTTGATTAAGTGGTGGACTCGTTTTGATCTGGACTCGTTTTGGGACTCGGACTCGGACTCGTTTTGATCTGGACTCGTTTTGGGACTCGGACTCGTTTTGATCCGGACTCGTTTTTCGGACTCGGACTCGTTTTGATTTCGGACTCGTTTAGGATCACTGACTGAGAGAGTTTTTTGTCTCTTACAGGGGCCGCCTCAGTAATAAATAACAGAATATGACCTTACATCTCATATTGAACAATTCCGATAAGTGCTCGGGATTAAAAAGAGCGGTGTTAATAGAGACTCAGCCAGTCGAGTTGTTCAGTATCACGGAAATAGCAGGACACTTATTGAAAGTCAGGTTATCTTGAGTAATTTCTTACCTAGACACATCTTTAGACCGAGGTCATAACCGAGATTAACGCAAACACAGATCACAGATCAGTCAATCAATTCTGGCACCACCACGAAACCCCTGATGCAATTGATTTGGCGTACGGTGGGTGGGAGATTTACTAACCGCAGCGCACGTTCTCTGAAATTAAATCCAGTAATCCATGTGGGACCGAACATTAAAGTCTCGCCGAGAGTCTCGGCACTTTTCCGAGACCGAGACCAAAAAAAGGCCGAGACTTCCGAGACCGAGACCGAGACTGCACGGCTCTGATCCGGAGCATCTGTGAGGTGAAGACATAAAGAGGCGGTGGGCTCCCGTGGCGCGTTTCCTGTTCCGTCAATGTTTCTTTCCTCCACACTGACTCACGCCCTGCTTGTTGCCGGCTGGCGGCGTTTCCCTTTATCAATGATCTGTACTTTCTCCCCGCGTGTTGTGCTCGTTCTTTGCCGTCCTCCACCACTCTTCGGTCATCGGGCTGTCCGCCGCCGCGATCTGCTTTGGTTCGGCGTGAGCCGCGGCCCTCCGGTGACTTCGCCGTCCTTGCGGCATCGGAACAATCGCCATTGAAACTCTGTGTGTTTATTGATTGTTTAAGTTGGCTTGCTGCCAGTTCCTCTGCCCGCTCTGGCGGCGCTCGTTGTTCTCTGATTCTCTGCTGTCACGCCATATGATCCATCGGCGGTACTCTGGGCTGGGCGTTTAGCCAAGGCGCGCTCTCACTGTGGGGCGGACGCGCTGTATCTTCTCTGTGCACTGGCAGTCCTCTATTGATCGAAAGAAAACAACATGTTTTCGGCGCGGTCGCGGACCGAGTCGGAGAGCCTCTGCAACAACTCTGGCGCTGGTCGCGGAGGACAAAAGACGGCGCTGGTTGCTGGCGAAGGATGCCGGCGCCGACGGTGTTCCACGGCTGCGTGGAGACGCGCTCTTGTTGCGAATCGCGAAAAGTGATAATCCGATGAGAAAAACGCGCGCATTGAGAGGCTTCCCGCGTCCTCGTAATTGTTTATTTGTTGTTTTATGCCAGTCGGCGCCGGAATTGTTGTCCTCGTGTGTCACTCTGGTGTAGCGTAACTCAGCTGATTGCAGTTCAGAAGGCACAGATGCCGCAGTGTGCCGAGGAGGATTCTGATGACTTCATCTGGAGTATCGAGCCGCAAAAACTCGTGGCGGACGATGGCCGGAGCGAAAGCGAGGTGATTGACCAGTACTTGAAGCCCGTCTCTAGCGACTCTTCCTCAAGTGACGAAAGCGACGGAAGTGAAACGGAGAAGAAGAGTCCCAACAGGAGCAGAAGTCGAAGCGCATCTAAACCGCTTGCTTCCAGGGGCATCAGAAGCCCGGAATGTGACAATTACACCTATGTGCCTCAGCTGGACAGCGAGTCGTAAGTTCCTCATCTTTATGGCCACTCGAGGTAATACTATTCCTTAGGATTTACCTATTGAGCAATCTACCTCCTTTGACTGACGAGATGCGTTATCGGTGTCCAGCTCTTCCACTTCGAACAAGATCCACGCCGGAGTTTTCCTTGGTTCTGGACTTGGACGAAACTCTTGTGCATTGCAGCCTCACTGAGCTTCCGGACGCTTCGCTTACATTTCCCGTTCACTTTCAAGACAACACATATCAGGTAAGCTCATCTTCATGACGTCGGAGTCACTTCCGTTCTTTTCAGGTCTACGTGAGAGTGCGTCCTCATTTGCACGAATTCCTTCGGCGCCTTGCCAACTCTTTCGAACTCATTCTGTTTACGGCGAGCAAGCGCGTCTACGCTGACAAGCTTATGGTAAGTTATGCAAAGTACTTCATGTGTCACCTATTTCGCGTGTGGTTACCATGGCAACTTCGATTACGTTTACTCTTTCAGAACCTCTTGGACCCTGGGAAGCGTTTAGTGCGTCACCGCCTTTTCCGAGAGCATTGTGTGTACGTATACGGTAACTACATCAAAGATTTATCCATACTTGGCCGAGATTTGTAAGTGTCCAATGTTTAGAGGACGGCTTGTTATGCTCAAGCGTTTTAGGTCGAAAACGATCATCGTGGACAACTCTCTGCAGTCGTTTGCTTATCAAATCGATAATGGGATCCCCATTGAAAGTTGGTTTTTTGAGAAGAATGATATCGAGCTGCTGAAGCTCATTCCTTTCTTGGAGTATCTGGCCACTCAGGTAAACATCATTACATTGAATTTACGGGACGTTTGTGACGCTTTCCCACTGCAGAAGGAAGACGTGCGCCACGTGCTGAGGAAGCGGTACAAGATCCGTGACATGCTCCCGGCCTTGAACAACAACGTTACTAACGGTGAAACGGATCCCTCGGACACTGACCTCATTGTTTAAGCATCTATCTCTTCCCAGCGAACTGTACATATTCTTTGAGCATTTAGCCATCTTCCGTAGTAATGGTTAGAATTTTATTTTGTACAAATCTGAAAATCTTCGATAGTCTTCTAGAGTTTTATTGTATAGTGGACATTAGTCGGTC
The DNA here is from genome assembly GCA_030435675.1 of Steinernema hermaphroditum. NCBI lineage: Eukaryota > Metazoa > Nematoda > Chromadorea > Rhabditida > Steinernematidae > Steinernema > Steinernema hermaphroditum. Next base: position 9,813,882 of record CM059622.1, read on the forward strand.
CTACAAACACCTACCGTCTTGATCTACCTAAATTCTGGAAACCCTCTTTGCATAACTCCTTGTTTGGTGATTGTGCTGTCGCCCCTACCGTACCTTCAGTTCTTCCTATCCTATTCTAATACCCATCGTCCGTTGTTACTGTTGCCCCGAGTTTCCGCAAACTCATAGGACACTTACTTACCAACACCACAATTAATATATATACGAGAACTCTCCCGAAGGACATAAAGCATTTGTTACTCAGCAGCAGCAAGTCGAATAGGAAGCAGTCTCTTATCGAATTCACACGGACAGCCTACAAAATTGGACGTAACGATGGGGATGGAAGGACCGACGGACGGGACGGCGTTGCGCGCTGAGAGTGGTCGCTGCACGGGAAAGAGCTGCCGGGTCGTGCCACGTGTCCGATGAATGTGTTCGGTCTGGAGATCTTCCTGAATCACCACGTCTGTCGCCGTCGCCACTTCGCCACCGGAACCGCGGCAGATGGGGCTTCGTTTCTGTCCGCAGCGCTTTATCCGGCGCGCCTCATTTTAATGTTGTGTTTTGTTGTCACACGTGGCGTGGGAAAGGAGCTGCCACGGTGAACGCGATGGAAGTCGACGCTTCCTCCCAGAGAAGCCCTTCTCGCTTTGTCGTGAAAGCCGATCTGAGCTTCTCCTGGCACTCACTCGAGGGCCAGTCTACTTCCGAGCTTCGCTTTCTGGCGTCGGCCAGCACGTCGTTCGTGTTGGATCACTTCTTTCCTATTCCGTACTTTCAGTGTCGCCCGCCGCGCGCCTTCGCCAAATCCAGGTCGATCGTCGTGCTCAACCGCCTCTCCGAATAGTTCGTAATTCTCTGTTCCGCCCAGGAAGGTGGCCTTGAAGATGAAGACTGTGGCAGTAGTGCTGGTCGGTGGCGCTCAGAAAGGTATGTTGCTTGCTGGAGGCGCTCTTATTTCGCTCTACGCGATCTTCCTCATTCTCCCCGTCCTCCTAATGGCTCTGGCAGTCTCAAGATGCCCTCTCAGGATCTGATTTAATCTGACACCCGCTTTTGTTCAGTTATTTTCCTCTGATTTTCCTTTTCCCGGATACGGTATGTGCAGCGGAAAGCCATCTTGAAGCCTGCGAGGGGAAGCCGTCATTGCAGTTTTGTTTTAGGCACTCGTTTTCGTCCCCTCTCTCTCCAGCTCCCCAAACCGTTGTTCCCTATTGCCGGCGTCCCGCTCGTCGAGCACCACATCGACCAGCTGTGCCAGGTTAGCACCTTCTGAGTTCAAGAATCAGTTTTGTTTTCAGCTTCCCGACCTCACGGAGATCATCCTGCTGGGTTTCTACTCCTCCGATGAGTTCCAGGAGTTCCTCAAGCACTGCTCCACCGCTTACCGTGTCCCCGTCCGCTATGTCGAGGAGACGGACTCCCTCGGCACTGCCGGAGGTCTTGTCCGTTTCCGCGAGCAGATCCTCAAGGACTCTCCGGACGGAGTTTTCGTCCTGAACGCGGACATCTGCGGTGACCTCCCGGTGGAGGACATGGCCGAAGAACTACAGGCGAAGGGCGACGCGCACTGCCTGATTCTGACCACCGAGGCCACGCGGGACCAGTCCATCAATTTCGGCTCTGTAGGTGCCCTGAATTTGGCTTCTCTAGTCCACAATTACAGGTGGTCGTCGACGAGAACGGGAAGGTGCTCCACTACGTTGACAAGCCCACCACGTTCGTCTCCACCCACATCTCTTGCGGAATCTATTTGATGCGTCCGTCGATGTTCGACATGCTGAGCAAGGTGCAGTCCACCGTGGATAACGGACAGCTCTGGTTCGAGAACGACGTCTTCCCTCTGATGGCGCGCAACTCGCACTTCTACGCGCTGCACACCACCCGCTGGTGGAGTCAAACGAAGACGGCCGCGTAAGACCTGTCCTGCGCCCGAATGCGTCAGCCTTCCGCTTTCAGGGCTGCACTCTATGCGAATCGCCACTACCTGCGTCTGTACAAGGAACGCCACCCGGACCGGCTCTCCTGCTCCGTGAGCGCTCTGCAGGCCGGAGGAGCGGAGATCGTCGGCGACGTCTTCATCGACCCCACGGCGAAGGTCCACCCGTCGGCGAAAATTGGACCCAACGTCTCCATCGGCGCTGGGGCCGTCATCGGCGCCGGCGTCCGCGTCCGCGAATCCATCATCCTCTCCGATTGTATCCTCGAGGAGCACAGCTGTGTGCTCCACAGCGTTGTCGGCTGGAGGTCTGTGGTGGGCTGCTGGGCTCGTGTCGAGGGGAGCCCGATCGCGCCGAATCCGAATATCCCTTTCGCCAAGCTGGACAACAAGCCCCTCTTCAACACCGACGGCCGTCTCAACCCTTCGCTCACCATTCTCGGTTCCGACGTCCACGTGCCGCGCGAGACGGTCATCCTTAACTCTGTGGTGCTCCCTTACAAGGAGCTCAGCTCGAGCTACAAGAACCAGATCATCCTCTAGATCCTCTAGTCTGGCGGAGTCCCTTCTGTATATTTGCCGTGCGCTGCGCCTAACCCTACCTTTCGTGCCGTTTTCTACTTGGAGTTCGAATTCCGGGAAAGTAACTGTGCAAAACTGTGATATAACTCGCTCACAATAGCTAGTATTTATTAATTAACTATAATAATAAATTGCTCATCACCGGGGGGAGAGCGTATGTGACAAATGGCGGCCATTTCAAAGGCATGCGCTCCGAGAAGAGTCGGCGACGTGTGACTGATCACGGGGAGCGCGATCGGCGACTCCGCGCCGAGCAAACAAGTGGAGGAGTTGCCGCTTGTAGGACAACTCAAACAGAGGCGATTAGCGGAGATCACTTACAGACAGAGGAACGTTCTAGGGGCAAAAAATGAGAAATTAAGACGGAGGATAAACGGAGAGGTGCGGGTTACGGTATGTCGAGAGGAATAGTAAGGTTACGAAATGCAGAAATTCATCGGACAAGGGCCTTGTGGGTTATGGTATTTGTTTGGCCGAAGAGCAGTTATAGCCTGGTTTAGTCACGGACGATAGAGGCGTTTGCACGGATGGAAGTGGCTGTAGGAAGACGAGGATTATCCCTATTTACGATTCAGCTATGACGCGCCACCATAAATCACACGTCCTTGCTGACAAATAAGTCCGGAACCCGAGGCTACAGCTTCTTTACACAAACCTGTATGACCCCACAGTAATCTCGTGGCCAGAACCGTTGCACTTCAGCCGTCGCCAGTGGACCACTGGAAGGACTCGTCGTCTCCACCGCCGACTCATCGGCGTCCACCGGCAAACACGGGGGCAAGTTGTCCCACTCAAAAATTCGTTTAAGCGGCTCCGCTCGGTAGAGCCGCGTTCTTCGCTCCCGAATCGAATACGACGAATCTCACCGAGGATTCCGGAGAATCGAGCGATCGTCGGCGCCGCGGAGGACTGTCGCCGCCATGTTTTTCAAGTTCTTGTTCCGTAAGTCCTCTTTCAATCGACGTGGGAAGGGTCTCCTCTCCAGTTTGCCTTCTTCGGGGTTCTGCGCATCTACAGGAGCGCTTTGGATTGGGGAATACCGCCTCAGGTGGCACAAATGTGGGGAAGAGGAGTGGATAAGGCGATTAACCCCTCAGTTCGACATTTTCAAAGCAAACAAGCGCCGATTCCAGCTCGGAGTGTGTTTTGGCGTCACATCCACCTGTGGGCATAATGGATACGGCGAATTCGCCGAGCGGATAGGGCTGCAAGCGGACTATAAAAGCTTTGATCTTTTTTAAGCTTTTGGAGATGCAGGAGCTTGGCCTCTGACAACGATCATAACAGATTTGCATCCTTTAAAAGCACCATAATCCCGACCACTTTGCGCTGATTGCGTTTTGGCTTCGCGAAGACGGCGTTCTAAATAGGCGAAGTTGCTGTGGAACAGGGAGGCCACTCCATCACGCAGGGACGCAGAAGAGTCGTCGACGACAGATTTCTGAACTACGAACGATATGTTGACTCGGAAACGCTCGGGACGTCACAAACCGTTAACGACGCCGAGATAAGGGCCGCGGGGCTCGCTGCAACGCCCGCGGCATTCCGGACGTGGAAGCCCGAAGAGGCGTCCGAATGATCAAGAGAATCGGGAACCTCCGCACTTGCTACGCGGAGTCGCCCTCGTCACCCTCGTCGATGGACGACCGGATCTCCTCCAAACGAGGTAAGACGGAGAACATCGCGCGCCACCCGCCTGCAGACCTAATATGCATCCCACAATTAGCCCTCGGACGGGGCGCGATGACCATTCCCGCCGACCGAATTGATTCGTTCGCCGACGGCAACGCGCCGAGGACTCCGTCGCATCGATTCCACTTGTATGCGCCGACGATCGCGGAACGCGCGACCTTTCCAGGATCGCTTGTATTCTAATGATGTCCCTCGACGGATAAACAAAGCCGTCAGGGCGCTCTCGCCTGTAATCCAGGGCGCTCCCGCGCCTTCCTTCGCCGCAGCCCTAATCACGGCCATCCGCGAGACGCTTATCACGTCGCTCTTCTCCTTCCCCTGTAGAGCCGTGGATTCGATTCGAAGTGCCTCCAAAGGGTGCGTCTCTGCTAGTCGTTTCAGCGAAAACGACTTAATCGTATTGTTCCGGCTCGGCGCCGAAGATAATATCCATTTCGCTTCCACACTGTATGTGTAGCGCCACGTTCGCTATTCGGGTGGTCTCTCTCGGCAGAAAACCGTAGAGGACTGCGGACTGTTGCGGATCCACGTGTTCATTATTCCCATACGCGACCTTCAGAGGAGTTCGAAGGGCCATGTGGCCCTTGCAGATGCGATGAAAGATCTCGCCAGGAGAAGAATAGGGAGAACTGGCACTTTTTCGCGGAAAATAAATAAAAACGTTCGCAACACAAACACCAAGTGTTTACTTTTTTGGCTTTAAAAGGCTCGCGAAGGAGGTGACACCGATTCTTCCGAAGATTGTTTTTAATGAGGCTAGAAGATCTAATCCTAAAAGACCCTAGAATGATCGAACATTCTTCCACATCTGTCTTGTTGCGTTGTGCACCTTTCTACTTCACTGTCGAAATACGCTCCACGGAGAGCGCCGCTGGGAGTGGAGTGTCCGGTGCCTCCAGAAGCAAGTTCTCGTGAACAGGTCCGAGTCTCCGATCCGGGGAGGCGGATCGGAGACTCCGTTTCGGGAAAATAGTGCCCGGTGACCTCGCCGACTAAGTAAACTACGGCTAATTTGATTAGAGACCCTTCTCGAGTGGATTCCGCCGACACTAATCGGTCTGACAGCGATTCTCCGGCGACACCACCTCTGTCGCCTCGGGCTCCTCGTGCGCGCTCCCCGTGTCCTCGCGATCCGACTTGCTCCGCTTTCAGAGGATCCAGGAGACTCTCGCGCCGATCGCGCGTGTCCTATTGCGTCGAGTGGAAGTTACTCATGCGCAGGTGACCTTCGAGGCCAGCGAAGGCTCGCGAATTGATTAATTGATATCGAGGCGGCGGCCGACGTCTCTCGAGAACGCGGCGATCACTCGTTCTGTCGCCCATATAGCGATCGGGTGCCTCGATCCGAAGGCCCTGAACACCACCCTCCGGCCACTCCTCCTTCACCGCGACAGGTCTCGATCGCTCCTAATCCTCCTCCGACGCACTCCGAGCGGCGCGCACCACCATGTCACGTCGTCGGAATCCTTGCTGTCCCTGCTTTAGGATGTCCTCCAAATGTAAGTCGTGCTATAATCTACTCACTTTGACCAGGGATTTTGGCCCCCTTCCCTCCCTTTGCCCTGAGTCCTCTAAGGAGGCGACGTGGACCTATACGACGTGGGCTCAAGTTCTATGTCTTTACAATCCGGGTTTAAAGCTCGATTAAACTGTGCTCGGCGGTCATTTGCCGCAGATGCCGTTGGAACGTGGGTCCTCCGCATTCCTCCCTTTCACGTCACTATGAGCACCGTTTGAATCTGTTCGCAAACACAGAAACGTCTTTTTGGGGCCTCGCGCTCCGTTTCGACGGCTAATTCGCCGAGGCGATCCGATTACAACGCACGCGATGTAACAAATCCCGATGGCGACATCGGAGGCGCTGTGGATTCCCACGAAGCCGTTCTGCGGGGTTCCACTCTTTTTTGCATCTTTATCGCCTGTTTTGATCTCATTTCGCCGTTCTCAAGGTCGAGGGAACGCGAAGCGATAAGTCCGAAGGGTCATTCCGGAACCGAGAGGAGGATACTCCGCAGAAGAAGATGGGGCTTGGGGAGGTCCACGGGGCCAGACCGATGGAATCCTTTCCGCCGCGAGTCGTTCATCGGTTCAGAGCTGAGAGTCAACATAATAAAACGCGACGTGAATGCACACAGAGCTATAAAAAGAATGCAGGAATACGGTGCACGTGGAACGAACGCTGCAAAGGTTGGAGTTCGTGCTCCGTGCAGGCCTGCACGCACCGACTATCAACGAAAAGGTAGGGTCCTTTGTTGGGAGGAATCATCTGCTTCTTCGAGACTTTTACAAGCTTGAGAATGGGACACTTCACCTTCGATTCACGTTATCACGCATCTTACTTCAGATATAAGAGATCTGAATGAGATACAAAAACACGCAGCTATAATATTCACCGTACGCCGAGGGACCCGCCTACCTTCTGAGCGGCCCGAACGTGTCCCTCCTTTTCTGGATGCCATTCGGGGAGACTCCCTTCCACGTTGTTAAGACATTTGAGTCCCGGACACAAAGCTCCGACGAAACGGTGACATTTGCAAACGACAGAAACGTCAAACGTCAATTATGAAGTATCAAATTGGTGAGCAAATAAGAAGAAATTAACTCAAACTCAAACGTTTCGTCGGAGCTCTGTGTCCGGAACTCAAGTGTCCGGGACTCAAATGTCTCAACAACCCTTCCACCACTCTAAACGCGCAATATCTTCATCGAACCAAACTGGCCATTTCTGGCCATGTTCCCAAATGAAGTGTATAGCCACTTTTTTGTCCTCCTTCATATTGAGTGACTTTACCAGCCCCGAGCTCTCTGAAGGACGTTTTTCGTCCTCCTGTTGGTTTAAATTCATCGTATACAAAAAAAGAACAAGCGTGGAAGACTCGTGAATAGAGTTGTCATCGGATCGGTCTAATAGAGGTCAATTTTTTTTATTGTTATGGACCGTGACGTTGGCGCGAATCCAGGGCATTTGAAAGTTTCTCGATTTGACTTCAAAATTGGTCCGGACTACCAAAAATGTGGATTTTCGGGTTCAACCCGGTGACAACTCTACTCGTAAATGAGAGCCATATTTGCTAGCGATCATTCCGCTCAAAATAGAGCTGTATTAGAGCCGAACCTCCAAGAGCCTTTCTTGTCCATCACTTCTAACATGAGAACGCTCTTCCCTGAAGAGCTGATAAGCCCCAAAGTTAGAGTGCGTCTAATACAGTGGCGCTTCCTCGGAAGACCTTACCATAGATAACTCTCGAATTCCTCCGTTTGAGTGAATCCAAAGGGAGCTTCCCCAAGACTTCCACGGTCCCCGTCCTACTTGTCGCGAAAAGGTACTTCACGCCCGGCTGCAATTAGCCGCTAAATCAATCGGCGCAGTCGTAAGCTCTCAGTTCCAGTGGAGTCCCCGACGACCCCCGTTCGCAACAGCACCTCGAAAAAAGTAGTCGTAATTCGGGAGGTCCCTCCGTCACCGTCGTTTGTAGATACACACCGCCGATTAATCATGATTCCTTTCGCCGCCGCCGTCGATTAAAGATCGAAGTCGTTAGCGTTTCCGAGTCGCCTTCGAGATTTATCGCCCCCGGGCTCCGTTCATGGCACAAGGAGAAGAGAGGCGTCGGATCCCACTAGGAGACGACGTTGTAGATTCCTTGAGACTGTGCAGCCTGGCATTCTCGTGGCCAGTAAGGCTACATACCTCCTTTCAAATTCCTCCCACAAGACTCTTCAGGTAGATGCACTGCAATCCCCATTTGTCCTAAACAAGTCCACGGAGGACTGTGCTGCTTTGAAACCGTCCAGTTCACACGCTCCAGAGTGTGCAGCTCGACACTAAAGCGGAACCAAAGAGCTGGCGACCCTTTGTGGCAAATGCTCTGTATCTGCAAACGGGACGATGTTCCCCAACTTCCTCTGCTAATCCGTCTGTCCGTTTTTCGGTGCTCTCCGCGCCACCCAGTCTCCGCTACGTCAAAACATCACAAAGTGCGTCATTTGCAGCGGCGCTTTCCCTTTGCTCGTCGCCGAATGGCGACGTTTTCCCACGGGCGACAGACTCCGTTCGGGCGATTCGAATAGTCCATCGGGAGTGTGTCATCGATGCGTCGACGACTCGAGGGGATTACGCGCGGACAGGTCGTCGGGAGGGATTCGCAACTCTCGGAAAGTGCTTTCGGATTGGGTGTTAACTCCAGGGGCAGACGATGTTCTGGCGAGGGTGATCAGAAGAATAACAGGAAGAGCTCTCGATTTTGTGAATTCGAAGGGCAAACAACCGGAACGGGTTCCTGGGAGCGGAGTGCCGAGGAAGTGCGCCAAACGACCGTTTTATGTCGTTTGTCGCCGCGTGTAAACAACGGTCAACACACGCCGACGGGTAAACAAAAGTGCGAACTGTGGGCGTTGAGGGAAATCACCCCGGGGACGAAGAGAGAGACGGTCCGAGGCAGAGGATTCTGGCAGAACAAGTAGGAAACAAGGTATTTGCATAAGTCGGTCCTGGGGAGAACTCTGTCGGACGTTTGGGGCTAGGACCGCACTAGGGGGGCCTGGCCAGAGGTAGCGACCCCGTGGTGGCCGGCGACGGCGTCTGGCGACGAGGCGATTCGGAAGACACATCCTCCGCTCATCCGCGCTCTGCGGCGTCCTTGCTCCGTCCCCTCCCCGCGAGCCGGCCAGCGTCGCCACACAGAGCGGCGCTCGCGCGCATTATTCGCAACACACTCTGTTTGATGCCTGGTTGTTGTCTCCGACGCAATCGTCCCCCGCCGCCATCACCGCCACACGCATCGTCGACCAGAAGCCAGGCCAGATTCAGGAGGGCCTAGGGAGCCATGTTCAAGGCGCTCTTCTCACCGCTGCGGCATCTTTCAGATCAACACGACAAGATCCAGAAGAAAACGTTCACCAAATGGATCAACTACCACCTCGAAACGGTAGGTCGTCTTCTTCTCTCTGGGGGCCCTCGGGCGGTTAGGAGGGTTCGGAATCCTTTTGAGTGATCATCGCCGCTCGCGTTCAAATTTACGACTTTTGGCGCTTTGCCGACTGAGAAGACAACCGGTTCGTTTCGCTTTCGTTTCCTTTTGCCACCTTTTACGACTGCACCACCCACTCGAGTCCCTCGAATGATCTGACCCCTCAGAGGCCCGACATCGGCATGCACACCACCTGAGGGTCCGTCCTCGCAACAAAAACACGCACAGCATGACGTTTTGATTAATCGTCCGTCGGCGGAACTGGCGTTGATCGATGGGGTCTCGAGGGCCACTGCGAGTGGCTCGTAGAGTACTGTAGTCATGGTCCTGGTTGCAGCACAACTCCTCCCGTCAGGTGGAGGATCTGTTCGAAGACCTCCGCGATGGCGTCCTCCTCTGCCATCTGATCGAAGTGCTCACCGGAGAGGCGCTGGTGAGTCCGTTTCCGACTTCGATGACCTTTCGGCGATATTCGGAGATTCTGATCTCGGAATTCGACGCCGAAGGCGTCAAGGCCACCCAGGAGCAGGTCCTTAACCAATGCTGTTTCAGCCCGTGCACAAGGGTCGAGTCTCCAAGAGGGTCCACCACATAAGCAACCTCACCACGGCACTTACCGTACTCCGTCGTCGGGGACTCGAACTCATCAACAACAACCCGACCGACCTGGCCGACGGGAATCCGCGAATCGTCCTCGGCCTCATCTGGCAGATGATTTTGCACTTTCAAGTACCCACACACCCCACAGGGCTACCGTAATCCCTTCCTTCAGGTTGAATCGAACCTGCAGCTGCTCTCGGAGTGGGGCTTCGAGGCGGCGGCGTCGCCCGCGGCGCCTTCGACCTCCTCCTCGACGCCTTCGACACCCGTCGGGAAGCTCAAGAGTTCCGTGGACCGCGTCGTGCTCCGCTGGGTCGTCGTGGAGATCGCGAGGTGAGCTCGAGGCTGGAGGATCCCACAGCGAAGTCGGCTTTCAGGAAGCACCAGATTGCCGTCAACGACATGGACAAGTCGTGGCGGGACGGTGTCGCCTTCAACGCCCTCGTGCACCGTTCGAGACCCGAGCTGGTGGACATGGAGCGCGTGAAGAGGGCGACGCCGCGGGAGAACGTCGAAAGGGCCTTCCGCCTTGCCGAGGAGCACCTCAACATCAGGTGAGCCAGCCCGGGAGCGCCGCCCCCTCTACCCGATCCTCTAGGCCTCTCCTGGACGTGGAAGACGTCCTCTGCGACAAACCCGACAAGCGTTCCATCATCACGTACGTCACCCAGTTCATCCGGGTCACCTCGGGTCTTCGTCCCATCGAGCCCCAGCCCCTGGGACAACCCTCCATGGACCGGTTCCGGCCTCTGATCCATTGGATCTCTAACACCTCTCAGGTGTCAATGGCCTACGATCCCAAATCGGATCTCTACGCCCAGTACCAGGTGACTCAGAAGGTCGACGTACTTGAATTACGGTACCGCTTGCAGCACTACCTGACTCTCAGAAAGGACTTCTCCGCACGGAAAGTGGAATTCGAGGCGCTCTCAAAGGTGAAAGACGCTCTCCCTGAAGATGAGTGGCAGCGGATTCTGGAGGAGTGGGGTCGCATAGCCCGTGGTCTCGACCTCTGGTGCGCCGCTGTCGAACAGGAGCTTCCGGGGCCCCTTGCTGAGCTCGCTGTGTGGGTCTCCAAGTCGGAGCACCTCTGCTCGGAGCAGCTCCATCTGGAGAAGACGGACGCGAAGACGTCGTTGCAAACGATCGCCAGATGCCTGGAGGCACACGAGAAGCACTTCGCCGACTACCCGCGGCACCTGGAACGCTTCTTTTCGCTCTACAACGCGGGGAAGGTGGAAGGCAGGCCCGTGCCGGCGCAGTTCCTCGAGCCCCTCCGTCTGCGGGTCGAGGGCCTCAACGATACGTCGCGGGACCGTATCCACCTCCTCCACGTGCGGACGGCCTTCTTCCGCGTCCTCGACTTCATCCAGCAGCTGAACGAGAAGACGGAGACGTGGAAGGGCGCCGACTCCCTCCGGGCGTTGAATCGCTGCATCCGCGAGTACAACGAAGAGATCGCCGCGGACCCCGAACGGTGTCTGAAGGCGCTCGTCGACGACCTCCGACGGATCGCCGTCTCGAAGGAAACACGAGAGACGGCAGAGCTGGTGCGCGAGGCGGACAGCCTCTTCCGCGACGCGACCATGCGCTTCCGCGACCTCAGCACGCTCCTCGACGAGCAGTTCCGCCTCTGGAGAGACTTCGAGACGCGTTCGAAGCGCCTCGACGACGAGCTCGGCGTTGTAGAGCGCGAGCGCCTGAAGCTCGACGCGACGCTGCATTCGGCGCTCCGGAAATGCGAGCAGCTCGCCGACCAGATCTGCAAGGCCGGCAGCAGCGATGCCCGGACTACGGTAAACGACCGTCTCGACGCCCTCCGCGCGAGATTCAAGACCCTCTCACAGGTAGGGCCCATCTTCCAGAAGACGAATCGCTCTCTTCAGAGGGGCGTCGGAGGTCGACTCGTCGTCGACTTCACGGTGCCGTCGACATCGGCGGCGCCGACGTCTCCCATCGAGGGGACTCACCTGCACAAGTGGATGAACGACGTGAAGGAGCTCGTCGAGACGAAGATATCGACGACCGAGGAGGCGAACCAGCTCCTTGAGGCCTTCGCCGTGAGTGTGTCCCTCGGGGACGCCTAAGACGTGATTTCAGAAGAAGCAGGCGGAGCTGCCGACGGTGGAGTCCGAGCGGATCGCCATCATGCGGAACCTGAAGAACGCGCAGAAGGAGGAGTTGAACACTCAGTACCGGACGCTGCGCAATGAAATTCCGATCCGCCAGAGCACGCTAAAGATCGTCGTCTCGATGGTCTCCTCTGTGGAGACCTATTTGAAGAAGGTCGAGGACTGGACAGAGACCTACTCCTTCGACAGCGCAGAGGTACCCGGAGGCCACAGGGCGTTCTCCTGAATTGGGGCGTTGTAGACTAAGGACCAGTTCGGGAAGGAGGCCGAGATTCTGAGGCAGATCGACTCGATGCTCGATGCCTTCCAGGCGCCCGACTACGCGCCACTCATCGAAACGGAGCCGATCCGAAGCCGGGTCCAGAAGCTTAGAACAGTGGTTATAGTAAGTAGCGGGTACGGTAGTCTGACCACGAGACTTTCTTCTGCAGAAGATTGAGACGGTGTACATCGAGAGGACAGTGACCATCATCGAGGAGAAGATCGAGATTCTCGCGAAGTGGGCGTCGACGCGCGAGCAACAGGTGAGTTCGAGGGTTACGGTAGTGTTATGGCGACGCAAAAACGAGCCGCGGACGTGCACTTTCGCAGCTGCAGGCGTCCTCTCTTCCGGCTAACAGCTGCGGAGTTGCAGAGCAGAGTGAGTCACGCGGCCGGGGTGACATGGCGGTCGATCATAATCGCGGGAGAGATCAGTCGGGGACAGAAAAACGAGATGTCTTCAGGGAGTCCTTCTGGAGGAGATCGAAGACGGCCTCGAGCGCCTCGAGACGTACCGCGAGAGGGGCGTCGACCTGGAGCCGTTGACGGCGCGCATCTCTACGATCCAGGGCGAGTGGACGGAGCTCAGCCGCGAGTTCGAGCAGGAGGAGAAGATCCGCGCCACGCAGCTCCAGGAGCTCCTGGCCAGGAAGGGCCAGATCCTGGCGAGGGCCGAGGCCTCTCCGGACGAGCTGCGAGCCTCCGTCGTCACCGTGGAGGTCCTCAACACAGAACTGGGTCCGTTCAGAGGTATGCGGTAGTTGAGGGACACAACGGCTACAGTGATATTCAGACGAACCTCAAGTGGCGGAACTGGAGGAGAGGTGGCTGAAGAAGCGCGTGCAGATCGAGCGTCTTCTGGAGGCAGTGGAGCATCTAAGTCGCCTCGAGGAGCGCTTCGCCGTCTCGGAGCGGCTGCGCTGCGTCGCTCTGGAGGGGATGCTCGCCGACTGCGGAGTGCTGGAGCACCGGCTTTCTCAGGTGGCGCTCTGCTCACCGCTGAAAACAGCGACGGAGCTGCGTGTGGCCGCCCTCCGGGACCTCATCAGAAGACGCCGCAGCGCGGAGACCGTCGCGCTGAGGAAGGAACTGGCGGAGAGAGTGCGGAATCTGGAGCTGACCGGAGAGGAGGACCTTCCGGTCGCCCGCGAGGTGCTCAAGGTGGGTGCTGTCTTCGGCATATCGATCGATCGCCGAATCGCCGCTTTTTGCTTCCTCCGAGGGCGAATCGGATGTAACGCACGGAGGAGGTCCGCCTGCTGGCCGTCAGCGTGTTATTCAATCGCCAGAGAGTCCCCTGGGCCCTGCGGCTGTCCGTAAGCCGCCTTCGGCCCAGGTCGCGGCTAGGGGTTCAGAAGGCGCCGCCTTCGCAACTTCTAGTTAAGAGGAACCACTCGCGCAGCGGGGAACTGGTTTCCTTCTCGGAGGCTTTTCGCCTTCGACGACGCTTGCCTTTCCCTTCTTCTGCGCGCTTCGCGATCTCGGTGGTGGTGGGGACTCCCGGGGAGCCTGAGGCTCTGATATCCAGGCTGCATTCTTCTGATGAAAATCAATGTTTCGACGAGAAATTGACATGATTGAGTGACGGACAGGGTGTTTTGATGATAGACCTGCATCGGGGGACATATTCCAGCATTTCCGGGAGCGCCTTAAGAGCTTATTTGCAATTAATGCCTACTGATCCACTGCGGATTCTGTTTCCCTTCGCCCGACATTAAGTGACTCAGAAAACCACTGAGCTGCATGCCTACCGTACCTTGTTCTCATACCATGTTAGTGTTCAGTAACCGGATCTTTAAAAAGCAAGCTCCGAAGTCCTCCAAGGACGTATTAAATAAACTCGAGTTCAGTGTTTTCGGTCCCTGTTTTCCGCGTGCCACAGGTGCCCATAAAACGGCGATGTACTTGCAACAACACCCGACTTGTTCGTCCGCGAGATTCCCTCTTTTTCTGAAACGAACAACGTGCTCGTTTACACAAAACCCGCCCGAGAGACGCTCTGTTGTGACGTCCCCCCGCTGGCGGTTCACAATAAACTCTCTGAAATCCTTTCCCATGCATTCTGCCTCTCACTTTTCGGGCATCTCCGTCCTGACTTCCCTCCTGTGCAGATCGACAGCTATTACTTGCTCTTTCTGTGCATTTGCCGGGATTCTCCAAATGAAAACCGTTCTTTATGCCTTCTGTAGCGATCTGTCCAAGTGCTACGCACTTCTGCAGCGTAAGCCCCTCCCCCAGCGCCCACCGCGGAGATCCCCGTTCCCAGCCCCTTAGCAACCCCGTCTCCGCTCCTTCTTCGCTTCAAATTCGTCTTCTCCTCGGCCGCTCCCGGAGCACGTCTTATCTGTTCCTTCGGCTCTTATTGGCGTGCGCCGATCGGTTCAAGAACAGCGACTAATTGCTTGGCGGCGCCTGAGTCAGCAACGGATGCACTTTCCCCACAGAAACAACTTCTTCGGCGATGTTTTCTCCTTCCCGCCCGTTCCTCCGGTCACTTCCATTAATCAGCGAAGTCGACGCGACTGTTTGTTTGTTGCGCGCGCTGATAAGCCGCTCCGAAGGCGGCGCCACAGAAGTGGCGCCGAGGAGCGAACTCCTCTCACGCCTGCTAGTAGTCGGCGGTTGCCGCGAGCCAAGAAGAACCCGTTATGCGTGCACGCTCTCCTCGCGGCATTTTGTTGCGATCGCGGGCGACCGTCGCCGCTTCTTCGGCGACAGGGAGAGGAACGCTTCCCTCGCCTCCGATTCTCTCTCGCTCGGCCTTCCTCTCCTCGGGCGGCGTGCACTCCTCGGCATCGATGATCGCTTCCGGGCGATCGCTTCCTATCGGAGGGTCCTCGAAGCCCCGATTCCCTTTACAATGCGCCAGTAAACAAATATTTCGTCAGTATTGTCCGCCCGATTAGCCACTGGCATCCAATGTCATCGGGAGCCGGTTTCTCGAAACGCGCGCGCCAAAAAGTGATCCCGCGGCGCTGTTCAAGGTTGCACGTTCGCCACTCACTTTTTCGTTTAAGAAAAACCCATTTGATCGCCCACATCCACACTTGATCACACGCGACTCTGCATGAGCGTGCGAAGGGAATCTGCTAATTGACCTGTGAGTCGCCGCAGTCTTCTTCCATCCGAGTAAGTCCTCGAGGCTGTCACCCGCCGTCGGCCGGCCGATAGATCACTTTGACTGATCAGGGCTGCACTTTGGGATAAAACACGCGGCGACATGGGAGAGGCGAGGGGTGGGCGAGTGGAAAAAAAACAAACAAATAAAACTCGGAACGGAACAGGTATAGTCTCCCCCGCCCCTCTCCGATCGGATCAGATGTTGCATTCTCAAAAGTGACACGGTTCGGGGAGGCCGAACCCCCACATTTCCGAGGGTACTGTAGTATCACTACCCACGAAGGTATCCCCATCACTACCACCACCACTTTGCGACTCTTGAAAGGCCTGGGTGACCACGCGTTTGTTTAGGATATCGCCCGAGAGGCGAACGCACTCTACCACAGCAAGAAGGAGGAGAACGAAGAGCTCGAGGAGAATCTAAGTCGCGTGGAGGCGCTGCTTCGCCGCAAGATGGAACTCTTCCGGCGACTAGAGTGGCTTCACGACTCCGTTCAAGAGCTCCGGCGACAGAACAACGAATGGAAGGTCATCGATGCTATCCAGGTGAGCTCGGCAAGGACCACTCCGCCTACCGTAGTTTCCGCTGCAGATCGACGACGTGAAGGCCAGGATCGCGGAGTTGTTGGCACAGAGCCTCGGAGACTTCGTGCCCGAGGCGGAGGCTCTCGCCGCGGAGATCGACGCCATTGAGGCGTTCTTCTTCCGCGCAGAGGTCGACAGTATCCGCGAGAAGTGGGTGTGCCCGCGCGCTACCGTAATCCGCGTCGTTTAGGTTCAACACTCTGCACAGCGAACTACTGGCGCAGTGCCGTCTTCTGGAGGCGCGTGAGCGATTCCTCGCGACGGTTAAGGCCTTCTGCCTGCTCGCCGATCGCGTCGACGCGACGCTAAAGGGCCTCAGTGGTAGAGGAAAATCCTCGTTCGATGAAGACGAGATTCTGCGAATTGTGAGTCACGACCCAGCTGCCGTAACCCGCCTCCCTTCAGACGAACGAACTTAGCGAGCTTCTCGGTGCCGTGGACTCGCTAGGCAACCAGATGATCGCGGAGCAGAAGGAGGCCGACATGACCGTCAAGGGCCTCGGAATAGACGACGTACTTCTGCGTCTGCGCGGAGCGGTTTCCGCCGCGCCGATTACTGTAGGATTCGGAGTCCCTCGACGTTGCTGTAACTCCGTTCAGGCCAAACGCGATCGATTCGATGAGCTGAGCGAATCCATCGAGACGAGCTACTCCACCAGCAGTGTCAACCCGATGAACACTGAAACCGACCCGCTGACTGCCACCTACCCCTACGTAGCTGGACAACAGGTGAGCTGCACCGTGCCGCCGGCTACCGTATCCCGGGGTTTAGGCAGCGTCCTCAAAGGAAAAGGACTTCGTGGACGAGCTGGACAAAGTCGCCGACTCGGACGACCGACGGGCGAAGGCTACGGCGCTGCGGCGACGCCTCCGGGAGCGCGACTTGAAGCGCACTTCTGGGGTTGCCGACGCCACACGGCGCTTCCTCGTCGCAATCCGAGGGAACCACACAGAGCTGGATCGACAGATCGCGACGTCGATCACAGAAGGGGACAAGCACTATGTGAACGAGCTGGAAGGGGGCACCTGGGCCCGCTGGAAGCTCACTTTGAGCAACGTGGAGCGCGCGGTGAGCGACGCAGCCATCGCTGCGCCCCTCCGAGCCACCCTGAAGGAACAATTCGCGAATTTGGAAAAGGACGCCTTTGAAACGGACAGCAAGATTCGTCGATTCCACGAACAGTGGCGAAAGAAACAGGTGAGGCGCTAAAGGGTGACGTACGGTATGCTGAGTGGCTACAGGAGAAACAGAAGAAACTGCTGGTGAAGCTGGAAGCCTTCGGAAAGTGGCTGGATCTGATCGAAGAGGACCTGAAGAGGGTCGAAAAGGGCGAGGAGGAGTTCGCCGTGAAGAACGAGAAGCTGAGGCATCTGAGGGAGAACTGCCTCTCCCAAAGTCGCCTAGTGGAGAAACTGGAGAGAGCGCCGTTTGAGGGCCAGCATCGGGTCGTCGTCGAAGCTCTCTGTGGACGCTATCACGACGTCGTTGCGCACTTGCACACATACTACCTTCCCACCGAGCGCACGGTGCCCATCCGCGTGGACACTTCGATGGCCTCTTCCTCTATGCAGTCGCAGCTCTCCCTGAGCTCCATCTGCTCCTCGGAGCCAGAGTCCGCGTCTACGGAACTCGTCCGAGGAGCGGAGATGGAAAAGGCTGATCTTCTTCTGGCCGAACGGCTCGGAAGGAAGTACGAGGTGGACGCAGCGACTAAGAAGGTCCTCGAGAAGCTGAGAGGGGCGCACTCGGTGCAGACGGTCCGACAGCTCTTCGACGATATCGCTATGATTCGAAGGACGTGCGTCGACGACCAGAACACGATAGAGAACAGCTACGGACTCAAAGACGTCGGCGAGGCCGAACAGGACTTGGACCGACTCAATGTGGGTTATGGTAGTTGTCCTTGTTGATGTGTTTGTGATTAGGAAATCCGATATACGAGTCTCGTGTGGCGACATGAGTTGGACTCTCTGGCAAAGAAGCTGGAAAGCGCCGACAGAGGGCTCGCTGAGCAGCTAATCCACGCCTTCCAGACGCTGGAAACGCCTAACAAGGTGCGTTTGCCGCTTGATAACAGGGGCTTAATGGAGCGTTTTCAGCGGCTCTGCAAGGCACTCTCTAGAGAGATCGACGACGAAAAGGCGCTGTGCAGCAACTGCGAGAAGATCATGGCCGAGCTGGCCTCCGTCGAGGAGACTGCACGCAGTGGAGACGGCGCCATCGCGGCAGCGACGCGAAGCCGTCTGAAGTCCCTCGAGATGAATATCGACGTGCTGAAGATGCAGTGTTACCAGCCCCGAGAGTACGTCCGCAGCGGAGTGGGCACCTCCTCCAGAGGGGCTTCCCCGACACGAAGACGACGAATCGTGGTCATGGTGACGAGTACGGTAATCACAGTAATCAAGGTGATCGAAGAGCGACTTCGCCTCTCGCCTGTCGGGCCCGACAGCGAGGAGAACCAAGAGCTCGTGGCTCTGTTGCGAGACCTCTCCATCCTAAACATCCACCTCTCGAAGGCCCCCGAGGCCGACGAACAGAGTCCGCAGCTCCTCGAGGACCTCGTGGTGCTCATTCAGTCGGCGCAGGACATCTTTGAGAAGATCGAGAAGCTGCGCGAGGGCAGCAATCCCCAGAACGAAGAGAGCAGGAGGCACATCTTGGAAGCAGCCAGGGTAAGCATCGTGAATATGCGTTCTCTGGCATCGACGCTCGATTATAGAACGGAAGAGCGGGCTTCGAGGATATCGTCAAGAAGATCGACAACCTGACCGAACACTCGGACGTCGCAGCTCGATGGCGTTCGGTCATTGTTAATCTGATCGACTCCATCTTGGTAGAAGAACATAGCCAAAACCCTCACAAACAAATGCATTTAGAAAATCGAGGACGAGCTCCTCTCATACGAGTCACCCCTGGAGGCTGAGAACGAAGCCAAGAACAAGGCGACGAACGGACACCTTCAGTCGCCACCATTCGAAATCATCGACACTTCAGCGACTGTTGGGATCGCACAAGCCGACCCACATGACCAAGATGCTCAAAGCCAGATTCAGAAGAAACTCGATGAAGTCACCACTAATGTGGAGACGACATCAGGTATGTTGACGAGAAGAGCAGATGGCCAAGAAATTGAGATATCAGAGGAATTACAACGGTTCCAACGGACACTGACTGACCTTCGTGAGTTGGAAAAGCAAGCTAACAGCGAATCACTGATCGCCATTGACCTCAAGAAGAAAGAAGTAGCCGCACTGATCAACAGACTCGAGGTAAGATCATTGGAAGGGGAAAAGCTGTCAATAACCACTTGTTATTGATGCTAAATGCTACCCAAAAGTCATGCTAATTTTTGACCGTTTAGAACGAATCGAGGAAGAGGAAACAAGAGGTAGAGATAGAACAGCAACTGGAACCCATAGTTGCGCGTGTCGACGACGCGGTTCGTGACGCTGAAGCGGTCGAATGGAATCCAGTCGCTTCACCAGAGGAGCTGAACAGCGCCATCGAGAAGCTGCAAAAGGCAAACGACGACATTGGTGCGATGCAAGCCTGCTACGAGAAGCTGGACAAGGAAGAAGCCGAGAACAACACTCTACGTGCGTCCACTCTTGGAAAGATCGAAGCGGCCGACCAGGTTGTCGCCCCACTCAAGCAGGCTCTGCACGATCGCCTTGACAAGATCAACGACGAACTGGCCGAGTTGGACAAGATCGACGATGAACTCGATGTGACCGAGCGTGAAGCCAGTGCAGCGACCGCGTCGAACGCGACTCCCGACCAACTGATGGAGATCAGTCGCTCTCGTCTTCAGCCTCTTGAAGAGTCGCTGCGCGCTCAAGACCCGTCAGCTGCTCCTCCCGTTGTGGTGGAGAAGCGTGATGCCGTAGCGAAGAAGCTTGCCGACGTGCGCAACACCATCGAGAAGGCCGTTGCCGACGCCGAGAAGCAACAAGACCTTGTCAACTCGCTCAACGACGCCATCAACGCCGTTCAGTCGGAAGCCGATCAACTTCGGTCGAAGTACGCTGAGACGGCAAGACCACTCGACGAAAGCATTGAAGACTCGGAGAAACTGCAGGCGCTACTCGATGAACTGGCCGCCGTTTCGGTGACCGATGTGCAGGACAAGGCCGATCGCGAGTACCTCACTCGACTTGGAGACTCGGTGAAGGCATCGATCAAGGTACGTTTCGTTACCAACCCCATTCAACAAACGCATTTTCATTTTCAGGAGCTCAGTGTGCCGTTGGACAACGACGTGCGCAGGGAGCAAGACGTGCTGAAGAAGTTCCACGACACGCTCACCGATCTGACGATCGCTGGCGACGCTGTTGTTGCGTTCGACCCTCTTGCGCCAGCCGAGAACAGCGAAGCGCGCGAAGTGCAGACGAAGCAGGTGTCCGATCTCAACGAGCAACTGCGACTATTGAAGGCTCGAGCGGACGACGTGCATACGGACATCGCCGAAGTGGTGAAGAACGTCGCTCGTGACGCCGAAGTCTCCGGTGACAACCTGCCGCAACGTGTCTCCCAGCTTCAAGACGAACTGAACAAGAAGAAGAACGTGATGGCGAAGCGACACGTGCTCGACAGCGTCGCTCCCGAGATTGTTGCCGCATCCGATGCGCTGCAGAAGCGAATCGACGATGTCGAGCAAGTGCCCCTCGAGTCGCTCGATGAGCAAAAGGAAACACTCAACGACCTGGAAAAGATGAAACGTCAGCTGGAAACCGCGCTGGAGAAGGTGCCCGAAGGTCCCGAAGGCGACGAGCTTCGCGCACGCAGCCAATGGGATCTGTCCCGTTTGAACGACCTGTTGAAGCGATTGTCGGACGCCGTTGGCGACAAACTCGCCGCGCTTGCCTCCTTCAAGGCGACCAAAGAGGGTGTTAACGCCCAATTGGACAAGATCACCGAGAAACGGGCCAAGAAGCCCGCCGATGTAGAGCCGAGTCCTCAGTCGCTCGGAGATCGTCTCGAAGCGCTCAAGGATGAAAAGGCCGACCTCGAACGGCTCAACACCAAATTGGCCGATGTCGACGAGGCTACGTTGGACGCCGACAGTCGCGCCGACATCCAAGCTCTTCGAAAACGCATCGCCGATATGTTCGACGAGATTACGGTATGTTACCATTGGGCTATGTGTGCACTCATCGCCGATTTGTTGCAGAACGCGGAAAAGAACACCGAACAGCAGTTGCAGGAGAAACTGGCCGTGGAGCGTCAGAACGCGGAAGCGAAGCGGCTTCTCGACAACCTAACCACGCTGATGGAACGTGCTCGTCAGACGTTGAGCGACGCATCTGCCCTGCCGACTCTGTACGAGAGTGTCGGAAACGAGCTAGACGAGGCAGTCGGCACTGCGTCGCGAGCCACCGAACATGTGGAACTGAAGCAGCGCGAGAGCGGTAACGTAGCCGAACTGCTCGCACAGCTGCCAGCCGCCACTGCACTTGCCCAACAGCTCAAGAAGCGGACCGCTTCGTGGCTGGCCTTCGTGCGCGAGCGCGATGCCGCAAATGTCGAACTGGACGACTTGCGCGAACCTCTCGATCGCATCGAGGAAGCACCATTGCGCGACTTGGACCAAGCGCAAAAGGACCTCGACGAGTTAAAGGTTCGAACATTTCAATCACAGCACAAGTACACATTGTCAATTTCAGAACGCCTCCGCCGGCATCGCTCGCATCAGGAACACGATGACGAAGCTGCAAGCCCTTTGCGAGGAGCTTGATCCGCTGGAGACAGCCTACGCCGATGTGCGCTTCTTTGACGTCGATGTCGAGCAAACCGAACGACAGTACGACGAACTGATGAACCAGCTGCAGCTTGAAACCAGCGACGAGAGCGCGTCACGCGATCTCGACGAACAACTGGCTGGCGAAGTGTCCGCACTTCGCGCTGCTATCGAGAATGCCGATGTCGTAGCACTGGATCAGTTCCAGAGCGAACTGATTCCAGGTCTGCTCGCCGAGCTCAAGGACAGAGACAGCCGTGCGGAAGCGGCGAAGAAGAACCGTCGTCACGTGACGCGAGCTCCTGTGGCTGCCGAACACCAACTGCAGCTGACTGTCGACACGATCCAGGCTGCGATTCGCGATCGTCTGGACAGCATTGCCGAAAACGAACGCCGAGCGCTGATAGAGTCACTCGACAAGCAGTGCGAACTACTCAAGAGCGCTCCTACGGAAGAGCTCATCGAAAAGGTGGAGGTGCAACTGCAACAACTTGCTCCGAACGACGAGGACAGAGAGCATGTCGAAGCGTTGCGCCGTCAACTGGACGACGCTCGCGCCGACAAGCAACGACAAGAAACGGAAAAGAAGGAGAACGAACAGCGTCAGCAGGCGCTCGAAGTGTCACTCCAATCTCTGGACACCGTCGCGCAGACTCTCGACGTTTTGTTGGCTCGACCCCTTGTGAAGACCGAAGAGACTACGGTAGCCGATCTGCTGCCCACTGCTGAAGCTGCTATGGAAACGTTGACGAAGGAGCTGGAGAACGTCGAAACGCAAACAGGCGCATTGCCCATAGAGTCGGCACTCAGCGAAGCGGCACAAAAGAAGTTGGCCTATGGAAAGAAGCTGTTGCCGCTCGTCGAAGCGCTGTTGGTGAAACTGCGACAGAAGAAGAGGAACAGCGACGAATTGGACACTCAACTCGGCGATGCGGAGAAAGCCGTCGAAGACGTGGAGAAGAGCGTTGCCGACGCCACGTCGCGCTATGAAGCTGGGCTGCAGCCACTTGCGCTTGCTCAAGAACATCTGGAAACGGCGAAGAAGCCGCGTCAAACGCTTGTTGACGCTGCGGACAAGACGCTGAACAGCGTAGTCCAGTTTGTCGCCGAACATGCGGACATGGTACCAACCGAGGCCAACACCAAGGCGGCGTCGTTGGCGAAACGTCTTGAAGACGCTCGCAAACGCAGCGATGCCTTCTTCGACAGCCTCGAAGTGGAGGTTGCCAACGAGAAGAGAGTCGCCGAGTTCAATGCCAAGATTACCGATGCGCTCGTGAATTTGAACATCGAAGTACCACAGGCTGCCGGAGACGCTCCGGAGCAGTTGGTGCCGATCCAGGATCGTCTCAACGAGTGCTTCGTCACCATCGATGAGCTCGACAAGGCTGTTTCGGAAGTTGATCCCAAGGACAAAAAGATTCGCCGCGATCCAGCAGTCGACGTCACAAAGCTCCGTCACCAGGTGGAACAACTGTCGCAGGCGTTGAATGAGAAGAAGGACGAGGCGAAGAAGCGACTTGAAGTTCTGGCAGCGGCAGCAGCCGTTACCGCGGAACTGGAACCCCTCGTTGCGCGTGTCGATGACGCGGTTCGTGACGCTGAAGCGGTCGAATGGAATCCGGTCGCTTCACCAGAGGAGCTGAACAGCGCCATCGAGAAGCTGCAAAAGGCAAACGACGACATTGGTGCGATGCAAGCCTGCTACGAGAAGCTGGACAAGGAAGAAGCCGAGAACAACACTCTACGTGCGTCCACTCTTGGAAAGATCGAAGCGGCCGACCAGGCTGTCGCCCCACTCAAGCAGGCTCTGCACGATCGCCTTGACAAGATCAACGACGAACTGGCCGAGTTGGACAAGATCGACGATGAACTCGATGTGACCGAGCGTGAAGCCAGTGCAGCGACCGCGTCGAACGCGACTCCCGACCAACTGATGGAGATCAGTCGCTCTCGTCTTCAGCCTCTTGAAGAGTCGCTACGCGCTCAAGACCCGTCAGCTGCTCCTCCCGTTGTGGTGGAGAAGCGTGATGCCGTAGCGAAGAAGCTTGCCGACGTGCGCAACACCATCGAGAAGGCCGTTGCCGACGCCGAGAAGCAACAAGACCTTGTCAACTCGCTCAACGACGCCATCAACGCCGTTCAGTCGGAAGCCGATCAACTTCGGTCGAAGTACGCTGAGACGGCAAGACCACTCGACGAAAGCATTGAAGACTCGAAGAAACTGCAGGCGCTACTCGATGAACTGGCCGCCGTTTCGGTGACCGATGTGCAGGACAAGGCCGATCGCGAGTACCTCACTCGACTTGGAGACTCGGTGAAGGCATCGATCAAGGTACGTTTCGTTACCAACCCCATTCAACAAACGCATTTTCATTTTCAGGAGCTCAGTGTGCCGTTGGACAACGACGTGCGCAGGGAGCAAGACGTGCTGAAGAAGTTCCACGACACGCTCACCGATCTGACGATCGCTGGCGACGCTGTTGTTGCGTTCGACCCTCTTGCGCCAGCCGAGAACAGCGAAGCGCGCGAAGTGCAGACGAAGCAGGTGTCCGATCTCAACGAGCAACTGCGACTATTGAAGGCTCGAGCGGACGACGTGCATACGGACATCGCCGAAGTGGTGAAGAACGTCGCTCGTGACGCCGAAGTCTCCGGTGACAACCTGCCGCAACGTGTCTCCCAGCTTCAAGACGAACTGAACAAGAAGAAGAACGTGATGGCGAAGCGACACGTGCTCGACAGCGTCGCTCCCGAGATTGTTGCCGCATCCGATGCGCTGCAGAAGCGAATCGACGATGTCGAGCAAGTGCCCCTCGAGTCGCTCGATGAGCAAAAGGAAACACTCAACGACCTGGAAAAGATGAAACGTCAGCTGGAAACCGCGCTGGAGAAGGTGCCCGAAGGTCCCGAAGGCGACGAGCTTCGCGCACGCAGCCAATGGGATCTGTCCCGTTTGAACGACCTGTTGAAGCGATTGTCGGACGCCGTTGGCGACAAACTCGCCGCGCTTGCCTCCTTCAAGGCGACCAAAGAGGGTGTTAACGCCCAATTGGACAAGATCACCGAGAAACGGGCCAAGAAGCCCGCCGATGTAGAGCCGAGTCCTCAGTCGCTCGGAGATCGTCTCGAAGCGCTCAAGGATGAAAAGGCCGACCTCGAACGGCTCAACACCAAATTGGCCGATGTCGACGAGGCTACGTTGGACGCCGACAGTCGCGCCGACATCCAAGCTCTTCGAAAACGCATCGCCGATATGTTCGACGAGATTACGGTATGTTACCATTGGGCTATGTGTGCACTCATCGCCGATTTGTTGCAGAACGCGGAAAAGAACACCGAACAGCAGTTGCAGGAGAAACTGGCCGTGGAGCGTCAGAACGCGGAAGCGAAGCGGCTTCTCGACAACCTAACCACGCTGATGGAACGTGCTCGTCAGACGTTGAGCGACGCATCTGCCCTGCCGACTCTGTACGAGAGTGTCGGAAACGAGCTAGACGAGGCAGTCGGCACTGCGTCGCGAGCCACCGAACATGTGGAACTGAAGCAGCGCGAGAGCGGTAACGTAGCCGAACTGCTCGCACAGCTGCCAGCCGCCACTGCACTTGCCCAACAGCTCAAGAAGCGGACCGCTTCGTGGCTGGCCTTCGTGCGCGAGCGCGATGCCGCAAATGTCGAACTGGACGACTTGCGCGAACCTCTCGATCGCATCGAGGAAGCACCATTGCGCGACTTGGACCAAGCGCAAAAGGACCTCGACGAGTTAAAGGTTCGAACATTTCAATCACAGCACAAGTACACATTGTCAATTTCAGAACGCCTCCGCCGGCATCGCTCGCATCAGGAACACGATGACGAAGCTGCAAGCCCTTTGCGAGGAGCTTGATCCGCTGGAGACAGCCTACGCCGATGTGCGCTTCTTTGACGTCGATGTCGAGCAAACCGAACGACAGTACGACGAACTGATGAACCAGCTGCAGCTTGAAACCAGCGACGAGAGCGCGTCACGCGATCTCGACGAACAACTGGCTGGCGAAGTGTCCGCACTTCGCGCTGCTATCGAGAATGCCGATGTCGTAGCACTGGATCAGTTCCAGAGCGAACTGATTCCAGGTCTGCTCGCCGAGCTCAAGGACAGAGACAGCCGTGCGGAAGCGGCGAAGAAGAACCGTCGTCACGTGACGCGAGCTCCTGTGGCTGCCGAACACCAACTGCAGCTGACTGTCGGCACGATCCAGGCTGCGATTCGCGATCGTCTGGACAGCATTGCCGAAAACGAACGCCGAGCGCTGATAGAGTCACTCGACAAGCAGTGCGAACTACTCAAGAGCGCTCCTACGGAAGAGCTCATCGAAAAGGTGGAGGTGCAACTGCAACAACTTGCTCCGAACGACGAGGACAGAGAGCATGTCGAAGCGTTGCGCCGTCAACTGGACGACGCTCGCGCCGACAAGCAACGACAAGAAACGGAAAAGAAGGAGAACGAACAGCGTCAGCAGGCGCTCGAAGTGTCACTCCAATCTCTGGACACCGTCGCGCAGACTCTCGACGTTTTGTTGGCTCGACCCCTTGTGAAGACCGAAGAGACTACGGTAGCCGATCTGCTGCCCACTGCTGAAGCTGCTATGGAAACGTTGACGAAGGAGCTGGAGAACGTCGAAACGCAAACAGGCGCATTGCCCATAGAGTCGGCACTCAGCGAAGCGGCACAAAAGAAGTTGGCCTATGGAAAGAAGCTGTTGCCGCTCGTCGAAGCGCTGTTGGTGAAACTGCGACAGAAGAAGAGGAACAGCGACGAATTGGACACTCAACTCGGCGATGCGGAGAAAGCCGTCGAAGACGTGGAGAAGAGCGTTGCCGACGCCACGTCGCGCTATGAAGCTGGGCTGCAGCCACTTGCGCTTGCTCAAGAACATCTGGAAACGGCGAAGAAGCCGCGTCAAACGCTTGTTGACGCTGCGGACAAGACGCTGAACAGCGTAGTCCAGTTTGTCGCCGAACATGCGGACATGGTACCAACCGAGGCCAACACCAAGGCGGCGTCGTTGGCGAAACGTCTTGAAGACGCTCGCAAACGCAGCGATGCCTTCTTCGACAGCCTCGAAGTGGAGGTTGCCAACGAGAAGAGAGTCGCCGAGTTCAATGCCAAGATTACCGATGCGCTCGTGAATTTGAACATCGAAGTACCACAGGCTGCCGGAGACGCTCCGGAGCAGTTGGTGCCGATCCAGGATCGTCTCAACGAGTGCTTCGTCACCATCGATGAGCTCGACAAGGCTGTTTCGGAAGTTGATCCCAATGACAAAAAGATTCGCCGCGATCCAGCAGTCGACGTCACAAAGCTCCGTCACCAGGTGGAACAACTGTCGCAGGCGTTGAATGAGAAGAAGGACGAGGCGAAGAAGCGACTTGAAGTTCTGGCAGCGGCAGCAGCCGTTACCGCGGAACTGGAACCCCTCGTTGCGCGTGTCGATGACGCGGTTCGTGACGCTGAAGCGGTCGAATGGAATCCGGTCGCTTCACCAGAGGAGCTGAACAGCGCCATCGAGAAGCTGCAAAAGGCAAACGACGACATTGGTGCGATGCAAGCCTGCTACGAGAAGCTGGACAAGGAAGAAGCCGAGAACAACACTCTACGTGCGTCCACTCTTGGAAAGATCGAAGCGGCCGACCAGGCTGTCGCCCCACTCAAGCAGGCTCTGCACGATCGCCTTGACAAGATCAACGACGAACTGGCCGAGTTGGACAAGATCGACGATGAACTCGATGTGACCGAGCGTGAAGCCAGTGCAGCGACCGCGTCGAACGCGACTCCCGACCAACTGATGGAGATCAGTCGCTCTCGTCTTCAGCCTCTTGAAGAGTCGCTACGCGCTCAAGACCCGTCAGCTGCTCCTCCCGTTGTGGTGGAGAAGCGTGATGCCGTAGCGAAGAAGCTTGCCGACGTGCGCAACACCATCGAGAAGGCCGTTGCCGACGCCGAGAAGCAACAAGACCTTGTCAACTCGCTCAACGACGCCATCAACGCCGTTCAGTCGGAAGCCGATCAACTTCGGTCGAAGTACGCTGAGACGGCAAGACCACTCGACGAAAGCATTGAAGACTCGAAGAAACTGCAGGCGCTACTCGATGAACTGGCCGCCGTTTCGGTGACCGATGTGCAGGACAAGGCCGATCGCGAGTACCTCACTCGACTTGGAGACTCGGTGAAGGCATCGATCAAGGTACGTTTCGTTACCAACCCCATTCAACAAACGCATTTTCATTTTCAGGAGCTCAGTGTGCCGTTGGACAACGACGTGCGCAGGGAGCAAGACGTGCTGAAGAAGTTCCACGACACGCTCACCGATCTGACGATCGCTGGCGACGCTGTTGTTGCGTTCGACCCTCTTGCGCCAGCCGAGAACAGCGAAGCGCGCGAAGTGCAGACGAAGCAGGTGTCCGATCTCAACGAGCAACTGCGACTATTGAAGGCTCGAGCGGACGACGTGCATACGGACATCGCCGAAGTGGTGAAGAACGTCGCTCGTGACGCCGAAGTCTCCGGTGACAACCTGCCGCAACGTGTCTCCCAGCTTCAAGACGAACTGAACAAGAAGAAGAACGTGATGGCGAAGCGACACGTGCTCGACAGCGTCGCTCCCGAGATTGTTGCCGCATCCGATGCGCTGCAGAAGCGAATCGACGATGTCGAGCAAGTGCCCCTCGAGTCGCTCGATGAGCAAAAGGAAACACTCAACGACCTGGAAAAGATGAAACGTCAGCTGGAAACCGCGCTGGAGAAGGTGCCCGAAGGTCCCGAAGGCGACGAGCTTCGCGCACGCAGCCAATGGGATCTGTCCCGTTTGAACGACCTGTTGAAGCGATTGTCGGACGCCGTTGGCGACAAACTCGCCGCGCTTGCCTCCTTCAAGGCGACCAAAGAGGGTGTTAACGCCCAATTGGACAAGATCACCGAGAAACGGGCCAAGAAGCCCGCCGATGTAGAGCCGAGTCCTCAGTCGCTCGGAGATCGTCTCGAAGCGCTCAAGGATGAAAAGGCCGACCTCGAACGGCTCAACACCAAATTGGCCGATGTCGACGAGGCTACGTTGGACGCCGACAGTCGCGCCGACATCCAAGCTCTTCGAAAACGCATCGCCGATATGTTCGACGAGATTACGGTATGTTACCATTTGGCTATGTGTGCACTCATCGCCGATTTGTTGCAGAACGCGGAAAAGAACACCGAACAGCAGTTGCAGGAGAAACTGGCCGTGGAGCGTCAGAACGCGGAAGCGAAGCGGCTTCTCGACAACCTAACCACGCTGATGGAACGTGCTCGTCAGACGTTGAGCGACGCATCTGCCCTGCCGACTCTGTACGAGAGTGTCGGAAACGAGCTAGACGAGGCAGTCGGCACTGCGTCGCGAGCCACCGAACATGTGGAACTGAAGCAGCGCGAGAGCGGTAACGTAGCCGAACTGCTCGCACAGCTGCCAGCCGCCACTGCACTTGCCCAACAGCTCAAGAAGCGGACCGCTTCGTGGCTGGCCTTCGTGCGCGAGCGCGATGCCGCAAATGTCGAACTGGACGACTTGCGCGAACCTCTCGATCGCATCGAGGAAGCACCATTGCGCGACTTGGACCAAGCGCAAAAGGACCTCGACGAGTTAAAGGTTCGAACATTTCAATCACAGCACAAGTACACATTGTCAATTTCAGAACGCCTCCGCCGGCATCGCTCGCATCAGGAACACGATGACGAAGCTGCAAGCCCTTTGCGAGGAGCTTGATCCGCTGGAGACAGCCTACGCCGATGTGCGCTTCTTTGACGTCGATGTCGAGCAAACCGAACGACAGTACGACGAACTGATGAACCAGCTGCAGCTTGAAACCAGCGACGAGAGCGCGTCACGCGATCTCGACGAACAACTGGCTGGCGAAGTGTCCGCACTTCGCGCTGCTATCGAGAATGCCGATGTCGTAGCACTGGATCAGTTCCAGAGCGAACTGATTCCAGGTCTGCTCGCCGAGCTCAAGGACAGAGACAGCCGTGCGGAAGCGGCGAAGAAGAACCGTCGTCACGTGACGCGAGCTCCTGTGGCTGCCGAACACCAACTGCAGCTGACTGTCGGCACGATCCAGGCTGCGATTCGCGATCGTCTGGACAGCATTGCCGAAAACGAACGCCGAGCGCTGATAGAGTCACTCGACAAGCAGTGCGAACTACTCAAGAGCGCTCCTACGGAAGAGCTCATCGAAAAGGTGGAGGTGCAACTGCAACAACTTGCTCCGAACGACGAGGACAGAGAGCATGTCGAAGCGTTGCGCCGTCAACTGGACGACGCTCGCGCCGACAAGCAACGACAAGAAACGGAAAAGAAGGAGAACGAACAGCGTCAGCAGGCGCTCGAAGTGTCACTCCAATCTCTGGACACCGTCGCGCAGACTCTCGACGTTTTGTTGGCTCGACCCCTTGTGAAGACCGAAGAGACTACGGTAGCCGATCTGCTGCCCACTGCTGAAGCTGCTATGGAAACGTTGACGAAGGAGCTGGAGAACGTCGAAACGCAAACAGGCGCATTGCCCATAGAGTCGGCACTCAGCGAAGCGGCACAAAAGAAGTTGGCCTATGGAAAGAAGCTGTTGCCGCTCGTCGAAGCGCTGTTGGTGAAACTGCGACAGAAGAAGAGGAACAGCGACGAATTGGACACTCAACTCGGCGATGCGGAGAAAGCCGTCGAAGACGTGGAGAAGAGCGTTGCCGACGCCACGTCGCGCTATGAAGCTGGGCTGCAGCCACTTGCGCTTGCTCAAGAACATCTGGAAACGGCGAAGAAGCCGCGTCAAACGCTTGTTGACGCTGCGGACAAGACGCTGAACAGCGTAGTCCAGTTTGTCGCCGAACATGCGGACATGGTACCAACCGAGGCCAACACCAAGGCGGCGTCGTTGGCGAAACGTCTTGAAGACGCTCGCAAACGCAGCGATGCCTTCTTCGACAGCCTCGAAGTGGAGGTTGCCAACGAGAAGAGAGTCGCCGAGTTCAATGCCAAGATTACCGATGCGCTCGTGAATTTGAACATCGAAGTACCACAGGCTGCCGGAGACGCTCCGGAGCAGTTGGTGCCGATCCAGGATCGTCTCAACGAGTGCTTCGTCACCATCGATGAGCTCGACAAGGCTGTTTCGGAAGTTGATCCCAATGACAAAAAGATTCGCCGCGATCCAGCAGTCGACGTCACAAAGCTCCGTCACCAGGTGGAACAACTGTCGCAGGCGTTGAATGAGAAGAAGGACGAGGCGAAGAAGCGACTTGAAGTTCTGGCAGCGGCAGCAGCCGTTACCGCGGAACTGGAACCCCTCGTTGCGCGTGTCGATGACGCGGTTCGTGACGCTGAAGCGGTCGAATGGAATCCGGTCGCTTCACCAGAGGAGCTGAACAGCGCCATCGAGAAGCTGCAAAAGGCAAACGACGACATTGGTGCGATGCAAGCCTGCTACGAGAAGCTGGACAAGGAAGAAGCCGAGAACAACACTCTACGTGCGTCCACTCTTGGAAAGATCGAAGCGGCCGACCAGGCTGTCGCCCCACTCAAGCAGGCTCTGCACGATCGCCTTGACAAGATCAACGACGAACTGGCCGAGTTGGACAAGATCGACGATGAACTCGATGTGACCGAGCGTGAAGCCAGTGCAGCGACCGCGTCGAACGCGACTCCCGACCAACTGATGGAGATCAGTCGCTCTCGTCTTCAGCCTCTTGAAGAGTCGCTACGCGCTCAAGACCCGTCAGCTGCTCCTCCCGTTGTGGTGGAGAAGCGTGATGCCGTAGCGAAGAAGCTTGCCGACGTGCGCAACACCATCGAGAAGGCCGTTGCCGACGCCGAGAAGCAACAAGACCTTGTCAACTCGCTCAACGACGCCATCAACGCCGTTCAGTCGGAAGCCGATCAACTTCGGTCGAAGTACGCTGAGACGGCAAGACCACTCGACGAAAGCATTGAAGACTCGAAGAAACTGCAGGCGCTACTCGATGAACTGGCCGCCGTTTCGGTGACCGATGTGCAGGACAAGGCCGATCGCGAGTACCTCACTCGACTTGGAGACTCGGTGAAGGCATCGATCAAGGTACGTTTCGTTACCAACCCCATTCAACAAACGCATTTTCATTTTCAGGAGCTCAGTGTGCCGTTGGACAACGACGTGCGCAGGGAGCAAGACGTGCTGAAGAAGTTCCACGACACGCTCACCGATCTGACGATCGCTGGCGACGCTGTTGTTGCGTTCGACCCTCTTGCGCCAGCCGAGAACAGCGAAGCGCGCGAAGTGCAGACGAAGCAGGTGTCCGATCTCAACGAGCAACTGCGACTATTGAAGGCTCGAGCGGACGACGTGCATACGGACATCGCCGAAGTGGTGAAGAACGTCGCTCGTGACGCCGAAGTCTCCGGTGACAACCTGCCGCAACGTGTCTCCCAGCTTCAAGACGAACTGAACAAGAAGAAGAACGTGATGGCGAAGCGACACGTGCTCGACAGCGTCGCTCCCGAGATTGTTGCCGCATCCGATGCGCTGCAGAAGCGAATCGACGATGTCGAGCAAGTGCCCCTCGAGTCGCTCGATGAGCAAAAGGAAACACTCAACGACCTGGAAAAGATGAAACGTCAGCTGGAAACCGCGCTGGAGAAGGTGCCCGAAGGTCCCGAAGGCGACGAGCTTCGCGCACGCAGCCAATGGGATCTGTCCCGTTTGAACGACCTGTTGAAGCGATTGTCGGACGCCGTTGGCGACAAACTCGCCGCGCTTGCCTCCTTCAAGGCGACCAAAGAGGGTGTTAACGCCCAATTGGACAAGATCACCGAGAAACGGGCCAAGAAGCCCGCCGATGTAGAGCCGAGTCCTCAGTCGCTCGGAGATCGTCTCGAAGCGCTCAAGGATGAAAAGGCCGACCTCGAACGGCTCAACACCAAATTGGCCGATGTCGACGAGGCTACGTTGGACGCCGACAGTCGCGCCGACATCCAAGCTCTTCGAAAACGCATCGCCGATATGTTCGACGAGATTACGGTATGTTACCATTGGGCTATGTGTGCACTCATCGCCGATTTGTTGCAGAACGCGGAAAAGAACACCGAACAGCAGTTGCAGGAGAAACTGGCCGTGGAGCGTCAGAACGCGGAAGCGAAGCGGCTTCTCGACAACCTAACCACGCTGATGGAACGTGCTCGTCAGACGTTGAGCGACGCATCTGCCCTGCCGACTCTGTACGAGAGTGTCGGAAACGAGCTAGACGAGGCAGTCGGCACTGCGTCGCGAGCCACCGAACATGTGGAACTGAAGCAGCGCGAGAGCGGTAACGTAGCCGAACTGCTCGCACAGCTGCCAGCCGCCACTGCACTTGCCCAACAGCTCAAGAAGCGGACCGCTTCGTGGCTGGCCTTCGTGCGCGAGCGCGATGCCGCAAATGTCGAACTGGACGACTTGCGCGAACCTCTCGATCGCATCGAGGAAGCACCATTGCGCGACTTGGACCAAGCGCAAAAGGACCTCGACGAGTTAAAGGTTCGAACATTTCAATCACAGCACAAGTACACATTGTCAATTTCAGAACGCCTCCGCCGGCATCGCTCGCATCAGGAACACGATGACGAAGCTGCAAGCCCTTTGCGAGGAGCTTGATCCGCTGGAGACAGCCTACGCCGATGTGCGCTTCTTTGACGTCGATGTCGAGCAAACCGAACGACAGTACGACGAACTGATGAACCAGCTGCAGCTTGAAACCAGCGACGAGAGCGCGTCACGCGATCTCGACGAACAACTGGCTGGCGAAGTGTCCGCACTTCGCGCTGCTATCGAGAATGCCGATGTCGTAGCACTGGATCAGTTCCAGAGCGAACTGATTCCAGGTCTGCTCGCCGAGCTCAAGGACAGAGACAGCCGTGCGGAAGCGGCGAAGAAGAACCGTCGTCACGTGACGCGAGCTCCTGTGGCTGCCGAACACCAACTGCAGCTGACTGTCGGCACGATCCAGGCTGCGATTCGCGATCGTCTGGACAGCATTGCCGAAAACGAACGCCGAGCGCTGATAGAGTCACTCGACAAGCAGTGCGAACTACTCAAGAGCGCTCCTACGGAAGAGCTCATCGAAAAGGTGGAGGTGCAACTGCAACAACTTGCTCCGAACGACGAGGACAGAGAGCATGTCGAAGCGTTGCGCCGTCAACTGGACGACGCTCGCGCCGACAAGCAACGACAAGAAACGGAAAAGAAGGAGAACGAACAGCGTCAGCAGGCGCTCGAAGTGTCACTCCAATCTCTGGACACCGTCGCGCAGACTCTCGACGTTTTGTTGGCTCGACCCCTTGTGAAGACCGAAGAGACTACGGTAGCCGATCTGCTGCCCACTGCTGAAGCTGCTATGGAAACGTTGACGAAGGAGCTGGAGAACGTCGAAACGCAAACAGGCGCATTGCCCATAGAGTCGGCACTCAGCGAAGCGGCACAAAAGAAGTTGGCCTATGGAAAGAAGCTGTTGCCGCTCGTCGAAGCGCTGTTGGTGAAACTGCGACAGAAGAAGAGGAACAGCGACGAATTGGACACTCAACTCGGCGATGCGGAGAAAGCCGTCGAAGACGTGGAGAAGAGCGTTGCCGACGCCACGTCGCGCTATGAAGCTGGGCTGCAGCCACTTGCGCTTGCTCAAGAACATCTGGAAACGGCGAAGAAGCCGCGTCAAACGCTTGTTGACGCTGCGGACAAGACGCTGAACAGCGTAGTCCAGTTTGTCGCCGAACATGCGGACATGGTACCAACCGAGGCCAACACCAAGGCGGCGTCGTTGGCGAAACGTCTTGAAGACGCTCGCAAACGCAGCGATGCCTTCTTTGACAGCCTCGAAGTGGAGGTTGCCAACGAGAAGAGAGTCGCCGAGTTCAATGCCAAGATTACCGATGCGCTCGTGAATTTGAACATCGAAGTACCACAGGCTGCCGGAGACGCTCCGGAGCAGTTGGTGCCGATCCAGGATCGTCTCAACGAGTGCTTCGTCACCATCGATGAGCTCGACAAGGCTGTTTCGGAAGTTGATCCCAATGACAAAAAGATTCGCCGCGATCCAGCAGTCGACGTCACAAAGCTCCGTCACCAGGTGGAACAACTGTCGCAGGCGTTGAATGAGAAGAAGGACGAGGCGAAGAAGCGACTTGAAGTTCTGGCAGCGGCAGCAGCCGTTACCGCGGAACTGGAACCCCTCGTTGCGCGTGTCGATGACGCGGTTCGTGACGCTGAAGCGGTCGAATGGAATCCGGTCGCTTCACCAGAGGAGCTGAACAGCGCCATCGAGAAGCTGCAAAAGGCAAACGACGACATTGGTGCGATGCAAGCCTGCTACGAGAAGCTGGACAAGGAAGAAGCCGAGAACAACACTCTACGTGCGTCCACTCTTGGAAAGATCGAAGCGGCCGACCAGGCTGTCGCCCCACTCAAGCAGGCTCTGCACGATCGCCTTGACAAGATCAACGACGAACTGGCCGAGTTGGACAAGATCGACGATGAACTCGATGTGACCGAGCGTGAAGCCAGTGCAGCGACCGCGTCGAACGCGACTCCCGACCAACTGATGGAGATCAGTCGCTCTCGTCTTCAGCCTCTTGAAGAGTCGCTACGCGCTCAAGACCCGTCAGCTGCTCCTCCCGTTGTGGTGGAGAAGCGTGATGCCGTAGCGAAGAAGCTTGCCGACGTGCGCAACACCATCGAGAAGGCCGTTGCCGACGCCGAGAAGCAACAAGACCTTGTCAACTCGCTCAACGACGCCATCAACGCCGTTCAGTCGGAAGCCGATCAACTTCGGTCGAAGTACGCTGAGACGGCAAGACCACTCGACGAAAGCATTGAAGACTCGAAGAAACTGCAGGCGCTACTCGATGAACTGGCCGCCGTTTCGGTGACCGATGTGCAGGACAAGGCCGATCGCGAGTACCTCACTCGACTTGGAGACTCGGTGAAGGCATCGATCAAGGTACGTTTCGTTACCAACCCCATTCAACAAACGCATTTTCATTTTCAGGAGCTCAGTGTGCCGTTGGACAACGACGTGCGCAGGGAGCAAGACGTGCTGAAGAAGTTCCACGACACGCTCACCGATCTGACGATCGCTGGCGACGCTGTTGTTGCGTTCGACCCTCTTGCGCCAGCCGAGAACAGCGAAGCGCGCGAAGTGCAGACGAAGCAGGTGTCCGATCTCAACGAGCAACTGCGACTATTGAAGGCTCGAGCGGACGACGTGCATACGGACATCGCCGAAGTGGTGAAGAACGTCGCTCGTGACGCCGAAGTCTCCGGTGACAACCTGCCGCAACGTGTCTCCCAGCTTCAAGACGAACTGAACAAGAAGAAGAACGTGATGGCGAAGCGACACGTGCTCGACAGCGTCGCTCCCGAGATTGTTGCCGCATCCGATGCGCTGCAGAAGCGAATCGACGATGTCGAGCAAGTGCCCCTCGAGTCGCTCGATGAGCAAAAGGAAACACTCAACGACCTGGAAAAGATGAAACGTCAGCTGGAAACCGCGCTGGAGAAGGTGCCCGAAGGTCCCGAAGGCGACGAGCTTCGCGCACGCAGCCAATGGGATCTGTCCCGTTTGAACGACCTGTTGAAGCGATTGTCGGACGCCGTTGGCGACAAACTCGCCGCGCTTGCCTCCTTCAAGGCGACCAAAGAGGGTGTTAACGCCCAATTGGACAAGATCGCCGAGAAACGGGCCAAGAAGCCCGCCGATGTAGAGCCGAGTCCTCAGTCGCTCGGAGATCGTCTCGAAGCGCTCAAGGATGAAAAGGCCGACCTCGAACGGCTCAACACCAAATTGGCCGATGTCGACGAGGCTACGTTGGACGCCGACAGTCGCGCCGACATCCAAGCTCTTCGAAAACGCATCGCCGATATGTTCGACGAGATTACGGTATGTTACCATTGGGCTATGTGTGCACTCATCGCCGATTTGTTGCAGAACGCGGAAAAGAACACCGAACAGCAGTTGCAGGAGAAACTGGCCGTGGAGCGTCAGAACGCGGAAGCGAAGCGGCTTCTCGACAACCTAACCACGCTGATGGAACGTGCTCGTCAGACGTTGAGCGACGCATCTGCCCTGCCGACTCTGTACGAGAGTGTCGGAAACGAGCTAGACGAGGCAGTCGGCACTGCGTCGCGAGCCACCGAACATGTGGAACTGAAGCAGCGCGAGAGCGGTAACGTAGCCGAACTGCTCGCACAGCTGCCAGCCGCCACTGCACTTGCCCAACAGCTCAAGAAGCGGACCGCTTCGTGGCTGGCCTTCGTGCGCGAGCGCGATGCCGCAAATGTCGAACTGGACGACTTGCGCGAACCTCTCGATCGCATCGAGGAAGCACCATTGCGCGACTTGGACCAAGCGCAAAAGGACCTCGACGAGTTAAAGGTTCGAACATTTCAATCACAGCACAAGTACACATTGTCAATTTCAGAACGCCTCCGCCGGCATCGCTCGCATCAGGAACACGATGACGAAGCTGCAAGCCCTTTGCGAGGAGCTTGATCCGCTGGAGACAGCCTACGCCGATGTGCGCTTCTTTGACGTCGATGTCGAGCAAACCGAACGACAGTACGACGAACTGATGAACCAGCTGCAGCTTGAAACCAGCGACGAGAGCGCGTCACGCGATCTCGACGAACAACTGGCTGGCGAAGTGTCCGCACTTCGCGCTGCTATCGAGAATGCCGATGTCGTAGCACTGGATCAGTTCCAGAGCGAACTGATTCCAGGTCTGCTCGCCGAGCTCAAGGACAGAGACAGCCGTGCGGAAGCGGCGAAGAAGAACCGTCGTCACGTGACGCGAGCTCCTGTGGCTGCCGAACACCAACTGCAGCTGACTGTCGACACGATCCAGGCTGCGATTCGCGATCGTCTGGACAGCATTGCCGAAAACGAACGCCGAGCGCTGATAGAGTCACTCGACAAGCAGTGCGAACTACTCAAGAGCGCTCCTACGGAAGAGCTCATCGAAAAGGTGGAGGTGCAACTGCAACAACTTGCTCCGAACGACGAGGACAGAGAGCATGTCGAAGCGTTGCGCCGTCAACTGGACGACGCTCGCGCCGACAAGCAACGACAAGAAACGGAAAAGAAGGAGAACGAACAGCGTCAGCAGGCGCTCGAAGTGTCACTCCAATCTCTGGACACCGTCGCGCAGACTCTCGACGTTTTGTTGGCTCGACCCCTTGTGAAGACCGAAGAGACTACGGTAGCCGATCTGCTGCCCACTGCTGAAGCTGCTATGGAAACGTTGACGAAGGAGCTGGAGAACGTCGAAACGCAAACAGGCGCATTGCCCATAGAGTCGGCACTCAGCGAAGCGGCACAAAAGAAGTTGGCCTATGGAAAGAAGCTGTTGCCGCTCGTCGAAGCGCTGTTGGTGAAACTGCGACAGAAGAAGAGGAACAGCGACGAATTGGACACTCAACTCGGCGATGCGGAGAAAGCCGTCGAAGACGTGGAGAAGAGCGTTGCCGACGCCACGTCGCGCTATGAAGCTGGGCTGCAGCCACTTGCGCTTGCTCAAGAACATCTGGAAACGGCGAAGAAGCCGCGTCAAACGCTTGTTGACGCTGCGGACAAGACGCTGAACAGCGTAGTCCAGTTTGTCGCCGAACATGCGGACATGGTACCAACCGAGGCCAACACCAAGGCGGCGTCGTTGGCGAAACGTCTTGAAGACGCTCGCAAACGCAGCGATGCCTTCTTCGACAGCCTCGAAGTGGAGGTTGCCAACGAGAAGAGAGTCGCCGAGTTCAATGCCAAGATTACCGATGCGCTCGTGAATTTGAACATCGAAGTACCACAGGCTGCCGGAGACGCTCCGGAGCAGTTGGTGCCGATCCAGGATCGTCTCAACGAGTGCTTCGTCACCATCGATGAGCTCGACAAGGCTGTTTCGGAAGTTGATCCCAAGGACAAAAAGATTCGCCGCGATCCAGCAGTCGACGTCACAAAGCTCCGTCACCAGGTGGAACAACTGTCGCAGGCGTTGAATGAGAAGAAGGACGAGGCGAAGAAGCGACTTGAAGTTCTGGCAGCGGCAGCAGCCGTTACCGCGGAACTGGAACCCCTCGTTGCGCGTGTCGATGACGCGGTTCGTGACGCTGAAGCGGTCGAATGGAATCCGGTCGCTTCACCAGAGGAGCTGAACAGCGCCATCGAGAAGCTGCAAAAGGCAAACGACGACATTGGTGCGATGCAAGCCTGCTACGAGAAGCTGGACAAGGAAGAAGCCGAGAACAACACTCTACGTGCGTCCACTCTTGGAAAGATCGAAGCGGCCGACCAGGCTGTCGCCCCACTCAAGCAGGCTCTGCACGATCGCCTTGACAAGATCAACGACGAACTGGCCGAGTTGGACAAGATCGACGATGAACTCGATGTGACCGAGCGTGAAGCCAGTGCAGCGACCGCGTCGAACGCGACTCCCGACCAACTGATGGAGATCAGTCGCTCTCGTCTTCAGCCTCTTGAAGAGTCGCTGCGCGCTCAAGACCCGTCAGCTGCTCCTCCCGTTGTGGTGGAGAAGCGTGATGCCGTAGCGAAGAAGCTTGCCGACGTGCGCAACACCATCGAGAAGGCCGTTGCCGACGCCGAGAAGCAACAAGACCTTGTCAACTCGCTCAACGACGCCATCAACGCCGTTCAGTCGGAAGCCGATCAACTTCGGTCGAAGTACGCTGAGACGGCAAGACCACTCGACGAAAGCATTGAAGACTCGGAGAAACTGCAGGCGCTACTCGATGAACTGGCCGCCGTTTCGGTGACCGATGTGCAGGACAAGGCCGATCGCGAGTACCTCACTCGACTTGGAGACTCGGTGAAGGCATCGATCAAGGTACGTTTCGTTACCAACCCCATTCAACAAACGCATTTTCATTTTCAGGAGCTCAGTGTGCCGTTGGACAACGACGTGCGCAGGGAGCAAGACGTGCTGAAGAAGTTCCACGACACGCTCACCGATCTGACGATCGCTGGCGACGCTGTTGTTGCGTTCGACCCTCTTGCGCCAGCCGAGAACAGCGAAGCGCGCGAAGTGCAGACGAAGCAGGTGTCCGATCTCAACGAGCAACTGCGACTATTGAAGGCTCGAGCGGACGACGTGCATACGGACATCGCCGAAGTGGTGAAGAACGTCGCTCGTGACGCCGAAGTCTCCGGTGACAACCTGCCGCAACGTGTCTCCCAGCTTCAAGACGAACTGAACAAGAAGAAGAACGTGATGGCGAAGCGACACGTGCTCGACAGCGTCGCTCCCGAGATTGTTGCCGCATCCGATGCGCTGCAGAAGCGAATCGACGATGTCGAGCAAGTGCCCCTCGAGTCGCTCGATGAGCAAAAGGAAACACTCAACGACCTGGAAAAGATGAAACGTCAGCTGGAAACCGCGCTGGAGAAGGTGCCCGAAGGTCCCGAAGGCGACGAGCTTCGCGCACGCAGCCAATGGGATCTGTCCCGTTTGAACGACCTGTTGAAGCGATTGTCGGACGCCGTTGGCGACAAACTCGCCGCGCTTGCCTCCTTCAAGGCGACCAAAGAGGGTGTTAACGCCCAATTGGACAAGATCGCCGAGAAACGGGCCAAGAAGCCCGCCGATGTAGAGCCGAGTCCTCAGTCGCTCGGAGATCGTCTCGAAGCGCTCAAGGATGAAAAGGCCGACCTCGAACGGCTCAACACCAAATTGGCCGATGTCGACGAGGCTACGTTGGACGCCGACAGTCGCGCCGACATCCAAGCTCTTCGAAAACGCATCGCCGATATGTTCGACGAGATTACGGTATGTTACCATTGGGCTATGTGTGCACTCATCGCCGATTTGTTGCAGAACGCGGAAAAGAACACCGAACAGCAGTTGCAGGAGAAACTGGCCGTGGAGCGTCAGAACGCGGAAGCGAAGCGGCTTCTCGACAACCTAACCACGCTGATGGAACGTGCTCGTCAGACGTTGAGCGACGCATCTGCCCTGCCGACTCTGTACGAGAGTGTCGGAAACGAGCTAGACGAGGCAGTCGGCACTGCGTCGCGAGCCACCGAACATGTGGAACTGAAGCAGCGCGAGAGCGGTAACGTAGCCGAACTGCTCGCACAGCTGCCAGCCGCCACTGCACTTGCCCAACAGCTCAAGAAGCGGACCGCTTCGTGGCTGGCCTTCGTGCGCGAGCGCGATGCCGCAAATGTCGAACTGGACGACTTGCGCGAACCTCTCGATCGCATCGAGGAAGCACCATTGCGCGACTTGGACCAAGCGCAAAAGGACCTCGACGAGTTAAAGGTTCGAACATTTCAATCACAGCACAAGTACACATTGTCAATTTCAGAACGCCTCCGCCGGCATCGCTCGCATCAGGAACACGATGACGAAGCTGCAAGCCCTTTGCGAGGAGCTTGATCCGCTGGAGACAGCCTACGCCGATGTGCGCTTCTTTGACGTCGATGTCGAGCAAACCGAACGACAGTACGACGAACTGATGAACCAGCTGCAGCTTGAAACCAGCGACGAGAGCGCGTCACGCGATCTCGACGAACAACTGGCTGGCGAAGTGTCCGCACTTCGCGCTGCTATCGAGAATGCCGATGTCGTAGCACTGGATCAGTTCCAGAGCGAACTGATTCCAGGTCTGCTCGCCGAGCTCAAGGACAGAGACAGCCGTGCGGAAGCGGCGAAGAAGAACCGTCGTCACGTGACGCGAGCTCCTGTGGCTGCCGAACACCAACTGCAGCTGACTGTCGGCACGATCCAGGCTGCGATTCGCGATCGTCTGGACAGCATTGCCGAAAACGAACGCCGAGCGCTGATAGAGTCACTCGACAAGCAGTGCGAACTACTCAAGAGCGCTCCTACGGAAGAGCTCATCGAAAAGGTGGAGGTGCAACTGCAACAACTTGCTCCGAACGACGAGGACAGAGAGCATGTCGAAGCGTTGCGCCGTCAACTGGACGACGCTCGCGCCGACAAGCAACGACAAGAAACGGAAAAGAAGGAGAACGAACAGCGTCAGCAGGCGCTCGAAGTGTCACTCCAATCTCTGGACACCGTCGCGCAGACTCTCGACGTTTTGTTGGCTCGACCCCTTGTGAAGACCGAAGAGACTACGGTAGCCGATCTGCTGCCCACTGCTGAAGCTGCTATGGAAACGTTGACGAAGGAGCTGGAGAACGTCGAAACGCAAACAGGCGCATTGCCCATAGAGTCGGCACTCAGCGAAGCGGCACAAAAGAAGTTGGCCTATGGAAAGAAGCTGTTGCCGCTCGTCGAAGCGCTGTTGGTGAAACTGCGACAGAAGAAGAGGAACAGCGACGAATTGGACACTCAACTCGGCGATGCGGAGAAAGCCGTCGAAGACGTGGAGAAGAGCGTTGCCGACGCCACGTCGCGCTATGAAGCTGGGCTGCAGCCACTTGCGCTTGCTCAAGAACATCTGGAAACGGCGAAGAAGCCGCGTCAAACGCTTGTTGACGCTGCGGACAAGACGCTGAACAGCGTAGTCCAGTTTGTCGCCGAACATGCGGACATGGTACCAACCGAGGCCAACACCAAGGCGGCGTCGTTGGCGAAACGTCTTGAAGACGCTCGCAAACGCAGCGATGCCTTCTTCGACAGCCTCGAAGTGGAGGTTGCCAACGAGAAGAGAGTCGCCGAGTTCAATGCCAAGATTACCGATGCGCTCGTGAATTTGAACATCGAAGTACCACAGGCTGCCGGAGACGCTCCGGAGCAGTTGGTGCCGATCCAGGATCGTCTCAACGAGTGCTTCGTCACCATCGATGAGCTCGACAAGGCTGTTTCGGAAGTTGATCCCAAGGACAAAAAGATTCGCCGCGATCCAGCAGTCGACGTCACAAAGCTCCGTCACCAGGTGGAACAACTGTCGCAGGCGTTGAATGAGAAGAAGGACGAGGCGAAGAAGCGACTTGAAGTTCTGGCAGCGGCAGCAGCCGTTACCGCGGAACTGGAACCCCTCGTTGCGCGTGTCGATGACGCGGTTCGTGACGCTGAAGCGGTCGAATGGAATCCGGTCGCTTCACCAGAGGAGCTGAACAGCGCCATCGAGAAGCTGCAAAAGGCAAACGACGACATTGGTGCGATGCAAGCCTGCTACGAGAAGCTGGACAAGGAAGAAGCCGAGAACAACACTCTACGTGCGTCCACTCTTGGAAAGATCGAAGCGGCCGA
The DNA here is from genome assembly GCA_030435675.1 of Steinernema hermaphroditum. Lineage (NCBI taxonomy): Eukaryota > Metazoa > Nematoda > Chromadorea > Rhabditida > Steinernematidae > Steinernema > Steinernema hermaphroditum. The sequence goes on from CM059622.1 coordinate 9,856,710, forward strand.
CCAGGCTGTCGCCCCACTCAAGCAGGCTCTGCACGATCGCCTTGACAAGATCAACGACGAACTGGCCGAGTTGGACAAGATCGACGATGAACTCGATGTGACCGAGCGTGAAGCCAGTGCAGCGACCGCGTCGAACGCGACTCCCGACCAACTGATGGAGATCAGTCGCTCTCGTCTTCAGCCTCTTGAAGAGTCGCTGCGCGCTCAAGACCCGTCAGCTGCTCCTCCCGTTGTGGTGGAGAAGCGTGATGCCGTAGCGAAGAAGCTTGCCGACGTGCGCAACACCATCGAGAAGGCCGTTGCCGACGCCGAGAAGCAACAAGACCTTGTCAACTCGCTCAACGACGCCATCAACGCCGTTCAGTCGGAAGCCGATCAACTTCGGTCGAAGTACGCTGAGACGGCAAGACCACTCGACGAAAGCATTGAAGACTCGGAGAAACTGCAGGCGCTACTCGATGAACTGGCCGCCGTTTCGGTGACCGATGTGCAGGACAAGGCCGATCGCGAGTACCTCACTCGACTTGGAGACTCGGTGAAGGCATCGATCAAGGTACGTTTCGTTACCAACCCCATTCAACAAACGCATTTTCATTTTCAGGAGCTCAGTGTGCCGTTGGACAACGACGTGCGCAGGGAGCAAGACGTGCTGAAGAAGTTCCACGACACGCTCACCGATCTGACGATCGCTGGCGACGCTGTTGTTGCGTTCGACCCTCTTGCGCCAGCCGAGAACAGCGAAGCGCGCGAAGTGCAGACGAAGCAGGTGTCCGATCTCAACGAGCAACTGCGACTATTGAAGGCTCGAGCGGACGACGTGCATACGGACATCGCCGAAGTGGTGAAGAACGTCGCTCGTGACGCCGAAGTCTCCGGTGACAACCTGCCGCAACGTGTCTCCCAGCTTCAAGACGAACTGAACAAGAAGAAGAACGTGATGGCGAAGCGACACGTGCTCGACAGCGTCGCTCCCGAGATTGTTGCCGCATCCGATGCGCTGCAGAAGCGAATCGACGATGTCGAGCAAGTGCCCCTCGAGTCGCTCGATGAGCAAAAGGAAACACTCAACGACCTGGAAAAGATGAAACGTCAGCTGGAAACCGCGCTGGAGAAGGTGCCCGAAGGTCCCGAAGGCGACGAGCTTCGCGCACGCAGCCAATGGGATCTGTCCCGTTTGAACGACCTGTTGAAGCGATTGTCGGACGCCGTTGGCGACAAACTCGCCGCGCTTGCCTCCTTCAAGGCGACCAAAGAGGGTGTTAACGCCCAATTGGACAAGATCACCGAGAAACGGGCCAAGAAGCCCGCCGATGTAGAGCCGAGTCCTCAGTCGCTCGGAGATCGTCTCGAAGCGCTCAAGGATGAAAAGGCCGACCTCGAACGGCTCAACACCAAATTGGCCGATGTCGACGAGGCTACGTTGGACGCCGACAGTCGCGCCGACATCCAAGCTCTTCGAAAACGCATCGCCGATATGTTCGACGAGATTACGGTATGTTACCATTGGGCTATGTGTGCACTCATCGCCGATTTGTTGCAGAACGCGGAAAAGAACACCGAACAGCAGTTGCAGGAGAAACTGGCCGTGGAGCGTCAGAACGCGGAAGCGAAGCGGCTTCTCGACAACCTAACCACGCTGATGGAACGTGCTCGTCAGACGTTGAGCGACGCATCTGCCCTGCCGACTCTGTACGAGAGTGTCGGAAACGAGCTAGACGAGGCAGTCGGCACTGCGTCGCGAGCCACCGAACATGTGGAACTGAAGCAGCGCGAGAGCGGTAACGTAGCCGAACTGCTCGCACAGCTGCCAGCCGCCACTGCACTTGCCCAACAGCTCAAGAAGCGGACCGCTTCGTGGCTGGCCTTCGTGCGCGAGCGCGATGCCGCAAATGTCGAACTGGACGACTTGCGCGAACCTCTCGATCGCATCGAGGAAGCACCATTGCGCGACTTGGACCAAGCGCAAAAGGACCTCGACGAGTTAAAGGTTCGAACATTTCAATCACAGCACAAGTACACATTGTCAATTTCAGAACGCCTCCGCCGGCATCGCTCGCATCAGGAACACGATGACGAAGCTGCAAGCCCTTTGCGAGGAGCTTGATCCGCTGGAGACAGCCTACGCCGATGTGCGCTTCTTTGACGTCGATGTCGAGCAAACCGAACGACAGTACGACGAACTGATGAACCAGCTGCAGCTTGAAACCAGCGACGAGAGCGCGTCACGCGATCTCGACGAACAACTGGCTGGCGAAGTGTCCGCACTTCGCGCTGCTATCGAGAATGCCGATGTCGTAGCACTGGATCAGTTCCAGAGCGAACTGATTCCAGGTCTGCTCGCCGAGCTCAAGGACAGAGACAGCCGTGCGGAAGCGGCGAAGAAGAACCGTCGTCACGTGACGCGAGCTCCTGTGGCTGCCGAACACCAACTGCAGCTGACTGTCGACACGATCCAGGCTGCGATTCGCGATCGTCTGGACAGCATTGCCGAAAACGAACGCCGAGCGCTGATAGAGTCACTCGACAAGCAGTGCGAACTACTCAAGAGCGCTCCTACGGAAGAGCTCATCGAAAAGGTGGAGGTGCAACTGCAACAACTTGCTCCGAACGACGAGGACAGAGAGCATGTCGAAGCGTTGCGCCGTCAACTGGACGACGCTCGCGCCGACAAGCAACGACAAGAAACGGAAAAGAAGGAGAACGAACAGCGTCAGCAGGCGCTCGAAGTGTCACTCCAATCTCTGGACACCGTCGCGCAGACTCTCGACGTTTTGTTGGCTCGACCCCTTGTGAAGACCGAAGAGACTACGGTAGCCGATCTGCTGCCCACTGCTGAAGCTGCTATGGAAACGTTGACGAAGGAGCTGGAGAACGTCGAAACGCAAACAGGCGCATTGCCCATAGAGTCGGCACTCAGCGAAGCGGCACAAAAGAAGTTGGCCTATGGAAAGAAGCTGTTGCCGCTCGTCGAAGCGCTGTTGGTGAAACTGCGACAGAAGAAGAGGAACAGCGACGAATTGGACACTCAACTCGGCGATGCGGAGAAAGCCGTCGAAGACGTGGAGAAGAGCGTTGCCGACGCCACGTCGCGCTATGAAGCTGGGCTGCAGCCACTTGCGCTTGCTCAAGAACATCTGGAAACGGCGAAGAAGCCGCGTCAAACGCTTGTTGACGCTGCGGACAAGACGCTGAACAGCGTAGTCCAGTTTGTCGCCGAACATGCGGACATGGTACCAACCGAGGCCAACACCAAGGCGGCGTCGTTGGCGAAACGTCTTGAAGACGCTCGCAAACGCAGCGATGCCTTCTTCGACAGCCTCGAAGTGGAGGTTGCCAACGAGAAGAGAGTCGCCGAGTTCAATGCCAAGATTACCGATGCGCTCGTGAATTTGAACATCGAAGTACCACAGGCTGCCGGAGACGCTCCGGAGCAGTTGGTGCCGATCCAGGATCGTCTCAACGAGTGCTTCGTCACCATCGATGAGCTCGACAAGGCTGTTTCGGAAGTTGATCCCAATGACAAAAAGATTCGCCGCGATCCAGCAGTCGACGTCACAAAGCTCCGTCACCAGGTGGAACAACTGTCGCAGGCGTTGAATGAGAAGAAGGACGAGGCGAAGAAGCGACTTGAAGTTCTGGCAGCGGCAGCAGCCGTTACCGCGGAACTGGAACCCCTCGTTGCGCGTGTCGATGACGCGGTTCGTGACGCTGAAGCGGTCGAATGGAATCCGGTCGCTTCACCAGAGGAGCTGAACAGCGCCATCGAGAAGCTGCAAAAGGCAAACGACGACATTGGTGCGATGCAAGCCTGCTACGAGAAGCTGGACAAGGAAGAAGCCGAGAACAACACTCTACGTGCGTCCACTCTTGGAAAGATCGAAGCGGCCGACCAGGCTGTCGCCCCACTCAAGCAGGCTCTGCACGATCGCCTTGACAAGATCAACGACGAACTGGCCGAGTTGGACAAGATCGACGATGAACTCGATGTGACCGAGCGTGAAGCCAGTGCAGCGACCGCGTCGAACGCGACTCCCGACCAACTGATGGAGATCAGTCGCTCTCGTCTTCAGCCTCTTGAAGAGTCGCTACGCGCTCAAGACCCGTCAGCTGCTCCTCCCGTTGTGGTGGAGAAGCGTGATGCCGTAGCGAAGAAGCTTGCCGACGTGCGCAACACCATCGAGAAGGCCGTTGCCGACGCCGAGAAGCAACAAGACCTTGTCAACTCGCTCAACGACGCCATCAACGCCGTTCAGTCGGAAGCCGATCAACTTCGGTCGAAGTACGCTGAGACGGCAAGACCACTCGACGAAAGCATTGAAGACTCGAAGAAACTGCAGGCGCTACTCGATGAACTGGCCGCCGTTTCGGTGACCGATGTGCAGGACAAGGCCGATCGCGAGTACCTCACTCGACTTGGAGACTCGGTGAAGGCATCGATCAAGGTACGTTTCGTTACCAACCCCATTCAACAAACGCATTTTCATTTTCAGGAGCTCAGTGTGCCGTTGGACAACGACGTGCGCAGGGAGCAAGACGTGCTGAAGAAGTTCCACGACACGCTCACCGATCTGACGATCGCTGGCGACGCTGTTGTTGCGTTCGACCCTCTTGCGCCAGCCGAGAACAGCGAAGCGCGCGAAGTGCAGACGAAGCAGGTGTCCGATCTCAACGAGCAACTGCGACTATTGAAGGCTCGAGCGGACGACGTGCATACGGACATCGCCGAAGTGGTGAAGAACGTCGCTCGTGACGCCGAAGTCTCCGGTGACAACCTGCCGCAACGTGTCTCCCAGCTTCAAGACGAACTGAACAAGAAGAAGAACGTGATGGCGAAGCGACACGTGCTCGACAGCGTCGCTCCCGAGATTGTTGCCGCATCCGATGCGCTGCAGAAGCGAATCGACGATGTCGAGCAAGTGCCCCTCGAGTCGCTCGATGAGCAAAAGGAAACACTCAACGACCTGGAAAAGATGAAACGTCAGCTGGAAACCGCGCTGGAGAAGGTGCCCGAAGGTCCCGAAGGCGACGAGCTTCGCGCACGCAGCCAATGGGATCTGTCCCGTTTGAACGACCTGTTGAAGCGATTGTCGGACGCCGTTGGCGACAAACTCGCCGCGCTTGCCTCCTTCAAGGCGACCAAAGAGGGTGTTAACGCCCAATTGGACAAGATCACCGAGAAACGGGCCAAGAAGCCCGCCGATGTAGAGCCGAGTCCTCAGTCGCTCGGAGATCGTCTCGAAGCGCTCAAGGATGAAAAGGCCGACCTCGAACGGCTCAACACCAAATTGGCCGATGTCGACGAGGCTACGTTGGACGCCGACAGTCGCGCCGACATCCAAGCTCTTCGAAAACGCATCGCCGATATGTTCGACGAGATTACGGTATGTTACCATTGGGCTATGTGTGCACTCATCGCCGATTTGTTGCAGAACGCGGAAAAGAACACCGAACAGCAGTTGCAGGAGAAACTGGCCGTGGAGCGTCAGAACGCGGAAGCGAAGCGGCTTCTCGACAACCTAACCACGCTGATGGAACGTGCTCGTCAGACGTTGAGCGACGCATCTGCCCTGCCGACTCTGTACGAGAGTGTCGGAAACGAGCTAGACGAGGCAGTCGGCACTGCGTCGCGAGCCACCGAACATGTGGAACTGAAGCAGCGCGAGAGCGGTAACGTAGCCGAACTGCTCGCACAGCTGCCAGCCGCCACTGCACTTGCCCAACAGCTCAAGAAGCGCACCGCTTCGTGGCTAGCCTTCGTGCGCAAGCGCGATGCCGCAATGCGAAAACTGGAAGAGTGGAACCTGCACATCGAGAGCGAGAATTCCCATCTCCTTCGCACCTTAGAAGAAGCCGAAGTTAACCTTGAGGAGATCAAGGTTTTTTACACTGCATTGAGCTATTCTTAATAGAATTGTTCCAGAACGAGTGCGCCGCTTTTGCAGTGTGGAGAGCGGACGTTATCGAAAGCATGGACGACATGGCTGATTTGCTCGCTCCTATGGAGCTGGCGTTTGATGAGATTCGATTCTTAAATGTGGCCATTGAATCTACGGACCAAGATTTTGAGGTATGTTTCACTTCGATTATTTGCGTGACAGGCTCTTTTCAGAAATTGCTGGATGCTCTGTTCACTGAATACCGAGTGGAAGAAGAGCTTCAACACGAAAGGAATCTTATCGAAGAAGAAGTTAGCGAGATGGAGGGACGCTGCGTACTTCTGATGGACGACAACGATATCGACGGACTGAGGGTGAGTGTCGAGTTTGCTCTCCTTCCCAAACCACTGATATTTGTAGCGCTTACTTTTTGAGCTGAACAGTGTGGGCGCACACATCGCACAACTGATTCAAGACGTCGCCAGTGGAGTAGAGAATAGGACGTTCGTGGCCATCGGCGCGGGCATCGACGGTGAATCCCTTCGACAGCGGGTTCAGGCTATCGAGTCACGGGTACGCGAAATCACCGACAGCCTATCGCCTTCGGACACGGACGCCGAGTCGCCCGTGGGCCCTCCTCAAGGAAGCTACGACGTGGAGGCCGCGGCCGAGATACTGGCCGCCCTCTACCCTAACGAGCACCCGCGCGACGTCCTCCGAGAGCGTGACATCGCCCTCGACGACGACGGAATCGGGGACACCGAAAGCGAAACCCACAGCGACTTCAGCGCCCCTTCGCCTCCGAAGAATAGCGAAGACGAAGCTCTCGAGGTCGACGTCGGTCTCCTTGACGAGGACAGTCCTTCCAGCAGCAACACCGCCGGCCTCCTGTCGTCGATTCCGGACGACCCCACACACGACACCGTTGTCAGCCAGGTGCACTTCCGTCGCCAACGTTCCCGCTGGCGCCGGATCCTTCGGACGGCTCTGCCCCTTCAGGTATGTTGACCAGCCTATCCACCAATAAAAACATCTGCTTTAGGCGATGCTCGTTCTTCTGTTGGGAGCAGCATGCCTCGTGCCTCACTGCGACGATGAATACTGCTGCATGCTGCTTAATCGCTTTGCGAACTCGTTCGATCCTAGCCTAGAATTCGTGAACGGCCCGCCACCATTCTAGATCTCCCATCACTTCCATACCCCTTCCCTTATGAATACGAGTCCCAGTGTGCTTGTTCTCAGTTGTAATCGTAAGTTAAGCCCCCCGTTCGGGTCGTAGTGAGACCCGATAGTCAAAAAGAAATCCTCCTGAATAAGGGGAATTTCACAGTTTTTTATGAGATGTTTGCGGGTGGTTTACTCTCGACATTAGTTGCGAAACTTACATTGTACAGATCGATTAGATAAAGTTTTAAATGATTGTTGATTGAAACACATCAAACCATAACAGTGCATTGCGCTACAATGAGATTTCGAAACATCTTCTTTTATAGTTGTGACGAAACCAAGGAGAACTAATGAAAAACTGACTCCGTTTCGAAAAGTCGGTTGCACTGTGCACAAACTCGGTCTGCCAAAATTGTCAACGGATACCATAAAAGCCGGGTCGGGTTATCCCAAAAGTACGACCTCTGCCCCCAACACTGTCCTTCCATCTAAAAGTATCCGTGAAATGTCTCACTTTCACAGCACTCTGCGTGACAACGGCTCCTGCAACGACATTCATGAAATCGAACTCTACGACGGTAGGTGATCAGCGAGAGGATCTTTCCCAAGTTGCGTTCTTTTCCCGCTTTTCCTTTGACTCACTTTTACTCGACGATTTCATTTTTGGTGTTTCTTTTGGACCTGCCGACCTGTAGGCACAAAGCATGCTAGCACTTTCTCGCGTGGTTTCGTATTATGCAGACCCATATCACGTATTAAACACCTCTGACAAGGCCGGCTACTTCCAGAGGATCTACTATGCAAGCGTTAGTGGGCAGGGAAGCAGAAACTGCAAGATTGCTTTCCATGGTAGAGGAATCCATCAACGAAGGTTGTTCGTTGTCGTGCTACATCAGTGGACGACCAGGAACCGGCAAAACTGCGACTGTGAAGTTGGTCACGGAAAGCTTGCAGCGCGAAGGGAAGGTTTGTGACGGTAGATATTGTCTTTTGCCAATAGCATTTAGGTTGATCTGTGTTACATCAACTGTGCTCCGGTTAAGACTACGAATGACCTCTACAAGGCCATCGCTGCTCGGGGTATGAACCGCCCCAGCGTTATCGTCCGCATGCTTTCGACAGAAGTTCACAAATTTTTCACATCACTCAAGAAACATATGTGAGTGGTCGCTTCTGTTGTCATCTCTATCAAGTTACTTCAGCGTTATTGTTCTCGACGAAGTCGATCACCTATGTTCGAGGAAACAAGAAGTCCTCTATACGGCATTCAGATGGCCATGCGACTTTAAAAACATTATTTTATTAGGTAACAAGAACCATCGCGGACTCGCACCAGCGTTTCTTTTAGGCATTGCTAACTCGTTAGATTTAACAGAACGCTTGCTGCCGAAGCTGAAGTTGAGTTCTTCGCCTGTCAGTTTCATTTTTCCGCCTTACTCCACAGATAATTTAGTGGACATTCTAAAGAAAAAATTGGAAAATGTGAGTCGCCAAGTTCTTGAAGTTATTCGGTATGATGATTCTAGGAGGAAAACGTTGATCCCAGGTCAATTGAGCTCTGTGCCAAGAAGGTAGCGTTGCAGACTGGGGATGTCCGTCAGGCGATCAGCATTGCTGAGCAGATGCTGACAGTTATGCGGTCAGTTTTGTTCTCCTGCTAAATCCTTTCAAAAGATTTCATTCTTCAGCGAAGTGAGCGTGGCAAATACAGAGGTTCCCGAAACGCCAAAACACAGCGCTTGCAAAGCAGTTCTGAGTGTGATGTCCAGTGTGCAAGACTCTCCTCTGAAGCGCTCTAACATTCCCCAGCATCCCAAGCTGATCCTAGCGACTATGTTGGGTCTCATGCGTGACACAAAGAGGAGCTACGTTTTGCGGGATCGGCTGTTTGCAGCTTATCGGGATGGTTGTTCCGCGTGCCAAATTCCCAACTCTTTGGATAGAACTGAACTTGCGGGAGCCCTGCAAATGTTGGAAGCTCAAGGAATCGTTCGCTTTGACAGTGCAAACAAGGTCTCTCTACAAGAACGCAGAGCTGCGACTAGGACGAAGCTCGGCACGGATCACTGCGTCCAGCAGATTTACGACCTTAACTTCTGCTCAATCAGTGTACCCACCACAAAAGCGTGATATTAACAGCCTTTGTTATTCCATATGATCATATATTGCATCTATCTCTGAAATGTCGGGTAAATAAAATACTGGTCTCATTGTGCGGATGGGAGTGTATCTGTGTCCTTGCGTATGGCTACGCTGATATATCCTTGTGGTGTTTCTGCTCTTTTCTATGTGTAACACATCTTTAGAAGCTCAGGATGCGTCCTCTTACCGATGAAGAGACCGAAATGGTGTTCAAGAAACTCGCCCACTACATAGGCGAGAATGTACGGCTTTTAATCGAGCGAGACGACGGAACCTACTGTTTCCGCCTACACAAGGAGCGCATTTACTACTGCAGGGAAGACCTGCTGAAGAAAGCCGCTCTTATCGCCCGAGAACCACTGTTGTCGTTTGGAACGTGCCTTGGGAAGTTCACCCATTCGAAGAAGTTCCATCTTCATATCACGGCGCTTGATTACTTGGCTCCTTATGCAAAGGTTTGTGTGAATACATCTCATGGTGAGTCGTTTGTTTTCCAGTGGCGAGTGTGGCTGAAGCCAAATGCCGAACAGCAGTTCCTCTACGGAAACAACGTGCTCAAGTCCGGAGTTGGACGGATGACCGAAGGAACCGAATCCCACCAAGGAGTCGTTGTATACTCGATGAGTGACATGCCGCTGGGATTCGGAGTCACGGCGAAGAGTACGACGGACTGTCGACGCGCCGACCCCACCGCAATCGTTGTGCTTCATCAGTGCGATCTTGGAGAATACCTGCGAAGTGAACAAACTCTCACATAAGTTGGTTTTGGTTACTTGTTGTTATTGTTGGAAACGTTGTTGGTTTTTTGTTATGCAAATACTATCCTTCTGCTTGATACGTTCACTAAGTTGCTGGGTTATATTCATCTACGCATTGGTTTTCAAGGTTGTTGTGGGCAGTGAATCTTATTGTATTCAAGGATCGGATGCTGGAACGGAGCCAGCGAAGAAGGTTTCAGTCCAACACAGAGGAAGAGAAGCTGTCCAACCAGCCCGTTCGTTAACTAGATGTGCGGAATCGCTAGCTGCCCGTGTTGCATTCATCCTTGCAGTTGTTTAGGATCAGATTATCGCGTCCTTGGAAGTTTGATCGCCGCATCATCACCGTATCTTCCCCGTTTTCAAAAGTAAAATAAATTTCGAGCGCCTCTCCGCCCTTGTTTGTTTATTCGCCATGGCATTCTCCAGAAGTTGTTTACGCTCAGAGTGAGCTTTTGTAAACAGGCGCTCGAAGTGACCACTCTGCCTAGCGTCTCTTTCCATGGACCCCTTCAACGAGACTACTACGGTAGACAGAGCTGCGTGTTACGGTGCAAGCGTCGGCTTTCAGCCCTTCGGCTCCCCTTCAGCGCCTTTCACGTCTCCCGGGTGGAAACGGCAGCTGCCGAAACTGCACGGCTGCTGCTTCGTTCTCGCCTTCTTCTGCCTCCTTCCAGTGGCGTCGGGCTTCGCGCGCTACTTCCGCGACTGCCTCACCTCCTACACACCAGGGGGTCTTCGACTCTGGTTCCATGTGCACCGTGCCCTCAACATTCTCGCCGTCGTCCTCATGGTGTTTGGCCTTCTAGGCACACTCATCTCCCACGGTGGGTCCTCTTCTGTGGGCGTACGGTAGAGATATCCTTGTAGACTTCGTGTGGACGGGCCCAAAGGTCGGCGCCGGCGCCGCGAATGCTTCGCCAACCGCCATTCACACCATCTTCGGCCTCTTTGCGGTGATCCTCGCCTGGACACAGCCCCTTAACGTCCTCCTCCGCTGCGGACCTAACCACCGCCTTCGGCCCCATTTCAACTGGTCGCACCGCAGCATTGGAGTCGTCGCATGGCTGCTCGCAGGTATTCTCTCGATCTGGACTTTCTATCGTAACCTTTAGCCGTCTCCAACATGATCGCTTGTAAGTGCTTCTTCTGGGACTTCATCGACGCGCCGTCCGCCGTCGCGACGTGCGCCTTTGTCTTCGGTGTCGTCGGAAGCACCGCCGTGTTGGTGGAACTCATCGCTTACCGTATAAGAACCGTGGACGTCCTACCCGAAAAAACGCACTGGGTACCCGCAGTTTGCATTCGTCACCCTTCCAGACTCCTTGCAGAAAGCTCTCCAGGTGATCATTTTCACAATGGCGTCGACGCTCCTCGTCGTGCTCTCCACGATCCTTTGCGTCCTTATCGTCGCGAAGCCAAAATGAGGTCCCTCGTGATCGCTGGCCTCTATTCTACCGTACGAATAAAGTGTCCCTATCAACTGCCCGGTTATCGCTCAGGAGTCAGAATAAATTACCACTGAAGAATCAAAACACCCCATACCACCGTCACATGAAAATTAATGCCACATAACATAGTATAAAAGGAGTATAATTTGACCTTGACTTTGACTTTATTCACGACTCAAAGGCATTACACCTTGCATGACAGCGAATAATAGACAAACAGAGGATGTCTCATTGCTGCAGGCTTCATCCTTGGCGTAGCGGTGATGTCGAGCCGGTCGTAGACGGCGCACTTCACGGGGCATCTGCGAATCGGCAAAACTTCGGAAATGGTCGAATATCTTCTTCGCGGGCGTTTGGACCACTGCGGTAGCTTCGGGGCTCGCATCTGCTTCGGAGAGATGAGTCTGTGTTCCGCGAGTTGCATGTTCGGTGCTGACTAGCATTATCGGCCGCCTTCGGTGGCGTCTTATCGCTTAGTGCTTCATGCTCATGCCCTGTTCTGCTCCATGCTCATGCCCATTCATGTCTCATTCTATGCCCTGTCCATGGTTTATTCCACCATTCTTCATCTTATTCCCCGATGGTGTCCTCAGGGCGTCGGCGACGCTCCGGATGACATGCGCTGCCGGATTCCTGGCGTCGGACATCTTGTTGTCAGCGGTGGTGGGACTACGGCTTCCGGGTGTCCCAATTCCCTCTGGGAGCTGGAAAACTCATACATGCCACAGGGTATGCCATCTGACCAAACCAGACACTCAGAGAGCGACCGCAGGAACCGACCGCTCGCCACCGCGACATGAATGAGACTCCTAAGGAAGAGGAGAAGAAAGTGGAGTATAAACAGTATAAAGGAGTATAAACAGAGTAAATCCCATCATTATGTATAAGTTAAATACCACAGGGCGAAGATAATAACTTATCGAGAACTCGAAACAGCCAAAAAAACTTATTTGGCCTTAGACTTCTTGGTGTCAGCCTTGACTTCCTTTTCCTTCTCTTTCTTCTCCTCTTTCTTCTTATCGGCTTCACTGTTGTCCTCTCGTTCGGCTTTTTGCAAGGAAAGCTGAATAAATAATGTCATCATATGCCACTGTCAAAAATCATACCTTGTTATCAATGAGATTGTGCAAAGCAATCACAGTTCTCACCAAGGAGCCCATGTAGACGGTCATAAGCTGATCATTAGTTTGTACAGTCTGAGCTTCAACAAATTCAGGAGTCGTAATATCTGGGAGGAGATTGAGCACTTCCTAAACAACGATGTAGAATTATATGTACACAACTTACTCACTTTACCTGAATATAATAGATGACAGCATGATTGACAGGTAAGCTTTTGTCAGCCACTTCTCCAAGATACTTGTAAATGTCGTCCAACTGTTTTGAAAGACCGCGCAATCCCATCAATTGGTCGGTAATGCGCTGTGAGAGAGTACCAGCCGTTTGATCCTTAATATCTCTAAACGAAGTAAATGTGCACGAAAAACTAAACTTTTCTAGTTACCGGAGCAGGTGTTCTACGCCAACCTCCTCGGCTTCTTCAGCACCGATCTCGCTGGGGACGTGTTCAAAGGTTTTCACAGGTGGTGTTCCATCCTAACAAATAGCTTATGACAGTCAAAGAATAAAATAATAGATAACTTACATCGTGCACCTCCTGTACTTCAATGTACGCTTCAGTGGGCAAACCAAGATCCTTTGGTTCTGCTTCAATGATCACAAGGACAGGATTCGGAGTAAACCGCTTCAACTGCTCATTAATAGCAATGTCATTTTTGCACAGCTTAGGACCAGTATGGTACCATCCAACGATACGCTCCTTCGCGGCCACTTTATGGAACATCCCGTACATGTTCTCAAGATAATCCATGTCCAGGAACCATGTGTTGTCCCTATCGTCTTCATCGAAAGGAACAGCAAAACTGTTGGCAATGTCGAGGGTCTTGTCATGCTTCATACTTCCAAGGAGAACGCCAACGACGCGCTTGACATTTTGCGTCTTGCTGATACGGTTGAAGTGATCTACGACGCTGAGCAACACCAGAGGGTGCACGACAACCTATAGGAAAATATTGTATGTTGTGCATCCGTTAAGGTGACCAACCTTGTTCACCGGCAAATTGGAATGAACGGTGCTGGCACAGTGCGCGGCCACCGCGTTCGCGTTCCGAGTTGCAAGGGGATCCTCCTTCACCGTTTGAATCTTCTCCACCTCCTGATTGTCCTTCTTCTGGGGAGGCATCTTTTAAAACCTGTAACGCAGATGTGACATTAGCACAAAAGAATATTCGGATATAAAAGCGACGAAATTGCAAAGCGACGCATAAATCCGTCAAAACCGCCGAGAGCGCCGACGGAATTCCCGCATCACAGTGCACGATGACATTACCTCGATTTTCGAATGATCGTGTTGAGACCAGAGGGAAAATACAGTCTGACAGACAAGTGTGAGCGGAAAAAAGCCTCTCGAAATATTTCCGAGATCTCGGAAGAGTCAACCGATCGAGGAGAGGATGAAAACACGAGTGCTCCAGTCACTCGCACCGTATCGTGTGCACCAGCATTTCTGAATATTTTTCGTTCTGTCCGGAATACACATATTTGTCGTGTGTTGGGAAAAGTGAGTAATCCAGCATTCATCAAAACTTATGAGTTTCATCCATTTTTAAACCTCTAGCAAACACTGAGTCACTGGGTCATATCACCTATACGTAAATAAGCCATCCTTCTTTTTACAGTTTGTTTTGATGCATCGTTCCATGTAACCCCCTCGCGAGGACATCAGCGACGGCCTCTCGGGGTGTTTTTTCTTTGCTCCTAAAAACTACCGCTGGATACTCCGGAAAGCGATTGTAGACGGTCGCCGCTACCAAAATGCAGATAAAGGAGGTAATGCCGAAAACGTTTGTGTCGTTGACCTAGAAGAACATACGATAACACATTTCCTCTGTGCGTTCCATACCGTGAACGAATGCACTTGGAGTCCGGAAAAGTACATGCAGGAGTGATTTTCATGTGTCAAGAATACATTCAACTCGGCCCAGAAACAGCGATCCACCTCCGAACTGGTCGATGGTTCGAAGGGTCGCATGAGTACGCCTACTGTAGGATACAATACGATTCCACTTCTATTGCGCACAGGCTTCAACGTGGCGACGACGCGGACAAAACTCTCGGGCAAACCGACTTCTTCGAGAGATTCCCTTAACGCGGTTCTGACGACGTTCTCGTCACTGTCCTCCTTCATCCCACCCGGGAAACAGACTTCTCCAGGATGCCTTCTCAGATGTTTCGAGCGCACGGTCAACAGCACGTTCCATTTGTCTTCTAGAACGGAGGTTCCACAACTTTGTGAGCACACTTGCCTTTCTTATCGAGGAGAACCAGCACGCCGGCTACGCGATCGGAGGAAGGGTTGTGCGTTTCACTGACCGTTAACGCGTCCATGGCGAAAATCTCCTTCAGAGTGCTGATCTCCGATTCAACCTCCATCCTTGACTCTGAACGACCGCGACAATGAGGAGTGTACTTTGTAGCCATCGATGCGCACGCATACGACAGTCTCGGGACTGGTGTAAACGGTGGCCGTGGCCGTGGCCACCGACGTGGGTGGCTGTGGCCGTGGCCACCGATGTGGGTGGTCCGCGTTGTAAACGGTGGCCGTGGACGTGGCCGCCGATGTGGGTGGTCCGCGGTGTAAACGGTGGCCGTGGCCGTGGTCACCGATGTGGCTGTGGCGTTGTGATGTACATAGGAAAGAAGACAAAAAATTTATTGTTAAATGTATGTTCCGGCTACCGAGCAGCGGAGAACAAAAGGGAGGTCGCGAAACATGAACTGCAGGGCTATGTAGGCCCAGATGGTTACTACACCAGTCTTTCCTGGAGACGTGCGTCTCTCGAGAGTTTGCCGCTGAAGTGGCGCTAAAGTTGCCGCTCGAAATAGCGGCACTGAAGAAACTGAAGGACGTATAGCTCATGAAGAGCGAACGTGCTAACATGGACCATTGTAATTAATCTGTTAAAGGGACAGTGTCATCGTGAAAAAATTTTCTCAAATCTTTCTGAGAGTTCCACAACCCCTACCCAGTTTTTAACGGCGAACATGATGGTGAAATCCGTTTCGCTGTAGGCCTGCAGGTTTTCGAGCTACAATCCTTCTACCGGAAGCTGGCATTTACTGGATTTTGTTTGGTCTTGGCACGAAATCCCTGATAAAATCGATTTGTCTACTGTAGCCATTTCTTGCAACATAGGCGTCTCGAACACTCTACATTTGAGTGTGCCGTTGGTACAGTGGTAGTGTGCTGCACTAGGAGACATCATGCCGAGGTTCGGTTCCCCGCCGAGCCTCAACTCTTTCTTCGACGTTTTAGGGCCGTTCTGAATTTCAACGAGCTTCCTCAAAATCCAGATTGCAATGTTGTCCGTGGAATATCCAGCTATTACTTGGGTTCTACTTTCAACTTTGCACATCTTGTTTTTTGCCCTCATAAGCATGTCTGAATCTTGCAGAAATTCAGAACGGCTCTAAAACGTCGAAGAAAAAGTTGAAGCTCGGCGGGGAACCGAACCTTGGCATGATGTCTCCTAGCGCAACACTACCACTGCACCAACCCCGCTCGAAGGTAGAGTGTTCGAGACGCTTATGTTGCAAGAAATGGCTACAGTAGACAAATCGAAATTATCAGGGATTTCGTGCCAAAAAGAAAAATCCAGTAAATGCCAGCTTCCGGTAGAAGGATTGTAGCTCGAAAACCTGCAGGCCTACAGCGAAACGGATTTCACCATCGTGTTCGCCGTCAAAAACAGGGTCGGGGTTGTGGAACTCTCAGAAAGATTTGAGAAAATTTTTTCACGATGACACTGTCCTTTTAACCGAGGAACATCGATTTGCTTGATAGAATTCTGGGATTCGCGTAATATCCCCGTCAAAAGTGTTCTACTTCAATCTCGACATGAGTAAAGATTGGGAGCTCGTACCGCACCAAAGCAACGGAGGCCACCACAGTTATCAGGTAGTGGAAAGCCGTAATGCTGTAGTCGGCATATCAACAGGAGTTGTTTCCGCGGTTGAAACAGCTGTAAACAGTGGAGAGCAGCACGGAAACGTCATCGCTAATATTGATCCCATCAGCATGCAAGCCGTGGAGTACTATGGAGGTGGCCCATCTGACTGACCGGACAGAGACGACGAGTTTGGTGCGCCCTGTGCGTCGTACAGTGAAGAACAGCCGTTTCGAGTGCCCATGTCACCGTCAGATGTTATTGGGACCTCAGACGATAACATATTACGAGTTCAAAGGAGTTTTCTAACCACATGTCTGGCAAAAATTTATCAAGAAGAAACGCGTAGAAAAGAAAAGCGTAAGAAGCAGTATGAGTCATTCACCAGCATATGGCCCTCCCTTTGTTTCGTCAATTATATTTTCCGTTTTCACTGTCTTCTCCGTCACCGTCACACTAGAGTGGCCGCAGAACCGCTTACTTCACAACACCCACGGCCACAGCCACACACATCGGTGGCCACGGCCACGGCCACCGTTTACACCGGTCCACAGTCTCGTCTACTTTGAGATTGCAGCAGATAGCAGCGAACGCTTTGAGTTTACGCCTGACACAGTAATGAACAACACCCAGTGATTTAGAAACATAAAATAATCGCTACATCGATTACAATTAAGTAATCCAAATTACTTTTACGTATCTATTATCTTCGCTCTATACGCTTCTTGAGTTCGCCACAAGCGAGTTTAACTTGAGCTTGGGTCTCTTCATAAGTCCAAAGGGAGCAGAAAACGACGTTGCTCTCAGCAATTCGACTCTGGTTGGAAATCTGACTTTCGATTCTCGCGATTGCCTAAACGAAGAATTCGAGCATTCATAGTGAGCCGCGGAGAACCCACTTGCTCCTCGCTCAGTCCATTTCGATCTTTTAACCTCTTGATCATTTCATCTTTCGGAACAAATACAGTCCAAACCTCATCTAGCGTGTTCTGCCACCCGGCTTCTATGAGGGCCGCTGCTTCGACGAAGACGACCTTCGACTGGGATGCGGCAACAATCCTCAGAACTTCCGATTTGACAACAGGCCATACGAGGTTACTCAACTTGTCCAGTTCCTCCTAAAAGCTCACTGTGGTTGTATAGATGATTTTGCGCTCACATACTCGATTCCCGAAAACGTGGGCGCTAAGACGTGTGCGATCGACCGTCCCATCTTTCACAAAGAGTTTTCCGAAGACTTCTTCGATCTTTGCCACGAGGTCGGGACGACTTTCGTAGAGTCCATGTGCAAGCTTATCACAGTCAATGACTTCATAATTCAGCGTTGCCAGGAATTTGCCGATGTTGCTCTTTCCAGAAGCGATTCCGCCGGTGAGTCCAATCAAATACACTCCTTCAACGTTGCGTTGCTCTCTCGGCTCCCGCAAAAGGGTTCCCAGAAGTTCACGTCGCCGAGTTGAAGAGCTGAGTTTCGATTCTTCAAGAACTTCGTCTTTACCCTCCACGAGAGTGATGACTTCGATATCGAGCGTGGAGAGACCGCGTTCTTCGCGCTTCCTGTTGACAGCTTCTCCACCCGATCTCGTCTCCTCGCTGACGACAATGCACTGCAGATCAGGATCAACGATCGAGGGGCCGAACGGATCGGTGATGGCTTCGGCACGACACTCAACATCGACCCCAACATCTCTGATGAACTCTTTGACTGCTTTAGCCCTCAGTTCGTATGGCTGTATGAGTTCAAAGAGCTTCTTCTCTGAAAAAATACCAGTTGTCACTCTGATTATGAACATAAAATCACTCTGAATCATTACTCCATCGGTGATTCCACATGTGACGTATTTGTTTGCCTTCCTGACGGCGCTCGACAGAAGCACTTTGTGGCCGTTGTGGAGCTGATCAAACGTTCCGCCCAACACCACTGCGTCATAGGCCTTCTGGTGCGGCAACCACTGTAGTCCTTCCTCCTGTTCGGCGTCTAAAAAAATCTTCACACAAATAAGTGGAATCCATTCCTACCTTGCTCACTGAAGACTCTTTGCACAGGCCGCTTCGCTTTCGAGTCGAGAAGAACCCGGACATCGAGTTTCCCACAGGCTTTAGTCGCCTCTAGGTAAATCTTCCCAAGCGAGCTGTCAAGGTCCAGAGGAGGCTCAACGTGCACGTAAAGACGCTTCTTGACCAGCGGGGCCACTGACGTGAGCTGAGTCGGAAGCCTCGCCAGCGAACGGACCACCAGAAGACCTACGTCGACGCTCATGTTGTGCTCGGTCTGAAAGCAGCTGCATTAAAACGAAATAGGCGGCATCACCACACCTTCAGATCCATTGCCCGACTCGCGTTCGCCGTCTGTCGCCGGACACTGACTACAGAAAGTGTTAACACAAGCGGCACCGCCGCGATGTGTTCAAGGTTACGCGGCGATTATCAAGGAACGTGATCTCGAGGCCGCAACATCCCTTTTTCATGAATAAAACATCAGAAGAACCGAGATTTATTCGTAAATTTAAAGCAATTCCGAGAGTTCTTAGGCAGAAGCAATTGAGATTAAGTGACGACAGTGGAATTCGTAAAGTATGGCAACGATAACCCCTAGAGAAACAGTGAAAATAAATAGGCAAGTTGGAAATACTGATGGAAATAAGACTCTTCAACAAACAGTAAGCTTTTCATACAGTAAACCGGTTCACGAGGACAGGCGACCGAAGCTGAATATGTTCGGCGCCTCTGATTGGCAGCGTGTGCGAAGAATGCGAATAGTAGCGGATGACGCTCCTCACAGAAGAAAACGAGGGTCCTTCGCCCAGAATCCATCGGTTGTCGCGCTCCTCCAACTTGATGTGCAGAACAACGCCTGAAACACGCATGAACACATGCACGGTACTTCCTGAACAAACCCTGGGCGCTCTTCAGCGAAAGAGCCATATTCCCTTCAGGGCGCTTCCGAAGCAGAAAACAGCCACATTCCGTGTCCCGGAGGAGGTTCTCGGCGGCCGCGCGATCTACGCTCTCGCTGTGAATAAGGCTATCGCGGTCAAATGAGGTATGGGTGGTGCGTATTCGGTGGCGATGGGAAGAAGAAGGTAGGAGGCCGTTATCCCGAGAACTACCGAAGTAAGTCGAAGGTTTCGACCCAAGGATGGAAGTTTCGACGTGTGGGGCAGGCCTGGGCCGGGCGGTGAGCGACTGTCGGGAGGCATGGGTCTTCGAAAGACGATGCTCGGTTAGATCGCCGTTGTGGAGCTGGAAAACGCCGCCGCTTCGAGGAGCGGACGTCGGGGACGGGGAATCTCCACCGAGAGAGATCGATCCGGCAGCGGAATGAGGACGTTGGCCAGGATATCGGGTCTTTTTGTACTCCCAGGGAATGTCATAATGCTCCTCTTCCATGTTCGCACTGAGCTACTGGAGGCACAACAGCCACATTTACCTGAAAGGAAAGAGCAATGCCAGAAGTGAGACGCGCGGCCCCCAACTCATTCGGCGACAATATATTGGCTAGTTATGCAATATTATAACGAGTGGTCCTCCAGCGGCCACATTGTTTTGAGGTCTGACCGGCAATGTGTACTCCGTGTGACGCTCAAATTTGCATAAAGCCAACACTAGACAGCTGATGAGCACATAGTACCCGATTAAGATCAGGCAATTCACTGTGAGACCACTGGGGACATTCGTGCTCGGCGAGATCGGTTGCGCCCTCGTGTTCCGAATCCTCCATGGCACCTTTTGCGCCGACGCCGACGGTCTCCGCTGTCGTTCCCGTTAGAAACGGGCTTCCCTTCCTCGACGAGTGTCTCCATTCGCTCCTAGAACAGGAAACTGTTCCTGATGTAATTTTTGAGGTATTATCTGTTTCGTTCGTTTTCTGTTTATCTGATGTTTACATGCTTAGGTTTGCGTTTACGACGATGGAAGCTGGGACGGGACGAATGAAGCTATTCAGTCTTGGAAGAGGAAGTTTTGCGAACGATCGATTCCGTTCAAATCGGCCCGAGGCGAAAACTCTCAGGGTTTGCTACTTCGTTCTGTACACATGAATTCACGATTTTCCAGGTGTTGGCTACGCCAAAAACCGAGCTGTCGGTTTAAGTTCTGGTCACTTTCTGTGCTTTTGTGATGCTGACGACGTTTCTTTCCGGAACCGAATACAGACCCAAGTTGATCGTATTCTATCTGCTGCACAACCAGAGCTTACAATATGCGGATCAAACTTTGTCCGCAATGATGACAGGGCCACTGTCCGGTATACCAAGTGGGCCAATGAACTGCTGCATTCCCAACTTCTGACTCAACGCTTTACATCCCATGGTCCCACTGTAGTTGCTCCTACGTGGTTTCTCTCGCGATCTCTTTACAATGCAGTCGGTGGATTCAACGAGGCACATCGCGTGGGACATCCAGAAGATCTAGAATTTTTCTTCGAAGCTGTGAAAATAGGTTCAGATGTTGTGAAGGTGAATGCGATGCTGTGGTCGGTTTTAATGTCATATTACTTTAGGTTGCGGAGTGTCTCGTGATGTATCGGTACCATCCCAATTGTGCAACATTTTCCGTTGACGAAAGGACCATCTGGCATATGCGAGTACGGTATTTAGAAGACACGATTCTAATGGGTTGGACAACGCTGACAATCTGGAGTGCTGGCAAACAAGGGAAGAAGTTGTACAAAAGCCTGTCATCCGAAAATCAACGGAAAGTTGTTGCTCTATGTGATGTGGACGTATCGAAGATTCTCCATGGAAAATACGAGGTGTACGACGAAAAGGAGCGAAAGATTACGCATTCCGTCCCTGTCATCTCACACGAGTAGTGGAACCGTTCCTACGATTTGTGTGAAGTTACTTTTGTATTTTAGAGATGCACAACCACCTGTGATTATCTGTGTGAAGCTGGATTTGACAAATGGAGAATTCGAACGCATTTTAGCGCGGAAACAGTGGATCGAAGGCGTTGACTATTTCCACTTTAGTTGATCTGTTCAATTATCGCGTTTCGTCCGTGTTGTTAAAGGATTGTTGTTTCATGATGTGAGGTTTTTTCCAGATAAATGTCTTCCAACAGTCATTCAATGGCGTCCACTTCCAACGACGTCGAAATGGTAGGAACGGACGAAAGCGACGACGAAAGCTATGAAGAAGTGACAATGATTATGCAGCTTGATGGCGTTCTCGACACCAGCATTGTCCGAGAGAATGTTCGAACAGGGCAGTGCACTGTTCGCAGGACTGGCACTGCGCAGCCCGTGGTCCAAATAGGGAAATCTCTTTACTCTGCCGAATGGGTAAGGTCTGCGAGTTTCTCCTCGATACTGTTCTCATTCTTTAGGTTCAGACGATGGGAACAGATTTGATCTTGAAGACAAACGAACAGCAGCAGTTAGAACTTGTATCGGT
The DNA here is from genome assembly GCA_030435675.1 of Steinernema hermaphroditum. Classification (NCBI taxonomy): domain Eukaryota; kingdom Metazoa; phylum Nematoda; class Chromadorea; order Rhabditida; family Steinernematidae; genus Steinernema; species Steinernema hermaphroditum. Next base: position 9,878,506 of record CM059622.1, read on the forward strand.
GAGCGGAGCGCGGATGAACGCCGAGAAAGCTCTAGCCTCAGCGTCTTCGAAGGACAAGGCTCCGAGCACGCAAAAGGAAGGCGCTAAAACGTCGAAATCCACGAAAGGAACGAAAATGGAGCAGGAGAAAGCTCATACAGATGTTTCTTAACCAAGTCCAAATCATTGTTTCTGTTAACCATAAAGCGTTGTCAAGCGAACTTGTCAGAATGTGGTAGGCGAGCTTGCTAGAGAAGAACCACCGTCTGGTGAATTTCGTGCTGGGAGACATGAATGATAAGCAACACGGACGACGGCCATGAAGAGGAATGCGGTGGGCTTTATGGCAAGAGTTCTGAGCAGCGGATCTTCGTGTGCAGCTCATACTTATAATCTGACCTGTGGGACGTTCTTAGTTTGCCGTCGCCATATCGGTGTTCGCCTTCGCTAATTTGCTTTAGCGCGGTTGCCTTAGTGATTTCTCTCTCGCTGGACTCTTGTTTTTTACTTCCCTTGCTCTGTTTCAATGTGTTTTTCAGGTATATGACTTCAATCGTTTTCGAGTTCTTCTCCCGACCGAACTACTAGTCAGGTCCTTCTAAGATTCGAGTTTGGACGGCCGGACGACCTTTCGCTTCGGAAAGAACGCGGCAACGGCCGACATCGACGTCACGACGGAGCCAGAATGAACACAGATGACTCGCGAGTTGAATCAGTAAGTCTCATTTCCGTGGAGCACTTCGTCTGGAGCGGTCGTGTTGTATTCCTTGTGCGACGTGTGAACTTATCGAACTTGCGTTCCCAGCTTTCCTTTGTTCTGCAATTTGCATCGCTTCCATTCTTGCACAGCATTGCCATTTGCATTTGTGAGTAATTTTAGGAGGTAGAGGATTCCCCATCGCCTGAAGCTTCACCGGACATTGAACGCGAATTTTCCGTAGGTAGGTCGCCTCCATCCGCTGCTGAGCCACTTGCGATGGCACGGTCGACTAGTCGAAAGTCGCTGAAGCGGGCGAAGCCTGCTTCACAAGAGAAAAAGAACGCAAAGAAGGCGAAGGTGGAGCCAGTTGTCCCGTCGCCCCCGCAGAGCGAATCGCCTCCCTCGTTGACATCTGAGCCGTCGTCTTCCCAGAAGGCCGATTCGAGGACGCCTGAGAGTCAGCTGAACGGGGTGCAGCCGAAGCTACCCGACTTCGTGATAGTCGACAGTTTGCTGATTCACGAAGACACCTATGCCGGGGAAAAGTCTATTCCGTGCTTTTGCAAGCTACCTGAGAAGATTCCAGAGAATTACAAAGGCTGCGGCGACACATGCGTTAATAGGGCAAGTAAGTTCGAATGTGGCAGTAGATGTCCAGCTGGGCAGTATTGTTCCAACAAGAAGTTCCAAAAGGTGCGTTGTTTGCGACTGTGCCCACTATATCCACGTAATTTTCTAGAAGGCATATGCTCCTGTGGAGGCGTTCTATTGCGGACCTCAGAAGGGCTGGGGTGTAAGAGCCACAGACAACATCGACGAGTGAGTTTTTGCGTATTTGAAAAGCTTATGCTTTTGTGTCGTTGTAGAGGTGATTTCATCACAGAGTACGTGGGTGAACTCATCGGACAGCTCGAATACTACCGACGCCGATGGATGTACGCACAGGATCCTAACCATCGCCACCACTACTTTATGTCAGCGTCTGTCGGAGATGTCATTGACGCAACGAAATACGGCAGTATCTCTCGTTTCATAAACCACTCATGCAACCCTAACTGCAAAACTGACAAGTGGATGGTCAAGCGGCGCTGTAGGATCGGATTTTTCGCAACGAGGTCTATCAAAAAGGGAGAAGAGATTGTTTTCAATTACCAGTTCAGATCTGCCGGGTAAGTGAATAATTAGAAATTGTAACCAAGTTGTGTTGTTCCTTCAGTGAGCCTCAAAAATGTTACTGTGGCGCTCCACAGTGCCAAGGATACATCGGGGTTCAACAAGCTCCACGAGTTGAAAAAGAACCATCTGATGATGAGTCTGATATCGACTTCGCTGAATTAGAACCAACAAAAATTGTGGAGGGCTTGTCCACGCCATCTGAGGAGGAGAAACCAAAGAAAAGGGTGGTGAAGAAGACGAAGAAGGAGTTGAACAAGCGCAGGTCAGCACGCAAAGCTCAGAATCAGCCCACGATCGAGATGGTGACAGCTGAAGAGCTGGACGAGTTCACAGAGAGCGGATGCCGACTTCGCAACGCCGAGCACGTCATCGCTGCAGTCAAGCTGATGCTTCGCCTTGAGGGAACCGATGATAGAATACGGTTCCTAGATGCTATTCTCGTAAACAACAACGAAGCATCGAATCTGTGGCGTTTATTTATCGAGAACGAGATCTGCTCTATCTTATCCTACTGGTTCCACCCAGATGTGGTCAACGATTCTGGAGAGTACCTTCTGAAACTCAGTACATTCGCTTCATGGCTCCCATTGGCAGAACAGAAACAAGTGAGAGACAGTGGGCTGCTCGAAAAAGTGGCCAAGGTTCTCCATGGCCCCGAGGAAGCGGTGATTCAAGATGTTCTCGACAGTTTGCTTGAGGAACTCTGCGGAGATAGCGCGCGCTCAATAACTCGCCAAGCCAGGCTGAAGACCGAGCAGCTACTGGAGAAGTGGTCTAATCTGAAGGTGTTCAACAGAATACCAAAGAAAGGGCGTGTGGAAGCTCCAACTATGGAAGGACACTCGGAAGGTCGGCCACAGTACGAAATGAAAAGTATTTTGCGTCCATCTTACTCTTCCAACGATCCCAGTCGTACTTCCGAAGACGGTAAGATCGTATTTTCGGACTGCCTACCGGCGTGGTTTCAGTTTCTCAGCAAAGGGTCTCAACCCTGCGTTATCCCGACGGTTATCACCGACAGCGTCCATGGATGCAACACACTAGTAGCAACAACAACGATTCGCCTTCCGATGACGCCACCAGCGACGACGATGACGATAGTCCCACAATTCGCTCGGTTGTAGGCAATGTGAACACGCCGACGCTGAACCTCCAGATACCTTTCCACCCGCCACGGTTGTACAACAGGACGTACAACAGAATACCATTCCGAGACGCGAAGAACGGGCAACCAGATAGTGTTAAGGAACATGGTGAAGACCCGGCTCAAAATCCATCTGCGGTCGGTCCACGTACTCCGAACAATGATCCTCCAAATCACGAATCTCCACAAGCTGGAGAGATCGAGCTTTCACGATTTTCGCGAAGGTCACGATTTTCACGATTTTCGGACTGCTCTGTAAAACAAAATGATGTAAGAGACTGGAGATACCCTTCACCAGTTCATGATGTCTTTTAAGCAAATGGTACCTCCCCCCATGCTAATCACTCCGTTAGCACTCGGGACAGGTCCGATTTCGGCTCCTGTCTCGTCCTCCAGCACGTCATCGCCTTCGGTCAGCACCGTTACACAAGAGCTTTCAGCGGATGTGAAGCCTTCGATATCTGAAACTACTGACCCTTCCTGGACAGCCCCAACAACGCACGCGGCCGTTTCAGCGCAGCCTCCGATTCGTATGGCGTTTCCGCCACCGTCTATGATGCATTTCATACCACCTCCAAATTTAGAACAAGCTCGCCGACAGTTGATTGTTCTCCATGCCGTGAGTATCTGTGGATCTATAATTCTATCACAATTACTTTTTAGCACATGGCGTATTTAACGGCATTCATCGACCAGCAAGAAGCCGCTGAACGGAGACCTGTTTTGAACCTCGAAGCGCGGCTAAGCGAATTCGCCCAAGACGTCGAAGTACCCGAGGTTTCCCCTGCGCAAGAGGCGAACCCAGTGATGATAGAAGAAATACAATCCACGTCGATCGCGGTTCCGCCCTCGTCTCAAGATAATGTGATTACTCCCAAGAACGGGCAGCATTCTGTCGTAGCTTGCAGTAGTGCTGACACCACAGGCTCCTCCGAAACTAGAGCAAAGTTCAAAGCGGACATCGCAAAGTTTGTGCAGTCCATCTTGGAGCCGCATAGGAAAAAGCTCTTTAAAAGTGCTGATGATTTCAAATACCTAACGAGAAAAGTAAGCGCTCCAGCTGCTTTTGACACTTGACGTTTTGTTGCGATTGTAGTTAACTCACACGATTCTGGAAAAGGAGGAAAAGAATAACGAAGATCTCCGAGTGACCGACGGCGTCAAGAAGAAATCAAAGGAATATGTTACAAGTTATATCAAGAAATTCAAGAAATACGAACTTTTTGGAAGACCGAAGGGAGCCAAGCTACATTAGTATTTCAACCACTGTTACTGCCTGCCGATGTTCGTCTTGTTATTTTTTTTACATTTTTATGTACAGAGAACAGTGACATCCAGCAGAAAAATAAAATCTATCAAACGATACTGACCACCCCAACGCCCGTTTAGAACATTTTAGGGCTTTTATTGAAGCAACGAACAATTCCCAGCAACAAATTTAAACAAACGGCAACCTGAAAAGTTAATCGAAATTCGATAATAAGACGCACTTTCTCTTCCTATGCGCGTAGACGGATGAAGTTCGTGAGAATCCGCTTTTGGAGACTATTGATGTTGCTTTTTTCTTCGATACGGGCGACATACTGTTCTAATTTAACATTTGGAAGGAAAACTGCAATGATCTGCAGGCAGAGACTCGCATTTTCCCAATCACCTTCCTTGAGCGCAGTATCAAACAGCTGGTTCATAACATTGATATGAGGGTAGCCTAGCTCGGAGACGTACGCCTGCTTGCCCTTCTTTGCTTCTTCGTTCAGCAAGAGGCTGAGCATGTCCCAGCAGCGCTCTTTCGCCGACGTTCGCGAAAGCAACAAGGCACACTCTCCAATCTGTAAAAGTAGCACAGCTGCTAACAGTGATCAAGGAAGGACTTACCGTCGAGGGAGAAAGCTTTATTTGCAGACCCTTGGCACGCTCTTGTGTAAATTTGCCAATCTCTATCCAGATGTCAACGATTCTGTGTACAAGCGCTTCGTATTCGTCGAACTGCTCTGCCGGTAGCGCCTAGAAGACAACGTATAAGATCGTGATTAATATCACAAAAAAACCTCGGAGCTGACGGTCAGCAGCAGCTTTCTAATCGTCCCACTGATCTTCTGATCGAACATATGACGAGCAACAATGGCATCTTCGATGACACGAGAGGTGAGGGACCAGTGCTGACCGCTATCAATGATTTTGTTGGCTATCGACGAGATTAAAGTCGGTGTAACCCCGACAACTCTCGGCACCAACTCCTTGTAAAGCTTTTCTAGCTGATCAGATGGCAGCTGTTCGATTTTGTAGTTTAGGAAACGTGAGTAAAACCTGAACGGTTCATATCTTACATTGGTTCTTCGGTAAGTGTCTTACATTGGTTCTTCAGTAAGAGCATTCAATGCCACCATATTTTTCCGTTTGGACGAATACAAACGTTCCACTCGGTCCACCAACTCAGCATTGTTCAGTCGCGTGGCTGTGCTCATGGCCGTGATGAAGAAGGCTCCATCCGTTGTTTCTTCTGCCACTGTCGCTGGTAACTCCTCAAGAACATTCAGAATCTGATGCAGTAGTGTTATCTGATCCTCCTGAAAGAATATTCTCACATGAAGCATAGCTTCGAAATTGACAAACCTTAGTGTTATTCAGGCACATCAAACACAAATTGAACGTAGTGAGATTCGGGTTCACCGAAAGTCTGCGCATTTCAGCTAAAACGCTGTGCACCCTCTCGGTTTTCGAACTATCTTGCATGCCCTAGAGAAGAAGATTTACGCGGGTGTTGGAGATCGCGACAAACCATTCGAAGTGCCTCTAGAAGACCATTAAAAGTGGAAACTCCTGGGCGGACTTTGAGGGCGGCCATATTCTCGAGCACCTTAACGGCAGAATCCCATCCTTCGGCGTTCCTCACAATGACGTCAAAAGCTTCCTGTGTGAGAACCTGCTTCTTTTCCACAGCTTCATTAAACAGGCTTCGTGCGCGCTCGAGGGACATTTGTGACGGATACTTCCCTAACCCTGCGATCATGATGGAAACCACTTCTTCGTTGTGAGGTAACATTTCAAACAGCAATTCGGCCATTCCGCCAATCTGCCACGATTTGTCGCCAGAGTCGACGAATGCTCGCAGTCCGTGCCATTCTGACAGTTCCTCCATGGATGAGCTCTTCCCGTTATAGTACACAGTTAACCGGAAGAGATCAAACTACAAAGAGATACGGTCAAATGTTAAAAAATAACCCACAAACCAGAGTTTCCTCCTGCAGTTGTTGGTTCTGCGATGATAACTGCTGATAGAGGTTCAAGGCCTCCACAACATCTTTCTCTTCTATAAGGTATTTCAAATTTTCTTCAGTTGCTTCGTACTCTGAGAGCATCGGCTTTGGGCGGAAAATTTCCAGTCGCGGCTGGTCCTGATCGTACATGAACAAGGTTGGCCACTCCTTCGCCAACTGGCGAGCCGACCTGCGTCCAAGTTCCTTTGCGAGAAAGTACGTCCGTTTCGCTTGAGCCGTGGTCGGAATTGTGGTGGGGTCATCGATGAACGAAAAATGAGGCGCAGTCTTGTCGACGCCCACTGTCTTCGAAATAGCCTCCAGAAGATCGGTTGGCTTTCGCTGCAAAGAACAAAAGTGGATTAAGAGCATCTGCAAAACGTGCCTTAATAGCGAGCGGCACCGAAATAGGAATTGCTGATGCAGATCCTGAGAGGCACGCCGCGGTCGTTGACAGCGATCTTGAGTAAACGATCCGCATACCTGGAACAGAAACCACAGATACGCGAGCAACCACCGCAAACAACACTAGTATTGCAGAGCCAACAAAACTCCAAATTCGGATGAAGGAACAAATAGAAAATAGAACAAGCCTTTATTACCCGAAAGCCGCAAACTATATTCTTCCTAAATTCATCAATCTTTCTTCCGCCTGTTCCCATCTTCAATTTGCAACTTCTCTGACGACATTGAGACTTCTATTTTTTTACTGACACTTTGCTTCACGTCCTCTGCCGTTTTGTACTTTTTATTGTCCCAGAGCTCAGCGATCAGATCTGTAGTGTTGTCAAGACTGCTACTCAGCCCCAGGAACATAGGATTCTCTTCTAGTTCGTCATACGAGCGTAATAAGCTCATAGCACGACCGTACTCGTCGTCGGTTACCACCATGTCATCAGGAGGATATAGAGCGGCAGCAACATAGCGCTGCTCTGCACTTAGGAAGTTAAATGTTGCGATGGCGTCCTCCTAGAACGCATTGTAATGAATAAAGTCATACAGCGAAAACACTTACTGTCGGCATGATTTCCAATCCAATCTGGTGTTCTCGCAAAATTGGCGCTACCTGCGACCTCACCTTATCGACGTTCTTCCGGTCGCCTACGCCGATGACTAAAATGTCAAGTTTCGGCTGCAAAAGAAGGAAGAGCTCTAGCGATTCCGGAGTTATATCATCTGGAGTTAGAACGCGCCATGAAAGAACAGCCTTCGGGAAAACGGCTACTGGACCGTACAGGAACTTCCCGTCGATCATGCGGAAGCCGAGGCAGCTTAAACCGCGAATTCCCATTTGATTGCTCTCCAGCATTTCCTTCTGAAACGTCGCCATTACACCGATAAGACAGTGAGCAACATACGGAGAGCATGGAGACGCGGGTCTTCGTCCCAACATCACTCTTCCCCATCGGGGTTATGTGGTATCCGTCCACCACTCCAGTGTCAACGTGTTCCGGTCGGTCACTCGGGGGTCGCGAGGAGCTGCTGCTGAATCTGCTCGGGATCAGGCAGCTCCCGCACTGTTTGATGCTTCTCGAGATCATTTTCTGAAATCGCGAGACGTAAGAGGCTACAGTAACAAAAGAAAGACAAGAAGGTCCAATTATCGCAAAGTATAAAAAGTGAAAAGGAGAAGACGAACATCCACGAATTACCAGTATGAGAGGACTCCTGGCGCGATAGATCACATAACACGTTCAACAAGCCGGAAGCAGCCCGCTGCTGTCTGGAGGTAATATCCCAGCAGTGGTTTCAGGAGTCCTTGACTCACCGAGGATTTGAAGCTTGAAAGGGCAATGATTGCAACGGTGATCTTTACAACAGTACAGCTCTTGTTCGCCCTAGTTTAGGCTCACTAGTGACTAACAAGGGAACCACTCCAAGTGCCCCGCGAGTTAGGAACTAAGATGTCGCGCGCCTTGTAGACGGTCTTCTAACTAAGCAAACGCACATAGTCTCGCCGGCCCTAAATCACTTGGGCTACCCTAAAGATGGTGACAAAGTTGCAAAAATTCAGCCCCCGGGTACTAGTAGCAGTAAACCGCCTTTGAGAATGACGTCTATGTGGTAAGACTGCATGTTGTGAATATTTTGCTCTCAGGTTCGATGCCCGGGGCAGAGTTAGTTTTTTATTTTTTTCTCATATCCATGCTTTTGTTTCTCTTATCGACGTTATCCCGCGGGTTAACGAAGTTATACCGATGGTTGACGGTCTGATGCCGGTATGGAGTGCCCGGTAAGTTTGAGAGGGCGTTATAAGCGCGCCATTGATCGCTAACAATCGTGGTCCCTGGCAGAACGTGCCTCTGTATCAGAGGAATGAGGGTGGCGGCATTTTTTCTCGGCACCGGCATGATCCGAATGTCTCGAGTCTGTCGGTCGATCATTCCGAAGACCCAAATTTGTTGTCTGCGAAGGACGCGACCACGATTGTGTTTGGCCTTGTAGAATAGACTTTCGTCTATCTCTACAATATGGCCAGGTCCACCCAGCGGCCTTTGCGCATGGTGGCGAAGGGCCCATTCTTGGATTATGTCCCTTAAAATAGAAAACGTTGTGTGAATCTTTTTTGGAGGGCAGAAAATTACCTGAATGTGTGATACCACATGATGATCGTTCTTTCGGTCATCTGGTACATGGGAGGTATCGTCAGATGCGCATGGCTTCAGCGTGCAGGATGCATCTATCGGCGCACCCGGAGCTCAATACCACGGGCCTTAACGGGGGCTGTGACCGGATGGACCGCGCTACCGTACCCGACGGCATCGGCGCTCGGGTGCGGTAGCCCTGTCGCGGCGGGAGCCTGCCTGCGGTGTGCGTGCTTGGGTACGGTAGAGACGGAAATTGTCCGGGACGCCAATTGTCCGGGACGCCAATTGTCCGGGACGCCAATTGTCCGGGACGCCAATTGTCCGGGACGCCAATTGTCCGGGACGCCAATTGTCCGGGACGCCAATTGTCCGGGACGCCAATTGTCCGGGACGCCAATTGTCCGGGACGCCAATTGTCCGGGACGCCAATTGTCCGGGACGCCAATTGTCCGGGACGCCAATTGTCCGGGACGCCAATTGTCCGGGACGCCAATTGTCCGGGACGCCAATTGTCCGGGACGCCAATTGTCCGGGACGCCAATTGTCCGGGACGCCAATTGTCCGGGACGCCAATTGTCCGGGACGCCAATTGTCCGGGACGCCAATTGTCCGGGACGCCAATTGTCCGGGACGCCAATTGTCCGGGACGCCAATTGTCCGGGACGCCAATTGTCCGGGACGCCAATTGTCCGGGACGCCAATTGTCCGGGACGCCAATTGTCCGGGACGCCAATTGTCCGGGACGCCAATTCTTCATAAGCGCCGCAAATATTTCGTACGTTCGTTCGCTCCTTTCAATGCGCTAGAGCAAATTCTGGGTCCCACCGCGTTGTGATTGATCGCTTTTGTGGAGTTCGAAAAAAAAATGGATTTCCTCTCCGAAGCACTGCGTGCTTCTCCGCGAAAAAGCCTATTTCAGCTCCGCTCACAGCAGCTGGCCTACTCGATAACCCACGAACTACAACCAACATAACAGGAACGTTTACTCAGTTCAAAGCGGTCATATACAATCAACAACAACCCATGAACCTTCACCAACTAATCATTAACAAACAACAACAACAAATTGGCATCAACAAGAACACATCGCCATCCACATCAGGGCATCTTCGGCAACCGGCTAAACGCAGAAGACGTGGTAGGCACCGTCTCGCTTGACACCTCCACGTACGCTTCCAAAGTTTCTACACGCTTCCAGCGTCCAAAACGCATAAGCTCATCGATCGGCGCTCCGTTCTTTATAGCTTCTGTAGCCGCGCCCCCTCGGAAACCGTGAAGAGTTATGGCGTTCTTGATTCCGAGTTTCTCGGCCAGGCGCTTCCACTCGCGACGCGCGGATCCGTAGGACATGTGTTGGAATGGCTTCGACAGACTAGGAAAGACGAATTCCGACATCGGGGCGACTTGCAACCACGCCTCCAAGAGTTGAACGGCACAAAGGCAGCTTGAAGAGTTCTCAGTTCTCTGGACAGGCACCCACTTCGCGGGGCCCTTCTTGTTAGTCTTGTCGGCTTCTATCTTCAGCATGACGCCATCACAGGTGAACTTTAAGTCGTCTCGGCGAAGCGAAGCACCTTCCATCGGACGTAGACAGCCAGCGAACAACAAGGAGACATAGGCGATAATCCTTCGGTCCTTCGGAGCAGGCGACTTCCAGGAGGCAATTAGACTCATGTCAGCCGAGGTGATCTTGGATCGATGGACCGGCGCTGGTGCCGACCGCCGCACTCCTTCCATGAAGTTTTTGGATCCAAACAGATTCCAACGGGTGTTCTTCCATTAAGTTGAAATACCACTTGATCGCTGCTGCCGCCATCGAAACGCTTGATGCCGATCTAGACTCGTGGAAGATCACCGATAAGTATGCCAACACCTCGGAGCTGCTGACACAGCTCTTTGGCTCCTTCCTCCAGCTCAGAAACTTCGTAGCCATCTGGGTATAACGGCGCACAGTCGACGATTCCCTTGCCGCTCTGATCACCGCGATGGCTTCTTCAACAATGGGTGGTGAGAGGAAGCTGCCAATGGCCTGATGAACCTTCGCGAACGGATCTAAATTGTACTCCTTGTAAGTTAGGGAGGGTGGGAGTGGTTTAACCAATTCAAGATCTCCAAACAAAAAACCTCAAATGACCGTTGAACAGACAACGCAAGATGAAGAAAACCCACCCTTTCAAACGCCAGTGCTACCTGCGGCCCAAAAGACCGTAACCCAATCAATCACGTCGGGACCGCCAGCTGCTTTAGATCGCTGCGCTAAAATCCGCCTTTCCTCTCCGAAGCACTGCGTGCTTCTCCGCGAAAAAGCCTATTTCAGCTCCGCTCACAGCAGCTGGCCTACTCGATAACCCACGAACTACAACCAACATAACAGGAACGTTTACTCAGTTCAAAGCGAGCAAGAGGCCTAAAGTGAGCATGAGCAGTCTATCAAAAGGAAGTAAAAATCGAAGGGGGCGGACGGACTGTTGAAAACCGAATTTGCATAACTGGAAGATGTGAAAATCATTGTTCCTTGTGGGACACAAATGAAGTCCACAACGAAGTTCCGCCAGCCCGAACCGTCCCATACCGACGGGAAGAATAAATGAGATGGCCACCAAGGGACACCCAGCACGCCTCTACCTCTACATTGCTCGAGATGAGCTACCGCAAGCGGAATAAGACTAGGGGGTGGAATCGCCCACACAAACTCATTGGACCATGATGACGCGAACGCATTCACGCCTTCCGAATGGAAATCTGGGCATCTAGACAGAAAACGAGCACACTTTTTGTTCCAACTACTGGCGAAAACATCGATCGTAGGGATTCCCCAATTTTCACAACAAATGTGGAAGAATTCGTCACGAATTCCCCAGTCATCACGGTCGAGAAACCTACTCGCTTCGTCTGCCAGTACATTTTCCTCTCGTGGAACCCAAACCGGCCTAACTTCCGCTCCGATACTTTCGGCGAAATCAAAAATGTCCATAGCTAAGCGTTGCAGCTGAGGTAATCCACTTCCTTTTTCTATTATGCTCACTGCTCCTTGGTTATCAATCTCCACAGTTATTTGTGCTCCCTGTAACTCTTCAGAGAAGATTTGGAGGCCAAAAAGCACGGCGGCCAACTCGCGGTAAGTGCTTGACTCCGCACGCTCCCCTTCTGAAAGATTGCGCGCAGTGCGCGACGTCGACCCATCACTGTTCCAGAATACAGCCCCCGCGCCCGAAGCAGAAGCGTCAGTGGCTAGGCGACGAAATGTGCTAACACTATTAAGGAACCTGACATTCCTGTTATCGACGTTTTGCAGCCACCATGCTATGTCCGAGATCTCGTCCTCCGATAAATCAGTCCTAGCCCGTAGCCCGAGTGTCTCCATATTTGCTAACGCTGCGTAAAAACTCCGAGCCTTAATCCGTGCTGCTGGTCCAAAAACATATGCAATGGAGGCGAAAATCCCCGACAGCTTCATTCTGTCATGCTTTGATGCCACCTTCGATACACGCATTTGGCTGCACAAGGATTTAAGCCGATCAATGCGCTTGTCGGTAATTTGCACCGAAAATTGCTCTAAGTCAATTACGTAACCTAACCATGTTAGCCGCTGCGCTGGCTCCCAGTGGCACTTATCCTCCGCGGTAACAACTCCCGCAGCCACTAAATCAGCTCTAATCTTACGCACATATTCCTCGCATTTTGATCTGCTATGCGCGAAGATCAAACCGTCATCAAGGTACAGCGCACATCCTATCCCGCCACTACGCCAACGCTCCAGCAATGGTCTAAACATTTTGGTGAACAGCATAGGAGCCGAGGACAGCCCGAACGGTAAAACATTGTAGACAAAATACTGACCGCGCCACATAACCCCCAAAAACTTCCTGTCCTCCTGAGCTATTTCCACATGATGATAACCACTTCTCATATCAAACGAGCATAGAAAACCCCCCTTTGGCAGCATAGCGGAAATAGATTCCAAACGCTCAAAAGTAACTGACTTCTTTTCGAGAAACCTGTTGAGCCAGGATAGATCCACAATTAGTCTTAATTTTCCCGAGTTTTGATTACTAACTACTGACAAAGGGCTAACAACGTGAGGCCTCGTTGAACTGCGGGAAATGGCACCCGATAGCAAAAGTGACTCGATCTCCTGATCAACAAATCTCTCTTCCCGATACGCGGACGACGCGTTCTGTTTAGAAAAACTCGGCACCAACGTGCGATCGTAAAAGGGAAGAGCATAACCGCTCTTGATCACTGACAATAGCCACCGAGGCGCTCGCAAACTAGACCAAAAATCAAATTTAAAGCGCAACGTACCAATGGGAAATCCTTGTTGATCCTTCCGGGGCGTCTCCTCACTGACGCGGGGCCATGCCTGCTTGAGGGCAGTTCCTGGAGATGTGGCCATAGCTCTTGCAGGAGAAGCACAGTTGTTGCCGCTGGATCGGCGCTGGAGTTCGTCCAGGGAAGCCAGGATTCGGGAAACCGAAGAGATGCGCTTGTTGCTGAGCGAGCTGCTGATGCAGCAGTTGGTGCTGCTGACTTGCGACGATGTCCCAAGGATTGACTGCGACGGTAGGACGGGAATAGCTACCGCCGCCGCTCCGAAAGGGCCAGGCCCGCTTACGCTCCGCGGGGACACGCTGCTTTTGCGATGACGATGGCGTCGTGGCTTCTACTTTGGCGAACTCTTGAAGCGCTTCTTGTACGCACTGCGCGAACGACAGGTCCGGCTTGGCGTCCCGGTGGTTGTCAAAAAAGCCAAAGAACTCAGGCTTGGTGTCGCCCTTTTTGAGAAGCAGATTCCTTGCTTTCAACATCTCCACAGCTTCGTCTATCGCATCATTCTCGCCTCGTTCCAGGAGAGCGATGACTTCCTCGTTGAACTTCGTTTGCACCTCTAAGCGAGAAGATTTGAGCGGTTTGGACGCGCCCTTTTTGAGCAAGTCGTTCACTCGCTGGTTGTTTGCAATAACCAGTTGCTTTATTTCTTCGAGCTTGTCGGACTCGGACATCTAGAAAAATGTACCTGAGGCAACAGGTGGAACAGACAGACACGTACCTTGAACCGTGCTTTGATTCTCCAAGCAGCCAACGACTTTTTCCTTCAAAAAAAAGGAGAGAGATGCTCTGAAAATAACCAACTAATAAATTTTAGGATAACGACTGTAATCTCTCGATATGCGCCGCGCAAAGAAAACGAAGCCGAGGCTGCGAGATAAACAAGATATCAAATCTCTTTCGGTACAACTCCAGTATCGAGGACTGAGTGGGCTTCCACCGGAAACTTTAACGCCAGTATCGGGGACTGGCTCAACTCGCACACCAGGCGAAAGATTTTTCCAACCAGTATCGAGGACTGTTACCAAGCAAATCAATGACCGACAACCAACTATATACTCTAATTCAGCCACAAACTTCCGAAACGTCCCAAAGAACAATATAAGTAAGCAAGATTTAACCAATTCAAGATCTCCAAACAAAAAACCTCAAATGACCGTTGAACAGACAACGCAAGATGAAGAAAACCCACCCTTTCAAACGCCAGTGCTACCTGCGGCCCAAAAGACCGTAACCCAATCAATCACGTCGGGACCGCCAGCTGCTTTAGATCGCTGCGCTAAAATCCGCCTTTCCTCTCCGAAGCACTGCGTGCTTCTCCGCGAAAAAGCCTATTTCAGCTCCGCTCACAGCAGCTGGCCTACTCGATAACCCACGAACTACAACCAACATAACAGGAACGTTTACTCAGTTCAAAGCGAGCAAGAGGCCTAAAGTGAGCATGAGCAGTCTATCAAAAGGAAGTAAAAATCGAAGGGGGCGGACGGACTGTTGAAAACCGAATTTGCATAACTGGAAGATGTGAAAATCATTGTTCCTTGTGGGACACAAATGAAGTCCACAACGAAGTTCCGCCAGCCCGAACCGTCCCATACCGACGGGAAGAATAAATGAGATGGCCACCAAGGGACACCCAGCACGCCTCTACCTCTACATTGCTCGAGATGAGCTACCGCAAGCGGAATAAGACTAGGGGGTGGAATCGCCCACACAAACTCATTGGACCATGATGACGCGAACGCATTCACGCCTTCCGAATGGAAATCTGGGCATCTTATGTCCCTTAAAATAGAAAACGTTGTGTGAATCTTTTTTGGAGGGCAGAAAATTACCTGAATGTGTGATACCACATGATGATCGTTCTTTCGGTCATCTGGTACATGGGAGGTATCGTCAGATGCGCATGGCTTCAGCGTGCAGGATGCATCTATCGGCGCACCCGGAGCTCAATACCACGGGCCTTAACGGGGGCTGTGACCGGATGGACCGCGCTACCGTACCCGACGGCATCGGCGCTCGGGTGCGGTAGCCCTGTCGCGGCGGGAGCCTGCCTGCGGTGTGCGTGCTTGGGTACGGTAGAGACGGAAATTGTCCGGGACGCCAATTGTCCGGGACGCCAATTGTCCGGGACGCCAATTGTCCGGGACGCCAATTGTCCGGGACGCCAATTGTCCGGGACGCCAATTGTCCGGGACGCCAATTGTCCGGGACGCCAATTGTCCGGGACGCCAATTGTCCGGGACGCCAATTGTCCGGGACGCCAATTCTTCATAAGCGCCGCAAATATTTCGTACGTTCGTTCGCTCCTTTCAAAGCGCTAGAGCAAATTCTGGGTCCCACCGCGTTGTGATTGATCGCTTTTGTGGAGTTCGAAAAAAAAATGGACTATATACTCTGGTTTTTTTTCGATCACAAAATCAGCCTTCAATCATCTCGTTGTGGGACTCAGAAATGTGACGCAAACGCATTGAACAAGCGCACGAAGTTCGCATGTTCGCTCGTCGTTTTCAACGCGTTGGATCAGATTTCTGAGTCCCACAACGAGATGATTGAAGGCCGATTTTGTGATCGAAAAAAAAACAGAGTATATATGCAGAATACGGTAAAAGGTCATGAAACAACATCTATGGTCGCCGTAATTTTAATGCGCCTGCAATGTGTGCGTGGTGGGACCACCAGACTACCGTAGTTTTATCGTTCTGCCGACTTTTACAATGGAAATCACAGAGTTTCTATCTTGTTTCGTTGATTTTGCGCGATCTAGGAGGTTTCGCAGAAATCCAAACGTTGATTTTGTGCAGAATTGAACGCTGCGTCGAATGAGCTATGGCTCACTGCTGGAAATTCACTCCGCGTGCCGGAATTAAACGGTCTATAAAACAGACTAACATCCTAAGCCAATTTAACGTCATACACGCGGGTTATTCATCACTGTCACTGCTATCAGAGTCGCTCGTACTGCAATCTGAGTTCCTGCGCACTGTAACGCTTGTTAAAGAACCACTTTTGCATCATTCAAGCTTGAGGTTGAAGCTACTAGTAAAAATCCAACGTTCGATCCTAGCGTAGGGAGCTTGTAGTAATCTTGGGTTTTCCAGATTCCATGGGTATATTGAAGCGTCATGAGCCTTGTGTCAGCTCTAAAAGGCTTGAAAGTTAAGGCAGCGCATATTTTTCAAGCGGAAAAGGCGCCTCAGGTCACATTACATGGTACTAAAATAATAATCGCTTAATAACTCCACGTTCGCGCCACCAAATTGCACCAACTAGGGTTCATTCGAACGAGAAAGTTCTAATCTTCAAAATCAACGTTCAGTTTTCCAAAATACGCTCTACTTCACGAGTTATGCATAATTCTTTGTCGCGGCTCTAAAATTCAATGGCGAAACGCGTGCGACGTTTCCTAGACGCGCACTTTTCGTGGCAGGAGCCTTGACCCATTGAAATTACGGCGACCATATTTCGCATTCATACTCTATGTTCAAGTTGTGTTATTCGCTGGAATATTGTTTTTCGTCGACCATTACTTGTACTAGCCGGAAAAATTACGTTTGGTTCTTGCCTTGGCTCAATACACACAGTTCAATACGATTGAAAACAATGCACTCAAAAGGCCATCTTCTACATGAGCGAAATGATTTATACACATGTAGTGCCTATATACAAGGATTAAAACCAGATGATGAACTAGTGATATGTACAGTTCCATATTGCAAAAGATGATTCCTAACATAGAAGGAATAGAAAGGATTTAAGATTTACCCTACTGACTGACTAAGCTTATGAGAACTTAAATGCTGGTGATCCTTGAACAGCTTATTGAGTTGTGCAGAACCTCGTCGTCCACCTTTGCCCGTCTGAGTTGAGAGATGATGATACACCATGCCTAAACATGCAGCAATAATTTCTTGAAGAATTCTCAATCTTAATGGAACATACCCAAAGCCTGAATGACATTCGAGTGGTCTTCGTTGATTTCGCCAAATGAGGGACTACGGATGTAGACGTGAGTTTCGTGTGCCTTGGTGACCTCTGACTTGCACACCGTCTTGTAATGGCCACTCAATGACTCGAAGCTCTTTACGTAGCCAGAGTGGAGATGCTCGATGGTCGGATTTCGCCTCGGGTCGTTCGCAACGGAAACTATGGCATCCAAATCACGCAGGACCATTTGTAGCTGGCGCGGGGACACCTGGAAACGAGGATATTCGTGTAGAGAGTACGGCAGAATACGCAGCCAACCTCAAACTGGTTCGCTATAATCTGCAACAACTCCTTGATGCTCATTCGCGATCCGCCAAACCACACTTCGACGTGCTGAGTTCCATTGAATTCTCTTCCTATGTAGTGAATGCGCCGTAAGTAGTTGGATAAGGCGCCAACAAATGTGGACATGATTACGATACCCCAAGCCAGGTACACGATGATCACACAGACTTGGAAGGGGCTGTTAGGAGAAGGCGTCAAGTCACCGTAGCCGATAGTCGTGATGGAAACAAAACTGAAAGCAGTTGTGCTCTGGAAAATGTGGCAGCGTGCTCACCTAAAGTATATCGCGGGAATGAAGGGCATCTCATCGATCCAGCAATGGAAAATGATTCCTCCAACAAGGGAATGTGAAAGAAGGAGAAAAACAACGACGTACAGGGGAAGACGACGTTCATCGTCGGAGATCAATTCCTAAAGGACAACACCGGCACTTAGAGAGGAGCAAATAGAACAAACTTTTTGCCTTGTAATTGACGTGAGAACAATCCAGTATCCTTCAGCGAGAAATTGCCCGAGGTTCGCCAGAGACATGAAGAGAACAGGAACACCCGTCATTATATACAGTATACATATCAACTGACTTAATGCAGTCGTCGGAACCACCTTACCGTAACCTAGAAAGCAGTGTAACTTAGAACGACGCAAGAAAGGCATACCGATGGTGCAGATGGTGGTGAATGTGAACAGAATGGATTCGTAGAACGGCTCCTTCGCAATGTTCTCATCGATCTTTTGAAAGAGAACTGCTCCAGAGATTACGTAAATTATCAGGAACACATTGATGATTATATGAGGGATCGACGACAGAAAAACCTACAACAACTAACTTCAAAAAACTAGAAAAGAGGTTTGCGGGAGAATTTCCGCAGTATGAAATCATCGGACAGACGGGTCACAATAAAACGGGGTCGGAAATTAAAAAAAAACAAAACCATTAATCACGGCTCCTTCCGTGCAAACCGCGATTCCATAAATAGATGTCGGCAGTCATGATCACGTGCCCGCGCAATCGTGCGATCTTGAGCTGTTCTCTGCGCGAGCGAATTCTCCCAGTTCCAAAATCTTGTTCGCAGTCGGCGCGTGAAACTCGAGTTTTAGAGTCAACATTCGTCATCCACCGCAACCAAAATGTAATCAACTTTAAGCTTCCAGAAATCACGTATCGCCGCCAGCGAAAAACCGAAAACCATCGAGCAAAGAATGTCCACAAACAAGGAATCGCGTCGTGGCGGGAGAAACTGCGGCGGGGAATAACAGGCTCTGCTGAACTCTGATTTGCCAACGATTTGCGGTTGTAGGGAAATCGTAGATCGTAAAGCAATCCGATCATGTGTGCATCATTTGGGCAGTAAACAACCAAATAGGCCGGGAATAGAACGCGGCGGCTTCCACCGCGCCGCGGGTGAATCTCCAAAGCGATTGGCAACCGAGCGTGTCTCCGGGAGTGTCAAGATTAATCAATCGGTGTACGTGACGGCTGCCCTGTTTTGGCCAGAAAACCCTCAGAACTGTTTGTTTCCCGCGTCACACGGACCGTCACATCCAATTAGCGGCCACACCAGAAAGCGAACACCAAAAGCCAAAAAATTTGAATTCTTCTCCAGACAGACTGTCTACTCGCGAGAGACAGACGCGTGTCTAAAAACCTCGAAGAAGCCCCTTCCAGTCCGAGAGCGTCTTCGAGCGGGGAACGAGTTAAGAGAAGTCGGGGGCCTTACCGTCTTCCAGAGACTCTCGTCCTTGCACAAGCCATGGTCTCTTCGGAACTTCTCGGCCCAAATGGCATAAGGCGAATAGTACTTGTAGTAGTGGGAGACGTGCTGCAACGGGGTTTTCCGTTTCGTCTTCCATCCAACGCGTTTGTATGCCTAAAAAAGCGAATAACAGTAAGAAATACGGAAGCCCTCAGTTGTCCAAATGCTAAAGATTTACTTTGAGCGGGTAGGGGGACGCCGTCGAGGAAGTGGTGTCGCCATATGCGAGATTCCGGTAGGCCTTCTCCAGCACGGGAACCACCTCGAAGCGACTCATAGGGGGATCCATGGGGTGAGGTTCGAGGGGATCGCCGACGAGAGCCATCTTCGGAGACGGCGGAGTTCGCAGCTTCTGTTGGTCGATCTTCATCTTCAGTCCGCCGTCGCTTTCCTCACCACTGAGGTCTCCACAGGAGGTCAGAAGGGTGTCCGCCGTCGGGGTGCCACTGCTGCGGTCGCCCTCCTCGAGACTCTTCGAGCACACGGGGTCCTGGTGGCACAGGTCGTCGGCTCCGAAGAGGGCGGGCTCCATGAGGATCGCCGTCGGAGACTCCTCGACACGGCCGAACTTCCTCGGCGCTGGATTCATCTCCGAGGGATCGTCGACGGCGGCGGAGCAGGCGCCTGGAGGGTCGTCGGACAGCCCGGCGACTGCGAACGGGTTTCTCGCCGGGGCATTCGTCTGAAGATCGATCGAGCAGCTGGGAAGTTCGGAGCTCGTGACCGATCGCATCGGGTCGCGTGGGGCTTTTGGTCAGTCAGCCGGCACTCGTGGCTCCGTCATACGCTACTCGGCTTCGACCGTAGGTGGAAGTGTCGAACGATGATTGAGTGTCTGTAAGGCGGGGAAAAGGAGCAGAATGAGATTGCGTCGCGAGTGAATCGTCGTCGGAGGCGGTGATCGAATCGATTAATCGGGCGGTGACAGACGGGATCGCGCACCTTTCTCCCAAACGGGCAACCTTGTGGAAGCCGGCGGAAGCGATAAATCACTCGCCTGCGCAATTCTACGTCGCTTTTTGTGGATTCTTGGAAGTCAGCACCGCCGAATCCGAGACGGCGCTTCTCGAAACGCACCCCTCGGCGACGTTCTGAAGGACGTCGCAGTCGATCTCAAACGACCCGAAAGTGTTTACATCAATCAAAAAGGTACTAAACGGGAATCTGTTGCCTTCGGTGGTGCACCTCGGAACCTCAGAGTCTTTGTCCTCCCCTTGGGCTTCGCCGTTTTCGGCGAGACGACGACTTCTGAAGATTGTGTTCGATGAGTGATGACGCGGAATCGACTCCGCTCTTTTGTACTTTTGACGAATCGGTCGGCCACCGACAACGACATGAACTGTCCTCCAGAAAGGAGACAGAATCGAAGGTGACGGGTTCGGAATGTTGTACGCATGGCCCTAAGGAGGCGACCTACTTGTAAGGACAACCTTCTTGGCCAGCTTAGCTGCAGATGCCATCTGCAAGGTTTTTGTTGGAAAAGAAAAGCGGATTTGCACTTCATCGACACCATCCATCAAATGCGTCAATTGGATCAGTCGATATACAAGTGACAAAAAGATGGCGGCGGCGCTCCGAATAAATCACCGCAAATGTCAACAACATCTTTTCTGATAGGACCTAAACACGATCTCTGCAGCCATCTTTTGCAGAAGCGATACCGTATTCTGACCGTAGCGACTGAGCTGTACTTGATCGTTCGCAACGCCATTCGCGTTTTTCGGTGGCGGCCATCAATTGGCGTTTTGACAAATGGGTCTCCGTCCCAAGAAGGGAACGACCGATCAGCACACGGGCAGATTTATGGCGGACACGGTAAAACTTTATTTAGATTTCCGAATTCCAAACACGATAAATACAAAATATCTGCGCTGTTTTCTACGAAAACGGAGGGACGGGCTGAAGGGGGCACCCGTGTGGACGCACGAAGGGACTAGAGGGAGTAAGCTCTTGGGAAGATAGTCCTAGAGGTGGAGAGATCGTCGGAGGGGAGATTCGGGGCTTCAGAGGATTCGTGGCACCTCAGCGCCGTCGGCCTTCAGCGCGAAGAGGACGCCCTGGTACATCGTGCCGTTGATTTCCATCGAAACCACCATTGTTTGCTCTCCGTTCACGGCGCGTCCATCTAAAACGAGGCCGATGAGCTACCGTAATCCACCTCAGCTGCTCTTTGGTAGCCAGTATGAGTTATTCTTGTACTCGCGGCGCGCGATCTGTCGCCTCGGATTCGCTTTTTGTCAATCTCGGTGCGTTTAATCGACGAAATGAACTTTAATCGACGATCCGGAAGCAGAACTGTGCTCGAGAACCTATTTTAGGCGACCACGTCGTGAGCGATTTGGGGCGAAAACAAGGGTAGCATCAGCAGAGCTCATTGCAGTACTACTCCCATGGAATCGGTCATTCGAATTCAGAAAAGTGTACTAAAACAGAACTAGGCCTTGGATGGCCTTTCGCTTTTTAGATTTAGGATAGCTCCGTCCAGAGGGTACCGCTTGCTGTGACACTTCGGGACATTGGTGATAGTCCAGCTGACCACCAGTTTACAAGTGTGTTACCGATGGATTTAACTCCGAGAGCATTTGGAAGATACAGCTGGAACCGCTCTGTTCGGTCTTGCAGAGAAGTTCTATCCGGAAAAGTGCCCATTTCTATCGTACCCCACAAATATGGACAAAGTACGTACTGGAGATCTTGAGGTGCGTGGTGGGAACTCCGCCGAAGATCCTCTCGAGCGAGGGTGTCGTGGCGTTCGCTGCTTCCTCGTTCGTCCTGGAGTCCGTCCGGGCTCTCTTCACTGCAAGACTTTTCCGGTCAGAGCTGCTGCACCAGCTCGGAGCGTACCTGGAGGATCGGAGTCGTAGGAGGAGGTGGACTCGCGGCCAGAGCCTGGGAGTCCGGCGCCCTGTTGTCGCGATGCAGCTTCGGCGGCGGCGCGTTGCACCATCTCGAAGTGACGCTGCTGCGCTTCGATGCTGGCGAGGTGTTCAGCCTTGTAGGCGGCGACGAGGGCCTGTTGCGTGGAGGAGACGGCAGCGAGGCTGTTGGAGTCCTCGTCGTTGGAGCCGAGGCCGAAAGCGCCGTTGAGGTGGTGCTTCGCCGCCAGAAGGGCGTGGGGGGTGTGCGAAGCAAGAGAGTAAGGGAAGGCGGCCGAGGGGGCGGCGGAGGAGCCCCCGGCCCTTCGGCCTTCGCGTCGATTCCCGTCGATCGCCTGCTGGAGGTCGGCGGGACTGCTGAGGGCCTCCTTTTCGCACTCGTACTCGTAGAGGTACTTCTGGTACCTGCAAGCAGTCGATCCCTCATGCGGCCTCATAAGCACCCGATCGTCGAAGAGCCGAGTCAGTTGTTTGCATAATGAAAGGGCGCCAAAAAATGCGATTTCATCGCCGCTGATTTATCTCCGATTGTTTCGACGATCGTATCGCGAATCAATCAGCGTTTCCAACGGCCACCGATCACCGATCCATCAAATGGGCACTACTCACTGGGTGCGGAGGGTGAAGGCGGCAGAAGTTATGGAGGAGGGCAGATTGAGGCCCTTGGTGATCTCGCGCCACAGCTTCTTGTTGATTATCTCGACGAGGCCGCCGTGCTGCACCACCAGCCGGTAGAGTTCGTAGAGGTCGAGCACCTGCTTCGCCATGATCGGGATCCGCGTCACGGGTTTGCCTGAAATCGACGATTAGCCTGGAGCTCCCTCCACGGCACGTACCGATCTTGTGCATGAAGCCGAGCCAGTCGTCGAGCCACTCCTTCCTCTTCTGATCGTCGGACAACTCGTAGAGCTACAGTAACCCGGTGTTATTTGGTGTTAATTAGCCGGCGGCGAATTCGGTTACAGGAGTGTAATGGCCGAGTTGCGAGCGATTCGATTACGCGGCGATCGCAAAAAGTTTGTCCTCGACAATAGGGACATGTGGCCCGGTCCCTGGCGGCCCCAGCCCTAATGAGCTCGTCATATCCGCGGCCCCGTGGCCATAAATCGTCGCGAACAAGGGCGCGCGACGGAGATAATGCACGATCAATTCGCCTGAGGGCACCCGAAGGCGGCGGACAAGAAGCCGCGCAAAGTTTATTAAATATCCGGTGAATTATTGAGGCGCCGCCGTGTCCGAGGATCCCCGAAGGCGTGGGGAGCGGAAGAGGATAGGGCCTAAGTCGCCCGGATGAGCGTGGGATCGCCCAATTGCGCGCGCCAAGTACGGTAATGCGATTAGTCGTGACACTTTCCCGCGGCTACCGTATCCCGACAGACCTGTTTGAACTGCTCCTCGAACGACCAGCTCTGCTGCGGATTCTGGTCGCCGTCCTCCGAAGACTCCGGCTTCTTCTCCTTCCGGAAACGGCAGTCGTTGCTGAAGAGGCGATGGAGTAACGGGTCTCATGGGAAACGATACCTGACGGTGAGATCTTCGGGCTCCGTTGTGGCTACGTTTTCGGCGTCATCGTCATCGTCGTGCGTGGTCGGTGACGAGTTGTTGGCGTTGGGTAGGTTGAGAGGAGCGCTCCCGAAGACGGGGAGGGCGTTGAAAGCACCGGGGGGCATCTGGACGCCCGTTGTGGTGAGGCCGAGCATCTGCTGCTGCAGGATGGGGTTCTGCTGGAGGGCGGCAGTCAGAAACGGAGGGAGAACGTTCATCGGGAAGGGGCTTCGGAAGTTCAGGTCTGCAGAGGGGCGGGCGTCAGGGGGCACTCGGGAGGGGACTCACTGGAGAGGGAGGATGTGAACTTATGGAGAGCCTTCTGCTGCGCTTCGAGGGCGTTCTCGAAGGCGTTCGACGCCTCCTTCGGTGAAGGACTCCGTTGCTGAAACGAAGGATTGCGGTAGGATGTTCGAATGAGGACGACGCACGTTCTCGTCCTTGAAGGCGGCGGCGTCGGAGGCGACGCACTCTGCCGGGGCGGCCGAAGGCGAGGGGACGGAGTCGACGCTCATCGAGGAGATCATGGCGACGGCGGCGAAGGGACGCCGGGGAACGGTGGGTCGTCGGGTGGAGGAGGCCGAAAACAAACAAATCAGTCTGGAAGGGAAGTCGCGCTCCGATTTATCGCTATCAATTCGGGCCCTCCAAGGCCGCGTCGCCTCGCGTGGCTAATCCAAATCGAATCGCCTAATTCCGATCATTAATCAAAGGGCGCGCGTCGCATTGTTTTACGAATCAATCTGAGACTAGCGTCGTCTTCGACCCTCTGGGGCCTCGGAACTCTTCCGGAGACGCCTCGGATTATGATCGCCGCTCTCCGGGCGCTGTCCCCGCGTCGCGCTATTATTAAGCGGAGACGCGCGCCGCAGGCGTCGTCGAAAAAAACATTTTAATGATCTCATCCCACTGGGATTGGATTCGCCGCCGACGACGGGACATGGCCACGGGGTACGGGGTACGGTAGAAGTCATCAGATGGAGAGGCAGGAGGTTATGATGGAGGAGACGCGAAATTATCAATTAGGGGCGAGTGAGGCGGGGAAGGGAAAAGAGAGGGGATGCCGAGGATGGCGCCGAACAGATGATTCGGCGAAGGAGATGCCGAAGGGTCTCTTGGGCGGCGCCATTTCTGATGAGAGAGGTGATCGTTTTTATATCACTCGCCGAGGGGAGTGGATAGTGGACATAATGGAGGTCGGAACAGCTCCCCCTCCGTTATATGCACGCCTAATACACTTTTTGCAACACGTTGTAAGTGGCCGGGGTTAATGGATGCCGGGATCCGCGGATTCCGTCCGTTCTTCACTCAGATGGTACTTTAGCCTAGTTAGCTATTATAAATCACAAATAACCGAAAGAAAGACGAGAAGAGAAGAGCAAACAAGATCACCGAGATCCTACCACGGCGATGCAATCAATTCGCAGCTTCTGTCCTTTGCACAATACTTCGTATTACCGTAACCCTGCCCCAAAGCGGCCGTCTCCGATTCTACGACTTTAAACAAGGCGTTCCTCATCTCGGGGCTAATCAAAAACGGCCATAAAGTCGCCTGAAATTCAAAGCTCGCATCTGCTCGTCATCTCAACCGATCACCGATAATTATGTTTTAGGATGTGTGGAGTCGGCTGTAAAAGCGTCGCCGGGCGAAAAAGATTAATGGCCTCCCCAGCACAAACATTTCCGATGTGGCCGGACCGTGTGGTCTATGGTACGGTAGGCGCTAATTAAGTGGCGAGCAGTGCGCGGCCGCGGGGATAAGATGACACTCGGGGATATGAGAAGATGGGGCGGAGGCAGATCCAATCAAACCGGCTTCATCGCCGTGCGCGGCTTCATCCGCGGCCGCGATTGGGCGCGCTGCCTCCGTCCGCCCCTATCGCCTCAATCGGCTGGCAGCAGACGACTCCGCCCAAAACAGAACTTTATGCCTCTCCGAGATGGGCCCGAAGATAAGAAAATTGCGGAGGAAGCGGATTTCCGTTGGGATGAAGGTCGGCTTCGAGCTCAAATTCTCACCGTAATCTGAGTCACTCGTCTCCCTGACACCTACAAATTATGGCGATCACTACAGTTCAATAGTTCAACCGAAAAGCTGGCAACTTCCGACAGCGTTTGCTGTAGGTGCTCAATGTCTAGGTGTGCTGAACCACGCGGCACTCTGTTTCGGTACCATCGAAGGAGTGGCCGGGGCATCGAACTAATTAGATTCCCAATTATCGGCCGTCACACCTGGCGGAGACCGTGGGCCAGAAGGGCCTTTTGTTTTCGGACAATTTGTCGCCCGGCGGCGCGATGAATTTTTCATCGCCAATAAGCACTGGTCGCCAATTTGGAGTTGCTGGCGCGGGACAAAAGAGGACAGCCGGTGGCAGATACGATAGTCGCTGAGACAATACGGAGTCAATTATAGCGGTCGGGCGTTGTGGAACCAATTGTTTTGCGATGATGAGGACGGGGATGATTGTTGCCTTCGCGCACTCTCGAGGGGCGCGGACGACGCGGCGCTTTGTCGCTAATTGGCCGATGCCTGCCGGATATGGTTATAGTTTAGAGAGGGCCCGAAGAGAGAGCATTAATATTAATATCGCGCATTCATGACGTTTAAGATGAGAAGGGTACTGTAGCGCCGAAGAAGGAGAAGATGGGACGGCGAAAAGGACATCTCCGAGGGGCGCTCCGAGGGGGGTCCGATCGAAGTTCTTGATCGCTGTCCTCGATCGCCCTCTTCGCGCACTCCGCTAGCTATACGTGCCTTGATTGCGCGAAGGATTGTGCGCACGGGGAGAGGGAGAAGATAATGTGGAGAAGCAACACAAATACAGCGTGTTTATAATATTTGTCTACTTGTTCGACAAACACTGGCGGAGGCATACCGCGGTGGGGCCCCGCAGCGGCGGCCGACTTGAGGTCTGCTCAAGAAGCGTCAATGTCACCCTCGTCTCTCAATTAGGTTCTTAATTGGGGACACTTCTCCGCTACGGCCACAGAGATACTGTGGGGCCGTTCCGAGGAGGGCGACAGGCGTTTCGGATGTGGAGGGGAGTCCTAAGACAGCAATGCTTACGGGTTGATCAAATAGAAAGTAAACGGCGCGCTAAATTGAGGCGATTGGGTAGTGGAGTGGAGGAAAGTGGTACAGGCACAAGTTTGTGTCGGGGAAGTACTTCGTTCTCTTCGAGTATCCTCATGAACGATTCTCATGAGCAGCCAATAATGGCGTGAACCGCCAGAATCTACAGTAACGACCACATTTCGCACAGAAGGAGACGAAAACATGGAAGACACCTCAGAATTAACATAAACAAACGGGCGGTCAGCTGACTTCTCGAGAAAGGACACAAGGTCGAGGGCCGAGTCTATCGAGGGACCACCGTAGACGCGCTCGCCGAGTTCTTCATCTAAAGTAAACAGAACGCACAAAGAAGAGTTGGAAAACACCGAAAAACATTTCGAAACTGTAGGTGCAAACAAGGTCTGTGCCCTCCCCTTTAAAAGTGTTCGATCCGAGGAAGTGGTCCCAGCGTTTGCAACATTCCCCTCCGATCGGTTCTGGGGAAGGGCGCCACCTGTCGAGAACATCGTGTCGAAGCCGGCCTGTTTTCAAAAAACATTTTGACGATTCTGACATTTGCATCGGAGGGATAACTGCGAACAAAAACGGAAACTCTGCTCGCCACCGTAGTTCCCTGCAGGGGATCGAGGCTAATTGAGTGTCAGCGCTGTAAGTGATCGGATCACTATAAATCAGAGGCGAAGACAAAAGGAGTCGCTTCCGAAGTAAATCGCACGCGCCTTGTTGACACATTCCCTCTCCTTCGCTCCTCGAAGGGCCATTAGGAGTGCGCAAGTTGGCGAACAGGTCGGATGGTCTCAATTACACGAAGACGTCAAGGATGATTCGGCCTATTAGATTGGCGGCTTTCCGCTTTCGCCGTCGTCGTTTGTCATCATTTGCCGTCGTTTGTCGGAACGAAGACACGCCAATTATCCTGTAGGGACGGATATGGTAGCGAGGCGATGATTGACACCTCGCGGACGCGTTGTTGCGCGACCCCGATTCCAGCGATCACTTCATCACTCTTGATTGGGGTACTGTAGGCGTCGGTATCGCTGACGATCGCCTCTCAAGTGCCCCGAAGCGCTCCCACTCGATCCGGACCCCCGCTCTCTTCTCAAGAGCGTACGTGGCCCGATCAAAGGGACCCTGAGGGGCCGCATTACCGTACCCTACAGGTGCCGGAAAAGGCGCCGCGAATCAACCGTATCCTTCCGGCGGATTCGCTTTTTGCCCTCAGATGACATAAATATTTACACGCGAAAACGAATTGAGATCGCGCGGCGCGAATCAAACGCGAATGTTGGCGCAACGAGGCTCCTCCGGAGACCTCGGCCCCCGCCCCGGGCCAGGCCGCTAATCGGAATAAACAAAACAAATCGGAAGCTGATTTCGCGCCGCGAGAAATATAAAACATGTGTGAAAAAGATGTGGATTAGACGAACTGAGGGTCGAGCGGCGATCGATCCCGGGATCCCCTCGGAGATATCAAAAACAAAGCGCTTATTAATGAAATGCTGACAGCCGATGACGACCCCGGGGCACCTGTGCCGAGACCGGGAAATCCTTTTGGAGCAGAGGCGCTGCCGGCGCTGAGGGAAGAAGCAGCCCAGGTGACGGCCTTCGGCCTCTCGCGTTTCTCCTCCGCCCCTCATCCATGTCACTTCGATTTTCATTTGATTGGCTGATATCAACGCAGATCGCGTTACATTTCGAATTGCGACAAACGCCGAGAAGCCTGATGAGCCTCGGCTGATCGAGGCGTCGATAACATCGCGGCGGTGCGGAGAACGACATCGCGAAAGAAGCGAAATTATAATTAGAGACGTGCAACTCTGCGATCACCTCCGAATCAACAAAGGGTCCTCATTTAGGGAACGCACAGGTGCCTGGAGTCACCCAAGGTTCTCCCTCGTCCATTTGGAGGGGAAGACAGGGAAGACACACAGAATGCAGGGTATATGATCTTGAAATCATAGACTAGCAGTTGGAATAATAATTCAAAAATTGTACATTCATCTCGAGTTCTCGAAAAGATATCCGAGTAGAAGCACCATTTTGAACCTTTTTGGATTGGAACCTGGAGACGTTTGGAACCTAGAGACAACAAAAGAGGCAACGGATATCTAAGGCGATAGCCTTCATGGATTAATTGATCAGAAAGGACAAAAGGAGCCTTGAGGGAACAACATTCCACCGTGCCGAATAATTGGAGCCACGCGCGATAGAGCCAATCGAATCGTCTTTCGAGAACTATCCTCCGCTCACCCTCCCAACGACAACCAAAAACTCGTTCTTTCGATCATTTTTGTTGCAAGTCGGCGGCGTTTTCGGCGATTCTCCAAAGCGCCAAAGGGTCGAGAACACGGCCTACCGGTTTCGCGCTTTGATTTCCTAATTAGCGACCCAATCAATTACGTGTTGCCTATCAAAACGCGGAATCTATCTTCAAAGGCCGCGATCGCCGCAGAATCCAAGAACTTTACACCCGAGAAAACATTGCATCATTAATGTAAAACGATCCGGGAGAGCCTGTTGCCGGGGAGAGGCCCGAGGCGCCCGGAGGGGACCCGACAGCGGCCGAGGCGCTTCTGGGTCCCCAATAAGGCAACTTTCGCACTCTCATTAATCATAGATCGTCCGGAAGAGTCAGTTCGGCGTTTCCAGCCCCCCGGCACTCTAATCTATGTATATTTATATGACCCTTTGACTCGTTCGCCCAGCCCTCTAATTATTCGCGCAGGATTAAGATCAAAGCGCGCCAGATCGGCGCAGAGCGAGTTTGTGGACCCCAAGGAGCCGCGGCGGGTTTTATTTTGGGGCGCAAATAAACCTATCGGGTTATAAGCGTGCGTCCGCCGGGCAAACGAGAGGCGTCATGATTAGACTCTTCCCGCGATAAAACAATTGCGCAAATCGTTTTATTGCAATTTCGTCGCCTCGTTTTCCCATAAATCCAGATTCCTTTTCCGTCGCCACCCGGTACCGTACCCTTTTGGGACAAAAGTGCCGTGATCTCTTGTACGTCTAGGACTCTTCCGGGAGACCGTCTAATGTCTCGTCTAGAGGCGATTTCCGGTCGCGCGGCGCAGTGATGATATACAGCGCGTCTCCCTCCGGCGTCGCCAATGTCGCCTCTCCATCGAGTCGTCAGATATTGGCGCGTTGTAAAAGATAGAACTATAACAAATGGCGACATTTATGACCTCGCAATGCAAGTCGCATAATTATGGCCTTCCGAATCACAACTATTATTTGCCGACGTTCCGGTGGGAATCCTGATCGGCGTTTGGTGAGGATGACGGTAGGTTTACCCTCCTCATTTGGCGCACTCCTACGGGGATGAGACTGAACCGTCGATTAAGACGTGAATCATCATTAATATGGAGATGAATCAGCGATGGTGGATGTTTTGGGTGCGGGCGGAAACGGCGACGGAAGCGGCGCAGCCGACTTCCGTGATGCTGTACAAAAGAGAGATTGGCCCTTCGATGCGGAAAATCGTTTATTTTTTCAGAACGTCAATCAATTAGCGCATTATCGGCGCATTGTCGCTGAGGATCAAATCGGCCGAATGTGTCCGGGCCGCGGGAGATGGAGGAAGAAATCTCTCATTTCCGCGGCTGTTACAACAAAACACTTATCATCAAAAGACACACAAACGCCTGTGGTGATTAAGGGCCCCGCGGTGACGGATGGCACTCGCGACAGGACTGCGATTAATTCGCGGTACCCAGTCCAAACTCGATTGACAATTACGGGAACACGTCTAAAACAAACAATTCGGCCGATTCGGCACGGGAGAGGCGGTTCCCGCAAATGGACATCGCGGCGGCCCCAGAGAGTTGCAATTGGAAGGCGCGAAAATATGTATCAAAGACAAATCGCTACATATTTTTAATCTCTTCGCTTTGATGAAGAATAAAATGAAAAATCTGTCCGTGGACCCCCTGGGAGATGCCGCGCGATATCAAATCCACCGCTTTGTTGCTATCACTCTCTCAAAAAACGGACACTTCCCGGAAGCGCAGAAGGATTTATCCAAGAAACGAAACGAAGTACCTAACAAAGAGATCTTTAAACGTTGCCTCAGACGCCTCTGTGAGTTATTCGCTTCTCCTGCACGGCCTTCTCAAAGTGGAGAAGCCACTTTTTGATCCTCGGACCCCCAGCGCTGTATTCTCCGATCTCGCCTCCAGAACGGACTATCCTGTGACAAGGGACTAGTAACAGGTAAGGATTTTTCTTCATAGCACCGCCAACTGCGCGCGAGTGAGCCGAAGTCTTCCCGCAAGCGGCTGCGAGCTCTCCATAGCTCATCGTTTGGCCGAAGGGGACCTGAAACGAAAAGAGGCAGTGACGGGGTTCCCAAGAGAGAAGACTGTGCGGAACTGTCCTAACCAACCACTCTGATACGGTAGAACACGGTAAATTTTGTGGACAAAGACACGCCTACCTTCTGCATAGCCGTTAACCAACACATAGAGGTGAAGTCATCCTTGACTGGCACCACGGAGGGCTTCTTGGTCTCAGTACCTCCGAAATAAGCTCTGATCCAAGCGACAGCATCAGAGAGGACCTCGTTCTCCACCTAGAGTCGCTGAAATTTCCAGATAAGCGAAGGCAACTTACATGTTTAGAACTGTAGCGGACTGTCAATGTGTGCGGATCAACGGGACCGCTTGGAAGGTTCTCCACTCCTTCGGTTGCCTTCCCATTCTGGAAACGAATGCCCAAAAGCGTGGTCTTCTTGGCTTCGACGAGCACAGGCCCTATGGGGGTTTCCACCACCGCACGGTCGATGCCGTCTTCGGACGAATTGTCGTACATCCTTGCAATCTGCAAGAATCAACTAGAAAACACATAAAAATAGCCGTGCAACGGGGAAAACACGCGCGCACACGAATACGCAGCGGTGACTCTTTGTGGGTGGCTGCCTTCCCATCGCACCCAGCACTCTCACAAATATTACGTACAGTCGAGTCCTCCACAATGAGAACAGAGGAATGCGGCATTCCGGAGACAGAAAGAACAGTGCATTCGGCTATGGACGCCAAGGTGATGCGAAAATTGAGCCGCGGAAAATTGAGCAGCGGAAAACTGAGCTGGAGAAAATTGAGCCGCGGAAAATTGAGCCGCGGAATATTTAGGGATCCCTGTAAATGTAGGTTTTATTAACACGTCTCATGACAACAAAGCGAACAAATCAACATAGTCAGTATTTGCATAGGGCGTTCTGGAGTACACCCAGGTGTTGGACGTAGCTTCGGCTACCGGCATCCGTTGCGTCAAACAGTTCTACCGTCTCCTGTATAATCTGGTCGACGCGAACATACTTCTTAAGCCGTGCACGAACAGCTATTCCTTCGGATGGATTTATTCGGTACCTCTGAATGCGAGATTGAGCATCGAGTTCTTCTTCTTTTAATTCGAATATAAGAGTCGACAACGGCGGATTAACCTTTCGGAACCTCTTATTGAGCGCTGAATGCCAACCTGAAACGAAGTTGTGGATCGCCGTTGAATATCGGTAAAATGAGTTACCTTCAATGGCGTTGTTGGTGCGGCCTAAGTGCGTTTCCACCGTGTCGTGGACATTCCAGTCTTCTACGGTGAATCTCAGCGAACCGGTATTCGTATCCGTCGTGGTACGCAAGACGCTTCCCTCTCTCAGTCCTGGGAGCCATGCCTAAACAACAAATGTAGATGGACCCACTCAAAAAAAATGTAAATGGATCCACTCACTGTGTGCGTTGCCTGCGACATCGTTGCAGAATCCAACGCATTCAACCACCGTGCAGGAAATGTCATCCGCGGCTGAATATTCCGCGGCTGAATTTTCTTTGGCTCAGTTTTCGCTGGCTGAATATTCCGCGGCTGAATTTTCCGCGGCTCAGTTTTCCGCGGCTCAGTTTTCCGCGGCTCAGTTTTCCGCGGCTCAATTTTCCGCGGCTCAATTTTTCGCGACTCAATTTTCCGCGGCTCAATTTTCCGCGGCTCAATTTTCCGCGGCTCAATTTTCGTACAACCGACGCCAAGGGTTCTAAGCCAAGCCGTCAAATACCGCAACCCTGAACCTACAGACTGAACTGAAAGGAAACCCGAAGACATCTCGAATACTTAAAAACTTAGTATTCATAAATTCAAAGTCAACTTCTTCAGACTGGGAATGGTCTTAGCACGAAAACTAAGAGGCATTGAAAGTGTCTGCAGACTTGCATCACGCACCATGTGTAGACGTCTCGCGCGATGTTGCTGTCTGGATAGCGGCTTGTGGACGACATTCTCGATTTGGAGACGCCACGATCGGTCACTTCAGCGTTCGGAGGTCGTTCGGGCAGTTGGTTAATCAACGCTGGCGTGGAGCTGCCAGTCGAAGATCGCAGAGATGGCAGTTTATGCCGAAATGACCGCTTCTGTTTATGAGGCTCGCTCCGTGGAAGAACTCTTCGAAATCTACCAGAAGGTTCTGCTGAAGATGTGCGAGGTCAACGAGCTCTCGAAGAGGTACTAACTTGAATTGATTTCTTTGCTACGTACGTTTCTATGACGTTTGTTTTCAGCAAACTTCTACGAGTAGAGAACATAGCTGATGCAAAAGAATATGGAGGCCGTGAGTTGCAGGAAACGCTCGAGAAGGTGGGCTGATTCGGTATTTTCTTTGGTTTTGATGACCAATTTCAGGAGCGTGAGGAAACCATTGAGTGGCGAAAGGGGTGTGAGCAACGAATCGAGCAACTGAAAGCGGAACAGGTGAAACTCCAGAAGGTCCTCGACTTCATGAAGACAGAGACCGCAGTAGAGCTGTCTGCTGCTCGCGGCATTTCCAACAAGATCCGAACCGATTTGGTGTCTATGTGCGACAGAATGAACGACATCAGTATGAATCACACGAGAGGATCTCCAGAAGAGCTCATCGATCTAGTGAGTTTCTAACGTTTTGTTTTTAGTACTTTGTAGATTTATAGGCTTCTGAAATTGAGGCTCGTCTTCGACTCTATCGGAAAAGCGACCAAAAGTGCGAACCATTGAAGAAGAGCCCAACTCGTGTTTATGCTGACAGTTCGAAGAACAGCGGCTTCGCTTCCCGGCTCTCTTCGAGTGTCGAAAGAGCCCTCGTGAAACTACGCCTTCTCCCGCGAACCAACGACGTCACTCAGCTGCAACTCCTTCTCGATCACTTCAGCTCCGGAAGCGCACATTGACACTAGTTATCTTTTCCCATGCTACTGTATGTAACTAATGTGACGTCCTATAGACAGCATGTAGCCGATCCTAGCTACTCAAGGGTTTATCAAGTGATGACTGCGATTCAATTCTCAATGGCCCCTTCAGTTTGACGGAAGTGTAGCGAGTCCTCCAATAATTTCTTTGGTTTATTTGTATATTGCGGAAGAGTCGCAAGGTCAAAGCAGCGTAAACGAAAGCGGTCACTTCTTAAGAAGCAGCAATAGCCCTGGGCCATCTTCCAGCACCGCCGCATCACCAATCGAGATTTGCCTCCGTTCAGCCCGGCCCGGGATCGATAAAGCATCTTTTCCCACCACCGACCGCCCTCGGTCGACAACTCACTCCTCGGACGGCTGGCTGGCTCTCGGCCCTTCTTTCATTACGAAAAGAGAGATGCCCCGAGAGGAACGAACCCGACGGCGCCCCTCCTTCGCCCCCCCTTGCGGTTTTCGCTAGTCGACTTCTCCCTTTGCAGTCCTGGAGCACAAATTACAATTACGCCCTTCGCGCGCCCTCCTATCCCCCCTCCCCCCCCCCGACAAAGGAGGTAAACTCTCAACAGTTGTCACTCTGATGCGCCTCTAGAGCTGTGGATGTTCACAGAAACATGACTCTTCGGGCTTGGTGACGCCTCCTCGCGCTGAGTGACGACGCCGCTGTTGGGAGATTCTTCTGTTCTAATATCCCGCTGTGATGGTTATGGTGGACATCATTGTCGTCGAAGAGTCAGTTGTTCCGCAGGCTAACTGTGACGTCCTCTTTTTCATAACCTCCGTCTTCTTATCCTCGGGCTCCTTCTGACGACGAATCTCTCGCGTGGGGCGCCCTCTAAATTGTTTTCTTCCGCTGTTTCGAGCGCGCTCGCTTATTTATGCGCTCTTCGGTCGCTTTATGATGTTCGGGATCTCGGGCATCTGGTTCCTCAGGTCACGCTTTGCGGCTTAGGTCAAAGGAACTGATTTGTACGGCGATCGATCGGGTCCGACTCCCCCCTCGTGTCCCCGGGGGCCCAGGTGCATCCCCAGATCTCAGCGTCGTCGCGCAAGCAAATCATCTCCGGAAGCGCGTTTCGAGTTCCTTTTTGTGTTTCGTGCCTCTGTTCCTCGCGCCATCGTTCGGCGCGACCCCTTCATTCATCAAAGGCGCCTCTGGAGGGCTATCTCTCCTGATACGCTATCTGGCGAAGAAGCGCGTGTTTTCGCCCTGCGCGGTACGAGTTAATCGAGTTTCCTCCGCCTCCTCACGGCGCCACTTCCTCCCTCTCACCCTTATCCACTTAGCACGCATGGCCCAATTCCATCCGTTGCAGAATCCCGCTTCGCTGCTCCTCTGCGGCCCCGAAGCGACCAGAAGGAGCGTCGCGCCGTCGTT
This sequence comes from Steinernema hermaphroditum, assembly GCA_030435675.1. NCBI lineage: Eukaryota > Metazoa > Nematoda > Chromadorea > Rhabditida > Steinernematidae > Steinernema > Steinernema hermaphroditum. The sequence continues at coordinate 9,913,782 of CM059622.1, forward strand.
CGATGCCGTCGGCGATTCGGCCCTTTCCGCTCGAATCGACGTCGCATGCACCGGGGGTCCTCCGCCTCTCCCCTTCATCTCTCCCCTGCTCAGCGCCACCTAAGTTCTCCCTTCAGACGCAGCGGAGCCGTCGTCGGAGCACGCTGGCCCCGCCGGCAGTCGGACTCCACCACGGCTCCCCATTCACCCGATGAACTATGCTCAGCGCCATCACCAGCCACCTTCTCCTTCTCCTGATGTTCCTCGGCTCCCTCCACGTGGTGGGTGGTCCATTCCAGTCCCTTCTAGCCCTTATCAGGTGATATCAAACAAAGATGCAGCGCGGCTCTTCGAAGATCTCCTTGCCGACTACAACAAACTCGTCCGTCCCGTCGACGACAACTCCGAAACGCTCGTCGTCAAGTTCAAACTGAAACTCTCCCAACTTCTCGACGTGGTATGTCCCTTTTAGGGAAGCCCCAGCCTCGTTCCCGGAAATTGCCCTCCCGTACACTTTGAGTGATTGTTCGCCGGGGATTAAGGGGTCGCCTCCAGCCGGTATCGGTGCTACTCTGCCTGTTTCAGCACGAGAAGAACCAGATCATGACGACGAACGTTTGGCTCCAACACGTAAGTCCCAGGCGCCGTCCGAGATAAAACTTCCTTGCAGAGTTGGAAGGACTACAAGCTGCAGTGGGACCCGGCCGACTACGGCGGCGTCGATGTCCTCTACGTGCCCTCGGACATGATATGGCTTCCGGACATCGTGCTCTACAACAACGCGGACGGCAACTACCAGGTGACGATCATGACGAAAGCGAAGCTGCTCCCCAACGGGACGGTCGAGTGGGCGCCGCCCGCCATCTACAAGAGCATGTGCCAGATCGACGTCGAGTTCTTCCCATTCGATGCTCAAACTTGCGAAATGAAATTCGGTGTGTCGATGTCGTGAGAAGCTTCTGACGGTCACTTGCAGGGTCGTGGACCTATGGAGGTCTCGAGGTGGACCTAAAGCACAAGGATGCCCACCTGCAGCACGAGGAGAAGGAGAAGGTGATGGGCATCGACGGCGTGTACGAGGAGACCATTTGGGTCGTCAACGAGGGCATCGACCTCAGCGACTACTATCCTTCCGTCGAGTGGGACATCCTCGGCGTGCCCGGAAAACGGCACGAGAAGAGGTGAGAAGGGATCCAAATTCGTCTGTGCTATTTCAATGTAACGCCATGGCTTCCTTGGCCACTGTAGCTAGCAATCATAGCGCTAGCAGGAACTGCTCGTTGCCTCATAAATTCGAATAGAAAACCAATAGATAAGCCAGCGATCTCCAGAGCCTTCCAATACAAGTCATTGCTTCTTCTCGCAAACGAACCCCTTGCAGGTACCCCTGCTGCGAATCGCCTTTCATTGATCTTACGTACGAGATTCACTTGCGTCGCAAAACGCTCTTCTACACGGTCAACCTCATCTTTCCTTCGGTGGGAATCAGGTGCGCTCAGGCTCTCCCGTCCCATTGTCCGTTTCAGCTTTCTGACTGCCTTGGTCTTCTACTTGCCTTCTGACGGCGGAGAGAAGATTTCTCTGTGCATTTCGATCCTTATTTCGCTCACTGTGTTCTTTCTGCTCCTGGGTATGCCCCTTCTCCGTGCACTCCTGACGGTCCCCTTTCAGTGGAGATAATTCCCTCGACGAGTCTCGTGATCCCGCTGATCGGCAAGTACCTTCTCTTTACGATGGTGCTCGTCACGCTCAGCGTCGTAGTCACCGTAATCACCCTGGTGGGTCCCGCCGCGAGAGTGCCCCTGACGGTCCCTTTAGAACGTGCACTACCGATCGCCCTCGACACACACGATGCCCAACTGGGTGAAGAAGGTGTTCATAGAGTTTCTGCCCAAATACCTCATTATGCGTCGTCCGACGCCGGCGAAGCCCAGCACCGCGGCCTCTGCCGGCGCCCCGAGGGGCGCGCAAAGTCTTCTGGTGCAGAAGAAGGAGTCGCGGAGCACGAGCATCCGGGGCAGGGAGCACTACGCGTCGGCGCTCCTCGACCAAGTCGACTACTTGTCGCCACACTACGGCGCCGGCACGAAGTCCATCTCCGACAACGGCAGCTACAGTTTCCGCGGTAGTTTCAGCAACTTCCAGAAGGAGTACACACCCGTACAAAGCGCCGTCGACAGCGTCACCTACATCGCCGACCACCTGCGCAGCGAGCACGACGACCGCCAGGTAGGCCTGTGCCTCCGGCTCCCTAGATTGTCCTTCAGGTCATCGAGGACTGGAAGTACGTCTCCGTGGTCATGGACCGCATCTTCTTGATGCTCTTCACGGCCGCCTGCGCCCTTGGCACCGCCACCATCATCTTCCGCGCCCCCACCATATACGACACGGATGAACCCCTGGCTTAAACCAGTTGCCGCTCAATTCTGTTTTTTAAAGAGGTCTATTGTACAAACTGTTCGAAGTGTTTGATAAAAGTTGTTTTCCAGTGAGGGGCCTTCTCTCGGCAGAGCTTTGCTGAAAGAGATTTAAAAAGTGTGGGGGTTGTCTCGGGGTTGACATTTTATCTCGTTTCATAATTTTTGTCCGCAAAGTGGATTTGGAGTCCTTTTCCACGAATCTTGCTTCTTCTCAGAGGCGAAAATTTGAATTCTATGCAACAGTTGACACTTCTCGCTATCAATGGATTTCGGTCACCTGACCGTTGATGTCATTGATGTGACCATTAGACGAAGAGCGGCAGTGGATCTGAGGGAACTAAATTTCAGCCCTAAAGTGATAGCGTATCGGATGGTAGGAGAAGTTGGAATTTTATCCTGCCTTGATTGTTGCCCAGAGAAGTCTGTCCACGCAAGCCCCTCGAATCCAAAGAGCCCTCGGCGCGAAGAGTGACGAATTTTCCGCGTCTGTAGTGGAATCGCGTGAGTGTCATTAACGCTCCCAGCTGGAAAAGTTCGAAGTGCCCTTGAATGTTCCCTAAGTAGCCCCTGCAGCCCTGAAATTCTCCCTTTGTGCGGCCGCAGTCGAGGCGGTGGAAATGATCTCTCAAAGTAAACAGAGTACCCTCCGGTGGTGAATAATTAAAACGATTAAGGCCGAATTAATCTCGGGCTAGGCGGCGCCACGGCTTCAGATGGGGCACTTCGGCTCTCATCATAAAATCTCACATTAATCTCGACTATAACGTCCCATCGGAGACGCCAAAAAACGAGCCAAAGGGACTCCTTCCTACTCGGCGTCTTTGTAGGAGGATCCGGCCAGAGTCGAGCACCTCTCCTTCTGCTCCAGTTGGCGCCTCTTCCGACAGAGGCTCCTAAGGGGTGTGGGAATCGCGCAGTGGCGCGTATGCAAATGAGCGTCGATGGCGAACGGCGCGTTTCGTCACTCATAAGTGGCACTAATTGTCCCCGGGAGGGCGGCCAGCACTTCGCCCTCTGGGGCTTCGGCGCCGCGCCCTCCGGAGCCTCATCAGCGCCGTCATCTTCCGGCGGCCTTCTTCATTGTTTACCGCGCGTGAAAATGACTCCAGAGCGCGAGATAAACCGTGTGATTAGTAGTCGGGCCGGCGGCCGGCGGCCGGCGAGGGCCAGTGGCCACCGCTGCCGCGACGGCCTCCTTGTTTTCGGCGAGTTTCGGTGCAGAGTCGAGTAACTGTCCCTCTGGCCGACAGGAGACGACGCCAGACGACGGCCGCGTCAGCTGTTCATCGCCCGGGAACTGATAATGAGGCCTCAGGGCCCGAAGAAACGCAGAAAGGAAGCCCGAGCCGAAGACTGCTGACCCGATGCTCGCCTCTGCGCAGCCGATGCTTTTCGCTGCTACCGTACTCCTCCTCCATCTAGGCCTCCAAGGTTCGTAAGTCCTCTCCGAAGGATTGATCGTCGGATTTAGTCGGCCGCAGCGAGGCCTCCGACGACGAGGAGCGGCTTATGGTGGACGTCTTCCGGGGCTACAACTCCCTCATCCAGCCCGTTCGCAATCTCAGCGATATCCCCATCACCGTCAAGATCGCCCTCCAGCTCGTCCTTCTCATCAACGTCGTGAGTCCACACCGCCCAACTGTAGCCATTCTTCGATAGCGTTTAGGACGAGAAGGACCAAGTCATGCACACGAACGTTTGGCTCACTCTGGTACGTCTTCCCTCCACTTTTCTTTTGTGTGGAAACTCCGCTCTGTTTACGTTTTGAGAGTAGTAGAACCTGCGATTTACAGTCAGCACTTGACGATCCACAAAACGTTCCTCTACCTCTAAAGTCCCTATCTTCGATGCACCTTTCTGTGCGCAGTTGAACTGTTTGCGTTTAACCGATCTCCGAAAATTGAGCTTCTCGCTGCTCTAGGGCAAGACAAGATTCTGTGTAAACTTCAGAAGTGGCATGATTTCCAAATGAAGTGGAACCCCGTGAACTATGGGGAGATCCGCAACATCCGCGTGGCGCCCGACAAGGTGTGGCTTCCGGACATCGTGCTCTTCAACAACGCCGATGGCAACTACGAGGTGTCGTTCATGTGCAACGTAGTCATCAACCACCTGGGAGAGATGCTCTGGGTCCCCCCAGCTATATACAAGTCCTCCTGCATCATCGGTGAGTGGCTCTCATCCTCTATGCCTCTACGCGTCTCTCAGACGTCGAATTCTTCCCCTTCGACGAGCAGACCTGCCACCTCATTTTCGGGTCATGGACCGTAAGTAGCGTAAACGTTCTGCGGCGAGCCACCAGAGTCCTTTCAGTACAACGAGAACGAGATCAAGCTGGAGTTCGAGCAGGCCGAGTGGGTCGACCTGTCGGAGTACTCGCCCAGCTCCATCTGGGACGTCATGGACGCCCCCGCCTCCCTCGTCAACAAGCGCTCCCGCATTGAGTTCCAAGTCCGCATCAGGCAAGCGTCCCTCGCCCCTAGAAGCTCATCTCTTCGGATTCAGAAGGAAGACCCTCTTCTACACCGTCGTGCTCATCATCCCCACCGTGCTCATGGCCTTCCTCAGCATGGCCGTCTTCTTCCTGCCCACCGACTCAGGCGAGAAGATGACCCTCACCATTTCGGTACTCCTCTCCATCGTCGTCTTCCTCCTGCTCGTCTCCAAGATTCTGCCGCCGACCTCCTCCACCATCCCCCTTATGGCCAAATACCTCCTGCTCACCTTCGTCCTTAACGTCATCACCATCCTCGTCACCGTCATCATCATCAACGTCTACTTCCGAGGGCCCACCACCCACAGGATGCCCAACTGGGTGCGCAGCACCTTCCTCGTGGTGGGACCCCTCTGGCTTCACCCATCCATCACCTCTTTAAGGTCATGCCTAAGCTCCTCTGCATGCAGCGCCCAAAGCAGGCGAAGCGGAAGACGGCCAAGAAGCCCGAGGTGAAGAACGGCATGATGGCGCTTCCAGGCATCGGCGAGTTCTCCGTCAACCCCGCCCAGCACCATCCCCTCTGCCCCTCCAGCGACCATCACAAGTACGGTATCAGTGGCAATTCCCGTCCCCCGCGCACCTCGTAGTCCCTGTGACCCCTTCCACTGCTTCCAGCTGCAACGACACGCCGACCATCGAACTGACCGCTTCGGAGTCGCTGCGGCAGATCGACCGTGACTCCACCACCTGTGCCTTCTACCCGCTCAGCGCCGACGCCCTCCGCGCCATCGACGCCATAGGTACAGCGTGCAGCAAAGCACAGGAATCAGCCCTTTTTAGAGTATATCACCGACCACCTGAAACAGGACAACGAGTACAAAATGGTAGGTCTTAAGTCCCCCGCGTCCAGTAGAGGCTTTGCAGTATCGTGACGACTGGAAGTACGTCGCTATGATTATTGACCGCCTGCTCCTCTACGTTTTTTTCGGCATCACCGTCGGTGGAACTTGCGGTATCCTATTCTCGGCGCCCTACGTGTTCCAGCGGGTCGACCAGAAGACTCAACTCGAGAGGCTCATAAGGCTCTACAAATCCGGCGGACAGATATGATGCTTGAGGACCACTCTCGCCCAGCAAAATGTACTTGCATATCTTTATGTCATAAACCTCTATGCCATCACAAGTCTTTTCTGAACGGACACATATATTTAATGCACGACGAAAACAGCGCTAGGTTCTACTCATAGCACGCAAAGGAATGCAACCATCCCAAGCTCCCACCGCAACCACTTGATCACCCTCACCACAGAAGCATCTTGTAGCACACCGCTAAAACCCCAACATCGGAAAGATCGCTAGCGAGGGACAAACGATAGATTACAACAAGTAACACTTCATTTGAAACAACAAAAAATAACAAAATCATTTACTTCTGGGCCTTATGCGCCTTGCGGATCTTTCCCATTTCGACGCGGATCAGTCGGTTGCGGGCCTGCTTCGCGCGCATGAGCTTGTAGCGGTCGAAGTCGGTCATCTGCGCCTTCTGAGACAAGCCGCCATTAGAACTGTCAGGGAGAGGAAACTCACCAGTGCTTTGGAGGCGATCTTCTTGGCCCATGCAGATTCAGTGAATTTGGCGGCGATTTCTGCATCATCGAAGGCCTTCTTGACGTTGACGCTGCGCATACCGTGCTGGATGTTGACCTTGAACTTGGTCAGGTACAAATCGTTGAAGTTTCTGACGCTGCGGCGGACATCGCTGGACGGTCCATCAATGAGGGCCTAAAACACAAAAAGTAAGATGAACCACGGAGGAGGTGGGTCTTACGCGGCGTCCGTCGACGACATCAACAATAACGGCGAGCTTTCCGCTGTCGTTACCTTTAGCAACGTAGACGACACGACCGATCTCGACAAAGCGTTGGTAGATCATGTTTACCTGCAACAGCTTTTCCATAAGTAAACCAGCATTTTCAGAATCACGTAGAATTGCGCGGGAAGACATGGTTTATAAAATCACCAAATTTACCAGAAGATTCAAACAGTATTACGTGGTACGTTAGAGCTTAAGATGCAAATATGGCCAGCAACAAGGCTTGCTTATAAAACGCTAAAATTAGAACGATATTCAGCTAATTGCAAAGTGCAACATCTACCAAAATCCAAAATGCAAATTCCAAGGAAAGAGGACATCGAAAAACGCGACCAACACCTCTTCCAATCGGCAAATAACGCGCCACACATCGCCGTGCACGCTAAAACTTGATCAAGGAAACGCAACAACATATCCCAGGCAAAATGCAAAATTTTCGAAGTCAAAAAGACGGTAATTCAGGCACCAACGGCAGTCAGAGCCTATCGTAGTGTTAGGCCGACCATCCGTCGATGCCCCAAAGCGTTTCGTGTCAGGACCATCAGCGTTTGAAATCACTCGAATCGTTTTAAATGTAGTACGTACGTGCTTCTCTTTCTCTGGCAAGCTGCCGGAGCACTACCGTAATCCACATGACACATTTTGGAGGAATCTGAACGAGTTGCTGGAGAAGCTCGCTCGGCACCTTGGAGATTCAATACAAGTCCTTCTTGGCGGGAAGGAGAAGCACAGAACAAGTACTCGAATCACAAGCGACTCAATTTTTTTGCTATTTTGCTGCAAGGTGCGCAGTTGGAGCTCATAAAAAATTGATGACGACCGACTCAGAAAGGACTTGGGTCGCACAGGAAGGCGCGTGACTCTCCCGTGTTTAGGCCACTGCTCTTTCACGGTTCTCGCTTATGGTCTCCTACATAATTAACACGAAAATGCATAGTGGAGGGACTCGAGGGTGATCAGCGGCTTTATTAAGTCCCACATATATACGCTGGGAATCCCCGAATGTTTGCCTAATTGTCCGCTTGTTCAAGGCGGACACCCAGCGCGGACGTCGATCTCCGGTCGTCCGTGTTGTTCACTCTGCGTCGCCCACAAAACGCCATGATTAATCTCCTCTCTGCGCCGTCGGTATTCTCGGATTTGTGCAAGAGTTTGCGGCATTGATCCGCGAGAGTTCTCCTGTCCTTTTAAGTTCCCAAAAAAGTGAAATTTGAGCGCACAAAAGGAGAAAAACAAAACGTGTCCTCATTAGTGCGTCCTTCGGCTTCCGGCACAATCAGCTGCTGTGTCAACTGTCACTCACGCGTCGAGTAAAATCTGCTCCTTTTCAAAACAATATCGATCGTACACTCGATCAACATCGCAATTGTTGATAGGATCGATCATTGGTGAAGTGGCCATCCCCGCTGGCAACATCCGCGGCAATCATCTGATGATCTTGGGGCCAACTGGGCGCCCTGATGCTCTCACACGCACTCTTCGAACTCGAGAGCGAACTTCTTCATCGTGTCTTCTTACAATGAACATTAGGCCGTGATTTATCCGTTCCCCGGTTGGTGCCCCTGAATTGATCTGCACGAGATGAGATAATCTGCTGCCTTTGGGGAGTGTTCACCCTGAGGGGAAGGGCCTCTTATCCGATGCAGTCGTGCGAATTCGGGAATAGTACTCACACAGGAGATGATAGCTCAGATACCGATCGGTCCGATGGAGTTCGACCCTACCAGCGCGAAATGGACATGCTGCTGCTGCCATCTGTCATCTGGTCTCAAGATCGTCGGCTCGGTAGAAGCGTTCGTCTCCGCCGTAGTCGCCTTCGTCGCCGGATTCAGCACTTCTCAGTTCATTAGAAATGAGACCGTATGTCTTTCGGAACTCACTCTCTCTAGATCCCCTTCAGAATGTAATGAGTGCTGAGTTCTTCATGTACGTGTGCCTCTTTCTGGTGGCCGTCTTCTATGGCGTCTCCGCAATCCTCCTCGTGGCCGGAATCCAGCTCACCCAGAAGCAACTCATGTACCCTACTCTCGTTGCCCGAGCGGCGCTCGTCCTCTTCGTCCAAGTAGGAGGCCCTTTGTTGAAGCAGGTTACGTACCTCTTTCAGGTATTCGGCGTCTCAGTGGTCGTGAAACCGCGCGACGAGTCCGGCTCGAGGACCTTTGAGGACCATCCACACGATCGAATGGTACAAAACGCTCACATAAGCTACTGTAACACCGCGGAGTATGAATGAGTCTTTACGTCTCACAAGGGAACCACTCCAAGTGCCCCGCGAGTTAGGAACTGAGATGTGGCGCGCCTTGTAGACGGTAACTAAGCAAACGTACATAGTCTCGCCGGCCCTAAATCACTCGGACTACCCTAAAGATGGTGACAAAGTTGCAAAAATTCAGCCACCGGGTACTAGTAGCAGTGAACCGCCTTTGAGAAAAACGTCTATGTGGTCAAGTGGTAAGACTGCAGGTTATGAAACTTTTGCTAACATGTTCGATGCCCTGGGCAGAGTTAGTTTTTTATTTTTTTTCTCATATCCATGCTTTTGTTTCTCTTCTTGTTCTGAGTGTAAATTTTATGTTACGACTTTATTTCGCGAATCAAAGGCATTATTCCTTGCGCGACACCGAAAATAGACAAACAGAGGATGTCTGGCAGACGGCTTCATCCCGGGCGTGGCGTTGATGTCGAACCGGTCGTAGACGGCGCACTTCACGGGGCATCTGGGAATCGGAAAATCTTCGGATACGGTAGCGGAACATCGTTTGCGGCACAGCGGACGCTTCTAAGCTTGCATCTGATGGTCCGTGGTCCGGGAGTTGCGTCTTCCCTGGTCCTCACAGCGTCGGCGATCTTCCGGATGACATCTCACGCAGAGTCGGGCGTCGGATTCCTGGCGTCAAACATCTTGTTGTCAGCGGTGGTGGGACTACGGCTTCCGGGTGTCCCAATTCCCTCTGGAAGCCGGAACAGTCACAGCTGTCACGGGGTTTGCCATCTGGCCAACCAGACACTCAGAGAGCGACCGGAGGGACCGACCGCTCGCCACCGCGATACGAGTGTTACCTTACTTTTACCTATTTTAAAACGGATTATTGTTGAGGTGCAAAGGTGACAGATGACCAACTGGCAACACAGAAATTTACACTGATACAGAAAGCGGCTAAACAAAAATAGGACATGGTGACCTCATGCACTAGATGTCCTGATTGCTTTCGCAAAATATTAGCCGCTGTCGATTACATGGTGACTAAAACTGACCTTTAGATGACTCTTATGTAGACGCAAAGACATGAAATACAAATGCAAAATTGGTTTTTTCATTATCTCACATATTTTTTTTGTAACAGAATACAGTAAAAGACAGTTAGATAAAAGTTAAAAATTTCAGTACTTGGTGGGAATCGAACCCGGGTGAACTGCCCTTTAAACCTCTTCATGTTTTGCCGCTTTCTGTACCAGTGTAAATTTCAGTGTTGCCATTTGGTCATCTATCACCTTTGCACCTCAACAATAATACGTTTTAGAATAGGTAAAAGTAAGGTAACGTGAAATTTACACGCAGAACAAGAAGAGAAACAAAATAAAAACTAACTCCGCCTCGGGCATCGAACCTGTGAGCAACAGTTTCATAACCTGCAGTCTTACCACTTGACCACATAGACGTTTTTCTCAAAGGCGGTTCACTGCTACTAGTACCCGGTGGCTGAATTTTTGCAACTTTGTCACCATCTTTAGGGCAGCCCGAGTGATTTAGGGCCGGCGAGACTATGTGCGTTTGCTTAGTTAGAAGACCGCCTACAAGGCGCGCCACATCTCAGTTCCTAACTCGCGGGGTACTTGGAGTGGTTCCCTTGTCAGAGCGAACCGCCGATCACCCTCCGGCTGATCCTACTTGTGTTCATCATGGTCTTCGTCAGTATCGGCATCCTGTACACTATTTACCTCGTAGTACGCTGCCTCCACTACGTAACGTCGTGGCGAAAACTTCTGGATCGAAGGAACTCGCTGATTGCTGCCGGACAAATCGGTAAGTCAGCTGCGTGGAGGTAGTAATTTAGGAGCGTCTGTCGGAGCCATTCCGGAGACTCTCGCTGTAAAACAAATAACTAAAACAAGCAGTAGAACGCTACTTCTCCTCGAACCCGTCCGTTGTAACGACACCGTATGTTTCAGATCAGTGCTACACGGATGCCATGTACCCAGCTACCGTATCCAATTCTTAATCTGTAGCATGAGTGTCTGACAGTATGAGATGAAATAATTTATGGGGTTAACTATGATCAGAATCGGGGCGTTACCGGTTAGTGAGCAACAGCGGATCGAGAGATAGAGTGAAGAGTTTACCAGTAGACCGATGGGAGGTGAGATGCAGGTTTAGCACGAAGAAGTGAGGCAAACGACGTATACAGGTTCTTTGGGGAAAGACGATGAGAGGTACGAAGGGGCGAAGCATGAGGTCATGAGAGGTGGAACCTCCTGGAGTGCGTGTTCGCGAAAGAGAGCACATCTCCGCGCATGTGTTCTCTAAGGTCTTCGTCCTTCTTGCCGAAGTCGGCCTCTCTCTCGAGGCGGCCGATCACATTCTTGAAGCTGTTTCCGCTTTTCCGCATGTCTCTGGCAATCTTCCTTAGGTGACTTTCCATCGGTGTCAGATGGCCTCGCTCCTTGAGTTTGTCACGGTAGTTCTTGATAATCTCGTGCTCCTTCCCCATGGCAATCATCGCCTGGGTTATCGTCCTTCCGGAGAGAGATACGGTCGACTGCGTCACGTCCTCCTCCATGTGGCTCTGGTAGTGGTCTGCGGCTGCACTCGTGGCCGGCGTTGCTCCGATCAGCTCCTCCATAGGGTACCGGATGTATGGCTCCTGGATCAGTTCTGGAGGGATTTCAAGGCACTGCATCGCTCCTATCGCCACATCGTTCGCTTCGACATAGGGCTCAACGGAGAAGCCATTGTCGCAGCTGTACTGCACGCACTCTGGTGTCGGTATCCGGTCGCCTTGAGGGGATGGTGTAGGCGAAGCTGAAGACTTCTCGGAATTCTGCTCTTCAGAGCGAAGAGGCATGTCGTCGATGTCTTCTGGATCGGCTAAGGGCGTTTTCCTTACGGGAAGTACTTCGGGCTCTTCAGGAGTGGGCGTTCTGAGGGGTGTGTGAGCAATGGGCAGGGGAGTGATCATTTGGGAAGTGGAGGGTTGAGGTTCATCGAAGGACATTATCTGAGCATAAGATGAGGACGGAAAATGCTCGGGATACAAATCTGGAGCATGTATAGAGTAGCCATCGTATGAGAGGTAGTCGGTGGACGGTAGATGCGGGTCAAAACGTCCCATGGGGTAAGTATGGTGAAAAAAGACGGGAACCTGAGGGTTCGGAAAATTGGAATCGGGATAATATGCTCGTATACTAGAAGGCATTTGCCCGATGTTCGGACACGATGGTTGGTAGTCCATAAAGAACGAACTTCCCGGTATTGCGTGCTGGCACATCGGTAGTTGAAAGCTGTAGCAAGAAGACTCTTGCAGTAGTGCTTCGCCGCTTCCGTTCGTCATCGTGACAGCTGTGCCAACGTCAACACCGTTGATTTCTGTCGGAGTCGATCTTCTGGACGTCTTCGTGGATGCTTTGGAGATTCTCGAACTGCTTGTGGTAGAAGCATGACCATTACATTGACTCTTTGCCAATCCGTTAATCTTGAACTTGATGTCATGTACACCATTTGCCTCGTACGATGTGGATGGGACGTTGTAGGCTTCGGCGGAGGACGGTCCTTCGTCCAAGAAGTCATCAGGAACCGCGGCCAATTTGCTCTTGACAAAGGGCGATGTGACGCCACGGATGTGGAGGTTTCCTTCAAGCGTGTGAACGTCTCCATTCCTCGTATCATTCTTCTGCATAACCTGAAATCGACGCTGCAGCTACCACGAGAGCTCTTCCGCCAAGTCAAGATAGCCGAACCTCTGGGTTACCAACCGCACTCGCATAACTCCTACTACCTCTCACTTTACATTTTATGCTGGTACATTAATGCTTAAAATAAAACATAGACTTAGAGATCAATGCTCGTTTAGATAATACGTATGATTTTCGGACTTCATATTCACAATTCACAGTCAAGAGGTCCAACTTGCTTCGATACAAAGGCGCGGATGGCATCCATGATTTCCCGCTTAACTTCCTCGGGCACCGCTTTTCGAGCATCCTGCTTGACTTCTCCAACAACTTGCTCCAAGGTGACGTTCTCGATTCCCTTCTTACGGATGAAGTCACGACACTTCTCCTCGACAAGTGAAGTCCAACCGCATTCGCTTAGCCGCAATGTCAGCATTTCGCGAAGACGATCGCGCTCTCCAGATTCTTCAAAGTCCCTCTCGATTGTTTGTTTGTTTACAAAATGTCGGTTCATGGCGCTGTTCAAAACTGTAGCGAAATCTAAAGAAAACAAAATAATCGACGTTGAGGATACACGAAAACGCGCAAAAAATACATTCAAAAAATGAGAGCATCGAGAGTACGCATGATGAAGAACCGAAACCGAATAGAAGGCATAAAGAGTGCTTTGATAACAATCATTGTAAGAAGCATGTATCCATGCAATTAGCATAATCTCTAATCGATGGGAAGGGACTAGGCCAATGGCGGGAAATCGAGCAGGTGTTCAGCACCGAGCAATAGGAGGATATGCACACGGATATACGAGTCACGAAAAGGTCTCTCGAAGGACATGACCACGCGGAAAACGCAGGGGAATGAGAAGAATAAACAATTGGAGTTTTCAAGTGAAGATCGGTTAATCTAAAAATTGTACCAAAAGACAAACAGCCAATATACCCTCCACCATATGTTTCGCTCACACACTCAAACTGCCTTACAGCTCCTACGAAAAGAAGTCATAACGATAAATCGCCTTTACAAGCGCACAAAAATAATATCTTCCACGAATGGCGAATTTCCAATAAGTGTGAATCGCGAACTATTACAAAAATTAACAGTTTGCAGCTACAATGTGGAAAATCTGGTTACTAGCACGCTTTCAGAGAACAAAGCACGAATAGATGAAAAAAATTTCGAGGGGGTAAACCTGACCTCCTGAGCAGAATCCTTCGAGGCGATCGTGAAGCATCTCATGCATGTCGACAGCAAACTACAATCTCCAAAAGAGGAACTCCTGCAACGTCAATCGATAGCGAACCGTGGAGTTTGCACAATTCTCATAAAACTGAGTCGGAGAGATAATTGCTCTCTTCTTGCACATGCAAGAAATTCCAAAGGTACCGTTTCCTGCACGCCACGGTGCATGCAGTTCGAACTGGGATGTCGACCACCCATGGTGGTCCATTTCTGTGGTTTCCTCGGCGTCGGGGATGAAGTGCCGAAGGAAACCAAGAACTTCAGGAGATGATGCCGGAGTATCAGAAGAACTCCCAAAGGAGCCGAAGACGGTGATTTCTCGCACCACTTTCGGTTTCTAACTAACTAACTTTGCTTCAGGCAGAACACGCCGGACTTCGGAGTTTGGCGCTGCGGAGTCTTCTTCTGAGCCGTTTCGCGGTGGTTCTGTTGCAGTTTCTCACCAACAACATCATTCCCGATCTAACGACAGATGCCTTCGAGTTCACTGGTGTCAGAAGGGGTGAGTCTTCCTCCGCTCCACTGGTATCTAACCCGGACGTGAAGAGGACCTTGGCACCTTTGACTTACTCGTCGAGCGCATCTCCGGAGGACTCGTTCGCTGGGATTCCGTTCATTTCCTCAACATCGCGCTCAATGGATACATATTCGAGAACACGCTGGCATTTTTTCCCGTGCTCCCGATCTTTCTCAAGAAGCTCAGCAGCATTTTGCTGAACCTCATTCCCATGCACGAATCTTCAGCCGTCATTCTTATTGGCGTAGCTCTCAGCAACGTAAGTCAACGATTTCTATGTGCTTGCTTAGTCCTTGTAGGGTTGCTTTGTCGTCACCGGAATGGTTCTGTTTGCATTTGTCAAGTCGATCTATGGTTCACAACACAGAGCCTTCTGGGCGTCCTTTTTGTTTGCGTGGAATCCTGCTGCAATTTTCTTCTCAAGCCTCTACACAGAATCTCTCTATGCTCTTGTGACGTTCTCCGGGTTGCTAGTGCTGTACGGAAAGGGTGATCTTTTTGCTAGAACCCTTGTGGCCGTTGTATTATTTACTGTGTCGTTCGGGATCCGGTAACTCTGCACGAGTGCATCTTACGTTCTTATCCGCCATTTAAGCTCCAATGGCCTTCTGAATTTTGGCTATATTGGATATTTCGTCATTTTCAATATCGTCTTTGCCCACCTTCGTACACAGGAAGCGCCATTTTTGCGAATATGCTTCTCCCTTATGCTAAAGGTGAATTTCCAGTGGTATCAACGCCCAATAATGCTATCTAGATAATTCTCATTCTGTTGGTGGTCCTCCTTATCTTTGCAACCATTGTCACCAGATTTTGGAATATGGTGGCGGTGGACTTCTGTGACGGAGAGAAGTCGCAGTCCCTTGCCGCCGCAGCTTTTGCCGAAGACAACAACTACGTTCTCCGTGGTCAGGTGGAGGAACTCCAGTGGTGCCAAGCTGAAAATACCTTCGGAATCTTTCCACCGTACTACAGTCATATTCAGAAAAAGTACTGGGATGTAGAATTCCTTGGCTATTGGAAAATAATCAAGATTCCCTGCTTCCTCCTAGCGGCCCCTGCCATCAGTATGTTCTTCTTCTTGGCGTCGCGAAGGTTTCTAGCTCAGCAAAGGTTTGTGTTCCAAACGTGTAGCATTTAAACATAGATGGTTTTAGATTTAACTTAACAAGTCTGATCAACATTGTTCAAGCGCCTGGCGGTTTCATGCCTATGGTAGTTCACAACTCTGTTCTGATCGGCTTAGGATTGACTGTATTCAACGTTGAGATCCTAACGCGCATGCTCTTCTCGGCCACTCCCTTTCTGTGCGTAGAACTCTCGGGAATTGTTGCTGCGAAGATGAGTGGTCAACAGCTTCGCCTCCGTTCGGTTCTGCATTGGTCCACTTGGAAGAACACTGGGTTATCCGCAACACTGCTTTACACGTACTTCGCAAGCTACTTCATTGGTGGTACCGTACTTCATGCCAGCGGAGGTCCCTTCACTTGATTCACAAGTTGTTGATATTAAACCGGGTATATTATAGATCTCGCACAATAAAATTTAAAACCTCTCATAGTACTCAACGGTAAAACGAGAACACCCCGGGCGGTGACGGGAGGGCGCCGACTTATTAGCCATCGCTCTCGCGCGCTCCACCCGCGCGCCGCCGATCTAAGGATCAGCGACGGCTCCATCATTTCTGCGCTATGTCTCCCGCCCACAGAATGACCGAGGACGGCCCGATCTGGGAGCGAGTTCCGATAGAAGTGTTTTGGGTTGCAGGAGCTGTGGTTGTCGTCTCTTTCGTCATAATTGCCCTTGGGTGAGCGAGGAGTGGATGATTTGTTCAATTGAACGCGTGTTGCAGATCGTGGCTTTGGTGCCGAGCACGAAATTCGAAACGCTGGAGTGCAGAATATCATGTGAATCCGAAACCGTGCACAGAGAACTATTGTGAGTCGACTTTTGTACAGGTGAGTATTTGGTGGTTTTGAGAGTATTTCCAGAGTGTGTATGCCAGTCTATTCGTCTCGGAAGTAGGGTGACGACGCTTTTAGCTTGTGTTTTCACTCATAATATGCTGAATAAGTGTTTTTTTCAGGGACCGGCAGTAACAGTAGCTAACGACACATGCAATGTCACTTGCATGGACCTGTCGAACCTCAGTGTGGGGAGCGTTGAATTCGCCCGCGGAGTTTCCATGAATAGCACGCCGATGCACTCCAACAGATACAATTGTAACCGACTGTAATTGATAGCACATTCGCCTTGTAGATTAATAAACATTGTGTTGTACTTCGTTGTGAACTCCACTTCATGAACGTTCTGTTTGTGGCCCCTGAGGGGTTTATCCTTCGAGTTTGTACGTTAAACGCCTTGCAGATTATTACGTCACGTCATAGGAACATCCTTTTCGTGCGTCCGGAGGGATCGATCGATTCGCGCCGAAGCACCCGTGCCACCCGATCAGGAGAGGTCACGCGATCAAACCGATCTGCTTATGTATATACCCCGCTGTTTTGAAGGGTGCTTCTCGAGCTTTTTTCTGTACAGTTGCACAGTCGCTCTGTGTCACTGTACGTTTCATGGTGAGCGGATTCCACGCAAGCAGGCACAGCACCGGAATTTGAGCGCCGCCCAAGATAATTTCCTGTCCGCCTGCGAGCGAAGCATCCTGAACTCCTCATAATACGTGCAGAATGGAAAGGCAGAACGCTAGCGGAGTTCCTCTCGCTCGCTGATCGATACGGCGCCGCGTTTTGATTGTTTATTCGACGTTTTCTTCGCGGACGGGCAGTTTAGGGTTAGTCAACTTGAGCGAATTCTGCTCTTCTTCAGCAGCTAGTTTCTGTGGGCACATCGAGTGTGACGTTTTTCGGCGTGTTGAAGTCCGGTTTATTTACGGTTTGTTGGAGATAATTTGTCCGCTCCAGTATACATTTGAACCTGCATCGAAAGGTGTTCGTCTCCAATGTGCATAGAAATGCTCTTCTGATCGCTTTCTCTTTCGTGGCCTTTCTTCATCAATAGAGCGCTTATGTATCTACTATTACAGATAACCTATCATGTCTCTCCTCTCGGACCCCGTTTTCCAGAGGCTTACGGAGCTCCATGAACAATATGGAAAATCATTAAAGATGACGGACCTTTTCAAGAACGATCCCGGCCGCTTTGCTAAATTTAGGTATATTTTTTTGCTTAGTGCTAGCGAGAAACTTCTTTTTACAGCAAGACCCTGGACACCCCTGAAGGACCAGTGCTTGTTGACTTTTCCAAGAATCTCATTGACGAAAAAATCTTCGAAGAGCTGCTGGCGTTGGCTCGTTCCCGAAAGGTCGAACAGATGCGCGATGCGATGTTCTCTGCGGAGAAGATCAACTTCACCGAGAATCGCGCCGTTCTCCATGTGGCTCTCCGTAACCGCAGCAACATCCCAATCGTGGTCGATGGCCAAGATGTTATGCCCGGAATTAACGCCGTCATCCAGCACATGAAGGATTTCACTGAGTCCGTGATCAGTGGTGCCTGGAAGGGCTACACGGGGGAGAAGATAACTGATGTTGTCAACATTGGAATCGGTGGTTCTGATCTTGTAAGTCGGCAGGGTTCCGGAGCCCTTGTCAGTAACATGATTTAAGGGACCGCTGATGGTCACAGAAGCTTTGAAGCACTATCAAGTGGGACCCAACGTGCACTTCGTTTCTAATATTGATGGTACCCATCTCACTGAAGTAAGTCGGCATTTTAAAAGAGCCCAAATTACGTCGTTGATGTAGGTGTTAAAGAAGGTCAAAGCTGCAAATACTCTGTTCATTATCGCCTCAAAGACGTTCACTACTCAAGAAACGATCACGAATGCCGAATCAGCCAAGGAGTGGTTCCTTGCCGAGGCGAAGAATCTTTCAGCCGTTGCGAAGCACTTCGTCGCCTTGAGTATCAATGGCCCGAAGGTCAAGGAGTTCGGAATCGATGAAGCCAACATGTTCCAGTTCTGGGACTGGGTTGGAGGGCGTTACTCCCTATGGTCGGCAATTGGACTCTCAATCGCTGTCTTCGTTGGATTCGAGAACTTCCAAAAGCTGCTCGAAGGAGCTCATTTCATGGACAAGCATTTCAAAGAAACGCCACTTGAGGACAACGTAAGCGCCGTTCCACCTGACAAACGGAGTAAATATCCACTTAGGTCCCTGTTATTCTTGCGGTCATTGGAGTTCTCTACGGTAACTTGTTTGGGGCAGAGACCCACGCTCTTCTTCCATACGATCAGTACCTTCACCGGTTTGCCGCCTACTTCCAACAGGGGGATATGGAGAGTAACGGTAAATTCGTGACAAGGTGGGTACCTCATAAATTTCGATTTATCATTGCCGTTCGCTTCAGGAGCGGGACTAAGGTCGATTACACTACAGGTCCTATTGTTTGGGGGGAACCTGGCACCAACGGCCAACATGCCTTCTACCAGCTGATTCACCAGGGAACGCGTCTAATCCCGGCCGATTTTATCGCGCCTGTGAATACGCTGAATCCTATTCGCGAAGGACTGCACCACCAGGTACGCCAAAGCATCCGATCGGTATTTCATTGGGCTACCTTCAGATTCTGTTGGCCAACTTCTTGGCACAGACGGAAGCTTTGATGAAGGGAAAAACCTCAGAAGAAGCGAAAAAAGAGCTACGAGCTGCCGGTATGAATGACGATCAGATGAAGACCATCTTGCCTCACAAGGTTCTCTAATTGTGTCCGAATTACCTAAAACAAAATTCTTAGGTCTTCGAAGGTAACCGGCCGACCAACAGCATCGTGCTGCCGGTGGTCTCTCCATTCACGCTAGGAGCACTAATCGCCGCTTATGAACACAAAATCTTCGTCCAAGGAATCATTTGGGACATCAATTCCTACGACCAGTGGGGGTTCTTTGCTCGAATTGCTCACAAACAGTTCTTAATTCGCAAAATTTCAGCGTGGAACTAGGCAAGCAATTGGCAAAGGTTATTCAGAAGGAGCTCGACGGCAGTGAGCAAATCTCCTCGCACGACTCGAGCACTAACGGGCTTATCAACTTCTACAAGATCCACCGCAAATGAACTCCGCGACGCTGGCGGTGTAGATCATTTCTAATGATCGCTCTATGAGCCGTTCTATAGCATATTTGCACATGTTTATAGATTGTAGATATTGTGTGTTTCGAGTAAACAGTAATTACTTCGAAGTTTACCATTCCGTATGGGACGACAACGGTGTTGTGAATGCACACAGATCGATAATTCTGCTTTGCTCCATCGTGTGCTTCCTCGGAGAGGATTCTAATCGTCGTTCCATCTTTTCTGTTCAGCTGAAGAGATGGCCGGATACGCTCTGAAACGCCTGATGACCGAATACAAACGTAGTTTCCGATTTCTGTCGTGACCAGCGCTGAACTTTCCTTTCAGAGCTGACCATGAATCCTCCGGAAGGAATCATCGCCGCTCCCATCGACGACGAGAACTTCTTCGAATGGGAGTGCATGATCACTGGCCCCAGCGGCACCTGCTTCGAGAACGGAGTCTTCCCGGCCAAGGTTTGCCTTTCCTCGCATCTGTGCTCGATGGATCCTTTACAGATCATCTTCCCGCAGGACTACCCGCTCTCTCCTCCGAAGATGCAGTTCACGTGCGACCTCTTCCACCCGAACATCTACGCCGACGGCCGGGTCTGCATCAGCATCCTCCATGCTCCCGGCGACGACCCCACGGGCTACGAGCAGAGTTCCGAGCGCTGGAGCCCCGTGCAGTCCGTGGAGAAGATCCTCCTCTCCGTCGTCTCGATGCTTGCGGAGCCCAACGACGAAAGCGCCGCCAACGTGAACGCCGCGAAGATGTGGAGGGAGGACCGGGCGCAGTTCGAGAAGATCGCCGACAACCTTGTGCGCAAGACTCTCTGTCTTCCGGTTACCAACCATTAGAACAAGAAGAAAGTAAAAATATTTATGAAGAGCTGTGATCATATTGTAAGTATGCAGTCGACGTGAAATAGACGACCGATTCGTTTGAGGCTTCAGAGGAGAGAATCTGGCATTAAAGGCTTTGTGACCTGTTTTAATCGTTTTGTTTCTTTGTTCTGATTGACGCTCATACAGTCGCAGATATGGTTACATGCTCCAGTTACTTTTACAACCTAATATCTACGAACTCACGCGATTTTCTGACATTCGGAGATCAGGGGGTATCACAACAATCATGATGGGGCCCTGGGGACCTCACGATTTCACGATTTTACTTCACGAAGCAAAGGCGTTACGCCTTGCATGACACTGATTAATAGACAACAGAAGTCGCGTTATGTAGAGAACCGACTGCGCCAAGAGTCGCTCCCGGTACAAACCGCTGAGATGTCGCATTTGGGAGCGATTATTCAAGAATTTCGCTGAAATTAGAAGATATAGTACAAACTCGCGAGAGATAGTATTATACTGGACAACCGAAATTGGGTTATTGGGCTTTTCACACTTGTGCGACGTGTACGAAGAACTTCACTCACTTCTCAACAGAACCAACTTATCTACAGGGTGTCCCATAAATACTGTCACGCGTAAAACCACTCACAACTTTTCACAGAAGGCACAAACCGACCCGTTTTATATACCATTTGAAAGCGCAGAAAATTCTAAACAAGATACAATCAATCGCATTCAAAATGACTTCCTTCTGCGGCAATGCAAGCGTCCAAACGTTTCCGGAAATTCTTCAAAATCGCCGCAGCTGATCATTTCTGGGGTGATTTCTTCCTAGGCCTTCTCCAGAGCGCGTTTCAGGGAGTCGATGGACTTGTGCTTGATAGCGCACGCCTTCTTCTCCATGATCCCCCAGATTGCGTAGTCGAGCGAGTTCAAATCAGGGGAATTGGACGGCCAAACGTTCTTCGTCCAGAAGCCCGGGAGGCTGGCCTCGCACCATTCCAGCGTCTTCTTCGCTCCGTGGGCCGGGGCCCAGTCCTGTTGCAGCCTTCCAACAGCTCGCGTCGGTTCTGACTGTTCTGATACGGTTCCACTGTGAAGATCTTCTCGTCCGTGAACAGGATTCGCTGCAGGGCGTCGCCGCGGCTCAGCTGCTTCATCTTCTTTAAACGTTTGGACGCTTGCATTGCCGCAGAAGGAAGTCATTTTCAATGCGATTGATTGTATCTTGTTTAGAATTTTCTGCGCTTTCAAATGGTACATAAAACGGGTCGGTTTGTGCGTTCTGTGAAAAGTTGTGAGTGGTTTTACTCGTGACAGTATTTATGGGACACCCTGTAAGCGTTATCAAAGTGTGTTCCTCTCCAAAACTCTTGGTTGCTGAATGATAAATGTCATCACTAAAGATGGTCGCAGAAGGACGCACTTGGCGTCTGTGTACAACACTCCCGCAAGTCGGTCATCCCACGAAGGCCTCTTCGTCGACTGTTTAACACTCGACTGAGTCCCGCAGCGAACGTCGCGGACATCGAGCAGGCAAGCCTAACCAGGCACCGTACGGTGGGCTCTGACTCTGTCGCGAACTGCTTGAGTTTCTGACGGAAGATTTCTGGTTTTTTTTTGTTTGAATTTTGAAGATTTTTGCAGTGTTGGGCTTTTGAATAACTAAATAATTTTCCTTTGGTTTTCACACCCTGTTTAAATATATCTGTTGCTGGAGCACATGTACAAGAACCTGCATGGAGGTTGATTTTGCAATGCTCAGTATAAATGGAAGCCACCATAACGGTATTTCGGATAATTTGCGTAGTCTGAATTGTGGTTGTACCCAGTGTCATTCGCTTACCTTTGCGAGTCCCCTCCCTCGTGCTATCTCCTAGAATCATGATATTGATCCCTTTTTCATTCAGGTAGTCCACAAAACAAATGGCTCCACCAAAGAAGGAAAAGAAGGCCAAGAGCGCCATGAACAAGGTCGTCACCCGCGAGTACACCATCCACCTCCACCGCCGCCTCCACGGAATGTAAGCTGAGCTTTCCTGAAGCCTTCTAAGTATCTTCATTTCTTAAGCACCCGTAAGAAGCGCGCCCCCCGTGCCATTAAGGAGGTCCGTGCCTTCGCCGAGAAGCAGATGGGAACAAACGACGTCCGCATCGACACCCGTCTCAACAAGTTCCTCTGGTCCCAGGGAGTTAAGTAAGTGGACCTTCCTCTGTGCAGTCGTAATCCATGATCCCCAGGAGCGTTCCATTCCGTGTTCGCGTCCGCCTTGCTCGCCGCCGCAACGAGGACGAGGACTCCGCCAACAAGCTGTACACCCTTGTCTCTCACGTCCCCGTTACGACGTTCAAGAAGCTCACCACCGTCAACGTCGATAGTGAAGAGTAAATTTTTGTTGTCGGCGCTTGTTGTTATTGTTTGTTGATAAACATCACATCTAATCTCAACTGAGAACTTGTGCTCATGGTATTCCATCATTGCATGGGTAATCAAACCTGGTGAACCTTAGGATAAGAATCAGCCACCCGTTCCAACGTAACCCGAGATTTCCTGAGTTATGTGGTGATCTGTATATGTAGAGTTACAGATCACGAAGCAGATCCTTCCCTAGCTTTTTGAAAATTCCAAGTGAACGAATCAAGTGAATCAGGTTTTTATCGTTGCAATGGATATGTACACAATACGTAAAGGCACAACTGTGAAGGAACATCAGTCCACGAACCGATACTGGTCGCTCCGGGCTTTGTAAACGCCGTCCTCTTTCTCCAAAACAAACGAGTGGCTGAAGCAGTGCACACCCGCGGCGCCGTCGAAAGTGACGTTTCCCGTGGCCACTACGACTATGGCATCCATTGCGGGGACTCCCATCTTCTGAGCATCTAGTGAACTCATTCTGGAATACACGATGTGACGTAGATATGACATGAGTTGAATACTTACCGGTGTGTTGTGCCGGGCATCTTCTCCCAAAACGCCTGGATTTCGTCGCAGCCTTCGACGGGAGTTCCATTCCAAACGAGGGTGGCCTTGTTCAGGCAGTAGAGGTGATTCAAGCGGCTCCGATTCTGGTCGGTGGTTTTGTGGAAGAGTTTGATAAAGCTGTGGGCCGCTTCGCACACTTCTTCGTCTTGCTTCACGAGCTCTTGTGTACTCATTCTGAAACTAAATGTTAGGACATGAAGTTGAAATGGGAAACGCGGGAGACAGAAATTTGCGGTTGACCGGACAACCAGAAACAGCCTTGTGGCAAGAGGAGGATTCGAGATGCCAACGAAGGTTTCGAAAACGGTTTCGGGAAATACGAAAATGTGGGAAATACGGTATTTGTTGAAGACAGGGATCCCGGCGCGATGTTCTTTTGCGTCCAAGCGGACGGCGAAAATAGCGTCTGCGTCGCGGAGAGCGGATTGGGAGACGAGACGCGTCTCTCTTCGCTTCGCTTTCCGTTCTGCACGCTCGAAACCTCATTTGCAACTGATTTGGCCCGCACCCTACTTCTTCCGTTTTTGCAGCGCGGATTGTTCGTTCTGTTTCTATCGTTTTGTTATTTTCAGGATGTCTTTGTCACGAAGCCTGGTCCTCCCACGCCTTGCTTCGGCGTCCATCCGCCGCCACCTCCAGACCTCGTCCTCCCTGCAAAGCGGACACCATATTGAGCACTGGTGGGGACCTGAGAAGGCCGCTGGTCGTGAAGTCGTTGGTTTCGGAGCCACCGGCGATGAGGTACCGTTGAATTTCCTTTGATTATTGCGTAACGAAACATATTTACAGACCTACCAGGACCGCCTTGATTACTGGTACCCCGCCATTCGATTCCGCAAGGAGGACGACACCATTAGTCCCATTCGAAAGAAGGAGGCTGGCGACTGGAAGAATTTGAGCGCTGAGGAAAAGAAGCTCTTATACCGCTACAGCTTCCGCCAAACTCTCGCAGAGTTCGAAGCCCCCACTGGATACTGGAAGGTCATCGCCTCGACTGTCTGCTTCGTTTTGGGTCTTGCTACCTGTTACACCATCTTCCTGAAGCAATACGGTTTGTTAACGGAAGTATACCTATGCTACGTGTGCTTATAGTGTACCCTGAACTCCCACCGACTTTCGATAATGAATACAAGGAGGCTCAGGTCGAGCGCATGCTTGTGCTGGAAAAGGGCAACTTCCTCGGACCTGCTCGTTATTATGACTACGAGAACAACCGCTGGAAGAAATAAGTGGCTGTATCGCTAGGTACTGCGGTTCTCTCTTTGTTCTCGGCTCATTGTTGCTTTTTAGGTTAGCAAATGTCCGATTAGTTGCTCTTCATGTGATTTTTATAAGTTGTAGAAGGGTAACTTTTCTGGTAACGATCAGTGAATATAAGCTGTATAAAAAACATCGTTTAGTTTCGCTTGTACTTGGAGGGGGTGCGCTTAATTCGGGAAAACAGTATTCCAATCACAGGAGTGGGGTACATTTTGGTGTCATCGCGGGTTTTCCTGTTCTGCTTGCTCTGTCCAGCATTGGTTCCATCGAAATGCAGAAGGTGGTATTACGTCGTTCGTTTTATGCAAATTTGTCGACGTGTCGTTGGCACCTGTCCGTACTGGAAAACAATCATATTTAGCTTGTGGGAGTGAAGTAGCTCAGTTCTCTACGCGAGCGAACACAGGAGTCATGGACCCTTGCGCTCTTCACATTGCTGTCCTCATTATACTCGCGCCGTTTTCCTGCTGTGATTTATTTCAACAGCCTGACTACCAATTGGGACAAATGAACCCAAACTTTATTCAACTCGGCTTTGCGCCTGTTGGCTATCAACCGTTTCCAACTGGGCTCCAAAACTCAGGAAACGACGCCCAGAGTGTTCCCTCAAATACAGAGTCCACCAAACCTAGCGGCGAAGTTAGAGCTACCGATGGTTGGTTATTGTCGTTTTCACTACTTCTCTGGTTTAAGAACTCCCTGAAGACCAGGGTGGACTCCTTCAAGGCACGCGAGAAGCCTTCTCCAACGGCGTACACACAATGAATAACCTCTTTGCGTCGATGGTTAGCGGAGCAGCCAAGGCGGTTGGCGGAGCTGCTGGAATGGCGAAGGACATGGCCTCGGGGTTCATGGAGCAGGCTGGAGAAACCTGCAAGTTCCACGAAAGCCGGGGGATAATGTGGTCGATTTCAGATGATTCACTAACGGAAGGGCCTGAGGACGGTCAGAAGAACTCAACAGATAAGAAGCCCAACGACAACCACTGATTGCCGAACCTCTGTTCCTTCATTTTAATAAAATATATGTGCCGCTTCGCATTTGGTTCTTATCGCGGTGTGCTAAGGTTATTGGGCGCAAACCGATCCTCTTCTTTATTTACAGAATCCAAAAAGCGAATACACCTTTAAATAAGAAGTCGTTAGAGACTGCTCAAATAGAAAACACTCGTAGCGATCTAGCCTTCTTGTCCGAAGTCCTTCGTGAATTCTTCCAATTTTTTAAGATCCGCTGCATTCACCGTAGGCTTGCAGTTCATCAGGGAACGGATCATGTCATTCTAAAAGTGGTCATTCGAAAGAACGCATTGAGCTCTCTTACCGTATTAAGCACTGGCTCAGCAAGCTTGTCCCCAGGTACGTCGAGGAACGACATTGCCACCGCTCCATGATCACCCGGTGAGCATGGAGTCCAGAGGTCGTGGATTATGATGGTGGGATCTTCACGTGAAGGACCGGAAACCCTCTTGAAGTGGGTGGCTGTTTGCACCTTTCTGACTGGCTGCATGAGAGCTTCCCGAACGACAATGGAGATGTCGTGTCCGGAGAATCCTTGAGTTCGTTCGGCGAGCGTCTTGTAATCGTCGTCCGTCAACGTGTTCACCGTTTGCCCAATATGAAGCTTAAACATATCCTTGCGAGCATTTAGTTCGGGGAGAGGAATGTATACACGTTTCTGAACACACAGTAAGACACGCCCAGTTGTGGCAGCAGTACCTCAAAACGACGCCGAATAGCAGAATCGAGAACCCAAGGGATGTTCGTCGCTCCTAGAACTAGAATTCCGTCGTTGTTATTGCCTACGCCCTGCATCTGGACGAGGAACTCGGTCTTGATACGGCGAGCCGACTCCGATTCATTGTCGGACCGAGAGGAGCAAAGTGAGTCGATTTCGTCGATGAAAATGATAGAAGGCTTCTTTTCGCGAGCCATTTCGAATAAATTCTTCACCAGTCTGTAAGTGTCCTCTATAGAAACGGTCCTAACAGAAGCACCACCTTTCCGATTCACCCAACCATTTCGAAACAAGATCACTGCTGGAAACCGAGAAAAAGGTAGAATTATTGGCTTCAGTCGCCACTGCCTTCGCAATATAAGATTTACCCGTACCGGGAGGACCAAAGAGAAGAATTCCCCTCCAAGGTTGTCGCTTTCCTGAAATGAATACCGTTTGCGGCATGGAAACACTGAGGATACCTGTGAACAAGTGCGGGAACTTGATGGGCAGAATAACAGCTTCCTTTAGCGCTTCTTTCGCGCCCTCCAAACCGGCGATGTCGTCCCACCTGACGTTCGGTTTTTCTATCATCACCGAACTTGACAACTTCTCCTGCAACTTCTTGGACTCTGCGTCTTCTGAATCGGAGTCGGAGTTCTTCGAATCTCCGTTGTTGTCCTTGACGGGTTTCTTTTTGTTATTCGGCTGTTTCAGATACTGCTTGATTTTCTCCGCCCTGTCCATGTAGGAACTGCACCGACTCCTGATGGTTTCCTTCTGCTTTTCGCCCTGTGTTTCATCTGAAAGAGAGTGTTGGAGAGGAGAAAGAGGAGCGGAACCAACATTTGATGGCGTGAAGGAAATAGTCGATGGCTTGCAAGTAGAGCGTTAAGGCTTCTTCGTAATTCCGGGCCTTGTCTTCCTCAGTGGCCTTGGTGACGATTTCGCAGGCTTTCGCGAGATGAGTCATAACCAGCCTGGAAGCAGATCCTATACTTGACAGTATATCGCAATCGGCGACAAAATCTCGAAAGAAACGGCGAAATAAAGTGCAGTGAAGCGGACGCTCTCGGATCGTGCCAGGAAGGGAAACAAGCGCAAGAAGGCTAAGAAGCACAGAGAACCCGCCGTGAGTAATCGTGGTCACCTCGGTGGTCCCGCGACGCGACGATGACGCGCGCGGCGGGTGCGAGTGAACGCCGAGGCGGGGACCACCCACGACGGTGCTTCCGAATCCGCTTCGATCAGCCGTCGGAGCCTCGGGCGATATCGATCCCCATGGATCGCCTCCAACTCACGCAGAGTTGTCTTCGAGAGCCACGGAGACGATCGATCGGCCGCGGAGTAGGGCGCAGTGGAGTGGAGCGGTGACTCACGACGGAGTCGAGGCAGAGAGTTGTGAAACGCTCAGCTGACGCGTCCGCTGTTTGATCGGAGGGATCGGAAAAGGGTACTACCGTGAAATCATTAACTGGGAAGCTTCACGATGTGCGAAGAAGCTATCTGCTGGTCATTGTGGAATGCGTTCTGCTTAGAAGCTAAATATTAAAGCATAAGAGCCTGAGGGTTTACGGTAGTTTCAACATTATGTATGTGATACTTTTGTAGAGATGTCGCAAATAGATTACGGTAGGGGAACAGGGAATCTCATCTAGATGTTGTTGGAACATGGCACTCATTTGTGATCAGTTTTCCCTCAGCACTGTTTAATCTTGATACATACATTTTTCGTTACCGTACCCCATTTTGAGCAAAAGTCATCAGACCAAAAGTGTATTAATCCGTTGTGTACTCAGAAGATGTGAGGCGTGATGAACTGATGATGAACGTCGGGCCAAACTCCGGTTGTTCGTCGAAATTGGTTTTTGAATCCGAAGTGGCCAACTCCCGGAAAGAAGAATTTCCGCGTCAGCAGAAGACGTTCTTCCGCGAAGGTGTTCCCCGGAAGCCCTCTTAAAAGTCGTGTTTTGCCGGCTTCGCTAAGTGATTAAAGGCGACAATCAGCGCGGCTCAAGCGGCCCGACCAGCCGACTTGCCTTAGGCCTCTTCTTCTCCTCGATAATCAATGTCCTCTCGCGGCGCATACGTAACGCGTTCCAGAACCCGCGTCGACGCCGGGAGGCGGTGCTCGGGCCACGGGCCCTCCTCGCCGCCATCCACCACCCCATTTCCCTCGCCGTTTTGCCCCCTAGTCGCCTTGACTGCTCCCCGCGACTTCTGAATCGTCGGCTATGCTCCGCTCCAAGTGACTCCCCGGGGCCATGATCTCCCTCGTCTTTGTCTCCATCGTCGCGGCTTCTGTCCGCGCCCTCTCCGTTTCCAACGAATCGGTGCGTTTTCCCCACAATCCTTGTTTCTCCCCGAAAGTCATAACTTCTTCATTCGATTATCCTCTTCTTCACTTCCTCCGAGGGGGATCCGATAATTCCGATGCCGTTTACAGCGCGAATTCGCCCGGCGCCACGGCCAGTTCGGCACAGACAATGAGTCGGTCCTCTCGGAGCGGCTTGCGGCAGAGTATGGGGTCTTCATCAACGGCACCTTCGTGCCCCCGGAACCGAACCCGGTGCCCCTACTGGCCAGCCTTTTTCTGGTGCTGAGCCTCATAGCTCTCGTGGCGAACGTCGTCCTCCTCGTCTACATCATCTTCCACAAGTTGTACAAGAACTTCATCTCCTCGCACTTCATCGCGCACCTCTGCATCACCAACATGGTCGGCCTTTTCTGCCTGGTGCCTCTCCTCCTCCACAACACGTGGACCGGAGTCAACATCTGGCACGATAACCACCTCCTCTGCCGGGCCCAGGTACACTTCCTCGAGAGCGTCCATCCACCTTATTTAGGCCTTCATGACGTGCGGCGTGTGGACGGTGACGCAGTTCATGATCCTCTGCATCGCCGGCGTCCACCTGCTTACCTTCGCGCGCATCCACTACGAGCAGCTCTTCGGCCTCTCGCCCAACATGCTCTGCGTCCTCTCCTGGGTCATCGCCTTTGCGCTCGCCCTCCCCTGCATGACCAACGGTCACATCGTCGTCTACGATCGCCGCCTCCACCACTGCATCTGGGGTCTCAGCGACAGCGGCCTCAAGTTCCTAACTTATCTCGTCATCCTCGGCGTCATCTTCCCCTCCGCCCTCAGCTACTACGCCTACATCCGCGTCCTCGGCATCCTCTACCATAGCCCCATAGTCTTCCAGAGCATCGGCCTCTACAAGAGCCGTTTCCTCGTCTACGCCTTCCTTCTCAGGTAATAGTCTGCCTACCGTACTCCTCCAATGCCCATTCAGCCCTTTCTACCAACTTCCCTTCTTCGTCATCACCTTCATGGGCACATACCGCTACAACGTGACCAGCTGGGTGCCTGTTTTGGCCATGATGATAGCCTACACACAGTGCCTCATCTCTCCGTTGGCCTACGGACTGAGTCTCTTCTTGATGAAAGAAGAAGATCAGGCGTTGACAGCGCGTGCCCACAAAAGCACCAACTCCTACCAACAGGCCCATTTGCCCGGCCAACATCTCTGATCTTCTCTTATTGTGAACAAAGTGAATCTCAAAAAATAAACCATTTCTCATCCACCTCTTGGTCTTTTATTTGTGTTCCCAGCGATCGGTCGGGTCGTCCACTCGCTCTCTCTGAGGCTGTCTGAGCGGAATGAGTTGAGTAAGCGGTTGTTCTCGGCCGTCGTTGTTGGCACAATGATCGCCCCGTTCCAATCCGTCGTGGCTGGCGTGAAACGTAAGCCGAATTATATCTCGCCAAGAAGACCGTCAGCATCGCCCGACCACCTGCGCCGTCCACCCAAGCTGAAGAATCGCCCCAACTCCGAAGTCTGCTCCGTCAACCGCACCGAAGACGGGACTCCACGTCGCCTGTTGTGCTCCACCACCGCGCATGTTCTGCATACAGCCTCTTTGTCGCTTCGAAGCCCGCGCACATTGATGGGATAACTGTCTTCAATTCGGACGTCGCGCTCTGCGCCGAAGAAAGAAGATCAGCAGCTACTACGGTGATATACAGTTCTCCTTTGAGCATTATGAGATATCTTGCATGACGAATGTCATTGATTCAAGAGTAAATGTAATGTAATCCACCTCTTCCGTTTCCGGCGATTCCAGGGCGGAAACGCGTCATGATAAGTGGGAAATCCCTCTGTCCTCTGGAAAGAAAACGAAGGAAAAAGAGTCAGATGAGAACTGAGGGACTTTCGCATTAATATGAAACGAGGAACGGGATTTTCAAACAACAATTCTCACGGGCCAAAACGGTCGGAAAATTGACGCAAATGCGGACGCAAACACGAAGTATTTTCGCCGAACACATGGCCAAACGGAAAGGAAATAGCCGAAAAGTGTGCTAATAACGACGTGGAACTTTAGGCAGAGCCGAGCTGACACGTAAATAAGCCGATAATTGAGGTCACTGTGCACTCCATATGAAAAGGATAAAGTGCTCCCTTTGAATCTGACTGTTCTTCGCAGTATCCAAAGATACGACGCTAGGAGTTCACGGGAGTTTTGGAATTTTGTACTGTTCCAGAATATCAAGCGGACAAAGTATGAAGTTCTCAGGGAAGTTCCGTGCAGCTCTCAACTGAGCTACGACCTATTCGTTCAAAATACATTCCCCTTGTAGGCCTGCGTGGAAGGCGAGTTCTCAACACCCCTCCTAAAAAGAGCACCTGCAGATGTTCGACCTTTGACTTGAACTCTTGACTTCGGTCATGTCCTCTGGGGATTAGCGCCATATTTAGGTCTTTTGCTGTTTCATGAAATCCTCCGTTCCTTAAGGCTCCTTCCTCCACTTCCCTCTCAATGGTACAATTGTTCTTCTGCAGTCCTAATCAGAGGGCTTCTCGAGAATCGGTCTCCTTTGTGGAAGGGGTTCTTCTTCACCAATTCTGTGCCCTGTTCAGTTCCTTCCTACAAGGGTCCATTCATGCTCTTTGATGAATTACTGTATCCAACGGGCCGTTCGCGAGGGAATCCGGTCGTCAGGTGGCGTCGGGGAGGCGTCGAGGAGCCGCGGGGCAAATTGGTGCAGAAAGAGGATTCTAAATTCGGAAGCGGTATTCCCACGACGACGAGTCATTTGGGGCCATCAAAGGCTTCTTTGAAACGGCGGCCGATTTGAATATTCGATCGAAACCGAGAGGAACGACGACGGGCCATCGGCGGCGTCCTCGGGTGCCACAAGAAGACGGCGAGAGTGCGACGGGGAGATGGCTGTCTCGAGAGACGGGAGAGAGAGTAAGGCGAGTGGCGGTCCCGCGAGCGGTAGCGCCGTTGGAGAAGAGAGGGCTAGCAGCTAACCCACGAGCGGTCGGCCGGCGAGCGGCCGAAAGGCGCTGTGCTGCGACGCTGCCGGATTCGCCTGTCGGCTGAAACCGTACCCGCGAGGCCACCGCCGCGCCTACCCGTCGAAGCCTTTCCCGGTGACTTTTACCGTATGCCGTCGCCGTTGACGCCGGCGCGCTTCCGGCGCCCGAAGCTCGCGCGCTCCCCCGCCGCTTCCGCTACCCTCCCTCCACGATGACGACGCCGGAAGTAAGAGACGGTCCACGAAGGCCTTCCGGGCTTCAGAAGGTCCGATTTGACGTCGCCTAGGGTGCCTCGGCTCTGCCGCCACCGTCTCTTCTCGGGCGCCGTCTCTATGTGTTTGTTTAGTTCGACATCGGTCTGGGTCGCTTCGTTGTCTTTTATTGATTTTTCTTCGTTCTTCCAGTTATTTTTAGCTACATCGCCCCTCCTAACCAGCAGACGCTTCAGCCCGGGTTTCCTCTCTGAGCCGTTCATGTTCTCTCCGGCCTATTACTCATCTACTATTTATACTCTAATCTTCTCCGCCGCAACTTGCCAACTCCGGCGCCGCCACCACGCCGCTCCCTATCGGTCGTCCTCCGATCGCTCCTCTCCCTTATCAGCCTCGCGCCGACTCCACTTCAAACGGCTAATTGGCTTTGGTGTTTTCGGTGCTCCTTCCCCTCCCTTCGTTGCCATTCCGCAGTTTGTTGTTGCGAATCGCGCCGATGATTTATTCGCGAGGAATCCGTCTGTTCCTTCTGTATTCTCCTCCGTCGCCCCTTTACGACTTCGCGATGCGCGGTAGAATCCGCCGGAGGGAGGCGTTTCCGCCGAGGTCGACTCGGCGACTGTAGCGAAGATTGTCGCGGCCGTGCTCGCCCTGGCCGGTCTCCAGCGCCTCTTCCACTCGCCATCGTCGTCTTCGCTCCTAATTGGCGCTCATTTTGCAGCTGGTAGCAGCACGGAGGACGCCATCACAAACGACCGTGGACGTCAACGGGGCGGTGGTGCTAGCTCGTGAAGAGGGTCGTTCTTCGGGCAGAATGCGGCTCATGGGCTGCATGATCGGGAACTCGGGCGCCCTCGGAGACGAGGAGCGCGAGCAACGGAAAGTGAACAAGCAGATAGAGGAGCAGCTCCAGAAAGACAAGCAACTCCTTCGTGCTACTCACAGGTACCCCTTCTGGTCGGCCCTTTACAGTCCGCTGCTTCAGATTACTGCTGTTAGGAGCTGGAGAATCGGGTAAAAGTACGATCGTGAAGCAGATGCGGATACTGCACATCAACGGCTTCAACGAGAAGGAAAAGAAGGAGAAGATGTGTGACATCCGGCGGAACATCCGCGACTCAATACAGGTGCGTGCTTCCACCCGCCTGGCCTCCCTGGACATCCGCATGTGGATCGTATAGTCGTCTCGCTTCCACGGCCGTTTCCACTTTTATCGCGTCTGCTTCTATTTTCGGCAGCGCTATTTATAGCTCCACGCGAGCGCAGTGATCGCTTGCAGAGCTCAAACAAAGCGCTTTCGCTGCACCTCAGCCGAAGTTCCCCGAGGGCCGTGGCATATGAGTCATGGCTGACTCGTCCGGATTCACGCCGTCTCTTGCAGGTGATACTGCACGCCATGGGTGAGATCGACCCGCCGGTGCAACTGGACGACCCCGCCAACCAGCCAAGCCGTGATTATCTGCTTACAGTGGCTACTGCGCCGGACTTCGACTACCCACAGGTTGGTTCGTTATGCCGGACGGCACCCTCGTTTGGTGCCGCTCCATATTCTTCTTATCTCAGAGGCGCGGGGAAACTCGTTCGTCTAAGGCAAATCGTTTAATTGCCGCATGTTTGTTATTGAATGCGCTGTCGCTTTTCGCCGAATGAGTCAACCTGACGTGGGACAGTCGGACCTGTTTCGGGGCGCCTAAAAATAGTCGACGAAGTCTTCAAGGACGCTAGACGGGGGAACGAAGCCGTTGATTCGAGGGGGCGAACTGTTCCACAGACACTGTGTTTATCGCCCGGAATTGGCTCGTTTTAGCGCACGGACGATACATCCAAGGCTGAGCGAGGGCTAATTGCCGTCGACCTCGGAGGGACCGTGCCGAGGCTGTTTTGTTCGCTGGAAACGAAGAGGTTTCGTGTGGAGGGACAGAAGGTTCCGCGGGCGATGGATGCGTCGGCGATGGCGCATAATTGAGTAATCGGCCGGATTAAGTTGGAATTGGATGGTGATTGCCGGGTGGAGCGGGCGCCCCCAGTCAATCATCCAAAAAGCATCTCGAGGTCCGGGATACTGTACCACAGTACTGTACTTCGGTCGGCCGGGGTTTGTCTTCCTCGAGGGGGCAATTTGGGGAATGCAATTTTGTCGGATCTGAGCTAATTTCGAAGACCGTTTGTGATGACGCTGGGACACTCGACTCCTTTTCCGTCACACCGAGGGACCCTCGACCGCGCCCAGTCCACAATCCTCGTCCAGCGGTTTTTTGGCCCCTTTTTCGCGGCGCCGCCGAAAGTCAGCCTCGTTTTTTCTTTATTCGACAGCTCGGGCACCAACAGAACATTTTTCCGATAGACCCGACGCGCACATGCATTATACATCCTGTGCGGACTATGCCTGAGCATCCTCGAGGCATATCGATGGAGATGAGGGCGCCTTTTAATGCGAGAGAGGTCCAGCCAAAGCATTAAATCGGCGATCATCGATTTTCGAGCGACTGCGAGGGAAGAAGCCAGTGCGCGGCTATTTTTAGGTCCCGGCGACGAAAAATATCCGTGAAGGTGAGAGGAGGTGGTGGGCTGAGGTATCGCGGCGGCGGAATCCTCCCGATTAGGGGACGCACTTACTACAGGAGTTGGGGGAAACGCCAAAGCGAGTAACACAAGGCCAACGAAATCGAAGAGTCGAGGAGATCTGACACCTTCCTTTAGATCTTCTACGATCACGTGATAAAGTGTTGGAACGACAAGGGCGTCCAGTCGTGTTTCGAGAGGAGTAACGAGTACCAACTGATCGACTGCGCCAAATAGTGAGTGCTCCCCCTTCTCGGGCCCGCGAACCCTCCGCCTTTCAGTTTCCTCGACAAGGTAGCCGATATTCGGCAAAACGACTACAACCCCTCGGAACAGGTACCTTCCCTCCCTAGACCTGGATCTGAGAGCGCTCTGACTTCAGGATATTCTGAGATGTCGTGTAATGACTACGGGAATCTTCGAAACGAAATTCGAAGTTGACAAAGTGCGCTTTCAGTAAGTCGTCCGCCTGCTCCGACAGTAACCACGTCTTGCAGCATGTTCGACGTTGGTGGTCAGCGGGACGAGCGTAGGAAGTGGATCCAGTGCTTCAACGACGTGACGGCGATCATCTTCGTGTGCGCGAGCTCCTCGTACAACCTGGTACTGTGGGAGGACGCGACGCAGAACCGGCTCAAGGAATCACTCGCCCTCTTCAAGAACATCTGGAACAACAGATGGCTGAAAACGATCTCGGTGATCCTCTTCCTCAACAAGCAGGATCTGCTCGCCGAGAAGATCAGAGCGGGGAGACACAAGCTCGAGACGTACTTCCCCGAATTCGCCAATTACCAAGTGCCTGCCGAGGCGGCCAACCTCGAAGCGTCGGAGAACCCGGAAGTCGTCAAGGCGAAGTACTTCATCCGCGGCGAGTTCCTGGTAGGCCCACCCGCCCCGCATCCTAAATCCTCTTTTGCAGCGCATCTCTACGGCCGCCGGCGACGGTCGCCACCACTGCTACCCCCACTTCACTTGTGCCGTCGACACGGAAAACATTCGCCGGGTGTTCAACGACTGCAGAGACATTATCCAGCGCATCCACCTGCGACAGTACGAGCTTCTGTAGCCAAGGCCTCCCCCCGCCAGTCTCGCTGATCCGTCGGGTACTTCTTGAAACGTCGGCCGACCGCTGCAGGCACACACAAGGCGACTCACTCCCTCCTCTCTGCTCAGGGGCGGCGGCGCTCCGGTGGCTTCTGACCTGCTTCGTCTCTCTTTCAGTGCCTTTCCTCCCCTCCCAGCTTTAAGGCATTGTCAGCAGCCTCCCACTCTGTATATAGTCTCCTCCACTCCCAGCGCGCATTTCGTCTTCTCGCGCCAGAGCCACCGGATGCCGCGTCCCCTTCTAGTCCTCTTCTAAGCTACGTTTCTAGAAATTTCACGCTTTGCAAAATTACGGGTGTTGCAGATGATTTATTAATGTTATTCTCTCTCCTCCCTCTCTCTCTCTCTGTGATTGCGTCTGCAGAAGGCCGAATCCGTTCGGCGTCGCCTCGGCGTTCTCGCAGCTCCAGCGTCTTCGACTCCGTCAGCCCGTTCTTCCCTTTCACTCGCGCCTGTGTGTTCCCCTTTCTAATAACAGTTGCTTCCATTCGTTATCGATGTGTTCTTGTTTATATTTTGATAAAATATATTGCTTTGGACCCGAACTTTTACTTTGACCCAGCGGCTCCTTTTTTGAAAGCCCTGTGAGGAGCCAATCGGTGACACCTGCGGCACATTCAATCATTCTTCCCTATCGGTGTCAATCTCAAAAGTTAGCGTCCTCTGTGTTCTGTTCAACAACACGGATGCAGGGAAGAGTCAAATTATCTCGAATTTGTTACAAAAGCACAAAAAAAAGAAAAAGGAAAAGAAGAAACCAGCCACATGGCTCCAAGAAACAAATACATACAAAGTGAGCGCATGAGAACAAAAGAAAAATTGTTTCAGCCAAGAGGGTCGTGAGAGTCCACCAATCAGCGACAATATCTAAATTTTTTTCAGCGTTTTCCTACTTTCAGAGCGATGTTAAAAATAAAGCTACATACCCGTTACTACAAGAAGACGGAGGCAAGGGAGGCGCAGCATCCCTCCGCCGCTGCCGCTCAGAAACGAGCGTCCGGAGACTCGGCACGTCGCATACGGCATTCGTCGGTGGGCTCCCGCCGCGATCATGCGACCGTCACTTCGACACCGCCGCCCGTCTCGCGCCGACTCTCCTCCAGCGCTCGGGGGCCTCTTCTCTGCGCAGGGGAGCAGCCCTGGCCAGAGTGACCAACGCGCAGCTGTCCGGTGGCCATTCGGCCGATCAGCGCCTACGCCGGCCGCGTCGCTTATTTGAGCGTTGTTGCCATGGCATGGCTTTATTGATCTCTTCCTTTATACGGCCGTTCGCATTTCGCCCTTCCCGTTGCGTTTCTGATCGTCACCGAGCTTTTACAGCGTGTTGTATCCTTGGAGAAGTGCCAATCTCTGTGGTTTTTGTTTGCAGCATTCGGAAGTGCGCCTTGCCGTCGTCCGTGTGATTGCTCTCACCGCCGTTATAGTTAGCATCACGTAGCGACGTATGCAGTTCATTTTAACGCTTTCAGCATGAAGAGGCAAGGCAGCGGCCCAACTGGAGGAGACGACATGTATCGCAACGGTGGAAAACGCCCGCGAAGCGACTCGTTCGCTGCCGCCTTGGATGCCGGGAAGTTCGAGTGCCGGGTTCTCATCCAAACGCGCTCGGCTGGAGCCGTTATCGGAAAAGGAGGCGACAACATCAAGCGCCTCCGCGAAGAGGTATACTTTAATGCGTTGTCGTTTTTGTTCATTTTATCAGATAGGAAGCTCTTAGCAAGCCCCTTCAGAATGTTCACTTTTGGAGAATCCATATAGAACTAAATTCTCTAGGCCTTGAATTAGTAACCGAGAAGTGCATTTTGTCCTAACACGTTTTTTCGAATCGCTACCCTGCGCGGCAGCTTTTCTCCCATGGCCGTGCAGCACGGGGTTTCATTGATCTCCTCGCCTATAAATGTTGTCTTTGCAGTTCGAAGCGACCCTCTCCGTCCCTGATAGAAATACGCCAGAACGGTAATACCTCTTCCATCCAATCCTTTCTTCCAGCTATTGGGAGTTACCTTGCGTGCCCATCCCGTGTCTGCTCCAAGAGGGAATCCCAATAAGGCGCAATGATCCTCCTCCACCAACCTCCACCACATCCACCACAACTCCGTTATCACTTAAGTTTTTCCTGTTTCTACGAACCGGGTCACTTGAGCTTGAGAAAGTGACTTCACTTTTGCTTTCTGAACAGGAAACCGTTTAGTTTCCAACTACACGCCTCCTAAAATTCGAAAACGAGTTTTTTGTTGTGTGGTGTTTGTTTGGATGTTTCGTTTGTGCCTTTTGTGCTGAACCTCGGATTAACTAACCCGATTTGTTTAGAGTTTTGACGATCGTCGCCGAGGCGGATAAGATTGTCAAAGTCGTTGAGGACCTTCTAGGACGACTGAACGATGTAAGGAATTTTTTTCCGTATAGTTCTTGAATTTCTACTATAGGATCGGGAGAAGAAGGGCGACAATGATCTGCGCTTGCTCGTCCATCAGTCGCACGCTGGCGCCATTATAGGCCGTGGCGGAGCCCGCATCAAAGAGTTCCGCGAAGAAACTGGTGTCACCCTGAAGGTGTTCTCTCAGTGCTGCCCACAATCCACCGACCGCATTGTTCAATTTTCTGGTGCCGGAACGGACAAAGTCGCTGCTGCTATGGGAAAAGTGATTGAGTATATCAAGAATGTGGGTGGCGGTGTTTTGCCTATTGCGTCCTATATGTGAAATTTAGATCCCGGTGAAAGGCGTTCAACGGCCCTACGATCCCATCAACTACGATCCTTACTACACGAACGAGTACGGAGGATATGCGGGAATGACGCGAGAGGGCGCACCTGCCCCCGGAAGTCAGTTCCCAATGGGTACTCCTTCTGGCCCTCGACCCGGGGATCCGATGATGCGTGGTGACATGGGGGGCGGAATGCCGATGGGGTACCCGGGGATCCGACCTCCTCCGTCTTACATGCCAGGACCACCTGGACGTCCTCCCATGCCTCCGATGGGCCCTCCTGGGGCATATCCTGGCGCGTACGGAGCGACACAGTCGACTCAAGTTACGATTCCTAATGAGTTGGGTGGAACGATTATCGGCAAAGGTGGCGAACGGATCAACCGTATTCGCGAGGAGTCTGGCGCACAGGTCGTGGTCGACCCAGCTCATGGCAACGATGAGCGAATCATTACGATCACAGGAACACCTGCCCAAATCCAGCAAGCGCAGTACCTGCTTCAGGAATGGTCAGTTCTCGTACTTTCAAGTCATTTTCTGACATTTTATGGTTTTAGCGTACGATCCTCTCCAGCTGGCCGACGGTATCTTAACGATCAACACTAATCACTAAACTTTATTTGCCATAACGTCCATATTTGTTTTCGTTTTGCATCTCACCATCAATTCCTCGCGTCCTCTATTTGCTCGGTACTAGAAGTTCGTAACGTCATACTTCCTCAACGAGGACTCCCTCTGTTTTTGGTACAAGAAATAAAATGTCCGATATTGTACTCGATTTTGTGTTCCCGTCCCTCCATACAGTGTGTTGCATAAAGATAGGGCCACCCTGTTTTTTTTACGATTTTGAGGTAAACTATATCCTGAGTGAAATTTTTTGGTCAGTACGTAAAAGAGCAACGCTTCCTGTCCATCTTCTCAGAATTTCAAAAAATTTCGACCGCTCCTCTCGGAGATAGCCGCATTCATTCTGAAGTGTCTAATTGCAAGCGTTGCAGAATGATAAGGGTCAGACTAACAAGGGACTGTTCCCAAGTGATACGCGCAGATCGAGCTGATATTTGGCACAGTGATAGGGGTGTATCTGAGAAGTCAAGCACACATAAACTCGCGTGCCAAAAATGAAGCTATCCACCCTAAACAAGGCCCTGAAGTTACCAAAATTCACGACACTCAATACTAGTGCCATTGAATTGCAATGGCACGTTGTGCTCGTGTGGTCAAAGGGTAGTGCTCTGAGACGCCAGTCTGCGGTCTAGGGTTCGATTCCCACAGGGAATCTTCTATTTTTCGATTTTCCTTCTTTTCACCGAAACTGTACATTATTATGTTTCCTAGTGTTTAACAACACCGGTTCTTGTTTTGCATCAAATGTAGACTAAAAAACCCTTTGCACGAATCGGAACTGGTAACCCAGATTTCACTTTTGTGGCGAAGCGTTTTTTCGTTCTTTCACGGTCCCCTCTCTTTTGCTATTTACCTCAGGACATCAAACCAAAGAAGAATGGCTGGCATAGGTGTCGAACCTGGATCTCAAGAACGGCAACCAAGAGACTATCCAGCTCGACCACATAAACAGTTGCCGCTGATCCAGCAAAGTTGGCTATATTAAATAAAACGCGACTTTCAGAAGGCATTTACGCGTATATGTGTTTGTATTGGCCAGAATCGAATAGGATCTGCCGTTGTGACATCTTAAACGATAAACGGAGAGGGGGGAACGCCAAAGAATGAAAAACAACTCCATGACAAAGGTGAAATTCGGGTTACCAGTTCCGATTCCTGCAAAGGGCTCCAAACCAAAGACGAAAATATACTGTTATGGTTAGAAGAAAGAAGATGGAAGCATAGTAAAACACGGCTGGGGTCGAACCCGAGACCGTAGACTGGCGTCTCAGAGCACTACCTTTAGGGCCTTGTTTAGGGTGGATAGCTTCATTTTTGGCACGCGAGTTTATGTGTGCTTGACTTCTCAGATACACCCCTATCACTGTGCCAAATATCAGCTCGATCTGCGCGTATCACTTGGGAACAGTCCCTTGTAAGTTAAGCATTTAAATAAGTTGAATTTATGTTTGAGCTTGATTTAAAGATTAGCCAACGGATAAAATCTACGCTTTATATAGTCCGTAGGTTTTCAGTGACTACCGTCAGGTCTGCGCCCCCCTAAAATTAAAAAAGTCACCATAAAGACCGTTTGAAGTAATGTCGGGCTTTTCTTTATGATAATTATCTGCGAACCGGCTAAAACCACGTAAAACACCTTTTCCACCGCCGAAGATTACGTAGGTCATTTTAGGTCATTTTATGTGCTTCTAGCCATCATTTCCCTTTCAAAACTTGGACCACAACTTGACCTGCATTCTTATCCGGGTCCCGGAACGAACTGGAAGACGGGATTTTCCAGCTTTTTCCAATGGTTCTATGTCGGGTTCGGTTCCCCTCAGGGTCCTTATTTTGTGTGGGTGTTTTCTCCGTGCGCACGGAAGTGAATTTCAAACATCAATTCAAGGATGTTTAAATGCTTAACTTACAAGGGAAGCACCCGAAGTGATAAACGCCGATTTGGCTGAAACTTTGTAGACTGGTAGAGCTATGCTCATGTAGTGCAGTGATGTATGCCGCACCGGCAGCATCTAATAAGAAAGGGTCTAAAAATAGGTTAAAAGATAGGGCTTAAGGAAAAAGATATAGTGCTCATTGAAGCGCAATGGAAGAAGGTGATCGTTTGGTGTAGTGGTTAACGTGCCGGACTACCAGTGCTTTTTTCGCCGGGTTCGATCCCCGTCGACGGCATAACTTTTTCCTTGCCCTTATTATCTACGCCAATGTCTTTAAACCCACTTAATCGTACGACAATAGCCACTTACGAGAGTCGCACAATGACCACACACAGTGATAACGTAATGGTACCCCGGTCACAGCATCCTATTGCCTAAAATCAAACGGTTTTCGTATATTTTAAATGGGTTTAAAGATATTGGCGAAGATATTAAGACCAAGAAAAACGTTATACCGTCGACGGGAATCGAACCCGGCGGAGAAAAAGGAAT
This sequence comes from Steinernema hermaphroditum, assembly GCA_030435675.1. Lineage (NCBI taxonomy): Eukaryota > Metazoa > Nematoda > Chromadorea > Rhabditida > Steinernematidae > Steinernema > Steinernema hermaphroditum. The sequence continues at coordinate 9,954,973 of CM059622.1, forward strand.
TGTAGTCCGACACGTTAACCACTACACCACACGGTCATCATCTTTACACTGGCTTCAACAGCACTATATCACCTAATCCCTATCTTTTAACCTGCTTTTAGACCCTCTCTTATTAGATGCTGCCGGTGCGGCATACGTCACTGCACTACACGAGCATAGCTCTACCAGTCTACAAAGTTTCAGCCAAATCGGCGTTTATCACTTCGGATACTTCCCTTGTTAGTCTGACCCTTATCATTCTGCAACGCTTGCAATTAGACACTTCAGAATGAATGCCACCTATCTCCGAGAGGAGCAGTCGAAATTTTTTAAAATTCGGAGAAGATAGACAGGAAGCGTTGCTATTTCACGTACTGACCAAAAAAATTTCACTCAGGACATAGTTTACCCCAAAATCGTGAAAAAACAGGGTGGCCCTATCCTTACGCAACACACTGTACTTTGCGCTCTTGCTAAACGCCGCCAAGTATGCCGAAGTAAATCTTTAAATATAACAGAGAATCTACAAAACAACAAATATAAGATAGGAAATTATGCATCTCAATTCGCACACATGTGCAAGTACGCAAATTGCACTGAACGTTCCAAATCGTTCAGTTCAGCGACTACCCCGGATAGCTGCACGGCATGTCCCATAAATAGTCCATCTAGAACGATTACCGGATCTCCAACGCATCTCGGAAGTACTGACTTACCTTGTTTGTTTCGTTTTGTGCCGTAAACCACCTTTCCGTCGAATTCATTAACAGGCACCGCCATGTCCATTTCTATGTGGCTGATGGTGATCCCGAGATGTTGCTCGATTTCGTTGAGATACTGAAGCATACGATCTTACTGTTTTAATCCTCGATCCAGATACTTACGCCGAGTTCATTATACCACATGGCACATCCTTTCTGATTCGTCAAATTGGTGTTGTGGCAGTTGGTACCCCTTGAACGGCAGGTGTGATACCATACCTTTTCCGGGACTGTTGAAACCAGTGAGATCGCTAGGCCCATCCTAAAGTGCGAGGCTGCGAAGAAGAACCCAAAAGTTACGATGCTCACCGATCTGCACGACCAACACGGCCTATTCTGTGGACATAGTTCTGCTTGTCGTCACTCGAAGGCAAAGTTATGTTAATCACTGAGAGAAAATACAACTTATCACCTCGATCTTGCTTACCGTAGGGAACTCCTCGAACATCAATTCCTCGCGCGGCTACATCTGTACAAATCAAGAACTTGACATGCTTCTTCTGGAAAATATTAGTGTAGAACATCAGGCATATTCAGTTCCACTTGCCTTAAACATCTCGAGATTTTGGCTTCGCTCCTCTGGAGAGCGATCTCCGTGCAAGCAAATGCAAGTCAGTTCGGGATCTGCCGACTTCATATATCTTTCAAGGTTGTCACAATCCAATTTCGTTCTGCAGAAGATGATGCATTGGTCCATGTTATGTTCTCTGATCGCCTTCAGCACATACTCGCCCTTAAGGATCTTCACGGCTTCAGAGAGCGTGTCGGGCTGTTCGGAGCCTGGTCGGATTTGATTCTTCTGATGGATGCCGTCAGTGGAAATGCAACTGTTCGTCGATCTCAGTCGAATCCAGCTTTTGTCAGCTTTCGGGTCAACCATACAAACGACATGGTGGACCGTGTCCGGCACGGAGTCTTGACCTTTCAAATCAACCCACTGCGGGAAATGCATTAAACCTTCCTTGAAATGTCAAAATTCGAAGCGTAAGCGAAACAGCCACATACGAGCTTCTTGACTTCCATGTTGTGCAATGTTGCCGAACAAACGACCATTTGCAGTCGTTCGCCCGTAGGGGCGTACCTTGGAATCTTGTCGTGTATTTCATAAATGGCTTTTCTATCTTGAAAACTGGCAACAAGTTGATCCTTAACGAGAAAAGAACAGCTTCGAGTAAACCGTATGCAACTCACAGCTTCGTCCAGGATGAAGAAGCGGACAAAATCCGTGACAATTTTCTCTTGGCTCACAAGCTCCTTGAAGCGACCGCTTGTGCATGTTACAATGTCAATTCCCTGGGTCATCTCACTTAGCTGCTGTGCCATCGGTTTGCCACCAACGACGAGGATATTGCGAATAGTGGGTGACGCCAGCTTCTTCTTGAACAGCTCAATCTGGTTATGTGTCTGTCGAGCTAATTCCATTGTTGGCTCCAAAATAACACAAACGGGCGCATTGAGTGGGCGTTTTTTTGCTTCAGAAATACGACCGTAAGCTGTGATGCCGGAACACTCTACGACATTAGGTTTGGCCTCACTCAATCCAACAAAACCCTAAACAACGGTATAAGCCTGTAAAATATAACAGCCATACGTTTTTAGGAGGGAATCTGAACGGAGTTTCACCGAAGTTTAGCTCCAATTCAGAGTTCTGAAGAAGAACCGCAGGGAAAAACGTGGACATCGCCAGTCTGTCGTCGATCTTGTACGCCACCTCGAATTCCTTCCCATTCTTCGACCAGTGGATCTGCTGATGATCCAAATCCAGGAAGCATCCGATGGTGTCTTGCAGAGTAAAAGACTCTCCGTATTCATCGAAATTCCGTTTAAAACTCTTTTTACCAGTACCACCGAATCCATAACCAAATCCATCGGTTCCTGCAAAAGCTCTCGTAAGAACCACAAAGCTGGTACTAGTCGAAAACAATACCTAGATTGAGTTTTCCCTCCAAAGTTGACCAGCCAACTCGGCACAGACCATCTTGGGCAATTGTGGCTTCGTAATAATATCTCCCTTCCGCTTTCACTCCTTTGTTTGCTCGACCCCCGTGCCAGTTCTTCCCGTCACTGCAGCGGCAGCTCTGCCCCTTAATCACTGAAAACACTGAGGTTCACAAATCGCCTAACTTGAGACTTACTCAGATTTTTGTCTTTGTCGAATGGGTTAAGCGTCCAAGCGTCGTCCGGTTTGACGTTCGACACTATCTGTCGTTTCTTACCCATGAGCTGATCTCGCATCGATTCCCAAGTGACCTGGATCACCGGGATGCAGAAGGCCCCGGTCTTGCCCGTTCCTGTTTCGGCTGCCTATGTATGGTTTCCAGCGACAAGGAACATCGAGACTCACCATAAATACATCACATCCTCCGAGAATAGCCGGGATCGCTTCGGACTGGATGTCGGTTGGCAGCCTAGATGTGTTTTTTTTGTGAAAAGCGAGGAGGAGCTGGACGGGCACTTACTCCCACCCGATCGAGGAAACGGCCTCGCTAAGTTCCGGAAGCACGCCGAGTTCTTCGAAGGCGGTCATCTGGAATTGTGAATGGCTCAAAAGACAAAAACGCGGAAAAAGATGCACAACGACAGAAAAACAGTCGCCACGAGTCACCGTTCCCCCTTCGTGTTCGCAAAATGTAACGAACGAATGAGCGGTCCGAAGTTTATGGGAGCTCTCGCAGTGTTCTGACTTTTGAGTGGAAAACGAGGCGGGGCGCCTTTCGTAGGAAGCCCGCTTCTGGTCTGCCTCTGACACATTTTGTGAATGGTGACCATTCTTTTTGGTTTCAAGCTTGTCAGGGACCCTCTGACAGTGACACCTGCTTTACTTACTGTGCACGTTCTACTCGCAATGGCGACTTTCGGGTGCTTCTCTTTTATCGACTTATGTGTTTTACCATTAGAAATTCTTTGCAAGCTTTTCTTTATTGCTTGATTTCAGAACATTTCGTTAAATTCCAAGCATGTCAGGTCGCCAAGGAGGAAAACTGAAGCCTCTGAAGGCCGCGAAAAAGACGACTAAGGATATGACGGACGAAGACATCGAGTTCAAGAAGAAGCAACAAGAAGAGGCCAAGAAAATGAAGGAAGCCGCCCAGAAAGCCGCCCAGAAAGGTCCCATGGGGGGATCGGGAATCAAGAAATCCGGAAAGAAATAAAGCGACCTTAAAGTGTTGTCGTTGTTTACTGGTCCGCCCTTTAAATCATGTCAAATATGACGGTTCCGAAGTAAAAGTTGCTTCCTTGAGCTGTGTTTGTTTGCGATATTGAGGTTGGCGGGCCTAGTGAGTGTGTCTCTCCAGCTTTATCTGTTTGGTGTTTTGTTCGGAGAGGGGACGCCCATTGCTCGTGCATACAATTCGTCGGTGGGATTCGCGAGGCAGTGCTTTTCAAAGTCTGTAGAATATAAATGAACCTTCTAGGAACCGGCCGTAACACAGTGATGAAACCTTCGGAAAGAATCTCTCGAGAAAACGTGTTGGAAGAGCAACAAAAACAAGAAGAAAACACAGCTGAACGGGACCATGCGGCAGCGCCCATCTCCAAGAAGCAGCTGAAGAAGATGCAAAAACGGGAAAAGTTTTTAGAACATCGCAAAGAGAAGCGAAAGATTGAGAAAGAAAGGCGGAAGGCTAAACGGCAGGAAATGCGAGAATCAGGGGTCCCCCTTCCTAAGAAGAAGCCGTGCTACTCCATGGCGTCTTCTAAGTGCAAACAAGCCATTGCTGTAGACATGGGGTACTCAGAGGTGTGTTTAACTTCGGTTTTTCTTGCAAATCTCCTCTACTTTCTTTACAGTACATGAATGCGAAGGCGATTTCTGCCACCATTGCGCAGTTGGCGTTCTGCTACTCGGCGAATCGCCATGCCGAGAATCCTATGCAGTTCAGTATCGTGAACTTCACAGGCGCTTGTCGTGAGGTATAGCGAGTTGCAAATCATCTTCTTCAATATGTTCCTGTTAGGCGTTCGAGAAGAGTGAAACCACGAATAATTGGGACGTCGACATTACGAGTGACGACGTTTCCCAAGCTCTGCCTGCAAAGAAAGTGGTCTACTTGACGTCCGAATCGGATAACGTGCTGGAAGAACTGGACGAGAACTGCGTCTATGTCATCGGTGGAATAGTGGATCATAACGCTCACAAAGGGCTCAGCTACCGTATCGCACAGGAGAAAGGTTTCGGCCACGCGCGACTACCCATTTCGGAGTTCATAAAACTGACCACGAGAAAAGTTAGTGTCCCAGATATCGATTTTCGAAGCAAAACATATTTTAGGTTTTGACTATTAATCACGTCTTTGAAATTCTACTACGTTATACGCAGTCGAAAGACTGGAAGGATGCGTTCCTGACCGTAATTCCAGCGAGGAAAGGTGTTTCGGTAAATGAGGACAAGAAAGACGGCGATGAATCCGAAAGCGACAATGTTGAACCCAACAATGAGGAAGAGAATACAGGAGACACCGCGGAAGGCAGTTAAGATTCGATGGGGTAGAAACACTCATCTTGTTACGTTTTTTGGACTGTTGTTATAGTCGAATGCGCCGCGTGCTTCTCCCGCGCAAATTCGATACCAGTAGTGAATGTTGTACAAAGGCCGGTTCACCGTGGGAATTTGCATTGAGGTTCACAGAATGGCTACAATACATAAAAGCAATTGTTGCCTTTCACCCTTGCGATCCGCTTTCTTCTTAGGCGGGCATCTGACGTCTCACTAAAAAGGTCGCGTGGACTCATCTGAAAATTCCTCAGTCTCAATTCCTCAATTGGGATATCATGAAAACGGCCCCAGGAAGGATTGGTGGAGGGGAGGAGGCAGAGTTCCAGCGTTCCATCCATCAAAATAATGCATTTGTCATCAGAATCGGCCGTTCTTTGACGATGTTGACGCTGGAAAAGTTGTAATATCTCTATTGTTCTCCAAATGTGGGGTCTATGATACTTCATCCCGGTACACTTCATCCCCGGGCACTTCATCCCCGGGCAGTTCATCCCACAGGCAGTTCATCCCACGGGCAGTTCATCCCACGGGTAGATTATCCCACGGGCAGTTCATCCCACAGGCAAATCATCCCACGGGCAGATCTAGCGACTACTCAACAATGACCACTGCATTCTTTCGTTCGACGTTATTAGCCGGGGTTTGCCTAAGCCAAGTCTGGATGTTAGGCCAAGCACAAAAATGAATACGGGGCTCGCTTCGCTCGCCCGCAACCTTAAAATCTAGGCATAGTCCTAAGCCAAGCCGGGGTTTGCCCAGGCGAAGCCTGGATGTTAAACCCAATGCAAAACGTTGGGCTGCACCCAGCAGCACCATAAGTGTGAAGCGACGGAAGTAGCTGCGCTAATGAGTTAGTTACATTTCGAGCGTTCTGGTTGCAGAGATTGAAGCGGTGAACAGAACGATTTATGGTATGAACAGAACGATTTATGGTATGAGCCCGTGGGATGAACTGCCCGGGGATGATCTGCCCGTGGGATAAACTGCCCGTGGGATGAACTGCCCGTGGGATGAACTGCCTGTGGGATGAACTGCCCGGGGATGAAGTGTACCGGGATGGAGTGTCCTGACACCTGCCTGGTCGTCACAGCCTTCGCCTTATCCGTAAATATCACCCTCGTCGTTACGGTAAAGCGGAAGGAGCTCCTCGGTCGCCTGGCAGTTTCTGACTACTGTCTCTCCTGAACGTTTTCACGGCGCTCGTACTCCTCCCACCATTCATCTTCAACATATTCACAGGCGATGATCTCTTCGCCGACTTAGGGACGGCGTGCTTTGCGCACGCGATCCTGTCAGTTTGGGCGAAGTCCCAAGCGTGCACTTTTTCGTTTTTGTTGTCCTTCATGCGCATTCTTCTCTGGTGCCGATGGGAATGGGAAAAAACCCAAAAAGAGAAGGGCTTCGTTGTTGCCTCTGTTTTGCTTCCTTTGGCGCTCTCTGCCCTCGACTGGGGAGGCACTTCGCTGGACCGCCGCTTCGAGTACGAACCTCGCGTGCGCCACTGCGTCATCCGCGCTTCCTTCGTCTTTTCGGACCTTTTCGCCTCCACCGTATTCGGGCTCATCTCCTATGAAACACTGGTCCTACTGAATCTCGTCGCAGTGGTGCTGTGCCAGAACCGCCGATGCACTTCCAGAAGACAGCGTTGTTCCTGCCGTTCAGATGGCCGTCTCTTGCGGATTTATTCTCCACGCGCCCCTCACTTTAGGGGGATCATACTTTGTCATTGAGAGGGAACTGGCGAAGAGGGGAGCAGGGGTGGGTCGATTGTGGTCCCGCAACGAAATCCCTGAATTCGCAATGTACCGCGACGGTCGCGTGGGAGCGGAGTTAAAGTGCGCTCATGGTTTTTTTGTATGCCATTCCTTCCTCTAACAGATGGCGTGTAAAAACAGCCTAAGCACATTGCTCATTCTGGCGTAAATGGGCCATCTTCATCACAAGTCACGATGGTTCCGCAGCGATGTCCCTGAGCGAGTGTAAAATACGGTGGATTTGTGGGCAGTTTACAGTAAAAATGGCCAGTTTACCCCTTTTTTCTCGGCTGGGGTAGGGATAAAGGGGTCTACCCGATAGTACGTGGCCTGATAAACCATCATATTGCAAAGCACAAGGAAAAATGACGATTTTTCCACAAAAGTCAGCCTCTTAGGCCAAAAACAGCAATGAAACATAGTAATTTCGATGCAGTGCTGCATAGAGCTAGACAAGCTCTATTGATTAGACCCCCCTTTACTCCCCCCCGGCCGAGAAAAATGGGGTAAACAGGTCATTTTATGTAAATCTGCGGGACCACACGCTAAACTTCCTACTTTACTTCAATGTTTTGACCCATACTGTTTTCTGTGCAGCATCTTGTAGAGGATGAAAAATGAAAAATCAGTATGAGTTTGAGTTTTTAGGGGGGTAAGCCCACCTTTTTTTTGGGTAACACAGATCTACCGTGGATGAGTCCTGCTGAGGCGCACAATAAGAGGAACAAAGCTCCGACTGAGAGTTCGGGGTGAGGATTTCAGCCTTCGTTTTCATTTGATGTGACTATGTTCGTCAACCATAATAAAAGACTAGCCACCAGCAATCCTCATACCTCAACTAGGATCTGCGGCTGACGTCTCCTGTGAGCTAAAAATAGAACTGCTACTCCACTAATCCTGACGTAAGCAACGTCAATCTGCGACATTAACAAACATTAATGTGGAGTTCATAACCGTTCCCGTCCCGACACGGTCATCATTGTCGCCGAAGACGGCGACGGCTATCACATAAACAAGGCATAAGCTGGAGAAAACGGCAATTTCTCTCATTCGCTTTATTAACTTTCCCGGATGAGGTAGCGATCACTAAGTGAGTTCGATCCCTTCTTCCTCGTGGGCATTCGGAAAGATTCGTCTCTTTGAGTACACCACAAGGGTAGCGTAGACGAAGGGATTCACTAGCACATCGATGTAGGTCAAGGCAATGGCTGCCGCCGGAATCCAGCTTCGGTCGAAGTGAGGAGTGCCGTATTGGGAAATGGCCAAATAGGGGATGTAGGTGCATGGGCTAAAGAAGGTATGGATGTAGCTCGATCGAAGAGACTCACTAGAAGAAGAAGATCAACAGCGCCAGCAGAATAGGTTTCACGGATATCCAGACCCGGTTGGCAACACAGTGCCGGAGAAGACGCATCCAGTAGTAGTAGAAGAGCGCCGGGTAGGCGAAGGCGCCGACGGGGAACTGCGAGATTTCGAGGGCGTTCCAGGGAGGGCTGACACAATGGTGGAAACGGTAATCGTAGACGGGGTCATGGACAAAAGAAAGATCTGGGAAGAGGACGCCACTGGCTACCAGAGGAAGAGCGAGAAAGGTGAAGGATTTGCAACGACGGTCAGATTTCTGGTCTTCGGTGGCGACGCGAGGCGGATTCGGAGAAACATCGTGCTTCTCGGCGCAGAACTGGTGTATGATGAAGAGAGACATCAGAAAGAGGCCTCCTCGGAGCGCAGCGGCCAAGTAGGTGTGTGCCTGGCAGCAGAGGTAGCACCCGCGGAAGACGTCGGACCCCGTAGAGAGATTGTAAATGAAGGGAAGGACAACCAGGAAGATGCCAAGAATGTGCACCCAGGCGACGACAGTCACCATGAACTGGGATATCCAAGCGGTGCACTTCTTCTGGGGCCCGTTGTACACAATGAGGCCTATGTTGCCTCCGAGGGCAATTGCAGAGAAGACGGTTAGGAAGTAGGAGAGTCCGTAGAGGGGGTTAGGGTCGGGCGAGTGTATTGATCCGTTCTGGAAAGTCGCTCCGTAGAGTTGCACGAACTTAAAGTCAATTTCCTCGAGACTGTACTGAAGCATGAACATGAAAATAGAGGGTCGGGGAAATGGACTGTCACATTGTTCGCAGGGTTGTATATTATCATTCCATACTTTCCGTGTGTCCCATCGCTCGGATGCACAGGTATCGCAAGCACCGAAAATAAGGTCACCGACAAAATATGCTTCATCGTCACACGTATTCCATGTGATTCTCTGAAAAAAAAAACACTAAAAGAGTAATTGCTCGCAGAATCATTAAAAAGCGGTGGCTCGATATCGTTTTTCTTAATGGTTCTGCAAAAATACGAACATTTATCAGAAGTTCATCGACAAAATTTGGCTAACACAACAAAAAACAGAATAATAGAGGTAGCACTGCAACGCTGAAAGAGAGAAATAGTTGAAGCCCGTGCTCGGCTTTAGCAAGAAGATCAAGTAGGATAGTCCACACACACGTAGCTAGAAGGACTCTGATCAGAGTTCCCTGAGGGGCTGCGAGGACTCTCTCTCCTTTTTGCTTGACATAAGAGGGTCCTCGACCTTACGAACGAGGACGTAATAGAGGAACGGAAGAAGAAGACAAATGGCATACAGGCGGAAGACGTTGAGGGTCTCTAGCAATGAAGCCTGCTTGGCTGGAAACGGGAGATCCACTTGAAGTAAACACCTAAAAGGACATGTAAAATCTATGAGTTATTTAGCACATACACGAAGATGAGCAGTGCGTTGAACAAGCGACCCTCATTAAGCATACGGTAGAACGGTCCATTCCTCTTGATGCGTGCAATTCCGATAAGAATCAGAATGGATGTGGACACGGGTAAAATAACTCCACAGACGGAGTTACCGAAAGTAACTGAGTAGATCCCATTGGAGTACGGTAGGTAGAGACAATGATGACCACGGTAATCGTAGGCGACCGTTCGCTTGATCAAAAAAATGTCTGGGATGAGAACCAACAATGCGAGGACAGAGATGATGATATAGAGCGAGGCAACGACGCCAACATCTCCAGAGAGGTCGGTCGGAGTAGGTAGTGACGAATGTGCCCTAATGACGGTGACGGCGTATAAATGGAATATGGCGATTGTCATCTGCGAGATGCCGGTGACAGCCCGCCAGAACACCAATGCGTTTGCCTAGATCGTATTTATAAGACAAAGCTCTAAAGGATGAAGCCACTTGGAAATAGCACAGGTCAGAGCTGTAGTCCAAAACATTTGACCCGTCGAAAACGCTGTAGATGAAGAGAGGAAGAAGGATCGTTGAGAAGAGTAGACTAGCCAGGGCGAGGTAGAGCAAAACGGTGGTTGTACGAAGCTCAACAAAAGAGCGCGAATGGACGAGATTAGCAACGATCCATACGTTGACAGCATAGAAGAAAGCCGCAAACAGAAGAATTAAGAGCGCCACAGGGAGCTGAGGATTTGGCTCCGACGAAATGATAGAAGAATCGTTGGCAACCAAAAATCCTAACGTATCCAGGTACTCCATATCATAGTCGTCGAAAGTCACCTAACAAACACTGAACAGAGCAACGACTTACAAGCTTACATTGTGTTCTCCAAAATGTTGCGGAACAATAGTCAAAAGAAGGACAATTAGAGCATTAATGTGGGAAAGCATCTTGTGGAGCAAACAGCGCAAGATATGAATCGATTGCGCCGTCGTCGCCACACAAAGGTCAGTACAGCGCTCAAGTCTAGGCAGTTGTTTGTCGCAGCAAACATGAGGCGAGGATTGGCGTAACACAGCGCCTTTAGCGTCAATTAAGAAGCACTAGATGAACCGCGTTGTAACGGCAAATGGGGAAACAGAACAGAAAGTTCAAAGCAAAACTTCATAAAAACCGCCAAAGCATCACCAGCGCCAGGTTAAAGAAAGCTTTTTATTGCGAATGTCTCCAAACCTCGTGATACAAACAAAAGAAAAAAACCACCAAATTGTGTGCGAAATTACATTCCAATGCCTCTCACCCATAATGCAGTCAGGTAACGGAATGAGAGAGCAGGGACATCATCGCTATACTCCAGCAATCTCCCATATCTAAATGTGTCTGAAACGACCGCGGTCTGAGCCCGAAATACAGTGATGAAATGGTCTACTCGGATATCGTTTGCCCCACCAAACGAAAGAATACCGTGCAAGACTACAATAGCCATCTTCCTTATACTTATTCCAGGATATTTCTTGATTTTGCTGTTATCATGGACATGCCAGAGCAACCCCTGATATAGCCATTAAAACAGTGAGAAACATTCCAGGATATTTCTTGATATTGCTGTTATCGTGGCCTTGCCAGAGCAACCCCTGATACAGCTGTTAAAACAGTGAGAAACATTCGAGGATATTTCTTGATATTGCTGTTATCGTGGTCTTGCCAGAGCAACCCCTGATATAGCTGTTAAAACAGTGAGAAACATTCCAGGATATTTCTTGATATTGCTGTTATCGTGGTCATGCCAGAGTTTACGACTTTACGAGTTTATTTCTCGTATCTAAGGCTTACGCCTTGCGAGACGTCATATATATGCACAAGAAACACATTGTCACTCCGTAGTCGTCGGTCTTCTGGCTTCGGCGCAGGGCACAGCATCAGAGTAGAAGGCGACGATCCCATCAATGTGCGCGGGCATCAGAGAGGCGAAAAGTTGACTCCGGACACGGTGGAACACAGCAAGCCCATCTTCAGCTCGGGTGGCAGCGCGGACGTCGGAGTTGAGAAGCTTCTTCGGCGGCTTCCGCGGGCAGCACGGGCGAAGAACGGCATCTGGGCGAAACGCGTCGGTGGAGCACAACGGGCAAACCGGGAACCATCAAGGCAGCTGGCGGCACAGACTTCGGAGTTGTAACGCTTCTTCGGCTTCTCTGGCGGCGCGGGTGGAGTCGGGCGGCAGTGACGGGCTTCCTGGCAAGACGTTGGAACTACGGCTCCCTGGTGTTCCAGGCCTTCTGGGAGCCGGGGCGATCACTATGCAACCAACAATGACGGCCGAGAACGACCGCTCACTCAACTCAGTCGGCCCAGACAGCCTCAGAGAGAGAGCGAGTGGACGACCCGACCGATCACTGGGAACACAAACGAAAGACCCCCATGCCAGAGCAACTGTTTTAATGCCAGAGCAACCCGAGCAACAATGTTTCAATGCCAGAGCAACCCCTGATATAGCTGTTAAAACAGTGAGAAACATTCCAGGATATTTCTTGATATTGCTGTTATTATGGTCATGCCAGAGCAACCCCATACCAGAGACCGGATCCAGAGGAAGCGATGAAGAAGAAGATGATGATGATACCGAAGAAGAAGACGACTACGAAGCCTTTCTGGAAGAAATCCGGGCAGAACTGCGCCACGTTGGTATGCCGATAGGAGTCAACAGGGGTACCAACGTTGGTGGATCGGGGGAATCCAATCGACGGATAATCCCTGTTCTGCTCGGAGATATGAACGCGAAGATGGGCCGAAGACTTAATGAAGAAGAAGAAGCGCTCGGAAACCATGGCTACGGTGATAGAAATCGGCGCGGACAACTTCTGGTCGACCTCTGCGAAGATTTTCGACTCCGGTCGGTAAACTCCTACTTCAAGAGCCGACCAGGACGCAAATGGACATGGATTTCGCCGAACGGAAGATCCAAGAATTGCATTGACTACATTCTGGCTCCGAGAAGCATCCAGTTCCGAAGTTCAAACGTCCTGGGATCCCACAACGCAGGCTCAGACCACCGGATTCTTCGAGCGACGATCCAACCTCCGACACCGAGGCTCTGGAGAGAAGATCAGCCATCCACGAAGAAGAAGAAGCTGAATCGGGAGCTCTTCAAGATGGCAGTCGCCCTGAACCCGCCGAGGATCAACACGGAATCACCGGACGGATATGCCCAGCTGACCGACTACGTCCATGAAGCCGCTCGGTTTGCAGAAGAAGATGAAGAGAAGAAGAATCGACTCAGCTCAAGAACCACCGATCTCCTGCGACAGAGGTACTTTCCTCGGCAACGCCAAGTCACATGCGGCGACCGGATCGCCCTCACGGAGCTGAACAAGCTGATCCGCCGTGAGGTGCGAAACGATATCAACAAACATCATCGCCGCCTTGTTGAAGAAGCCGTGACGAATGGCAAAGGACTCAGGAAGGTTCGCGGCGAAGTCGCCACCGGGAGAAGACGGATCGTTCAGCTGCGCGACAAAGATGGACATCTTTGCTCGACGAAAACGCAGATCCACGGTGCCGTCAAGGAATTCTACGAAGATCTATACGCCTCAAGTGTCAACATCGAGTACGAAGCCTCCGAAGCGCCAGATGACTGCCCAGAAATCCTCCCGGAAGAAGTAGAAGAAGTGATGAAGAAGATGAGGACCGGAAGATGCCCAGGAATGGACAAGGTTACGGTGGAGATGCTGAAAGTTGTGAAAGACAGTATTCTAAGCCCTCTGACTGGAATCCTGAACTGGTGCCTTCGAAACTGCGAAGTTCCCGAGAAATTGACTGACTCATCGACTATTCTCCTGTTCAAGAAAGGAGACCCGATGCAACTGAAAAACTACAGGCCGATCTCCCTGCTCTCCGCTGTGTATAAAATCCTGACCAAGGTCATTGTCACGCGGATTGAGCGGATTTTGGATACTGAGCAACCTCCAGAACAAGCAGGATTCCGAAGAAACTATTCAACCGTCGATCATCTTCAAGCCATCAATCTACTGTTGGAGAAGACGCGTGAATACCGACTACCACTCTTCATCGCTTTCATCGACTTCGAAAAGGCATTCGACTCCGTGGAAATCAACGCTGTGTGGAACGCGATCAAGCGCCAAGGAGTCCCGGCCGCGATCATCAACCTGCTCCGGAAGATCTACGCAGAAGCCTCGTCCTACGTCCAACTCGGCGAAGAACGGGTGCCGATCAAGATACAGCGAGGAGTCCGCCAGGGCGACACCATAAGTCCGAAGCTTTTCACGGCGACGCTCGAAGACGTCTTCAGAGAACTCGACTGGGATGACTTCGGAATCAACATCAATGGTACGAAGCTCTCCAATCTTCGATTTGCAGACGATATCGCGCTGATCGCCAACACGGAAGAAGAGCTGCAACAGATGGTGCTCGAACTCGACGACGCGTCCCAAAGAAGTGGCTTAAAGATCAACCGGGAGAAGACGAAGATTCTGGCCACAGAGGAAGCGTCGGTATTCCTGAACGGCGAAGAAATTGACCAAGTCGAAGCCTTCATCTACCTTGGGCAAGTCAGGCTGAAGAGAGACCACTCGAAGGAAATCGGCAGAAGAATCCAGAGCGGATGGAACGTATTCAGGCGATACAAGGACTTCCTGACTTCCAGAAGTGTCCTGATGCGATGGAAATGAAGGCTCTTCAACCAGCGCGTTCTCCCCGCCATGCTCTACGGCGCCGAAACTTGGTCGCTCACGAAGACAGCGCGGAAGAAACTCTCGACCGCTCAACGACGGATGGAGAGGAGAATGGTCGGAGTCCGTCTAATAGACAGGAAGAGCAACGAGTGGCTCCGAGGCGTCACGAAGGTGAAGGACATCGACGAAGCCGCAAGAAGACGAAAATGGAACTTCGCCTGGAAGATGGCGAACGGAAACCCGGAAAAGTGGTCCAGTCGACTAGAAGAATGGCGCCCTCCCGTAAAGAGGCCCCCCGGAAGACCACGGACCCGATGGACTGATGATTTTACGAAGAAACTAGGCAGCAGACGATGGCGACACCGAGCGCAAGAAGAAGCCAGGCAGTTGTGGCTAGATTTGGGGTGCGTCAACGTGTAAAATGTTTGATAACGCAAATAAATTCAAAATTCAAAATTCAGAGCAACCCCTGATATAGCTGTTAAAACAGTGAGAAACATTCCAGGATATTTCTTGATATTGCTGTTATCGTGGTCATGCCAGAGCAACCCCTGATGTAGCTGTTAAAACAGTTCGAAACATGCGAGGATATTTCTTGATATTGCTGTTATCGTGGTTTTGCCGGAGCAACCCTACCCCTGATATAGCTGTTAAAACAGTGAGAAACATTCCAGGATATTTCTTGATATTGCTGTTATCGTGGTCTTGTCAGAGCAACCCCTGATATAGCTGTTAAAACAGTTCGAAACATTCGAGGATATTTCTTGATATTTCTTGATATTGCTGTTATCGTGGTCTTGCCAGAGCAACCCCACCCCTGATATAGCTGTTAAAACAGTTCGAAACATTCCAGGATATTTCTTGATATTGCTGTTATCGTGGTCTTGTCAGAGCAACTCCACCCCTGATATAGCTGTTAAAACAGTGAGAAACATTCCAGGATATTTCTTGATATTGCTGTTATCGTGGTCATGCCAGAGCAACCCCTGATATAGCTGTTAAAACAGTTCGAAACATGTGAGGATATTTCTTGATATTGCTGTTATCGTGGTCTTGCCAGAGCAACCCCACCCCTGATATAGCTGTTAAAACAGTGAGAAACATTCCAGGATATTTCTTGATATTGCTGTTATCGTGGTCTTGTCAGAGCAACTCCACCCCTGATATAGCTGTTAAAACAGTGAGAAACATTCCAGGATATTTCTTGATATTGCTGTTATCGTGGTCATGCCAGAGCAACCCCTGATATAGCTATTAAAACAATTCGAAACATTCCAGGATATTTCTTGATATTGCTGTTATCGTGGTCTTGTCAGAGCAACTCCACCCCTGATATAGCTGTTAAAACAGTGAGAAACATTCGAGGATATTTCTTGATATTTCTTGATATTGCTGTTATCGTGGTCATGCCAGAGCAACCCCTGATATAGCTGTTAAAACAGTTCGAAACATTCGAGGATATTTCTTGATATTTCTTGATATTGCTGTTATCGTGGTCTTGCCAAAGCAACCCCTGATATAGCTGTTAAAACAGTTCGAAACATTCGAGGATATTTCTTGATATTTCTTGATATTGCTGTTATCGTGGTCTTGCCAGAGCAACCCCACCCCTGATATAGCTGTTAAAACAGTTCGAAACATGGGAGGATATTTCTTGATATTGCTGTTATCGTGGTCTTGTCAGAGCAACTCCACCCCTGATATAGCTGTTAAAACAGTGAGAAACATTCCAGGATATTTCTTGATATTGCTGTTATCGTGGTCTTGCCAAAGCAACCCCTGATATAGCTGTTAAAACAGTTCGAAACATTCGAGGATATTTCTTGATATTTCTTGATATTGCTGTTATCGTGGTCTTGCCAGAGCAACCCCACCCCTGATATAGCTGTTAAAACAGTTCGAAACATGCGAGGATATTTCTTGATATTGCTGTTATCGTGGTCTTGTCAGAGCAACTCCACCCCTGATATAGCTGTTAAAACAGTGAGAAACATTCCAGGATATTTCTTGATATTGCTGTTATCGTGGTCTTGCCAAAGCAACCCCTGATATAGCTGTTAAAACAGTTCGAAACATTCGAGGATATTTCTTGATATTGCTGTTATCGTGGTCTTGCCAGAGCAACCCCACCCCTGATATAGCTGTTAAAACAGTTCGAAACATGCGAGGATATTTCTTGATATTGCTGTTATCGTGGTCTTGTCAGAGCAACTCCACCCCTGATATAGCTGTTAAAACAGTGAGAAACATTCCAGGATATTTCTTGATATTGCTGTTATCGTGGTCTTGCCAAAGCAACCCCTGATATAGCTGTTAATACAGTGAGAAACATTCCAGGATATTTCTTGATATTGCTGTTATCGTGGTCTTGCCAGAGCAACCCCACCCCTGATATAGCTGTTAAAACAGTTCGAAACATTCGAGGATATTTCTTGATATTTCTTGATATTGCTGTTATCGTGGTCTTGTCAGAGCAACTCCACCCCTGATATAGCTGTTAAAACAGTGAGAAACATTCCAGGATATTTCTTGATATTGCTGTTATCGTGGTCATGCCAGAGCAACCCCTGATATAGCTGTTAAAACAGTTCGAAACATTCGAGGATATTTCTTGATATTTCTTGATATTGCTGTTATCGTGGTCTTGCCAGAGCAACCCCACCCCTGATATAGCTGTTAAAACAGTTCGAAACATTCCAGGATATTTCTTGATATTGCTGTTATCGTGGTCTTGCCAGAGCAACTCCACCCCTGATATAGCTGTTAAAACAGTGAGAAACATTCCAGGATATTTCTTGATATTGCTGTTATCGTGGTCTTGCCAAAGCAACCCCTGATATAGCTGTTAAAACAGTTCGAAACATTCGAGGATATTTCTTGATATTTCTTGATATTGCTGTTATCGTGGTCTTGCCAGAGCAACCCCACCCCTGATATAGCTGTTAAAACAGTTCGAAACATGCGAGGATATTTCTTGATATTGCTGTTATCGTGGTCTTGTCAGAGCAACTCCACCCCTGATATAGCTGTTAAAACAGTGAGAAACATTCCAGGATATTTCTTGATATTGCTGTTATCGTGGTCTTGCCAAAGCAACCCCTGATATAGCTGTTAAAACAGTTCGAAACAGTCGAGGATATTTCTTGATATTTCTTGATATTGCTGTTATCGTGGTCTTGCCAGAGCAACCCCACCCCTGATATAGCTGTTAAAACAGTTCGAAACATTCCAGGATATTTCTTGATATTGCTGTTATCGTGGTCTTGTCAGAGCAACCCCTGATATAGCTGTTAAAACAGTTCGAAACATTCGAGGATATTTCTTGATATTGCTGTTATCATGGTCATGCCAGAGCAACCCCACCCCTGATATAGCTGTTAAAACAGTTCGAAACATTCCAGGATATTTCTTGATATTTCTTGATATTGCTGTTATCGTGGTCATGCCAGAGCAACCCCTGATATAGCTGTTAAAACAGTGAGAAACATTCCAGGATATTTCTTGATATTGCTGTTATTATGGTCATGCCAGAGCAACCCCTGATAGAGCTGTTAAAACAGTTCGAAACATTCGAGGATATTTCTTGATATTGCTGTTATCGTGGTCTTGCCAGAGCAACCCCAACCCTGATATAGCTGTTAAAACAGCGAGAAACATTCCAGGATATTTCTTGATATTGCTGTTATCGTGGTCTTGTCAGAGCAACCCCTGATATAGCTGTTAAAACAGTTCGAAACATTCGAGGATATTTCTTGATATTGTTGTTATCGTGGTCTTGCCAGAGCAACCCCACCCCTGATATAGCTGTTAAAACAGTGAGAAACATTCCAGGATATTTCTTGATATTGCCGTTATCGTGGTCTTGCCAGAGCAACCCCACCCCTGATATAGCTGTTAAAACAGTGAGAAACATTCCAGGATATTTCTTGATATTGCTGTTATCGTGGTCATGCCAGAGCAACCCCTGATATAGCTGTTAAAACAGTTCGAAACATGCGAGGATATTTCTTGATATTGCTGTTATCGTGGTCTTGTCAGAGCAACTCCACCCCTGATATAGCTGTTAAAACAGTGAGAAACATTCCAGGATATTTCTTGATATTGCTGTTATCGTGGTCTTGCCAAAGCAACCCCTGATATAGCTGTTAAAACAGTTCGAAACATTCGAGGATATTTCTTGATATTTCTTGATATTGCTGTTATCGTGGTCTTGCCAGAGCAACCCCAACCCTGATATAGCTGTTAAAACAGCGAGAAACATTCCAGGATATTTCTTGATATTGCTGTTATCGTGGTCTTGCCAGAGCAACCCCACCCCTGATATAGCTGTTAAAACAGTTCGAAACATTCCAGGATGTTTCTTGATATTGCTGTTATCGTGGTCTTGTCAGAGCAACCCCTGATATAGCTGTTAAAACAGTTCGAAACATTCGAGGATATTTCTTGATATTGTTGTTATCGTGGTCTTGCCAGAGCAACCCCACCCCTGATATAGCTGTTAAAACAGTGAGAAACATTCCAGGATATTTCTTGATATTTCTTGATATTGCCGTTATCGTGGTCTTGCCAGAGCAACCCCACCCCTGATATAGCTGTTAAAACAGCGAGAAACATTCCAGGATATTTCTTGATATTGCTGTTATCGTGGTCTTGCCAGAGCAACCCCACCCCTGATATAGCTGTTAAAACAGTTCGAAACATTCCAGGATGTTTCTTGATATTGCTGTTATCGTGGTCTTGCCAGAGCAACCCCACCCCTGATATAGCTGTTAAAACAGTTCGAAACATTCCAGGATGTTTCTTGATATTGCTGTTATCGTGGTCTTGTCAGAGCAACCCCTGATATAGCTGTTAAAACAGTTCGAAACATTCGAGGATATTTCTTGATATTGTTGTTATCGTGGTCTTGCCAGAGCAACCCCACCCCTGATATAGCTGTTAAAACAGTGAGAAACATTCCAGGATATTTCTTGATATTTCTTGATATTGCCGTTATTATGGTCATGCCAGAGCAACCCCTGATAGAGCTGTTAAAACAGTTCGAAACATTCGAGGATATTTCTTGATATTGCTGTTATCGTGGTCTTGCCAGAGCAACCCCAACCCTGATATAGCTGTTAAAACAGCGAGAAACATTCCAGGATATTTCTTGATATTGCTGTTATCGTGGTCTTGTCAGAGCAACCCCTGATATAGCTGTTAAAACAGTTCGAAACATTCGAGGATATTTCTTGATATTGTTGTTATCGTGGTCTTGCCAGAGCAACCCCACCCCTGATATAGCTGTTAAAACAGTGAGAAACATTCCAGGATATTTCTTGATATTTCTTGATATTGCCGTTATCGTGGTCTTGCCAGAGCAACCCCACCCCTGATATAGCTGTTAAAACAGTTCGAAACATTCCAGGATGTTTCTTGATATTGCTGTTATCGTGGTCTTGCCAGAGCAACCCCACCCCTGATATAGCTGTTAAAACAGTTCGAAACATTCCAGGATGTTTCTTGATATTGCTGTTATCGTGGTCTTGTCAGAGCAACCCCTGATATAGCTGTTAAAACAGTTCGAAACATTCGAGGATATTTCTTGATATTGTTGTTATCGTGGTCTTGCCAGAGCAACCCCACCCCTGATATAGCTGTTAAAACAGTGAGAAACATTCCAGGATATTTCTTGATATTTCTTGATATTGCCGTTATTATGGTCATGCCAGAGCAACCCCTGATAGAGCTGTTAAAACAGTTCGAAACATTCGAGGATATTTCTTGATATTGCTGTTATCGTGGTCTTGCCAGAGCAACCCCAACCCTGATATAGCTGTTAAAACAGCGAGAAACATTCCAGGATATTTCTTGATATTGCTGTTATCGTGGTCTTGTCAGAGCAACCCCTGATATAGCTGTTAAAACAGTTCGAAACATTCGAGGATATTTCTTGATATTGTTGTTATCGTGGTCTTGCCAGAGCAACCCCACCCCTGATATAGCTGTTAAAACAGTGAGAAACATTCCAGGATATTTCTTGATATTTCTTGATATTGCCGTTATCGTGGTCTTGCCAGAGCAACCCCACCCCTGATATAGCTGTTAAAACAGTGAGAAACATTCCAGGATATTTCTTGATATTGCTGTTATCGTGGTCATGCCAGAGCAACCCCTGATATAGCTGTTAAAACAGTTCGAAACATGCGAGGATATTTCTTGATATTGCTGTTATCGTGGTCTTGTCAGAGCAACTCCACCCCTGATATAGCTGTTAAAACAGTGAGAAACATTCCAGGATATTTCTTGATATTGCTGTTATCGTGGTCTTGCCAAAGCAACCCCTGATATAGCTGTTAAAACAGTTCGAAACATTCGAGGATATTTCTTGATATTTCTTGATATTGCTGTTATCGTGGTCTTGCCAGAGCAACCCCAACCCTGATATAGCTGTTAAAACAGCGAGAAACATTCCAGGATATTTCTTGATATTGCTGTTATCGTGGTCTTGCCAGAGCAACCCCACCCCTGATATAGCTGTTAAAACAGTTCGAAACATTCCAGGATGTTTCTTGATATTGCTGTTATCGTGGTCTTGTCAGAGCAACCCCTGATATAGCTGTTAAAACAGTTCGAAACATTCGAGGATATTTCTTGATATTGTTGTTATCGTGGTCTTGCCAGAGCAACCCCACCCCTGATATAGCTGTTAAAACAGTGAGAAACATTCCAGGATATTTCTTGATATTTCTTGATATTGCCGTTATCGTGGTCTTGCCAGAGCAACCCCACCCCTGATATAGCTGTTAAAACAGTGAGAAACATTCCAGGATATTTCTTGATATTGCTGTTATCGTGGTCATGCCAGAGCAACCCCTGATATAGCTGTTAAAACAGTTCGAAACATGCGAGGATATTTCTTGATATTGCTGTTATCGTGGTCTTGTCAGAGCAACCCCTGATATAGCTGTTAAAACAGTTCGAAACATTCGAGGATATTTCTTGATATTGTTGTTATCGTGGTCTTGCCAGAGCAACCCCACCCCTGATATAGCTGTTAAAACAGTGAGAAACATTCCAGGATATTTCTTGATATTTCTTGATATTGCCGTTATTATGGTCATGCCAGAGCAACCCCTGATAGAGCTGTTAAAACAGTTCGAAACATTCGAGGATATTTCTTGATATTGCTGTTATCGTGGTCTTGCCAGAGCAACCCCAACCCTGATATAGCTGTTAAAACAGCGAGAAACATTCCAGGATATTTCTTGATATTGCTGTTATCGTGGTCTTGTCAGAGCAACCCCTGATATAGCTGTTAAAACAGTTCGAAACATTCGAGGATATTTCTTGATATTGTTGTTATCGTGGTCTTGCCAGAGCAACCCCACCCCTGATATAGCTGTTAAAACAGTGAGAAACATTCCAGGATATTTCTTGATATTTCTTGATATTGCCGTTATCGTGGTCTTGCCAGAGCAACCCCACCCCTGATATAGCTGTTAAAACAGTGAGAAACATTCCAGGATATTTCTTGATATTGCTGTTATCGTGGTCATGCCAGAGCAACCCCTGATATAGCTGTTAAAACAGTTCGAAACATGCGAGGATATTTCTTGATATTGCTGTTATCGTGGTCTTGTCAGAGCAACTCCACCCCTGATATAGCTGTTAAAACAGTGAGAAACATTCCAGGATATTTCTTGATATTGCTGTTATCGTGGTCTTGCCAAAGCAACCCCTGATATAGCTGTTAAAACAGTTCGAAACATTCGAGGATATTTCTTGATATTTCTTGATATTGCTGTTATCGTGGTCTTGCCAGAGCAACCCCAACCCTGATATAGCTGTTAAAACAGCGAGAAACATTCCAGGATATTTCTTGATATTGCTGTTATCGTGGTCTTGCCAGAGCAACCCCACCCCTGATATAGCTGTTAAAACAGTTCGAAACATTCCAGGATGTTTCTTGATATTGCTGTTATCGTGGTCTTGTCAGAGCAACCCCTGATATAGCTGTTAAAACAGTTCGAAACATTCGAGGATATTTCTTGATATTGTTGTTATCGTGGTCTTGCCAGAGCAACCCCACCCCTGATATAGCTGTTAAAACAGTGAGAAACATTCCAGGATATTTCTTGATATTTCTTGATATTGCCGTTATCGTGGTCTTGCCAGAGCAACCCCACCCCTGATATAGCTGTTAAAACAGTGAGAAACATTCCAGGATATTTCTTGATATTGCTGTTATCGTGGTCATGCCAGAGCAACCCCTGATATAGCTGTTAAAACAGTTCGAAACATGCGAGGATATTTCTTGATATTGCTGTTATCGTGGTCTTGTCAGAGCAACTCCACCCCTGATATAGCTGTTAAAACAGTGAGAAACATTCCAGGATATTTCTTGATATTGCTGTTATCGTGGTCTTGCCAAAGCAACCCCTGATATAGCTGTTAAAACGGTTCGAAACATTCGAGGATATTTCTTGATATTTCTTGATATTGCTGTTCTCGTGGTCTCGCCAGAGCAACCCCACCCCTGATATAGCTGTTAAAACAGTTCGAAACATTCCAGGATATTTCTTGATATTGCTGTTATCGTGGTCTTGTCAGAGCAACCCCTGATATAGCTGTTAAAACAGTTCGAAACATTCGATGATATTTCTTGATATTGCTGTTATCGTGGTCTTGCCAGAGCAACCCCTGATATAGCTGTTAAAACAGTTCGAAACATTCGAGGATATTTCTTGATATTTCTTGATATTGCTGTTATCGTGGTCTTGCCAGAGCAACCCCACCCCTGATATAGCTGTTAAAACAGTTCGTAACATTCCAGGATATTTCTTGATATTTCTTGATATTGCTGTTATTATGGTCATGCCAGAGCAACCCCTGATATAGCTGTTAAAACAGTTCGAAACATTCGAGGATATTTCTTGATATTGCTGTTATCGTGGTCTTGCCAGAGCAACCCCAACCCTGATATAGCTGTTAAAACAGCGAGAAACATTCCAGGATATTTCTTGATATTGCTGTTATCGTGGTCTTGCCAGAGCAACCCCACCCCTGATATAGCTGTTAAAACAGTTCGAAACATTCCAGGATATTTCTTGATATTGCTGTTATCGTGGTCCTGTCAGAGCAACCCCTGATATAGCTGTTAAAACAGTTCGAAACATTCGAGGATATTTCTTGATATTGCTGTTATCGTGGTCTTGCCAGAGCAACCCCTGATATAGCTGTTAAAACTGTTCGAAACATTCGAGGATATTTCTTGATATTTCTTGATATTGCTGTTATCGTGGTCTTGCCAGAGCAACCCCACCCCTGATATAGCTGTTAAAACAGTTCGAAACATTCCAGGATATTTCTTGATATTGCTGTTATCGTGGTCATGCCAGAGCAACCCCTGATATAGCTGTTAAAACAGTTCGAAACATTCGAGGATATTTCTTGATATTGCTGTTATCGTGGTCTTGCCGGAGCAACCCCAACCCTGATATAGCTGTTAAAACAGCGAGAAACATTCCAGGATATTTCTTGATATTGCTGTTATCGTGGTCTTGCCAGAGCAACCCCACCCCTGATATAGCTGTTAAAACAGTTCGAAACATTCCAGGATATTTCTTGATATTGCTGTTATCGTGGTCTTGTCAGAGCAACCCCTGATATAGCTGTTAAAACAGTTCGAAACATTCGAGGATATTTCTTGATATTGCTGTTATCGTGGTCTTGCCAGAGCAACCCCTGATATAGCTGTTAAAACAGTTCGAAACATTCGAGGATACATAACAACATAACATTTATTCCGTATCATTGATTTACATCAAGCGGATCCCATTATGTTCAACCATTGGCGCAGTGTCGTTCTTCTCGCTTGGTTCTGCCACGCTTGTGTCCTCAGCGTTTTTCGGATGTCGTCTCGCCATCTTGTTCTGGGTCGTCCGAGTGGTCTCGAAACGATTGGCCTCCAGTCAGTCAGGCGTTTCGACCACTTTTCTTCGTCTTCATTTGCGAGTTTCCACGCGTATTTCATCTTTCTCTTCTTTGCAGATTCCGCTACGTCAGATATCTTCGTCACTCCGCGCAGCCAATCGTTCGTCTTCTTGTCTACGAGACGAACGCCGACCATTCGCCGCTCCATCTTCCGCTGTGCGGTCGCAAGCCTCTTGCAGGCGGACTTCGTCAGCGCCCACGTCTCCGCTCCGTACAGCATCGCTGGAAGGACGCACATGTTGAACAGGCGCCGCTTCCATCTCATCTCGACGGTCGGATTGGTAAGGAACTGCTTGTACTGTTTGAAAACATTCCATCCACTGCAGATTCTTCGGCTCATTTCTTTTCCATGGTCGCGAACAAGCCGGACTTCTTGACCCAAGTAGACGAAGGATTCCACACGTTCTACTTCACTTCCGTTCAGCAGGATCGACGTAGGTTCCGTTGACATCAGCTTGGTTTTATTTGCGTTTATCTTCAGTCCAACTCGCTGCGATACTTCGTTCAATTCATCCATCATCTTCTGGAGATCTTCGGCCGTTTCTGCGATGAGTGCTATGTCGTCGGCGAACCGTAAGTTTGATAGACGGCTTCCGTTGATGTTTATACCGACTTCTTCCCATTGCAGGTGCCGGAAGACATGTTCCAGTGTTGCAGTAAACAGTTTGGGGCTGATTGTGTCGCCTTGTCGTACTCCGCGTCTGATTTCAATTGGCACAGGTTCGTCGTTGATGTTCACCAGCGACGTGGCTTCTTGATATATCTTTTGCAGGAGCTTGGTAATCTGCCCCGGAACTCCTTGCTGCTGCACTGCGCTCCAAACTGCATTCAGCTCTACAGTGTCGAAAGCCTTTTCGTAATCCACGAAGACGATGAAGAGCGGGAGTCGGTATTCTCGCGAACGTTCTACTAGCTGATTGATTGCTTGTAGGTGGTCGATCGTCGAGAAGTTCTTCCGGAAGCCCGCCTGTTCCACTGGTTGCGCCGCATCCAGTATCCTTTCAATCCGCTTGGTAAGCACTTTTGTGAGTAGCTTGTAGATTGCGGAGAGAAGTGAGATCGGCCGGTAATTCTTGAGTTCCAGTGGATCACCTTTCTTGTGGAGCAGAATCGTCGACGAGTCGGCCATCTTCTGCGGGATCGAACAAGTTCGAAGGCACATGTTGAAGAGCTTCGTTAACCACGGTAACAGCACATGACTTCCTGTTTTCAACATTTCGACCGTAATCTTGTCGATTCCAGGAGCCGTTCCATTTCGCATCGTCTTCAAGGCTTCTTCAACCTCAGTGGTCAGCAGATCCGGACATTCTTCTTGCGTCTCGCGTTCTTCGTATTGTACGTCAACTGTGGAAGCATATAGCGATTCGTAGAATGCTTTTACTGTCCGTTTCAGTTGCGTTGTCGTCGAACACAAGTTGCCGTCGGCGTCACGGAGTCTTGTTAACCTTCTTCTTCCGACTGCAGCTTCTCTTCTCACATGTCGCAGTCCTCGGTTCCTTCGAATCGCTTCTTCGACAAGCCTTTGGTGGTGTTTTACGAGATCTTTCCTTATCTCCCGCCGAATCAGTTTGTTGAGTTCGGTAAGGGCGATCCGTTCTGCGGCTGTTGATCTGCGATATTTCAGGTGACGACGTTGTGCGAAGAGTCGCTTCGTTTCTTCTGATAGTCGCGGCGACTTCTCTTCTGGTTCCCGGGCGAATTCTGCGGCAGATTCGAGGATATTTCTTGATATTTCTTGATATTGCTGTTATCGTGGTCTTGCCAGAGCAACCCCACCCCTGATATAGCTGTTAAAACAGTTCGAAACATTCGAGGATATTTCTTGATATTTCTTGATATTGCTGTTATCGTGGTCTTGCCAGAGCAACCCCACCCCTGATATAGCTGTTAAAACAGTTCGAAACATTCCAGGATATTTCTTGATATTTCTTGATATTGCTGTTATCGTGGTCATGCCAGAGCAACCCCTGATATAGCTGTTAAAACAGTGAGAAACATTCCAGGATATTTCTTGATATTGCTGTTATTATGGTCATGCCAGAGCAACCCCTGATATAGCTGTTAAAACAGTTCGAAACATTCGAGGATATTTCTTGATATTGCTGTTATCGTGGTCTTGCCAGAGCAACCCCAACCCTGATATAGCTGTTAAAACAGCGAGAAACATTCCAGGATATTTCTTGATATTGCTGTTATCGTGGTCTTGCCAGAGCAACCCCACCCCTGATATAGCTGTTAAAACAGTTCGAAACATTCCAGGATATTTCTTGATATTGCTGTTATCGTGGTCTTGTCAGAGCAACCCCTGATATAGCTGTTAAAACAGTTCGAAACATTCGAGGATATTTCTTGATATTGCTGTTATCGTGGTCTTGCCAAAGCAACCCCTGATATAGCTGTTAAAACAGTTCGAAACATTCGAGGATATTTCTTGATATTTCTTGATATTGCTGTTATCGTGGTCTTGCCAGAGCAACCCCACCCCTGATATAGCTGTTAAAACAGTTCGAAACATTCCAGGATATTTCTTAATATTGCTGTTATCGTGGTCTTGCCAGAGCAACCCCTGATATAGCTGTTAAAACAGTTCGAAACATTCGAGGATATTTCTTGATATTGCTGTTATCGTGGTCTTGCCAGAGCAACCCCAACCCTGATATAGCTGTTAAAACAGTGAGAAACATTCCAGGATATTTCTTGATATTGCTGTTATCGTGGTCTTGTCAGAGAAACCCCTGATATAGCTGTTAAAACAGTTCGAAACATTCGAGGATATTTCTTGATATTGCTGTTATCGTGGTCTTGCCAGAGCAACCCCAACCCTGATATAGCTGTTAAAACAGTTCGAAACATTCCAGGATATTTCTTGATATTGCTGTTATCGTGTTCTTGCCAGAGCAACCCCTGCTATAGCTGTTAAAACAGTTCGAAACATTCGAGGATATTTCTTGATATTGCTGTTATCGTGGTCTTGCCAGAGCAACCCCAACCCTGATATAGCTGTTAAAACAGTTCGAAACATTCCAGGATATTTCTTGATATTGCTGTTATCGTGGTCTTGTCAGAGCAACCCCTGATATAGCTGTTAAAACAGTTCGAAACATTCGAGGATATTTCTTGATATTGCTGTTATCGTGGTCTTGCCAGAGCAACCCTGATATAGTGTTAAAAAAGTGAAATCGAGGATATTTCTTGATATTTCTTGATATTGCTGTTATCGTGGTCTTGCCAGAGCAACCCCTGATATAGCTGTTAAAACAGTGAGAAACATTCCAGGATATTTCTTGATATTGTGTTATTATGGTATGCAGAGCAACCCTTGATTTTTCAGTGTTTGGCCGGCCCCCCCCTGATAAAAAAATTAATTTCTGATATTTCTTGATATTGCTGTTATCGTGGTCTTGCCAGAGCAACCCCCCCCTGATATAGCTGTTAAAACAGGAGAAACATTCGTGATATTTCTTGATATTGCTGTTATCGTGGTCTTGCCAGAGCAACCCCCCTGATATAGCTGTTAAAACAGTGAGAAACATTCCAGGATATTTCTTGATATTGCTGTTATTGTGGTCTTGCCAGAGCAACCCCTGATATAGCTGTTAAAACAGTTCGAAACATTCGAGGATATTTCTTGATATTGCTGTTATCGTGGTCTTGCCAGAGCAACCGCAACCCTGATATAGCTGTTAAAACAGTAAACATGGATTTTTTGTAGTGTTAAAACAGTGCGAAACATTCCAGGATATTTCTTGATATTGCTGTTATCGTGGTCTTGCCAGAGCAACCCCGTAAAAGTTCGAAACCCCTGATATAGCTGTTAAAACAGCGAGAAACATTCCAGGATATTTCTTGATATTGCTGTTATCGTGGTCTTGCCAGAGCAACCCCAACCCTGATATAGCTGTTAAAACAGTTCGAAACATTCCAGGATATTTCTTGATATTGCTGTTATCGTGGTCTTGTCAGAGCAACCCCTGATATAGCTGTTAAAACAGTTCGAAACATTCGAGGATATTTCTTGATATTGCTGTTATCGTGGTCTTGCCAGAGCAACCCCACCCCTGATATAGCTGTTAAAACAGTGAGAAACATTCCAGGATATTTCTTGATATTTCTTGATATTGCCGTTATCGTGGTCTTGCCAGAGCAACCCCACCCCTGATATAGCTGTTAAAACAGTTCGAAACATGCGACGATATTTCTTGATATTGCTGTTATCGTGGTCTTGTCAGAGCAACTCCACCCCTGATATAGCTGTTAAAACAGTGAGAAACATTCCAGGATATTTCTTGATATTGCTGTTATCGTGGTCTTGCCAAAGCAACCCCTGATATAGCTGTTAAAACAGTTCGAAACATTCGAGGATATTTCTTGATATTGCTGTTATCGTGGTCTTGCCAGAGCAACCCCTGATATAGCTGTTAAAACAGTTCGAAACATTCGAGGATATTTCTTGATATTGCTGTTATCGTGGTCTTGCCAGAGCAACCCCAACCCTGATATAGCTGTTAAAACAGTTCGAAACATTCCAGGATATTTCTTGATATTGCTGTTATCGTGGTCTTGTCAGAGCAACCCCTGATATAGCTGTTAAAACAGTTCGAAACATTCGAGGATATTTCTTGATATTGCTGTTATCGTGGTCTTGCCAGAGCAACCCCAACCCTGATATAGCTGTTAAAACAGCGAGAAACATTCCAGGATATTTCTTGATATTGCTGTTATCGTGGTCTTGCCAGAGCAACCCCACCCCTGATATAGCTGTTAAAACAGTTCGAAACATTCCAGGATATTTCTTGATATTGCTGTTATCGTGGTCTTGTCAGAGCAACCCCTGATATAGCTGTTAAAACAGTTCGAAACATTCGAGGATATTTCTTGATATTGCTGTTATCGTGGTCTTGCCAGAGCAACCCCACCCCTGATATAGCTGTTAAAACAGTGAGAAACATTCCAGGATATTTCTTGATATTTCTTGATATTGCCGTTATCGTGGTCTTGCCAGAGCAACCCCACCCCTGATATAGCTGTTAAAACAGTTCGAAACATGCGACGATATTTCTTGATATTGCTGTTATCGTGGTCTTGTCAGAGCAACTCCACCCCTGATATAGCTGTTAAAACAGTGAGAAACATTCCAGGATATTTCTTGATATTGCTGTTATCGTGGTCTTGCCAAAGCAACCCCTGATATAGCTGTTAAAACAGTTCGAAACATTCGAGGATATTTCTTGATATTTCTTGATATTGCTGTTATCGTGGTCTTGCCAGAGCAACCCCACCCCTGATATAGCTGTTAAAACAGTTCGAAACATTCCAGGATATTTCTTAATATTGCTGTTATCGTGGTCTTGCCAGAGCAACCCCTGATATAGCTGTTAAAACAGTTCGAAACATTCGAGGATATTTCTTGATATTGCTGTTATCGTGGTCTTGCCAGAGCAACCCCAACCCTGATATAGCTGTTAAAACAGTGAGAAACATTCCAGGATATTTCTTGATATTGCTGTTATCGTGGTCTTGTCAGAGAAACCCCTGATATAGCTGTTAAAACAGTTCGAAACATTCGAGGATATTTCTTGATATTGCAGTTATCGTGTTCTTGCCAGAGCAACCCCTGCTATAGCTGTTAAAACAGTTCGAAACATTCGAGGATATTTCTTGATATTGCTGTTATCGTGGTCTTGCCAGAGCAACCCCAACCCTGATATAGCTGTTAAAACAGTTCGAAACATTCCAGGATATTTCTTGATATTGCTGTTATCGTGGTCTTGTCAGAGCAACCCCTGATATAGCTGTTAAAACAGTTCGAAACATTCGAGGATATTTCTTGATATTGCTGTTATCGTGGTCTTGCCAGAGCAACCCCTGATATAGCTGTTAAAACAGTTCGAAACATTCGAGGATATTTCTTGATATTTCTTGATATTGCTGTTATCGTGGTCTTGCCAGAGCAACCCCTGATATAGCTGTTAAAACAGTGAGAAACATTCCAGGATATTTCTTGATATTGCTGTTATTATGGTCATGCCAGAGCAACCCCTGATATAGCTGTTAAAACAGTTCGAAACATTCGAGGATATTTCTTGATATTGCTGTTATCGTGGTCTTGCCAGAGCAACCCCAACCCTGATATAGCTGTTAAAACAGCGAGAAACATTCCAGGATATTTCTTGATATTGCTGTTATCGTGGTCTTGCCAGAGCAACCCCACCCCTGATATAGCTGTTAAAACAGTTCGAAACATTCCAGGATATTTCTTGATATTGCTGTTATCGTGGTCTTGTCAGAGCAACCCCTGATATAGCTGTTAAAACAGTTCGAAACATTCGAGGATATTTCTTGATATTGCTGTTATCGTGGTCTTGCCAGAGCAACCCCTGATATAGCTGTTAAAACAGTTCGAAACATTCGAGGATATTTCTTGATATTTCTTGATATTGCTGTTATCGTGGTCTTGCCAGAGCAACCCCTGATATAGCTGTTAAAACAGTGAGAAACATTCCAGGATATTTCTTGATATTGCTGTTATTATGGTCATGCCAGAGCAACCCCTGATATAGCTGTTAAAACAGTTCGAAACATTCGAGGATATTTCTTGATATTGCTGTTATCGTGGTCTTGCCAGAGCAACCCCAACCCTGATATAGCTGTTAAAACAGCGAGAAACATTCCAGGATATTTCTTGATATTGCTGTTATCGTGGTCTTGCCAGAGCAACCCCACCCCTGATATAGCTGTTAAAACAGTTCGAAACATTCCAGGATATTTCTTGATATTG
Source organism: Steinernema hermaphroditum (assembly GCA_030435675.1). NCBI lineage: Eukaryota > Metazoa > Nematoda > Chromadorea > Rhabditida > Steinernematidae > Steinernema > Steinernema hermaphroditum. The sequence goes on from CM059622.1 coordinate 9,986,126, forward strand.
CTGTTATCGTGGTCTTGTCAGAGCAACCCCAACCCTGATATAGCTGTTAAAACAGTTCGAAACATTCGAGGATATTTCTTGATATTGTTGTTATCGTGGTCTTGCCAGAGCAACCCCACCCCTGATATAGCTGTTAAAACAGTGAGAAACATTCCAGGATATTTCTTGATATTTCTTGATATTGCCGTTATCGTGGTCTTGCCAGAGCAACCCCACCCCTGATATAGCTGTTAAAACAGTTCGAAACATGCGACGATATTTCTTGATATTGCTGTTATCGTGGTCTTGTCAGAGCAACTCCACCCCTGATATAGCTGTTAAAACAGTGAGAAACATTCCAGGATATTTCTTGATATTGCTGTTATCGTGGTCTTGCCAAAGCAACCCCTGATATAGCTGTTAAAACAGTTCGAAACATTCGAGGATATTTCTTGATATTTCTTGATATTGCTGTTATCGTGGTCTTGCCAGAGCAACACCACCCCTGATATAGCTGTTAAAACAGTTCGAAACATTCCAGGATATTTCTTAATATTGCTGTTATCGTGGTCTTGCCAGAGCAACCCCTGATATAGCTGTTAAAACAGTTCGAAACATTCGAGGATATTTCTTGATATTGCTGTTATCGTGGTCTTGCCAGAGCAACCCCTGATATAGCTGTTAAAACAGTTCGAAACATTCGAGGATATTTCTTGATATTGCTGTTATCGTGGTCTTGCCAGAGCAACCCCAACCCTGATATAGCTGTTAAAACAGTTCGAAACATTCCAGGATATTTCTTGATATTGCTGTTATCGTGGTCTTGTCAGAGCAACCCCTGATATAGCTGTTAAAACAGTTCGAAACATTCGAGGATATTTCTTGATATTGCTGTTATCGTGGTCTTGCCAGAGCAACCCCAACCCTGATATAGCTGTTAAAACAGTGAGAAACATTCCAGGATATTTCTTGATATTGCTGTTATCGTGGTCTTGTCAGAGAAACCCCTGATATAGCTGTTAAAACAGTTCGAAACATTCGAGGATATTTCTTGATATTGCAGTTATCGTGTTCTTGCCAGAGCAACCCCTGCTATAGCTGTTAAAACAGTTCGAAACATTCGAGGATATTTCTTGATATTGCTGTTATCGTGGTCTTGCCAGAGCAACCCCAACCCTGATATAGCTGTTAAAACAGTGAGAAACATTCCAGGATATTTCTTGATATTGCTGTTATCGTGGTCTTGCCAGAGCAACCCCACCCCTGATATAGCTGTTAAAACAGTGAGAAACATTCCAGGATATTTCTTGATATTGCTGTTATCGTGGTCTTGCCAAAGCAACCCCTGATATAGCTGTTAAAACAGTTCGAAACATTCGAGGATATTTCTTGATATTTCTTGATATTGCTGTTATCGTGGTCTTGCCAGAGCAACCCCACCCCTGATATAGCTGTTAAAACAGTTCGAAACATTCCAGGATATTTCTTAATATTGCTGTTATCGTGGTCTTGCCAGAGCAACCCCACCCCTGATATAGCTGTTAAAACAGTTCGAAACATTCGAGGATATTTCTTGATATTGCTGTTATCGTGGTCTTGCCAGAGCAACCCCACCCCTGATATAGCTGTTAAAACAGTTCGAAACATTCGAGGATATTTCTTGATATTGCTGTTATCGTGGTCTTGCCAGAGCAACCCCACCCCTGATATAGCTGTTAAAACAGTTCGAAACATTCCAGGATATTTCTTAATATTGCTGTTATCGTGGTCTTGCCAGAGCAACCCCACCCCTGATATAGCTGTTAAAACAGTTCGAAACATTCGAGGATATTTCTTGATATTGCTGTTATCGTGGTCTTGCCAGAGCAACCCCAACCCTGATATAGCTGTTAAAACAGTGAGAAACATTCCAGGATATTTCTTGATATTGCTGTTATCGTGGTCTTGTCAGAGAAACCCCTGATATAGCTATTAAAACAGTTCGAAACATTCGAGGATATTTCTTGATATTGCTGTTATCGTGGTCTTGCCAGAGCAACCCCTGATATAGCTATTAAAACAGTTCGAAACATTCGAGGATATTTCTTGATATTGCTGTTATCGTGGTCTTGCCAGAGCAACCCCACCCCTGAAATAGCTGTTAAAACAGTGAGAAACATTCCAGGATATTTCTTGATATTGCTGTCAGAGCAACCCCTGATATAGCTGTTAAAACAGTTCGAAACATGCGAGGATATTTCTTGATATTGCTGTTATCGTGGTCTTGCCAGAGCAACCCCTGATATAGCTGTTAAAACAGTTCGAAACATTCGAGGATATTTCTTGATATTGCTGTTATCGTGGTCTTGCCAGAGCAACCCCACCCCTGACATAGCTGTTAAAACAGTTCGAAACATTCCAGGATATTTCTTGATATTGCTGTTATCGTGGTCTTGCCAGAGCAACCCTTATATAGCTGTTAAAACAGTGAGAAACATTCCAGGATATTTCTTGATATTGCTGTCAGAGCAACCCCTGATATAGCTGTTAAAACAGTTCACAACATTCGAGGATATTTCTTGATATTTCTTGATATTGCTGTTATCGTGGTCATGCCAGAGCAACCCCTGATATAGCTGTTAAAACAGTGAGAAACATTCCAGGATATTTCTTGATATTGCTGTTATTATGGTCATGCCAGAGCAACCCCTGATATAGCTGTTAAAACAGTTCGAAACATTCGAGGATATTTCTTGATATTGCTGTTATCATGGTCTTGCCAGAGCAACCCCAACCCTGATATAGCTGTTAAAACAGTGAGAAACATTCCAGGATATTTCTTGATATTGCTGTTATCGTGGTCTTGCCAGAGCAACCCCACCCCTGATATAGCTGTTAAAACAGTGAGAAACATTCCAGGATATTTCTTGATATTGCTGTTATCGTGGTCTTGCCAAAGCAACCCCTGATATAGCTGTTAAAACAGTTCGAAACATTCGAGGATATTTCTTGATATTTCTTGATATTGCTGTTATCGTGGTCTTGCCAGAGCAACCCCACCCCTGATATAGCTGTTAAAACAGTTCGAAACATTCCAGGATATTTCTTAATATTGCTGTTATCGTGGTCTTGCCAGAGCAACCCCTGATATAGCTGTTAAAACAGTTCGAAACATTCGAGGATATTTCTTGATATTGCTGTTATCGTGGTCTTGCCAGAGCAACCCCAACCCTGATATAGCTGTTAAAACAGTGAGAAACATTCCAGGATATTTCTTGATATTGCTGTTATCGTGGTCTTGTCAGAGAAACCCCTGATATAGCTATTAAAACAGTTCGAAACATTCGAGGATATTTCTTGATATTGCTGTTATCGTGGTCTTGCCAGAGCAACCCCACCCCTGAAATAGCTGTTAAAACAGTGAGAAACATTCCAGGATATTTCTTGATATTGCTGTCAGAGCAACCCCTGATATAGCTGTTAAAACAGTTCGAAACATGCGAGGATATTTCTTGATATTGCTGTTATCGTGGTCTTGCCAGAGCAACCCCTGATATAGCTGTTAAAACAGTTCGAAACATTCGAGGATATTTCTTGATATTGCTGTTATCGTGGTCTTGCCAGAGCAACCCCACCCCTGACATAGCTGTTAAAACAGTTCGAAACATTCCAGGATATTTCTTGATATTGCTGTTATCGTGGTCTTGCCAGAGCAACCCTTATATAGCTGTTAAAACAGTGAGAAACATTCCAGGATATTTCTTGATATTGCTGTCAGAGCAACCCCTGATATAGCTGTTAAAACAGTTCACAACATTCGAGGATATTTCTTGATATTTCTTGATATTGCTGTTATCGTGGTCATGCCAGAGCAACCCCTGATATAGCTGTTAAAACAGTGAGAAACATTCCAGGATATTTCTTGATATTGCTGTTATTATGGTCATGCCAGAGCAACCCCTGATATAGCTGTTAAAACAGTTCGAAACATTCGAGGATATTTCTTGATATTGCTGTTATCATGGTCTTGCCAGAGCAACCCCAACCCTGATATAGCTGTTAAAACAGTGAGAAACATTCCAGGATATTTCTTGATATTGCTGTTATCGTGGTCTTGCCAGAGCAACCCCACCCCTGATATAGCTGTTAAAACAGTTCGAAACATTCAAGGATATTTCTTGATATTGCTGTTATCGTGGTCTTGTCAGAGCAACCCCTGATATAGCTGTTAAAACAGTTCGAAACATGCGAGGATATTTCTTGATATTGCTGTTATCGTGGCCTTGCCAGAGCAACCCCACCCCTGATATAGCTGTTAAAACAGTTCGAAACATTCCAGGATATTTCTTGATATTGCTGTCAGAGCAACCCCTGATATAGCTGTTAAAACAGTTCGAAACATGCGAGGATATTTCTTGATATTGCTGTTATCGTGGTCTTGCCAGAGCAACCCCACCCCTGACATAGCTGTTAAAACAGTTCGAAACATTCCAGGATATTTCTTGATATTGCTGTTATCGTGGTCTTGTCAGAGCAACCCCTGATATAGCTGTTAAAACAGTTCAAAACATTCGAGGATTTTTCTTGATATTGCTGTTATCGTGGTCTTGCCAGAGCAACCCCTGATATAGCTGTTAAAACAGTTCGAAACATTCGAGGATATTTCTTGATATTTCTTGATATTGCTGTTATCGCGGTCTTGCCAGAGCAACCCCACCCCTGATATAGCTGTTAAAACAGTTCGAAACATTCGAGGATATTTCTTGATATTTCTTGATATTGCTGTTATCGTGGTCTTGCCAGAGCAACCCCACCCCTGATATAGCTGTTAAAACAGTTCGAAACATTCCAGGATATTTCTTGATATTGCTGTTATCGTGGTCTTGCCAGAGCAACCCCAACCCTGATATAGCTGTTAAAACAGTGAGAAACATTCCAGGATATTTCTTGATATTGCTGTCAGAGCAACCCCTGATATAGCTGTTAAAACAGTTCACAACATTCGAGGATATTTCTTGATATTTCTTGATATTGCTGTTATCGTGGTCTTGCCAGAGCAACCCCACCCCTGATATAGCTGTTAAAACAGTTCGAAACATTCCAGGATATTTCTTGATATTGCTGTTATCGTGGTCTTGCCAGAGCAACCCCTGATATAGCTGTTAAAACAGTTCGAAACATTCGAGGATATTTCTTGATATTGCTGTTATCGAGGTCTTGCCAGAGCAACCCCACCCCTGATATAGCTGTTAAAACAGTTCGAAACATTCCAGGATATTTCTTGATATTGCTGTTATCGTGGTCTTGTCAGAGCAACCCCTGATAATGTCTTTCATTTGTGTCCCCAACGATCGGTCGGGTCGTCCACTCGCTCTCTCTCTGAGGCTGTCTGAGCCGAATGAGTTGAGTGAGAGGTCGTTCTCGATCGTCATTGCGGACGCAATGATCACCCCGGCTCCCAGAAGGCCTGGAACACCAGGAAGCCGTAGTTCCACCGTCTTGCCAAGAAGACCGTCACAACCGCCCGACTCCACCCGCGCCGCCAGAGAAGCCGAAGAAGCGTTGCAACTCCGACGTCTGCGCTGCCAGCTGAAGATGGGATCCCGCTCCGTCCGCTGCGACTTGATTCAAGCTCTTCGCCACTTCAACGCCTGCGCACACTAATGGGACCACTGATCGTTCTTCTCGGATGCCATCTCCAGCCGGAGCCAGAGGAAAATCAGCGACAATACGGTGTGATTAGTGCCTTTTTGTGCATATATGACGTCTCGCAAGGTGTAAGCCTTCGATACGAGAAGATAAACTGGTAAACTCGTGGTCTTGCCAGAGCAACCCCTTATATAGCTGTTAAAACAGTTCGAAACATTCGAGGATATTTCTTGATATTTCTTGATATTGCTGTTATCGTGGTCTTGCCAGAGCAACCCCACCCCTGATATAGCTGTTAAAACAGTTCGAAACATTCGAGGATATTTCTTGATATTGCTGTTATCGTGGTCTTGCCAGAGCAACCCCACCCCTGAAATAGCTGTTAAAACAGTGAGAAACATTCCAGGATATTTCTTGATATTTCTTGATATTGCTGTTATCGTGGTCTTGCCAGAGCAACCCCACCCCTGATATAGCTGTTAAAACAGTTCGAAACATTCGAGGATATTTCTTGATATTGCTGTTATCGTGGTCTTGCCAGAGCAACCCCACCCCTGAAATAGCTGTTAAAACAGTGAGAAACATTCCAGGATATTTCTTGATATTGCTGTCAGAGCAACCCCTGATATAGCTGTTAAAACAGTTCGAAACATGCGAGGATATTTCTTGATATTGCTGTTATCGTGGTCTTGCCAGAGCAACCCCTGATATAGCTGTTAAAACAGTTCGAAACATTCGAGGATATTTCTTGATATTTCTTGATATTGCTGTTATCGTGGTCTTGCCAGAGCAACCCCACGCCTGACATAGCTGTTAAAACAGTTCGAAACATTCCAGGATATTTCTTGATATTGCTGTTATCGTGGTCTTGCCAGAGCAACCCCACCCCTGACATAGCTGTTAAAACAGTGAGAAACATTCCAGGATATTTCTTGATATTGCTGTCAGAGCAACCCCTGATATAGCTGTTAAAACAGTTCACAACATTCGAGGATATTTCTTGATATTTCTTGATATTGCTGTTATCGTGGTCATGCCAGAGCAACCCCTGATATAGCTGTTAAAACAGTGAGAAACATTCCAGAATATTTCTTGATATTGCTGTTATTATGGTCTTGCCAGAGCAACCCCAACCCTGATATAGCTGTTAAAACAGTGAGAAACATTCCAGGATATTTCTTGATATTGCTGTTATCGTGGTCTTGCCAGAGCAACCCCACCCCTGATATAGCTGTTAAAACAGTGAGAAACATTCCAGGATATTTCTTGATATTGCTGTTATCGTGGTCTTGTCAGAGCAACCCCTGATATAGCTGTTAAAACAGTTCGAAACATTCGAGGATATTTCTTGATATTGCTGTTATCGTGGCCTTGCCAGAGCAACCCCACCCCTGATATAGCTGTTAAAACAGTTCGAAACATTCCAGGATATTTCTTGATATTGCTGTCAGAGCAACCCCTGATATAGCTGTTAAAACAGTTCGAAACATGCGAGGATATTTCTTGATATTGCTGTTATCGTGGTCTTGCCAGAGCAACCCCTGATATAGCTGTTAAAACAGTTCGAAACATTCCAGGATATTTCTTGATATTTGAAACGGCGGCTGTCCGCTGCCAAAGGTGGTTCACTAAAAAGATCTAAGAGTTGCTCGCCAAACCGACCTGTGCGATTATTCCAAATTGAACCGCAATAGATCGTGCCACGCGGTACAAAACGATCCGTAAATCCGTCGCAAGTTGTGTCAGCCAAAACAACTGCGATTCCGTTGATACACTAGCTCTTCAAGCTCGCAGGGACCCGGATGTCACTGCTTATTGAATCCGCAAAGTGTAGAAGACGAGGGGCACAATGAACGGCTGCTCTTTATTGACCGATCAGAGGCACAAGACGACAAAAGACGATATAACAGCACGAAGCGACCGATCCGCAGATGGTACGCACAAAAAGAGCCTCGATGATGGTCTGCAACTGCCGTTCGCGATGCTGTCTAGACTGGAGAGGATCTTCTAGAAGGTTCCGTTGATGGTCGTTCAGACAGTTCTTGTAGACAATAGACAGAGTTCTGCAGAATCGGGGAGAAAATGGTCGTCGATGACTGGCTGCGACGACAGTCCCGCCTCACGAAGATGGTTGAATTCTCGGAAAAGTTGATATAATTTTTCGCGATACAGGATTTCCAGTAAAAGTAATCCCTTTTCTCGGTCCTTCCGGTTGTAAACTGTAGTTGTAATCGCGCTTGATTTGATCGAGCCCTCCCGCCGCCGTATAATTCGCCAAAAACAGATCCGTTGTAGATGATAAGTCAAAAAATTATCGGTTGTAAATGAGTTTGCCGTTGGAATAGTATAATTGTAGATAAGTCCGTTGTAATAGATAAGTTTGTCGTAGATAAGTCTGTTGTAGATAAGTCCGCCGTAGATAAGTCCGCCTTACAATACGTTGCACATAAATTTAAACACACAGTAAACACAAAAAATGATTTTCTGAATTTTTCTCTTTTTTTTTTTTTTCTTTCATCTTTTTCTGTTTTTTCATTTTTTCTCCTTTCTCTTTTTTTTTTTTTTTTTTTCAAAATGTTCTCGCATAATCGATCTTCTTCCGTGGGCGCAAATTGTAGCGATGATTCTTCTTGTCGTTAACCACGTCCTTGTCGTCCTTCGTTTCTGGTTCGTTCGTGATTGCTTCGGTTAGTTCGTTTTCTTCTTTTTCTTCTTCCACAGGTTCAATATCCGATTCTTGCTCTTCCTCGCCGATTTCCAATGGAATTAATCGATTGACAGGTCGTTTCACCGTTTCGCGGTTTCCGAGCATCAAAGTCACTTCTCTAACGCTTCCATCTGATCCGATTTTCTTGTCGATAATCTTCCCGAGCTTCCAGTTTCTTCTTGGCTGATATTCATCTTCCATAAGTACAATACTGCCGATTTTTATTGCTGCTTTTTTCGTCCGTCCCTGGCGTATACTAAGCTGATGTTTCTCCCGAAGACTCGTCAAGTATTCATGATGAAAAATCCTCCAAAATTTTTCGATAAACATTCGTGACGATTTGAGAGCATCTAGCGCTTCTTGGCGTGAACGAAAGGCAGGCGCATCATCAGAATCCATATAAATCGAGCAATTTTCCACGTTTTCGCCATTTGGGAGTTGTAGAATCATATCACGTTAATAAAAATCAATGGGTCGGAGTATTGGTAGTTCATCCATGCTTGAATCCGTATATGTAAGTGGTCGACTATTCAGAACAGCTTCAATTTCTGTGAATATTGTCATCAAATCCGTGTAATTTAAGAGAGTGCGCTTCGTTGCTTTGTAGAAACATCGCTTCACATCCTGTATCAATCTTTCGTAAAACCCGCCTTGCCAGGGACTATATGGAGTAATCCTATTCCATTTGATCTGCTTGTCCGCAAAAAACCGTGCAAAATTATCGTCATCGTTCTCCTCGATAAGTAAGTGATTTAATATCTCGGATCCTTGTTTGAACGTTGGAGCATTGTCACAAGTAATCGATTCTGGTACGCCTCGCCGAGAAATAAATCGAGTAACAGCTTTTAAGAACGAGTTCGTCGACATGTCCGTAATTACTTCCAAATGTAACATTCGTGTAACCGTACAAGTAATAATCATCCCGTAAGCTTTGGCTGTTTCTGTCCCAGATTTGTAATCCAACGGTCCGAAGTAATCTAATCCGCAATGTTGAAATGGGCGTGCTTTTATGACTCTTCGTTTCGGTAGATCCGGAGAGTTTGGATACGGTAGTGGCGCGTTATTATATCGTTCACAGTCGACGCATCGTCCAATAATCTTCCGCGCTATTCGTCGTAATGATGGAATCCAATAAGTTTCTCTAACAGCTGCTGTAGTGGAGCGATTGGAGCGATGTAAAGGTCGTTCTCCGAGAGTGGCATGCTCTTCTCGCACAATCAATTCTGCCAATGTTGATTTCGAGTCGATGAGAATAGGAAACTTCGTCGCTTCGGGGAGTTCTGCTCTTCGGAGACGACCGCCACAGCGCCAAACATTTTCGTTATCTTTGAACAGATCAAGGTGTTTCAATTCCTTCAAACGTCCTTCTATTTCGGCTTCTCGTTGATGGCATCGTATAATCGTTTGTCGGGCGATTTTGATTTCCATTGCCGTTAAATTAACTCCAAATTCGTGAACTCCGAGATGTAAATGCGAGAATTTCGCTTTCGTATGATCCGATAATCCATGTAAGCAACGGCGGATAAATCGCGTAACGTAGCCGATAATGTTCGCTAATTTCCGGAGAGATTTTGTTCTTTTCCAGGGGATAAGTTCACTAATATCCGTTGATTCGCCGACAAGTTCGCCGACAAGAATGATATTTCTTTCTTCCGCGTTTAATTCGTTCGATAATGGCGCTATTTTACATTGTTCTGGCCAATTCGCTACGTCATCCGTAATATATTTCGGTCCATTCCACCATATGTGGTCGTTAAAGTCGTGTTTCGTTATTCCTCTTGTTGCTACATCCGCCGGATTGTTCTTCGTATTCACATAACCGATGAGAACGTTGATTTTTTGCTCCGTCAGCTTGTGTGCTATCTCGCGAAACTTTCGCCACCTTCGTTCCACATAAACTCCGCCGTCTGAAGGTGTTTTTGCCGATTGAATCCACGATCTTGTTATTTCGGAGTCGGTAAGCGCGATCACGTTGCGAATAATCACTTTAGATCTCATCTCTGTCAGGATATTCATCGCTAACTCCATTCCAAGTAAGTACGCATTGATTTCCATCTTCGGAATTGTAGCTTTCGATTTCAGGTTTCGAAGTTTTGTTTTCGACATTACAAGATTCGATTTGTTTTTGCATACAACATATCCACAGGTTGCCATGGTGTCCACGTTAGCGTCCGAGCAGATTACGAGATCAACGGTAGAAGAGACATCTACTATGGAGCGTGGAAGTCGTTTGTAGAAGCCATGTATTTGTTGCGAAATCTCGTTCCATTCTTCTACTTCTTCTGTGGTAAGTTGATCGTCCCACCCGTGAGTATGCCACAGTTTTTGTTGAAACTTCTTCGCTGGTAGTAAGAGTGGACCAAGTAATCCTAGCGGGTCATATACTGCAGCTGTTTGGCTGGCCACCATTCTTTTCGTCATTTTCTTCGTCAGGTTGACTTTCGCTACTAATTCTATCGTATCTTCCGATGAGTTCCATTTCATTCCCAGGATCTTTGGTTCAAAATTTTGCGTTCGATCGTTAACTGCGAATAATCCGTTGATTCCGGTATCGTTGGAGAGAAACTCTCGTAAATTCATTCGCAAATTATTGAACTCTTCTTTGGCCACTTTATAAAATTCCGATCCTTCGTTAACTGAGTTGCAGGTGTATATCACATTGTCGACGTATGTATTGGTAATAATCTGCTCAGCGAACTTCGAATTGCCGTATTTGCGCAAGTGATGATTGATTGTAGCTGCCAACAGAAATGGGCTTGCATTGACTCCGAAAGGTATAGTGCGATAACGGTAAGCGATAATATTTGTGTCATCCACTGGTTTCTTCACGTTTTTCAACCATAAAAATCGCGTAGCATCTCTGTCTTCTTCAAATAGTTTGACCTGGAGAAAGGCTTTTTCGACGTCGCTAACAATCGCGATTTTTCCTGTTCGAAACCGTAGCAGCATCCCCATAATGAGTGGCAACATCGTTGGTCCTTGATGGATTGCATCATTCAGCGAAGGAGCGCCTTTGAAATGGGCGGATGCGTCAAAAACAATCCTGACTTTCGTTGTATCCTTCTGGGGCGTAATAACTGGCTGATGAGCCAGATAGTGCACAACTGTACGCTCTGAAGCGGGCCTCTTTTCCAAATCAACTTCTTCGATAACTCCTTTGTCAAGTTGATCGGCGAAGATTTGCTTGTACTGGGATATCGTCCATTCATCGGATCCATATTGTTTCATAACTGATTTAAGACGTCTAATCGCTATCGCCCAGTTAGTAGGGATTGTTCTGTGTTCTTCTTTCCAGGGAAATCTGACGTAATAGCCATCATCTTTCTTTTTGATCGTTTTCCGGAAGTTGTTCATAACGCATTTTTCAACTTTAGCTTTTTCTTCTGAAGACGGCCCTCCAAACTCTTCCAGCTCTGCGTCTTCTTTCCATTCCTTCGCCATTTCTTTCATAGCTTCCTGATGTAACTTTTCTTCTCTTGTTTCCAGTTGCTCATTCTTCATTTCCGCCACATTACAGATAATCATGTTGTCGTTTTCAAAGTTCGGTGTATCGTATTTCCCCGTAATCATCGTACCAAATGTTGTAGGAATAACGTGAAGACCTGATGGCAGCTTTTGCGGCTTTCCGGAAATGAATTCCCAGCAGTAATCTGTGCCGATCAACAAGTCTGGATTCTTCGTCTTCTGTTGCTTTTTCTTGTTTTCAGACAGCTCCAATTTCAGATTGTGTATATATTCTGCGTCCTTACCGTTAATTGCAGGTCGAGATATCCCGTTTGCTACTATAGTCTGTTTCGCCACCGCTTCGATCGTAATCTTCATTCCGCTTGACGTCATAAGATCCATCTGCTTCACTTCGCACGTCTCCCGAACTGGAGATAACTGCCCAAACGTTTGAACCGTAGTTGTGATCTTCCCAACAGTTGGTAGGTTAAACTTTGACGCTGCTCTTGCCGACACGTAAGTCTTGTTGGAGCCGGAGTCTAATATCAAGGTAATTGATTCGTATTTCCGTAAATCAGAGTTGTAGATCATGGCTTGGCCAGAGAGAACGTATGATTGGCTGCTGGAGCTCTTTACACTGGTTGCATTATCAGACTGGTTCGTGCAAAGCACATGTAATGATTCCGTTGGTTTAGAAGGATTGATACGGTTCAGTCCATGACTATTACGACCCTGATAATTTGATCCGCGTAAGTCCGATGATTGTTGATTAACCGTCTTCCCAAAACAGATTGCGATATGGTGGTTTCCCGAGCAATGTCCACATTTCGGCTGATTGCATTCGTTCGTTCTGTGACCTCGTTTCAGACAGCGAAAACATCGATTCTCCAGCTTAATAACATTCCGGCGTTCGTCGTTTGTTCGATATTTAAGACAGTTCTCCGTCGGATGGCCGGCCAGCTCACACAAGTTACAGGTAAGTTGAGTCTTTTGTTCCCACGGTTTGTAAGTAACGTGATCTGCTGCTTGTTGTGGCTCGAATCTATTCCGTTGAGCGTGAACATCGCCAAATTTTGTATGTGCGCTTCGTTCCGAATGACTAATCCATTCTGTTCGCGTATTAATTTCTTGTTCCGTGCGTTGTTGTCGAGAGAGCTTCATGAGAATCTCCTCCAGCTGTTCGATAAGCAAAGTAACGTTGTTCTTGTTGTAACAGTAGTCCTTCGTTAAGATCCGTTGGGTTTGGAACGGAAATTTCTTCACAATCTTTAGCCACGTGTCACGATTGTCAACCGGTTGATCCGTACGTTTCATCTGATCGTATATAGCGATAATGTCATCAAGAAGTTGACGCTGGCTACGAATAGTATTGTCCTTGCACATAAGTTTCGCCATTCGATCGTAAAGCACCTCTATAAGTTCTTCATCATTTCCAAACCTGTTCTCAAGTATTTTAAGAGCTCGATCATAGTTTTCCGCGATAGGTTCAATATTCTGGATCGCTCGTTTGGCATCTCCTCCAGTTGATAATAACAGCTGAGCGAATCGGTAAGTTTTCGAATATCGCTCCTTATGGTAATTGTCTTTGAACATGATCATAAATCGTCGAAAGTCCCATATATCTCCATAGAACTTCGGGATTTGTGTAACTGGAGGATCCCTCTCTTTGTCATCGTACTTAATCTCTCGTTTAGTTTCCTGTTCAGGTTTCTTCAACGTCGTCAGCATCTCCAAATCCGTACTCATATCTCGCAAGTCTTCTTCCATATCTGTGAGACGGTCAATAATCAATTCTGTTTCAGCAGTGATGGAGGCGAAATCAACTGATGCCTTCTCTTCGTTGTCAAGCTTCGCAAATGATTCCGAAAAATCAGTGTACACTTCATCGAGCTGCTTGAGATGCTCAGTGATTCTCTTCTGGGCTGCTTTCACTTTCAAGAGTTTGCTGTCGTTCTCTTCTGGCCACTCAATCCTTTCCTCGATAAACTTTAGCAAGTATTTTTCCGCTCTATCTCCGCGACGACGAAGAGCATTGATTTGTTTGTGTAGAATAGTCCCACAAAATCCGTTGCTGTTGTCTCCGTTCATCGTTAATAAGAGTTCGTAAGAAAATAAGTCCGACCGATAAATCCAAAGCGATAAGTTCAAAGAATAATGTAATCCGAGAAACGTCTGGCCGATGCACCATGAAACGGCGGCTGTCCGCTGCCAAAGGTGGTTCACTAAAAAGATCTAAGAGTTGCTCGCCAAACCGACCTGTGCGATTATTCCAAATTGAACCGCAATAGATCGTGCCACGCGGTACAAAACGATCCGTAAATCCGTCGCAAGTTGTGTCAGCCAAAACAACTGCGATTCCGTTGATACACTAGCTCTTCAAGCTCGCAGGGACCCGGATGTCACTGCTTATTGAATCCGCAAAGTGTAGAAGACGAGGGGCACAATGAACGGCTGCTCTTTATTGACCGATCAGAGGCACAAGACGACAAAAGACGATATAACAGCACGAAGCGACCGATCCGCAGATGGTACGCACAAAAAGAGCCTCGATGATGGTCTGCAACTGCCGTTCGCGATGCTGTCTAGACTGGAGAGGATCTTCTAGAAGGTTCCGTTGATGGTCGTTCAGACAGTTCTTGTAGACAATAGACAGAGTTCTGCAGAATCGGGGAGAAAATGGTCGTCGATGACTGGCTGCGACGACAATATTGCTGTTATCGTGGTCTTGTCAGAGCAACCCCTGATATAGCTGTTAAAACAGTTCAAAACATTCGAGGATTTTTCTTGATATTGCTGTTATCGTGGTCTTGCCAGAGCAACCCCTGATATAGCTGTTAAAACAGTTCGAAACATTCGAGGATATTTCTTGATATTTCTTGATATTGCTGTTATCGTGGTCTTGCCAGAGCAACCCCACCCCTGATATAGCTGTTAAAACAGTTCGAAACATTCGAGGATATTTCTTGATATTGCTGTTATCGTGGTCATGCCAGAGCAACCCCACCCCTGATATAGCTGTTAAAACAGTTCAAAACATTCGAGGATTTTTCTTGATATTGCTGTTATCGTGGTCTTGCCAGAGCAACCCCTGATATAGCTGTTAAAACAGTTCGAAACATTCGAGGATATTTCTTGATATTTCTTGATATTGCTGTTATCGTGGTCTTGCCAGAGCAACCCCACCCCTGATATAGCTGTTAAAACAGTTCGAAACATTCGAGGATATTTCTTGATATTGCTGTTATCGTGGTCTTGCCAGAGCAACCCCTGATATAGCTGTTAAAACAGTTCGAAACATTCGAGGATATTTCTTGATATTGCTGTTATCGTGGTCTTGCCAGAGCAACTCCACCCCTGATATAGCTGTTAAAACAGTGAGAAACATTCGAGGATATTTCTTGATATTGCTGTTATCGTGGTCTTGCCAGAGCAACCCCTGATATAGCTGTTAAAACAGTTCGAAACATTCGAGGATATTTTTTGATATTGCTGTTATCGTGGTTTTGCCAGAGCAACCCCACCCCTGAAATAGCTGTTAAAACAGTGAGAAACATTCCAGGATATTTCTTGATATTGCTGTCAGAGCAACCCCTGATATAGCTGTTAAAACAGTTCGAAACATGCGAGGATATTTCTTGATATTTCTTGATATTGCTGTTATCGTGGTCATGCCAGAGCAACCCCTGATATAGCTGCTAAAACAGTGAGAAACATTCCAGGATATTTCTTGATATTGCTGTTATTATGGTCATGCCAGAGCAACCCCTGATATAGCTGTTAAAACAGTTCGAAACATTCGAGGATATTTCTTGATATTGCTGTTATCGTGGTCTTGCCAGAGCAACCCCAACCCTGATATAGCTGTTAAAACAGTTCGAAACATTCGAGGATATTTCTTGATATTTCTTGATATTGCTGTTATCGTGGTCTTGCCAGAGCAACCCCACCCCTGATATAGCTGTTAAAACAGTGAGAAACATTCCAGGATATTTCTTGATGTTGCTGTTATCGTGGTCTTGACAGAGCAACCCTGATATAGCTGTTAAAACAGTTCGAAACATTCGAGGATATTTTTTGATATTGCTGTTATCGTGGTCTTGCCAGAGCAACTCCACCTCTGATTAACATTAACATTTAACATTTTATTCCGTATCATTGATTTACATCAAGCGGATCCCATTATGTTCAATCATTGGTGTATCGTCGTTCTTCTCGCCTGGGTCTGCCATGCCTGCGTCCTCAGCGTTTTCTTGATCTCGTCTCGCCATCTTGTCCTGGGTCGTCCGAGCGGTCTCGAAACGATAGGCCTCCACTCTGTCAGGCGCTTCGACCATTTTTCTTCTTCTTCATTCGCGAGTTTCCATGCGTATTTCATTTTTCTTTTCTTCGCCGCTTCTCCAACGTCGGCAACCTTCGTCACACCGCGCAGCCATTCGTTCGACTTTCTGTCTAGCAGACGAACGCCGACCATTCTTCTTTCCATCCTCCTTTGCGCTGCCGCTAGTCTCTTCTTCATAGACGAGGTTAGTGCCCAGGTTTCTGAACCATAAAGGATCGCGGGAAGGATGCACATGTCGAACAGTCTTCGCTTCCACTTCATTTCGACTGATGGTGATGTCAGCAGGACTTTGTGTTGTCCAAAAGCGTTCCATCCCGAACTGATACGGCGACTGATCTCTCTACTGCTGTTTCTGATCATTTGAACTTCCTGACCTAGGTACACAAAGCTTGTCACACATTCTAAGCTCACTTCGTTGAGGCGAATGTTGATTTCCTCATTTGCCATCACTTTCGTCTTTTCGTCGTTGATCTTCAGCCCAAACTTTCGCGATTCCTCGCTCAGTTCGTTTATCATCTTTTGGAGCTCTGCTTCCGAACTGGCAATGATGGCTATATCATCAGCAAATCGGAGGTTGTTGAGCCTTCTGCCATTCACGTTTATCGCAAGTTCATTCCAGTTCAGTCTTCGGAAGACGCTCTCCAGAGTGGCTGTAAAAAGTTTCGGACTTTTTCGCGTATCACTTCCGGTGGTTCCCTTGTCAGTCTTCAACAACCCCACGTCCCCATTCCCCTTTTGCTTCCTGCTCGTAAATGGCTCTCTTTAGGCTTCTTGCCTCCGTACGAACTAAATAAAGCGACACCTGTTAGTGTGTAGGAGGTGGCGGTTAGGGGAGGAGAGGGATGACTTCGCCAGGGGATAGGCGAAGCTGAAATTCGCTTTTCCGCGTAGAGAAGCGAAGCGAATCGAAGAGAAAATGGTCATTTCAGCGGAACCATCCAACGGGCGTTGGGTCCCGGCACGGAGTACTGCAGAGGAAGTACGGTACTAGGCCAGAGGAGCACGGGAAGGGAGATAAAAGTCATCTTGCGCGATAGTTCGCGTGGTAGTCACTGTTTTGAGAGTAAAATTGTTGGTAGAAGTGATTTGAGGAAATCCACTTCCACCCACCCTTCAGAAAGGCTGTAATCTCCATGGGCCATGTCGGAGAACCAATGTCGTTCTGTTTAGGTATGTTTCAAGGAGCCCATCGCGCACTGTGTCGATTCGTAGCACCGGAGATTGCAACGCCGGCAGTCGGAAAACTACAAGCTGCAAAGGAGAAGTCAATGCGCTCGTATACGGCCGCCATCAGCAAGTTCCAAGCGTGGCGTGACGGACGGATCAAAGACAAGGTGTCTCCAAACGAAGTAATGGCGTACCTGACGCAGCTGCTCGTTCAAAACAACTCAGCATCGGCAGTACAGGTAGCAGCGTCCGCGTTGAAGTGGTACTTCAGCTTCTACGCTGGGCCGAATCCGGTGGACTCCGTTTGGATTCGAACGTTGCTAGAGGGAGTCCGGCGCGAAGGCAGAATTCCAACGCACCGACCGAAGATCACAGAAATGAAGATGCGGCTTCTCGCTAGATGGCAGGCAGAAAGTATCAAGGACCAGCGTATCCTGACACTGTTGGCTACGCTCTATGCAGGTTGCCTGCAACCATCGGAAGGAACGTGTCTAGGCCGTTGTCAAGTCCAACTGGCTCCCGGGCGAATGGTCCTCCACATCATCCGCGACAAGACCATCAAACAAGGAGCGGGGCGGCCAGTCGTCATTCAAGAAAGCCCAGGGCGGTTCTGCGCGGTGAAGTTGATGAAAAACTGGCTGCAAATTTCGCCGAACTCTGACTACGTGTTCCCTAGCTTCAAAGATTGTTCCAGACCAATTTCGTATGATACCGTACCTCAGGAGTGGACGCGAGTCGCAACACTATTTCAAATGCCAAGACACGTGACGCTCCATGGGTTCCGCGGAGGAGCAGCAACGAAGGCAATCGAAGAAGGAGCGCCCTTTGACGAGGTGATGCGACATGGCCGCTGGAAACGCGTCGAAACGCTGAAGGCGTACGTCGCAACATCAGGGAAGACCACCCCAATCGCGTCATCCTTGATGAGACGCTTGCGTCTGGACGGAGAACCTGAAGTCGAAGATTGTTTTGTTGGTACTACGTGATATGTTGTTCGTAGACGTTGTAGGCAGAGTGATAGGATGGTTGTTACAGTGATTGTTGACTACCGTACAAACTAAATAAAGACACCTGTTAGTGTGTAGGAGGAGGCGGTTAGGGTAGGAGAGGGATGACTTCGCCAGGGGATAGGCGAAGCTGAAATTCGCTTTTCCGCGTAGAGAAGCGAAGCGAATCGAAGAGGAAATCGTACCAAATGTGCCAAATCGTTCAACAAACCAGGACGCACCGGCGCTGACACACCATGAAGACACGGCGTGTCAGACGCATCAGGGCACTAGAGCGAAATCCATCCAATGGATTTGTGCGTTAGACATCGCTGAACATTTTATGAACGATTGAACGAAAACTACGCAATCTACGAAGAGTTATTTTCGCGAAGTTCGCACATACGACAGGCCATTTTTCGCGAAAAAAGTCCTAGTGAATTTTCTGTATTGGAACGATATAACCACAATAGCAAATGTATAAGTGCATTTTTCTCAAAATCTACCCGGCACGGGCCGCTGATTTTTTTGCGCGGTTATTACTCTTGGCAAGACCTATTAGTACGCAAAGTTTCAGCCAAATCGGCGGGGGTCATGTTGTGCACTTCCCTTGTGAGTGTGGAGAAAAGTTGGGACACGTCGAAAAATGGCCGAAAAAAAGTCAGATTTTTTGAGTTTCCGATGTTTTGGTATCAAACGATAGCTCTCAGGCGTCATTAGTGATTTGGCGTTGTAATTAGTGCGAATGGACTGATCCACACGGAATTACAGGCCAAAAACTACCGACAAAGCGGCCTGGTCCCGCCACGAAGCGGCGGACGCTTTCGTGAAGCAATTTCCCTTAAGGCCTGTTTATACTCTGCGCGACTGCGCGACAGCAAAACGTGTCGCGCAGCGCCGCGACCGGCCGCACAGCTGCGCGACACGCAAAGGGCGTTTATACTCTGCGCGACAGTCGCCTGGAGTATAAACGCCCCTTGCGTGTCGCGTAGCTGTGCGACCGGTCGTCGCGCTGCGCGACACGTTTTGCTGTGGGGCGTTTATACGCAAGGGGCGTTTATACTCCAGATCTTGTGGAACTATCACTGCAATCATGATTATTGGTGATATTCTCTGCAAGGCACTTCGCCTTAAAAAGTGTTTGGGTGTTCGTGGCGGGACCAAGGTGGATCAGATTAACCTAACCTCACCAAAAACCGGCAAAGTTGGCGTGAATCACCCTTCCATGGTGATTTCCAGCTTAGCCGAACGTGCGAACTTTCCAAATTATAACCTGCTGTGAGCAGGTCGAACCTACGAAATTTACTACCAAAGTAGCAAAGGCTTAAAATCTTCCCAAAATCACGTTCCCGAAGTTTCCCAAATTGGTACGAACCTACGAAATTTACTACCAAAGTAGCAAAAGGCTTAAAATCTTCCCAAAATCACGTTCCCGAAGTTTCCCAAATTGGTACGAACATGCGACATTTACCTAATTGTAGCCCGTTCCTAGCATCGGCTTACTGTAGGTCAGAGTGATTGTCGAAAACAAAAGTATGCCCGCCGCTCTGCGACAAGAAGAACATTTACTCCCAAAAACAGAGGGATTCGTAGTCAATGAACGGGGACGAATCTAGGAAAACCCAAGAAACCTACACGCAAGTCATCAACCTGCACAAAAAATACGTTGAAACAAAAAAATCCGATGAATTTTGCACAAAAAACTGATTATGCAGCTGCGCGACACACACCCTGCAGCTCAGCGAGCTGAGCGGCAGCAAAATCGGTCGTCGCGCTACGCGACAGGTCGCACAGTCGCGCAGAGTATAAACGCACTCACTGTGTCGCGTAGCTGCGCGACTGTGCGACAGGCAACAATCGGTCGCCGCGCTGCGCGACACGTCGCGCAGAGTATAAACAGCTACGCGACTGCGCGACTGTCGCGCAACGCGGCGACCGATTTCACAATGCTGCGCGACACTGTCGCGCAGAGTATAAACAGGCCTTTATGCTGACACGCCGTGAAGAAGGTGTTCGGTTTGAACGTGTGACATTTATGGGCTCTCTTGCATAGATCTCAGTGAAAGATCTTGATGGTGTTAGTGGAGTGTTCTTGGGTTGTGGTTGGGGTTTATGTGTTATTTTTGTGCAAGTTTTATATGAATAAGTTTTCTATCAAGTTGTTGGTAAAGTCAACTGGCTTAACTTTTTATGTACTTGTTGCTTTTTTCGCGAGTTTGCTTACCGTTAGTGACCTTTATTTTTCTGTTCATTGTTTGTAGATTGTCCTCCCTTTTATTTGTCACGATCGTTGTATTTCAGGTCCAAATGAATAAGCAGTTGGGTTCCATCTATGCGAACCTCTACGTCAAGGGGAGCCATAGGGCTAAAAGGCTTCCGAAAGTTGCTCGGCCTATGCGGCCGCGAGTGATCGCATGGGCTGGACCGACAGCTTTCATGCGCAATAGGTAACTATGGTCGTCTTCTAGTTAATTTTGACCTATTTACCTGTGTGTAGGTTCTACAAAATGGACAAATGGTACAAGGCCCGGATCGCTAAACCAGAATTGGTTCCCGAGTTGCACGTGATCCAGCCTGAGAAGTATTCTCGCTCATTTGAAGAAAGGGTGCACGGTATGTCATGCCTTGAGATTGCTTTCATTACGAAGTTCCCATGCAGTGCTGTCCCCGAAAGTAGAGAAGATAGATATCGGCTTCAAGAGTCGTCAGGCAGCTAACCTACAGTTTGAAAGAAACGAAGCGGAACTTGAGAGGATGTCCCGGAAAAATCAATGTGAGTGGTTGGATCAGAGCGTTGGATATTGATGAACTGTTCAGTGTTGATTAACTTGAAGTCACTGGATTTGACCGATCGTGCCATATTTGACCATTACAACATCATGGCTGATCTCTTTCGACCTGGCGTCACTTTCAACATAACGCAGAATTTGGATGTCCAGTTTGGAGATGCGTCGTCGGTGTTTTACGGGAACTGTTTGGCTCCTAGCAGCGTTGTTAATGCTCCCGATGTGAAAATAGAGTCTTTTGGATCGGACGCTTTCAACACGCTCGTTATGCTGAACCTTGACGGAAACGCTTTCTCTGAAGAAGCAGGAAAACAGCTTGTTCATTGGGTGGTTGCCAACATTCCCGATTCCGGCGAAGTGAATCTGGGCGACGTTGTGGTGCCATACCTTCAGCCGCTCCCTTACAAAGGCACAGGTTTTCATCGTGTTGCCTTCGTGAATTTCCGCCACAGGGAAAAGATTGATTTGACCAGTATCGCGTTGAAAGGGTAGGAGTCCTACTCAGCGACGTTGTTCAATTATATCCTTTCAGATCGGGCCTGGATGACCGCGTTTTTGATATGAATAAGTTCTTCAAAACGAATGAGGAGAAGTTGACTCCTTCGGCACTGAAATTTTTCCAAACGCAGTGGGACGAAAGCTGCCGG
Source organism: Steinernema hermaphroditum (assembly GCA_030435675.1). Taxonomy (NCBI): domain Eukaryota; kingdom Metazoa; phylum Nematoda; class Chromadorea; order Rhabditida; family Steinernematidae; genus Steinernema; species Steinernema hermaphroditum. Next base: position 10,007,809 of record CM059622.1, read on the forward strand.
AAGACAGCCGCAGACAAAGGTTTGATGACCAGTGAATTTCATGTTCCACTGGGTTTCTTCAGCTCTTACTCTGCCGTCGTACCATTACGAATTCAATGAGCCTTGGAAGCCAGAGCAGCGCGAATTCCCACTTAAACCCCAGCCTTTCAATCTGTGGGTTCATAAAGCTCTTTGCCTTTTACTTTTCGGAGGTTTCAGCTATTTGGACATGTACCGAAAGCCTGAGAGCATCCGCGCTGAAATGGCCAAACGTCGATTAACAATGCAGTTGAATAACATTTCCGTTGAGAAGCCTAAGTACCCTGACATCAACTACGTAGAGAACAAGAAGAAGCTTCCCCACTGGCAGCATGAAAAGTTAATAAGAGAGAATTCCGGAATCGGACCGGGCGCCGCGTTGTGGAGGGAATCATCCCAATAGGACTCGTTATTGAATGATCTTGTTAATTTTTATTGTGGTTTTGTGTCTTAGGAGTACGGTATTAGACTTCGTGACTTGTGTGCCGCGTTAGTTCGGGTGTGGCAAGTGGGCACAGACAGTACGGAGAGTATCTGGGATGGGAGCTCCTCCCACCCTCGTTCTCGCTATTGCGTAGTTTGCATTTGGTCGCGATCGGTACGGCGGGTCGCCGGAGGCCGCAGAACTAGCCCGGCAACCCCAGAGCGCCTTGGCGCCGTTCTTCGCGATAGCGTGCATTTCTTCGCGCTTCGCGCTTCGGCCGAAACCAAAATCTGCGGCCCATTGAATCGATATTCGTAGTGCGCATTTTCGGACCGCGAGGAATTCGCCACTTCCAGGCTAATCCGTCCGAATGGCGTCGTCTTCGCTCAATCCCCCGCACCCGCTCAAGGTCTACATCGCCTCGATCGTCGGCAACACCGAAGTGAGTCGGCCTACCCTCTTTCTGGTGCCCTTCGGCCACTAATCCTCCGAGTGACCGCTCCTCCGCAACAGCTCCGAAGGCCGCCGGTAAAGGGAGTGTAACCCGCAGGCCGGCCGAGCAGCTGCAAGGTTTTTATTTATTTTTCGACGACCGCCGTAGATTTCTCAGAGCCCCACTGCGCCGATCCGATCGATTCGACCGCAAATCGGAAGAGCGATAAGAGACAGAGGAATGGTCGGCACGAACAGTCCTATATAGGCACCACAAAAAATGCAGTAAACAAGGAGGCACATGACCGTCTGTTGACTCTTACAGATCAGAAAACAAGTGCAGCGAACTCTGTTCATCCTCCAGAGTCTCAATGTCCCCTTCGAGCAAATCGACATTGCACGGAATCAGGAAGAACGTGCTTTCATGCAGGAGCACGCGATCAACAAACGCCACAAGGGGGTTCCTCTCCCTCCGCAGTTCTTCCACAACGACAATTACATCGGAGTACGCGATCGCGGCTAATCTTTTGGCAATGGCGCCTTTTTGCAGAACTTCGATGACTTCGAAGAGGCGGTCGAAGACAACGTTCTTCCCGAGTTCCTGAGGCTGATTTCTAGCACCGTTAGCAGAAAAGAAACTTCGGAGGAGCCCGAGGACGAAGAAGAGGACGAGGAAGAAGCCGAGGAGGAGGGAGAGGTGAGTCCGTCGAGGAGATCTGTAGAGCTACTGGGTTCTAGGAATTGGACGAAGCCGAAGAGGTCGAGGAAGGAGAAGAGGAAGACGAAGAAGAGGAAGGCGAGGACAAGGAGGATACGGTGTCAGCGCCTCTCACTAGGCCCGTGACCGCCACGATCGAGGAGAGGAAGGCCGAGGACGAGGAGAAGGTCGAAGACGAAGAGGAGTACGAAGGCGAAGGCGAAGGCGAAGAAGATGAGGACGAGGAAGGCGAGGATGAGGAGGAAGAGGAAGAAGAGACGTAGGTTGTTGGAAGAGCCTTCTGCACCGAATGAGTTGTGCATTTCACACGTTTTCAGCCTTTCATGCGTTTGATCCCAGATGAAACCCCTTTTCCAAAGGGGACGATTTTGTAAATAAATGTTTCGAGTTTTCAAAGATTGTATAACCTGTACAGCCCGACGCTGCCAGCGCCTCCAGTGGAGATATTTGCGCGAAACCGAAGGAAACCCGCAAATGGGCGATAAAAATTTACGCACTGTGAAAGTGAGTCACAAAGGGAACACGGGCTGGTCCAACCCGCCATCAAACTGATCGCTTCTAGGGCACACAAGGAGGGGAAGGAACTCTGCTCAGTCGGTGCCGAAGTACCTCGTGGTGAACGAATGGGGGACGTTGGCATTCATCTCGCTCGTAATGACCGTCATGTTGGCGTAATTCTTGCGGATGTACTTGATGCTGGAAAGGAACAAGTGGATACTGTAGCGAAGAGAACGAACGGACCTATTGGGGGTGCTGAAGACGCTGAGAAGGATGATGTTTTCCTCGGCGACGCCGTTCTGGATGAGCACGTTGGCGGCCTTGCAGACGGTCAGGCCAGTGCTGAGGATGGGGTAGAGAAGGAGGACCCGCCGACGAGCGATGTCGGTCATGAACTTCGAGTAGAGCACCTGGTTCTCCTCGCCCAGAAGAATCTTCCCGATCCGATAAAAGAAATGAACCGTTGTTACAACGAAAAAGGGCGACAGAAATACCGAATTGAACGGCAGCACATACGTAGTGCATGCTCCATGACCTCCCCGCTGCGGCAGATAGAGACTCCACAGTTGCCATGCGTGAAAGCAATTCCATCGTACTCGCATCCCGTCGGCGTGGTGATCTGCACAGCGCTGAAGGGGAGCTGATTGAGGCCCTCCTCGATGACGAGACGCATCAGGCGATCCGCACAGAAGACGAACTCTGACCGATCCGTGTTCCTGCAACAAAGGATAAGCCGAAGTCATTGGAGGGGCGCTACTTGTCTCTGAGCACGGTGTGAAGCTCCTTTATGTGGTCCGACGACGGCAATACGATGACCTTCTCGTACGAGGCGACGACGTTTCCTGGCAACACTGTCATCGTCACTGATATGCTCGGTTTCACCCTGGAATGCTCTACTCAACGAGGCTCTACTAGCAAAATCCACGCGAATTCCCGCTGGCGAATGCCACTGAACGTTCCTTCAGATCCCAATAAACGGCCAGGTCTTTTCGGATGTACATCGGCGAATCGCTTTTGATGTCCGATCTCGAGGTTTAGCGAAAGATTGTTTTCAAAATAGCGATGCGCCGGAGATAAAATAGCACACATTCTGAACATGGTTCAAAGCAGAAATAAAACCAGAAGACGACAGCTCTGAGAATACACAAGACAACGGGCCATCTCAGGCCGCTTATCGCTTCCGTTTCTGTTTCGGAATCTAGAGATATCGTCTCCAGTGGTGGATAGTCACTCCGTATCATCGATAAAGCCCGAACTGTCCGTGGTTCGTCCCCTCCTCTCGCCGTCCATAGCACAGCGCACGGAGAGTTTGTGGCGTCGCTGCTCTACGAGACAAAGACACCCTTCTCACTCTAATAGACACCTAAAACAGAGCGAGTCACTAACGAGTTGGGGGTCTCCGAAAGGTTTGTGGCTACGAAGTGTGATCCTCAGAGGACAGATGCCCCAGTAATTGGTCCCATTAAGTCGAAAGGACGCGTTGGATACTCGGAAGCTAGTTCATTCAGCAGAGAACGCCGTTGTAGAGCTTCGGCCGTCACCGTGCCCCGTAACGCTCGTGAGTGCCGGCGTCACAGTTGCGAATTAGCGCTCTTTGGGATATAGCCCCCTCGGGGCCGAGGTGACGGCCCTTCGCCCTCGCACGATTAAGCCCCAAAACAACGAAGCGCCTGGCCCGAGTCATTACCACCCTAATGGCCCCAAATGGAAATGGAGCAGTCAGCCGACGATATTAATCTCATCGGAGGATCTACGCTTAGATTTCGGCTGCCGAATGCCGCGGCGCCGAAGGACCGTCTGGCGCCTCTCCTCAGACGGACGTCTTCTTTTTGTGTCGTCTACGCGGCGACGCCCCTCGGCCCTGATTATATTCCTTACGGTACTCGGTGAAAGGGCATTTTCGCCGGCGTTACAACCAACCCTTCAGAAACACTCATTTGAGAGCGCCGCTTCCCTTTGACTCGTCCGGATTGCAACCTGGATTCGCGGTTCCTTGTTTTGGAAAGGGTGCACGTGTGAAGGGTATAAGAAGCCCAAACACGGGATTTCTTATTCACTGCCGAACTCCGCGCGTTCCACGGGGCTATGCACTTAGCGTGGGAACGAACTCTCCGATTTGCATATTACTATCGGCCGATTCTTCGGGCCAAGGGGAGTGTCCGACACTCCTGTTTCCCAACTTTGTTTGTTCTCAGCAGCGTGGGCCAAAAAGACGTCGACGCCACTTCGGTACTCGGGGGTAGACGTCCTCCAATTGGCTTCTGTCGCCTCCGTCTGGCCTATTTCCGCGTCGATCGTAAAATTGCACCCGGCGACCCTCTCTCTTAATCGAATTCGTCCATTGTTTTGTCTTAATCGAATCTCGCCACTTCGTCCCTTCGAAGAGGAACTTCTGAGAGGGGCGGGGCCACCTGCTGACCAGATTCTCACAGAAGCGGCCGCTCTCCGAACCCTCCTTGGCTGTCGACCACAAGTACGCACTTCTGTGCCCGTGCACTCTGCTTGACATCGTCTTCTGCTTAGACGGCTACATTGTAAACATCGCTTCGGCGCTAATTACCGCCCGAAATGCGAGAACTTGGAGATTTGATGCCGTCGCGTGCACGCCGAAAGGCGAGTACCGTATCGCGCGCCCGAAGGGCGTCGAGTGGCCAGCCGACTCCGACGGGCACGTGGAGGACCGTGACCGTGCCGACGCTTCCGGTAAAAACAAACAATACATTGAAAACGTGACTAATTTGGCCTTTGTTTTCGTGGCGCCCCTCCCGACTCTCCTCGAAGTTTGAGTCCACCCGCGGAGTCCGGATGTATCCTTGTTTATCCCTCTCCTCCTGATGTGTCCTTTCTATGCCTTCGTGTCTTATTTGCCGTGTGGCTCTGTGGCGCGGACGTGCGGGGTCGGCTTCTGCAACGATGGTTTCCCTCCCCAGATTGGCTTCGTCCTCAACCTTCTCCTCCGTCCGCGCCTCATTTGCCTGTCGCGCACCAATTGTCCTTCCCATATTATCTGCGCCCATAGATCTCCCCACCTTCTCGACGCGAAGATTACCACTCTGATGTCACCGCCCCGAGGCTCCGAAACGCCAAAGGCAGCTTCTGTCGTTTTCAGGGGCCCCGAGATGGCGACGAGCGCTGCCGCCGACTACGACCCCTGGGCGAACCTCACCGACGACGAGTACACCGACTTAATCGTCGACTATCTGAGGCCCTCCATCATCGAGTGGCTCTTTGTGTTCATCTTCCTCCTTGTCATGGTCGTCGGCGTCGTCGGGAACGTCCTCGTCGTCTACGTCGTCATCCGCAACAAGTGTATGGTAGGTGCCGTGTTTGTCTGGTCAAAGGACTGTTTTTGAAGCTGCCCTAGAGGGAAATGCTTCTTTTAGGGATTTTTCGGTCCCACAGTGGCCTTACACTTCCACCTTAACTTCGACCTCTGCCGTCAGAAGTCATCTTAATCGAATGCCACTTTAGAACAATGACACTCGGTGATCTTCGATGGATGCTAATGCTGACTGATTATAAATTAAGCGTAAAATCTATTCACTTCGCGCCCACTTTTTGGAATTTTCGACTTTTGAATGAATTTCCTTTGACGTTTATGCAAAGCTTCCGAGCTTGCACTTCTCGAGGGGTCCTGCTGGGTGTCAGAAGAAAATACACAGATGTCCTCTTCCTGGTCTTCTTAGACGAGTCGGCCAACCTGTCGGATAACGCTTTTTCGATAAATTTCGCATTTGCATTACAGAAGGCTTCCCTAATTTTGGAGAGGCCTTCATCGTCCATCAAATCCGTCTCCATTTCGACTCTTTTCATTAGACTCGGCCCTTTCATCGTGCGTTTTTTGACGGTTAATCGATGCTGAGTGCACCCCTGGCCCATTTCCAAAATGCGCCTTTCGCGCCTAATTATTACCTTCGCTTCCAGTGGAGCTCTATGAATCTCTTCCTCACCAATCTCGCCTTCTCCGACCTTCTCGTGTTAATTTTCTGCCTGCCGCCTACCGTAATCAACGACATCACGAAGACCTTCTGGGGCGACGCGCTGCTCTGCAAACTCATCCTCTTCTTCCAGGTAGTTCTTCACCCCGCGCCCCTCTAACGCCTTCCACAGAACACATCCGTCTACGTAAGCGTGCTCACCCTCGTGTGTATCTCCATCGAACGCTGGAAGGCCGTCTCGACGCCCTTGGCGATGCCCCTCTGGCACACCCCGCGCGTCATCTTCATCATATGGATCGCCTCCATGGGTCTCAGCATCCCTGAGCCCATAACACTCACCACTTTCCCGCCCGAGTACACGCGACAAAACCTGAATATCCGGGTAGGTAGCTTTCCGGGACTGCGGAGGGCAACGCAAGGTTTCAGTGGGGCACACGCTGCAAAGAGAGTTGGAGCGAGTCGTTCCAGCAGAAGTACCAACTGACGCAGACGATCTTCCTCTTCCTGCTGCCCCTGGGGGTCATCACCGCTCTCTGCATCCACATGCTCTTCATTCTGAACTCCCGCGCGCTGCACGTGAGTCCGCATCCCCTCCGCCTCCACCCCCCTTCAGATCAGCGACCGCCACCTGAGGAACCGCAAAAGGGCCGCCAAGATGCTCATCATGGTCGTCCTGATCTTTGCCATCAGCTACTTGCCCGTTCATCTACATAATCTCATGACGTGCGTCTCGTAATCCGATCGGTCCCTACATCCGTTCCGTTTCAGTGCCTTCCAAATTAATCCCCAAGGCGATACCGACCTCAACATGATAGCGCTCAGGAAGTTCATTCCGCGTTTCCTCAGCTACTCCTCGGTGAGGCACTTTCAATGGTGGTCGGCTTCCAAGAGGAGTACAAAAGAAGACGAAATATTTTTCCATAACCACCGCCGGTGTCGGTTTTAGAGACCTAAGGAAGTGCTAAGCGTTGCTTTCTACTAAGCGGAAACCTTATAAATGCCGAACAAAAGGTGGAGTTTGCCCAAACGAGCGTTTTTCGTCGCGTGTTTGTGTAAAAAAGTGGAGGGTACGGAGTTCTTTTGAACACATGGGGCCGACCGCCACTGGTATACCCGTCCCTAACTGCTTTCTTTTAGTCAAGCCTGAACCCCATCCTCTACAACTTCATGTCAGGTGTGTGCTTTACTCGTTTTCAACAACAGGGTGAGAACAACGGCTGGGGAATCTAAGGCAAGGGAACTAAGGCCACGCGGGATCAGAGGGGAGGAGTATGTACAGGGGTGCTCATAAAGCTACAGGATGACATAAGCGGTGAGGGAGTCGGAATCGATTCAAGTGTACAAGGTATGTTACAGTAGTCTGCGTTTCAGAGAAGTTCCGCAAGGAGTTCGGCCGCGTGTGCTGCCTGCGTGACGAGGCGACGAAGCAGCGGCCGCGATCGCTACGGTAGGCCCCTTCTCTGGTCCTGACTGACAGCTCGGCTTCAGACTTTCCGAATGCATAGATTCAGCGGCTCTTCGTCGTCCAGAGCAGCTCCGACGGGTCTTGGCGGGACCTGGAGTGGCGGTCTGCTCAACGCGTCTGCTACAGTTCGATGCCGATCGACGAACGAGCCGGCTGCTGTCGGCGGCGTCTGCTGAAGAGCCCTACGGAGGCATGGCATGTCCGTCGGCGGCCGCAGGAGGCGCTCGGGCATCAGTAGTGCGCCTGGACTCGCCGCGGGCGCCACGGCGAAGGGGATCGTCTGCAGACGGTCCTGGTGCAGCGTGTGCAGAGTTTTGAGGTCAGAGATGGCAGCAAAGACGCTGTCCACCACCAGGCGGTTGTTCAGGTTGTGGAAGGAGCAGGGCTGCGACGCCGCGGCCTCCGGTGGGAAGAAGGCGTGATCGAGGAGACGCCACAGCTTCTCCTGCAGCATCTTGACGAGGGCGCCTTGCTGGAAGTCCGACGTGCTGCTGATGTGGTCGCCCTGCACCATAACCAGCGCTGAGAAGATAGCCATCTTGCGCTCGTCCATCTGCAGCATCCGGAAGCGCTGTACGAAGTCGCAGATTGAGTCGTGCAGGAAGCGTCCGGTCTCTCCGGAGACGGGTCCCGGCAGGAAGGCGAAGTCTTCGTGGTTCCGCGGCGGCTTGGCGAGGCCTGTCTTCGGGAGGGAGGCGAGGCGCAGAAGCAGCACTTGGAACAGCGACGCCTGGAACGGAATTGCTCAACTGAAACCGCTGACACTTGTGATACGAGTTCCCGAATAAAGTTAACGAAGAAGGTGACCCTGAGCCGATCACTGGAGCGACCTTCTGAGGGTTTTTTTTGGCGTTCGCTGTTGCGAAAGTGCAAAGGAGTCGAAAGAAAGACCGACCTTTAGCATGTGAAGGCAGTCCTTGGCATTGAGGATGTGGAAGCCGGGGACGGCCTTCGAAAAGTCGACGACTGCCTGAAGGAGGCCGAGGTAGTTAAATGCCTCGAAGGGACAGTCGCTGCGGGTGGTCGAGGAGACGGCCGTCGGCGGCAGGACGTCGAGGAACGTTTTGGCGGCAGATGAATTCTGGCGGAGGAAGTCGCCGAGGGCGGCGAAGCCGCGCTCCACAGAGGCGACGAAGAGGACGTCGTCCTCGATCTCCACAGCGAGCGAGTCCATTGAGGAGCGTGCGGAGGCCCTCTGCATTTGCTCCACCATCTTCACCTTCTCCTTTTTCGGCACCCTTCCGAAACGCACGGCTGAAAGGGGTCCTGTCAGTGTGCTGTGACCGTATGCCGAGGCCGTCGAGGCCGAAGATGGAAAGCATTAGTATTTCAAGGTCGGCTACTCGAAAGCGACAAAAACGGGTCACCGCCGAGTGCCGTCCGCCGGCGAGGGCGAGAATAATTACCTTCGTGGAGAGGCGCCAGTAAAAGTTTTGGAACGCTGAACTTTACGGAACAAAATCGAGTGAGCGAACTCGCAGCAGAGGGTCATCACGAAGGTACGGTAGCCGAGGCCCTCCCCGATTTCCCACGAGAACTTCACTTCCGGCTTGATGCTTCCTGCGTAAAAGAGCGCACAACAAATTAACCTCAAGCGCCTCCTTTTTCGGCCTAACCGCAATCGACGCCTCGACTGTCGACGGAGACACGCTGGAGAGCCATCACCCTCAGCCCTTCAAGGCCGTCACGGGTGGCCTTGCAGCGGCTCGATTGTGCCTTCCCCAGGCATCGAATTCGGAGATTGCGACTCATAAACACGAGCGGAAGGAAGGAAAACGTACCGTCTCGGGACATGCCCACATAGACACACTTCTTGAGGCGGCAGTACTGACAGCGATTGCGGGTCGCTGTGGTCATCGCGCACTGTTGCGATTTCGGGCACGGCCTGTAGAGTAGCTTCTGCTGGATGGAACGACGGAAGAAACCCTGAAAGAGCATGTTGCGAGAGTTGATTTTCGGGAATCGTACTTTGCATCCCTCACAGGCGAAGACGCCGTAGTGGAATCCGCTGGCCTTGTCCGAGCAGATCTGACAGAGAAGCTTTGGCGAATCTAGTAGTGAAGTGGACGACGCTGAAAGGAACAGGATCAAAACCGTGATTGTTTGTTGAAAGGTCCCAAAAAGTATTTTAAATGTTTTAAAAGTTGATGTCGTGGCCTGCGCGGCTTTACTTCTCCAAGCATGCATTGCGCTTTCCCTGCTGACCTTCTATAGTGCTCGAAGTGGTCACCGGGTCACCCGGTAGTCATTAGTCTTTGTGGTTTTTATTTGTTGCGACGACCTTTCAAGTGAGGCGAGCCGCTGAAGAACCTAATCCCTGCTCCATTGGAGTTGGCCGAAAAAAAGGTCACGGCGCTGAAAAGCCGAAGCTCGACGGCGCCCCTCGATCCAAGAGCGTTCCCTCCAGAAGGCTCGTCAGCCCTGCTTACCTCGGGCGTTGTGTGGAAATGGCTCGAATCGGCGGTCGGTCGTCGATTCCCACTGGAAACGCCTCGGATCGCCTCGTTCGCGCCTGTTCCTTCTCCGCGGGAGAGTTCCGGACGACGGCGCTCTCACTTTCTCGCACCTTCAGCGAGGCGATGCGGACGCGTTAAGTGGACCAAGGTCACCGGAGAACCCGCAGGGCATCCCCGAGACCCTCGAGGGAAAAGAAAGCAAGCGGCTTCAGGGTTTGCGGGCAAAGAAGCGTCATGTTTCGGGTCGGAAAAAGACGATCGGCAACGAAACCGGTCGCGTGCACTTTCGCCTTCCAGTTTGGGATCGTCGCCCGATCCGTCCTCGGAATCTGCATACCGTGGGTTATGCAACTCGGCGCACCCCTAATCCCCTCACAGTCGCCCTCGGCGCGACTCGTTTTCGCCCCTCCCGGCGAACCAACCGACGAAACAATTATGACCCAAATTGGCGAGAGAACAGGTCGCAAGGTCACCTGTCGCGTGTCGCCAAAGAAATCGACGCGGCGCTTTCGCTCTCCGTTTCGCGTAGCACTCACGTGACGCGGCCTCTGAACAGGACTCCAATCTGGGTATCTAGGTAGGCCTGCATCTCGACACTCCCGGGAGAAGAAACGAAACAGAAAAGTAACCCAGATAAGACCCACAAACATCAGGTTGGCACTCACCGTCGCCGTCGCTCTTCGCGTCGCTGTGCTCGTTCTGGAGCAGCATGGTGAGCGTTGAGGTGATGAAGCTGTCGTATGTGGTCGTCGTTGTCACCGGGGTTACGGTAGTCGAGGAGAGGATGGGCCGGAAGGCAGAGCGCTGCTGCGTGGTATCCACCACGAGCTTCTGGTGGGGGTTCGTGGGGATGGGTCTGGCGACGCGGGTGGCCTCCATGGGGACATGGGCCGTCTCGAGAGGAAGGTCCGTGGCGGAGGTGAGCGCGGAGGGCGTGAACGGATGCCCGAAGGGATCCATCGGGAGAGGGAAAGTGAACCGAGCGGAGCCGAGGGGCGAGAAGATGGCGACGACGTAGATGCTCACGCTCGAGTGACCCAATTACCGAAGGGAGGCGGTGGAGACGGTCGCCGGCTGGCGGATCGAGGCTGCAAGAGGCGCTAGAAGGCGTGGATCGCGAGGCGCGGAATCCGGAGACGACGCGGGTGGCGGAGAGGTTCAAAAACAACTCGGCGGCGTTGCTGGCCGTCGGCGCGCGCCGAGGCGCCTGTATTCGGCAACGGTGGCGCGATGCCGTCGGGAGGGAACAAGGTCGCCGGGGCGGAGCACCCCGGGAACTCCCGCCTTCGCTTCCCCTTTCCTTTGGCGGGAACAAACCGGTCGAAGCCGGCAGCCAGTCCCGCAGAGGGTTTCACTTTCCGATCGAGGGAAATCGGGTCGAGGTCGACGCCGGAATCGCCGACCCTGGCGGAGGCTCGACGCCGGAGCTGCGCCCCTCAAGGCCTCCAGGCCGCATCTTCAAACCTTCGTCGCTACCGTAATTGGAAGTGGAAGGCCGCGCCTTCTGAGACAATTATCTTTTTTTCTTAGTTACCCTTATATGTACACAGACCGAAGGAAAGGCAAAGGGTTGGGGGAATACTGCAGGAGATAAAGGAATCTAGTGACTAGGCGGCGACTCACACCGAATGGAAAAGGGGTACATCACAACGCCGGAGAGGGAACCCGTGATCGAGGATCGTGGAGGTGCTTCATGTGCTACACAAATTGATTCTTGGCGAATAGGAGGTCGCCGTCGTCGTCTTCGACGTCGTTGGCGTAGACGGCGCGCATCAGGTTCTCGCGCTCGAAGTCAGCCCGCTCGCGCATCTCCATGTCCGAGGTCTTCGTGGCGTGCCCGCTCTGGTCCGAGGCCACGGATCGCCCCACGAGGGCGGCGCCCGCGAAAGAAAAGACGATGGGCACGGCGGCGAGCATCTGAAGCGACGTGGGTGGTCGATGCCGGAAGAGGACGTCGGCAAGGATGGAGAGGGGGATGCTGAGTGTGAACGACAGCGAGGCGGTGAGGGGCCCCGTGAGTGCGGTCGCGTAGAGGCACAGGTAATCACTGATGACGGTTCCAAAGAGGGCCGATGCCAGCAGGACGCTCCACTCGTCGCCTGAGGGCCACGGCGTCAGCTTCTCGATTCCAGAGATGTGCAGCACATAGAGGAGTGGGGTGCCGGCGAGAATGGAGGCCAGTCCGATGACACCTAAACATAGAGGTGTTTACTGGAAGGAATCTGTCATGCGCGTGCTTTGGCTATCTCCCCGGTAGCCTCTGATTGTCGCGGTTCCAAAAGGAGTGCAGTGGCACCTCTTCGACTCGCTCTGTATTGTTCGCCGCTCGGCGGCGCCTATCAGAAATGGAGAGTATACAAAGGGAAAGCGGCCTGGAACCAGGTCAAGGCCATGACGTCACCGCGGCTTCTCTCTGCTTTCACTAAACCTCCGAGGCCTCTTCTTCCTTGTAAACAACTTTTTGTCGCCCTACTCTGCAGATGCACCATTTCTTGGGTGGATGAAGTTGCGCGGCCGTAACAGCAACGCGTCTCGGTTCCCAGCGGGTGGAGGACTCTTCGGAACAATCGGTGTTTCTAGAACTTTGGATGTTCTTCCGCCCACGGTTGACATGCATCAGTCGACCGAGGGGCGTCGGGGAGAAGCGTTCGCCTTTCGGCGCCTCGACCTTGGAATAGTTTGCGACGCGTCGTTACCTATGCGTCGCGTTTCGGAAAAAAGCAGCCGAAGGGCACGACGACTACATTCCCTGAGGAGGGGCGCCGAAGCGACCCCAACGGAAGAGAGGTTGTACACGGCCTAATGAAACGAATAGTGAACGGTTAATTAACAGAGAAAGGTTCGCGAAACGGGATTTCACTTTACGGTTTAGTGTAAGATCTACAGAGAAGTTTCGGCGCAAAAAGAGGCGATTATCAACTGCGGACCCACAGCGGCGCCCTGGGGACTCACCGAAAAGGAGATTCATGTCGATGGCGCCGAATTTGTCGCAGACGGCCTGGTAACTGGTCAAATAAACGGCGTAGGTGATAGCCGAGCCGAGGGCAAGGAAAGCGCCGGCGCCGGAGTTGGAGAAGCCGGAGACGACGGCCACACCGACGAGGTTGAGCAGAACGAGGAAGAGCTTGCGGCATGTGAAGCGGTCGGAGGGGCGGCGGCCGAAGAAGGCGGCGAGCACGAGCACCAGCAGGGACGAGGAGGCCGAGAGGAGGTTCACCGCCGACACCGTGGTGAACATCAGCGCTGTCTGATATGTCATCGAGCACACGAGCCACTGAAAGGGAGGACACTGGGTGATGTTGTCAGGGGCACCTACCAAAGGGGCGAGGGCGATAGTACACTTGGTCATCGGGGAAAACTTCAGGGAGCACTCGACAGTCGGGGGACGGTAGGGGAGCCGCGCCTTCCGGGCTTCGTCGGCGATGGCCGAGGGTAGTCTCCGCACTTCGCGCATCAGCGAGAAGCGCACCTTCCGGAAGCGTTTCTCCCTTGACGGGGAAGAAGGATCCTCCTGGAGGGCCTCAGCGTCGCTCACTACTGTGGTGACAGGCTCGAACTCCGGAGAGGTCTAAAATGGGCCTTAGAGGCGGCGAAAGAAGACAAGCCTTACGAGTGCCTCCGGCTCGTACTCATCCTCGGAGTCCTGCAGAAGCGAGTATTTCGCCTAAAGACGTCAGGTGCCTCGATTCCGAAGAGAAGAAACTTACACCGTTCAGCTGGGTCTCGGTGACGACCGTTTGGGAAGGTCCGCAGATCCAGAACCTGAGGAAATACACAACCAGAAGACACGTCTTGACGTAAGTGACGAAGAAAGGTCTTCGGAAGCTGTCATCGACGAAGATCACCTGCAAGAAGCGCGATATCGGGCGAAAAACGGATGGAAAGCACCCTGGTGAGTTCGGCCGACGCCACCCAGAGGACATTGACGACGACAAGCAGAAGAAGGCCGAACAGATGGCGACTCGACTGGTGCAGTCCTGAGGACGACCCACCGATCATGGAAGCCCCCGCGGATCTCAGCAATTGGCATACGAAGACGGCGATCGTTGGATGAGTCGTCGAGTCCCCGGCCACACACGAAAACTTCGCCGCCGCGCTGACGATACCAACGCCGCGCGGAATGATACAACCGGGCGCAGACCTGAAGCGTGGCAGGGTGTTCCTCACGCAGGATGGGCGCTTACGGCTGAGGGTCCGTGCGTATGTGCAGTTTGAGGTGCTCGATGGTTGGAGTTAGCGGAGGCTCGATTCTACATGGCACTCTTCACTATGGAGAGAAGTCCGTGGCGCGCAAACGATGTGACGCGTTTTGACCCTCTATGGAGCTTCAAACAATGATCGAACATTTGGATCGTCTTGTTCAAAGCTGTTCAATGTGCAGACACTCAGCTGGAAAAAGTCACAAAAAAACGCGGCGTCTCCCGAACAACTGTCGGCCACTCTGACGTCGTACGGGGAAGTTGTCGCTATGTTCGGAGCTGAAGAAGGTGCTTGTAACATGGAACCGTCGTCTTTTGCAATCCTTGTCTTTGCTCTGGATCCAAGTCATTTCTCCCGCGCGTTTTGGCTCATCCACGAAGGCCACAGAGATTACTTGGCCCGAAATTTGTCGCCGCATGCTGCTGCTCTGATGTTATTGCGAATGATTTCGGTTTCCTTCGACTGCTTTTCCAGAACACGTATAGGGATCAAATTGTATGTATCCGCTGTTCTTCCTCCTTTCTTCTTGATCTGGGCGATAGCTTCTCGTCGAACTTGCATCCCATTGGAGTCCTCTTTTGCTCTAGGTTCGCAGACATGCGGCTTCTGAAGATTCGTGAGGAAGACGTTCTTGCCAACATCGATGACGATCGTAGGAAGATCCGAGCGCCGATTCTTCAGGATAGCACGACAAATCAAATATACGACGGCTTGCGGACAAATCAAGGGCAAGCCGTCGTATAATTGGCTCGAAGCTTAGCCCAGGTGTAGACATAAGCAGAATCGTTGTCGTTCATGCTGATCGGCGTGATGATGAGATACCTGCTGCCATAGCGGGTGGTGAAGCTCCAAGTTACACTACCATAAGGCATATTGTCTAAGTGCAGAAATACTTGTTACAAATATGGCCTTAAGAGAAGAGGAACTGCCCTCCAGTGATATTGTTGCAAAAATACGAGTTGTGTGGTGTGACGAGGTCAGGGAAGGCAGAGACAAGTGGTGAACTCAAACCTTTGGGGATATACATATTAAGACCACATTCAAGTGGACACCGGATGATTATTTACATTCATAGTGATTCAGTTCTGATCGAAACTGGTGTTTTCGCGAAAAGTGATGCTTTGTGCAAACTTCACTTCCCCTTATTCTATTGACTCCTTCCTGACCCTATTTCGTAAGTCGAGATTCTGTAGTAGCTTCCCTGGTAGGAGTTCTTCGTGGACAGGAATTCAAGCCACTGCTTTTCTCACGCCGATCAAGTTTCTTTCAGCAAAACCACTTTTTATAGCCACTCAAATCTCGTTGCAGAAGTAAGCTCCTTTCGGATCTACCAAAATACGGTAGCCTCCGAGTGCACTCGCCTTCAGCCCCATTAGGCTTCCAACGCGTGCCCTCATGAACTTTTGCACGGAAAGTGCATTTCGAAGACAAAAAAACGGCACATCGTCGACGGCCTCGTCAAAACGTCGATTGCAACAGCGAGTCGAGAAGAAAAGGACGTTCTGTGAAGTGACTGAAAATAGGGCCCTGAGGAGAGTTGCCAGCTGTGGTCAGCGGCGGTCAGATTCCGTTCTCTCGTCGTCTTCGTGTCGCCCCTCGGCCCGGGATCGGCGGTGCTGTGTAATCTCGGCGCCGCGCACTGTACGACTCGGGCCGCGGGCGGTCCCTCGGGCCTCGAGAGTCTCCGCTCCTCCAGAGCCTGTGTGTGGTTGAGAGTGAGCAGCCCAGTGTAAAGCTATGCTAAATCCACTCGTCGCCACGGCAGACCCGAACCTTCCGCAGCTTTTGCCCGGTAACTATCGATCCCGTATACCGTCTCGTTTGCCAACTAGTAGCTGCCTGGCTTGAACCGTTTTTGCCCCTCACCCGTTTTTGCCACTCCGGTGGCGACTCCGTCGTCAGCTGCGTTTTTTGTGCGCAAATTCCACGACGACCTTCGAAAGTGCACCGCGCGGTCTCCGTCCCTCCGTTCACCTTCCTCCCTTGACGGCCGCCTACTGAAGCGGCTCCCTGGAGGCCCCGGATGGGTCTTTTGTTTGGGGTGACTCACCTTGAGGGGCCCGGGTCAGGGGTAAACTCGGTCGAAACATCGAAAACAACCCAGAGCAGAGTCGATGCACGCATTACACTCCGATTTGAGGGGGAGTCGGGTCGTTTTCGTGTGCTTGTCGTGGTAAACGCTTCTAGTAGTGACTTAAAGTACTCACCGCAAAACAACAACACTCAGTCCTGCTCCCCTTCCACGTGCCCTAACCTCTCCCTTCAGCCCGAGATCCCGCGCGTCGTGGGCCTCAGTAAACAAAGCTTTTGGGCGCCGCACTTCCCCGGCTTCGAACGAACTGATTTGTTTTTGCTCGTATTTTACGGGAACTCACTCGCTGTAACATTCGTCCTCCGTTCGACTCACCCCTTCCCTCTTTTTGCGCTTCCCTAACAGCAGCTCTCATGGGCACAGCTCCGACTCCAGCATCTTCACTTCAGATCTTCTCCAGTATCTCTCAGAATCGTTTCGCGTCGTCGAATGTGAATTTGTGGTGTGTCCGAACCTGCACAAAGGCCCCTTCCGAAGCCCCGACTCCACGGCCGCGTTCCTCTGCTCCGACCTCTCCCTCCTGGTCCCCTCCACGAGTTCCGTCGACTTTGGAAAGGAAATCGTCTGTCAGTTGGAGGTATCACCACTCCACATAGTCTCGAACACCTAGATCTCCGTTTCAGGAAGGTACCGTAGTCACCAAGGCGTCATCACCGGCTGAAATAATCCGAATTCACCTGGAAGGCGGTGACGACTGGAAGTCTCCGATAAGAGACCTTCTAAATTCCTGTGCAGGACCCGATCCCCAGTGGCTTCTCCTCTGCGTCGAGGCCCGCACCGACTCTGATTTCGCGCTCTTCCACCTCCTCAATCCCCAATCGAAACCTTGTGAGGCGCCCGTATCCAACTCTACCATTCTCATTGCCCCCATGAAGCCTGAACCCAGTGAAAGCGCGCCGCCTGCCCTCTCCTCCGTCAAAAAGATGGCCTCTATGTTCACCGGAGCCGGCAAGGCTTCCGAGGACCCACTCAAGAAGACACCGAAGGTGGTAAGAAGAGTGGCGAAGCCGCCATCGCCGCCAACGTCGACGGTTAGGGAGGAGACCGACGCGAAGACAGGAAAGAAGGCGCTCATCTCAACGAAAACAGTGAAGGCGGCGAACGGTGCGAAGATCGTGAGGAAGAAGATCGTCGACCGGAGCACGCCGAAGGAGAACACGCCCGAGCTGGTACAAGAAGTACGCGAAGAGATCTCCAACGTCTCCTACGTGGTGCGCCTCGGCGCCAGCCCCGCACCGGACGGCGAGTTCAACACGGAACCGTTGCCACAGAGTCCCACCGACAAGGAGAACAAGAAGGAGACGGAGGTCCTAGAGAAGATCGGCGACATTGATGGGGTCGGAAAAGATGAGATCAGGAGTGTAAGCGGTGAGAAAAAAGAAACGAACGGCAACGCCGTGGAAAGCACGGGAATCGTGGAATCGGCGCCCAAAGCGGAGGAGAGAAGAGAATCGGCCACGTGGATTCAAGAACCTCCATTAGAACCAAAAGAGTCCAACGGCGTACAGACGAGATCGTCACAACCGAACGGAGAGGAAGAAGGGGAACACAAGCCCAATGAAACTGGAACTGCCACCCCGTGGAGCGCCGAGTCAGCAACTCCAGCATTTAAGCACTTGGAGGAGCAGCAAAATGGACCCAATCCCGTTGACAGCTCCACAGCTCCGGAAACGTCCGCAGCAGAGAATGGCGTTTCGCGTTACCTCGGAAACGGAACCAACGGAGTTCACCCCGGAAGAAAGCTCTCCTACGACGACAACTCCTCTACGAGCACCATAGTGGATGCCTCCAAAAGTAGCCTCCACTCTGATAATCCGTATAGTTCTGCTGTTTAGACCTGGAAAGACCGTCTCCTACCGAGAGTTCGGCCTCGATAACGTCGGCCAGCATCGCCGCCCGACTGACCGCTATCAGAAACCGCGAGTCGAGTGCCGAGAGCGGAGACGGTGCCCGGACAAGCCGCTCCAGCGGGCTCGGCACTGTGAATGGAGTCAAGTCGCAGCTCTCCAACGACATCGTGAGTTCGAAGTCACCGTATTCCTATCAGTCCGTCACCTCTGCAGGAATCAGACTTGAGCCTCAACGAGGATTCACACTCGAGCGGTTTCTCCGAAGTCCTGAGGCAGCACAAGATCAGTCCCGCCATCGACCACTCTCATTTCATGGCGCGCACGGGCCAGCAGATGCCTATCATTGTTCTCCAAAAGGTCCTCAAGTACATGAGCTACGAGGAGCTAGGTCGACTGCGCCAGGTGACCCCTCTGTGGGACGAAATGTGTGGTCAGATTCTGAACGGCAGCTATTACGACCTCACGGCGCAGGCCGATCGCCTGCTCACCGAGTGCCAGAGAAGAGTAGGTGTACAAAAAGCGCTCCTTCCACAGCCCCTTAGGTACACAAGGAGAACCACCTGGCCGGTCCGATCCAGGTGCTCACGAACCTCCAGGTCCACGTTATCAACCCCGTCGACATCATGCGCGTCGCCATGGACGAAGGTGATTCTAGCCCTTTTACCATACCCACCAGTTAACGCCGCCTTAGGCGTTTGTTGTTTTCCCTATGGGAAGATCCTCGACAAAGCGTTCGAAGTGCTCGAGAGAGTGAAAGAAGCAATCCGACTCCAGGACGACCTCGACGTGAGTTTCTGTGCGTAACCCAGTGCACCCTTCGCTCTTTAGATTCCCATTCGGTGGGAACACGTGGCGGAACTGTCCCGAAGGGCGCAGGTGCACTACAAGGTGTTCGTGGAGGGAGTCGTCGAGGATCGGATGGGCGAAGTCCTCAACCTAAAGGCGCAGCAGAGGATTCAACGCATCGACAGTTTTATGATCGAATCGACCGTATCGAAGCTCGAAAGAGTAAGTCAAGCTATTAGGGTTACATACTGTCCGTCAACGTCGAGAAGCCTTAGGATAGATGTCCAAACTGCTCACCTTCGTCAATGTGCCCTCAATCGAGTCTTTTCAGGTGGCCACCCAGGCAAAGGACGATCTGCACTGGGAGATGGAGCAGCTGAAGGTGCAGAATGCGCAGCTGCGGAAGGACAACCGCGACATCAAACGGGACTACATGAAGCTCGAATCGCGGGTAGAGGTGCTCGAGCGGAAGTTCAAAACGGTCGCCCGGCTACTTCAGTGAGCGGAAGGGGCGATTTGCATGGAGCGCTGACAAGCGCGGCGGAGTCTTCCGGTTCTCGTCAATATTTATTCTGAGCATAAAATTGTTTCTTCTGACCCACTTCCACCTTGAGACCGTCTTCTGAGCCCCATCACGGTGAGTTAATCGTCCTGAGCTCCTGGAAAGTTTCAATTCTGCGGAAAAGTCTTTTGTCCGCGCGACCCAAACCGCGTGCTGTAATTGCCCCGAGCACGTATATAAGGGGGCGTCCGCAACGGGGCTTCATTGCCTTCAGCATGATTTTGCTCCGCGTGTCCGTTCTAGCTGCCCTCTGCCTCCTATCTTCGGCTCTCTTCTTCGGAACGCCTTGTGGAGGTGGTTGTGGAGGTGGCTGTGGGGGCTGTCGGGGTGGCTGCAGGGCTAAAAGGGACCTAAGCCTTCTTCAGCCCCACATGAGGACCTTCCAGGAGGCGCCGTGCACTCAAAAAGATTGGCAGAACGTCATTGAACAGGTAGAACCGACCACAACTAGGGGAACCTCCATTTTTCTAGGCCATAAACGCGAGTTCGGGTCCACAAGAGGCGGAGTACACGATCCAGTCGACGATGCTGGAGCGCTTCGGTGGAGAGAAGTTCTTCGTATCGTGCCAGGAGAACGCGGGAGGTGCTCCTCCATTTGTCACCACCGGAGACGCCTACTGCAGCCACGGAACGGAGAGCGGAGTTTGGTGCATGCTTGTCGCGATGTACGGCTAAACTCTCCTACGTTATTCCCTAAACGGACTAGGCCACTATTCCTGTCGCTCCACCTCAAGTACTTTTCCAGAAACACCAAATATTGACTCGTTTTCTCAATATTCTTATTTGGTATATGTATCATACTCCATGTCATGCACCCTAACTTTGTTAAAATTAAAATTACTATCTGATGTTGATCGAACTCTTGGGTCGGGCGGCGTCACTTGGTGACGACGGCGGCACCCCGTCGACGTTCACCCTCGAGTTTCTTGCAGTTGAAAGTGAATCACCGTTTTCGGGTTGGCGACAGTGTCGTGGATCCAAAGACAATGGTGTCAAATGGTAAAAGGGCTATGTTGGCAACAAAATACGGTAGAAGTAACCTTTGGCGCTCTGAAGGCATGTACGTTCCTCTCCGCTCCCTTTCTTTGCACTTTCAATACAGTCACCGTACTTCAAGCGGAGTTTTTTTGTGTGCCTTTGTTCCTAAACTGTCAGTATGCACTGCAGTGCAAAATTATAGGCTAACCCTGATGTGCTTCGGGTTCTGCCACTTTCCGCAGCTTTCATGGCCATCCACTGAAACGCAGGGAACGTCACTTTCCCCGGAAACACATACACTCATTATGGGGCTACGACAGGTAGAACCTTCCAGGGTGGCTCTGCACCTGTGCAAAATTTTAGGCTCACTTAGGGGTTTGCGTGTATTTCACGCTTTCGCTCGCGTTTTTTCGCTTCTATTGGGATGTTTATCAACTGTGCCGCGCGTTACGAAGCTCTCGAAGCAGAAAAAAGCGGTGATTCCAGCGTTTTTCGAGGCCCGCTACTGGATTCATCGGATTACCTCCGAAGTTCGCCGAAACCAGCACGTGGCTTGGAAATTTTTGTTTCTATCAAACGCGTAGGGCTATGCGTTAGGAAAGGCGCGCCCGCAAGTCTGAGCCGCGCGTGAGAAGCACTTGATAGCGCGCATTGGTTGTATGTCCACGATAGATTATCGGAAGATTCTGCAGAATTCGCAACTGTATTTCGAGTTGTTGCTCCGTAAATCGACGGAGGCGCGGAAGCGAGTGTTCGTCCAGCACGTTTGACAGTCATCTGAACTGATTTGCGTCGAAACGGGTGCGCTTCAGAGCTATCCAAACGAACTGAACGCGCTCCAAATCAGTACGCTTCCACAGCCGAAGTTTCCTCCTGTTTTTTTTTAGTCGTTCTTCTTGTTCCAAATACGTCAAAACGCATGCATTTGTCCAGAATATCGCTGTTCCGTCTCTTCTGATCGGAAAACAGCATCTAAAATTTCAAAGATCATCATCACTCAACAGTCCACATTTGCATACCTCTGTCCAGACTCGACTCAGATTGTTTCTGGCGTAGTCCAAACGATGCATCTTCTGAACGGCGGTCAAACACGGCGCATTCGATCGTTCATTAATCCAGTCTGCAGTTCACATGCGATTCGCTTCGATTTGATATCAAGTCAGCGGCAGAATCTTCATGAACATCTGACAATCTATCGTGGACATAGAACCAATGCGCGCTATCAAGTGCTTCTCATGCGTGGCTCAGACTTTCGGGCGCGCCTTTCCTAACGCAGAGCCCTACGCGTTTGATAGAAACAAAAATTTCCAAGACACGTGCTGGTTTCGGCGAACTTCGGAGGTAATCCGATGAATCCAGTAGCCGACCTCGAAAAACGCTGGAATCACCGCTTTTTCCTGCTTCGAGAGCTTCGTAACGCGCGGCACAGTTGATAAACATCTCAATAGAAGCGAATTAAAGCAAAAAACGCGAGCGAAAGCGTGAAATACACGCAAACCCCTAAGTGAGCCTACAATTTTGCACAGGTGCAGAGTCACCCTGGAAAGTTCTACCTGCCGTAGCCAATAATGAGTGTATGTGTTTCCGGGGAAAGTGACGTTCCCTGCGTTTCAGTGGATGGCCTACCACATGCGCATGCTGGTTTCCCCTGAAAGCTGCGGAAAGTGACAGAACCCGAAACACATCAGGGTGAGCCTATAATTTTGCACTGCAGTGTATGTACTCCACCCGGGACACTCAAGCGTATGGCGGCCCCAAGATCGCAATTAAGAACAACGTAGTGTATATGTCCCAAAGAATAAATAGTTCCAAAATGAATAGAATTCGAAGTGTTCCCCTTATTGAATCCGCCGGTGATCGGTGTTCAATTGTGGAAGAGCTTCAACAGCTTGCTGCCGGCTTTACTCTTCGTCCCGATCGAGAATTTGTGTTGCGGTTCCAGTGACTTCGGCGACTTTGAGCGCCGAAGCGTTCCTGATCTGGTGACGTTCTTCAAAGAGACGGAGAATCCCTTATTGCCTGAAGCTCAGCCTCTAGATTGGCAGTTCTTGATGCACTCACGTTGGGTCTGTACTTCCGAATCGCTATTATAGAGCCGAGGCGAGGGTGAGCGCCTTGTTGTTCTCTCGGTGATGATCTGATTCAGGGGCCGGTGGATTACTGCCGCCACGCGCTGATAATCCTCTACTGCGCTGGTTTCAGCGAAAAGTGCACCGAAACGCTTCGCGAGTCTTTCTCCATCACTTTCTCTCACTTGCCTGAAGAAGAGATTGTCCATGAAGAGCGTCCAATATTCCGCGCCTCACCTGTAACGCTCTAAATCGCATTTGTTTCCAACGAGAAGAGTTTTGTGACTTCGCATGCAGAGCGAATGCTCGTGTTGAGTGATCTGATGGAGGAGTTTCTCGGCATACTGTAGGGAGAGCTGGCTAGTGACGTCGTAGACGACGACGTAGACGTCGGCCCAGGCCAAGTAGCGCATCGCGTCTGCAACGAAACATAAGATAAGCATGAATTTGTACAGCAAAATCTAACCTTTCTTGATATCATGGGAGCTCTCCACAGTGTCCATCAGCCACACCATAACAGGGTGGTTCAGGATCGTGTCCTGACGGCAATACGTGTCCTCTGAAAGGAGAATTTTCTAAAAAAAATGCTTACTGAAGATTCAAACCAAGCTCTGCGTGGTATTCTCCGATGAATCGGCGCGTTATGTACTTAACGGCCAGAGCTGAAAATGTACGGTAATGGACATCATTGTTCGCTTCTTGTATCACAATTTATGCAAGCAAAATTCCCCAATATACGAGATCCGATGATATGTACAGAATTAAATTAGATATAGAGATTAGGCCGACGAACCCGATTTCCCGGCGGATGTCATGCCGATCAAGGCAACATGGAGTTCGATGAGTTTTGACGACTGCATGCTGACCGAATGAAATTGGACTAGATGAATTAGATGACGGCTGGCTGGGGCATGTGGAACATCAGCAAGCCGTCGCCTTGGTTCTTCTCGAAAGAGATCACGAAGGGGTCAGTCGGGTGGAATAGGGCGATGACGTTCCCGCCTTTGAAGGACTCCAAATTCAGCTCAAAGACAAGTCGCTCGGTCTTGCGACTGAAGAACCTAAACAGAAGAGCCGCTGTTACACACACTATAACGTGCAAAGAGTAAATTTCCGAGGGCGCCGGCGAGAACAGCTGACTCCCGCGAAGTTGTTTACCGCATCCCTCACGACCTCCCAACGACCTACTTTAGAGGAGACTCCATCATTTTAGCCCGCTCGATGATTCCGGGGAACTTCTCGTCGAAGCTGAATAGCGTGGGGTCCAAATACGGTGTCACCGACGGGTATATCGGTAATGTCGCTGGAAGCGTGTAGAGAATGCGCTTGCGCGCTTCCGCTATCGATCCTATACCATTCAAACATAACTCTACAGAGTGCAAAGAATAACAAACCATTTTTCGAGGAAATTAGCGACGCCTTCGTGCGCTCGTGAGCTGCTCGCACGGGATAGCAGTACTCCATCGAAGATGGAAAGTAGTTATAAGCAGAATCGCCGTTTTTAAAGAGCTCGTTGTACTTCTCGAAGAGGTCGAAGAGCGCTTCGGACGATTTACCGTATACCCCGTGAATGATTCCTTCCTGCCACTCAAGAATCACAAAGAAATGCATAAGCTGGGTGCCGTGCTCCGGTGGCCTCTGAGACAGAGAACCTAGAAGCAGATACAACTACTATAAAAATAAAATTAAAATCACTTGCTTTGTGGAACCATGCGGATAAGAATTAATTGGGAACCGAGCATCTGCATTTTGGACATTTTAAGAGTGTCGTAGAAGTGCCGGTTCCGAAGAAAGTGCTTTTTTTCGCCTGAGCTTTTCATCTTCTCGTACAGGTACACGAGGAACCGCTGTTTGAAACCTTAAAAGCGATACGTGACTTCGAGTACACTATTTGCGAACCTGTGAAAAACTTCTCCGATCTTGCGGACGTATTGAGGCGGTCATAATTGTCGATGTGGAGACGATCGTTCTGATACATGTAGCGGCCTATCTGCATGACGTCGCCGACGACTCCCGTGACTTCGTCGACACGGTACATGTAGATCAGCTGGTGGTGCACGGAGAGGAGAGCGAGGTTCCGATCCACGAGGTGAATCGAATGCACATTTATGGCTCTCTCACAACGGACCTTCATTTCGCTGCAGATTTGGCCGTTCTACACAAAAGAAGTCCGGATTGTACACTACGGAGTAACCCACTTGAAGGCTTATGGAAACAAATGTGTACTCAACCGGGCTGGACAGTGGAGTCAAAGCTTCGTTGTTCGGATAAGCTGTTGCAAAAGGCATGCTTGCCATGATGTCGTCAAACAATCTCGACTTCAAGATGATTAAGTGCTTCGAATCGTGTGTAACGAAGCAGTAGTCCCTCGCGATCGTTGCCGTCGCCGTTTCGTCGTTAGACAATACGGTAGTACTGAAACGTTCCTTGAACACAGCCTGAAGAAGAATATTTTTATAGGCGTGCTTCTGCATGGACAACCTACATCAAAAGCATCGATTGAGGTCCTATGTTGAGCATTCTGAACCCCCAAGTAGTCGTAAACGATGACCGACGGGCCAGCGAAGCAGATGAGTTGTTTCCCATTGGGAGTAAACCGTCGAACGACGACATTTGGTTTCTCCACTTTGTTTAAGGCATACTTGGGCGTCATGCAATGATAGAATTCTCGAGCGCGAAGAAATTGGGTCCCTAGAACATCCTGTATCAAGAAAACGTATGAAACAGCGCTGCCAAGAGTGAAGTTTCATAGCAGCTGATCATGTTAGATCTAATGCTCTAATATATCGCTATCATGATTGTTACATGGTGTATAGTGTACCTTGTGGTCTCATTCCTAATTCACGATTCATCAGCAGCGAGGGGAGGTTCGCGTTTGCGTGCTTCCTGCGACGGCACCACTCGATGCCATACATCGGTCCTAGGCTTTCTTTCCTCTGAATCTGCTCAGCGATGCGTTCGTCATGGTGCTCAACAGTCATTATTGCCTGAAAACGCATAAAATCACAGTTTTGGACACCATCCCACAGTCCCAACATCTCGCCACGCATATAAAGATGAGAAAATGTCATCTTATCGCAGTCGCAGAGGCCACAATTGAAATCGAACCAACGGAAAAAGAAAAATTCGAATCAGCACACTTGTTTCCTCAGCGCACCAAGAAAACACCAAAAATACGATATGCTAACAGCGGTTTACAGCGCTCCGGACAAAGAGAAAGAATGACTAACAAATCGGCTGTTATTTACTCAATAATCTACAAAGAACAGATTACTACGCTCAACCTAGTGAATGCGATTGTTCGAGAAATAATCGGGCTTGAATTGGCCGGGCTGGACGAGGTCCTTCTCGAATGGAGTTTCCCGCTTTCCCTGCAGCCACTGCTTTCGCCGCTCCATGCGGATGGCGTCGAAGCGCTTCTTCTGTTTGTCCTGGGTGATGCACTCCTGGAAATCACGATGCTCCAGGTCACAGTACTTGCGGCCTAGCTTCGCTCCGTACGCCTCCATGCACCGATAGAACTGGGCTTCGAAGAATCCGCAGATCTTTCCTGGAAGGGGTAGACGATAAGCACAGAACACGGACGAAAGAAACACGAACCCTGCTGAGAAAGCGGCAAGTTGAACGTGTCGGTGAGCGGGACCTTCAATGTGGGGGTGAGGACCTGGAAGTTCTCTGGCACGCGGTTCCCCGCTGACATCTCGTCTGAAAGCAGAAGAACATGAAGAAGGCGCGATTCGAGGGGGTAGAGAAAGCGCAGCTCCACAGGTGCCCGGAGTCGGGCTCCGCAAAACGAAGAAGAAGACGCTTTTAAGTCGAGCGTTTGCACTCCGCGATGGCACATGCTTATCGTTCCGGGACCAAGACCACGAATTCACGGCCGCTGCGTCAAGGTTGGTTGAACGATTTAGAGCGATTATGTGAAAAAAGAGCACAGGTGAAAAAAGAGCACAGGTGAAAAAAGAGCACAGGTGAAAAAAGAGCACAGTGAAAAAAGAGCACAGGTGAAAAAAGCGCACAGTGAAAAAAGAGCACAGGTGAAAAAAGAGCACGGGTAAAAAAAGAGCACACTTTTTTCATGAACAGTATTTGTGTGACCGTTCCGATGATGGCTTTATTTAGAAGTGTTAGGATATCAGCGAAGCTGTTAAGACTACAGGCTCGCCCTTCGGGCTCGCTTTAAATCGATAGGCATAGTCCTAAGCCGGAGCCTAAGCCGGAGCCTAAGCCGGAGCCTAAGCCGGAGCCTAAGCCGGAGCCTAAGCCGGAGCCTAAGCCGGAGCCTAAGCCGGAGCCTAAGCCGGAGCCTAAGCCGGAGCCTAAGCCGGAGCCTAAGCCGGAGCCTAAGCCGGAGCCTAAGCCGGAGCCTAAGCCGGAGCCTAAGCCGGAGCCTAAGCCGGAGCCTAAGCCGGAGCCTAAGCCGGAGCCTAAGCCGGAGCCTGAATGTTAGGCCGCACGCAAAATGAATACGGGGCTCGCTTCGCTCGCCCGCAGCTGTCTGTGTGCACAATCCGAGGAGATCGTGGTCTGAAACTCCATTTCAAATATTTATCTGTGTTCATGAAAAAAGTGTGCTCTTTTTTCACCCGTGCTCTTTTTTCACTGTGCTCTTTTTTCACCTGTGCTCTTTTTTCCCATGTGCTCTTTTTTCATTGTGCTCTTTTTTCACCTGTGCTCTTTTTTCATGAAACCTTTAGAGCACCGATTTAGAACACAGCGCGTTCGTGTCGGGACCTAAATATTTAGAACAGTAAATGACGCCTGTTCGGTTCGAAGCATTTAGAACAGGAATTGTCATCCATTCGGACGGGCACTAAACATTTAGAACATTTAGGCTTCAAGTCGAACAAAAGTGTATTTTCGGCCCAGATTTATGAGACATAGCAGAGCATGGATGACTGATCTAGAAATTCACGTCGCTTCTTATGCGTCAGACATGAATATTTTCGTTTTTGACACTGAAAATTTTGGACTACTTACTTTTCGAGAGGAACGAAAACTATTCGGTCTACATGTTTGTTCAGCCATCTTAGATACCATTTTGAGCGAGCTTATGGAATCCAAACAATCCAACGAAAACACAATGCAGGCCTTTTCTACTCTCCAGTGGTGCCGAATGTTCTCTTCAGCACACATCAGTGGACTTTTGTACCTTCCACCAGTTTATGTTATCTTCTTACCTCATTCTGAAACCCAGTAACATATTCCTAAGTGGTCTACACGAAAGATCACGGCGTGTCAACCGGCTCGTTTTTCCGCCCTAGGCTGAGTAGTAAATGTCACACGTTAGGACATCGATCTTACCACACGGCGTGTCAGCGCCATTGAAGCCGAGACAGAAAAGCGTCCGCGCTATCGTGGCAGGACCACAAAAAATGTTCTCAGTTTCTTGCTTTTTGAGCACCAAAATGCAGATTTCTCCGCACAGAAGTCGAATTTCCAAAATTCAACAGGTGAATCGATAGCAAATCCTCTGCTGAACATTTTGCGACCCGACTCGCTGAGATCCATCGCAAATTGAGAGAGGAGATACATTTCTACGGAGTGCCATTTTGGCTCAAAAATGGCCGATTTTGGCCCTTCCCGGATAACAAACGTACTTTTCTCCGCACAGAAGTCGAATTTCCAAAATTCAACAGGTGAATCGATAGCAAATCCTCTGCTGAGCATTTTGCGACCCGACTCACTGAGATCCATCGCGAGTTGAGAGAGGAGATGCATTTTTACGGAGTGCCATTTTGGCGATAGGCGTTTTAGGTGTTTATCGTCATAAATCGTACATTTCTCCGCGAAGAAGTCATCAAATCAGGATACCTTTGGCGGAAATCGTGCACTAGAGTGTGCCGAGCATTTTGCGCATAGAAAGGACGAAATATGTGTAGCTGGCCAAAAGTTACAAGGCTTCTTCAAACTGTCTAATCGGAAACAACGTGCGACTTTTACTTCGTCGCGGGAGCCAAAAATGTCAGCCAAAAATGTCAGCTCTTAATGTCAGTACCCATTTCTCCGCGAAGAAGTTGAATTTGCAAAATTCAAAACAGGTGTATCGATAGGAAATTCACTGCTGAGCATTTTGCGACCCATCTGGAGCAGATTGGGTGCGAGCTGAGAAAGTTTATCCATTTCTACGGTGTGGCTTTCGCCACGGACGCGAAAATGTCTGCCCTGACACACCGTGACCACCACGGCGTGTCAGCATAAGGGAAATTGGTTCACGAAGCGTCCGCCGCTTCGTGTCGGGACCAGGCTACTTTGTGGGTAGTTTTTGGCCTGTAATTCAGTGTAGATCAGTCCATTTGCACTAATTCCAACAGCAAATCACTAACGACGCCGAGAGCTATGGAATGATACAAAAATATCGGAAACTCAAAAAATTCGACTTTTTACGGTCATTTTTCGACGTGTTTTCCAACTTTTCTCGACGCTCAGGACACTAGAACGAAATCCATCCGATGAATTTGTGCGTTAGAGCTCACTGAGCATTTTGCGTACCGATTGAACGAAAACTACGCAATCTACGAAAAGTTATTTCGCACTTATGGTAGGCCGTTTTTCGCGAAAAATGACGATTTCAGCAGTAAATTGCCGATTTCTCTGCGAATAATGCATTATATCAAAATCCATCCAATGAATTCGTGCGCCTTTGTCTCCTTAACATTTTGCGCATCGAACGACCACAAGGCACGCAAGGCGGAGAAAGTTATTTCGCTTGTAAGCTAAGTGATTCTGAGCTAACACAGTGTCAGAAAGTTAGAACTTCGACCGTTTTTCGAACGGTTTTGTATTTCATTAATGGAATGCGGGGCGCTGATCATTTCGCGGGCGACATGAGCGCTGCTACCGATCATAATCGGTGCAAACCTGCAGATACAAGTTACTGAAGATGTGGTAAGATCGATGTCCTAACGTGTGACATTTGCTACTCAGCCGAGGACGGAAAAACTTGCGTAGTTTTCGTTCAATCGGTACGCAAAATGCTCAGTGAGCTCTAACGCACAAATTCATCGGATGGATTTCGTTCTAGTGTCCTGAGCGTCGAGAAAAGTTGGAAAACACGTCGAAAAATGACCGTAAAAAGTCGAATTTTTTGAGTTTCCGATATTTTTGTATCAATCGATAGCTCTCGGCGTCATTAGTGATTTGCCGTTGGAATTAGTGCAAATGGACTGATCTACACGGCGTTACAGGCCAAAAACTACCCACAAAGTAGCCTGGTCCCGACACGAAGCGGCGGACGCTTTCGTGAACCAATTTCCCTTATGCTGACACGCCGGCGACATTTACTGTTCTCAATATTAACGTCTCGACACGAACGCTCTATGTTCTAAATCGATGTTCTAAATCGTTCAACAAACCACTGTAGCCTCAAAATAGTGAGCTCCTCTTTTTACTCTTTCATTCGTGTGCTTCGACAAGAGAAACTCAATCGTAGTTGCTCGAACAGTTCCTTTTTCGAGCGCTCAAAATGTGTCTTCGCAGATGCTTGCATAGAGTATTACCTACAGAATTGCCTCGAAGGATACTGTAGGATTGTGGAGGAACGCAGAAAATCTGTCGCTGATTTATTCTTCTCATAAGAATGCTTCAGAGCAGAGATATCTACTCGGTCCATCCGTCGACGATATCCTCATCTCCCCCTTTTATGAGAAGGGGCGATTTGCGGTCGAAGACGGCCAGAAGACGCCGACAACAAACTGCGGCCGGTCGGTCGAATTGCCTTTTTCGCATAACGAAATTTGTTTGTCCAAAGGGCTCCTCTCAGAAATGCTAATTATATGCGGGCAGCGTGGCTCCGGCGTCGTCGAGATTCGTCGATCATGTCCCCAATGGGGATGTCGTCGTCTCTCTCGCCGCGCGGCCTCCCACTTCTTGGCCACTTGCGATCCGGGCGCCGTGCCTCTTCCCGGAGCGATAAAAGTCGCTCCGGGATGCTCCCATTGATCCTTGGCCACATTGTTTTATCATCTTTTTAGAGCTCCTCCGGCGGCTCGTTCTTCCTTCTCTTCTCCGAGTGTCATGGCCTGGTCGAGAGTGCCCACTCGCGCACAGACACGGTAGACATTTCTGGAAGCAGCCATGGCCGAGGGAGGCATTACCCTCGTCAAGTACCTTCTCTTTCTCGCCAACTTCGTTCTCTGGGTGAGTCCACGAACCTGCAGCTATCCTGAAAGGAACCACGTCTGTGCGCATTCTTTGGCCTAAGTCAGCATCTTCGTATATTCAAAATCGCCTCTCGCTTCGCCAAAAGTGCGCACAACGGATTTAGGATTGAGAAGTGGTCCCGGGGGACGTCGCCGGAGACGATTCGGCCCTCCCAAGGCGAAGCTGAGGATTGGTTTTTTTAATAATAAAGCGGCCTTTCAGGTGAGCGGACTCGGGCTCGTCATCACCGGTGCCGTGCTGCAGCTGAAGTACACTGGTCTTCTGGACATCCTCGGCGATGAGCGTCTGGCGACGCCATTTCTCCTGCTGGCCGCCGGGGCCCTCTGCACCTGTGTTGGCTTCATGGGGTGCTGCGGGGCCATCCGTGAGAACTACTGTCTCACGGTCAGTTTCGCGGTACTCCTGGCGCTGCTGCTGCTCCTGGAGACAGCCGCGGCGATTGCGGCCTACGCCCTCCACGAGCCCCTGCAAGCGTCACTCAATCAACAGCTGACTCAAGTAAGTCTCCCCTGTTAGGCCTGCTGAGGAGGCGCAATCAGCGAATTGTGCAATGGGCTGTTAAATGGAGAAGATCGACTTATCCCCTTGAAGGACCGAAAACCGGGAAATTACGTTTTAAGGCTCTCGGAATGAGACGCTTCAACAAGTGATCGAAGTTGCTTATCCTAATTGAGGGAGTTATGCGCATCGCGCGGCAAAAACAAACCTCAATAGCGCTTTCTGTTTTGCCGTCCGCCGACTCTTGTGCCCCGAATTCGCTCCTATCGTCTGACAAGCGAAGATGAAAGAGGGAGATTGGGATGCGGAGACCGAGCGTCCTCATAGCCGATCCATCATGCAGCATCGCCTCCTGGAGCATCCATCATTCAGGGCGTTTCGCTTTTTAGTCGAAATCCGATCGATCCGCCTTGTCTTCCGCACTACAGTGGCCCTGAGAGTGACGCCAATGATCGATGTTTCAGGGCCTCCAGCGCTACAACCGATCGGCCGGCGTTGCCATGGCCTGGGACGAGACCCAGCGAGAACTGCAGTGTTGCGGAGTGAACAATGCGAGCGACTGGAAGGGCGCCGTGCCCGACTCCTGTTGCATCCACTTCCACCAGGGCTGCGCAAAGATGCCGATGCCATTGCTGCACGCCGAAGGCTGTATGGGGCGCGTCGAGCACTGGCTGATGGTGAATGCGGCCCTAGTGGGCTGCGCCAGCGCCCTCGTTGGCGCAGTCCAGGTCATCGGCATCTGCTTCGCCTGCTGCCTCTCCAAGAGCATCTTGAAGGACTTCCACGACTTCTACTATTGACCCCGCGCCCCTTTATTTGTCAGGCTACGGTAGAAATGCTTTTGATTCATTGTGAGCGAATGATCTGGTGGCAACAATAAAGTTATGTACAGAAACTGCGGAGATGGTCATGGCGATAAAGAAAACCCTGTGGTCGGCGAGGCGACTCGTATTCGATCGGAGTTATGGACGAGAATGCACGGAGAATACTTAGAGAATGCGGGCGATGGCACGGCGAGTTTGGTTGATGGCGAGAAGCACCCATTAGGACCCGGACTGGGAGAGGCGAGAGGATCTGGGAAGAAGGAACTGTACAGAGGAGAATCGGGAACTAGTGAACGTTTGTCCGCACGGGCGAGCGGCCGTGCACTATCTTCGCGTAGGCCTGTGCGTAGCTGCCGTAGGTCTTAGGGCTGCAGATCCAGAAGGCACACATAATGCCGACGATAAGCTGCGAGAGGTAGCGGAGAAAGAAGAGCCACTTCTCCGGCTTCAGATCCTCGGTGATGAGGGGGCAGTGCTCGCGGCTTTGAGTGAAGCCGAAGGAGAGGCGATCGGGGCGGTTGCAACGGACGCCGTACCAGTTGGAAAGCCACGCGTCGCCGGAGCGACTCTGCATGAAGAGACAGAATCCGTAGACGGCCGCCGGAATCATGTAGGCGATAGCGAACGTCGAGAGGCGCATCATCAGCTTCTCTAGTTTGCGCACATTGTGCTCGATGCCGTTGTGTTTGACGTTGTAGATGTACTTCCGGATGCGGAACATGGACACGAAGCCGATGGCGAAGAGCAAGAATCCGATGGCTGAAAGGCGTTGCAGAGGGGCAAACGAAAGGAGACTTACTGAGGGAGATGACGTGCGGGATGAAGACGAACTGGAAGAGGGCGTTCGGGCGGAGGTTGCCGACGGAGCAGATGCCGGTAAAGACGTCGCCGTCGATCTGGTTGGTGACGAGTACGGCCAGGGTGAGCAGCGTGGGCAGACCCCATCCGAAGACATGGAAGTAGGTTGACAACGCCTCGATGGACTCGGGTGCCCATTTAAGGAAGGCGGCGAGGAACCACGTGAAGCAGAGGACCACCCACCACACCTGGCTGGAGACGGTGAAGTAGTAGTGCACGATGGCCATCATCGTGCAGTAGACGTTGTCCGTTCCCTGAAGGGAGCTTCAGTGAGGGGAGGGCTTACGTGGTGAAGAGATACCTGCGTGGCGAGGGGGTCTTTCGAGGCGGACTGGACCGCGCAGGAGAGGTTGTTTTCAGCGACAAGACCCACCATGTAGACGCCTCCGACGAAAACGTAGCAAACGGAGAGGTAAAGGATTGGCCGTGTGGGGTAGATGAAACGACCCAGGTCGATGAGGAAGGTAGCCACGGTGAATAAGGTGCAGGCGAAGCACCCCACGGCGCCGGCGCCGACGAGGAAGCGGAGATACTGGCGCGTGCTCCGGTCGAAGAAGAAGGGCACGGAGTCGTCGGCGGTACAGGGGAAGGAGCACTGCTCGAGGGTGCGGCTCGAGATCTCCAGGTGGTAATGGGTGCGAGAGATGACCCGCATGTTGACGGGACACTCAAGTTCGCCGACAGAAAAGACAGAGGGCCGCGTGGAGGACCGAGAGCCATCTTTGGAGCCGGCGGACTTCGCGGGGGGCGCCGAGGAGGAAGTCTTGTTCTCGCCGACACAGAGGCCCTGCTCCGGGTAGTTATCGCAGGCGAGCGCTGTGGGCCACTTGAAACCGAACTTGTTCATCAGGCTCTCACAGCCACTCTTCGCAGAGAGGCAGAGGTGCCGACACGGTGGAATCGGGTCCTTCATCTGTGTGCAAACGGGCGCGTAGACGGTGCACAGGAAGAACTTCAGGTCGTCACTGCACTGCACCTTCACGAGAGGCATGTACTGGTTGAGTTCCATGGCGGCGTCTTCCTGTTTCGCGTGGCCCAGCGAGTTAGGGTACGTGGTCATGTTGTAGGGGATGTCGATGCACATCTGCGTTGTGATCGGCTCGCATTTTTCGAACCGCGAGGGGACAAACTGCTGTAAAGGCAACGAGTGTACCGGTTCGAGTGCTGTTGCTTCTTATCTGCTTCCCGTGCCACCCGCATTGCCCCAAAGATAACCCGGGATCTCCATTAATCTGCATGGCGTGCAAATTGCCAATTAGGCCATCTTGCCGGCCCTTATTTGCAGAGCCGATGAGTCACACGCGCTCGCAAATGCAATTAGATCGACCGGAGGAGTTAATCAGCCGCCGCCTTTGTGCTTAGCCTAATCCTTCCAGAGTGCGAATCGCTAAGAGCGCTAAGCAAACACCACCGCTAGGCGTCAAACGACAATATTTGTTCTTCGTTCTGCAGCGTGCACCCCTGGGCGGCGACGCCTAATAAATTAGTTTATAGCCCATTATCGGGCTCGATTACCCAATTATCAAAGTGACTTACCTGATCTCCGGCGCCGGCTTCCGCCAGCCGCGATGCGAGCACAAGAAGTGTGACGATGAGCGAGAACGTCGTCGATGGGAATGAGACCATTTTAAAACATAATAAATAATGGCGCGGACACCTAATTAAACGGTGGAAAATGGGCAATAAAGAAGAGAGCCGGAGAAGAGCGGCGAGCTGCGGCGAGGCGGAGGGGAGCGAAGGCGCGGCGCTGCAGATGACCGCGGGTCGGCGTGCGAGGGAGCGTTCGTGGTGGGAGACGCAGACGACGAGGCGGTGCGCGAGGACGCAAAGAGCGCGTGGCGACGGAGCGTCGCCGGCGCCGTTTATCGCAGGGAAGATCGGTCATAGATTGAGTGGCATATTGCCAATAGTCGATAGGGAGGGAGTCAATGAGTGACTGATGATCCTACGCGTGTTAGGAATGCGCGGCTCATAGCCATTGATACAGGCGCCCGCACGCTTTTAGGCGCAGACCGCCACAGAGGAAAGGACAACCTGTCGCAGCCGTTGTTACGGCACAAAGGGGACAGATGCTGACGGTACGCACGAAGGTTACGGTAAGGGGTTCGGGTGCTGCAAGCTGTTAAATGTGCCCAGGTGTGCGCCATGGCAAATAAAATAAATAATAAAATGCAGGAAACAAACAATGAAAAAAGTGAGCAGGAAAACAAATTGCGTTTGAATCCCCGAGGGCCCCAGCTATGGCTAAGGGCTGCGGTGCCGATTGACGTGCGGTGCGATCTGAGAATGGGCTAAAACGAGACAGTAGACTGCTTCTGTCTAGATTAGCCTTTAAAAGAGCCTCTGGCGAAGCGAGGCTCAGGAGTCGGCTAAAGCCGTGTCGTGTGGATCGGTCGTGTTCCCGAAGTCGGCAGCATTTTCTTCCCCGGTTTTCTGGTCGTAGGTTATCTTTCCCCTTTTCATTTCCATTTCATTTTTTTCCAGATGTATACCGGTCGTGTTCGTCGTTGCACATCCCGCCGAGATAATCGCCGCCGTCGTGGATGTCCACGAATTAACCAATGTGTGCAGTGCGGAGGCCGCCGAGGATTCTGCCGCTGTCAGATCCTTATGTGGGTGCAACAGGTCATCATCTCTGACCCTGAACCTCCCATGATTCATTCAAAGAATCCGCTTCACTTAGACTTATCGACCGCATGCAACCACCACGAAGTGTCGATGCGTCCTCTTGTTTACGAGCGACCCACTATAGACCTTTCAAAGGTGCACGATCTCGAGGTACATAACCCTTCCGCCATTCCAACTCAACTACATACCTAGAATCTATGCTGCTTTGGTGGAAGTGTGCAGTGTGTGGTGTGCCTCGATACTATAGACGAAGGCTGGGATGCAGTAGTCTCCTTCTGTGGAGGTCTCTCCAACGCTCACTGTTTCCACTCCAAATGCTTACTGGAAGCGTCACGACACGTATGGGAGAACGACTTGAAGTCTAAGTGCCCGATCTGCCGAGAACCCCTCGAAGAACAAAATCTTCGTTGCATGAACAAGCCAAAACTTCTAGCTGCTGTCGAAAATTGTGTTTTTCCGATGAAGAAAGAGTTTGATGAACAGGAGATAATGCAGGTGGTAAAAAACTTTTGCCGCAGTGTGAAGGTACCGAAGAAGGTGAAGACTGTAACGGCGAAACTGATGGTAATCATGTCATGCACAATATCATTGATCTGTTTGTAGTGGGGACTCCAAGACACTGAATTGAATGCCATTCTGAATGACAACATTCGCATGCCTCTGATCTCTGGCGAAGATTCTGCGGAAAATACGGGAACCCGTCAACGCGAAACGCACAACAGGCCGAACCTCTCAAAACTGGTAAGCTTACTTAGAATGACCATATAACGTTTTAATTCCGATTTCAGAGCGAAAGACTAATCCACAATCATCTTCTGCAGCTATGGAGAGCGGAAGAGAACGCTCGCCGTGCTCGCAGGGAAGAAAGGCAGAGGAGGAAGAAGAAAGAAAAGAAGAAGTCGAAGCGCCGTCACAACCTTCCCCGTAAAGCACGGAACAGCGAGGGCGGACGAGTTTAACTTTTTTTCTGACCTCTTCTTATACGTTTTGCGTTTTATAACTGATTTCACGGCGATTCAGACGTATCCGATGCCAACCTCGCCTGATCAGTACGATATATTCCTATTTTTTAAATAAATATATCTACAGAAAATAGAAATCATTTTGCATTGTTCAAAAGACCAGTGTCAGGGGCAGAAGTAAGGATAATCTTCTGGACTTCACGGAACTTCGGATGAGCAGCATCTCCAAGAAGCCCTAGAATGACACATTCGCTGGTGGTCAGGACAGCGCCGGCGCGTTCGAGATGTTTGAAGGCAAACATGCTGGAACAACAGATGAGAACAGAATCTTGAAAAAATAACCACCAACCGATCAGTCATCGAGCGGGACGAAACTGCGTCAACAACGATATGCACGTCGATTCCCTTCTCCAAGAAGTCCAACGTCGTCTGGTACACACAAACGTGACCTTCGATTCCACATAAGATGACAGATTTTACATCCTTGGCAAGAACTGATTCAACTTCAGGCTTGCACATCGAAAAACGAGTCTTTTCAACAATAGGAACATTAAGTTCCTTCAAATTCAACTCTGCAACGGTGTGTCCCAGACCTGAAAAAAAGCAACTGTTAGACACCAACGAACTCCACTATAACCTTTGGGATACTGTTCCGTAGCGACAACTTTCATGTCCAGAATCTTGGCAGCATCGAGGAGACGCTTGGATACTTGAACCACCTCGGGAAAGTGGCAAATGGTGTTCCTGACAGAATGTATTGAGAGCCGCTCATAACACTCACAGGACATACCGAAATTTCTCTTGAAGATCGCAGATGAGAAGGCCCGTATTCTTCGGATGGACACGTTTGATGATGGAACTGGCGGCGGCAGCCATTGTAACCTGAAAGCAATCTGAAGTGACACAGCACAGCGTTCGGAAAAAACAGGAAGAAGAAAATCATAGAACAGGAGCAAGGAATCATGAGTCATGGAGGCTCTAAATAGATCGATCCAAGACGACGTCCGCACCTCGGCCTACCACTATACACTCAAAGGTCCACCGATCGGAAGACGCGCGCAAACGGAGCGATCGAAACGTTATCGAGACAGCTGGAAGACGCACGACGTCTCCTCAGTCGGATCGCTCCGGGACCGCGCGAGGACTTCTTCGGCTTCTTCAGCGTTGCCGGAAGCAGAGTTTTGCATCGGAGATCCGATCGAAGTCACATGTGCGAACAGAATCGATTGACCGAGCGCGATGGCCGCGTCGCATTTGGCCAAACGTCCAGCGATGAAGGCTGCTTCGGAGAGGCTCATGGCTACCGTAATCGAAGAGACGGTAGGCGACCGAGAGAACCTTGAGGAGTTGTGACCGGGTGTTCCAGGAGGAGGACGACTATGTCGCCTTCGTGAGACCCCAAGGGCGTCCGGTAGTGATAAGGCCGACGGCGAGCAGCACCGAACTCGATGAGCTGTCGGGTGAGTCCCTCGGTAGTCGTCGCCAGCCACTTCCTGACTGATTCACCTTTAGTTACTCTGACTGTGACCACAATAGAGAGCGACGACACCGTTTTCGCGGGTAATTCGTCGAGTACGCTGCTGGAAGCCGTGAAACGGAGCCTTGTGAAGCCGGCCGAAAACAGGAGTCCGGCCGAAGTCGGCACCATTTTCGTGAGAGGGCGCCTCGCTGTTGACTTTTGCGATTTGCGACTTTCAGAACTTCGTGTGTCATCTTCCCTGCCTGGCGAACTTCTCCGACGACACGAAGCGGGCGATCTGTGCGAAGAGCGTTCTGGCGGTGGTACCCTATGCTGATACGGTCATCTACTCCCTGGGCAACCGAATGGATTCATGGTACACGTGCCCTTTGCTGTCACGTAATAATACTTTGGAATTTGAGGGGGATCGTACTGAAGGGCGACGTTGAGTCATCTAACGCCCAAGGCCACCGGACTGTCCTCTCCAGGGGCGACGCTTTCGGAGTCCGCCCAGTTTCCGGCGAGCAGCCAAGTACCTCCACTTTGAGAACCTTCTCGGACGACTCCCATCTGCTGTTGGTTTCCCAGGACGACTACGTCGGCGCTGTGAACGGCCCGACAGTTCGCACCTTTTACGACGAAGTGTCGGGTGAGGAAACATGTGAAGTGCAACTACAGTGCGTGCGAGCCACTTTTCCTCGTTTTATGTAATCCCTTTTAAGATCGACGGGCGGATTCCTGATTACCAAAGGGAGCCTGGAGAAGCTCATCGAATGGCTTCTGGAAGGTCACTGGGTGGAATGGGATGAGCACTTCGCGGAGGATTTCTTCTTGACTTATAGGGTTATCTGCGCCGCGAAGACCCTCTTCCAGCAGCTGCTGACTCACTTTGAGGGGAAGCCGAGCCGTGTGGCCCAAGTTGTTATCCAATGGATCAACTTCGCCTTCGAGGACTTCGACGGGACGATGTTGAAGATGTTCGAACGCCTACTGGAGTCAGCAAGCATGAGCACGGAGTTGCTGCTCCTCGACCTCGCACTCAGCGCCCACTCGAAGACCCGATCGATCATTCTGAAGAGAGCGGAGGCGAGCGATCCTCTGGGCTTCGAGTACATCTCCAACGGATGGTTCATCACAAAATCGGAAAGGTTCGGCCTGGAGAGAGGCGACCAGGTCAGTTACCGGCTTGTGTGTATGGCGACGTTTTCTGCCCTCAGATTCTCTCCCTCAATGGTCATAGGCTCCAACAAGTGGTCGTGTCCTTAGGAGAGACATTGCTGCACGGAAGTTGTGTTCTCGATTTGGAGGTGAAGCAGAATCCACTCGACTTTAAGGAGGCGTTGAAGAACGCGACGAAGCCAAAGAAGTTCCTACGGAAGTTCATTCGCAAGAGCTCCTCGAGGAACACCCGAAGCGGCCGATCGACTCTTCCGCGGTCCAAACCGACCACAAGCCTTCTCTCCTGCACCGCACCGCCCTTTCCGAAGGAGCGATTGTCCGGAATCGCCGTCAAGGAACAGCGCTTGGCGACGGAACCGAAGAAAGTTATAAAGGTGTTCCGCGGCGACCAGAGCCACCGCTTCCTGGCGATCTTCTCGCACACTTCAGCACAGAACGTCGTCCAGTTGGCCCTACAGGAGTTCGAACTTACCGGCGAGAAGAGCTCAGACTGGTCACTGCTCGAGGTTACCGTAACCCCCGAAGGCGTCGTCAAGCAGCACAGAATCCCTGACCATGTCTGCTCCCTTCCGAGCCGAGTCCGCTCCACGAACCGTTTCTACTTGAAGCCGAACGCCTCGGACGTCCGTCTTTCGGACGATGTCCTCGATGACATCGCCTCGAATGTTCTCTCCGTTCTCCAGTGTGACGCCCTCGGCACGGCGAAGTGTCTCCTCCAGCGTCACCAGAATCTGTTCGCGAAGATCGACCGCGTCGAGTTCGTCCGGCACCTCTTCAAAAAGGGCGCGGAGAGCGACTGGGCGAATCTGAGCGTCTTCGAACGACAGTTCAACTGGGAAGTCAATTGGGTGATCACGACAGTGTGCTCAGAGAAAAACGTGGGTACCATAGTTCCAGGAACGCTGTGAACGCTTTCTTTCAGGTCCAGCAGCGCGCCCGCGTGATCAAGAAGTTCATCAAGATAGCGGGCCACTCGCGCAGTCTCCAGAATCTGAACTCGATGTTCGCCATCGTCTCAGGCCTTGTGAATCGATGCGTCGCCCGACTCCACTCCGCTTGGGAGCGAGTGCCCCAGAAGTACTTGAATCTCCTCGCAGAACTGAAGCGCCTTTGCAACCCGAGCAGAAACATGCTGGAGTACCGCAAGCATTTGATGGTGGCCTCGCAGAACCCTCCCGTGATTCCCGTTCTGCCTTTCCTTAGCAAAGACCTCTTCTTCGCTAATGACGGAAACGCCACCTGGAGCGCCAAGAAGCTTATCAACTTCTCAAAGTTCCGAATGATCGCGGAAATCATCAGAAACTCCCTTGAGATGGCGCGGGTGCCGGAACCGCCGGAGGAACCGCAGTCGAGCATCAAGGACTGGAAAAACATCTACGAAGAGGAGGAGAAGGCCGTCCAAATCAATGAGTACCTCGACCGTGCGGAGGTCGGTTTATCCACTACTGTGCCTCTATTCCGTCGATTTAGGTCGTCGAGTCCGAAGTGGAACAGGAGAGGCTGAGCTTTGACTGTGAGCCGAGGCGAAAGCCAGTGCGTACCCCCAGCACCCTCTCGTCGAAATCTTCGCACTCCGTCAGCAGCGGAAGGACCTCTACCTCCAGTCCGTGGACGAGTCGACGCCTCCCTAATCCGATTCCCGTCGAAGCGCCGCCCACTCCCTACAACGAGCGCCTCATCTGAAGCAACAATTTCCCTGCACAAATGTATATAAACAACAGAAGAGTTACGGATAAAATATACACTAGTGGTGTCACGAACCTTTTTTCTTCTCCTTTTTCTCCTCTGAAAGGCATACTGTAGGGTCCGGAGGAGCAATGTAACCCACCTTTCGACTTTCGTGGTTCCTCCGAGACTGAACCGGCGTCGAGGAACTCGTCGCCCTGGCGGCGTCCGAAGAGGAAGACCGTCACACAGATGAAGATGACCGCCACGATGGGGATGAAGATGTTGGCCCCTAAACGCATCTTTAGAGACTACAGAAAGTGGGACAGACGTGCCTTCGACCATATCGTAAACGACGTCCATCCTCGGAGAAGGATTTAGCGTGCAACGGAGACTACGGCCTGAGACGCGCGCCTTATTTGGAGTTGAGGGCCATAGTGGCCGTGGGGACAAATTGAAAATCAATTTTCGGAGCGACAAAAGGTGGCACACTCCCGAACGGAAATTCAATTTCCAGCGAAACACTACGGTAGCCTCCTGGCGCTTTGCCAAAAGGCATTTTGGGAGAAACGACGTTGGTGGTCCTCGGGGTTTCAATGAACTTGACAGCGTCGGCTGATTTCGTCCTTTTTTTCGAAAAAATTAAAGAGAGATCTGCTTGTGGAAACGGTTTGTGTGGCTTCTCAGGGAACGTACATGCTAATGATTAGCGACTGCCTCAACGGGTCATCTGTTTGGGTGTGTTCGGCGACAAGTAGCGTGCATTTCGTCTCGTGCTGTAGCTGTCTATGTCTCCCTTTCTGTCTAGTCTACCAGTCTTCGTTTTCAGAGTTACATCGTGACGAGCGCCTGCTCGAGCACATTCTGTTGAAGAGATCAGCAAAACGCTAAGATGGTAGGATCTGGACGTTGTTGTGCGACCGTATCCGTGCCATTTCAGCCAAAGAAAAAGTTTATTAACAAAAATGAGGCACACACGTTCCGCCTGATGCACCGCAGCCAGCGCGATCCTTTGATCGCCAGCGAGGAAGCCGGTGCGCACGTCCTCCATCCCGTTCAGAACAAGAACAAGAAGGTCTGTCATCTCGTCTTTCTGTTAATCTTGATTTATTTCTGCAGGACAGCGAAGAGCGCGAGAAGTACGGAATTTACTACGACGATGATTACGACTACTTGCAACATCTGCGCGAAGTAAACGAGGTTCTGCCCGCGGAGGCCGTCGACCGAACTGTCATCCGCCTTCCCAAGGGACAGCCGAGTTTCCCAAGCACCCTCTTCGAAACCAAAGGGTTCCAACTGAAGGAAGGTCTCCTGAATCAGGCCGCTCCCGTCCATGGCCCCAGGCCTGATCTTGACCCCGATATCATCCGCGCTTTGGATGGAGATTTCGAGGACTGTGAAGGAGATCTGGAGGACGATTTCTTGGCTATTGCCAATGAAGGTCAGCCGTTCGAAGACCCGGAGATGCCTACGCGCAAAGCCGTAGTTCCTCGTCGCCGCAAATTTTCGGACGAAAATGACTCTGATTCGGAAAAGGAAGGCTCCGGAGAGGATGAGGACGAACTCGACAGCATGGGAGACTTCGGAGGTGACGAAGACAGCCAATGGGACGATAAGAAAACGCGCTTCACAAATTACTCCATGTGTTCTGCCGTCATCAAACGTGAAGGAGCTCTGAAGTTGCTCGATGATCGTTTCGAAAAGCTCTACGAACAGTACGACGAAGATCAAATGGGCGAGTTAGATATGGAGGACGAGGGGGCGATGGGAGGTTTCTTGGAACCCGACTCTCTGCGAATTCAGAAGCTCCTTGAGAAGCACCAGGAAAAGGCCGCCGAACGTGGAGAGGGTCTTGTAAGCGTCACATATCCCTAGCCCATAACTATCGTCTATGTTCCAGGCGAAAGACGAAGTTATCAAGGAGCTAACATTGTCCGCTGCCGCTCGCGAGGAGAACGCCAATGTAGAGGAGTTCGAGCGCATTTCCATCGATGCCCCCGGCCGCAAAAAGGCAATGTGGGACTGTGAATCGATTCTTTCGACTTATTCTAACCTCTACAACCATCCCGCCACCCTGTCGCTACCCTCTGTGAGGAAGCGAAAGTTGTGTAGAAAGGATTTGCAGG
Source organism: Steinernema hermaphroditum (assembly GCA_030435675.1). Lineage (NCBI taxonomy): Eukaryota > Metazoa > Nematoda > Chromadorea > Rhabditida > Steinernematidae > Steinernema > Steinernema hermaphroditum. The sequence goes on from CM059622.1 coordinate 10,050,657, forward strand.
ACGTAGAAGTGAGTTGCGCATTTTGAAGAGCGCCGTTAATTGCTGTTTTACAGATGATGGACGATACGGCTTCTGTGATAACGGGTAGATCGACGTGTACGGTGCGTCCGAAGGGTGAAACACCGGATGAGCGCCGTGAGCGCAAAAAGATGGTCAAGGAAGAACGCCGCGAGCGTCGTCAGGAGAAGAAGGCCAACAAAGAGGCTTTCAAGGATATGAAGAAAGAGATCGACAAGCAGGCCGCCGGTACTCAGCCCAAGTCGAGGAGGTTGTAGAGGTTGTAGTGGCTTGGTTCTTCAGCTGGTGTATATATGCAAATCCTCTATAACCTTGACCTGCTGCTGCGTCGGAGGTTGGCTCAGATCCCTACTTGTTGCTTTCTTTTGTTAAAGTCTATGCTCTGATCAGTTGTTATTCCTATCGGCCCCGTCGAGAGGGTTACATAGATGTGGCTGCCTTGAGTGCAGGCTCCGCCCCCCGCTGTCATCAGCGGGCGACTGTCAGCGGCTCCACGCGGCGATGCGATCTGTGGCGCCTGGAGAGTTGGAGACGTTTTGTGCGCACACAGAGGCGACAGTTCTTACCTGGACGCGCGCATATTGATCCATCGGACGCAAATAAAGGAAGCGATCCCTGTTCGCCCATTAGTCCTGTAACAAAACTGTCGAGTGACGTGTCCGCTTTAATGGCGCTGCCTTCTTCCTTTTTGGATGACTCCGCTATTTCTAAACGTCTTCTCGCTTTTTGTTCTCCTCCGTGCGGCCCCCCGTGACCGACATGTGTTTGAATTGTTTTGCGCGACCGAAATCGATTGTGGCGAGCTTTTTGAAGAAGCCCCGAAAGAAGAGATGTGGCGTTCACTCCGTACAGAAGCACGCGGGAAGAAGCCCCGTTCAGCCCTGAGAAGGGTTCGCCGCCGAGGGCACGCCTTGTTTTCCTTCGCGCACAGCGAATGCCAAATACAGAAAGAACTCGTTTCAGAAGTGATGCGGCCGAAGCTCTGGGCCTTCGCCGTAACGCTTCTTCTGGCAACGCTGCCAGAGTGCTCCGGGCTCGACTGGGACTCCGATATCGTGGCGAGCGCCTTCGAGACACAGAAGGCGCACCAGGACGCCCTCTACGAGCACTTCGAGAAGTTTGTGGAGAACACGAGCTTCTTCGAGAGCCGCGAGGCGGTGGCGAAACGCGTCGGCGACTTCGAGGACATCGCCCGCGAGAAGCTCGTCAACCACAACTACGCCGCCATGACCGCCTGGCTCAAGCAGTACAACCTACAGTACCCTCACCTGACGAAGCTCTACTCGGCAGGCAAGAGCACTCAAGGAAGAGACCTGTGGGTGCTCATCGTCTCGCGGAAACCCGAGGAGCACGAGCTGCTCAAGCCCGAGTTTAAGTACGTGGGCAACATGCACGGCAATGAGGTGGGTGGCCCTGGCGTCTGAGGAGCTAAGGACGTCGTTGCAGGTGGTGGGCCGCGAAGCGCTGCTCTACCTCATCGCCGTGCTCTGCGACAACTACGGTAAGAATGAGTACTTGACGTCGCTGGTGAACAGGACGCGGATCCACATCATGCCTTCGATGAACCCAGACGGATACGAGCTCGGCTTCTCCGGCGACCGAATCGGCTACAAGGGGCGCTCCAACATCAACGGCATCGACCTGAACCGAAACTTCCCTCCACGGTTTCCGTCGCACAAAGAGGAAACTGCCGGCGTGGCGCCCGAGCAAGAGACGCGCGAGGTGATGCGCTGGCTGCAGGAATTCCCTTTTGTCCTCTCGGCGAACCTTCACGGCGGCTCCCTGGTCGCCAACTACCCCTTCGACGACTCCCCCACCATGCAGGACGTCGAGACACGCTCCCCCGACGACAAGCTCTTCGTGGCGCTCGCCTACACGTACGCCCGGGCACACTCCAACATGTGGAAGACGGGGCGCCGCTGTGGGCTCAATGCCAACGGCGACTCCTTCTCCAACGGCATCACCAACGGCGCCGGGTGGTACCACCTCGCCGGCGGCATGCAGGACTGGCAGTACGTGCACACGAACACCTTCGAGATCACCGTCGAGATGGGCTGTTTCAAGTTTCCCCTCGACAGCATGCTGCCACGCCTCTGGGACGAGCACAAGTTCGCGCTCCTCAAATACGTTGAGTGGGCCCACCGCGGCGTCAAGGGCATCATCTCCGACGACGCTGGAAGGCCCCTTCGCGGCGCCGTCGTCTCTCTCGCCAAGGGCGGCACCGGCAAGAACGTCACCACCACAAAAGACGGCGAGTTCTGGCGGATGCTCCCTCCCGGCGACTACGAGGTGCGCCTTCTTGACCCACCCCAGGCACAGAGTCTTTTAGATTACGGTATCGCACGAGGAACACCTCCCGCAGACCATCCCAGTGACTGTAGGCCTGAGCCAAGCGACGGTGCTGAACGTCACATTACAGTACCCGTCGTGCACGGTTAACGATAACGAAAAATTAAAGGTGGCTGTGAGGGGCAAGGGTCCCGTCTCGATCTGCCTGATCGCCATCGACTCCTACGGCGCGCGTCTCCTGCAACAGAGCGCCAACTTCTCCTGTGACCGGAAGGACCCTTCGGTGGAAGACGTCCTCTCCAAAGCCTCCCTCCACATCATCGCAGACGTCTACCGTAACTCCGACCACCTACCGTACATCCGGGCGCAGTCTCCCGACGTCCTCCTCGTCTTCGGCTCCGGAGGCGCTGAGTCCGTCGTCTTCAGCGCTGGGCAGAACACGCCTAAAGCCTTTAACAAGGACGTCTTTGATGTGAGCCTCGAAAAGTGAGTTCCCTCCACTGTACCCCTACAGTACCCCATCCAGGGCCTTCAACACGACGGCGGCCTGCGAGAACGCGTTGGAGTCGTCGAAAGTGGCGTCATCGGTGGACGCGATGCAGCTGGGCGCCGTCTTCGAGCTCGGCATCTCCGCCGGGTGCTCCGACGCCGTCGACGACGTCTCCAAGAGTCGCGCCGCCATGCTCGGCATGTTCACCAGTCTCATCAACGTCGTCCACAAGGATACGGTAAAGGAGTTCGCCGTGGTGCCCTCAGCGAACCCACTGGATCACTTCTCACCCGAGCAGGCCGTCTTCTCCACCGCCGCCGGCCTCGATCGCCTCGAGGCGAACTGCGAGGCCCGTATGCTCTCCGTGGGCCCGATGCGTCTCGTCACGATAGGCTCCGGCTCGAGGGGACCACACACGTTGGTGATGTCGATAGAGCAGAAAACGGAGACCCTCAGCTACCAGTTTGCGAGTTTCCTCTGCGACAGTCAGGAGCCGGAGGTCAAAGAGCTCCTGGCGGCCTCCTGTGTCGTCTTCCTCCCCGAAATACCACACACGCAGATCACGTGCCACGACTACAAGACCATCGTCCCCTTCGAGCAGATCGTCGCCGACGTGAGTGGAAGACGGCAACGCCGAGTGAATGGAGGTTTTGTTTAGGTGGTGAAGGCAGTTCCCGAAATCGACATGGTGATTCTCCTGGCTACGGGAGGGCTGAAGGTACGGTACACAGACGCCCGAAACAGTTCGCTCGTCAGGGAGCTCGCTAGGACGTTCATCTCCAAGCACCCCAACATGAAAGTGGTGAGAGGGATGTTGATGTGCCTCCTCAAGAGCCATGATTGCAGGATTCAGCCGAGATGTGCTCCAAGACGGTCAATCCCCGACCAGTGATGACCGAACTCCAGTGGAGTAGTAGGCAGTGGATGGCGCCGGACGCCCTTCTGGCCCAGACCGCCTGCTGCTACGAACCTCGGGGATCCGGACACCTCTTCGACGAGAACAAAGAGTCGCTTATGGCTGTTCTCAAGCAGGTGCGGTCTAGTTTACCTGTACAGCCATAGATGCATTATAAGATTCTGTTTTTTTTCTCTGACATTTAGAGTTAAAAATATTTGGAAAAGTCCCCCACTAGTCCTCTAGAATTCCTTTGTCTACAGTACTCTTTCAGAGACTCCAAGGCGTGTCTGGTTTCTTCTCGTTTCCACGCGAAGAAGGTGCTTCGCCCAAAGTGACTCTCCTGGAGCAGCCCGAGAGGTCTGTCCACGTCCAGCCGAACGGATTCTACCACGTGCCTCTTCCCGCAGGCCAGTTCGAGTTGCTTTTTGAGTCCGGCACCGCCGAGACTCAGAGGCATACCGTAATCGTCTCGCAGAACCGCGACGTCGTCCTCGACGTGCACCTCCACTTCCCGCGCTCCTTCTTCTCGCTCAACACCCTCTTCATGGCCTTCTTGGTCTTCTGCCTTCTTCTCTCCTTGGTGGTAAGTCCTCGTCCAAAGATGCCTAACAGCCCCTTCTCCTTTCAGTTCTGCTGGTACGTTCGCGCCCAGAGGTTCCAACCCGACCGACGGGGCTACCGCGGCGACTTTGAGGCCGTTCCTCTGAAGAACGCCGACTCGGATTCCGAATCCGACGACGAACTGCTCAACTTTAGGACTTTTAAACGGTGAATGTCGAGTGCCTTGCTGTACATAGTCAGTTGTTATCTCGTGAAAGGGTATCTAAAGCGTGCATAATTCTAAGTTAAGGCAGCCAAAGTCACTTAGCGAAAGGGTAATAAAGCTATTTATCTGCTTGCAAACAAGAGAATTCATCTTCCGATGGGATCAGTTCGCTGTCGATCAGTTCGCGATAAAGTCCCCTCTCGAAGGCGTTTTCCCAAGAGCCTGAGAGCACGACGGGACGCAAATGTAAATATAGCCGCGAGAGACGCGTCCATCGCAGAAAAGCGCCAATGGTGATGAGGGCCTTTTGAGCTGTCGAAAATGGGCCAGGAGGGTATCCGGAAGGGTTCTGAACGAGATAGTGGCAGGTCCTCATTTTGTTTTGCCTTCTTGGCGCTTTCGACGACAAAGGTCATTTTATTGTTAAACCGTTCTGCCCTATTGTATGTATATCCCCGTAGTGCAGACGCTTGGAGCTGGATACTGTATTTTTTGAGCATCGAGCTTCTGAAAACTCGAAGGCTCGGATACCGCGATCTCAATAAATGCTGGCCTCAGTGTCAACGAGCGTTTACAAACAGGACTACAAGTCTGCACACACAAGATCAGAACTACAGTATCAATCGAGCAAACGCCAAGCAAACATATCAAGAATATCGTACAGTTACAGTTACATACAGAGTCATGCGGGTTGCTCTCGTTATCAAAACGCTTTCTCTACAGTAATCCACTTCTGGCCTCAGGGAAGCTCGCTCTGGGCGACGCTGCGGAAGGAGGAGCGGACGATGCGCGAGTTGAGCGACTGGACGGCGCGCATCGGATTCATCTTCTTCTCCACTTCGTCCTCGGCGCGACTCTCGCGGAGTTCGCGCAGTTTGTCCAGCTGAAGGGACTAATTACGGCAGGACTACGGTAGCGCACCTGTCCCGAAGAGATAGGGATGGCGGCGCGAAAGACGATCCACTTGACATCCTCGCGGAAGGACTCCGTGGTCTCGGAACCCTCGTAGAACCAAAACTCCTTGTTCTTCTCTGAAGAGGGACCTTTAGGGGAAAGAACTTCTACCGTACCGCTGTTCGGGATCATCTGGGAGAACTTGAAGGAGTGCATGCCTGACCGCGAGCCGTTGTAGAGAACGTTGCTGAGTATCTTCGTCAACGGGATGAAGTTCAGGTTGTCGTCGTGGGACTCATTGAGGAATACGGCGAGTGCCAAGACCCCGTTGGGTTGTTTTAGTGCCGCCTCCATGGTGGGGTACTGTAGATTACGGTGGATGAAGTGGAGTTCGCCACCGTAGCCGACCCCACCGACCGTGTGGAGAGAGCCGTTCATCGGCTCTGAATGTGAGTGAGCGAGGCCCGGAAGAGAGCGCTACCTGTGCCGAAGTGGATGTTGACGGCCTGGAGATGGAACTTCTCTTCGGGCAGAAAGGAGACGGTGAGGTCGACGGACCCGGTGTCGGGGTACTGTATCTGGAGACAGCGCCCGATGTTGGCCAATGTGAGCTGGCAGGTCTCGTCATAGTGGAAGCTGAAACGCGATCCTGGGCCCTAAACGGCTAGTAGTGCCCACTTGAAAGTCGCGTTCTCCAGCGCCGGATCGAAAGCCGTGTGGGCGGGCAAGAGGTCCACGGGTGACTGCTTGCGGTCCACGCGGACCGGAAGGATCTTGCCCAGAGAGTCTATCTGCTGGGTGCACTTGTTGATGATGGGCACGATGCCCTGGGTGGCCTTGGAGGCCTGCTCCACCACCTGCGTCACGTGCGGCTTCAGGGCCTGCATCTGGGCAGTCACTTGGGCCATCTGCTGCTGAAGTTGACCGAGGAACGCCATCGCCCTGCGTGTCTGAAGACGCCAAACGACTCCAATTTGAATAATTCACCGAAAAGAGGCTAATTGCGCGCGCGGATGAAGTAAGCGGCAGAGAAGAGGCGCACGCCTGAGGACCCCTCCGGCCGGGGAGGGGCCGCAGCTCGGCAATGACGGTAATGTATAGGCATGTTTTGAGCTGACCTGGCAATCTCCAGGCGAAGTGCCCAATTGGGAAGTTTGCAGGAAGGTCTGCACCGCCTAAAAGGGGGTCGGAGCGATCCGCTAGAAGCGCACGTGAGGGAACAATCGGATTGCACGCAAGGGTGCGGCTCGAGAGATTTATACGTCTCTCCTCGGGAAGGCGGCTCGGAATAATGGCGCGCTTTGGCACCCTCCGGCAGAGCCGAATCGCTGGCCGGCGAGCAAGGCGGCCGGGGAAGAAAAAGTTCTCCATTTTGAGTAAAGGTGCGCGGAGATCGATACTCCGCCTTTCCAACTATGGACTCCCCCTGAAGGGAGGAATCCCTTCAAATTTCACTCTGGGGAACCTGAAACGGGCCAGAAATAGGCAGTAACTCGGGACGAGGGATTAGCGCCGGAGACGGAAGGGAAAACAGCGATTTGAGCGCTGCCTCGCCTAACCGAATTCATTCGCGTAATTGCTTTCTCCGTTTTGGCACTCCGAAGTTGAGCGCCGAGCGACAGCTCATTGATTTCCCATAAAACCGGGATGCCTCCGGCATACCCACCGACAGACGGATAAGCAGGATAGGTACGGCAATCCTTCCTCTACGTGGGCCTTGTTTTTGAGCGATTCTTTTCAAACTCCCAGAGCGCCGAAGTCGGCGAAAGAATTATAATTTATGCGAATGCGAGGAAAGCGTCTGCTTCGGGAGGAAAACAAACGAAAACGTCCGTGTTTGTTCATAAGAAATGGACAGTTGAAGACAATCCTCCTTTCTGAGGTAAATGCTGCTGAAGTGGGAAAATAAGTGAAGGAGCGTGTCGAGAAGGGACTCTTAAGAACAATGGATGTGGACAGTGAGGGCTGATTTGTCTCGGGAGCACAGTAGAAAAAACAGAACTTGCACTTTAGTCCTAATGAGACCAAGAAGTTGTGTCCCTCTTGGCGACAAGAAAGGGGCGATGAATAAAGCACGGAAACAGCGAAGGTACTAGGACATTTGCGCCCCAGACACTTGCGCCCCAGACATTTGCGCCCCAGACACTTGCGCCCCAGACATTTGCGCCCCAGACATTTGCGCCCCGGACACTTGCGCCCCAAACAACGTCTTCAGGGAAAACGCGGTGGCACCTTTCTGACGGTACCCACCGCGGTTTTCACTCCTTGTTGATACATGCAAATGTATACGATGTGTTCAGAGTTTTCATATTCATGTCTAGACATCTGAGGTTGAAGCGAGCTTATATGCTCTTTGCATATGTCCCAGACCTAGGCTTGGCTTAGGCTTACACGATTTACACGATTTATCTTCCCGAATCAACGGCTTACGCCGTGCAGGACGTCTCATATATGCACAAAGAAGAACAGAGTCAGACCGTGGTCGCTGATTTTTTCTGATTTCGGTGGAGCAGACGAATCCGAATAGAATGCAGCGTTCCCATTAGTTTGCACGGGTATCGAAGTCGTGAAGAGCTGATTCCGGAAGTGGAATAGCGGTGGAGCAGAGCCAACGGAGCGGAGAGTCATCTTCGGTTCGGCTGGCCGCGCGGACTTCGGAGTTGCAACGCTTCTTCGGCTTCTCTGGCGGCGCGGGTAGAGTCGGGCGGTCGTGACAGGCTTTTTGGCGAGACGGTGGAACTACGGCTCCCTGGTGTTCCAGGCCTTCTGGGAGCCGGGGCGATCATTGCGCCAACAACGACGGCCGAGAACGACCGCTCACTCAACTCATTCGGCTCAGACAGCCTCAGAGAGAGAGCGAGTGGACGACCCGACCGATCGCTGGGGGCACAAATGAAAGACCAAGCGAGCATTGCAGGCGAGCTAAGCGAGCCCAGTATTCATTTTCGTGCAAGGGCTAATATCCAGGCTTGACTTAGGCTCGAGCCTAGAGCCCTAGCTCTGTTCATTGCTTTTCGGGCTGTTCTAGTTCTTTTACCTATTTGGGAAATCTGTATCCTACCTGTCTCATAAAAGCATTTCACAAAACTCTGGACTTGTAATTTTGGACGCACGTTGGACCGCAAGGATAGCTACAAAGCGTGCAGCCACACTTTTGCAAAAAAAAACCTAAAAAGTGCTGTGAAATGTACGATGTTATATGAGCTGTCCCGGTATGAGCTGTCATCAAACCGAAAAAAGGAGTGAAAACCACGGTGGGTACCGTCAGAAAGGTCCCACCACGTTTTCCCTGAAGACGCTGTTTGGGGCGCAAGTGTCCGGGGCGCAAATGTCTGGGGCGCAAATGTCTGGGGCGCAAGTGTCTGGGGCGCAAGTGTCTGGGGCGCAAGTGTCCGGGGCGCAAATGTCTGGGGCGCAAGTGTCCCGGCACCGAAACGTTGCTGAGAAAGATAAAAAAAAAGCACCATAAAACGCCTGTGCTCGTTTTCATGGGTTGTATCTTCCAATAAACATAGAATCGGCAAATCCATTGGCGTGCTTCAATGATTTCCATGTGACCTCCCAGTTTTCAAAAGCTAGAATACATCTGTTATCCTCCTGTTATCGTTTGTGTCAATACTTCGAAAAGCGATGGTCCAAGCGTTTTTCTGGTCTTTAGGGTAGGGAAACGCATAGTTTAGGTACAACCCATGATCTGTAGCTCATGCTAACGTTTTTCGCGCTGTGTCCAATTATCCCCATCGTTTTCAAGTTGACTCTCACTCGTGTCGCGGTGGCGAGCGGTCGGTCCCTCCGGTCGCTCTCTGAGCGTCGGGTTGGTCAGACAGCAAACCCTGTGGCAGCTGTGACTGTTCCGGCTTCCAGAGGGAATTGGGACACCCGGAAGCCGTAGTCCCACCACCGCTGACAACAAGATGTTTGACGCCAGGAATCCGACGCCCGACGCTGCGTGAGATGTCATCCCGAAGGTCGCTGACGCTCTGAGGACCAGCGAAGACGCAACTCCCGGAACTCGCGCCAGAGATGAAGTCGTCTGTCAGACATCCTCTGTTTGTCTATTTTCGGTGTCGCGCAAGGCATAATGCCTTTGATTCGCGAAATAAAGTCGTGAAATAAAGTCGTGAAAGTCGTAAGTCGTTTTCAAGTTATGCACAAATTAAGAATAGATGATTTTCGCCTGAACTTTACGGAACTTTCGGGCAGTATTCATTACAATTTGTGATTTTCAATATTCGACACTTATCGGGATTCGGCTACATGTCTTCTTTCGGACAGTACTTGGCGAAGAACTTCTGTCGCAGATGCGATGGATTTCCCCCATCTTCTGCGACGTTCTATACAGACAGTCTATGTAAACCCTTTAAATAGCCCTGTATTGTCTGGATTGCCAGTCTCTCGACTAGGTGTAGCATAAATCAGTTGTGTTGCACTTCTCTCTCTCGCTCTAGTTGAACGGGTTGGTCGACCTGTCAACTCCCATTTCAGAACTCCCCGACAAGACCCGCGTGGCGCTCTTTGGAGTAAAGGCGAGCCGGTGGAGTACACACATATTTCACAACTTCCTCGAACCACAAAATGCATCATGCAGCCATATCCTGGTGACCCAACCACACCGTGCTCCACGATCTGTAACTGAACAGGTTTTCGGGGTGTTGCGTGCACATACAAAGACGCCCCTTTGTCTCCCAAATCCGCTTGTTTTGATTATCACCTTCGGCGACGATCCTGAAAACAGGCCGTGTTACCTATTTAAGCCTGCAGCAATCCATTCGGCCGATTCTCCCGAGCGCCTTCCGACCGATTAAACACGCACCTCCCGACTCGACTCTCCTAGCGCGTCTCCAAGCATTGGCCTCCCTCGATCTCGGCAGAATGGTCGACCTCAGCACCGGCGTCTTCAACCAGTCCATCGACAATACCGTCTTCATTCTACCGGCGGTCGTCATCGCCCTCGTCATGGGTGCGTTTCCCCTTTGATTCTAGAGTTTTCAAGGCATATTTCGACTTCAAAAACCCAAAAAACGCCTCAAAAGCCGCCACTTAACACTGATTTATTTATCAAGTCCACTTTTTATTCGTATGATCCTGATTTGTGCACCATATCCCGGGATTTGCCCACTTCTCAGCGACTCTTCCAGGATTCGTCTCGTTCAAACTTAAGACGGCGATCCAGGCGAAGCAGCTGAAGAAGGAATCGAAGAAGAGACGTCGCGAGGAGCGGAAACACATATAGGATCTGAGAGTGTTCGGTGTGTACGGATAAAAGAGATGTGAGCGGGCCAAACGGGGAATCGACGGTCATTCGATGCAATTATCGATGCGGTCGTCGCCTTGGCGACAGCGCTTTCACAATCCTTTCGGCGCTTTGGTTCGTTCGAGGACATGTCGCTGTTTCGGGTGCAGGAATGGTACTCCACCGAAGTCGAAGGTGCCTCTTCGGTGGCCGTCGTGCAGCTCTTCGGATGTAGAGGTGAGGCGCAGAGGGGGCGAGTCAGAGTCCAGAGGCTCTTCAGATCAGATCGTCATCGGGAGTCCGTCGGGGAGCGTCGCCATTCTGGACCCCGGGGGAAAGGTGGAGGGCCGCCAGGAAATGGGTCTTCTCATGGAGCAGAGCTTCGCGGAGCCCGTCATCGGCGTCTGCGTGGGCAGCTTCATCAAGAACCTCGACGTCCCCACCATCGCCGTCCTCCATCCCCGATCCATTCGGTTCTGTCGCCTCAAAAGTGGTGAGTTAGGGACAGTTCCTCATTTGTTGCGCTTTCTTTCGCAGATGAAGGGCACAGATGCGGCCCGGATGCACGCTTAATCTGCATGTACTTTGCGCGACTTCAGAGAACAACGACTCGCACCGCCTGGACTCGATGTTCGAACACAAACTGCCCTTTGTGGCGTACAACATGTGCCACGGCACCTTCGGCCGCTCCGCCAACGACCAGGTGTGCGTACAGAGCCTCAACTGCGCCCTGGCCATCTACGAGGCCGAGCACCACGTTTTCACGCGCACCGTCGTCAACGCCATGCATCCGGGACCGCTCGCTTACTCGCCCCAAGGCGAACTCATAGTGATTGCCTCGGGCCACACACTCTCCCTCATCAAGTTCCAGGCCCTAGCCGTGGCCAGCAACACCGGCCAGGGCAAAAAGCTCTCCGTCGACTGGGCCTTCGAACTTGGTGACACCGCCGTCGACATCGCCATCCTCAGCGAGGCTGCGCACCCCGCCATCGCCGTCCTCTGTCGCCGTACCGTCTTCTGCTTCTCCCCCCTCGGCAGGATGTACTTCATGTTCAGGATGGAAACCGTCGCCGTCTCCTTCCTCCTCTATCACAGCTGTACGCACAGACGAGAGGTATACGGTAGTGAAGGGAGCTGTTCAGCCTCAGACCCACGAATCCAAATGTGCATCTCGACGAGCACACAGACGCTCCTCTTCTACTCGTTCAACCAGACGGCGACACACCCTAACGCGCCTTTGAGGCTCGCCTGGTCCTCCCAGGTCGACTTCGTCGTCTCCCGCATCGCCATGTGCTCCTTCAGGTGTGGCTTTTTTGAGTTATCCTTGATCGGTGCATTCCACAAGAGTCTCCACAGAGATCTATAAGTCGAGTCCCCAATGATGGTCCATAAACAAAACGGAGACGAAGTGGTGCCACAGAGTTGGTAAACGACTTGGACTCATTTTATAGATGGAAAACAAATGAAAACGATTCGTCACTTTGCTTTCCAAACGACATTCTGTTTTGCAGCTGAGGCAGATGGCCTCCAAGTGACCCCGAAATAGGATGGCACCCCCTTTTCAGTCACGGAATTTCGCTTTGTGGAACTCAGCCATAGAGACTCTGGGCATTTGTGACTAAGCGTGCAGGCGAGACACATTTCTCGTGTGAAGGGCTTTCCTGCACGTATGTGGCGACAACGCATCACGGCGACCTTTGCAGCAACAGTCTTCGGTGCCTCCTGGGCCTACTCTCTCCGGAGGGGAAACTGAGCATCGTGTATCTGGGGACGGAGCCTTCGCTCTACAGATTCCCGGACACAGAGACGCGCTATATCGACTTCCAGGCCAAAAGGAAGGAGCTCGGGGAGCTAGAGAAGATGATCAGGAAAGCGGCCAAGAACAGCAAAGGTGCGTCCGCTTCTGCTGGGAAGATTGATCGGAGAGGTTGCAGAGTTCGAGAGGAACATTAAGTTCAAGATCTATCACTCCGTGCACCCGCTCGACTCGCAGAGCGTAAGTTATCCCAGGCGATTAGGGCTAATTGATCTCTGCAGGGCGCTTATGATTCTCTCGAATCGGTGCCATCACTCACCGTTGATGTGGAGGTCGAGGCGGCGATGGGAAAACAGATTTTCTTGGACTTCAGCAGCCACCTCTTCTCACAGGAGACCCACTTCGCCCTCGAAAATAGTGAGATCCCAATCCAGATGTCCACACAGAGTTCCTTCCAGCCGAACGAATGATTACGGTAACCCTCTTCGTCAAGGAGCGTCCCGTGAGGGATCTAAGGTGCACGATAACGGCCACAACCTCGGCGGCAGGTAAAGCGAGCCGTCCTGATGCCAATAACGATTTGTGTAGAGTCCTGTATGCTCGAGTTCAAGGTGCCTCTGGCGCTGACGTGTCGCCTCGTCGCCTCCATCCGCTCGGCGCTCATCAAGCTGACCATTAGCTCCACGGAGTCCTGCATCGACCTCGGCAAGCTCTACCCAGGTACTCTGTCCTCCATATGGCCAACGTTACCTTCCTAGAGTTCGACGTCAACAATCAGTCCTCCATCGGCTTCCAGCCCTACTGCGCGAGGCCCGACGCCGTCGTCTCCGTCTTCACAGCTGCCAAATCAAGTGAAGCCGCTGCCCCCAGTCCGCAAATAAACGATGTTTCAGATAGATACCGTATCCAGTCGGACCGCTTCGATCACCTCTTCATGATCGTCGATGACCTCGTCGAGCGCATCCGTCAGTTCCAGCCCAACTCGCGCTTCGAATGCGTCGTCCCCTTCGACAGCGTCATGGTCGGCGTCGAGAGATTCGCCGAGGTAATCCCGCGATGCTTTGCCATCTCCCTCCGCCACAAAAAGGGATTCCCCTGATCACAACGGGGTTAGTGCCCTTGGAAGTGCAACTCCAGAAGAATCCTTGGGAGCAACCAGACAGATATGTTTTGGGTTTCCCTTTCACTTCCCATAGTGACTCACCCCCTTACCGTCCACTGTTCCGATCCGATTTCGTGACTCACCCCAGAGCGCCGCTTGACAATTTGTGTGAGATTCACTTAATGAGGTGTACAAAGGCAAAGCAAGCCCTTCCCAGAAATCAAAGGTTCTTTAGCTCGAGGAAAGACGCCTGAAGATGATAGAGACGGTGCAGAAGTCGTCGGTCCAGATGCGGCATATCGAATCGGTCTTCCTGACGCGCCTCAAGGACGTCGATGTGTCATCGCCAACGGTCGACGACGACTTCATCGGGAACCGCCTCCTCACGCAGTACGCCTACAACGACGTACTCTCCCTGCTCGACGAGCTGGCGGAGTTGGATGCGCGTCTTGATGACGAGGCGGCCACCCTCGGAGCTGTCTTCAACCTGGCGCGCGCGGCCCTCGCCATCGACGGCAAAGCGCAACTCCCCGTCGGCGCCTCCATCGCCGAGAACTTCAGGCAACAGGTGAACTCTTACCCCTGGTACAGTCCTAAGGCGACGTTCAGAAGGTGAGCGATCAGCTGAGCTGGGCGCTCTCCGTGGTGAAGCTCTCCGGGACGGCGAAGGAGGGTTTTTCGCGCATCTCGGAGTCCTCACAGCTGAAGCGACAACTGGAGACGCTCTTCGAGAGCGGGGGCGCCCTTCACCCGATCGTCGAAGAGGAGGACGACGAGCTGGAGGCTGAGGCCGAGAAGGCTGCCGATTTCCTCGCCAACCGCGGCTTCGAGTTCGTACGCTTGGAGACGGGCTCTCTGGTGCCCTCCGCGGGGCCCCGAAACTCCGATCTCGAGGTGTAGCCACTCTCCCTCCACATGAATGCTCAGAATACTCTATCGAATAAAGCAACAAATGCCACGAGGCGAAACGCGTTCTCCTAACGGTTTATGACCTTTCCACCGACGTCTTCAGTCGTTTTTTGGCCCATCAGGGGCTTTGGCGACCTCTCGACGCTATCATCGCTTCGATCTTTGATAACGACCCCTCAGAAGACTTCTCGGAGACACAAAAACGTGTGGACGATTCTTCGGCTCTTGTGCGTCATCGTTCGAGGAGATCAGATGTCGGCGCCGCCGTTCCTCCGCCTGTAACACAATCCCTCGGCGCCTTCTGTCGCGAATCCTCGGTTCCGCCCCTCGGCTGCCCCAGCGTGGAGGATCCGCCTCCGCCTCCGGCGACGCGACGACGCGACGTTGGCGCCAGTCGCCCCTCTGCGACTGCCGAATGTCGTCATCGAGACGCCCTCCGGAGGACCCCTTCCGCATTCTGCTCCTCGTCCCGCTCCTACTTCTGCTCCTCCACGGCTCCGTCGCCCAGCTCCTCGGCAAAGGTGAGTCCTTGAGGTCATCTTTTTATAAGCGGTCTTCTTATCGCTCCCGCGCCCCTGAGCCTCAGGAGTTCACCGATCATAACTTAGAAGTCGGCGCCGAAAGGCCTTGATGTCCCCAATGATGAATTACTCGTAAAGAGTCGTCTCCAAACAGATGTTCACCGAAGTACCGTCGCCCGCGGCGTCTTTCCGATCTTATCAGTTTGTCGGCTCCGGACTCCGATGCCGCGGCGCCTCAGAAGAGACCCCAAGGCGCTACCGCAAAAGGGTCTGGGCATAAAGACCCGGGTGGTCGTTTTTTAGGCTCAGAAAGGAGCGTAGAGGGTTCGGCGATAAAAAAGGACAAAAGTGAGATAAAAGTTGGGAGAACTGTTTGAAGGTCACTTATGGCGCCGGAAAATGTCATTACTATACGGGGAAGTGGAGCCTCTCTTCGTCTTTTGTGTCCCCTCCAAGCAGCTCCCGTTCATTGTTCTGAGGGGATGACGAAGTTTTCTGCTTGCCTCAATTTGTGCGAAACTCATAAGTCATGCAACGTTAAATATCACGTTGAAGAGCCACAAAGGAGAAGTAGGAGACTTTTGTTTCAAAAACAATCGCTTCTTCACGATTCGCGGAAAATTCCTCGGTTTTCTAAATAGCTGAAAGTCCAGGAGACCTGAAATGTATGGCCTCACTGTGATACGATCCTCCAGAAGAATTCCAAAGGCTCATCTCTGACTACTCCAAGTGCACATGCAAATGCGGCGCCCTTCCAATGTCCGAATTTGCAATTCGAATGCGATATCAGCGCTTAACGAAGCGGGGTCCATCGCTCACCGCGTGATTTATCTCCGTAAACACTGCGCGCTTATCAGTGGCGGATCGACGGTATTCGTCGAATAATTAATTTGCCTTCGTCGCCCCTTCCGTCGCCTCGCCGCCTCCCTCGCGCCGTTGTATTGACGCTGTTCAGGCAGTGAGCACAAACAAACGGCAAATGACCTCTTTTAGACGTCGTCTGCGACAACGAGGGCGAGAAGGTCACTCTGCCGGAGACCCTCTTCGATCCTCTGAACCCCGCCTGCTTCGACTGCCGCTGTCAGAAGGGAGAGGTCGCCTGCAAGCGAAAGACCTGTCCCTCCCTGCAGACCTGTCCTTTGGCGGAGCCCCCGCGGCCCGGTGAGTGCTGCCCTAGCTGTCTCACCTGCAACTACCTCGGCATCGAGCGCCAGAACGATGAGCGCTGGCTCAGTTCGCAGGACTCCTGCACTACTCTGACATGTAAGGTACTGTAGTGAGGCAGCAACAGGAAAGGATGGTCCTTTCGGTGCCTTCTAACTCTTTCTTTTGACTTGATCGCCGTCTCTTAGAAGCGTTCATAACACAGGAATTCCAGGCGGGAATCATCACGAGCGCGCGGATGCAGTGCGTCGAGGAGTGCAAACACGGAGTGCGCATCCCTGGCTTCTGCTGCAAACTCTGCTCAACGCACCGTAGGGCGCCACTCCAACTCAAGAACCGGGACCCATGCATCGTTTGCGACCAGCGGAGGGATCGCTGGGAGCACTGCTACCGTATCGGGTGCCCCGTCCTGGACTGTCCGACGACGCTCCACCACCAGGTCGAAGGCCGTTGCTGTCCGGAGTGCGTTCTGAAAGCGGCAGACCGCCCACGCTACGCCACCCCCATCGGTCCCACCGCGAACGGCACGCGCCACGAGCTGGTGATGAGGCCGCGATACAGAGGCGTCATCGGAGGATACTGTACCTTCCGAAACCGTCGATACCCGGTATGCGTAGGCCCGCCCTGTCAAGAAGCCCTTCTTACAGGTCTTTGCGTCGTTCCGCGTGGATTCGTGCACGCGCTGCAAGTGCGAAGAAGGCGGAATAATCTGCCAACGCTTCACGTGTCCCCCGCTGGACTGCGACCCCTCGAGGATCTTCTTCCTCGAGCACGTCTGCTGCCCGTTCTGTCACCAACACCTCCCTCAGCCTTGCACGGAGGTCCTCGGGTCTCGCAACGCCACCCACAAGGTACTCCTCGCCGAACGCCCTCTCCTGAAGCGCTTCCTTTCAGCACGGGACTTTGTGGCGGAGGGACGAGTGCACGCAGTGCTCCTGCTCCAACGGGACCATCGCCTGTGAGGCGGAGACCTGTCCCGAGACTAGTCGCCACCGTTGCCCCCGGGGGTACAAGAAAGTGCGCCCCAGGGGCCGCTGCTGCTACGTCTGCGAACTCCGTAAGTCCTCTCAGGACCCCTAGACACATCCTGTGCGCTTTCAGGGGAGGCCACGTGCACCGTTTTCGGAGACCCCCACTACCGTACCTTTGATGGCGCTACATTCAGCCACCAGGGTCTCTGCAGCTATATACTCGCGCAGGAGTGCACCCTTAGGGGACAGACTCCGCAGTTCACCGTCGTCTCCCACAACGGAAACGACGACGCCGACTACGTGTGGACCAAACGCATCTCGATCCTTATCGTCTCCGAATACGGCGACCCATTTCGCGTCCAGCTCTACCGAGACAAGGTGCGTGTCTAGACGGTTAGCGAGGTCACAGACGAGACTTAGGCGATCCGCGAGCAGGGCGAACTGGTCGCCGTGCCCCACACGCGCACCCTTGGCTTCCCGGAGTACCGCGCGGAGCTTGATCGTGGCGGGAACCTCGTTGTCACCTTCCACGTCCTCGGTTTCTCCGTCCTCTGGGACGGGCAGTCGATGGTCGAGGTGACGGCTTCGGTGGCCCACCGCGCACATCTCTGTGGCCTCTGCGGGAACTTCAACAACTACACGGAGGACGACATGATTCCACGCTATGGTGCCGCCCCAACGAGGGACGTCGCCAAGTTCGCCGAGTCTTGGCGCTGGGGCGACCGTTGCGCGGCCTCAAAGTGGAGGAAGAAGAAAGTGTTCCGCTGCGAGAATCCGGCCGTCCGCCGCGAAGACCTCACCGCTTGCAAGACGCTTCGCACCTCGATGCTCTTCGTCGGGTGCCGTCCTGAGATCCCGGTACATGGCTACATTAGGAAATGTCTTGAGGTATGTCGCTCTCCCTCTTCCGGCGATTCAAGGATCTAGAACGTCTGCGACGACTCCTGCGACCGCGAGTCGACGGGACAGCCATGTTTCTGTGGAACGTTCATCGACTACGCCCTCCTGTGCAACGATTCTGATCTCCTCAACCTTCCGATCGCTCTCAAAATTAAAGATCTCGAAGTTCACCCCAGCTGCCCTCGAATCAAGCTCTCTTCTCCCTAGGACAATCATCAAAGCTCATCTGTCTGTACATACCGAAGATCTCTACGGGTTTAGCATATTCCTGTAAATAAAGTAACTTTCTCTCATCACTCCCACACGATTCTCTCCTGTCCGCAGCCACTCAGCGTGTTTAGTAATCATGTGGCCATAAGACTTACGAGGTAGTACCCCTCCTTCGACATATCGCCGGAACTTCCGCCTTCACAGAGTTCGCCATACTCGAATCGACAATTATCGTTGAACAGCGATTTACCCACAGAGACCATGTCAACAATAAAAACAAAAACAATAACAAATGGCGGAATACCACCCTCAGGCCTCCTCAAAGTCGTCGAGTTCGTTGTTGTACTGGGCAATGTGCTTCCGAATCTTCGACTGCTTCGTCCACGTAATGGTGTCCTCGGCGTTTCTGGAGACCAGGTAGGCAGGGTCGGTGACCAGCTCAACACCAACGCGCACGTGTCCCTGCTCGACGAAGTCGCTGGCCATTTCGACTCTCTGTGCCATCTGCAGTTTGCACATAATTACCGCAAGTCGTCGGCGGCAGAAGGCCGATGCGGAGACCTTATGGCACCGTTCCAGGGTGTCCGCGGTCTGAATCACTCCCATCTCGTAGAGTCGTCCGAGAAGCTGCTGAGCCTTTTCTGTCCTGAATGGGTCGTTTGGCTTCAATTCCGAGATCTTCTTCGCCAATTCATGGGTCTAGAAAAAGCATTCACGAATTTGCTCGGAAGCACTATCCTTACCATAGCTGCCAACTTCAAGTACATCGAATAATGTTCTCGCTTCTTGATGTGGTACTTCTTGAGGATATCGCGCTCGTGGTGTTTGTTGTCGCTCTCCCATGACACAAAGTCAACCTTCTTCAGGAGTTTCTTCTCGTGGAACTTCAACTTGCGCACCATTCTGGCTGAAACGAATGTTCTGAACAATTATAAAAGTTCATATACGCGAGTAATCTAACACACGACTCATCGAAAACTATCGCCACCACAGCGCGCACTGATGACACATCGCCGATCAGGCCACATTTATTCGGGAATTCCTGGTCCACCCACAGCGATATGCATGTTGAGATTGAACTAGTCGGCGGTGTTGTGTCAGTTTTTCCAGAAAAACGACTTACTTGCAACACGTTAGCATATACTTGACATGGTATGACGACCAAGAGACAATAATCAAAGAACACAATCTAACGTTCATCGATGAAATTTACCAACACGAAATTAAAATAAGGGAGAAGTAAGAACAGACAACACGGCTTAAATTAAATACACAAAAATATGTTGAGATCCTATTCTTCTTCTTCGTCGACCTGCTCTCCTTCTGCGGCTTCATCGTCGGGGTGTTCGTCATCGCCGGCATCGGCGCCGTCGGACTCCGCTCCATCGTCGTCATCATCTTCTCCAAAGTCTCCAGCTTCCGATCCAGGGGTCAGGAAGTACTGCAGTGGGTTTGGCCAAACATCGTCCTTAATGATCTGATAGCAAATGACAGTCACGAGGAAGGACAGCGGTGCAGCTAACCTCGGCAATATCGTCGCTGGTTGGGTCTTCGTTGTCAACCAACCACTCGAAGAACGATCTGCTGATGCCGTCATTCTTGGCGCCAGAACGACGTTGGGCCAAGTTCTTGCCACTCTTCCACTTGATGTCCGTTGTATTACTGACGGGCTCCTGCACTCCAATGAAGAACTCCTTGCTGATCACTTCATTCTCAATATAAGGATTCTCAGCGAAATGGAATGTCAGCTTGTATCCGCTCTTGGTATCGTCGTACTCTTCAATCTAAGGTGAACATCCTATGAACTGAACAAAGAACGCACCACTCACTACTTCCAGCTTTGTCATATAGTGTAAGCAATCCTCGTCGTCCTCAGTGATAATGGTGCTCAAAGTCGGGTGATTGACAAACTGGAGTGACAGATAAGTCCACCAGAGATTCTGACAAACATACCGATGCTACCCAGAAATTGGGGATCTTCTCGATAACCTCATTACGCTTCTCGTAGTGAGGCTTTCGCTGAATGTTGTATTTTCTCTCGACTGCGAGGATTTCCTCGCTTGCTTTTTCATTCAGTGTGTCTATTTCGGCCTGCACGGTGTCGATCTCCTTCAGAGCGGCCTCGTACTTCTTGGACATCTCGGCGTTCAGCACGCTTGATCCAGCTGCCGCATCCTCCTCGAACTTTCCGCGCTTCGAGGCTGGTTCTTCGCTCATAGTTGGATGCCAACCGCTGAAAACAAGAACAATGAAATAAATACAGGCGAACACTTATTGGACGGTCCTGTGGCGCGGTAACTTCAAAAGGGACAAAACTGAACAAAGAACCGGAAACTGTGCACTCGCAAACCCTAGTGGGTGATAATGAGAGCTACAACAACTGTAGTGCTGACCGCAAAGGAAAATTCTGGTTGAAACAAGAAATCCTAAAATGAAAACACCACCAAATGCCGAATCTCGATACGCCAACGACGAAGAGAAAGAAATCCCAAAAAGAGTGCGCCTAAATTAGGAAAGCGCCGCCCATCGCTTCTTGTGCACTTGAGGGATGGGGCACAGCCTGCCTCGGTGACCCAGACGCAGGCTTGTGTACAGAACTACACAACGGAAACAGCAAATTCGTCAAAAAGTTTCGGAAGCTCGCCGACGCGACGCCACTAAAGTCGCACATCGGCCGGGTGACTACGGTCGATGGGTCGTCGTGGCGGGACCTTTCGCGGGAGAGCTCCGCTTGGGTTCGCGCCAACTTGGACGAATCGAACGGGGATATGGTGGACAGTGAGGGTGAAGACGCGATTCTGGCAAGGACGGAATCCTGGAAGGATCTTTGGGTCCCGCGAAGGCGCTGTGTGCCTCTGCCCGGTGGCGCCCTCTGAATGGCTGATTGAAGGAGGGTGAAAGATACATGAACTGCTCCAAAGCATTTAACCAGGGGCCGTATGCCCGATGACTACGGTATGACTCTTTCGGTAACTTTGAGGGTCGACGAGTCCCCAGCAGGGCTGTGCGAAACTCAAAACTCGGATGTCAACACTCAAAACTCAAAACTTTTTTGACGACCTCAAAACCAAAACTCAAAACTCAAAACTTAAAGCCATTTGTGACAGAAATACAGTAAAAGTTCCTTCAGCAAAGTCTTCCAGAAAGCCGTTTGAGTTTAGAAACAGTAGCTTTTGGAGATTTTCGGGTGTCGCCGACCTTCGGAGATTGACCAGTGGCGGTGATGCCACGGAGAAGACCCTCTCGCGTCCAGAATGGACAGTGCTTCAAGGCCGAGTTTTGAGTCGAGTTTTGCCAAAAAGTTCAAAACTCAAAACCCAAAAAGGCCTCAAAACTCAAAACTCGCACAGCCCTGGTCCCCAGGAGGGAAAGCCGTCGACGATCTCCGATTCGCTTCCACGGAATCAAAAGCGAGTGTTTATTTAATCTCTGAATTCTGAATTCGTATTTGATCGGAGCAAGATGGGTGCACAAGTTATTAGCTTTGCAAACGAAGGGGTGAATTCCCGCCGTCTCGCTCATTTGAATGTGCAGACGGCGGCCGCAAAGGGTCCTTCCCGGCCCCGAAATGCTCTCCTTCCTGCAACCCTTTCATTGTCATTTCATTGGCGATTCCTCCACGTAATGGCTTCTGTATTCCTAGAGAAGTGCAAACTCGGCCAGAGAGCATCCTATGCTGTCGTTAACTTTTTTGAATCTTTACGACTTCGCTCCCATCGCCTCACCGTCAGGAGACTTTTCTTCGCAACAGTCACAGCGTCTCCCCTCCGGCGTCACCTTCCTCCTCGTTTGCTTAGCTTCCGATCCCAATTTGTATTTGCCTCGACGACAGGCGCGGAATCGTAAAAGTGTTTTTTTTGGGTCGAGTCGGCTCCTCGGCTGCAGTGCCTTGACGTATTTGTTGCAACATCGTCTTTGACTTTACGACGTCGACGCCGGGTCCTCTCGGGCCCGAAGCGGGGGCCGCAGCCTCGAGGTGCTCCTTATCACCGAGGGGGAGTGTCGCCACGAGGTGTCGACGCGAATAATTTACGGTGCCCGAGGAGAGGCCCTTCTTATCGAAGGGTTATTTCTGGTCGATCCGGAACGACGACCTCCGAAGGTCACAGCCGGTGACTAAGGGCGTCCCGTACGAAAACCAGAGATCGCGGGCCGAGGCGGCCCTTGGCGCCACTTGTTCGGAGTCGAAGTCCGCCTCGATGCTCCGAGTGCCAGAGATCGCCTCTATTTATCCCACAGGCGGATAAAGGCGCTGTTTATGTACTCGCGTCGGCGTCGCCTCCGATGTCCTTTTGTTTGTCGGCCTCTTACCTCATCGCCCCATATGTCACTCCTTTTCTGACGTCCCAGATCAAGTTCTCCCCTGAGCACGACTAATGCGTTTAACCCCTTAGCGCCACTTCCGGGTAGATTCCATTTGAGCGCCTTCTTGCCACTCGCCACATGACTCACAGGGCGGAGGCGCCAAGTCGAAGTTCCAGGGAGCGAAGTCCTCCTCCGGAGGGGCGCCTCTGTCGAGGGCTTTTTCATTCTTCTTGTGGGGGAGTGTCTAACGAAGTTTGCGCCAAGTGAAAAGCGAAGTCCTGATCAATCAGGTGTCGGACTTTGGCTTTCGAGTTCATCATCCCCATCTCCTGCCGATCGGCTGGATTTCTAATTTCTCTTGGCGTTCTTGGAACCCTAATTTCCGTTTTACTTTCTTCCTATTATCTCCGAAAAACAAGACCCGCTAATGGCTCAACATAACAAAAACTGTCGCTGAGAGTCGCTCTGTTTCAACTTCCCTGGTCAAAGATGAAGATCGGAAAATTATGAACACTCTGGTTATGTGGAGAACAAAAGTCTTTTTTCTATATTCAGCGGTTTCGCTTTCTGCGAGAACCTCCCATTTTTTTCGCCTCCCCACGGCCTCAGTCCCTACTGGAATTTCCCATTTTCAATGCTACTGCCATGACCGAATTCTTCTGTTCAAGCAACATGAGCCCAATGCTCAAAAGACAAGACACCTAGGCTCCCATGCATCGCCTTCTTCTACGCCCTCCGCGTTGGCCCCTTCTCAGCGCTTCCCTAAGCCTCGACTATTCGGAGAGAACGCCTCACCAAAATAAACACTTCCTCGACCCTGCTTCCCAGCGAGCCTTACTTCTCTGCCCTTTTTGACCGAGTTTCCTCTGCCGGCGTCGCCCCGTACACCACCGAAGGCGTAAGTGGCACGCGTGGGACTCAGAGTCGAATTGATGGCTTCCGAATTGATCGCACGTCGTGTGCGCTTGGCCCTCGGCGCCAAGAGACTCCGTTTTGTTTATATTTAAATACTTCGCGCCCAATCAAATTGGTAAATAATTTTGTTTGGACTCGGAGCGAATTCCGGCGAGAATTCCAGAGTCCAATCACCCTCTATTGTCGGCAAAGACACATACACGTGAAGGGCCTCATCCCCTCCGGCTACTCGGCCCTGAGTCACAACTGTCGTCCTGGGGACAAATGCACTCTGCCGGCCGCGGCCTCCGATCGATCGCCCTCCGGCATCTCCTCGAACTCGATCAGAGTCCGAAGTCGTTCAGTCGGCGCCTCGAAGCGCCCGGATCGTCGCCGACTCTCATTAATTCCTCCCGAAATGGGATTCCCTTCCAGATCCCCTACACCGAATTGATCGCCACTTTTTGGTTCCGCTGCGATCGGAAGACACTCCTCTGCCTCTAGACGCCCTCTGATGTTTGATGTTTGTCCGAGGCTGTGTCCTCTATTTGCCTCTAGGATTACGGAAACACCTCCGAGGGCAACTTAGCTAAGCTTCTTCCCTCATTCTAACGGGGTTGTCCCAAGTTGTCACCCGGTCCCCTACCTGGGCTACTATAGCCCGGTTGCGACCCCTGGAGGTGTCACCAGCGACGCTTTATGATAGTGTTCCACAACTCGTTTGGTCGAACGGCGCCATTTGGCAGCACTGCAAGTCTTTCGACCTCATTAAATTCTCAAAATCGGACGGACTTTCCGATCTGCACGTACTACCGGCCTACCGGTTCCACCCTAACTATGAGAACAAGAAACGAAGCCGATAATTCCGCTCTAATTGAGGCGACATAAAATGTCCCAAAAGTCGCGAACTCCTGAACATCGCCAGAGTTCCTGTTTGGAGGTCGACTTCTGGGAGCGACACCACAGAGCAGAATGGGTAATGTTTGGTCCTTTCCCCTCATGACCAGTTTTTCCCTCGAAATTTGGACTGACTCCATGAATGCTTTAAACTTTAAAGATTCAATTGAACATGCAACTTAAGGTTCAAATAACTGCCATGGCCTATTTGATGTAAGTCTGAGAAAAAACGACTAGTTCTGAGGGAATAGTCAAATCTGGGATTCCGACTAGTTACATCAAACGAGTTTCTCGAATGTCGTGGTAACATAATACAGAGTTAAAAAAGAGTAATGGCCGCTCAAACGGGACAAGAAATTCTTAGAAGCTGCACGTGATCCGTCTGGGCGGAAGTATAAATTCTAAATTGACCAAAAAATGACGTCGACCCAAGCCGTATTGGACCTTCTTTTGTGTTTTGCACCCTTCACCTAGAGGAAGGGTTCATTTGTGACGTGTAGTTCCCTTTCAGTCAACGGAGTGCTCCCCTAATAAGAAGCATTGTTCCGATTGGCTCGAGAGAATAAGTTTCCGGGCGGATACGCGCCACATAGCTCCGGATTTCGCGGAAATGCGCCCACAATGTGCCTGGGCGGCTTTAGGGGTGTACGTGCGAACGTGGAAAACGATCTGGAGCATTAATTCTCTAAGATTCTTCATCGCCCCTATGAGTTCCGCTTTCCCCTAGAGCCTCATGGCGACGAGCACCTGATTCACATACGTCACAATGATGTCATTCATCTTTTTGACCTTTTGCCCACTGCACCAAGCCCACCTTCTATCCACTTACCGACCTGGAAAGCCTCGAAAACTCGAGAAGGGTCCCTTCTTGTTATGGCTAGAGCCCCGGAACCGGGCCTCGCCGCGTCGCACCTTCGCCCTCGCCTCATTTGAGTGATTGGGGCCGACGGGCCGAGGGCCTTCCGGGAAGCGTCGCCTGTTTGTTTGTTTGTTTGTCTATTTCGGCCGGGCCAAGCGGCGCCCTAGGCGGGCCGCCGCCGTCTGTTGGCCAGGCGCCCTCCCCCTCCCTCCTCCTCAGAAGCTTTGTCGCTGCCAAGACACATCGATCGCCGCGCGACTCTCGCGGAAAGCGCCGCGGGCGGCACTCTCCCCAATCGCTTCGACCGAAGACTTTTCCCGAATTTGCATTTGCATATCCCCTCAAACGTCCATTTCTTCTAATCCCACATGTCCCTCCTCCGGCCCCCTCGGGGAGCACCCCTGAACCCCTCCGGGAGACCACCTTCTCGGCCGCTTTGAGATTTCGGACGTCATCGCCCTTTCGTGACAATTACCTTCGGGTTCCTAAGGCTCTCACCGTAGCCATGGCGACTCATTCACGTTTGACGTGCTTGTTCCTCCGATGCTCAGTCACAGGTCGTGGTTAGGCCTGCGCAGCGCGAACCCGGGCAGCTGGCCACGTAGTCCAGCTGACTAATCACTCTAGGATCGATGCCCCAGAGTAAACGACCCTTTTGTCAACAGAGCCGATCGATCGGCCTCGTGTAAACAGCGCGGTTCCCTGGACCTTCAGGGGTCAGACCCTTCCAGAACCCGCCTAGCTCACTGCCTTTGAGGCCTTTCGGAACGTTAGACGACGATGGCTTCCGAAGAAGAAGAGCCCGGGGATGACGCGCACGGGACGATTCTGACGCCCATAGACGCGTCGGCCCGGACGGTGGCCGCCTCCGTGGACGAGTACGGCGAGGGCCGCCGGGACAGCAACCTGTGGATGTCGATGGGAATTCACAAACCCGAAGAGGGTTCGGCCCGTAAACGTCGTATGAGTAAGAGGTTCGACAGTATGGACAAGAACACCGCAGAGCAGTTGCAGGAGCTGGGTAGGCGCCCCTCCGAGGCACCTCTACGGTCCTTTTCAGCTCCCGGCACCAGAGTGATGTTCTTGCTGCAGGAGAAGGACGACGTGCCCGCGGTGTTCACCGAGATGGGCGAGCTGATGCGCTCCGGGGAGGTCGAGGAGTGGCGCGAGACGGCACGCTGGGTGAAGTTCGAAGAGGACGTCGAGGAAGGTGGCAACCGCTGGTCGAAGCCCCACGTCGCCACTCTCTCCCTCCACTCGCTCTTCCAGCTCCGCTCGTGTCTCCTCAACGGCGCTGTCCTCATCGACCTCGAGGCCGAATCGCTACCCCAGGTCATCGGTGAGTTCCTTCTTCTGGAGAACAAAGGCCACCTTAGCCGCGCCGCTGACTCCATTCGGAATGCGATAGTGACCTTCTTGGGGTTGTTTGTTGTTTTCCGCTTCCGTTTGTCTAAAAAGGAAGTGCAGACCCTTGGGGAAAGGACCATCCACAGTGCCCCAGTCCAGTCAAAACAGTGCCCATCGTGTATCGAGACCTAATTTCCCGAGGGGCACGCGTCTCCTAGCACCTGCGCGAGCTCCGAATCCGCGAAGTGCCTCGCTCTCTCGGGCCCAATGTGATCGCCGATAGCAACGGACAGTCCGTCAACGGACAACGTACAACTGCTTCCTCGATTGAGTACGGACCTTCAGATCTGCTTCTCGATGACCTCATCAGGACAGGACAACTCGCCGAGGCCGACCGCGACAACGTCCGCCAGGTCCTTCTCCGGCGCCACACCCACCAGTACGAGCAGGTACCGTACCCTTTTCGGTCCAGGGAGTCAAGGGATCCTATAGGCCGGCAAAACCTCGAATGGGAATGGGCCCGGCCAGGGAGGGAGCTTCCTCAACGCGGTGCGCTCCATCTCCGATATCGGACGCTCATTCTCGCACGGACGGAACCTCGCCAGGAGCGCCGCCGCCGAGGAGGAGACGCCGAAACGCTCCGGTGCGCAGCTGGAGCTGCCAAAGGTGGGCTCTGTGCCGCAGGAGATGCCGCGCGAGGGCTCCCACAGCGACGTGAGCAAGGGCAACACGCATTTCCTGAAGAAACTGCCGCCGGGCGTCGAGGCGTCCAACGTGCTCATCGGCGAGGTCGACTTTCTCGCGCACCACATCACCGCCTTCATCCGCCTCAAGTCGGCTTCCATCCTCGGCGATCTCACCGAGGTTCCCGTGCCGACGCGCTTCCTTTTCTTTTTGCTGGGACCCACGGGCCACTCGGCGCAGTATCGCGAGATCGGCCGCGCCATTGCCACCCTCATGTCCGACGAGATCTTCCACGACGTCGCCTACAAGGCGCGCAATCGTAGCGACCTGCTCGACGGCGTCGACGAGTTCCTCGACCAGGTTACCGTGCTCCCACCCGGCGAGTGGGACCCCAACATCCGCATCGAACCGCCTACCGTAATTCCTTCGCAGCACAAGCGCAAGCTGATCAACTCGGAACTGCTCCCGAAGACGGACACCGACGGTCACCCCCACAAGGAAGTCGAGGAGGAGGTGGGTGCTGGAGGCAGGGTACAATAGTCACGATGCACTTCAGGTGGAGGCGCACGGGAACGATCCGGCGCTGAAGAGGACAGGGCACTTCTGCGGTGGCCTCATCCTCGACATCAAGAGGAAACTGCCCTGGTACGTTAGCGACTTCAAGGACGCCTTCAATATGCAGTGCGTGGCCACCTTCTTCTTCATGTACTTCGCTCTCCTCGCCCCCATCGTCACCTTCGGCGGACTCCTCGAGGAGGCGACGCACCAGCGAATGGTAGACACCCGTCGGGACGCTGGTTACGAGGCTTTTCAGGCAGCGATGGAGAACCTCTTCGGCGGCGCCATCTGTGGTGTGGTCTACCATCTCTTCGCAGGACAGCCGCTTACCATCATCGGCTCTACAGGGCCCGTGCTCGTCTTCGAGACGATCGTCTACGATATCTGCGCCACCATAGGCATCGACTACCTCTCCTTCCGCTTCTGGGTGCACGTCTGGACGGCGCTGATCCTTTTCATCACCGTCGTCACCGACGCCTCCTCGCTCGTCTCCTACATCACGCGCTTCACCGAGGAGTCCTTCGCCACCCTCATCGCCGTCATCTTCATCTACGAGGCTATCATGAAGCTCATCAAGATCAAGGACCAGCTGGACGTGATCAACTGGAGCCGCGACGTCGTAGGCGGCTCCTGCGCCTGCATCGACGACGGCGTCGACACCTCAAAGGTCGTCACGCTTATCCACAAGCACCACTGGGACGGCCAGATAGCCCATAACGACACCTATATCGACTTCTCGCACGTTGACCTCGGCCGCTGCCGCCAGATAGGTGGCGCCCTAGACGGCGACTCCTGCTACGTCCTCTACGACAAACTGCTCATGTCCCTCGTCCTCATGCTCGGCACCTTCTTCCTTGCTATCACCCTCAAGGTACTGTACCCCACCGCGAGCCTTCGCTTTCGAGCCTTCCCTCCGTTCAGAAGATGCGCAACAGTTGCTACTTCCCGAGCCGTGCAAGGCAGTTCTTCAGCGACTTCGCCGTCATGATCGCCATCGTCGCGATGACGCTCATCGACTACGGCGTCGGCATCAACACGCCTAAGCTGAACGTGCCTTCGACATTCAGGCCCACGTGGGAAGGCCGTGGCTGGCTGATCCCGCCGTTCAACGGCAACCCTTGGTGGACGGCGCCGGTCGCCTTCGTGCCCGCCCTCCTCGCCTGCATCCTCATCTTCATGGACCAGCAGATCACGACCGTCATCGTGAACCGCAAGGAGAATAAGCTGAAGAAGGGCTGCGGCTACCACCTCGACCTGCTCGTCCTCAGCGTCCTCATCATACTCGTCGGCTTCCTGGGGCTCCCCATCTACGTCGCTGCCACGGTGCTCTCCATCAACCATGTGAACTCGCTCCGCGTGGAGTCCGAGTCGCGCGCCCCCGGCGAGGTGGCCCACTTCGTCGGCGTGCGCGAGCAGCGCGTTACCGGCATTGTCACCTTCCTCATGATCGGACTCTCCGTGCTCATGACCCGGGTCCTGGGCCATATCCCGATGCCAGTCCTCTACGGTGTCTTCCTCTACATGGGCATCGCCGCCCTCGGCGGCATCCAACTCTTCGACCGTATCCTGCTGCTCCTCATGCCCATGAAATACCAACCCGACACCATCTACATCCGCCACGTGCCCATCACCGTCATCCACATGTTTACCCTCTGTCAGGTCGGCTGCCTCGCCGTCCTCTGGATCGTCAAGTCCATCAAGAAGACCTCCATGGCCTTCCCCATCATGGTATGTCCTCGGGACAGCTCTAACCCGGGGCTTCGCAAGCCTTGGAGGACGCGAATCTAGCGCCGCTCGTTTCAGCTCGTGGTGATGGTCGCGGTGCGTAAGTTGATGGAGAAGGCGTTCTCGGAGAAGGACCTGAAGTACCTGGACGACAAGATGCCGGACTTCCACCTGAGGAAGCGGGAGGACCTGAAGCGCAAGCAGAGCGAGACCAAGGTACCCCTCGCCGCGGAGGCTCTTCTAACGGCCGCCACCTAGGAGGAGATCGAAATCGATCTCGACGAAAACCAGGGCACCATTCACGCGGTCAAGACCGAAGCCCATCTGCACATTCCCATGGCCAGCGGCAACGTCATCAAGATCCCACTGGCCGCCATCCAGGACAAGCCCTCGCACAACATCAACATTTCCAAGGAGGTCGCCTCTAGCGGGATGTGGAAGCACATCACGGCTGCCGAATCCAAGTCATCGCTGCAAAACCTCGCCCGCAACAAGTCTGTCACGCCCATGTTAGCCCTGGAACAGCCCTGACGCGCCTGTTTCAGAGAGGACGACGTGACGGTGAACCTCGCCACCCCCGAGGACGACGAGGAAGCCATCATGATAAAAGTCATAAAGCCCTCCCCTGACGCCTCCCTGCAACCCCTCAGCCAGCACCAGCAGGAGACGCAGCCTCTCCTCAACAAGCACAGCGACACGCCGGTGTGACAGGCGTGCGCTGTCCTCCCCCTCCCTTCCCTGTGTGTACGTGTACGCCCTCCCCGTAGCCTGTGTGACCCCCAAGTAGCTGAGACTAAAGCATTCTCAAAGGATAGTTAGCGGCAATATGAAGAAATCCTTCAAATCTGATTGTTAAACCTGTATTAATAAATGAAACCATTTGTCGTTCGCCTCTTTCCATTTTTCGGAACCAGACACACTCACACCGACAAGTATCACCCATTAACGACCCAGCAGAAGCGAACTCCCTAAACACATGGCACGTTTTATTCAAAATCCACGAAACAACGAATAAAAATCAACATCGGCTTACAGAACTCAACCGAAGAGACACTAAACTTCTGGCTCAGCAGCAGGAGCACCGGCCTTGTGGACACCCTTCTTCTTAGGCTTCAGGGAAGACATTAGGATCTTCTTGATTTCGGGGTTGTTAATCTCGACTTTGCTGTCAACCACTTCAGTGTCCAAGGGAACGGCGCACGTCTTGAGCAGGCCATTAGGCTGGATGATCACGGTGGACTTGAATTGAGCGACGTACGCTTGATCGTCTCCCGCGCATACCTGAATTACAACGAACTGTGAAATTGAAAGGGAACGAAAAACGTACAGGGTACGCCTTTAGAAGTCCATGGCGTACGCACTCGACAACACCCATTTTGGTCTTATTTTCGTCCTCACAATCGCGAATATTGAACACGAAAGTACCGTGCTTCTGCGTGATTTCCGAGTAAAAAATACGCGAAGCCTTCATCTTGAGATTGTAAACCGCGTCCTCCAGTCTTCGGTACATCGTCGTAAGGCCCGTGTGGGTCCTGGCCTTACCTGAAAGTAGCAACTTCAAATATCTGAAGAAGTTGAATCGTTACCGTCGCCAGTCGACATGAAGATGTTAACTGCATAAACCTCATACGGCTCGAAGTCATAAGCCTCGACCTCCGATTTCCGAAGTTGGAATTTTTGCTGTTCGGATAAATTCAGCACGACGTACTTGTTCATTTCTAAATCCATGACATCTTGCTCCATTTGGTGGAAGACTGTATTCTCAATGGGCTTCACTTGGTAGATAAGCGCAAGATCATCAATTTTGGCGGAAACTTCGGTGCTCTTGAACTGTCCTGCGCGAAGCATGCGGATGGCCAACTCCATGCCGTTGTACGCAGCTGTCATGACATCAGCCTTCGGTCCTGTGACCTTGTTATCCTAGAGAATACGGAGTCAAAATACAGAATGATTCCATGACGAGGTTACCTTCGACGCACCGACAACAACGGTATGGGCGCAAGTACCAATGAACCCGTCAATATGGACTCCCAATTCGATTTTTGCCATATCTCCATCCTCCAATATACTGTCCTGATCGCTTGGGAGCGGAGCGTAGCCACAGACCACATTGTTCACGGAGATGGACACGGGTTGGGCGATTCCGCGCTTGAGCTTTGTGTCCGACTTTCTGTAGTTGGCGGTTAGCTCCAGCATACGCTTATCGCCATCGATGCACAGCTGAGCAACGCTGGCTTCGGCCACAATTTTGGGAATGATCTCCTGTAACATAGGGCGTGAATACCAAGAAAGCGAAAAGAACACCTCACCTGCATGACCTGCTGGGCGATCTTACCAGCCTCAATATACTTGTTGAGAACAACATCGTTGGCCGGTGTAGGCTTCTCTGGATGGGACTCGCAGCTGGCACAGCTGCTTTCGCTCTCATGCTTGTGACGACCAGCCATCTGAAACGGAGACACTCAACGTAGACAGATCCACAGACACAGACAGAAATAAACACGAAAAATTCGGCCTCACTTGAGGAGGAGGACAAAC
Organism: Steinernema hermaphroditum; assembly: GCA_030435675.1. NCBI lineage: Eukaryota > Metazoa > Nematoda > Chromadorea > Rhabditida > Steinernematidae > Steinernema > Steinernema hermaphroditum. The sequence goes on from CM059622.1 coordinate 10,082,585, forward strand.
ATGAAATGTGACGGTGCAAGTGCAAGTCGTAGAAAGAGCTACGGTGGCGAGGATGCTGCCTGACTCTTTCGCCGTGGGACCCAGATATCTACGAATCTTTCGAACAACTTTTGAGCCCTTCTGAAGCTTTCCTTGCTTTCCTTCTTCGCCTATTTTTAGGAGTTCTTTCGCTATTGCGCGTGCCGTTTTCTTCCATGTGGTACTGGTACTCTATATAGCAGCTGCTAAATATCTTCTTACAGATGGAAGGAAACAGCGACCTCTACGCCCATTGGACGACGGAAAGCTTGAACAAAAAGGCGCGTTTCGACAAAAAGCTGCTAAAGTTGGCGAATGAGGCAGGTTCATGTCGCACGTAAGCGATTAACCTTGTGTTGTTCATGTTCAGAGAAATCACAACGCCATTTTCCAATCTGATTTACAGTACCTGTTCAAATGCGTAGAGGAAGTTCATCTACGAAAGCCGGCAACTTCCAAAGTCAGTAAGGAAAGAAGGAAGACGCAAAGGCGTACTGCAAAGAAGCCCACCCGGATAACGCGTCCCACTATATCAGTGGAGCAACTAATGAAGGATTGGTCAGAAGAAAGCTTGGAACAATGCAAGCTTTTCAATAGCGCGTTGAACAAAATGGCGTCTGAGGTAACCTTTTCTATCGAATTATGTCCGTTATCGCTTTGGTTTTCACAGAGGGTACTAAGTACCAAATGGCTGAATGACCTACGAATCGTTTTCTGCCGTACTATGAATGGATTTCTGGAGGAGCAGGAAAATGTTTCCGATGTAGCTGACGGAGAAGGGAGCAAAAAGACATTGAAGCGTCGCCATCGATCCCTATATGTGTTGGAAATGAAGCCTATCAAGAAGAAGAAACCAGAAGAGGTCTAGAGCTGCCTGCTGCGACATGTTCTCAGGTTATTGCATAATTTCGCCAAATATCTTTTTTGTTATAAGCAGTAGGAAATTCGGGCTTGATCGTCTTCGTTTGTTTTTATTCTGGGTTCTGGTTTGTGTCCCGTGGCCTGATTCACGAGAGTAATTGCTTCGTACTTGCTTCTGACAGTGGGGAAGAATGACAGATGCTGGTCGGGTTTCCCTATAAAGAGGGGAAAGCAAACGATTTGTGTCCAATGATCGTCATCGTAAGAACGTGGAATACCTCCCAAACATGTGCGTATTACAGCGAACACGCTATGGCCTCTGATCTTCGGGAACCGGTAGGTACCCAAATGTCAAAAAAAGAAAAATTGGTCTGTTATTAACAGCCTGTGATCGTTGAGCCTCTGTGTTTTGCATGTGGGCTACAGTATACCGTTGAAATGATTTTGTTCCATATCTTTTTCGAATTACAGAGATAGGAGCGATTTCTGTTTCGAGTGATGCATATGCGCGTGTGCTTAATATACTCGTCGATTCTAGGATTAAGAGGCGCTCAATTGGAAGCCTTCTCTCTGCTCTGGCTGCAGTCATGAAATCTTTACCACACAGGTCCACAAGGTTGCATTTTTCTTATACTCAGATTAAAAAATCTCTTGGTAAAACGGCGAGTACTCCCGCCACGACTTATAAAGGTCGTATGTTCGTGCAGCGTCGAAATTTCAATGGGACTCTCGAGTTTCTGGATGAATCGCTTGTTTTCTTTGTGTACGAAGTGTGATTTCCAAAAAAACTCAACATTATGTTGTAGATCTATCTCTGGCGGATCGTTTGCGCCATCATTGAGCGCCAGAGGTGGAATTTCCACGGAGGAGATAGCTTTTTTATCTCACTGACTTGTGTTTTTTCCTAGTTTCTCGTCTTCTACACTGCGCGTCTTGTTTAAGCTGGCACAACAGATCGCGCCGCCCGTCCTTGTCATCACAAAATCCATTTAGACCGATATGAAAGCGATTTGAATAAGAACAATGAAATCGAATAAAAACCGGACATTCGCGGTACGGGACCTCAGCGTGTAAATGCGATTTTCTGAGTGCATTGATCGATTCATCCAGAAACTCAAGAATCCCATTGAAATTTCGGCGCTGCTCGAACATACGATCTTTATATGGCGCGGCAGGAGCCTCGGAAGAGATTTTTTAATCTGACAAGGGAAGGACCCGAAGTGTGACACTCCGATTTGGCTGAAAATTTGTGGGGCGTATAGCGAGCCCGGGACTAAGAAAACGCACATAGTTTGAGCTGCTGAAAATTAGACCAAGGTACCTAAAAGGGGTCTTTAATTGTAAGGTATCCTGGTGCGATGTCCCTGAAGCCTCAAAATATACGGTATTATTGTCAGTGTTTTTCGTTTTTTTCACCGATTTGTGCCCCCATTTGTGTAGGGTCTAATTTTCAGCAGCTCAAACTGTGTGCGTTTTCTTAGTCCCGGGCTGCGCTATACGCCCACAAATTTTCAGCCAAATCGGAGTGTCACACTTCGGGTCCTTCCCTTGTGAGTGTACGTGTTCTATCTTAAAGCTATTTGCCCACTCAAAAACAGCTGCATTTGTAAAACTGCATTTCAGAGTTGTCGCCTCGACAATCCTTATCGCCGGGCAGCTCATTCACATTATCTTTCCTTGTGGGTTGTTTACTTAAAGGTGTGGACTCTGGAAGTCTTGTACTTTATTTTATAACCTTCAGAGGACCAGTTCCGTAGAAAATAGTAGGACATTCCGATAGAACGGTTCTTCTGTTTACTTTTATTATAAGTGGTAGCACAGAACACTTAAATATGTATACTTCGGATATGTGATTAAAGCTGGCAATGCATCTTGTGGGCGAGGTTCACGCCGAAACGATCTCCTTGGCGGCGATGGTCTGCTCGTGGGCAGCGCTGGCACGACCTGAGGGGTCCTCGTTGCGCTGCCACTTGGGAATCCACTTGAGGACGGTCTTAGCGGCGGCGTCGCTGCCGAAGTGCGACTCGAAGATGGAGCGCATGAAAAAGGCCTCCTTGGAGTGGGGCGTGTTGTGAGGGAAGCGCTCGGCAGCCGAGGCCATCTCGGCGTCGGAGACGCGGCTGGCACAGTGCTCCATCAGAGTATCAATCCAGTTGTAGCCGACCCCGTCGGAAAACTGTTCCTTCTGGCGCCAGAGGATGTCGTGCGGCAGGTAGGGGTCTTCCTGGAAACAGAGAAGTTCGGAGGGTAAGGGGACAGGGGGCGCACCTCGGTGTCGAAGGCGGCGCGGAGGATCCACTTCTCGGTAGCCCTACCGTTGCGGAGTTTCGGCTGCTTGACGCTGGGTTCGAGCATCATGGCGACGTCGAGGAAGCCCTTGTCGAGGAAGGGGACGCGGCTCTCCACGCTGTTGGCCATGCAGCTCTTGTCGGCGCGGAGACAGTCGGCGGTGGAAAGGAGCTGTACGCGGCGGATCGTCTCCTTCTGGAACTCTTCCGCGTTGGGGGCATTGTGGAAGTAGAGGTAGCCGCCGAAGATCTCGTCAGCGCCCTCGCCCGAGAGAACCACCTTGACGCCCAGCTCGGCGATGCCCTTCGACAGGAAGAACATGGGCGTCGAGGCGCGGATCGAGGTGACGTCGTATGTCTCGAGGTGCCAGATGAGCTTCTTGAGGTTTTCAACGCCCTGCTCGATGGTGAAGTGAAACTCGTGATGGTCGGTCCCGAGGAAGGCAGCCACCTGGCGCGCAGCCACGAGGTCAGGGGCGTTGGCGTCGAGTCCGATGGAGAAGGATTTGAGAGGAAGCCCGAGACGCTTCATCTCGCGGACGGCGATCGAGCTGACGAGGCTGGAGTCGAGGCCGCCGGAGAGGAGCACGCCGATGGGCACGTCGCTCATGAGACGCTTGTGGGTGGCGGTGACAAGGCCGTTGCGCACGGCAGCCAAGTTGAGGGGGTTTTTGCAGAAGCGATGGTCGAACCAGAGCGGCTGGTAGTAGCGGACGAAGCCCTTGTCGGGCTGGTAGAAGTGGCCCGGGGGGAAGGCGGCCATCTCGTGAGGGCCGCAGATGCTCTCGATGGCCTTCATCTCACTGGCGAAGAAGACGCGCCCCTTCTCGTCCTTTCCGTAGTAGAGGGGTTTCACGCCGATGGGATCACGCGCTGCCAGGAACTCGTCGCCGAAGACGAGGGCGAATGCGAAGACACCGTCCAGGTGGCTGCAGATGGCCCCGGAGCGCTCCTTCTCGTAGAGGAAGACGATCACCTCGGAGTCGCAGTGCGTGCGCAGGACGAAGTCGGCGAGCTCCGTCTTCCGGAGGACCTCGTGGTTGTAGATCTCGCCGTTGTGCACAACCTGAAGGCTCGGGTCAGAAGAGTCTCTCGAGGGTCGATGTGTGCGCGTTCTCTCCGCGCCGCAGCGTCGGTCGCCCTATCAGGAACGTTGTTGTTCTCACCTGGTGGTCGGCCTGGGTGCCCGGGATAGGCTGAGTGCAGGTCAGGTCCATGATGGCAAGGCGCTCGTGGCAGAGGAGATCCCCGGTGACCGGGTTCTGGTAGGAGTTGTGGCAGTCGGGACCACGGTGCACCTGGGTACTGTAGGGGCATTGAGCAGGATACGATAGGCAAAAGCATACCTGGAGAGCAGCTGGGCCTTCTGGATAGAAAAGGCTTCGGGGCGCTTTCCGCAGACTGCAGGGTGGCAGACGGCGAAGATTCCACACATTTCTGAGGATTCGGGAGAGAGTAGGCCGGATTCTGGGTTGTAGATGAGTGCCGCGGCCACTTTTTATAGCGCAGCTGGGGAGGCGTGGCGTCGCTTGGATGATGCGGCGATCAGATTGTGCAATTCTGCGTTCGGGATTGAAACGCGCGCGGCCAACTGGTCAACTAATCGTGCCGAGAGGCGATCTGAAATGAGTGTTCCTCCGATCACAAGCCGAAGAAGCCTGAGATAAGAAGGTCATGTGACTGGTCAGCTGACACCACGCGTGAAGAAGCGACTTTGGGCCCATCTGCCAAAGAGACCCGATTCCAGAGTCTGGCCCAAGTGACCCTTAGGCGAAGAAGAATCGGAGGATCCAGAGCGACGTGCACTCCTTTGGCAGACACATGGACCCTAACTGAGGTTAACCAATATTTCAGCCAATATTCCGAGCAACTCTTATGCGGCTAATATGGTCAGGGAGGAACTTATCTCGATACAAGACCCTGACGACATTTGAAATGCCCTCCGGGACTATTACTTTACGGTAGATGCGGCCAAAACAAGCCTCTATCAGACGTTAATCGATATAATCATTTTGACAGTGGGACACGGTCTGTCTACAGACTAGGAGACAAGCCGTCTGAGCCCGTGTGCTGTCTGTAGGGTACATGGTACACAGCGGCTACCAAAGGACCATATCACGATCTTTGACTTCTTCCCCGAACGCCGTTTGTACAAGATCGACATTAGGTGATGATCTACCTATAGAGGCGCCCCTTTAAGGTCACTTTTCACTTTCAGTCGGCATCAAGAAAAACAATTTCGACTTAAGTCATTATTATTGTTGTTCCATATCGTGCGCTCTCACGACACATTCCCCGTCCTTGTGATGGATCTGCGCCTTCTTGAGGAGGGGTTCCCCTGTCAGTCCCGTTCAGCTGGCGCAAAAACAGTTCTCGATCAACTCAGAGATCGGATCGCGCGCTGCAAAGTGCACCCCGAACGTTCGGGGACTTCCCAGCGGTCGACTTCCCAACCCCTCGCAACGACGATTAGATCAGCTGATCAAGCAACCAACGAACGGCCGATCGCATCTATCTTCTTGAGGAAACCCTCTTGTCGGGGGTTCCCCATTGATCGCCTGTTACAGATCATGTGGATATCATAAGTAGAGCGCCGCCGATCGATCACGCCAGGGGTTTCCCTGCACTGCCAAAACAAAAAAAAACACGTCGAGAACTCGTCGACCGATTGCCACTGATTCGCAATTTATTTACAGCAAAAGAACCCGGCTAACTTTGTTTGGAGATCTTGTAGGGGGGCACACCGGAGGACGAAGAAGATGGGCCTTCCGCAGGAGGTGCGGGCCGTTTGAGGAGATTGGAGAAGAGGCCGGAAGCGGGCCCGCTGACGTTCCCTAGCATCTGGTGCAACGCAGTGGCATTAACCCTTGACTGCTGCAGGTTCTGGAGCCCGACGAGATAGTTCATCAGGTGTATGGCAACATTGTTCTGTGCTGTTTGCTGCGTTGTAGTCGGAGCGTGTGCTTTCCTAGTTGCTGCCGACTGGCGAAACTTCGCCGCAACGTGTTCGCGATGCTTTCGCGCCGCTTCCGAAATCTTCTTTTGAATCACTTCGAAAGACTTCCGCGTGAGCTCATCGCAGTTCCTTCAAAACAGAACGAATAGCCGTGACGAACATTTACAGTGACCTACACTTTCGACTTTTCGTAGAACGTCATCGCCGTCTTCCAGAAGGTTTCCTTTTCGCGACTTGTGAGCTTCAGAACGTTTCCATCGTTCCGCTCGATCAGAGTGAGGATGAACTTCCTGGCCATCGCTATCCGCTCCTTTCTTTTCTGTTCTTTCAACACGCCTCTAAAATATCTTCAGTATGAGAAGGCATCTCATCAGATACCTACGGTGTCCAGGAGGCCAACCCTAAACTGTAAAGCAACGAGCACAATTTCTCGATGTCGTTGGTTTTGAAGCAACAGAACAGCGAGAGTTCCATGAGTCGGTCCATATGGAATTCGTAGGAACCGCTTCGTTCGATGTCATTCCGCTGGATCGAAATGCAATTCTGAGAAGGTGAAATGAACGTTCTTAGCGTAACCACAAGTCGTACCTCAAAAACGCTAACGTATGGGTTCCGCTTCTTAAAGAGCTTTTGGAAGAGGAGAGAAGCAGCTTTCTTGTAGTGACCCTGACGCTGTTCCATCTCAGCGATTCGGCAATGCGCCTTGTAGTGGTAGGGGTATCGGGAAACTACCAAAGAGAAGTTCGACTCGCATAGGCTAAGGCATCGTTCCCGAAGATGAACGCGTTCCACCATGTCCGACACTATATCGAAGATATCAGCATCCATAGCTTCTGTCTTCTTCAGGGATGCTCGATGAGTCAACTCGCCCAACACGATGGCGACGTCTGGCTCGTTCTCGAAGAGTTCGTCGGCTCCTGGAGAGACCAAGTACTTGCGTGTAACTCCATGATTTTCGAAGTGCTCCGCGTACACTGAATATACCGTAAACGATGATACAGCGAAATTGTAATTCACCTGTTAATACGTTCATATCCTTCAAACTGGGAATTTCGTCAAAATTGCTTAGCCTTTTCCAAATGTACGCGTACAGGCGGTAATGTAGTTCGATTGGTTCCAAATTTTCCTGCTTCTTCTTAGAGATCTTCAAAGGGTATTGATAGCCTTGACGTTCGAGTACCTTTGCACACTGATAGTACCAACACAGAACCTAGAATTTAAAATAAAAAACCTGCCAACAGCGAACTCCCAACTACCTTTTCTGAGGGCTCGTCGAGTTTTTCGGCAACTTTTCCGTTAAAGTAGCAAACGAGCCATTCGATATCCTGTTCGGGCTCCGATTCGGCGTTGTTCAGCTCATTCGCCCGATCGACATGATTCCGACAGTCCTCCAAGAGCTTCGGCAACATGTTTAGGGCCTTGCCACGAGCCAAACAGCGATCCAAAGAACAGGCATAGCGGGCGATACGCGTCCGAAACTGGTAAGCGGTGTCGGCGTACTCGAAGTGCATGATGGCGACGTCGTCCTTCTCGTTGAATCCGGCTTTGAATGCGAAGGAGCATTTCTCGGCATTTCGGAAGAGATTTTCGTCAGTTTCCTGAAGTGTGCTTTGGAAATTAGCGAAACTCAGAAAATAACCTACGTTCAGTAGAAGGATACTGTAGGTGTGAGCATAAATCGCCCACGCCGAAGCCGTCCACGCAGGGTCCCCTTTGTAAGCAGCGGTGAGAAAGCGCCTTGCAAATTCGTGAGCTTCTTTCGATGAATTAACTTGGTAGTAATGCAGGGTTAGTGCGTAGAATACCGTACTTCTGATACGGTCTCTCGCAGGCTCTTCCTTCGCTACTCTTGGCCAGGCGCACATGACTCTCTCTTCCAGAAAGCGGCAGAATTCTTTGTCAGTCTTCGGACACGTCTCTTTCCATATAAAGGCGAACTTCTTCAGGAGAAGGTCGATGGATTCCGGAGCGACTTTGAGTTTGTCGTCAAACAAATGGAGCTTCTCGCGGAACAACAACGGGATCACCAGTTCAGCCTCTTTCCACGACGTTTCGAAGTCACACTGAGCATGATGGTCATCGCAAGCCACTTTACGTTTTGTGATGTTTCCGAACAGGCAGACCAGAAGCTGATTCAGCTCTTCTACAACGGTGTTTGCGACGTCTGAGTTACTCCTGCACTTCTCCCATGGCCATGAGCGACTAAAGAACATATTCCGAATCGACTCAGTCGACACAATCCTGTTAAGTTCAGCTATATAGAAAAGAAGAAAAGCTCCCTGAAAAGCACAAGGTCAACTACTCTAAGTAAAACCTCTCAAAACCTTATCTGCCGCACAGCACTTCAGATCGCCAAGTTTCGCGTGGGCATACTGAAGCACCGAAAGAGCTCTGGTGGGCATGGTTTCCTCGGAGCGGTATTCATCTTCGTCGGACTTCTTCATGTGCGCCTTTACGACCTCTTCGGTGATTCCTCCTTCGCGACACTTCGTCACTTCATAGAGACGGATCCAGAAGATAGGCGAGCGCACCAGCTTGTCAGTTTCGCGAAGGAGGTACAAGTAGTTAGCCAAATCGTGTAGCAGGCACTCGTCGTTGTCGGCATCGATTTCCAAGGATTCCAGAACAGATATTACACGATCGACATCACACAAGGTTCCCTTCCACGATGCTCGCACGATTCTGAAAAGAACGAGGGTCAGCGACTAACTTGCCTTCAAAACTTACCTCACTGTCCACTCAAGAGCTTTATCCTTCTGTTCAGTCTTGGTGTAGCAGTCGATCAAGATGAATGCATTGTTTATCACGTCTCTTAAGTCGCTGTCACTCCAGTTAAAATGAGATTCAAGAAGCGAGATTATCTGAACTGCGACGATCACCAAACAGAAATAGATGATGACAAACCTGGGCATAATCGGAATTGCGAACGAAAACGTCGAGCTGCTCCAGTTGGGTTTTTCGTAGAATTTCCATCCTTTCAGCAACAGCTGCCTTAACCGATACTGTATGTCTTCTTGGAGCGAATGAGAAGACCCTTCCACGGTCTTTCATTGCATCACTGTCCATAATGTCCTCAACGTTCTTCAAATACTGCATTTGCATCTCTACGTTTAAATGTGGTCGCTTGGCCATGACCCAGTAGAAGCGAGCTACGTCTTCGTACTCCTTCACTCCTAGAGAGCAGAACGTGTAGGCTTCCTCACAACCTAATTCGAACGCCGCCAAATGGAAATCCAACATTTCAGAGCATGCCGATTCGTCATTTGCGCTCTGGATAGATCTCCACCTGTTGTACACTCCAAGAAAGATATCCTTCAAGAATCCCACGATTTCGAAGTTTCCAGAGGTAAGGAAGACCAAGAAGCGCTCCATAAGTTCTTTTACGACGTACTCCTTGCTTGCGTCGTGGTAGAGTTCTCGGAGGAATGCTTCGAACCTCTCCGGGGAGGGCGGATCGTACGTCACCACGTCCTTCGGACTCGTCTGCGTTTTATCATACCTCCTCAATTCGTACCTCGAGGAACGTCTGTTTGAAAGCTGTTCCGAAACGTCAAGGTATTCCAAGAGCTGTAAAACAGATACGGTACAGAAGTAGCACCCTCCTTCTTACCCTATCCTCGTCCTCGTCGTCGGTGTTATCTCCTTGTTCGATGTACCGAGTCGATCGCCGTTGATAGATGGCGAAAGCACTCATTCTCTTCTTCATCTTACGCTTTAGGGAGTCCGGCTTTTGCTTCAGCTGCTTCACTTTCTCTTCTGCCACTTGACAGATGAGGTGTTCCATGCAGCATACAGAATCCAGCACATCGCAAAGGCATTCAACGACGTCGGTACAGACTTCGCCGTTCAAATCCACCGGTTGTTTGGGTTGTGTAATCGTGCTCTCTTCTATTGTTCCTTCAGAAAACTGTAGCCGAATTTTTTGAACGATTAGCTGAAACGAAGTCTACGTGCTTAATTACAACTTACGGTGAAACATACGATAGAGAACTCGTTAATTCGGTCGTATAAATCGCACAGGCACACACCGAATTCGTCGATCTTCATCTTTTGTGACACTTTTTCCACTATCGTCGCAAATGGAGTCTTTAATTCAAAGGATTCCGGATTGTAGGGCTTTCGCAGTGCTGTTATGTTATCCACAATCTACAAGAGTTGAGAAAAATGATTTTCGAAGTAAGTAAGTCTGACTTACAGCAGCTCGCTGAAGGTCTGAAGCCTCGACGAACTTCCAATCCGAGCCATAGTCGTTGTTTCTGAACTTCTCGGCTACTCTCTTATGCAAACTGTCCGAAATAACCGCGATTTCGTCTTTGATGACAGTCGCCAGCATCCTCGAATCGTCGTCTACGGCGCTTTCGTGGTGGAGCAGCAGAGCGAGGTTGCCAATGCACGCTGAAGTAAAGATCGACATTCATATCTCGAGGGACAGCTAACCTTCGTACTGCAGTGTGCAAAACTGAACAACCGCAAGGAGTCGGATTGACCGGACAGACCTCTCCCCCATCGAGAGGGCGAAAAGCGCAGTATTCCAGTCGGCGCTCTTTGAGGCATTGACCGCGCATCGCCACCACAGTTCGCTGTTCTCGGGATGAATCGTGAGTGCCTGGAGGTAATAGCTGACGGCATAGGTGTGCTCATTGAACTTCATGGAAAGATCAGCGATGTTCTTGTTGATGGCGTAGAAGAGCTGCCCGTTCACGGCGATCTGAGCACAGGTGAATCGAATTGGTAGTGGGTACTCACCTGATCGAGACGTGCCTTTTCCAAAGCCACCGTCCAATCAAAGTCGCCGATGAAGTGGACGTGGTACTTAGCCACCACAGGGTGCTTGTGCATCTCCAGGATCGTCTGCAGCGCGTCAAAGTCAGAGACGTCATCCTCGGCCATTCCTCGGATCACCTCGTTGAAATCATTACGGAGTTGCGCTTCCTGCGCCTCGAGCGTCGGACTCCCGCTCTTCGAGATCCCGTCATCGCTCCACACGTCGCTCAAGCAATCTGACTGCTCCGAGTCGGAGCTGCTCAGGGGGTCGCTGGACTCGGAGACTGAGTGGGCGGAGGACGACCCGGAAGAAGACGCTGTCGAAGAGTCGTCCTCGTCCTCGGAAGACGGTCCTAACATCTCGTCCGTAGATCCAATTTCGTCGTCACTGTCATCTGAGAGGACAATTTCGTCGCCGGTTTCGCGGTTTTTGTTTGGAGTAGCCATGGTAGGCGAGAGTCTGCGAAGAGACCTAAGTCACTAATGGAGACGTAAAGATAAAAGCGCCAATATAAAAGACCGGGAGAGAGAAGCGACGCCAACTATATAACTATTTATTAACAATCTTTGTGAAGACGATCTAAAACACACACTCGACGGATTTCTCTTTCATGTGTTCCGCGTAGGACGGGTGGTAGTAGTCTCCGATCGTGATTTGCAATTCGCATTTAAAAGAATCTAGAAGGCCGGACATACTCCTATTACATGGAGCTGTCTGCAAACCGTCCTGTTTAGCGCCAGAAGCAGAAAGGCGAAGAACGTGTCTCGAAACATGGCTTCAGAAGACACGGCAATGCGCGAATTGTGAAACTTTCGCGGGTAGACGGTTACAGTGGTTTCGCAGCGATGAGGGAGAACGCGCAAAGATCTGATGTTCTCGTGCTATTTTCGAAAAGAAGGAGGAGAGCTGAGAGTCCTCTGTCTAGGGGCTCGAGAGTCTAGACGAGACGTGCCTATGGAGTTTCGCAGACTCAGAAACTACGGAGAGAGACGGCAGGCGATTCCTCGGGAAACGCAGGAGCGATGCCGTCTTCGAGTATCACTCCGTTTTATTTGTAGGCCAGGCAACCGTGAATGCCACTGCTCTTGATTGTCTTCGCATATTATGTCTTCGGTGTTATACGTGGTGACAACTGGATGTGAATCTGTCGCGATGCAGTATCTGAACATTGTGGAAATATTTGCTAATTTGCGTTTTCTATTTCAGGTGAACCACTATGGTGCGTGTCATCATCAGGGGAGATGTATGGCGCAACAGTGAGGATGAAATCCTCAAAGCGGCTACCATGAAGTATGGCAAGAATCAGTGGAGTCGGATTGCCTCACTTCTGCACCGCAAGTCGGCAAAACAATGTAAATCAATTCTTTGAAAGGTTTATTACCGCCAATTTGCCGAAATTCTATAGAGCTGCATGCTACAGATACGAACAGCTTTTGGACGATGCCGATAAGAAGACAGAAGGAACATATGAAGGAGAAGATCTTAGAGATGCTTGAAAGCTTAGACCCGGGGAAATTGATCCCACACCAGAAACTAGGCCGGCTCGACCGGATCCAGCTGACATGGATGAAGACGAACTTGAGATGTTGTCAGAGGCTCGAGTGCGCTTTACTAACACTCAGGGCAAAAAGGCCAAGCGGAAGGCTCGCGAGAAGCAGCTAGCCGATGCTCGGCGAATGGCTTCTTTGCAAAAGCGACGTGAACTGCACGCTGACGGAATCGTTGTTGGCGACGGAGGATACCGTCAAAAGAAGAACCCGTCCTATGTGGACTACAGTGCAGAGGTTCCGTTCGAGCGGCAAGTCCCAGCAGGGTTCAGCAGGTGTTGCTGATTCCGTTCGCAACATGATGGATGAAAATTTCTTTCAGGAAGCCGAGAACTTTCTGGCGCTCCAAAATGTAGAGACCTTGAAGGGAGGTCTCAACACTCCACTCCACGATCTGCGTCTGAATTCGGCACTTCCTCAGAAACAAGTGGTAGCCACACCGAATACCGTACTCACCATTGTTGCTGCAACCCCACATACCTGTTCGCGATCAGCTGAACATCAACAATGAAGGTGTCATTAAAAATGTGAAAGAAGAGCTCCGAAAAGCCCTCGGATCCCTCCCCAACCCTAAAAACGACTACCAACTACTGCTTCCCGAAGGCGAAGAGGAATCGGACGAACAACCAGATGCTGAGGAAGAGTGGGTCGAGGACGCCTCCGATGCTGCAAAAGCTCGTGCTAGGGCCAGAGCTCTGAAGCGAATTGAAGAACGCAAACTGCGTACGCAGGCATTCCAACGTAACCTCCCGCGACCTGCGAAGCTGAACGAGCAGTGCACGAAGAAGGCGACAAACAAAGCGGATATGAGTGTGGTAGGTTTGTTTTCCTTTTCGCGCTCCGACGAGAGCTTTCATGCGGCAGCTCCAACCCTTAAGGACTAATTGATGCTCGCCATTAATTAGTCCTTAGAGAGGTCGCAAGCAGCGAAGCTGATCGAGGAAGAAATAGCGAAGCATGGAGAGCCCTTGGATGATATTATGTGGGTAGCGATTGAGCAATCTTCCAGCGAACTCGTTCTGAGCAACGGAAAGTTCAACCGCCTGGCCATTCTCTCGCGTCGAAATCAGATGGAAGCCCTTTCCTCACAGTTCCAAGTAAGTTCGGCAGGCTTTCGTTAGTACCTAGAGGGTGCGAATTCGCGCGCAGCCGCGTTTATCCCCTACATATAAATGGAGAACCGACGGGTCCGTTGGTCTGTTTGTGTGTGTGTATGTGTGTGTGTGTTTTTCCGTGAGCACGGGGAAAACTCCCGCCCCCGCCGTTTACACCTACCCGGGTTTATACAATTTAAACGTACTTACTTGGTTTCGGTTGTATCGCGACTGGATGAATAAGAGAGCGAGGAAGACGGCAAAGATGGAGAAACAACTGAAGGTTAAACTGGGAGAGTACACAGTGAGTTCACTTCGGGTAACAGTTTACGACTCGATCTTTGAAGAACATCGCAAATGGACTCACAAAGAAACTGACCGATCTCCAGAGCGAGCGCACTTCTCTCTCTATGGAGCTGGACACGTTCAAGAATCTCGCGGTGCATGCGAATAAGTCCATCGCTAAACGAGTCCACAAATTGACCCTTGACGTGAGTTGAACCTCCAAGATCATTAGCTCACGCATTCCTTGTAGATTGAGAAGCAACATGAGCGCGAACGAAAACTGCAGAAAAAGTACGGAGCCCTTCAATACACCATCTGCAAGTCCTAGCAGACATAAATTCGGCAGCAAGCTAACGTATCCGCAAAAGCAATCAATTAGTAGTAGGAATGGTTAATGCGTTCCTTCAATGCCGTTCTGATGTTGCGATGACTGCCACCTATTATTTATCGTTCGTCTTCTGATAAATTTCACGTACCTCCTGCACAATCTCTTTCGATTTCGGAGGTCCTAGAGGCGCTTTTCCCAAACGCTTTGGCACACAAGTCGCCCCAGCTCGGTTAGGAGTCGCGAAACAAACGTGCAAATGTGAAAGAGATGGAGAGAGAAAAGATGCCCACAACGTGCATCATTTATTCTGTGGATCATTACCCGCAAACAAAACAAAAAAAAGACGATCTAAAACACACACTCGACGGGTTTCTCTTTCATGTGGTCCGCATCGGACGGGTGGTAGTAGTCTCCGATCAGACGATATATATGGGAAGGCGCAACAGCAGAGGTGTGAGTGATGTAGAGCGAAACCAGGTGTGAGGGGATGAAGTCGAAGAACGGGTTAATGACTTCGGCAGTTGGATAGCACTGAGACTCCGAAAATGGCAGAACACTGGCTGGAGATCCGAGTCCAACAGCACTGTCCACATCGGGGATGAAAGACGGGCACAGCTTGTAGAAGGAAGCGCAGAATAGCACAGGAACTGAGTGGCGCTTCGCGGCAAGACAAATGGTTAAACTTCCTGAAGAGATGTTGTATATGTGGTAGTTTCGAGTGAGTGTCGTACCTGTGGGAGCGATGCAGCTGCCATCGGGGAGGACGGCGACGGCCGAGAGAACCACCCGCGTGGTTTGGCGCATCGCACTCATGACATCGACAGCACTCACGCTTTCGGAAGCAATATCATCCACTACGGGCCCATCATCCACAGTAAGGATACGATTCATACGGCGATTAACCTTCTTGGCAGAGCGGAAGAAGGCTTGAAGAGTTGGCGATGACGAAAGACGATGGGTGAGGACCACATCGCAAGCAAGAAGATGGTCGGAAGCCTGTGATGCCATGCTTTCCCGGCATGACTCCAACTCTTCGATAAACTCGTTGATCGACATAATCGCTGCACTCTTGAGTTTCTTCAGATCAATCGAAGTACGCGTAGTGCTGGGGCTCGTCCATAGTTTCTAAATAGAAAACAGCTATAGAAAGTCTTGGGCCGTGAAAACGGCTTACACTCAGAGAGTCATAGGGGTTCGCGAATTCGCCAGAATCGGTCATCATCTTCTCAGCTTCCTCGCGAACGAGCTTCACTGTCCCAATAATCATGTTCCTTATGACAAACTCGTCTGGGAAAACGAGGCACAGATCCTCTCCGATCTGCTTCATTAAACTAATAAGCTCTCTAAAAATAACAATATTGCAGCGACTGCAAACGTCAACTTACGTTACGGTGGAGTACTTCCCGCGCACTATAATTTTCCGCATCAGGTCTCCGGTGGCAGTCGCGATTTTCAAACTTGACATTTCGCTCCGGCATCTCTGTAGCTCCATGACGATCAGTTGGTAATCCCTTTCAATAGCGCTAGTGTCACCCATCTTGACTAATTAGTGTGGATAAGCCAGGAAATTCTGAAAATCGACGGCAACTGATTAAACACGGCAAATTAGAGAGATTTATCACCGGGTCGCGGGAAACGCGAAGTCGACCACCTCGACGCTCGGATTACATCAGACAGACTGAGACGGGAATTTCGCTTTTTCCACGCAGGACATCTCGTAAAGCTCTTAAAGGGACCCGGTCATGGATAAAAAAGTTTTTTAAAACTTCTGAAAATTTATGTACCCCTGTTTTCGGGGTCGTTGAGAACGACGGTGAAGTCGGTTTCCCAAAAAGGTTCCAGGACATAATGGCCAAAAAAATGGCCAAAAAAAATGACCAAAAAAAATGGCCAATTGACAAAATGGCCAAAAAAATGGTCAAAGCTGAGAAATGGCCAAAGTCCTTGAAAACTCTTTTAAATTTCTGGGTGGTCCTACTGTATCCCTCACGAAACTCTTACAAAAAATCGCAAGGCTCCCACAACGAGAAACTCACGCGCCATTTCTTACGATCGGCAGATTGACAAGGGAAATTGGTCATTAGCACAGTTTTTGCTCACTTTTCTCGCGAGTTGCGCGATCTCGCTAGAATTGCTGAGCGTAACTTTGTTCAGCATCGTTCAGCGCGCCGAAGCCCGTGTTTGTGCCGATCCGAGCAATATCCACAGAGAAATAAGATTTACATCAACTTGCGTTTTCAACAACCCGGATTTCGACCCATTTCTAACAGGGAACTTTCAACAAAACATCGCGTACAACATAAATAAAGGAGTGTTCACCCAGCCAAATCCCCTAAAAATTCCCTGTCCTATGCCAGAAATGAGCCAAAACCCGGTATGTTGAAAGGAGAACCTAATGTAAAGCTTATTTCTCTGTGGAATTTACGTCGAGTTTACAGTGTCTTAGAAAGGAAAGCGTCTGACGAACACGGCTCCTCAGCCAAGCGGCAGTTTGCCGATGCTGGCAACACTAAAGGCCCATTTATACTCTGCGCGACACAAAACTCCCTTTTTGGTGTCGCTTAGCTTGTCTACGTGTGACTATTTACTACGCTACGCGACACAGCTGCGCGACAGTCAAGTTGAAGCTAAGCGACAGTTAACTTAACCTACATGGCAAGTCCCAAAAATATTTTCTTTTGATGGTTTCATGGCCCGGTCCAAAAGCATCATGACTGTGCAGTTTTATTTGGTTTTGCGTAAATAGTCGCACGTAGACAAGCTAAGCGACACCAAAAAGGGGGTTTTGTGTCGCGCAGACTATAAATGGGCCTTAAAGGCTCGCCCTTCGGGCTCGCGTTAAATAAATAGGCATAGTCCTAAGCCGGAGCCTAAGCCAAGCCGGGGTTTGCCTAAGCCAAGCCGGGGTTTGCCTAAGCCTGGATGTCAAACCATGTACAGATATGAATGTAGGGCTCGCTTCGCTCGTCCGCGATATGTAATATCTAGGCCTAAGCCGGATCCTAAAAGTCTAGGACGTGTATTTCGTACACTTGTCGTGTCGCACAATTATTTTTCTTCGACATACATGGCCCAAAAACTAGTGAAAAGTGGAGAAGAAGACGAGGAACTAGAGAAAAACACATGTCGGGGAGATAAAAAAGCTATGTGCTCAATGGAAATACCATCTCTGGAGGTCAGTAATGGCTTAAACGGTCCGTGAGGGACAGATTTACAACATAATTTTGTGTTTTTTCGAAATTAGTTCTCGTACGAGAAGAAAAAACGTAAATCGTCTAAACAACAGCAAATGCAACGCGCGGTAATGTCGCTGAGAAAAAGTCGTGGCGAGAGCCTCAGAAGAATGTTGTTAACTTGACCATAGCACTGACCTGCTGAAAAGCACCATCAGTGCCGTCACCATCGTTTTAGCCATTTCTCAGCTTTGGCCATTTTTTTTTGGCCATTTTATCAATTGGCCATTTTTTGTTTTGGCCATTTTTTTTGGCCATTTTTGATTGGCCATTTTGACCGTCTCCCCCCAAAAATCCCAGTGGTTTCCAAGAAACAGACGCTAGGATGCAGAATGTGTTTTACCATCGGTCCCGACACGATCTGTCCGGCGGGGCACCACTTGCGCAATATTTTCATTCTTTTTGGCCGAAATAGGTGACTTGCATGTCTGCGCTTGGTGTCATTTTATTGTATCCCTCACGAAACTCTTCCGAAATTCGGAAAGGTCCCGCTACGAAAAATTGTCGCGCCATTTCCTGCCAACGGCAGGTTTACAATGGAAATTGGTGATTATCACAGTTTTCTCGCGAGCTGCACGATTTCGCTAGAATTTCTGAGCGTAACTTTGTTCAGCGTAACATTCTGAATCGAATGAACCCAAGTTTGTATCGATCTGAGCGAAATCCACAGAGAAATAAGCTTTACATTAATTTGCCTTGTCAACATCCCGGGTTTTGGCCCATTTCTGGCATAGGACAGGGAACTTTTAAGTATCAACCATAAGGACATATGCAGAGGAGAAACACATGCAGCTACGGTGTTCCTCTTTCGCTGGCTTGCATCATCGGCCATCGGATTCCAAAAGTGGAGAATACTCAGAGTCGAGCTCTGAGTCGTCTTAACTGTACTTGCTTGATGTTATTGTTGATAGTTTGATGCTTGTTGGTTCGCTGTTCTGTGTAAATCGCTTAAAAGTTCCCTGTCCTATGCCAGAAATGGGCCAAAACCCGGGATGTTGATAAGGCAAATTAATGTAAAGCTTATTTCTCTGTGGATTTCGCTCAGATCGATACAAACCCGGGTTCACTCGATGCAGAAAGTTACGCTGAACAAAGTTACGCTCAGAAAGTCTAGCGAAATCGCGCAGCTCGCGAGAAAACTGTGATAATCACCAATTTCCATTGTAAACCTGCCGATGGCAGGAAATGGCGCGCCAATTTTTCGTGGCGGGAGCTTTGGAAGAGTTTCGTGAGGCAGAGCTGGGCGCGAGGTCGAACTTCAGGGGGGTCGTGGTGGGAGCACTGGTGTTGAGTGGCATGTGAAGATGTACGTTAGAAAGGCATGTGGTATGCTACGTTCAAAGAGAAAAGAACAGCATTTTCTAGCTACGTCTCCAAAGAAGCGCTCAGCACAAAAAACGGAAAATGTCCAAAAAGATAATGTCGGTGTCCAATGGAAAAACGGTGTACGGTGGCCAACGGGGAAATGTGGTATGGAAAGATTACCCTTTTTAGTGAACATCAACTATTGCATCGCTCACTTTTCGTACGTTCACATTATTCACTAGAGTGTCGCGAACAACGTGCCACTCTTTGATTGATCATCAAAGGTCTTAGATGAAAGTACGTCACCATTTTGAAACAACTACCAGCATGTCTATGACGACCAAAATGCATAGAATTGTACTTTTCAAGAAAACAAACAGAACATTCATCGGCTTTGACCCCTGCCATTTGTACATTAGAGCCTCGCGAACAACATGCACCCATTCAACAGATCTGCTCCCTGTGTGCGGGAGGGTCAAATTTCTCGTGAAAGGGTCAAAGGTTCCCGTTAACTGCTCGGGGGCGCGGTCCCGACACGAATTCCATGACAGACACGACCGTAGTTCCCGCGTTTTCTAGGCACTTATCCAATCGAAGCGAGCCTGGCCTCATTCGATGCACCAGAAGCTGCTCAGTAACATGATGCTCATCGCGGACATGCAGGTCACGTATTTCGTCCAAAAACAATAAAAATCTTGCACAATTCGTGCCCCCCGAGCAGTTAACGGGAACCTTTGACCCTTTCACGAGAAATTTGACCCTCCCGCACACAGGGAGCAGATCTGTTGAATGGGTGCATGTTGTTCGCGAGGCTCTAATGTACAAATGGCAGGGGTCAAAGCCGATGAATGTTCTGTTTGTTTTCTTGAAAAGTACAATTCTATGCATTTTGGTCGTCATAGACATGCTGGTAGTTGTTTCAAAATGGTGACGTACTTTCATCTAAGACCTTTGATGATCAATCAAAGAGTGGCACGTTGTTCGCGACACTCTAGTGAATAATGTGAACGCACGAAAAGTGAGCGATGCAATAGTTGATGATCACTAAAAAGGGTAATCTTTCCATGCCACATTTCCCCGTTGGCCACCGTTCACCGTTTTTCCATTGGACACCGACATTATCTTTTTGGACATTTTCCGTTTCTTGTGCTGAGCGCTTCTTTGGAAACGTAGCTAGAGAATGCTGTTCTTTTCTCTTTGAACGTAGCATACCACATGCCTTTCTAACGTACATCTTCACATGCCACTCAACACCAGTGCTCCCACCACGGCACCCCTGAAGTGCGCGCGTTCAGTGCCGTGACGACGGTTGCCCAGCTCTGTCGTGAGGGATACAATACTCAGCAGCTTCTGGCGCGATGAGTTCTTCTAGCTTACCGTAGTCCGATCAAAGCAGCCTTCTCACTCTAAATTGGACGCGCAGTCCTCAATGTTGGAAAAACGCGCACGAAAACCGTCGAAAACTATGGAAACAGGCCAAATAGACATCTCGCACAGCAAAGCCCTTGCGCGGCATAGGGAGCGATCTCGAGCAGATCCAAATGCTTCAAAACATGTCAATTCAGGAAAAAAATCAGATCAGCACGAGCATTTTGGCAAAAAAAGAGCCTTTCAAGCAATTCCGAAACAGCTTGAATAAATAAAACAACGTGAAACGCCTGACGTGCCAAGAAAATGTATTGGGTTGATGCATTGAAAATTTCGCATTTTTGTTATCAAATTTTTTTATGATATATTATCCAACATTTTATTTAATGTATTCACCGTTCGAATGATTAGCGTGAGCCCACCTTGTGGGCAAGAGAAGGATTCCTCTCTCTCAGAAAATCCGGGGTTTTGAGTCGAAAAAATTTTAGGTCCAATTTCCGACCTTTTGGTCTTATTTTGAGTGGTTTCCCCTAATGTCGTTAGTTGTGAATGAACACAGGTGAGGAATAGATAGAGCTGAGAGAGAGAGCTAGATAAGTTGTAAAAAAGGAATCTCTCAGCTCAAAATGGAGAGCCATTCTGGGGGCCAACGTGAAAATGTGAGGCTGAGGTACCATTCCTGAAGTGTGAATTTTTCAACATTTGGCCTTTATTTCCGTCAAGTAGAAGTGAGCTCGTGGAGTCGCTATGTAAGCTTAGTAGCTGTGAGTGATAGCTACCTGCTGCATGTCTCTATCACCTGTTATGGTACTTAACCTATTGGAAACGTTGGAGTTAAGAGAACATCTTTATTTGGCGGTTCCGTCTTTTTGAGATTAGCTTATGTTACGATGTGTGACGAACACAGCGATAGGTGCGTTCGGTAGGTAAGACCTAACGATCTACGCGGTTGAAGCCAGTCACCGTCCATCACACAATTAATGCCATAGGAAGCCCAATATCAAGAGGAATGCAAAGTACAAGTCGCCAATCATAGTGTAGGGTGAGAATTTACTGCAGTCCACAACGCGCCCATCCATTTCACCGGGGACGTAAATATTGCGAAAATATGACATTTTTACGCTATGCGAAATCTTCAATGACTCAACCCAATAGATTGTTCCGAAAAACCCTCTAGAATTGAACACCGATGCCGGCGCCGTCGACAGTTCACATTGAAACGGCGCCCGTTCATGTTCACATTGAAACGGCGCCGGCGACAGCGACGAAAGTAGCGACGCATGTCCGTGCGTATCCACCGAATTCTGGGTGTCCATACTTTGAGTCACGGCGCATATCCTGCGTCTCACTATAGTCGAATTCAAAAAACTTGTGCCCTTTTCGGCGTTTGGTCCTGGCACGCCATTTTTGCACATTCGCGGCGTGTGGTCGCGTCGTTTATAAGGCGAAATAGTTAATTTGGTGAACCGACCGTAGTCTTTGCCGTTTTTCTCCATGGTTTCGTGCGTTTTTTGGAAAACTGCAAGCATAGCCCTCTTCTTTAATCAATTGCGCGTCGAATGAGCGCCGATTCACAGAAGGTAGAGTTTTCCTCGCGGAGGAGTAGCATTTTTTCGAACTGGCTACCAATATTTTCCCGCTTTTTGTCCAATTGCTGTGGGCTTTCACGTTTTAATCGCACCCTAATTGTTTTGCGTGTCCTCCTTACCCTAATATCTTTCAAATCAAACAACATATCAAGTTAACAAGCGTTGCATAACACTACTCTTTATTAGAAGAGTCGGAGCTTGCGTCGAAACCGAAGATACGGTAATCCACTTGATATGTGGTTATTTTCTACTGGTCTTGTCGTAATGAAAGCTATTAGGGTAAGGAGGACGCGCAAAACAATTAGGGCGCGATTAAAACGTGAAAACCCACAGCAATTGGAGAAAACGCTGGAAAATGTTGGTAGCCGGTTCGAAAAAATGCTACTCCTCCGCGAGGAAAACTCTACCTTCTGTGAATCGGCGCTCATTCGACGCGCAATTGATTAAGGAAGAGGGCTATGCTTGCAGTTTTCCAAAAAACGCACGAAACCATGGAGAAAAACGACAAAGACTACGGTCGGTTCACCAAATTCACTATTTTGCCTTATGAACGACGCGACCACACGCCGCGAATGTGCAAAAATGGCGTGCCAGGACCAAACGCCGAAAAGGGCACAAGTTTTTTGAATCTGACTATACTTTTGGGTGTTTCTTGGAAACTACTGGGATTTTTGGGAAACCGACTTCGCCATCGTGATCAGTGACCCCGAAAACTGGGGTACACAAATTCCCTCCCCCCCCCCCATTTACTCTTGAATCTATGGCATTCACCATGCAAGAAATCTCATAATGCACAAAGAAGAACCGTGGATCATCGTTGTCGCTGCTTCTCTTCTTTCTTCGGCGCACTTCACGACATCGGAGTTGACGGTGGTTATTCCATCATTGTGCGCGGGTTTCGAAGCAACAACGAATCCCATTGCGGCTGGCGGCGCAGACTTCAGATTTGGAGCGAATCTTGGGCTGGAGTGGGTGGCGCGGCTGGTCGGGCGGTGCCGACGGTCTTCCTGGTGAGATATAATTCGACTTACGTTCCACGCCAGCCACCACGGATTGGAACGGGGCGATCACTGTACCAACAGCGACACGCCACAAATTTTCAGAAGTTTTAGAAATCTTTGTTATCCATAACCGGGTCCCTTTAAAGAAATATTGCTCTGGGAATTCAGCGAGTGCCACTCACTCTCCGAGGATAGGAAACGCATGTGAGCAGGCCTTCCGCCTTTAAAGACTTCTTTCGCTGTGGTAATCCCGAAGAAACGAAGAAAATAGCGGCAAAGTCAAACCTTTGAAGAAATTAACCATGAGAAATGCAGTGGCGCGGAATAAAAGCCATGTCATGAGGTCTGTCCTGAATCTAACAAGCGTTGGAACTGATAACAGCTGTCATCAAACCTGAACTTTCCCGAGTTCTGACTTCCACAAGGACCTTACATAGCCAAATCGCGAAGAAAAACACTAGAGGAGGACTCTTTCGTATTTTGGGCAAAAAATAACAACTAAAACAACAAATCTATCCTGCGCGAAGAGGTCATACTTCCTTCGCGTCCTCTTCGGCGTTCAGAATCTCCTCTAATCGTTCCGTCATGTGCATTTCGTCGAGCCGCTCAACGAAGTGGTTCAACCCGTCGCCCCCTTGCATGAACTCTTCGAGGTTCGAAAGGGACAGCCGCAGGCGGTGATCCGTCACACGATCGTCTTTGAAATTGTACGTCCGCACCTTTTCTGCTCGGGCCTTCGATCCGACCTGTAGTTTCCGAGCCGACGAGGACTTGTCAAGAATCGTGTCGACTTTCTGTTGTAGAAGAATAGCGCCTAATCTCTTGTAAGCAATCTAAACGTTGGACACTAGAGTTTCGGCAGCAAGAAACGGTCAAATACCTGAATATTGAGATGCTGGAAGCGTTCGTCCATGCAGTGCACTGCAATTCCCGTCGGTTTGTGTGTCACACGGACAGCTGTCGACCGTTTGTTCACGTTCTGTCCCCCAGGACCCGACGCCCTCATCGCTTCTATTGTACAGTCCGTGGAATTGATCACGACCGAAACCTACACTAACAACATGTACAACAGGAAACGAAGAGGGAACATACGTCTTCCGGTTCGGGTAGAACTGCGACGCTCGCGGTGCTCGTGTGCATCCTTGACTTATCGGTGACCGGAATCCTCTGCACCCGATGCACTCCCGCTTCGAAGCGTAGCGCTCGGTAGGCTCCTTCACCTTGGACGGAGATCAATGCGCTCCTGAGACCTCTGAGAGCTGCGGTTTCCATCTGCAACTGGGTCCAGGTCCAGCCTCTTCTCTCGGCGAACTTCCGATACATCTCCATCAGCTCTCCGGCGAACAGCATCGCTTCGGTTCCTCCAGCACCACTGAAACGAAGAACTGAGTCATGATGAGAGAGGAAGCGTTTACCTGGTAAATTCTATCTGACACTTGGAGAGCACATCGATCTCCGTGAGGGGAACGATCGCCGCGGCAGCGGAAGAGGCACACTCGTCGATCTCCGACTCGATCGCCTCTTTGTCCGCCTCGATGAGCGCCTTCAGCTCTCTGTCGCTGCCGTTCTCCTCGGACATCTTCTGTAGCTGACTCAGCTCGCCCATCTTCGCGTGGAACGTCCCGTACTTTTCGACTACCTCCTGCCAGTAGCTGATCTCCTTGCCCGAGGAAACGGCGCCAGTCGTGGCGCCCGTTTTCGTGTCCAGCAGCCGCCCTCGCGTCACATTGAAAAACTTCTCTGCTTGTGGCGTCGTCAAAAGTTCCTTGTATGCTGAAGAAAACCTTCGCGCACTCCGAATCGCCGAATTCACGAGCATCGGAGCTGTCGGAAGTGAGCCCTCTGTTTCGCAGAATTTACTGGGAAGGCGGTTGGAAATATCTGACGTTCGGTCTTAGCTCGAGAAGCTTCCACAACACGGACGGACGATTTTGCTCAAACACCAGGGTGCCGGAAGTGCTAAAGGTGAACGATTTAACCAGTACAATCTTCAGAGTGGAAATTGTGTTCCTCTTGTTCGGTCCTCTTGGATCAGTGGCGACTTCGCTGCTCCTTCTTCAGGGAGTTCTGAGGGACGTACTCCTACATCCTCAGCCTTTACTATGGACATGAAGGGGTTACGAGCAACTCGGACTTTATATAACTCGTATTCAGCTACACACTACAGTAGACATACGTCAGTGACTTCAAATGGCACAACCCATAGCACTTTCTTTCGTCTTCGTCCCCTCAGTGAGCCCTGTAGACGTCGTCGAGCTGCACGTCGTGGGGCTCAACGGGGACCTCATCGACCATCTGGGCGTTGAGGGCCAGGGCAACGGTTCTGGGAAGCGCCCCGAAGAGCGCTTCGTGTTCGTGGAGGAATCTGTCGTAAAAGCCCTTGCCGTGTCCCAGACGAAGGCCCACATTCGTGAAGGCGACCCCGGGCATAATGACGACGTCGAGGGGGCCGGTCTCCTTGTAGCAAGGGGGTGAGAGGTCAGGATGGTGCTGCCGGATGCCCCAGAGCGCTGTGTCCAGCTTCTCGAAATCGTCCTTGCTCTGCAGTCGCAGCATCTCCATCAGCTTCTGTCCCCTCTTGAAACGAGGAATGAACACCTGAAGGCTCCAGTGGAGGGACGGTGCTCTGGAAGCGGCGACTCACGTCTTTCTGCAGCTCGAGCGCCTTCAAAATGATGGCATCCGTCTCGATCTCACCCATCGTGTTGACGAAGACCGAGATGCGCTGGGACTTGCGGAACCAGTCCGACTCGAGCACCTAAAAGCGGGTAGAACGGGACCCTCCAGGAGGAGTACCTTGGTGGTGACGGCGTTCGTCTCCTTTTCGATCGTCTCTGCATCCACCGACTCCAGCAGCTTCGCGATCGCTTTCCGGAGATCCTTTTTCGCCATCACGATCTCTTCAGTGGTGGACATTAAAAACGTTCTGGAAGCCCATGAAACCCAAAGTACAAACTCGAATGGAACGCGAGCATAAGAAAAACCCCACGACCCCATCCACGATTTATACTTTACTTTCCGATACAGAACTGCGAGAATATGGAGTCGAGAATCTGCTCGTTGACTATAGCCCCCGCTACCTCCCCTATCAGATCTGCGCAGTTGCGGAGGTGCTGGGCGGCGATGGCGCCGTCGTCGGCGAATTCGAACTCCTCCAACTCTTCGGTAGCCTCGTCGATCAGCTGAATTTGCCTGAACCGACTGAGGACGACGCCGTCGGCCGAAGACTCCTCCCCCGCGAGGTCTCCGAGCGTCTTCGACATCGATTCCACGAGAAAAGAGACCCCCGAGTCCGTCTTGCAAGAAGTCCGCACCACGGAAAAGTCGGAATATCTGAAAGGAGTCCTTGGTTCTACTGGGGAAACGTCGGGTTACGGTACTTATTGTCCAGGACGAGATCTCCTTCGTTTCCCTTCCAGAGGTCCGCCTTGTTTAGCACTACCGTAACCGCAGTCGAGGCATTTAGCTCGCCTATCTGCTTCAGAAGGTATTCAACTTCGTTGTTCAGAGTCCCACAGCGACTCAGATCGACCACAAGAAGCACCACATTAGCCTCCTGAGCCCTTCTGATCGATCTTCGGATGCCTTCGGTCTCAAGTTCGCAGTCCGATTCCCGGATCCCAGCGGTGTCGGTAACGACCACGGGTAGCGCGTTCAGCTGGATGCGCGCCTCGAGGCTGTCACGAGTCGTCCCCGAGATGCTGGACACTATCGCCACCTCTCTCTCGGCTGCAGAACGGGTCGTGAACGGAGCTTCTGCGCACAGGACCTACCGAGTTTGTTAATGAGGCTGCTCTTCCCGACGTTCGTTCTCCCGACGAGCGCCACTCGCGCGCCCTCCTTGATGAGGCACCCCTTTCGGGCGCTTTCCCGCATTGCCTTCAGCGCCTGGAGGATCTCCCGCACCGCCGCGTCGTGCTCCGAGCGATCGAGTTCGACGTCGTCGGCGAAGTCGATCGCCGCCTCGAAGCGCGCCATCAGATGCAATAGTCGCTCCCTGAGGGGTCTCAGCAGCTTCGCGATGTTGTCCTGGGATAGAGCCAGGGCCCTCTGGCGTTCGGTCTCCGCAGAAATTAGATCGCCGAGAGCCTCCACTTGTGAGAGGTCCATTTTTCCGTTGAAGAATGCTCTAAAACAGAGTTTCAGATGGGTGAAAGTATGGAGGCAAGTCCAGAAAACCCTACAAGGATCTATGAGGATACAGCCATGCTCCCTACTGACCGTTTTGTGAACTCGCCGGCTTTTGCGCTGTCGACGTTTGGCATCTTCTTCAGCGCCTCCATCACCGCGTTCACCACCGCTCGGCCTCCATGAACATAGAATTCTACCGTATCCTCGCCGGTGAAGGTGTGAGGTCCGGGCATGTACACAGCCATCGACCGGTCCAGGAGGCGACTAGAGGAGTCGAAGAGGGGGGCGTAGAAGAGTTCTCGGGGTCGGAACCTCGACTTCTTCGTCAGCCGTTTCAGGCAGTTCTTACTTTCAGAGCCTAAAGAAGGGGTGGGAGCCTTGGCCAAAGTCGTCGAACCTGAGAGGCGAATGACGGCGATCGCCGAAGGCGGACTTCCGGAGCTCAGGGCGAAGATCGTCTTCGAGAGCGCCCGTGTCGTCATCGCACTAAGAACAAAGTCCAGGATCGCAAAGAATAGCAGCAACGTCCGATTGTAGGTAAGGAAATAGCAGAAAAGCCATGCGGACAACAGACGAAGCGAAGAGTTTAACACCTTTATAGCGTCTTTGTAGATAAGTTACCACATATCGGATAATCTATGGTTTTGCGCTTTTCTATGTACATGGAAATTTAATATATACAAGCCCAGTGTGTCAAGAAAGAGGGGAAAGATAGTTCTCCGCAAGGACGTAGCGCTTGAGGTTCGGAGGCAGGGGAAGTGAGTCCACCTTCCGCTCGACGCCGACGTCGAGGCGCTCGCGGATCGAGTGGCGACAGAGATTCTGGAGACTGGGCACAAAGAGCTTTCTGCTTAGGGGCGTCTTGAGGTCCAGCCTCTCCAAATGGTCGATCTGGGGCCCCGCGTGGGACATCATGGCTAGCTGCTGCTGCCCGAGAGCGAGGATCTTCTCGACGAACTCGGGGAGCGTCGAGGCGCGTACCAGGGACGTCGGCCCCCCGAGACAGTACTCGCCGTGATGCCGCGCCACCCGGCTGTGGGCACAGCGCCCCTTCTCGACACGATAGGAGATGGAGAAGATGTAGCGGTCGCTTAGGGAGTCGCGCACGAAGAAGGTGCCCGGGGGCTGCTTCCGGAGGATGCGCTCCGCCTCGCGGGCGGACAGCGAACCCCAATACCAAGGACACTGCAAGGAAACGATCACCTGACTGTTTACTGCCGTGCCTTCTCTGTCGCCGAGTCGTCGAGCGACGACCGGAGAACGGAGGGAGCACCGAGCGGAGATCACGCACCTTCTTCAGCTGCGATAACTCCGCCGAAAACGAGTCCCGGAGGGCGGAGGCGGGCGAGAGGGACGACGTTGACGGACCGTCAATAGCGGCGGCTACCGACATCCGCGTGGATCCTCTGAAAAGCAGCGGGAGGGATTTCGTGCATAGGACACTACCTTTGAAATACAATTCCTGGAGATCTACCGTACTCAAAGACACAGAAACAGAAGAGAAGAACAACTTTATACCTTCATTGGGAGTGCATATAGAAGAAAAGGACAAATATGCTAGGAACCGATTATCGTAGAACGACAGTAAAGAACTTAGCCATATGCGGATTCATGCTGCCATCTCTTAAAAGCATCTCTTGTAGATTCGTCAACACGTCCACCCCGAGCTGCCCGGAGAACATTGTTGTTGGTGTTATCGGCTATTGGAAGCTGCTTCATGGAGGCCGAGGCGCGCTTCTCGGAGGGAATGCAGATGACCATGGGACCGAAGAAGAAATGAACGTGGTGTGGTCGATCCAGGTGAGTTCGTCCTTGTAGTGAAGACTGTACACTTCCTCGACATCCACCAGAAGTTGCGCCGAGAAGAGACGGGCGATGAGGTTTTGCTCGCATTGGATCTGGTCGCATTTCAGGGGGAACTTTCTGTTCTCGCTGGCATGAAGCAGTGTGTGGGAGGTGTTCCATAGGAAATTGGTGACCTCGTCTCACTGGTCTCCCCAAGAAGTGGTTTTCGGTTAACTACGAAGCAGTTCGTCTGCACATCTCTTTTTTCGCCTTTACACCTAAAGATGGCACAACTTCTAAAGAACCTACTCTCGGAATGCGACTCAGAAAAAGGACTTGCAGACAATGGAGGCGACATCCATTTGGAAGCTGACTCTGTAGCTCTACACTCTCTAAAGTATCTTCGATGGTTTCTGAATCCCTGCGACATCCATCACGTCGGTCTTCACGAGTCACTTCGGCTCACTGGCCGATCCACATAGTCGACGAAGCGCTCCTCTTCTTGGCCACGGGTTTCCATTTCTGTTCGTCTTGATCTGCAACGCGGTGGGTGGTCGCC
Organism: Steinernema hermaphroditum; assembly: GCA_030435675.1. NCBI lineage: Eukaryota > Metazoa > Nematoda > Chromadorea > Rhabditida > Steinernematidae > Steinernema > Steinernema hermaphroditum. The sequence goes on from CM059622.1 coordinate 10,111,698, forward strand.
GAGGACGGACAGTGTTGCGCGGGAAGCGAAGGGGAAGTGGGTGCGCTGCGATACGACGTTGAGGGCCACTAGAGAAATGGCAAACGTGAATTCGAATTTGAATTGGCCGACGGGTTCGTAAAGGCGATTCTACGGGATTCTCCTTCAGGGCTTCAAAAGGAGCTCCTGCGACGAGGCCGTCTTCAAACCAAAAAGAGTAGACCGAAGTAAAAAGACGACAGGAAGATTTCCGGTGTTTCAGATCCATCGTATACCTTCCTACACTCTGCAGCTTCGGCATTTCTGGAAATCGATGGCAAAAACGATGTCGATGGCAAAGAAGAACCGGTACATGACCTTGTCACTTGTCTTATGAGTTCTCTGGAATGATTCACTAGGCCTCGGGCTTAGTGCTGTTCATTGCCTACTTTGGTCTTCAAAAGATTCAGAACATAGCTAAAAAGGGCCATTCTCTCGGCAGTCTTCGGCCGATCAGGGAGAGAAGGGATATCACGCAGCGATTTGCCTGAACTCCCGACGAGTCGCGGTGTGAACGGAGGGGAGGTCACGCCGCGGTGACTCTTTTGAAATCGCTCCGTTTTCGCCGCCTTCTGCTGCGCGGACTCCGAATCACCTTTCTCAAGAAGACCGTTTCAGGTGTGCCACCATGGACTCGTACGACGTCATCGCGAACCAGCCGGTGGTGATAGATAACGGCTCCGGGGTGATCAAAGCCGGCTTCGCGGGCGAACAGCAGCCAAAGTGCCGTTTCGCGAATCTTGTCGGCAGGCCGAAGCACACGCGAGTGATGGCCGGGGCCCTCGAAGGCGACGTCTTCATCGGTAGGCCAGTGGCGTTCGAATCGCCGCCAGAAATGCATCCTTTTAGGTCCGAAGGCCGACGAGCATCGCGGACTGCTCTCGCTGAAGTACCCCATGGAGCACGGAATCGTGACCGACTGGAACGACATGGAGAAGGTGTGGTCATACGTCTATGGAAGTGACCAACTGAATGTAAGTAGTAGTTAGCTGGCATGCAGTTTGGCAGGAATCGGTTTAGATTACTCCCGAGGAGCATCCTGTCCTTCTAACCGAAGCTCCTCTGAACCCCGCCAAGAACCGCGAAAAAGCAGCCGAAATCTTCTTCGAAACCTTCGGAGCGCCGGCTCTTCACATTCAGATGCAAGCTGTGCTGAGCCTCTATTCCACGGGTAGAACCACTGGAGTTGTGCTGGACTCTGGTGACGGAGTTTCTCATGTTGTGCCGATCTACGAAGGTTTCGCCATTCGACCCGGGTTTGTACTGGTGCCCCGGTTAGAGTCAATACCATCGTTCTTTAAGAATCCAGAGAATTGATGTCGCCGGGAGAGATGTCACCAGATACTTGCGTCTTCTGCTCCGCAAAGAAGGACACACCTTCCACCGCACTTCTGAATTCGAAATCGTGCGTGAGATGAAGGAACAGCTCTGCTATCTGGCTCTCAATTACATGAAGGATGAGGGTTCCGACAGCGAGAAGGTAACAGAGATCAGCACCTTGCCCGGTTTCATTGCTTGGTTTCAGGCAACCTACAAGTTACCCGACGGGTCAGTAATTGACGTTGGGGCTGCTAGATACCGTGCGCCTGAAGTTCTCTTCCGGCCGGAACTCATCGGAGAGGAGTGGACAGGCATTCCACAATGCATTCACAACTCCATCCTGGTAGGATTGGCTTTATTAGCGTTGTACCTTCAGTGTTCCTTCAGAAATGCGACTTCGATCTGCGGAAAACACTGTACAGTAACATTGTGCTCAGCGGTGGCTCCACGCTCTATCCCGGATTTGGCGATCGCTTGCTTGCGGAAGTGAAGAGGCTCGCGCCACGGGACACAAAGATCCGCATTTCGGCGCCACAGGAACGAGTGTACTCCACGTGGATCGGAGGGTCAATCCTCGCCAGTTTGGACACGTTCCGCAAGATCTGGGTGAGCAAGAAGGAATGGGACGATGAGGGAAAGAAGGTCATCCATCGCAAGACATTTTAATATTGTTTGTGTTGTTTTGACAATGAGAATTCAGATCTTAAAGTGGATTCTAAACCGCGGGTCTGTGTTTCCTTGAGCTTCTGTTCAGATCCCAGTTCCATATTTATTTCCAAATCTCCCAAGTTTCACTGAGATAGGTCCCTTTTGTATAACTTCTCTTGTATGTTATGTGCTTGATGTCGGGATCGCAGACGCTTTCTTGTTTTGTGATCGATAATAATTTATTCGCCCCTCACACCTTGATCCGTTAATGGTCGATATAACCATGGTAATGACGATTACGTGCTCGTTGTTTTCAGCTGCCTCTGTTGTGATGGGCTCTTGAGAAGCGTATGTATAATTGTAATTTGCATATTTTGGGAACAGCGATACGACGGAGAATAATTGAAACCCATAATGAAGTTTGCCGCTTTTCGTTTCGTCTATGTAAATGAGAGACGGTAGTGCCTTTACTAGTTGGGGGCGGCTGGTGTTCGCTCTGGTTCTCCTTCGGGCGGGCAGAACGGGCAGCTGGTGTATGGTAGGGCTGCGCGGAAGGCGGCCGTTTACACATGTCTTGAGTAAGCGTGTCGCCGGCCACCGTTTGCCCGCCGGTTGCTGTAACTGTCGCAGTCGAGGGGCAGACGCTGACCACATGGTGTCTCTGATGCCCATCATCCCCTCCGTAACCCCTATTTTGGCTCTGTTCCTAATGACCCCCTGAAGGTTACGGTAGGAGGCCTTGCCGCGCGGATCATTACCGAAACTTGTGCGTAAGTGACGCTTTCCATTTTAGGAAATGACGTTGCAGTTCTTTTAATTCCCTCTCGCGTGACGAGGAATAATCTTTGATGCTCCAAATCTTGCTCTCTGTTACCCGGTGGGGTTATGCTGGCGCCAACCTTATTGTATTGCGCTTACGGTATCTCTGCTGAGCTTGTGACTGTCTTCACCGTTGTGTGATTAGGCAACGAAGCCGTTGGTGTTAATAGCGTCCCTTGCGATCGATTGGTCGCGTCGGCGGTGAGCGAATCTATCGTTGTCGAGAGCGCGGCTGCGACGGCAGTCGCGTGTGAGCGTCACAGGGCGCGACCCCTCAGAAGGCAGAGAACAGGCTCGCTGTTTGCAAACGACCAGCTGGCGCTTGGACGAGAGCACCGATCTCCGGGCGGCTCGTAGACGCCGTCTGCGTGACCGTATCACACAGCGTTTTTGTCTCGGGTCAGTTATCTGCAACGTCGCAATCGCCCGCGGCTCACTTGTAAGCGCACGGTCCGCGTGTGCTCGTTCTTTGCTGCTGTGTTAATTAATCTCGACGCGCTGCTAATCGACGCACTTATTCAGGAGGTGTTTGGATATTATCGATCTCTCCTCCCGCTGCTTCGCCGAGATCGAGGACTTCTTCTGGGTGTGCCATTAATTGACCGCGCTCGAATATGGCGTCGTCGGGCACCAACGGCGATCTGGGGCCCACTTCGTCCGTCTACATGGATCAGTGGCAGTCGCATGTGCCCACTTCGCTCCATCAAATGAACAGGTTTGCTCTTTGGGTCTTTTCTGACAGTCTTCGTGGAAACGCGTTTTTGCTTCTTTTCGATCGAATTTCTACGAACTTATGGCGTTGCGCCTTCGATTGCGCAACCTGAGCGAGCGCCGCGATCGTCGTTCACTTCCGCTTGCATTCTCTCATCAAAAGTTTGCATCACGGACCTGCGCCGGTCAGAGATTCGACAAACAAAAATTCTGTGACGCAAAGCAAACAATTCCTTTCGCGCAGCCGCCGGTCAACTCTGTCCGTGCTCGACTAAACAACTCCTTTCGAACCAGATTGGGTACGGATTTGCCGAGTTCGTAAATCCCAGAACGAATTAAGCACTTGTTTGTTGGCATGCGAATCTAAACATCAACATTCCAGTGACGATGATGATTTGCTTGGAGCCTCTATGAGTAAATATGCCCGCATGGATGGGCTGGACCCAGCGATTGTGGGTGCCGGAGTCGGACCTGCTGGAGGCGTACCGTTGGGCGGAATGGCAAGTGTTTCCGGCTTGGACGATGGATCGATTGGGATAAGTGACAATAAGGAGCGTTTCGCACGAGAAAATCACAGTGAAATTGAACGCCGCCGGCGCAACAAAATGACTCACTACATCAACGAGCTAGCTGAAATGGTTCCCCAGTGCGCTTCCCTAGGACGGAAGCCCGACAAGCTCACGATTCTTCGGATGGCCGTGGCTCATATGCGCCAAATTCGTGGAGCAACTGCGGATCCCATGACCGTGCAACCTGGTGGCTCATACAAACCGTCTTTCCTCACTGACCTAGAGCTCAAGCATCTAATTCTTGAAGCCGCGAACGGATTCTTGTTCGTTGTGTGCTGTGACACTGGCCGGGTGATCTTCGTTTCTGACTCGATAGCTCCCATCCTGAATTTAACACAAGTACAGTGGATTCTTGCTTGATTGCTTGTAGCTAAAATTCGTTTAGGAAGACTGGCTGAATCGGCCAATCTACGACTTGGTTCATCCAGAGGACAACGAGAAGGTCCGCGAACAGCTTTGCGGCAGTGAAGCGAGCCTTACGCGGATACTCGATTTGAAGACCGGCACTGTCAAGAAGGAGAGTGGTGCTCCTCGAGTTCATATGAGCTGTCGGAGAGGTTTTATTTGCCGCATGCGCATTGGAGCGTTGGAACCTCTAACCAGGTTATTGCTGAGTAGAAATTAACCACTTCACCTGGTGTGTTTAGGCTGCGAAACCGTCGGCCCGTCTTCACCCACAATGGACAACAGTACGTTGTTGTTCATTGCACGGGCTACATCAAGAATGCGCCCCCAGCGGGTGTGGTGGATGCCCCAGCATCAAACTGCCTTGTCGCCATTGGCCGTCTTCAAATCGCTTCCATGCCGATTTGCAACGATCTGGCTTCTCCGTCGACTTTTTCGGTGCGGCTGTCCGAAGAAGGCAAGATCACGTTCATCGACCAGCGTGCTGCCGATGTTCTGGGGATACCCAATGATCCGTCGTCAAGTGGTGCCGACAGACTCCTGGGACGCTACTGGTGGCAACTCGCGGTTCCTCAAGATGAAAAACTCCTGCGGGATACGTTTGTGCAGCAAATGCAGCAGCCTCCTCCTGGACCCCACGAAGGAATCGTGCCTTCGCACATCCAGTGTCGTCTTTACTACGGCGGAGGAACCTCAGAAGTGAATCCCGTCACCTGCTCCATCGCCGTTCACAAGTTTTTGAATCCTTATTCCGAGCAGTTCGAGTACGTCGTGGCCACGCATCAAGTTGTCGACCAACAGCAGCCGCCACAGCAACCATCCGCTATGCCTTGGGGACAACTCGACTCGTCGTATGCACCTGCGAACAACGGCTCCATCCCAGTGACTCAATCCAACCAGTGGTATCCTGCGGGAGCTCCCTCTAGTAGCTGGAACGGCAATGACGCCAATTCTTCCAGCTATCAGCCGAACAACTTCCAGTGATGCCAACACCTCGTCTTCTGCTCCATATTCGTCGTTTTTGTATTATATAATCTCTGCATTTCACTCTCCAATCCACGGCAGATTTTATGCTTACCATAGAGTTTATCATAAATTCTAATAAACACCGCCCTACACCAAAGGCGAACCACCGCTCCGATTGGTGTTTATGTACACATCAACAACAACCTAAGTCCAACAAAGCGGAGCCAATTCATTTGCTCTCTTCGGCCTTCTCCTTCATCAACTTTTGGATGTATTCCGTGGCCGTGATGACACTAGTACGGTGGCTGGAGAAGCGCTCATCGGGCAGCTGGGCTGCATTCTGTTCCGGAGCGATCCACGTCGTCGGGTTCCACTGGCCTTGTACTGACTTGCACGATGCCGTCTGCCTGGACTCGAAGCGGACGATCGGAAGGCCACTGCGAGTCCGGAGGAGGTTCACGTACTGCCCCACGCGTTCAGCCGACAATCCGGAGGAGTTCATGTGGACCATGCGTCCGTTACCGTATTCTGCGCGGATAGTGGGAGTGCAGTTTCGACCCGGGACGACGTAGACGGCGACCGACGGATTCGTCTTGGAGAATTCGACCTGCAACTGAACGATGAAGCCTGCGTTGACATTATAAGTCTTACCAGATTATTTTCTATGAAGTTTCTGACGCCAACACTCGCTTCGCTTTGCTTGCAAAAGCGAATGGTTAGGCGATGGAGCTGGGGGATGAACCGGGAGATGCCATTCTGCATCGGGGCGCTGGGAAAATCAGACATGCGCCATCCGAAGTTCAGCGCCTTGGCGGCCGTATAGATGGGCTTCAAGCGGTCGACACGTACTCGAGCAGGCATAGTCTCTTCTAGAAACAGATGTTCTCTGTGATATCGCCACCAATACGAAATGTGCAAAAACGGGGAAAAAATCGAAAAAGTCATTACGCGCAAGAAAAAATTTCACAGTTTTCTAAATATGTTGGCCGAAAGGAACCAATGAAAAGCTAAGATTCAGATTCAACATCTCTCGGAAACAAGAACGCACTCGAGGCATCGTGGGATCCCTTGTTCGTTTCCGGAAAACATTTCACTTCGCGCTGTTAGAATCGGAATAAGAACTTTACGAGAACCTCGAGTGTCTCGCCACGACTGTTACTGTCTCGTCTCTCAGCGTCGCTTTATCGAAAGTGGTGCGTTGTCAGCGCTCTCTGTTGGCACCGGCGGTCGCTTCTTCCCAGCCCTGCAGATTCGTCCTTATGCGTTCGCTTCTTTCAGGAATTTCTTGGTCGATTTCGGGGCCTGGAAACCATGGGAGCCGATGGAGGAACGATTCCAAAACGATGCGAGTTGGTCAGGAATAAGAAGAAGGCCGAGAAGGTCGACAAGAACGTGACCAACGCTTCGAAATGGAGAATGTGTCAGTTGTCGCAGAGTCCCCTGCAGAAGCATATTATCGCCTGCAGATTCGGAAGGTAAGTCACTATTTTGGAGTCGGAGCTATATGTTGCTCACTAGATTATACAACAAGGAAGCCATTCTCGAAGGTCTTATCAACAAGACACTCAACCAGAACGAGCTCACTCGTCACATCAAGTCCCGCAAAGATTTCAAGGAACTCAAGCTGACGAAGAATCCCGCCTTCAAGGGCGATGGTGTCAACAGCGATGAGTCGTACGTGGACCATAATGAAACACCGTATGTGTGCCCAGTTACCGCCGTTGGAATGAATGGTACCAACGTCTTCACCGTCAATTGGGAATGCGGTTGTGTAGTATCTGAAAAGGCAATCAAGGAAGTGCCGTCAGAAACCTGTCATGGATGTGGAGGCCCCTTTTCAAAAGGGAAGATCGTAGTACTTAACCCACCGGAAGAACTCCTGAAAAAATACGAAGCTGATCTTTTGGCCGAAAGAGCGGCGAAGAAAGCAGCCAAGGCTGCGAAAGCCAATGGAGCTGTAGAGGAAGTTGACTGTGCTGGCCCCAGCACAAAGAACGGCGAGGCTAGCTCCTCAAAGCAAGAAAAACCGACCGAAAAGACTGCTCCCAAGCGAAAAGCGGATCCAACGGTCAAGAGTGTTCAAGACGATCCCACGGCTTCGAAGGTGTTCAAATCGTTGTTTACATCATCTGATGCGGCGAAGAAGCGCCCTCAGGCACACTGGGTTACTTATAACCCCTTATTCAATTGATCTCCAAGTGTACATAAACTCGTGCATAAAATTTTGTTGATGAGCACTTCGATTCTCTGCGAAGGTCACATTTCCCCATTGCGTATTTTATCATTGTTGAGTTATTTCATTTGCGTACGGACATTTCAGGGTTCTTATGCGGGCACTCGTGTGTATTTTGGCGCTTTTGTGCGCAAGTTCAGCTCTCGGCGATCGCGTTCTTGTTCTCGTCGACAACGCCAAAGTACGCCAGACTCACTCCATTTACCTGAAGTCGCTCGAAGGTGAGCTATAGGAATTTTGTACGTGCTTTAAACCGATAAATTCAGATCGCGGGCACACCGTTACCGTAAAACTTGCTGACGATGCCACGCTCAACTTGATCAAATACGGAGAATTTGTATACGAACACTTGATCGTTCTTGCTCCTTCTGTTGAGGGTAAGCTCTCGCATAATAGGCCGTACATAGTTTAACTTCTTTTAGAGTTCGGAGGAACAGTTAACGTGCCTGAAATCCTTAAGTTCATTGATGGCGGTGGAAACGTTCTTGTTGCCGGTGGTGACAACCTTGGAGAAGCTGTCCGCCTCTTGGCCATGGAAAATGGCTTTGAGTTCGATACCGACAAGAAAGTTATTGATCATCTGAACTACGATACCACTCTGGTATTTTATAGTTATTTTAAAAAATCTCTATTACGATGAAATATTTAGGATGACGGAACTCATACCACCATTGTTGCTCCCGCTTCTCAGCTTACCTCTGCCCAAATGATCGTTGGTGACAAGAAGAAGTTGTCCCCTGTCCTGTTCAAGGGCGTTGCTCTGGTTGCTGATGAGTCCAACCGCCTGAAGCTCGAGATCTTGACCGCTGCTACCACTGCCTACTCCGCTGATCCTAAAGCCAAGATTACCGAGTACCCTGGCGCTATCGGCCGTTCCGCCATCCTCATCGGAGCCCTCCAAGCCCGTAACAGCGCTCGTGTTGTCTTCACTGGATCTGTCGACATGTTCTCCGACAAGTTCTTCAACGCCAACGTCAACAAGGTCGGAAATGCTCAGAAGGCGACGAAGAGCGGAAATCAAGAACTGGTCACCGAATTGAGCAAATGGGTTCTGAAGGAGAAGGGAGTCCTGCGCGTCAAATCCGTCTCTCACCATCGCGTTGGAGAAGTTGAACCTCCTCGCGAGTACACCATCATGGACAAAGTGGTATGTGACGGCCTAAGAAATCTAATGTAGATACTGTTCATTCAGGAGTACAAGATCGACATCGAAGAGTTCGCCAATGGCAAGTGGGTTCCCTTCCAAGGAGATGATGTGCAGATGGAGTTCGTTCGTATCGATCCCTTCGTCCGCCTTCAGTTGTATAACATCAGTAAGACGTTGCTAACTTTGAAGTTACCATCAAGAGCGTATTTAGATGGACTACAAAAGGCTATGTTCACCCTTCCCGACATCTATGGTGTTTTCAAGTTTGTTGTTGACTATCGCCGAGTTGGCTACACCCATCTCTACGACGTTCAACAAGTGTCGGTCCGGCCCCTCCAACACACCCAGTACGAACGCTTTATCCCTTCGGCTTACCCCTACTACGCATCGGCTTTCTCGATGATGGTCGGAGTGTTTATCTTCTCTTTCGTGTTCTTGCACCACGGAGACAAGTCGGCGCCAGGAATTGCTGCTAGTGCCAAAAAGGCAGGAAAGAAGGACTGATTTTGACGCACTTCCAGTGATTTCATCCTAAGTTATTGTGTTTGCTTAATTTATTGTTGTCTTAAGGCTGTTTAATAATAGTGACGATGTTTAGCTCTGACGCTACAGTATCTGTATACCGAGATATATGGTTTAAGTGACGGTAGGATATTGACAAATACTCGGGAGGGTTATCACAATCTCTCATAGCCGTAAATAGTACACCGTTTTCGATCGCTATGGCTTCTCTCTCCTCTCATGGCTCCTCGAGGCGCACTGCAGGAGGCTCCGAGGACTTCCCGGCGCCCGTGTTCTTGTGGTGCGACTTGAGGTGTACCCGCACGTTGTCCTTTCGGGACATGTTCCGTCCGCAGATTGGACAGGAGTGTTTCTTCTCGCCGGTGTGGACCGTCTGGTGGCGCCGGAGGGTCGACGAGTCGGAGAAGGTTCGCTTGCAAACGGTGCACTGAACGAAAGCGCGTGGATCGTGGCGACGGCCTCCTACTTACCACAAAGGGGTTCTCCCCGGAGTGCACGCGAATGTGCGACTTCAAGTAGTTCTTGCGTCCTTTCTTGCCGCAGAACTTGCACACGTAGATCCGATTTGTGTGGACCTTCACGTGGCTCAGGAGGTCGTTCGACGACTTCGGCAGCTCCTCGGGACAGGCGCGGCACTGGCGCTTCTCTGAAACCAGCTGTAAGCGGAGACCTCTCTGGGCTACCGTACCGTCGTCCACGTGCTCCCGGATGAAGTGCTGCGTCATCTGGTCGCTGTCGGGGAGGGAGACCTTCTCGGGGCAGAGGGAACAGAAGAGGTAGGTGGCGATTCCCAGCAGGAGGTCGTTGTTGGAGGGCTTCGGGGAGAGCGTGGGGGCGGGCGTCGGCGACTTCCCGTCGGCGTCAACGGCCTCGTCATCATCCTCTGAAAGTCCCTTTGCGACGAGGGGACACTTCTCGAAGGTACCGTTTCCCTCGATCTCGACGAGGTCGTCGTCTTCGGCGGTCGGCGACGCCTTAGAGTGAGAACAAGAGTCGTCTTCGCACTTCGGGAGGATGCACGTCGCGTCCTCGCAGTCCAGGATCTGGGCGACTTCGTGCTTCTCCACTGGCCTCTGGGAGAACACCGTCTCGCACAGGCGACGCCGGTGGTCGAGCTCCTTCTCCTGCCAGGCACACAGTCGTTCCTTCTGGAAGGGTCCCTTTCTGCAGAGTGGCCTAGGAGAGTAGTTACCTGCTCAAGAGCAGTTTTCAAACATTTCACGTCGTTCTCCAAGCCGATGATCTTCAGCCTCGTGGCGCTCCGTTCTTCCTTAAGGCGCCCCCTATGAGACACACGCTTTTATCTTCCATTTACCTTCATTTCACTAACGGCGTCAAGAAGGTGTGCTTTGAACTGGGCGTCGCTGGCGAGGCGCATCATGAGGTGGACCGCCGTCGGGATATTTGCTTTGGGCGCACTCGCGAGGTCGACGTAGAAGCTGAGGCCGCCGAATTCCGCGTCGTGCATCAAAGTGATGCCACAGCTGGAGGGGCGGGCTGAGGAGGAAAGAAGGAGTGACTCACCATCCGGGATTATCCGCAGGGAGGGAACTTCCTTCGACGAGCTGCCGGAGAACCATCGGGAAGGCACTGCCCCACTGCTTGACCACCTCGTCCTTCCACGGCGACAAGGTCACCGTGAACAGCTTCGACAGATCGTTACGGTAGGACAGCCACACTCGGTAACAGGGCTGGAATACTTGCAAGTTTACGGTACGGCGAGACACGAACGCACCACGTTGGCGCCATTTTCGGAGACGACGACGGTTTCGAAGCGGAAGACGATCTCCACCCGGGTGAGCCCGAGCTGTGCGACTGTGGAGTTACTCCAGAAGCTCTGCTCCATTACATGAATCGATCTGAAAAGGCGACAGAGAACGGCGTTATCGGGTCAGGACAGGCGACATCTTATCAATGATAGCTCGCGGCGCGCAGCAGTTGCCAGGAACAAGTTGTTCCCGGCGCCCTCCGCCGTAAACACTCTTTCCTGTTCTTCGAAGCTCGACGGCCTTCAGAGGTCAGTCGTCAGATTCTGGAAGACGATTCCGACAACCGAACGTGAGAAGTATACGAATGGTTTCCGCGCCGAGATTGCCGCGGGCGCCGCCTCCTGGCGACGTCATCGGCCGTCATCCCAGGCAGGTCAAAGTACCGTCTTCTTCCCCTCGCTCCCTGTCTTTCCGTTTGACGCGCCGCGCCGACTTTCAGTTGTTGAAGTCGCTTCGGGCTGTGGTGGGGACACGATTCTCGCTGATCGCGTCACCGCCCTCCTGTTGCCCCTTGAGCGTTTTTGAAGCTCTTGTGCCGTCTTCTCGTGCTATTCATTCTCACTTATTTCGTCAGACTGATCGCACCTACTTGGGAAGGCGCCGTTCGAAGAGGCCTATCGTCATCATAACAGGAAGATGCGCGTCTACTCGTCAGAATACGTTTTTGAGTAAGTTCTCTATTATCTTTTTCTTAAGCTTTCTGCTTCATAACCCGAATGGCATCATTCTGCGATTTCTGCTTTATTTTTGTGTACTTTAGTCGGCTTGTTGTATTCGTGTATTTCAGCGCTCCTTGGGAAGAAGTGGTAAAGGCAGCCTGGAAGAAATACCCGAACCCCATGAACCAGGCCGTTTCATCCATCGACGTCCTCAACCACGAAATCACCAAACAGGGATCTTTGATATCTGAGCGCATTCTGGAATCTGAATTTCACGTTCCATCGTGGGTCACGAAGCTCACCGGATTTGCCGGAACACAGTACTCCCACGAGACCTCTGAAATCCACCCTGAACAGCAAATCATGAGCCTGTACACGAGAAACGTAAGATTCGCTTTCGTGTGGCCCGATTTCATCGCCCCTGTTTTAGCTGAACTGCATCCATTTCCTTCGCGTGGACGAGAAAATGAGTTATCAGCCTCATCCCACCGATATGAACAAGTAAGTCGACCGTCGGAATTTGATGCCGAAACTGACCCTTCGGTTTAGAACGGTGCTTCGTCAGGAAGCGAGTGTGCAGGTTCGAACTCCGGCGTTCAGTGACTACTGTGAGAAGGCTTTTCTAAGCGTTTACCAGGCGAACGCTGAAAAGGTGGGTAGTTTCTCCACGTTACCCCGAACAGAAATTTCCCACACGGGAGGGGACGATAACGCTACCTTGATCTTTGGAAACTGCATAACCGGTTTTGTTCCTTCGCATATTCAGTGCGGCTGACGGTATGCGATAAGGAAGAATGTAGAAAGTCGTAAAAAGTTGTTGCAAGGCGGAATCGTAGGTGCATTAAGTATCTTCGATCAACACAGAGTTCTTTTTTATGAACGTTCTTTGGTTAGGGACACATTCATTGATGCATCTTCCGTGCAGATGATCTAAATCGTGATTGCAGGGTCGCAAAGGACTCGAGTGGGTGATCGATAAGTTGAAGAAGGAGTACAACGAAGTGTCGACCAGAGTGACGAACGAAGTGAGCGAAATCTCCGATAAGATCAAGCACGCCTTGGGAACGAGTACTGATGACAGCAAATAATCGCTGTAGTGTTCTGTTCGGTCCAGCTTTATCTGCCTTCGTTGTCCCTTCTACGGGTTCCCCTTTTCTCAGTTCCTTTCGTTAGAGTTTGTGTTGTATCTCATCATCGCTCACGTGATGCGAGTGCTCCGGCAAATGATACGTTCTATGCCCTAATTTCTCATTGTCTTCAGATTCTATCCTTGATGTTCTGGTAGTTGAAACGTTCATATCAGATGAGATATAGCAATAGGTTGTATTCTTTGTTGAATAAAGTTGAGTTTTTTTCGTTGTGCTGCGTGGGTGTGTCTGGGTGACATGCGAAGATGATGATGCATTGATATTGTCAGCTGAGAAAAGCTCATGGGGGTGATCATGTGATCATGATGTAACGATGAGTCGGTGCGCACTTTCGGGTGGTCGGCTGATGTCATTTTCGGAATTTTTGTTGACAAACAGAACGAGACGCGCCCGGAGGACAGCTGGTTGATGAGGCAGTTGCGAGTGCGTCGAGAAGAGACTGGTTCGGTGACGACAGACGGAGGGCAATTTGTGCAAACAAAGCGGAGATCTGCAATTCACACAATGCTGTATTGGAGAAATGGCGCGGGAGTCGCCAAGGGAGAGAGCGGCAGACGAACAGAGACGGTGGATCGTACTGACGCAAAGAAACAGTTCTTTTTTAGAGGGTTTATATGATCGACATGAGGTCCACCCACTTGGTGGGTCGGGTTTGTGCTTAGGTGTTGTCGATATGCGTCCTCGCCCCTCTGCGCGTAGATGGCCTTCATTGTTAGTCGCCCGTAAGTTACTCGCGGTTTACTAATGATGCTTGAGACCCGCCAGGAGAAGGCGACGGTCGGTTGGCCGTGGCTCTTACTTTTTAGAGGGTGTAGGAAATGTACGGAATTCCGCTTCTGTTTCCGCAAAACGGAAATTTCCGTTCAGCAATTTCCGTTTTGTTCGACCGAAAAATTCAGTTTCCGTTTTGCAAAATTTTTATTTCCGCACATCCCTGGTGTCGTTGTGTTTGCTTTTTTCTATCTCATGCCCTATTGAAGAAGTTCATAATAATTTTTATTATAAGTTAATATTTCATCTGTGCTTTCTGAAAATATACATATTTTTACAACTCCAAGCACCATCTGGACATCGACTGAGAAAGTTAGTTTAGTGTGGAGTTTTTAGAAACGACATCCACCGGGAAGTGAAAACAACGAATATGAACAGATAACAAAAGGGCTCAAAGGGCAGGATAATGGGCTGCTATTCCCCTCCGAATTTCAGGACGGGGCGAGTTGCTTTGGCGTTCTTCGAGGAAGCGTCACTGGACGTGGACATCTTGTCACTTCCGTGGGGAGAGGCTGACGAACAAGAAGCCATGATTTCGTTTTCAAATGGGTCATAGAGGTTGAAGCTAAAAATTTGCACTGGTTATGAATTCGTGTGACGAGAAGCTTACGTTGATCCGTTTTGAGTTTCCACAATTACATCGGCTTCGTCGTCGCTATCAGTTTCTGGGGTCACATAAACGACTTCGAGGTTCAATTCATTATTTTCAACCATCTAAAGAATACATTATTACAGTTGTCCTAACGGTACTTGCCTCTTTCGTCAATACTTCAACGGCCTCGGCATGCTTCGCTTCGCGAAGATTTATGTCGTTTACTGAAAGGATTGCATCCCCTACGAAGAGATTGCCGCAACGATCAGCCGGTTGACCAGGGTGGATTTCCGAAATAAGTACAGGAACGCCGTGTTCTTTTCCACCCGTAATTGAAATTCCGAGACCCTCATGAGGTTCTTTTACAAGCTTCACTTTCCGAATCATCCCAACCCCCTTTTGCCTTCTCAGGAGATCCAATGTAGCGTCGTCCTTCGGAGGAGAAGTGAGGTTTCGAGATCTGCCACGGCCTCGGCACGCACGGATGACAGTTTTGTGACGATGTAGATGGATTTCGGCTTCCAGCTGATTCCACAAACGATCGTGTTCGGCTCCCCGCATGTCCCGTCCAAGCAGCTGGATTTGTTGAATACGTCCTGCCAGTTCCTTGTCGAGGTACTTTGCCGCCAACCGCGCTCCGTAAACTTCATTTTGCATCGAAAGAACCACACTTCGCAACTTGTCGTTTTCCTTCGAAAAAACATCCAGTTCTGCCTGAAGTTTCTCGGGAGGGAGGATTTCTGCACGGAACTTAGCAATTTCTTGCTCCTGAACAAATCGAGACATCATGCGATTCGGCGCATTTAAAATCACACCAGTTTCTTCTTGATCATGTCAGACTCGTGAGGAGCTGTTTTCGAGTGCAGCTGACATTGCAGACTGTGAACCTGAAGCATGAGTTGCTGAGATTCGCGTTCCATCGTCGCTTGCATAGCTTGAGCAGTACATAGTCCATCACGCAGCACGGTGATCTCCTTCTGAAACAGACCGCATTTATTTATTGCGACTAAAGGACTCCAAAGCATGCGGGAAGAGAATTGAATTAAAGGGTGTGCGTTGCCGTAATTATTCCGAATAAAGCAAAGCAAATGAAAGCGGAAGTGGATTGGGGGCTCAAGGGCTACTTGATGAATGCGTTTGGACAGATGCGTGCAGCAAGCACTGACGAGGTTAAAAGCGAGCGAATGATTCACTCCGCCGTCGATAATCAAATTTGGGAAGCGAGAGACACCGTTTCCAAAGCGAGATGCCTTCTTTCTGTAGAAACAGGATAGAAATGACAACTGAGAAAAAAGTGGGAAAACGTCAGATAAATAGCAAATCTATTGAAGGAAAATATAAAAATATGAAGAAGAGTTGGCTTACCTCGCAACGCAGATTGTTCTGGAAGATTGTCTGCGCCTTGTGGACGAGTTGAGCAAAGCATGCACTGAGCGCAGTCATCTTTTGGCGACTTTCGTATGTAATATCAGCCTGAAAATGCGCATAAATCGGCGAGAATATTGGCATTACCTGATCAGAGTCGATTTCGCCGAGAAGAAGATCAAGATCGACGAAGGCCTTATCGAAGTCCTTCTCGAGCGCATCGAGCCACACCATAGAGGCCGAGTTCGCGATTGGTTGCGCCGTAGTCGTAGAGGCGCTTGACGACGCCGACGAAGCCGAGGTCGAGGTCGTAGAGGTGGTCGAGGGGGCGGCGGAGGGCGTCCGCATCCCAGCGAAGCCGTTCGCGGCAGTCATTCTGAAAAGCGAACGCAGGAATCCGCCGGGCTGCGGCTGCTGCTCCTCGGCGGGGACAGGTTTCACAATCGGCAGAGGCACTTCGCACTCCTTGGAGGACATCGTTTGGAATCACACTCGCGCCACTGGGAAACCGCTGCAAATGGACGCCCTGGCGCTGCACCGCTATTTAAACCACAGGACTGCTTCTGTCTAGACAGGAGACCGTGTCTCAGTCTCTTGGAAACGTCGACCTTTTGGCGTCGCGGACCGCGGATGTTTTCTTTTTGCGTACGTGGCCAGAAGCGGCGCAAGTGGATGACTCCGTGGGGAATCACCACCCCGAAACTCATCTCCTCTCGATCTCGGCGTCAACAATCCCGAAGACGGCATCGCTTTTCGCCGATCAATCGTCTTCCAGAAGCCCTAACGGTTCTAGCCCAATTTTACCGAACCAACGGATAAACACAAGGGGAGTGGCGGCAGTAGGGGTCACCGGTCGGTTGAGCCTCGTGTACTCGTAAAGTTGGCGAAGAAGCGCGCCTGGAGTGGTCGACCTCTCCCCGGGGGCCGTTTGACAATCGGAAGAAGCACCAAAAAGCGCATGCAAATTATCGAGTGCGCGTCTCCGCGTGCTCAGGGCGAAATAAATCAAAGAAAACAGCGCGCCGAGGAATCCGACCGTCCCTTGGGGCCTATCGCCGGCCGCTGCCAAGACTGACACCCGTCGTCTTCGGCGGCTCCGTGCAGGATTACTGTCATCCCCCATTTGTACTCGACCCCTGGGTACAGTACCCCGGACGCGCTTTGTTTTCGCAACACCTCGAATTGGATTAGACCGATGTCCCAAAAACACTCTCCATTCGCTCATTATGCAACTGGTGCTCGACGCGAGGGGCGAGTAGTTACTCAGTTACAGTAACCAGTGCGGGCACAAGTGAACTCGGAAAAGACAACTTGTCCCGACCCTTCCTTCCAGAATAGTGATTAAAGCGTTTGGACAGGCTACCATATTCCTAAGCGGATCTCTCTCCGACGAGTCTCTCATTAATACAAGAATGACGTAGTTCTTTAAAGAAGTCGACACCGCAAGAACTACAGTATTCGGTGATGCTCGTCATCGGATCGGGTTGAGCTAACAAGGGACCGGTCAATCATGTAACGCCAAGATCGACGCGAGACTAGGGGCGAACGGTAGGTCAAGGTGAGTGTATTAAATGTGCAAAATATTTGCAAAATAAAAAGATTTCAAAATTATTTCGCACGTTCGGCATACTATTGCGCTGCAGCGCAAAGCGAAATAATTTTGAAATCTTGAAATCTCCTTGAGTCCCCGCAACGACGTGCTGAAAAATTTTACGGTCGCTCCTAACGATTTCGGAAGATAATTTTGAAATGGAGAATATTAGGTGCCCTCGCTCAGACACCAGCGTGAAAAAAAGGTTTAAAGTTATGGGTACTGGGGTATATGCGAGTTGGCGGCACAAAACGCCATTTTCAATGTGGCGCAGTGGTATGTTATCTGCCTACCATGTTTGCGGGGTTCACGGGTTCGAATCCCCGAACGGCTCATTCTTTTCCAATCAACTTCATAACGTATAAAAGGTCGTTAGCGCCCTTTTAACAGACACATACAACAAAAAAAAAACTGGCAACTGCTATATTCAACGCAACATTCTGCGTGACATGAAGGTTCCACAGTGCAGTAAGGCACTTTGTTATAAATGCGTCGCATTTCGCGCCGCCATTCTCGCATATACCTGATATCCATAACTTTTACTGTGAGTGGTTATTTTTGCATAGAAAATATTTGTTTTTACCTTTCATACGTTATGAAGTTGATTGGAAAAGAATGAGTTGTGCTGGGATTCGAACCCATGACCCCCCGCAAGCATGGTAGGCAGACGACATACCACTGCGCCAGACTGACACTGGTATTTCGCGCCGCCAACTCGCATATACCCCGATATCCATAACTTTAAACTTCTTTTTCTCGCTGGTGTCTGAGCGAGGGCACCTAATATTTTGCACAGTTAATACACTCACCTTGGCCTACCGTTCGCCCCTAGTCTCGCGTCGATCTTAGCGTTACATGATTGACCGGTCCCTTATAAGCGGCATCTTCCTTTCTCGCGGCTCGCTCAAACGGGAAAGAAGCAATCGAAGAACAAAGCAAAAACGCAAAATTGGAATAAAACAAATTCGCGCCACGCTTCGCTAAATCAAGAAAACGCGACGCGCGATGGATACCATTGGCCCGAAGGCCGACAAATTGGATTTATGGCCCCAAACAAAGGGTCGACAAAATAGAGTTATCGCATTAAGGCGTCCTTCCGAATGGGGGCCGCCCTTCCATGAGGCTCCGCGAGGCTTCCGAAGACAGTTCAGGGGAGATGACTTAGGATCCATTAGCGCCTGGGCGAGAGGTCTCTACGGGGCCATTGATCATAATCGAGTCGTTTCGGCGGCTTTGCGATCGAGCAGCTGATGCGCGCGAACAAGGCGGTGATTAGAAGAAAACAGTGAGGACAGCCGGAAGGAGTGGATCTCAGAAAAGGGGAGGAAGTTAAGCCCTCGGCTGAGAGAATTACCCGGTGGAGCCGGAGAAGCAACAGGAATCAGCCGATTTCACGCTCCCGTGGCTTGGAGACGAAAGGCGAGCGAAAAGGGGCCGAAATGGGGCGAAAGAAAACAATTCCTTTTCGCACGGAAATGACTCTATCGTGTTACCGTAGGAAGAGGCATGGATGCATGGTCTCTGACCGCTGCCCGACCCTCAGTCAGAAGATGTCAAAACAAAAAGTAATCGAGTCTTGAGAGTGTTCGGACTAATCGAATCGAGGCGAGCGGAGGAAACGCCGGGGAAGTTGTCATCGAGCGATCGATCAGAATCGAACAGCGAGGATGTCACCCAGCTGATTCTTTTGGGGACAACGCATATACTGTGCCTTGGGTAAAGAGCGAAATCACGCTAAATTACAGGGAACACGTAATTGTGACCATTAGTCCCATAGGTCGAACGAACGAATCAAGCGATGGTTTCATTTGGCACCTTCTGTGGAAATTATGTCCTAATTGAGAGAGACGTCAAAAAGCACGCTTTTGAGAGTGCCATGAAAAGAGCGATCACAAAACAAAGAGCCTCTGAATGGTCGTGACATCGCTGACTACACAAGCATTCTATTTTTCCATTACAGCCTGAGATCCGAACCCTAAAACGGCTTCACGTTGGCCTTCCGAGTTCGCAAAAGGCGAAATCTCGCGTAAAATAGCACTAAAGAGTGACTAATAGGGCGAGGAAATCATCGTTCGACTCATCGTCGGCGCGGATTACAAACGCTCGGAGGAATCTGCTCCGATCGCGGCGCCTCAATCGATCGTCGCGCACCCTTTCAAGCCTGCGCGCCGCCTTGATGTCTTCTTCGGTTGGCGGAAATCAAATTATCAGCGCGCCGGGAGGAAGACAAAACGCACGGTCCCCCGGGATCCCTCGGAGGCCCGAGGCCACCTACGACGGACCGGACAAAAGGACAAAAGCCGGGCGGAGGGTCTGTTTCGGGAGAGGATGTGATAAGGCTATTAGAGGACCGAGAAGCCGCGCGGCCCTAGACGCCCTCTTCATCCTCTAGGGCCGCTGCCCACAACTCCATTTATAGACCGGCGAAAACAAATGGATGACTGCAAAATCAAATTACAAGGCCTCTCAACCCTGCCCGGCTCCCACCCTCCGGAATCACCTCAAATCGCTCCATAAATTACCGTAATCGCGTCGAATGGAGCCAAATTGGGCGGCGGACGCCAATTAGCGCTCGTTTCGCGCGTCTTTTGACTAATGAACTCGCCGCTTCCAGCCAGCCTCCTCAAATGGGCCTCTGGGAGAGTTCGTGGGGATTGGGGGATGAGAGGACGGAAGAGGGCCAAGAAAGGCCTCCGGGCCGTAATCCAATCCGCAATCGGCACTTTCTCGCGCCGATCCCCTTCTTCGCCCATAAAATCGCGTACTAATGTCCGTCGGCGATTTTCGGGGTGATAAGTGCGAACTCCACGTGCAGAGGAAGCGCTGAGGGCGCGGGTGGACGTTCTGAGGAGCTCAAAAGACGTTTAGATGGCCCTCGAGTTGTTGCCGAAAGGAGAGTCAGGAGTCAAGGGGGCCGTCGCGCGGCTGATTGGCCCCTGAGGCGTCTTCGACAGCTAGCAAGGTTAACACAATCAGAGCGTCTTCTCGTGTTCCTCCTCTCCGAAGCCATTTAAATAAACAAATCGGTCCTTATATGTTTACAGAGAACATAACAAAAGGGTCATCCTATCTATAGAAGTAAAAATTTCTTCTACGTACAGCAATTACGTGCAGGTCAAAGGACCACCTAAATCTTCGACAAACGATGCTAAAGAGATGCAAAAGTGCATATTTATGGACTTCTGCAGCTCTGTATGTTCTTAGAAGATGACTTGTCCGAGGGTCCACGATAATTTACAAAAATGTTCGACATAAGTTTACCTCTAAACCGCGTAAGAGGCAGATTTAAAGTTCAAAGCATGCCTTCACTATGCGCACATTTTGACTTTCAAATTGATATCGACAAATTGAAAGCTTCGAATGAGCGCGGACTCGAACCTCCGACACCTCGAGCCCCGATCAGAGACACTACCAATGTACCGCAAACACAGCCACTTACACAGTAGCTCAACACTATGTACACGCTTCAGAAGTTTTGCCCCGCTATATGCCTGGTCATTATCACGTAAGCGACTACGTTCTGAAAACGTCAGAAAGACATCATAGTTATGTCCACGGTTCCGACGGCGTTATTTCCATTCTTACTTCTCTGCTCGTCTGCGTTCTCTCGCACCGCCGATTGGTGGGGTCAGTCGGCGACGGGAAAATCTTTGAAATCATACTTCACAGGATCATTTCTGTAGTGTTTTTTCACCATCTCGCTTTCTTAGAAAGCTAACAAACCACCGTGTTGACGAGATGTAACGTCGCCCCCTGAGCGGGAAGTTCGAAGTGTGCTGCGCGCCGTTGATGACTGCGGAGAGCGCCTTCGGGTGTTCTCTTTGGAGGCGTCGTTTTCCGAACGGTCTCTATGAAATAAAGTACGGAAGTGAGCAAAGAATATAAGGATGTAAGTATTGTCAACTCCTACAGTAGTCTGCCAACACTGTCTTTTATTCGTGCACCAAAGTACACTGACCGATACCTCTCCAACAGGGGAAATGTTCATGTGATTCGGTTCTTATGAAAAGCACAAAGTTTCTGTAGGAGTAGAGATCCACTGGTTAATCTCAGAAGAATGCGTGTTAAAATGCATCTGGACCTTGTAATTTTTGCTAACGCGGTGCATACCTGTAGAACTTCCTCTAGGGCAGAGAATTGTGCAGAGAATTCACTCTGTACGGACCGGTTCAGATTTGATCAGATTCTATTTTCGGACGATACGATCTGGGCTCGTCTCCAAGTGCGTTCCTGTGAACTCTTTGTTTCAGCCGTCTTACTACTTCCCGTGACTTCGGAGGATTCGCATTGTTTTCTTGGATGCACTTTCCGACGGAATTCCGACCTCGATAAGACTGCACTCAAGTGCGCCCTTTCTATAGCACGGCGTGGAGAGGGAAAACGAAAGTATTTACACCGTGATGTACATTTATAAGTGACATAGAGTGTTCATCATCTCTTTCTTAAAATTCTGTCGATTTGTTTGTACTGCAGGGACGACGATTCTTTTCCGAGGAGAGGCTATGTACAGGAATGGGAGAGGACTGGGAGAGGACATTGGGGAATATTATGCGACAAGAGAAAACGAACGATAAGTGAGCGAGAGAGGCACGAGGGAGAAAGGAAGAACTTTGGTGTGTTGCTTTGTTGCCGCCGGCTTGTCGGCAACTCGAAAGCCCCGTATGGCGAAGGCGCTCCGGGAGCCTCTGGCAGGGAGGTCCCGTGCGGGATACTGTAGCTGGATACTGTCTAGTAGGGTGCTGCACAGGGCGACCGATCATCGACACGACGCGTCGAGCGATTCGAGGATCTGAAAGGGACACGTCAGTACGGTAGCCTTTCCTTTTTTGTATTTTTCTGTCGTCTTTCGAGGGAATCAGAAATCGAAGCAAAGGACGTCGCCGGCGATTGACGTCAATGGAGGTGCTTATCGGCCGGCGGCGTCGCGTGATGCTGTTTGTGACAGAAGAGGAGAAAAAAGGGTAATCCATCCTTGGAGGGCTCCTTTCGTGCAAAATACAAAACAATCGCTGTTTGCGGCGCGCAAACACGGCGACACAGAGCAAAGACGTGGTGCCAGGACTCACCGAGATGAGGTTGTCGAGACCGAAGAGATACCCGTCTTCGTGGTTGCCCACCTCCCACTGCGTCCGGTGGTCGAGGCTCAGCTCGGAAGGCACCCGTGTCGACTTCGCGAAGTCGATCATCCATGCGCTCGCTTTCTGGTCGTCGTAGATGATCAGAATGCTGCTACCCACCACCTGCAAGGCTACTGTACACCCGGGACAACGGAGTGGAGACTAACCTCGTGGGAGCGGAAGAACTCGGAGTTCTCGACGCTTTTTCTCATCTCGCGGAGACGCAGGACGAGGCTGTGGCTGATCTCGGGGGCGCGGGCGCCGAAGAAGGTCCAGAGGG
Organism: Steinernema hermaphroditum; assembly: GCA_030435675.1. Lineage (NCBI taxonomy): Eukaryota > Metazoa > Nematoda > Chromadorea > Rhabditida > Steinernematidae > Steinernema > Steinernema hermaphroditum. The sequence continues at coordinate 10,134,348 of CM059622.1, forward strand.
TGTCGCCGACCTGCTGCGCCGTCTTCACCTTCTTGAAGTTCTTCTGCGTCTTGCCTCCGGGCATCTGCGCGGCTTCTATGCGGAAGCCGAGCGAGGCGGTGGAGGACTCCTGCTCGCGGAACTGCATGTAGCGGAGCTTCGTGATGGCGCCCTCGGCGCGCTCGGCCTCTGATGGCGCCTCGGGGTCGATGGCCACCATCTTCTGGTAGAGGTCCGACCTCTTCAGCGCGTTCTTCACCTCGCACTCGAGAAAGGTGCGCGTCCCGATCTTGATGTCCATGACTGCGCGCGAGTGCACGTCCGGGAACTGCGAGAGGAGGTCCTGGATCTCGATGAACGACTCGTTCTTGTGTTCGATCTGCTTGAAGAAGCGTGGCGTCATCCCTTTCAGCGCCAGGTCGGCCATGATCTCCTTGTAGGCGATCGCCTCCTTCTCGTTCGGCTGCTTCTTCCACAACGTGTGGTTCGTCGCCGGCACTATCGTTCCTGGAAGAAGAGGGACGTGCCTGCAGGCCCCAGGGGTGCTCACCTTCGTGACCGGACAGCTGAACCCAGTTTTTCAGTCGTTCCTTAAGCCAGCAGTCCAAAGGTAACGCCGTTATCGCCATCGTGTCGACGGACACCTGTAAGATGCAACAATAATTTTAGCACAAAAAGACACGTCGTCGTATAGTGGGCACAGAAGCGGGTGGACACTTACTCCGGGGGTCATCCGGGACGGATTTCTATCGAACTCTCCGAGATCTGAATCCGTTCAGGCGGGAAAAGAACAACGGACGGGGTTTACTAGCCACTAATCGCTTTTCGCGACGTGACATCACTATGTGCAGTTCGGCTGTTTATTTTGTAAATATTGCATTTCACGAGAAAAGTGTACCGGTTTATATAGTACGGTCGCCTAGTGCCATCTGTTCAGCTGCACTATACAGTGACTACACAGAGCCCTTCTACTTGACTCCAGATGATCGGGGAACGACGAAAGGCTTACAGTAACCGCAGAGGAACAGGCGGACGACTTCGAGTAGGAGCCTAGTGTGGCGACGCTTCCGTAGGAGGGCGCCAGAATCACTTCGCCCATCCTTGCTTCGGGCTTCGGTCGACGGAGAGTGGCGTGCGTGTGGCACCCGAGGGGGCGCCGCCGCGAGATAAGGGATCGGTGGAGGCGGCGCCGGCGCCTCCCCGCGGATCGAACTTATCAGGAACGGGTTCACGTGTCTCAGCGGGATTCACGCTTCTAGGCACTTTTACGATCCGACGGCGTCATTTACGAGCGCCCGGTGTGTGTCACGTGTGCACTGTTCCCACACGACTGACGTTTTGTACGAACGAGGGAAAACGGCGAGGCAACCCACAGGCGCGCAGTGTCACTCAGCTGATTGTGACGCTGGGCAGCCCTGACGGTCTCCAGTCGCCACTAGCGCTTCCTTGATGTCCCCTCGATAAGACGCCATCGTGGAAAACGGGAAAACACACGTGGGGAGCGGAGGAGACGTGACTCGAGGAAGACCGGCTGGCCAACCTGAATGGCGGTCCTGCAGCGAAGAGAAAGGCTGGATCTATCTCTGGGTTCTAGACTCCTTTCTGGGGACCCTCGGGATAGCGATCTATTTTTGGATTCGTCAGGTGCTCGTCCCTAATGGGTAAAGTACTTGTGGAGAGAGTAGAGATCGAAGAAGACGGCAAAACAGAAAGAGTCTCTGTTTGTCGACGATCGTCGATCTTCCCTTCGCCCCTAATCCGTCGTTTGGAGGAGCGCCAGAAATGGGTGCAATCGCTACATCATGCAGTTTGCCCTCGGCATCGCCTCTGTGTTTACAGAAGTGACGCGTTTCTGCGAACCGTCAGTCACAACCGTTTTCCTCCTAATTCGATCTGTTTGCCTTTGAATCATCTGATCCAACGGCGGCGTTCTAGGAGTGCGCACCGGAAACATAACACGAAGGCGATCGATTCTGACTCCACCGAGCCACAGGGTCTTCTCGAATCGCCCATCTGCGTCATAATCTTGTTCCTAATGGGGCTCACGCGTTGGAGGCTCTCAGAGGAACCGGTTAGGGCACATATGCAGACGGAGGAGGACACGGTGTCTGAGCGTTTTTTTTTTTGGAAGATTCAGAGGAGTGTTGCAGAATAGGGTTGCACGGGATACAAAGGTCGCGCGCGAGAGGTTAATCGAGTGGAACATTTCAGAGGGCTTCAAAAGGAGAGTATTAGAAGACGGATCTGAAGAAGAAGCTGGTCTTATATGTGGACGGGTTCGAAGGGCGTTGTGGGGGTGAAGCACATAAAGAGGTTATCTCGAAAGTGGAGGGTGTCCCGGGTCGAAGTTCCTCAGGTTCGCGGTGTTAATTGGTTGGCGATAACGAATGACCTCACTCATAAAAGATAACCGAGGCGAAGGTCCCGATGGTCTTTCTAGGGTTCTGGGGGAATTTTGGGAGAGTCGAATTCGGAGTTTCCTTACGGCCACAAGTAGTGATTTCGTAATTTTAGTGCAGGAGGCGAGTCGCAAACGTTTTACGGTCGTCGCGAACACCTCCGTAGTGAGTCACTCTCTAATCTCCATTCTTGGCCCTTGTCGCCCAATTAGTCACCGTGAGTACACAGTGACACACACTCCAGAAGGAGGGAACCTTCAGGAGGCGAAACCCCCAGAAGGCCCAGAAGAAGTCCGCGGGGGAGTTAAGAACCAACCTGGAGAAGGGAGTTGCGGAAGATCTGGCTGAAGGAGTTGTACCCCTGGGGCATCATGGCGGGGATCGACTTCATTCTGGCCAACTGAATCCTCAGGGAGCGAGGATCCGAGTCGGTGAACGACGTCGCGGCAATTTTGGATCGACAAGAAGCGGCGGCGTCGCCTTCTAATTGAAAAATCGCGGCGAATACAAACATTTTTGTACGCCGACGGGGAGGGGCGGGGCGACGCGCCGAGTCGCGGTGGTGACGACTGTTTTTCGGAGTCCACGCGATGAAACATCGTAGGAATGCGCGGGAAGAATCCGCCGGAAGCGGACCTGACGGGTACGGGGTGGGATCTGATGACCGCCGCTGACGTAAGAATTCGCCGATCGGGGCCAGAGGACCTCGTGACTTCGGAATCCACTCAGTTCCGCGTTGTATCATCAAACCGGTTCCCTTTGATCGTCTCTTCCTGGATCAGCGTTTCGATCTACGCGAAGAGACAATTCCAATTGTTTCAAGGAGGAAAGAGTCCCTTTAGAAGTCGGTTTTGGTGGCGGAGACCCGTTTGGGGAAAATAAATTGGATATTTTATGGACATCGGAATCACTCTATGAAACTCTGAGGTCGGCGGATCCCCGAAAAGAGTCCGAAAATTTCCGGGTTTGCAGCTATTGGAAAAGCTGAGAGAAAATTGAGACATAAAAGCGGAATGGAGACTGTGGCCATGTAGAATGCGATACCACTTAATGCCTTTTCTCGACTTCTATGGCAATCGATTGTCTCCACTGTGTCCGATTGATTGGTGCAAAGGAAGTCAGATCCGCGATCTTCGGTCCAGTTCTGTACAAAGGAAGTGTTTGGTCGTGGTAAGAAGGTGGCTACCACAACAATTCGTGTGCACAGACTGTTGCCACCGTCTCCAATGAAGTGGTCATAAACGGAGTTCGAACAGAAGCCTCGAAAAAGTTCGAGCCCGTTCCGGAAGTTCGTTCTTTGAGTGATCCCCATGTTGTGAGGCAAACAATGACACTGCTTCGCGGAGAAGTGGTGTTTGATTCGCAGAGGTGATAAGTGGAAGTCGATTACAGTTGGTGACGTGACCGTCTTCAACACTATCATCTATACGATGTGGAAATTGTTGGTTTGCGGTAGATCAAAATAGAAATTCGAAGAAAGATCACGATTTCCCTACACATCGAAAACTCGTTCGTGACCTGAGCCTTTTTTGACTTGAAATGCACGTATTCTTTTAGAATCGACGGCGAGAGACGCACCCAATCAATCTTCAAATGACACTAAACTCCACAGCATAAACAGAGCAAAGTTTATAAATGCGTTACAACGTCCTAAACACTCGAAGACCTGCTCCCCTACAGAAGATCGACGTCACGGTCGATGGACAACGGGCGACGCATTCATCTACGCGGAGAGACATTACAACGACCGGCGTTTCGCCACGCGAAGCCATGCGTGCTCTTCTAAAGTAGACGTTTCCGACGAAAATCCCCGCAAATAGCGATAATCCGATGGAAAGCGATTTTCTGCAAAGAGCACCCCTAATTGCACGAGCGATCGTGTGCGGCGAGAATCAGGGGGTTCGATCGCTTCGAGAGTCGGGAGCCTTCGGGGAAATGTGAGGGCCAGTCACGTGGGAATCTCAGCTGGGCAAAGGTTTTTGATCTTTGGAAGATGTGGCGGCCTAGTCAGTTCGATAAATTCGGAAAACACAAACGTCAGAGACCAAAGAGGTGTTCTGTATTTTGTGACGACAAGAAGGTGCGCGAGGAGAGATCGGTTCTGTTTTCGCGAGTGCGTCAGCGCGGGACTCGTCCGATCGGTCCGTTCTCTCATTAGGGAGAACTGGAAGCACGTCACTGTGTTTCAACTGGGCGCCGTTTTCAACGCAAAAATGAGAGAAAACGAGTAGAGGACGAGTCGAAGGCGAAAATGGAATCGGAAGTGGTTGGAGGGAGGAGAGGGAGGCGGACGGGATTTGCATATTTGGTCTCGGAACTCTCTGCAGGGGACTACGGTACAAGGAAAGACATCGACGCCAATCGACGTCCACGCTTAATGCATGCAGAAAGTAGGTTGCACCGAAGGACCGCACCACAAACAACTGCAGACGTCAAGATGTGTATGAATAGTCCTCTCGAAAAACAAACATAATTAAAGTGATTCCAAGGGGGAAGAAAACCAGGGGTTCGGAATTTCCTGCAGGAATCACTTATCTCATCCCATTTTAACCTATTTAAACTCTCCTTGCAAGGCATCGATTTCTGAGCAGGGATCTGTGACACTACTTTTTAAAAACACTTTGGCCGAACTTCCTCGTTGAAAGGGCACCTTCGCAACACCGGTGTGACGTAGAACCCCGTTTTTTAGTCTCTGAACAGTGACGTTGGTGGGTGATACTAATATCCACACCAATAGATGATAGTGACATTTCCGTATAGAGTTTATCTCGGATTCCTGTGTGTCCACTTCCGCAAAGGGGACTACACAGTAAAATATTACTGCAAGAAAGCGAAAAGTTATAAGCGAAAAAGACCTTCAAAGTCCTCGTTTGTGCGAGGCTCTACACAAATAATGGAGTTCGTTCAGTTTGTGTCGACGAGCCGAAGTCTTTCACCAAAAATAAAGAAATCGGCGTATTCGAAAAAAGAAACCGAAAGGAAGGAGACCAATTCGGTAGTGAAGGGATGAGACGATCGCTTTTGTGGCGCCCATTACATCCTATTCGAAAACGCAACTTTTGTGTCCTGGACCGCCTTTACACCGTCACGATGCACTTTGTTCCGAAGGTCACAGGCTCTTGACCGGATTTGTTTAAATGTGTCAAAACTAAAGCGATTTCGAGAAACGTGCCAATTCTGTTAAACAAACTTTAGCTCCAAAAAGAATTTGAAAAACTCTGCTTCATAAATATACATCCTGTTATTTCAGGTTCCTTCAAGTATCAGAAAAAAGGTCGAAATTTTCTGAAAAACTTAATAAACATAACAATAAAATGTTTTTTTTGAAGGATACTGTTTGGAAATTACGGTGCGATTGGAGGCGAACGGAGCCGTCATGTGCCAATTCGTTCGCGATCGTCACGAGAGTCGCCGACTGGAGGCCTTGTCGCCGTCCGTAAAAACGGACAAATAAACAGGAGAGCGAAAAGAAAACGGCGGTGGACAAAGAAAGGACGATTTTTACAAACGTATTCAAACATTCAGAAGTGAAATACAGAGGTCCTTGTTGAGACTTGTACTCTAAATAGCGAGTGCTGGGGAAAGTGACAAGCAAACTTCGGTGGAGAAGGGGTCTATTCGCTATCTGGGGACGTCTTGTGGGATGGATTAAAAACTCTGTGAGGCAACGTTACAAAAGACTGCCTCTCAAAGTCCTTAAGTGGCATCTACGAGGTGTAATCCACTTCTAGGATGGAGTTAAACTCTAAGGAAGCGAAAGGTCCCCACCTGGCAGAGTTTGCCCAGCGCTCCCTGAGAGGCGCGTTTCTCAATGCGGAAGTCCTTCCTCGACTCGATGGGCGACGTAACCGGCGAGTCGCCGGCGGCGGAGTCCCGGCGGCTACTGTATCTGTGGAGGACGTTGGCGATGCTGTGGCCGATCTGGCGTTTGGCGCCGTTCCAGTGGGAGGAGGGCCGTCCACTGCCCACCACCATGTTCTGGTGGAGAGAGACGCCCGAGGGCGTCAGGGGTGCGCCCCGCTCGCCGCCGCAGGGGGCCTCGTCGTCGGACATGGTGCGGTTGAGGCGCTTCGCGGAGCGCGGAGAGTTCTTCGGAGAGGGGAAGGGGAAACACCGAATGATCTAAACTGTTTTTCGGTCATTTCCGGTCACAGGAGTCGGACTCCGAGGGTGACTCAGAGAGTTAGGTGACACACGGGAAACGGTAGTGCTGTCAAGGGTGCAAAGTTGTGCAAAGGGGATTACGGTAACTCGTGTGTGCGATTAACCTTCGCCCCTGGAAGTGACCAGTCGAGTGATCCGCCTCGGCGATTAGGGGCTAATCGTTGTAAGTGGGGGATGATCACCTCAGGCATGCGACGCGTCAGCCGCGATGACGAGCTGTGCAGGACCGTGCAGAAACGAAAGTGAAAACAGAGATCTGGTGCTCGTGTGGTCAAAAATCGAAAAGAAACTTCGATTGGCGTGGAGAAGCTGACTCGTCGGCAGTTAACTTTACGACCTTCGGGGAGGGCTCGGGGAGCGAATCGCAGCTTTGCAGGGAAATTTATGCACTCGCTGATTGGAGGGGCGCTTCCGTGTTGTGCGGCGATAAACACCTACGATGGGAGAATTTCGAGTGTGGGGCGAGGAGTGTCCACTAGAGTGGCCTCAGTCATTGGGACAAAAACACAAATCATCTCAACCGTCTTCGTTTGAATATGGCTGAAAAAGTGTTCTTGTTTTCATGGTTCCCTATTGCTCTCGGAGAGAAGCTAAAGTACGGTCGATTCGCAGTAGTGTAGAGGCGCATAAATCTGAGCTAAAACATACGGTACCGATTCGTTTTCAGAGGTACAGAAGCGGAGTGAGATTTCGGGAGTTAGGTCTATGTGGCCGCATCGAAGACGGTATCCACGGGGTAATTATTCAATTTTGTGCCAATACAGAGTCAGGCGTTTTAAGAAGATCGTTAAGGAGTCGTTGCAAACGTGCAAAGATGCATCAATGGGTGCAAAAACGTGCAAAAGTAAAGAGTGCTCTGAACCCAGATAAGAGATGGTCAGTTCCAGGCGTGACCGTCAGGCAAAGCCAGAGTTAGTCATATGCGGCTGTTCTGAAACCGACCTGCATGAGGCTCTCGTAGGAGTGGAGGCTGAGGCCTCCGTGGTCGAAGGCGGCGGTAGACGGCGTGGTGACCTCGGAGGTGTCGACGCTGCACGTCGACGTGATGGAGTCGCCGAAAGCGGAGTCGCCGGAGGGTCGGAGCACGAGGGAGCGGTTTTTCCAGGAGCAGAGGACGGTCGAGGCGGGCAGAGAGGGGGTCAGCGGAGTCGGCGAGAGGTCTCTGAAGATGGCTTTCAAGCAGCGGACTCGGATAGCGCCGACGGCGGCGGCGATCTGCACGCAACTTCTCCTACCGGTGGACAATCGCGAAGTCGTTTCGATAACAGAAAGGGACCTTTTGTGTTCCAAAGTGACAGTCGCCGTCACTCGATTTGTCACAAATTGCCGAGATTCCTCCCGATTTTGCGCAAAGTTTTGCGCACTCCCTGACGCGTCACGGCGAAACTTCTCTTGAGTCAAAATGAGTCAGAACGGAGCACATCGGGTCGAGGTGCCTGTTCCCCGAATGCGCTGTCCTTTAATTGGAGAAAGGACCTTTCAGGTCCGTTTGCGGAGAGGGTACAAGTGGCGCTAAGCAGAGATCATTCGCGCCTTTCGGCCGCTTTATGGGCCTTCGATGTAAGCGAGAAGCGCCACAAAGCGTCCGCTACAAATCGTTTGCATTTATCAGTGGAGCTGTGACGTCACAACCGTCGGTCTCTCAGTGCGTTCGCGAGAATCAACACCGTCGGAGACTGTACGACGAAGCGCGAAAAGAGAGCGAACGCGGCGATAACGCAGAAGTTGTTCTTTTAAGGCGCTTAGCGGAGACGCCGAGTCGAAACATCGGAGACGACCCGAAGACGACCCGGAGGACGCCGTATTTTGACTTATTTCGTCGAATTCTCGGCACCTTGCCGCCTTCGGAAGAGGAATTTTATAGTTTAGTTCGATTATTGATTTGATCATAAACAGGAGAGGGGGCTGTGGCTAGCGTGTACTCGGTGAGAAAACGTTGAGCAAGCCGCAGAAGAAGTTTCCTCAGGGCACGCGGGTCCCTTTGCCGAGCACTGGTCTCAGCTACAAGCAACCTTTTAAGTATTGACTAAGTGGGCCTAAAAGTGTAAAAAACAAAGAGATTGCCAAAAATGAAGCATTTCCGAAAGACTGTCTAAGAGCACTCGCTCAAAAGATCCGATCCTTTTCGTTTTTTTCGTCTTTTGTGGATCAGAATTCGGTCCAGCACTGCATAAGCGCTCTTCAAATATTTGTTTTCACGCACAATTGTCTTGCAAAGGTGTCATTTGTGACGCCTCAAGGTGCTGACTGACTCACGCAATTTTTCGGAAAGTCCGATTTCCTAAAGGAAACAATTGTGATCTTGAAATCAGATAGGGAAAAGGACAGAATCCTGTCGTTGATTCTCAAATGACCCATTAAATTTAGACATCAGCTATACATGTGACTATTCATGTGAAGTTTACACACCGTTTATCAAGATTAGACCCTACAGGACGCGTTATGAGCACTTCAGGATCTGGAAGAACACCCAACATTTTTTTTGTTCCGCACATCTTCTATGTTTGGGGACGCTGGACCACAATTTTCTTTTTGAACATCCTGCAGCGACAAATGGCGGACATTAAGCCATTTGGCGACAGTATGCATAACAGCCGCTTCGAGATGAATTTGAATGAGCCCAGATTTGGGAGAAATTCGATTTAGAAATTCGAGGAAGAAAGTTCAGCAGAAGAATGTTCCGAACGAACGGTAAACTCTGCCTGCGCTAGACGGCAAAATTTTCGGTCGGTTCGGGTCCATTTCTATCAAGGAAACCCGATTTTAACATCGCGTTCAAGGACCCCGAATATGAGGGTGAAAAGATTTTCAGTTAAATCTCACCAAGACCTCAAGGGGGCCTTGTAGATCATACGAAGGTCAAAGACTCGGAATATTGGGGAAGTACTCTTCAACTCCCCTCCAGCTCTAACAAAGTGAGACTCTAGAAGTTGAGCTACATGCGCGTAGAGATGAAAACGTGAAACTGGGAAGCAGCCACCTACAAAGTCTTCTCACACAAAGTAGAGATCAATTCAATTTGATTCTGTAAACCGTCAAAATAAAACGGCGACAGGAGAGGGCGCGGCAAAGGATGTTATCGCGCGTTGGAACCGTCGAAGAAAAAGTTTATGGGGAACTCTCAAAGTAGCGTTCGCCAGGACCAAACACAAAAGCGCCGTGACAGGTTTACCACTTTTGGTTGCTGAACGCCACAGTACACCTCTCAGAAGCGGTCTTCCTCGCGCACATAATTGCAAATGGCGGCCGAAAACAAAGCGATTCGGAGTGCGCGCGAGTGATTCACGAAAACGTCGTCTTCGGAGCCCTAGGGCGATCGAAGGCGGCCGTTGAGGAAAACTCACTTTTCGATGCTGTTGTTGATGGAGAGTTGTCGCAGAGGCAGCGACGTGGGTGGTCGAGGCGGAGTCCTCTGGGGCGTTTCGATGCGGAATCGGACCTCCTCGGGGGGCGCCTCAGAATGCGTCTCTTCGGGTGGCAGAGGGGGAGCCGGAGGCGGCAGTTTGAGGCCGTCGTCCTCGGGCTTCTTGTGTTCCCTAAGGAAAGGCTGAAGAGGGATGTCGGGGAGGGGGCCTACCGTATGCTTCGGCGCTGCTTCGAGGAGCACATCTTGAGAATCCAGCAGCCAGTGGCGCGACGACGTCTTCGGGGGATCGCTGACGGCGCCTCGTCGGCCTTCGCGGCGCTTCTGCTGCTCTGGCCGTTGCCCATGGAGTGGAGCGGTGAGTGGCCTCTGAAGAAGAGTGGGTTGGAGAAGAAGAAGGGCAACTTGAAGGGGCGATGACGCACGAGAAGACAAAGGTGAGTTGGAGGAGGGGAGGCGCGCGGGTATCAGATCAACGGGTTGACCGATGACAAAAACAAGACCTGCGCGCCTAGAGAGGCTTTTGACGTTTCCCGACGTCTTTGTCGCTGCGGGACCAACGTCCGATTATTTTTGGTTCGTTTCCCGGCTGTTGATGCCCTCTGGACGCGGTGTAAACTAACGTCAACTGTCCCTAAAAGGAGTACCATCGATCATTCTTTCCTAGAGAACCACCCGAAGTGTTCGTTATGTGCCATAATAAAGAGTTCTTCGGATACTCTGGAAAGGTTTTGGAAAAGGCTATCCAGGTTGCCTTCAAAATACGCTTTGTATAGGCATTGCAGCTCTGGGGCTTTATTTCTCCAGATGACGCAGCACCCTCTTAAAACGAACTGAAGGATACGAAACGAACGACACTTCGAAGTCTTTGGAACTTGAATCGGAAATAGGCTGCGTTTTTTGTCGAGAGATTCTAGGCCCACGAGATAAAGGACTGCCCAGACCAAAGAAGATCAACGTTGACAAAAAGTGGACTTCCGAAGAATGCATGGAATTCACTTTTTTTGAGGGCACTTCCGACTTTCACTCGTGACTAGACCTCGCCTGCCCGCCGGATTACAGTGAGCACGTCTAGTAGCAAACGAGCTGAAATAGCCAAGAAAACGATGATATTCAGGGTTCTTAATGAATGCGCAAGTTGGATTCGAAAAAGAGTTTTCTTGACTACAGATCTCGGGGAATCGACGCATTTTACGAGAGGAACGACAAACAGCCAAAGACGTCATCGTCCACTCTGCAAACAGTCGTTTTCCATTTTTGTGCAAAACGATTTGAGACACAAAAGTGCAAAAAGTGGCCTAGAGCGCGGAGACGACTTTCAAAAAGCCCTCAGGGGTGCACTGATTGCGGAGAGCTTCGGTGACGCGAAAAACGTTTGCCCCCGGGGAACGGACTCTGCCCGCGGACGGGTTGCGAAGAAGGAGACGCGATAGATCTAATCGAAGACGCGACTGTTTACAGTCAACACCGCCTTTTTCTCAGTCAATTAGGGTTCAGCAAGGCGGAAGGGTCCGAATCGGTCCCGGACAGGAGAGTTTTGGGTGGAGGTACACAGTTCGAGGGGGTCGGCGCGAGAAACCCGTTCTTCGGAGGTGTCGGCACTTTCCGAAGGTCGACGTCACGTGCGCGAATTGGATCACCGGATCGATGGAAATAACAAGAGGGGGAGATCTGTGGTGCCCCGAAGGTCGCCGTCGGAACGAATGACAGAAGGAACTGCATCTGAGCCGAGATTTACAGAGAAGATGTTCCTGTTCCTAGGGCGGAGTAATCACAGAGGGACGGAAGAGAGATCGTTTGTAGGAGGGGATGGAAGAAGTTAATTCGGGAGTCGATTCGACAAAGGCGAATACGCGAAGACGATTCGTGTGGTGTGCACATATAAGGACCACAAAGTCGTTCAATCGTTCATCGATTCGTTCAATCACTAGGACCACAAAACGTTTCGCTGCCCCTACCGTCCACTGGCACCTCAGTAGAGTCTGCCCCTTTCCGTACGAATTCTCATTTCTGCACCCAAAGAACCCCAAATTTTGTGACTTCTCCTCAAACGACACCACAATTCGTAAAACGCGTTTTTCGGTCGCCACAAAATCGGAACGTCGTAAATCACCTCCGACTCCTCTAAAAAGCGCTCCCCATCGGTATCGCCTCCAAAGAAGCGGCGCAATCATAAATCTGCGCCGATAAGGAGCGTCTCCCGACCCGATCTCTGCGGGACCCATTCTCAAACCACTCACGCGAATTTTCCTTCAGATCAGAGCAGAAAAGCGGCATTCGCGGCGAGACCCGGACGGGGGATGGGCATGCCTGACTGCCAGCGGGGCCAGACCAAAACAGGACGACTGTTTTTGGCGCATAATAAATCGCGGAAAACAGAATCGATTCGCCGGAATGCAGATCGGAGTCGATTGCATCGGAGGCGCCGCTGCGTGTGGGGGAGGGGGCCGCGAGGAGTCTCGCGGCGAACACGCGAGCGCGGAGCTTATCGCGAGCCGATTCCTATCGCCGAATGCGCCGCTGGAACCTTTTTTTGCGGCGAGGGACCGTTGGAGGGGCCTACGTGCCCGAGGGGATTAGAGCCGACCTAATCAGTCAGGTGGTGTAGGGGCCTTCGAGGCCTCGGCGGGGATTGTTGCGATTTGATAGAGGGGATACGGTATGATCAGTTAAGTTAAGAGTACGCCGCGGTGCCACGGTGCAGATTGGATCAGAGAGGACTAGAGGATAGATCAGCATGGGAGAGAAGGGGTTGGAAGGAGATCTAAGAAGAAGTGACCCTCTAAGCCTTCCGGAAAGGTTCAGAATAACGTGATCGTCGCCTTTTTTGTGTTAAGTAGTGAATCACCGAGTGTTGTCCGCCGTGTCCAGAGAAAACAAAAAACATCGAATTCAAAATGAGGACCACTGGTGAATCACTCTTTCAAGAATCCTCTTCTGAGGGACCTAAACCTGCCGACTAGAGGTGCAGGCTTCTAACACTTTTTGCACCCGAAGGTGACTGATCAGAGATACTCTTATCTCTGCGGCCGATTCCCGAAGACAAGAAGGGGACCAACGCATCCGCTTCGCGTGGGAACGCCTCGGATGGCGCGTTATGCGTGCACGGAAGCCATTCGGTCGGTCATTTCGCGTCGGAATATTCAAATGAATCGCCCACCTGAGGTCGTCAATTCGCCGTCGGAGTGTCGACGCGCGGATTCGGCACTACGACGAGCATCCTTGCCGCGGCTTCGGCGGATCGATCGATGCGGACTGTGCAGGCCTGCTGGCTCCGGGGGTGGTCCGTCGCCGCTGTCACTCCGCGCGGCCTCTCCAGAGGATCGTTTGATCTGCCGCGGCGCGTCCTCCGAAATGTAAATACAAAACAGATCATGATTGATTCACACGCCGATGACTCTTTCGCGTATTTGCGGAAAGCGGTGGGTGACGCTATTTTTGGAACGAGCGAGCACCCTAAAAGGAGGCAGAGGTCGGTACAGGGTGACCACTTCCGCCTGTCGGGGATTAGGAATTATGACGGTTCGCTTGCGGGGATTTTGACACCTAAGTGGCTGGCAGAGAGTGACGTAGGAAGCAAAGGGCCAAACAATGGGGGAAGAACTGGCTTAGAGGAGAGATCGGTACTTCCTACTGTAAACCCGGACGGGGGACGGGTAGGAGTAGGAAGTGGCACAGTATTACACAGTAGGAACTGGCCCTGGAACACGAAGCAGATGAGATTCGATTCGACGGTGACATTCTCCAAGATGTGAGCGCTTTCTGAAATAAGGGAGAGGCACCGTTCTTGCTCTGTCTCTTGAGGAGATCCGTTTAGAAGGAACAGTGATGATTATGTGTGCTTAGGAGTGGTTCACTTGCGAAGATTATCTCCTACATAAGCAGAAAAGACTCAATCTCTAATCGCAAGCACCGTCACTGATTTCAAAAAGTGTTTCCAAGCAAGGTGGTCTTCATCGGGTAGAGTTTTCCAGTCCTATAGAATGCCGTAAGAGGTTTTTAAATGTAGAGTGATTCGCGGAATACAATCGATTCAACAGAACTTGTAGATCGCGTTGTACATATATACGCCACCCAAAAAAAGCTCCTATCCATTTTCAAAGTATCCCAAAATCTGTCGACCAGCTCTGCCATGGCATCTGAACCCAGTTTTCCGTAGAGAAATCAAAGAAACAAGACCGGATGAAGCTTCTTTGACGGTATCTTTGGCTAGAAAAGATAGGCAGCACATTTAGGGAGATTCGTTCAAAAAGGCCAAGAAGATCTGTAAGGCTCTCGAAGGCTGAAATGCAGTCCAGCTGGAACACTCCTCCGCCATGAGCTTTTAAAGTCAAAACAACTGTTTGATGCCATACCCCAACGATCTCTCCTTCCCCTGTCCCTGTTGGTGGCCATTCGCATCTCCTGACCTCTACTAACTGCAGCGAAAAGACCTCTGCAAGTGCTGCTCTGTCCTCGCTGCATCGTGTCGGGAGCTCCCTGTACGCAGGCGCGGCGACTACGGTAGGCGGATAGTCTTGCTCACGAACGACAGCGCCCGACAATACGATCGGCGCGTCGATTGCGCGATTTGTCCGCTTTTCCCGAGGGATCCTCTGCAGAGTCAGATGCCGCTGGCGCGGACTTCGTCGAGCGACGGCTCAGCCGACTCCCCGACGTCCTCCGGAGTCCCTGACGGGGGGTCGCCGCTCGGCTCCTTGGGGCATCCCGTCTTCGACCGTAAGTCTCCAAGTGCATCGATTAAGTGCCACCGAAGGAGTTTAGTGGGGGAGGAGTGCTTCGAGCAGATATCGAGCGGCCTCTACGTTGACGACTGCCACGGATCGCCCGAAGACGCCGCCATCTACGAGGAGCAGGTGAGCGCCTCTCCGCAGGTCCAGGCGCACGCCGAATCCATCTTCATCTACCTGAGGGACCTTCTGGACACTGAGGTTAGTGGCATTTCGATGCTATCAACTGTATCCACAGAATTCGTGCACCTTCTTGAAATACCACCGCCCCCCACATCGATGGAGCCAATCCGTCTTTGTAAAATAATCACTGATCTCAGATCTATCCGAACTCAGATCTAAGCACCTCTTTAAGGGTCACGGGTTCGCCGACGTGAGTCTCAACTGCTGCGGGAAGCAGCTCCTGCACGCGCACCGCGTCGTCCTCGCCGCCTTCAGCTCCAGCTTCGAGCCCCTCCTCATGGGTGTCCACAACACTTCGGTCATCTCGGTGGACGTCGACACCAAGATCACAGGTACCCTCCCCTCCCGTGCCCCTAACGGTCCCTTCAGGTGTGTCTGAGGACGATCTGCGTGACATCGTGCAGTTCATGTACTCGGGGCGATCCTACCTGACGCGTCCCTCCCTCCCGAAGTCGGCGAGCACCCTCGGGTGCCAGTCACTCGGCCAGCTGCTCAACGCCTGCGCCTCACAGTCGACGGTCGACGCCCAGGAGACGGTCGTCTTTGAGGACCGGGACCACGCCGTCCGGCTCCTCTACGCCCTTGACCGCTTCAAAATGGACAACGCCTTCACGGACTGCATCCTCAAGTGCCGGGTAGGTGTCCCCCTCCGGCCCCTACAGTACCCCTTCAGGGCGGATTCATCGCGCAGTGCCACCGGGTGGTGCTTTCCGCCTTCAGCAGCCACTTCGCCACGGTGCTCGCCTCGACGGCCGACAGCGCCATGGTGACCCTGGACGTCGACTCCGAGGTCATCGGCGTCAGCGGCTCCGACCTCCGCAACATAATCGACTTCATGTACACGGGCACCGTCCGCGTCGCCCGGAAGCGCTTCCGGATCCTGCGCCAGGCGGCGGTGACCCTTGGGGTGGCGCGCCTCGTCGACGTCATCGATGGCGAGAACGCGCACTCCTCGCCGCCGCAGCCGGCGTACCTCATCGAGTCCCAGGGCGGCGCCTTCGAGGACTTCGCCTCCAACAGCGAGAGCAGTTCTCTACCCGAGGAGGACTTCGCCTTCGACGCCTCCGGCTTCCAGGGTCCCGTCGCGAACGAGCAGGACCGCTACCTCTTCTCCAAGGTCGACGAGGCGCTCCTCGAGTACACACCGACGCCGCCTCCGGAGCGCGAACTCACCGCCTCTGACGACTACGGCGAGATCTACGAGGCGTACGTGTCAGGACCCAGAAGAGGCCGCAAGAGCGGGTCCTACGGTAACCCCCTGAAGGACTTCCAGCGGAGGGGCTTCTACAGCCAGAACCCCTCGTGTTCCGCCGGCGGACGCGTGCAGGTGTTCCAAAACGCCGCTCGCAGGAAGGACCCCGAGCCCTACGGCACTGGCTACGGTAGCCCCCGGACGGTCAGCCAGCAGGACGTCGTGGTACGCACTGACAAATCGGTAGGTTTCTGGAGAAGGAGACGGGTGAGGAGAGGTCGAATGCAGGTGGAGAAGCCCTACAAGTGCCCCTACTGCGACCATCGGACGAAGGAGAAGAGCGCCGTGGAGAAGCACATCCGCTGCATCCACACGCAGGAAGCGCCCTACAAGTGCAAGTTCTGCCACCAGGCCTTTAAGGTGCAGAGCAACCTTGTCCGTCACATCCGCGCCCACACAGGTACGCCCATTTTGTTGGATACCGTAATCTGCAAGCTGGACGAGTCATGGAAAAAGGAAATTCCGTAAATTTTGTATATGGTAACTTCATCAATTCTGAATTTTTCTGAATTAAACACTCTTTCATGTCTCTTTCGGTCGGTTCGAAGCTAAACTTCAATCTCTAGAGACACTTTTTTGTGTGTTCTTGGGGCTCCTCATGACTCGTTTCGTTCTCATTTTTGACTTTTCATCAAAAGGCACTTTTGGCTCTATATGCTCTCCAGCAACCTCCCCTAATGGCTCGGTGACTCATCATCGCTTTGCAGGCGAAAAGCCGTATGCGTGCAAGAAGTGCGGCACGTCGTACGCGGACAAGAAGAACATGGACGCGCACGTGTTCCGCGAGCACCTGAAGCTGAAGCCGACGATCTGCCCGTCGCCCGGCTGTGCCGCCAAATTCTGGCGGAAGGACCGCTTCGTCGTACACTGCAAGCGCTTCCACAACTTCATCCCGGTTTTAGACTAGACTAGACTAGACTAGACCCGTAGACAGACAGAGAGACAGACAGACGTCTCCCGTCTCTCGTAATCGCTTTACCCATTGTATCATAAATGCAATTAGGATTCTTCTCCTTCTCTCTTTCTTCTGATTTGAGGTCATGTATTGTACAGTAATCTTCCATTTTACCGTATCCACCATACACCACTCGACGGGTTCGAATGGCCGTGCGTCGCCGCTGACGGTGCCTTGAGTCTCCGCGTGTTGCTCGATCGATGCTTCGTGACGATTTACGATTCTGTATTTAAGTCTGCTCCTCGCTGATCGCCGCCCCTTTGCTTCGAGACCGCTCGGTCGACAGTGGGCCGGCGGATCCTTTTTGGAGATGTTTCAAGCCAATAAATGATCTGAATCGGCGCTGACTCCGCGAGGAATCGATCGTAAGCGATTCGATGGCATATTTATGGTGTCAACGTGTGTGGCCTTTTTCGTGATACGGTAGGACGCTTATTACTGTGACTTTTCGAAAGATTCTGAGAGATTGCGAGAATTCCGTTTATTTCCGTTTGGGACCTTACCGTAATCCCCAGAATTCCCGCAAAATGACGCGCGATGTCCGCGCTCCCTCGATGCCCACCCGCCTCGATTCTCTCCCGCGCCCTCGAGTTGATGCTTTGCAGAAGGAAGACGAGCGAATGTCCGCGGTGACCTCGGAGGTCGAAGCGGCGATTCGCGACAACGTCGTTTGGGCGAAGCTCCCCGAGAACCTGAAGCTGCTTCTCGGAGGCTCGCAGCGCGAGTACGACAAGCTGGTCCTCGAGTACTCCATTAAGAACCAGCTCCGCTTCAAAGGAAACATCGGTTTGCCGTATGGTGCCTCCTTCTTCATCCCGTTCTCGAGTTTCAGTTCGTCACGTGCGGAGAGATGCCGAGGGGTACTACGATATTCTGCTGAAGTACAGCCAGAACCACCTGATGCTCTTCCCGTACCATCTTTCGGACATCGTCGTCCGCGAGCTTCGCATCACGCCGTTCACCTACTACATCGGAATAATCACGGTTAGTGGCCACATCTGCAGATCGCTGGTATTTGGACCATTTTAGGACCTGATGACGGCCGAGAAGAGCTACGATTCGCTGCCCAACTTCACCGCCGCCGACGCGATGCGAGTGCTCGGCATCGGGAGGAACCAGTACATCGACTTGATGAACCAGAACCGATCAAACCGGAAGTTCTTGCGGAGGTCGACCCCGATCCGCGCGCTGCTTCCCACGGTTCCCGTCCAGATCACCATGGAGCCGTGGCACCTGCTCTGCGCCGGCAACATCATCGAGGCCGACGTGAAGGCGCTGTCCCGGATTGAGAAGGATATCATTGACATGCTTTTGGACGAAGGGCCGCAGATCTGTGGGACCCTGGACTCGGCCGTCATCCAGTCACTCCACCAGAAAGGCCTCGTGTACTTCGAAGTTCCCGTTTACGACGATGACTACGTATACGGTGGGAGAAGAGGCTGGGATAGAATGAGCTGACTGTATGACTTTCAGTGACTACTCTCGATGGATTCGTGATGAATCGCGTTCTCGGTGACTACTTCGAGACGCTTCTCTATAAGGTTCGTTGGGAGTTGGGAGGCCACCGTCATGAGCAGTGGCGCCTTCTTCTCGGGTGGCAGCTTGACTCAGAGTGACGCTAATGACGGTTGTGACTGGAAGTGTTTAGATCTTCGTCACGATCGACGAACAGTCGACGGTCAAGGAGCTTTCGGATACCATCTCGATCGACCTAGGCCTTGTGAAGACTGCCATTTCACTCTTCTGTCGGCTGGGCTTCGCGAAGAAACGCGTTACTGGCCTTGAGAATCTGGCGCTCCACAAAACGTGGGCAGAGTACATGGTGCTCCCGGCCAACGATGACTCCAACCTGGACGACTCTCTCACGATGATCACTACCGACTTGGCGGACCTGAGCAACTCGCTAGTGTCCCCGTGCGTGGGAGAGCACGACGAAGACGATGATCTTCTGAACGCGGTGGACGAGGCGCTCTCCGGGGCCGATCCCGCATCTCCCATCGCCGGTGAGATTTCCTCAAGTGCCATGGTAATCTAGAGCTTCTCGTTATGCGGACTTACTGTGTTGCCGTTTAGGTGTCTCCGTCAGCCCTGCAGACTCCGAACGATGCCGGCAGCAAGAGGATCGGCTTTGTCTTCGACTCCACGCTGACCGCTTTCCTCATGATGGGAAATCTGTCTTCTGTTAGTCGCTATCGTATCATCTAGTCTTATTGTTTTGGCTTTTAGTCACTGAAGAACCATGCGGTGACGCTGTTCGAAGTTGGGAAGCTGGGCGACGAAACGGTCGACAACTTCATCGACGAGCTGCAGAACGTTCGTGCTGTCATGAAGCCAATGACTGACTGATGGTGTTTAGGTGAATTTGTTTGCCGAAGGAGAGGCGCAGCGCTACTCAGAGCATGCACGCACTCTTCTGCACACGATCCTGGCGCTTCGAGAGCACGCTGAGATTGACCTTCTCCGGGGTGAGAGTCTTCTCAGCCTCGACCGCAGCGCGCGCCTGCGAGTCATTCAGAAGTCCTACAAACTGCTCGTTTCGATGGGACCCATCTCCACCGAGGCGTGTTCTCTCTCCTCAGTCTCCTTGCCGCATTACGGACCCCCGGCCGTCGAAGTCACTTCATTCTGGTGGCGTCTTCATCTTTACGAAACCGTCGGCAGCGGGCCCCCTTCGCTTCTGATCCCTATGGGATGTCGCCTTCCGCGTCTCCCGGGACTTCTGTCGAAGTGGAAACGAGTGATCGTCACCACTGGCGCCCATGAACCCGTAATCCTGTCCACTGACAATTGCCTGATCACCATCAACGACACTCTGATGACTTCTCCTGTATTCTTACAGGTTGGCCCTTTTCTGCTCTTCCCTCTAAATTCTTATCTTTAGGCCTACAGCAGCGTCGCCGACGACTCCGAGGTGGTCAACATTCCCTTCCCGTTCGAGAAGGACGGCGAAGAAGACAAAGGTGACTCTTCTTCCGTGCACCTCTGTTCACCTCGCTCTTTTAGATTCGTTCGTTCACCACCCGGCGGTTCATGTGCTCAGAGAGAAGCTCGGTCTCGAGAATCTCGTCGGGTACATCGTGCTCGTGAACATGCGGAAGAAGCCAACGAAGACGGGCAGCCAGGGCGGAGGCGCTCCTTCGGCGATCACTTTGGCGAACGGAGGCACCTCCTCGAAGAACAACGTCGTCACGAAGGACCCACGGAAGATCTGCTCGCCGCGCCAGAAGCTCGAGGAAGGCGAGTCCTTCGACGACTACGTCCTCTTCGATTGTATCTTCGGAATCCCCCTCTTCGACGAACACCTGAACAAGGTCATCTGCGACAAGATCAGACGCCACGACACCTTTAACCCATCGAAGTGAGTTGTAGCTACCGGAATCTGAGGATATGCTTTCAGCTTCTCGAGCGTCGAATTCACTAACGCGACTCTCTCGGAGGGAACAATGGCGCTGGTGAAGCGATTCCGTTCCAACAACTACCAAGTAAGTTGCAATTAACGGTGACCATACAGGAACTCTCTTTAGTGTCCGTTCGGGAACGACTCGACGGGAACCCCGTTCCCCACGGAGACGATCGCATTCGAAGAGGAGTCGAAGTCCCTACACAGAGTGCCCTACGGGTTCTGCGTCTGAAAGATCTGTACATTTCTAATTTATTGTCCTCTCGTCCCGCTAGTCTGTGATATTCTGTAGCGTTTCCATCTTCAGGTTGTGGCATCGACTGTTTCTGGGTTGTGAATTGCTTGCATAAACTGTGATTTTTGCTTGAGGGCCGTGGAGGTGCACTCCATCGGGTTCGGGAAACCGGAAAACCCAGAATTTGTTCTGCGGCGAAAATGGAAATTCGCTGCACACATCCGGTTGAGAATCCTTCCGAACATAGTTGTCCGGGTACCCGAAAGTTCGGGTACCCGACCCGAAAACCCGAACCCGAAACCTTCGGGTACCCGACCCGAAACCCGAGCCCGCAATTTTCGGGTACCCGAACCCGACCCGAACCCGAAACGTTCGGGTACCCGACCCGAAAACCCGAAACCGACAATCAAACCCGACCCGAAAAACCCGAACCCGAAATTTTCGGGTACCCGAAAACACGAACCCGCCAACTCTGCTTCCGAATAGGGAAGGGTGAGGATTCGCATTCAGCATCCTTTCTTCCCCAGTTCACTCCTTTCTTCCCCAGTTCACTACTACATTCTTCCCCAGTTTCTGCTTTCCCTGGAGCAGCCCTACCGTATCATTGCAGTCAACTGCTTCCCCTCATAGATCCTCTTTGAGCGAACCATGAGAAACGCACTACGGTAGTGTAAGTTGGCACTTCAACATTTGATAAGAATCTCTTCATCGCTCCTATCAGCACGGATTGTGAAGATTCTGCACTTGGGCGAATGCGTTCCTCAGGAACCCCTTAGAACGAAAGAAGGAAGGACTCTGCTATTTGGGAAACTTTAACTTTGTTTTTGTATTTGGGACGCTTGAGAGCGAGTAAAAACGTATCTTCCAGTGATAGTCATACGGCCTTTATACAGTGCCACGATCCAGTGGAAGACATATCATGAGAAGTGAGAATATAAGCAAGAATTAGAAAATTTGGACAAGTGGTCTCTGATCACTTAACAATCAACTCCTAAATGTTTGCTGGAGATAGTCCAACATTCAAATTTCAGTGATGACTCTGTCCAGGGGATACCTCTAATCCCTTTTGCTCCCTGCAAACGGCCCTTGCCAGCGTGCTATCTGATCTTCCACCCTTCTCATTTGGACATCTACACGCGTTCCGTTGATGGATTACCGTTTCTGCTCCAAATTGCTTGTACGACACGGGCTGAGCAGATCTCCGACGTGATAATCGCATTTTCCCTCATTTTCTCATGCTCATTTAGTATTCGCACTCGACGCGCATTGTCTCCGGACTGCTAAGCCGTTTTGGTGCATGTAGCTACCATAGTTAGTGTCTAAATCGAATTAGCCTCTCCTGCTTCAGAATCCGTGCAAAACCACTCAGAAGCAAGTTATCTTATCGGAAAGTGTCGTGACGCCTTCTAGGAGGGCGGAAAGCACAAAGCGTGGCGGTGATAAGATGTGTTACATTAAGAGAGATTAGACCTCTTATCTCATTGTTTTCGTTGTCAGTGGTTTGTAGTGTGAGTGGGCGTGTCCTCTTTGTTTACAAACAAATCGTTTGAACTCGTCCGCCGTATCGTTGTCCCCGCCACCTCTTTGATAGCTTCACACGCGGTCGAAAGTGCGAAAGGCGTTGCTGCGGAGCGTCGCAGAAGGAGCTCTCCCCCGGCCCATCACTCTGCATCCGAGATGATGTACGGACTTCCCCCCTCGTTCTCGGCTCCTACGGTCCCTGTGGCTGTGATGCCGCCAGCCTACCTCGGCTTCTCGCCCTACGGCCTGCCCCAGCACGCACAGACGCCATCCTCTCTGAACGGCAAGGCCGTCTTGCAGAGGTGGTTCGACGAGAACCTCGAGAACCCGTACCCCAACAACCACGACAAACAAATGCTTGGGAGGAAAGCCCAGATGACGCCCGTCCAGGTAAGGCTCATCTGCCTCCGGCAGTCTTTCATTTCCTTCTTGTAGATCAACAACTGGTTCGCAAACGCCCGCAGAAGGATCAAGAAACGGGGCCTCTCCAAAAGCCCCTCTCCATCTTCCTCCAAATGCTACAGTGACTCCAGCAGATCGCCTTCTCCGCAGCCCCCATCCGCCAAGAAGCAGCAGACGTCCTCTGCGTTCAACATCGAGAACCTCCTCAACTCTCCCCCCGTCTGTCAGCCCTTCCTCTCTTCGCCCTTCCCGATGCTGACTCCGACGATACTCCCCTTCAACCCCTACTTAGCCGCTCTACAGCAGCTGCAACTAGCCCAGCAGATTCCCCCGACCCCCTCTCCTTCTGGTTCCCCCTGACCTGCTACTGAAATGCATATCCTTTATCGAACGACAATAAATCATATAGAGCCATAATTTCCTCGACAAGTTCTCACTTTCCTCGGAACGGCGGCGACATAATAACGATGGGAGAGTTTGCACTTCTTTGTCGTTTTCTTCTGTTTGATGCCGCCTTCTTCGGTGGACACAAAGGACGTTTGATTTGTGGTCGGCTTCCACTGGGTGGCGGTTTCTGATCAATCAACGGAGCTCTGGAATCTCTTGGTAGAAGACTGCTCGCGATAGAGACATAAACACGGTTCTAAGAGAGGTCATGCTTGCATTTCAAGCAAATGAAGGACTTTAAGTGAACAACCTTCCTCCAGTGGTCTCCAAGTGATCGCTGGAAACCCAAAGAGATCACTGTCAGAAGGTGCGAATGTCCAATTGCCCGTGGAAAAAGACCTTAGCTGGAAAGGTCGGTCTCACATCACAGCACGGTGAGTGGGACCGGCGAGGTGCGAGACATGCACTTCGCCTGGGCACCAAATGACATCACGTAAACGGATGATTACATGATACTGGCGCTTTCTAGGATTTATGCTTCTTCTAAAAGTAGTCAGTTCACAAGCACTACATACGGTCAGGAAATGCACATATCGTAGAACTCGACAAACCAGATTTTCGTTATTTAAATGTCAGCTGAGCTGTCTTTGGAGCTTCAAGATTTTCGTGATCCCCTCTTCAATAGTTCGACTACGTTTCACCCTTTGTTATCTGAATACAGTTCATATTCTGCCTTTGACAAAGCACTCCTTCCTCCTGAACAGCCGGTCATCGTTCCATTTTCTCGCCTTCGATCGGGTTCCCAGCGCCGCACGGGGTCGCACGTCCGAGAGAAGTGCAAACGTATGCGCAGTCGTGGGTTCTCAGGGAAACAGTTCCCTTGAAAGCAGAGTGGAACAAGAGGCCTCAGATATCTTTCGAACGAAAAACGGTCTTTGCGGAGCACGATGTGATCGAGGTGCCGAAGAATCTGCTTTGAACGGCATCCGAAAGGAGATCAAAAGGGAGAGCTTCGATGAAGGCAAAGCGAAATGAAACACAATGGTGCAGGTATAGTAGAATCAAGGGATATAAGGGCAGTCGGAAGGCAAATAAGACTATACTGCCGCCCATCTTTTAGCGGAAAGCCGTTTATTTTGGAGCTCTTGTGCTTTCATAACTTCTGTTGGTGACTACGCCGACTTTTACGACTTTATTTCAAGAATCGAAGGCACTACGCCTTGCTGGACACCAAAAACAGAGGATATCACTTTGCAGCCGACTTCATCTCTGGCAAGTGAATGTGGTTAAAGTGGTCATATTCGAGTCGGCAAATCTGGCACACTCGTATTAACAATGTATCACTCGTGCAACATATAAGTTCTGATGGTTACAACCTAAACTGTTAAAAATAAATAAGCTCCATCTTCTGTTCTGCAATCGAATAATATCGAAAATTCTTCGCGACTTTTATAAGGATTTGATGCAGTGTCTCGTTTTCTCTGCTTTCTCTGGTGCAGACACATCGTACAACAGAATACAGTCTTATGGCCTTAGCTAAGAGACCGGGGTTTGTCGGAGCCATCTCGACAACAGGGCTCGCCCTTCGGGCTCGCATAAGAAGGTATAACAACTCGAATCATCTGATGCACAAGCTCTTGCTTAGACGTGGGCAAGTTTGCTGATAAATGTGACAGCGGTATACATAGAAATTAATTTAGTTGAGTGGTCAAACTGTTTTCTCCACACGCATAAGTCGTATTGCCAAACATCTTGACTGACGCTCCTGAAGGCTCTTCTGACAGTTGCAAGATCTGAGTGAACGTGAATAGCAACTTTCAACAAAAGTCCCTTATTTAACGTTCGTCGAAAACATAATTTATTACACATGAGATGCATATGAGAACTTTGGTGCAAATCAACTCTAAAAGACGTAAAGCTTCTTTAGAAATGGACTACGAGATCTACGAAATAGGAATCTGAGAGTGGAAGTGAATTTGGGGAACAACAAAACAAATTATTGCCACACTGAAAGAGACTTGCTGTTTCTCTGCTCTAGGAGAGAAGAGGATTACGGTACTACGTTTATCCGCCGGCTACGGTATCGTAGTTCGCCCTGAAGAGTTTCTTGTGAAGCTCGAACTTCCACACGGCGCCGCTGGCAACGATGAGAAGCATGATGAGGACGAAGACGGCCACGAGGGTGACGTTCGAGTCGTCGGGGATGGGGGGTTCCGTCGCCGCTTCGAAGATGTAGTGCCGCGTCGTGGCCTCGGGCTCTTTCTCCGGCTTCTGGGTCCTTCCGCGCTCCTCCTTCTCCTCCTGGGCCTCCTCCTCTTCTTCTGCCTCCTCCCTCTGCGGCGTCTCCTCTTCATCGTCCTCCGGTTCTTCGCGCTGTCTCACTTTCGACGGCTTCTTCTTCGACGACTGTCTCTCTGCAAGCGCTCCCTCCTTTCCAGTGCCTTAGGCCGACCGGGTACCTGAGGTCTTCGGCGTTTCCTCCTCGTAATCCTCCTCCGGATAGTCTCCTTCCTCGTCGTAGGTGATCTCCATCTTAGGCTTTCTAAATCTCTCTCTTAGCTCCGCCTAGGATGGCATCGCCCTACTTAGACCCCTTTCTCCTGTTTGGTCGTTCCTGGTTCGCCCGAGCTCGCTGCATTGCCTTCCGATCGGTGGTCTAAAGGTGTCCAGCTCTAGAGGCGCGCTCCCAACGATCCTACCGTAAAGCAGGACTCGACGGTCAGCTCCTCCGACTGGAACTTCGCACAGCCGACCGGATCGAACTCCTCGGGGAGTTCGGCGCCGTCGATGAAGCTGGCGCAGCCCATCGTCTTATACATCGCCATCTGGCCGATTTTGCTCTCTATCTTACTTTTGAAGCAGTACTCTCCCTCACAGGTGATGTTCCTCGAGGCGGTCTGAACTGGATGATTAGGGAAGTGATTCAGCACGATAGGGACCTTAGTTCCGACGACTTCGAACTGGACGAAGGCCTGGCACTTCATGTTCTCGGGAACGCTGGGGACGGGCTTCCTCTTATTACAGTAGTCCGTGCCACAGACGCACGACTCGGTAACGAGGAGGTCCTCGGCGGAACGGGCCAGAGTGTGGTGCATGGCCCCTGTGATCGGAGGCACCATGCAGGCGCCGACGGAACGGCGCTCCACTACGGGCACCGAGGCGTTGATGCAGCCCTAAATGGGATTCCATCACATTGCCCGACTTTTCGAATTCGAAAAAGTGCAAAATTTGAGGTTTTGAAGCCTCTGAAGTACCATAGTACGCTCGAGTGTTTTCGAAGAAGTGGTCAAGACAGACTCATAATAGTGAGAGAAGACTAGCGATGGACTGGGATTGAAGCGGCTGTACCGTACCTGTTCGGTCTCTCCCGTGACGAGATTCTTGACGTAGGTGCAGAGTTCTCCGAGGCAGGTCTTCCCAGAGCAGTGACGCCCCTTGCACACACAGGAGACCAGGGGAACGGGGTCCGTCTTGAGCTCCATGACGCGGCGGGGGCCGTTGCAGAAATCCTTGGAGTCGCAGAAGCAGGTGAAGACCTCCTCGCCGTCGAGGTCCACGGTCTCGCAGTGGTCGCGGATGTCCTTGCGGACCATGGTACCGGACATGCAGCCCTTGACTACCTGGGCGTCGCCCCACTGTGACTCGCCCCAACGCGGCGCGTACTGCGTCAGCACGCAGTATTCGCCCTGGCAGAAGCTGCCCATGCAGTCCTTGCCGACGCAATCGAGGCACTTCACGGCGTCGCCCCCGGCCAACAAGAGGGTGACGAGGAGCAGAACGTACAGAAACATATCACTGCAAGGGGTTGGGACACGACTACGGTAGCGGCCTCACCTGGACATTACAGTAAGGCAGCGCTGGACACAGAAGGCGGAGGGTTCTATCGGATCTAGGACGACGGAGAGACGCGAGTTGAGCAAAGCATCGAAGGGAGGGACGACTGCAAGTGCGTTGATTAGGGCGTGAGTCTCCTTGGCGACACTCGGAGAACTCACGGCGCGGTCACTCTCTCGCCCCAGTGGAGACACACAAAGTCGATCTGCATGGATACTGTGCCGCCCCAGAGGATCCGCGCGGCGCCTATCTTTTATGCAAATAGCGCGGAACAGTTGGCGATTGTCCCTCCACGCGAGGGAAATGGAACACCGCACGCCGAGCGGAAAACAGCTGCTTAAGGGTGCACAAGGAGGGAGATCGAATTCGGCGGAGGACAAAGGAAGGAGACGTCGAGGGGACAGCTGCTGCCGAGGAATTCCTTAAAAAGATTAGGCGTTCCGGACGACCGTAGTCATCGCCTCGAAGGTGAGAGGCTTTGTGTGGACACACGTCATCTGCGGATTGCGAAATCTCGGGGACGGCACTTATCGAGGGATCTCGCGCGGAGGCGAAACTTCGGAGATATGAAAGTCGATAGAGCGAGAGGCGAAACAATCCTTCTATTCCTCAGGGGTGCGCACTACTAATCCCCGGAATCCCCAAAAGCTGAGAATCCCAATCGATTCGTTCCATAGGGCATCTGGCTATGACGTGTCCCTAAGCAGCTTCCAAAGTTCGTTTTCTCGGCGCCCTCCGAGGGTCTATTCATCAAATCTTTGCACACGAACGATTCTCATAGGTAAAAACTGGCAGCACAGCCACCGAACGGCGAAATCCGATTTCCGAACGATTCGTTAGTTTGGAGGAGCCTTCAGAAGAGAGACCTTTCGGCTGCTCCTCGGAGGGTATCGCGGGAACAAGTGGGGATTACCCGCGCGGAATCCACTCGCTCTTCATCTTCTTCGGGGAGCCGAGGCCGGAAGCCGCCTGGAGGGGCAAATCAGCTCGCCCCGCACGACTAATTGCAAAGTTTTGGGCGGCAGTCGTGCGCATTTTCCGCGTAATTTCCCCCAAACAGGACAGGGCGCCGGGCGCGAATCCCAAAGGCCCCGACACTTGGTCGGGGGTCGACCTCCTGAGGGGACAAGAAGACGCGCACCGTCCACAGGATAGGGCGCGAAGTAATTAATCGGCGCTTCTCGAAAACATTCTCGGCGCGGAAGCACTCACGCGTACCCAAAGTCTTAGATGTAGACTATACGAGCAGCAGCGCGAGGGCCCAACTTATCGACTGGCGCCGTGGGTGGGGGAGACTTGGGCGTCGTCGGCGTCGTCAAGCTATTGATTCCGACCCGAAGGGCATCCGAGTAGTTGTCCCGACGCCGACTACAAATTGCCGCGGCACCAATTCACTTCCTCCAGGTACCGGCTCATCGGTCATCGCGCGATGACCATAATTACCTCCCGGCGGGGGCCAAGAGGCGCCTTCCCCCGAGGAGAATCGAAGTACAAATCGTAAGAAGCAGTGCCGACGGCGCTCGAAGACTTTAATGGGATTATTTCCGCTGTGAGCGGGTCTGAAGTGGGCGCCAGGGAAACCGAATCGCCGCGTGATGTCACCACTCCTGGCTTCGGTCAACACCAAGTCCACGAGGTTCGGTTTTCGGCGCACAACTGGTAACTCAATACTAACGTGATTAGTTTTCAGCGGAAAGCGGAGACGCCAAATCGCTATGATGTGGAAACAGGAATCCAGCAGCGGCAATCTCGCGGGCAGTGCTCAGTGCGGACACTTCAATTTGTCGGCGAGAATCGCCTCAATTTATTGCTTCACGCGGCTGACGCATTAATTGCGTGCTCGATAGGGATTCGGCCCTCCGTCGCCAGATAACCGCCCAACATCAGTCATAGCATGAGAAATCTGCCAGAGAAACCCCACTGAAACAAGTTATATATATTAGAACGAAACACATATAAACAGAAAACAACAAGTTATCTTGTATCTCTAGCGGTGCTACGCTATCGTGTCGACTTCATTACTCCGTTTTCTTCGGCGGCTGCCAGGCGGCCATCAGGTTGTAGGAGAAGTACATGCAAAACGCATGCAATTGGAAGGAAATCAAGAAGAAGATGTACCTTAAACGAAGAAAAGGAATGGAAAGGGCACAAGAAAGCGTACCAGATGATGACCATCGGGAACGTTCCTTTGAAAGTGGGAGTTTGACTATTCTCGGGATCGCTGATGTAGTCGACCAGCTCTGGAAGCTGGCTTCCGATTCCGATGACGCAGGGCACGATGCCGAGAACGAACTGGCCATAGTAGTGGTACTTCAAAAGTTGGACCTGGAAGCAAAAAAATATTAACGTATGTGTTAACGGACAGGAACAAACCTTATTTTTCGGGAATGACATTAGGGCGAAAATACAGGGAAGGAACGATAAGCACCAGACGTATTCCCATGGATATGCTGTCGGGAGATCTAGTTTCTTAAACGCTGGCAGTTCGACTCCCAGAGTGTTCACGGCAAATTCACCTCCAACCTTCGCCCACATGAAGACCAGGACGGATAAGTGGAAGAAGAACAAATACTTGAGATAGTTCTTGTACTGAACACTGAAATACATCGGAAATAGAAGCAGAACACAGAAAGAGCACCAACCTCCAGGTGTAGTGTGCAGCAACGCGCTGGCGATGTTTGAAATCGCTTCCGTCGGTTCCAACCGCTCTGGGTCCAGCTTTCGAGGACATAGTC
The DNA here is from genome assembly GCA_030435675.1 of Steinernema hermaphroditum. Taxonomy (NCBI): domain Eukaryota; kingdom Metazoa; phylum Nematoda; class Chromadorea; order Rhabditida; family Steinernematidae; genus Steinernema; species Steinernema hermaphroditum. Next base: position 10,163,888 of record CM059622.1, read on the forward strand.
GTTTGCTCCTGAAAATCGAAATGTGGTTACCTCACGAACAACAGAAGCTCGCGAAATGAAAGCACAAGCGCTCAAAAGAAATGCACTTTTAACGCAAAGGTGTTATGCAATGCGTTCTAGGATTTGTGGCTAACAGGAACTTAGGAAGGACGCAAACCATCAAAGTGAAAGTGGGGCGATCTGAATTTTGCAGAGTACGCCTAACATTGGGAAACGTAGCATACGGCCAGGCTTGTTGGGGAAAGTGTAGCGAAGGACTGCAAACGACGTGGAACTCGGTTGCCGTCTCATGAAGAAAAAGAAAACAAAGGCCGAGCGACCACACGCATCGACTAATGACAAATCCGCGGTGTGGATGAGGGCGCAGAAAACTCGGAGAGGTGGGGAAGGCCGGAGCGAAACGAAGAAACATAGACGGAGACATAGACGGGAGATCGAGTACAGTCGCGACGAATTCCACGTCGATCGCACCGAAGATCGGTCGGTCGCGATCAGAGAGCAATCCGCGTCACTTCTCTGCTCGTCTGCGCTCTCTCGCACCATCGCAGAGAGACGGTCGCCGATTGGTTAGGTCGGTCAGCGACGAGCCAAACTTCGAAATCATACTTCACAGGATCATTTCTGTAGTGTGTTTTCACCATCTCGCTTTCTTAGAAAGCCAACAAACCACCGTGATGACGAGATGTAACGTCGCCTCCGGAGCGGGAAGCTCGGCGTGTCGCCATTGGGCTGTGTGCCGTTGATGACTGCGGAGAGCGCCTTCGGGTGTTCTCTTTGGAGGCGTCGTTTTCTGAACGGTTCTTATAAAAACAGCACAGCAAGAAGCTTTGCCAACTTCTTCTGAGCACGTGAAATGTGTGACCAGAGCTACGTTCGTTGTGCTGCAAGCGTTCTTACATACACGTCATTCAAGACAACCACGTAGTGGTTTCTAAGACCAAACGACCAGGAGCGTACTCTGAAACTATCCGAATCCGATCTTGAGGAGTACGGCAATTTGCCCATGCTCTCAAACACTCCTAAATAGGTCCACTCTGTGCCCGAGAGAACAAAGAACGCCGATCCACACACAAAAGGGCCATCGGTGACCTCTCGCGTGCCAGCCACACACGCCTGAACACAGCCTGTCCACTCCAAGCGGCACACTCGGGCGCTCGGTCCTTTTTGCACCGTTATCGCTCGTCCTCGGTTATTGGCTTCGGCTTTCGTTATCACCTTCTGTGCCTCTGTTGCCACCGCTCGCCTTCCCCTAGTGTGCTTGCAAACACTAATCCCCCGGAGGGAGTTCTCTTCCACGCGAACTGTAATCTTCTTTTGTACCTCCTCTATCTGTAGTATTCCCTCCACATGGTGCGCTGCAAGTCTCCCCTCCCACCAAAGAACCCCTTTGGTGCCACCCTGACACGTCATAGCCGCAACACCGACTCCTTCTCCCACCTTCCCGGTGGACCCTCATGCGAGCTTTCTGGTGACCGCCTCCCTCCAGTATCCACTCAAACAAACAGTCCTGTTTTTCGCTCAGTTTACCTTCGCCTCGACTCCAACCTTTCCATTTTCGAAGGTCTTCTCGGCAGTGCATCCACCCGGTCGACGACAGTTCCTTATCGCGTCGACGGCCGCGGTCGCTATCTTCCACGGTGCTCCGCGTCTTCTTCCATTTGCATATTCGATTTCCTTCGCTTTTTGGAGCGCCGATCGATCTGCTCGGCCTGAGTGTTTGATCAGCCCAACCTTTTCTCGGAGCGTCTCTGACTCAGGTCGCGGGAATGCCCGTTTCTGACGCCTTTATCCTTCTACTTCTCCCCGTAGTTTCCTTCTGGAGACCGTGTTTTCCACCGGAGAACGTTTATGACTTCCCTCTTTATGTTCCTTTCTCCAGATCTTGCAACAGCTCTGTGTTCTTTCCGTGTTCTGAGGGCCGCTCCCTCCAAAAAGAGTCTTATGTGTAGCGGAGAAGTGCTTTCAAAGGTTATCAGTCGAGTGCGCCGAGGCCACTATTTTCGGCTCCACATTCCGTTTGTTGCCTTTCTATTGGAACGTCCTCTCCCTTCCAGATCTCAAGTTACTAAACTCGTGATTCATTTCATAATTATTACCCAAAAATGATGACTTAAAAGTTAGGCGCTGACGTTCTTCCCATCACGATTTGCCCTTAAACCGTCGAGGAATGTGTTTACCTGTTCACTGCTTCGCTCTCATTACGATTGTCTTTTGATGGCTGATCCCCCGGCTGAGGCACTAAACTCCATCTCCTCTTCTACGTGTGAGAAGCGGCGAATTTCGAGGATTAGAACGGATTACCGCGGCGATCTATTTACGACTTTAGACGCGCTGGCGCATCACATGACCTGTGCTCCGGTGCAGGATTGAAAGGTTAACGAACAAAATCTGAACTTTCCACCTCTGAGTTCTTAAAAATCCAAATTCGAGATATCGACTTCAGTTTCACGAGGTATGGTCCATCAACTCCCGAAGAAGAGTCGATCACTTCTCGCTTTTTTTTGTCTTGTGGAGTAACCAGCTTTCCTATCGTCTCAGAAATTCACCAAAGTTTGAGTTTTTCTGTTCAACCACAACTAGCGCCACCGAAAAAACTGAAGTAGTTCTCGTACTGCTCCTTAATTGAACTACACCTGGGATGTTGGGCCACATTTCCCATACGCTCTACAAAGTGGCGGTGATGGAAAAAGCCGAAAATCCCGCATTTCAGACCGTTCCGGGACCCGGACAAGAGTGCAGGTCAAGTTGGTGACCAATCATTATGCGTCGCACTGTATGCAATCGAAGCCACAAGAGAGACCTTAAGACTCTAAAACTCACAAGGGAACATCCCCAAGTGATAGTTGCAGATTGAAATGAAATGTGGTGCAACGGATAGAGGAGATCTTAGGAAGACGAGCGCACACAAAACGCGCTGCCCATATGCAGACTGGCTACCATAAACAGCCCCCCGAAATATGAAAAATAACGGTAGTCGCGACTAGTATGTTGAAATTTCTCTTCTGTGACGTTCCTTCGTGGTCAAGGGGTAGTGCTCTGAGCCACCAGTCAACGGTGTCGGGTTCGACCCCCAATTGCTTTTTTTTCTACCTTTTTTCTTTTCACCAAATCTACATATTTCCACATATCCTGGTGTTTATCAACGCTTTAGTTTGGAATCCTTTGCAGGAATCGGCACTGCTAACCCAAATTTCATCCTTGTGGTGAAGCTGTTTTTCATTCTTTCGCGTCCTCCCTTCTCTGTTTATCCTTATAGATATCATAGCGGCAGAACCTATTCTGTTCCGACCAATACACGCACTTGTCCGCGTGAATACCTTTCTAAAGTTCGTAGAAATGAATATAGCCAGCGATGTTGGCGGAGCACCAACTGTTTGTATGGTCGAGCTGGATAGTGTCTTGGTTACCGTTCTGGGGGATCGGGGTTCGACACTCATCCCAGCCAACATTTTTTGGTTCATTCCATTTCACGTCCTGAGATGATTAGCAAAACAGATAGGAACGCGAAAGAATGAAAAACAGCTTCACCACAAAGGTGAAACTTGAGTTGCCAGTTTCGATTTCTCCAAAGGGCTTTTTAAGCTATATTTGAAGCAAGGCAAGAGCCAGTGATGGTGAACACCAGGAAACATAATAATGTACAGTTTCGTTGAAAAGAAAGCAAATCGAAAAATAGAAGATTCTCTGTGGGGGTCGAACCCGACACCGTTGACTGGTGGCTCAGAGCACTACTGCTGGACAACGCAGACACGTCAAAATGAGGAAATTTCATCGTACTAGTCGCGACTGCCGTTATTTTTCATATTTCGGGGGCCTGCTTACGGTAGCCAGTCTGCATATGGGCAGCGCGTTTTGTGTGCGCTCGTCTTCCTAAGATCTCCTCTATCCGTTGCACCACATTTAATTTCAATCTGCAACTATCACTTGGGGATGTTCCCTTGTCAGCCTGAATCAGTCGTTGTCGTTTGGAATAGACCCTTAGTCACTGTTATCGCTTCTTAAAACTGTAGTGTTTTATAACCAAAAAACGAACTTTCGATTCGAAGTGTCGACCCAAATGAGTCAGAACACAGGATGACTTTGTGCAGTGACTAAAGACTCTTTAAACAGCGAGTCATTCCTGTCGCTCTGTTGGATCGCTCTTCAGTCGATTGTCTCTCTTCTCCAGAGGAAGTGTGTGCTTGTCCACGTTTCGCCTGCTTCAGCACCCCTAGTTCAACAAACGAATGTTGTAAGGGAGGATTTCTCCAAATCATACGTGACCATAGTCTTTTTTGTTTTGTGCGACATAGAATTATACGTGATTACATCTGCACTTCTCGTGACAAGACACTTGTCATTCCATCAACTCCTTCTTCCGCTCAGCTTCCTACAGTAGGAGATCTCGAAGGCCCTCCATTTCATGCGTGTTTTGATGAGTGTTTACACATCGCCACCTTCTTCGAGCGAAGTTCGCTTCCGTATTCCGAATGCATTCGGACCACTTTTTACACTGCCCAACTTTGGTCGCCTCCTGATTGTTGTGAAATCGTTCCTTTCCTTAAATAATGATATTTATACGTTGCTCGCGTGAACGCGTGACGGCACAAGCCTGAAACTAACCTTCCCCTTTAAGGCCACCAGAACAGATTGAACCCGTCGACTAGAGACTCCCCTCAACCTCCCCTCGGCACCGCCTGCCAGTCGTTTGCATGAGTCCTGCGTGCAGCCATGAAACGGTCGAACTCGTTCGTGAACCTCGAGCTCATCCTGCCACTGGAGAGCTTCCGCTTCACGACGAGCGTGCGCGTACCCTCGCAGGAGGAGATACCCCCAGAGGAGATCCGGACGGCGCCTCCGATGCAGACCTCCTTCCACCGCCGCTTCCAGTCGGCCGACGCCACGAACTCCAGGTGGGTAATTAGTGATTAGTTCCTGGGACAATCTGTTTTGGGCGCGGTTCGCGATGACTCACCTCGGGTTGTGTAATAATCGGTGATGGATGGATACCGTAGGCACACTTTGTTTTGGGAAAGAGGGCGCGAGGACCTTTGGCGAAAGGACGATCTGATTGGGGAAGAATAAACATTACACTTCAGAGGAAGATGTTTATTGCGAGAGCAGTCTTGACCTGGTATCACTCGCGGTGATCTTCTTTGGGTCGGTCCATTCCACAAGAACCGTATTTTGAAATCTGCACGTTCACCTGCTGATAAGAGTGACTATTTGGCGCTGGAGTCGTTCTTTATATAAAAAGTGCGTTGTTAGCTTTTGTTGAACAGAAGAATCTTGTTCTCCATCGTCCTTTCAACTTCTTTGATGTCAAATCCTGATGGAAAACATTCGTAATTCTCCTCTCGAAGATCGAATTTCAGCAGCATGTGGTGGTTAGTGCAGAATCTTTTTCTTTTTGTTGAAACAAAGAAAACTCTTTTTGTAACTTCGGCGTTCTTTCCCGAGTGTTTCGTCGCCTTAGACAGCGTTTGAGGGCTATTTAAAGTGCCAAATTGAAATGCACTTAAGGCTATTTGCGTAATTATGTCTCTGTGCAACTGCTTTGAATTCCGCCTTCTTCTGAGTGCGTCGGCTTCTCCTTTACAATAGGCGCCACTTTGGGAAACTTCTGCATCTCTCAATGGACGCAGACGTTCAATCTGTCCCTCATGATCTCTTTATTCTCGCCGCTTCAAAGGAACGGACTTCCACGCCAAGAAGTCAAACATCACTTCTTACAGCACATCTCTGTAATCCGCAATTTCGTCGCGTGACTTCCACATATAACAATTTCCACAGAACCTGCAATTACACCAATTACCAATACACAGCTGTTTGGCTCGGAAATGCCCACTCTAGAAAGTAGCGACCTCACTGAACCAGTTCCGATGGCCAAAAACGCCATAGAAGACAGGACCTTTGATCTTTGCCGCCACTGACCGGTCAGAAAAGGTCCACAGATGATGACCACTTTGAAGCGTCCATGGCTTCTCTCAGGACGTCCCGTGGATTCTTGTAAATGCGATGTGACATTGCCGACGCCCATATTGTTTACCTTCATTTCGATGTTTAACTTTCGGAGTGCAATACCTAGAGGACATCTGATGAGAAAAGTGTTTTTACGGTTCCGAAATTTCATGGTTTCCAAAACCTCTTTCCAATCGATGTATGAAAGGCGAACGGAAAGTTCCGACGTGCAGAGTCCCAATTTGCGTTTTTCGTTTTTCGAGGGAACCCTTTGCAAGAACCTGTTCTTCTGCATTCGTCCCAGCCACAGAGGAGACCTTCTTCGCTACACTTTCCCACGTTCTTCCGCCTTGGTCAGTGGAGTCTTCGATTCCGAGTTGTCCCCAACTCGGCTTCGCCCCCTTCAGAACCCTTCCTCGGCCAGTCCGACATACAGTCCGACTCCGCGAATCGATGCGGTCACGGCGCCGGACTCGCACCGTATCGTCGCGTGACTAATTTCCTAATTTAATGCGTCTTTTTTGTTTTTCGCGGAGCCGCGAGGCGTGAAAGTGCGTCGGCCGGAGCACAGCGCTGTCGGGTGACCTTGCGGGGCGTGGCGACGGTCTCCGGCTCGCAGCAGGCGTATTTTCCCCTCGCGCACCGATCGATCGTCGAACTGTTTTCCTTGGCTTGTCAAGACTTCGTCTCTCAGATTCCCCTCCCCCGATTCCCCTCCGATCATCCCCGCCTCCTGCTTCTTCTCAAAAACCCGTCGGAAGGGTCTGGAGAAGTCGCGGTTTTGGCGCCAAAACCTGGGTGGGGAAGGCGAAGTGATTTATCGGCGCTTCACTTCTCCTCGCGCCCCTTTCCGCGGACCCTTCGGCGTCCCTCTTTCGCTAATTGGATCAAGAAGAGCTTGGAAAACGACAGTCCTCTTCTGTTCGAGAGGCGTGAAGAAACCGACGCCACTCGACGCCGACTGTTTATCGATCATAATATCGAATTCTGGAGTGATCCGTGCTTGAAGCGTGTTTGTGGGAAAGGGTCTCCATTTCGTGTCTTGCTCTGATCGATCCGTTCCTCCGGAGGAATCACCGAAATAGGCAATTAAGTTTCGCCGGTCCGTGGTGACTCCGAGAACAAGTTCCTCCTTCCTAATCGGCTTCCCCGTCTCCCGAAGACGCCTTTCCGGTCGAAGATCAGTCATCTTCTCCGACTGACTCACTCGCCGAAAGTCTCTCCCACACCATAAATCGCCCCTTTTATGGGATCAGCCGTCACTCGTCCCGTAAATCACCGGAGGCGCTTCTTCCGCATCTTACAGTCCTCCGCGGCCGCCATTCCTCCACCATATGCGGTGGCGCACCGATCGATCGTCCTCTAAGGTCACCGAGGGGCGCGTTGTCCAAAAAAGCGTTGGCTTGGCGCCCTCGGTCCGAACAAGGTCGATCTTGTTCGCCTCCTCGCCCCGCAACTTCTCAAATTATCCACGTTCGCGCCACGAAGTGGGTCGTCGCCGATATCCATCGGCTTCCTAATTTAGCGGAAAACCGTTTTCCTGTTTCCCAACGCCCCAGGCTAGGGAAACCGTTTTTCGGACTGTAGACAAGGGGCGGGACGCGCCGGAGGGAAGAAAGCGAAAGAAGAGGGCGGAGGGGATTAGGGATGCTCCGCGCAGAAGCCAGATGGCTGTCAGAGTCCGTGGCAAGGGTCCGGGCCCGGAGGGGTGCAGGTGGCCGGGTCTTTTGATCTTCTTCTCATGCCGAGTCGCGAAGGAACGTGCGGAAACGCGATCTTTTCTTTCCCGTGAAGATGACTAACTGTTTCAAAATTATTAGCGTAAGGGATATGTTGGGAGGTCAGCCTTCGGAATCCTATCCTCTGTACTCGCCGAGACTTTGAACCCGCGAACAAAGAACGGACTACAAATGCGTTTTTGCAAACGACAAATCCTAGGTGTGCTCGATATTCGCTCTGTTTATGCAGCGCTCAGCTCCCCTCGGGAATAAGTGTTCTCATTTCCCCCACCTTCACTAACGCTCAATGAATCAGCGCAGATATTAATTAGACGGTGCGTTCTCGTGTCGCTCCGTGGCTCCTGTGAACCAGGACCAGCCTCGCACATGTTTTTGAAACAATGCTGATACAATGATCTCACTTTTCAAAACAAAATAAAAAGGATTTCTCAAGGTTTCACTAGAATCCCTTCCTCGTGAATCGTGAATCACCCCTCCCTCGACTTGGCGAATATGTTTTGTATCTGCTTCCTTTCCCCACGGCTCACCCCCAGACACCCCTCTTGGAAAAAGAGATACCGTATTCATCCCGCTTCCACATCCCAATCCACTTTCCAAAATCCGATTTCTCAAGGTCCATCAGCAGCCTTCCCTCACTGAACTCGTGCAGCCCTCTCCTGCAGCACCACCTTCTTCATTTTTCTCCTCGAGTGACTCATTCGCGCGTTCTCGACCAGTTCTTCCACCCGATTTCGAGGGTTCCTTCTTGTTTGTTTGCCGCTTTCCTTCCATCTCCAGATCCAGGTCTTCCTTCGGGCACCGGGGAAACCTCTACGTGATGCCTCTTTTGTGTTTGTTTACCCTCGTGATGGGAGTAACATACAAAACGGCGCGTCTTCTGGTGCTTTCTCCGCGCAGATTCCATTGTTCGCTGCCCAGTCATAATCCAATCGGTTTTTGGGTGCTTCGACGGTTCGGACAGCTGCCTCCCCCGTGGCGGTTGACACCTCGTCCTATCGCGTTTCAGCTCGAATTCGCCGCTCGAGTCACTTCCTGTCCCTTCATTTTTTCGTCTTTTCCGTAATTGGACGTCGTTTGCGAAGCGCCGACTGTTGACAGATTGTGGAGGAGGGTCACCCGCCCTCCTAGTCCTGGGTACCTGTTGCGAGCGAGGGGAGAGGTGCCGCCAGGGACTCGTTGTCTTCTTGGCGCGTTCGCGGAGAGCGTTTTCACATCCGGAAGGGGAGGGTAGCGCAGTCCTGGACGGATCCCGAAGGCATCTGTCTTCTCGAGGATCCGGCCGTCCACCTGGCGATCTCAGTCGCGGCGCTCCGTTCGATTTCAACACTTCGAGGGCGTTCGCCGATCGACCTTCCTCCTTCCGCGCTTTCCCCTTCGAAACCCAATCTGTCCGACAAACAAAGTGATCGCCGCGCCAACTTCGGCGCTTCCTTCCGGGCGCCTCTCCCCGGGGCGCCACAGGCGTTCGAACTTTTTTGTTCGAAGCTGCTAATAGCTCTCTTGACGAAGGAAGTGCAAAAAATCGGCGGTTTTTCACTCGACGATCGCATGTCACCTCGTCGTGATATGCTCCGCTTGATTCTATTTTGAGTGACATTCGTGATCATCAATGACATCACCAGTGGTTACCTATAGGTTAGAGCTGTTAACGTCCTTTTCCCCTTCCTCCTTGCAAACCTTTCTATTTAAAGCAACTCACCAGCGCGATTGGAGTTTTGCCTCCATGATATCTCCTCTACAGTATCCGCCATAAGACGTCTTCTTACATTCCAGACGGTCTCTTCTATACGTCTGCGTCTGATTAGGAGCGTCTATCTGTCTCTCGGGGTCACTTAGCTCCACGATCCGCGCCGCATTCCTTTCCGGTCATCCGCCTTCTTCCCCGGCCTCTCGGCTGCAAACATGTGTTCGTCGATCGGAGTGCGAATTGATCTTTCGATAATTTTTATGGCGATACATATAACATCGCGGAGGGCGTTTTTCGGGACGATCGATCGGTCGGCCCTCGGGCAGTCGCCGTTGGCACCTCGGATCGCCGCGATTCCGTATGTTTTCCGAGGACTGTTGTGACAGTCCGTGTTCTAGCCGAGCAACTACAAGCGCTTTGGGAGAAAAAAGCGAAGACTGCAGACGAATGTAATCCAATAAATCAATTGTGATCGTATCGTCGACAGCGCCTCGAGCGCCAAAACAGCGCCTCCGGATCCGCGCTTCCCCTTCGGGAACGACCCCGACGCGCCTCCACTTCGGGATTTCGCGTCAGTGTTGTCGTGAGGGGGAAATCCGGCGTTTCCTAGTCACCGTTAAACCTGTCCGCCTCTTATCTGCCGCTTTTTCTCGCAAAGGCGTCGATCGCGAGGTTCCAGTTCTAACGGCGCCGTCCGACGCTAATCAACCGTAATCTCCACGTTTTGCACGCCTGCAAGAAGCCTTGAAGCTTTTGAATTTCGTGTTGTTTCGCGATTACTTCGCCTCGCGTTCTGCATTTGCGTCGCCTTTTCTAAAAAGGTCGCATGTCGACTTCCGTTTACATCGTTCACCGCTTTGCAGAACAAGAAGAAATCAGATTCATGTGGGTTGAGTGTCAAAGGTTACTGTAGCCCCACTATTCATCTGATGTTCCTGAAGTTCAAAGCTCCTTTACATCCTTACAGCGCCCCTCGGTTCGCCGTTTTCCGCGCTTCTGCCTTCCTCCACTCAATTCCTCTGCTTCTTATCTCCCGAAATTCATCTTCGAGCGCCTTCGCGCATCCCCGACGTCACATTCCTGCGCCCTGAATCGGCGCAGATGCTCACCCATCCTCGCGACTCTCCTTTTTGCTCGCGACGCCTCTATTTTCGTCGCAGAGCGGCTCCACTGATCTCTGTTCTCCAAAAAGACTGAACCACGTCGGAGACCCGTTTCAGAGCCTCAAGAAGCAGCGCAGATGGTCGCCGATTTGGGTCAGCACAGGCATCTCGACGGCTTTTCGGCTTAATCTGCACTTATCGTCACTCCTTTTGGTCATTAACGTTTGATTTGAGCAGCGCTGTTTACTCTTTGTTGTCCGCTTGGCGTAAAACGGACGATTCGGACTTCGGTCGCGACAAACACGTTCTTCTTACATCTACTTTTCGCGACTCTTCGTCGCCGTCTCGTTCGAGATCTGTTGTGGGAAGGCGTCCAAATCAGCTGATCGCTCGTCTTCGCTCCAACTTTCTTTTTGCAGAAGATAAGAGCTTGCGCCACGCAGAAACTCGGCTGTGTTGAGCCTACCATCTCCAGCTTTATTCAGGCTGAAGTCCTGATACAGTTTGAACAAACACGTTTAGTTGAGATGATGTTTGTGGTTGTAGGTGTGAAAGGTGACCAAAAACTAAGACCTTTAAGGGTAGATGGATAGAAAGTGGATGATACTTTGGATTACTGTTTGTTTTCCCCAAGATGAGAACTGGTGACTAGTTCCTACTTTACTCAACCCGAAAATGCCCTTTTTTCTCCCGTTACTCTCTCTGAAGAAACCGATTCCCCTGTAGCAGCTCAACTCAATATTCGGATTTTTGCCGAAAGGAACCAGCTCCCCTTAGTACAGTACCCGTCCTTTCGGACAGTGATGGAAAGTGCCAGTTGCTCTTGTTCCGTCAGTTGCATCACTCGTCCATCAAAAGTGCCACGAGGCTTACTGTTGCGTCGCGCGGAGCCCCTCGCCTCGGGGCGCCACCGGAGAACATCTGTGGCCGTTCGCCTCCCCGGCGCTGTAATGTTATCTCAACGGAGGGAGTGCGCGCCTCCGGAGACCGTCCCCTCCGAAGAAGAAGAAAAAGCCATCGGCGCCTTTTTTCCGCCACTAATTGGCGACTTTCGCCGCCGTTTCGCCCCCTCTCCTAGAGATGCTGGTGGCCGACTGTCGGCGGCATCGCAACGTCTCAAGGCTGCGCAATTTGCATATCGAATGGCTTCTCGTTCCCCCTCGATTCGCTCGATTGGCTCCGAATCTTGTCGCCTCCGCGATACCGTATGTGCGAAGGGCGCGACCGCATTCATCCGTTTCCTTTCATCGAAGACGAGCCGAAGAACATCTGTTTTCGGGGCGATCGATCGAATTCCTTAGCGGTGCTACGCCGATCGGATTCCGGAGCTCCTTCTTCTGCCCGTCTTATCGCCATTTGCCGCTAATTCACGTGGCGACGTCTCTTAGCAGCTGTTCCTTAAGGGGCCCCGGGGGGAAACGATCGATCCAGATCGTCCATTCAGCCAAATTCGAAGTGACGGTCGAAAACAGTGTCCTTTCGGCGTTCTTATCTCAAGATCACCTTTGTTCCCCCAGGCCCATTTCCAAGTTTACAGTTTCCCGTCCCCCGGCTCCCATTCTGCGTAAACACCATCTTCTGGCTACAGGTCGCTTTATTTCCCATTTACGAGCTTCCATGCTTCCATTAATGGCCAATCGATCGATATGCAGCTCCTTCGCTGTAATGAGCACAGATCGCGGTGTGAGGAGCGTGTCACCGTGTCGCCTCGGCGAATTCGCTCGTTTCGCGACTTTTCGCGCCTTTGTCATGCTAAGCAATGCTTGCATTCCCTCGCCGTTTAAATGTCAACATCCGCTTTCTCCGCTTCTGAAACACCTGCCGACACCCGTTTGCAACTCGCAGGCATTTTTCGAAAAACGTGGAGATCGCAGATCGCCCGGGTTCCGCGTTTAAATATCATCCATTCATAACCGGAGGTCCCCTTGTCACTCAAAGCCGATCGATCGCCCGGCTTCTCCTCAGTTTCGGTCTTTTTCAGGCAACCAGCAGACGCTTCCGGTGATCGCTTCGCACATCGTCTTCCCTACTCCACGTCCGAAAACCCCTTCTTCCCCTCCGATTTTGAAAGCCCCGCCCAGATCTCCTCGACGCCTTTCGGCTTCTTCGACGACGAAGTCTCCTCGACTCACCGAGAGAGTGAGTCCCCGACGTCACGAACCCCGGGCGACGCTTTCGATTCAGAGGAGATCATCCGGCCGCGCATCTTCTCCGTTTGCGACTCCGCGTCTCCTGACTCGCCCTATTCCCTCGACTACGGCTTCTTCCAGGAGAGCCCTGGAATCCGCCTCGCCCCGGGCCAGCCTCTCCGCTTCGTCCGGAACCTCTCTGCCGAGGCGCCCCTGTACCCCCCGATCGTGATCACGACGAGCACCGACGACGAACGGCCGGTGGCCGAAGAGCCACCGGCTTCCCCCGAGACCATGGCGCTGCTGCTGGACGACGCCTCCTCGGCAATGCTCCCGACGTCGTCGACGACAGCAAGCAGCAGCGACAACGACGAACTCCTCGAACTGGACCATCACGGCGTTGACGACGGCGTCTCCTCGTCGTCATCGATCCCGGAGACTGGCTGCAGCAAGCGCTTCTCCGCCTCCTCGGAGACCTCGGAGAACGACTCCGACTCCACGCGGATGGAGCTGGAGCCGGCGCCCTCGGGGAGCAAGCCGCTCGCTTTCATCGACCACCGCGAGGATGGCGAAGATGAGGGTGTTAATGAGATGATGACATCGATGGTGAGCGCTACGGGAGGCGACGAGCTCGGCTACCAGATGCTCGAAGACGCTTCCGACGCCGAGCCCGAGGAGCGCGAGGAGTCCACGACTCCGACCCCCACGGAAGGCGCCATCCCCCTCGACGCCATCTTCGCTTTCGACATGAAGAAGTCCCCCTCCCAGGAACTCCCGGTGATCAGCGAAGACGCTGACGAGCACTTCGAGGAGGAGCGCCCCGTCGAAGCACCAAAGGAGGCGAAGGAAGACGCCGAAGACAAGGTTGGTTGCTATCTGTTACCGTACACCGAGCGAGAGGGTTGGGTCCCGAAACGTTTGCCCTTAGGAGACAATGAGTCTAGACCTTGTTGTCTGCATAAAACGCCCGTTCGTTGCACAGTCCATTTTAATTAGCTGACTTGGGTAGGGTGGCCGATTTTTTTCGGTTTGTGTCACTTGAGGTTTTTGTTTTGTTGTTGACTCCTGCGCGATTCTGTTTTTTAGACATCGGTGGTGAATGCCTCTTTTCAGCCGGTGTTTCACCAATCTGAAGCCTCGACGTCTTCGGATTCTGAATCCGCGCCAACTGAGTCCAGCAGCAGATCCGCAAATCCTCCGTTGGAAGAAGCGGCGCAGGTGATTCCGCAGGTCTCATCTCTAGAATCGTTCGACTTCGCGCGGTCCCCTTCTCCTGTAGAGCTGACCGTGGTCCATCGACGCTCAGTCAGCGACCACGTGACACCCTCTCTCTCCCTTCTGCAGGCGCCACCCGAAGAATCCAAGCCTTCTCCTTCGCACTCCGTTCAGGAAGACGAGGTTGACGAGGAGGAAGAACAGAAGGACCTAATAACTGTTAGTTTTCCATGTGCCGTTCATACCGTTCATGATGATCATTTTCAGGATAGTCCTCGTCTCGTCAGAAAGCGGATTGTCACTGGCCGAAACTTGAAGGCCAGTGGATCACGCATCTACGAGAGTCGTTGCAAAAGTCAGGTGCTTCTGGGAAGCAAAGAACGGAGCAACAACATGTTGAACAAGACGTACGGAGGTGAACTCGACCGCAGCCTCTCCAATTCAACTCCGTCGATAAATGAAATCGAAGGAGCCGATGGCGGCCAGATGAAGCAGAAGAGCGCCCAACCTACACCCGCACCGGTGAGTCGTCGCACCTCTAGTGTTTCGGTGTGCGAATCTCGGACGTCCTCTATGCGGAGTACATCGTCATCCTTGATCGGTTCTGCTTATGCCGCTCATCAAGTATACTTCATGTACATCATTTCATCAATTCGTGGTTTATTCCAGGGAATTGGCGCCCCCTCCCCTATTCGCAAGAAAGGGGCTATTGCACAGCCGCCAGTGGCTGTCGACTTCAACCAAAAGTAGGTCTTTATTATACCTCAAAAAATTGCACCGAATTTCACATATCGTGTACTAACTTTAACTAGCTGCTTGTTGCATGACTGTTTCACCCATGTGCTTTGCTTCTTGCCAATCCAGCTACCCCTAACTTTTTGTTCTGTCTTTTCCTACTCCTCCCGCTAAGTGCTGTTTGGATGGTTGGCTGCTAACGCTTCCTTTTAGTCTCGAACGAAGAGGATCTGTTGCTCGGAAACATTCCACGTCACAGATAACCGCTCGGATCAAGTCGATATTCACTAGAGGGAACACGTCTCCGAATGCAGTTTCGCCGAACGTGACTGTGCCAGAGTCGCCAATTTATCAAGAACTTGAGGAGCGGAAGTCTTCTTCGTTGATCTCGAAAATCGGAAAGATGCGGAGAGAAAAGAGCGATATGTCGCTGTTTATCGCAAGCTCACTACGCACACGCAAGCTTTCGGATCAGATCTCATCACCACCTGCGGATTCGAAACTGAAGGAAGTCCTACAATCTCCAGTAGTTGTGCGGTCGGCTCCTATAAGCATTGCAACGTTTGCGGAAGCTGAAGCCGACTCAGAACCCAAGAGCCTCGAACCCGTCGTGAAGATGCGGCAGAAGAAGAGTGACCTCCCACTCGGTCAGAGTGAACCCTCGCTGTCATTCCGACGATCGCTAGACGAAACGGCGCTACGACTTTTGCGATCGAACACGCATAAGAAGCGTAGGAGCGAGTTTGTCGAAAGATCGGAATTCTCGCAATCGATACAAAGCATTCGCGAGGAGTCCGACACTGAAAAGTTTATGCCACCGATGAATGTAAGCATGACGCTTGAGGAAACGCCAACGTTGGACGAAGAACAAGATGAATTCAAGAACGACGAAGCGTTCGAGATGACCACGTTACAGCGTCGCAGAAGAGCAATGACGCCCCGTAAAGAAGACAGACTGAAGCATAGAATACGGTAGGTAACGACGGATTCGGATGTACTGGCCTATTGGCGAGCGAACGGCAAGCATGCGTACTTCTCCCTCTGTCGCTTTTCCGATTGTTCCATATCCTTTGTTGGTCTCCTGTTCATCTGATCGCACTGTTTTGCGCACGTTTGTATGCACAGCAGTCAGCAGCAGACCTGACAGACCGACAGATGTCACTGTGCTTCGCCGGTCGATTGATTCATTTGTCACTAAAGCCAGCCAAAATCGCGCTTCTTTCTGTGGTTTGAAACGGTTGAGAAGCACGCTAACATTTCTCTGGGCCGGCGAACATTGGGCACTAAATTCTGTTCGCTCACCAAAAGAGGTTCTCTTTCCCTTCTTCTTCGCTTTCGCTTACTTCATGCAAATTGCCGTCACCTTACGTTTTCTGCTGTGTTGAAGGTGTGTGGTGGTGGAGGGAAAAGAAGTGGAAACCCGAAAACACTCTGGCGACGACGAGGCTAATCTCTGCGCGTCGGAGAACGATCCCTTTTCTCTTCCTCGACACAGATCGAGGTCGTTGCAAGATTTGAATAATCATTTTTGTTCGTACGTTTCAGGGCGGACGGCCATGTAGAAAAGAAGCGCGACAAACCGAAGGACTCACGGACGGGTGTGTTCACTTTTCTTAGTATGCGGCACAAAAAGAAGGTCAGTGTTGACTATTTACGCTCTCCCGATCGTTTACGTGTTTTTATTTTCAGAAACCCGATCAGCGCAGTCTTGTCAGCGCGGTCAATGCTATGAATTCAGCCGTTGGAGGTCCTCGAAGCTCTCTCTCCCTAGGGGCTACCCCTTCTCCGGAGTCCGCTTCGATCGTATCCGGCGAGCAGCAGTTCTTTGCCGATGGAACAAGCGTCAATTCAGCAATGTGCTCGGAGCTTGGCTCGGGTATGTTTTTGTGCTTTCTTTCAAAACTGCGTGCAGAAATGGGAAAAGGAATTCAGAGATGCGTCAGATGTTGCCTGATCGCGTCGAACAACATCGTTTTGAGGATGGTATTGTTGGAGGCAGGGCTCATTGGGAACGTAGAGGAAATTCGTCCTCGCCTACTGACTCACCGCAGGCCCTCACACCGTCTGAACGCTTTTTTCCAAATGTCTTATTGATCTGCTTACGGTCACTCGTTTGTCTTGAATACCCTTAATGGCTTCTGACATTGGGGCCTTCCTAACCTGCAAAAGGCTGTCCATATTTCACCATCGGTCTACCGGAGATCTCCGGAAGGAACCGGAAGCAGCATCTGAAGATGCAATCGACAGCCGTTTGAAATCGGGGTTCTGGGATGATGGACCTCGTCCTTTGAGAATTGAGTCGAAGGACCGTTCGATATCGATTTCCATCAGTGGGGACTCTGATGTCGACAGTGACGTTGCTTCTACTGTTGGCCCCATTCCGAAGATAGCGAGTTTTAATACATCAACAAGCGAACGATCATCTCTGGTCCCCTCCACAATCGATGAAGAATCTATCTGGCTGCCAAGAGAATCTAGAGAATCCCTGATAGAAGTTCCGGTGCAACCTCGTTCTAATCGGCGACGATCGGGCAGTTTGGCGGACATTGCCAAAATTGTCCCACCCGGATGTCCATTGTTGGGCACAACGATGTACCGCATTCATGAAAAGGAGTGCGCTCATAGTCGTTCGAAGTTAGGGAAGAAATCGTGCTCGCAGTTGAGCGTCTTGATGGGAACACCAGTCATGGTTCCTCAAGGAATTGAACTGCAGTGTGGGTGTCATGTCGGCGGACGCGAAAGCGATCAGCATCGGTCTTCGAAACCGATCACAAAGAGCGCCTCGATGCCTCGGTCCACAAAGAGTCCTTCGGTCGTTGAAGGATGGGGAGCGAAGAAGAAGATCAAAATGTGGAGGTCGAGGATGAGTTTTAATGGGTCGGTCATGTTTCGACATTCCATTTCACCGGAACCTGCCCTTGTGGAACGTAAAAAATCGACAGTTGCTGTCAATACCGGTTAATATTATTTACACTTTGGGGGATTTTCGACATAACAACTACTTTCTCATAAGTAACCTATACTTTTCAGGACGTCTCGATTCAAGTTCAAGTCGACTTTCACAAGCTTCGCTAGAGACGATCACTGGCATCGGCAAGCATCTCACTGCTGATGACATCTTTTCGAACATTACTCTGTGCGTTGTTGGAAAACATTTCGTTTATCTGTATGAACCATTTAGGATAAGAAAGAAGTGGGAGGATCTCGATATTTGGGAGCCTGAATTCAACTCATGGTCTAACAAGTATTCAAACATCAAGGACATTTCTTCTCGCGAACGAAAAAAGCAGGACACAATCTATGAGTTGTACAAAACCGAAAAGAATCACTGCCAAACCTTGATTTTCCTCCAACAGGTATCCGTCTTTTTTACAACTTAGACCAAACCTCTTCCTGTAGGTGTATCAAGTGGGTGTGCAATTCTACAACATCCTCTCGGACACTGAGCTCAACAATTTGATTCCCGACGTTCTGGACTCCCTACTCGATTTCCATCTGTCCCTCCTCCGGAGACTTCGGCAACGTCGCTCCGAATCGCCTATGGTGACAACGGTATCCGACATCGTACTGGATGAATTCGCCAACGGTCCCTTCACCCATGCTGCACTGGCAGCCTACACGACCCTCTGCCAACACAAGGATCGCTCGAGCCATAACTATGAGGTTCTAATGAGCAAGAACTCCCGGTTTCGCAAATACTTTGAGGTAGTACAGAGGATACCCCATGTTGTTTACATCTTTGTTTTCAGTCGGTTGAGGGCGATCCGCGATACAAGGAACGGTCCTTCAAGTACAGTTTGCTTCTGGTAGCACAGAGACCGACGAAGTACACAATTCTTCTGGACCAGCTTTCGAAACAAGAGGGTTCTGAGTTCCGCGAAGAAGCCTTCAAAGCATTTGAAGCCGTGAAAAGCTTCGTAAAGCGCCTTGACAACAACCTTGCGATCATGGAACTGCACCGTCGATGGGATCACATTCAGAGTAACCTCGATCGGTCATCATCTGGAAGGTATCTGGACGAGAAGTTCTCCTACGAAGACCTGACGCATATCTGCAAAGAAGACCAGCGGATGATTCTGTGCATAGGACAAGTGCAGATGAAGAACGTCAAAGAGGATCGCTTTGACAGTAAGACCGAAACTTCTAGTGGTTATCTGAGGTGTGCTTGCAGGTGTTCTAATGCTTTTGTTCGATGACATTCTTGCCTTCTTGCAACAGAAAGGCGGGAAGTACTATTTCTACAATCAGTCCAACCACGTACGTTATAATCATCGGCCACTCTTCCTACGAAACTCTTTAGGACTGTGTGATAGCCGTCCAGTCTCTTCTTATTCGGCAGGTCCCACGGCAAACATCTTTGATGATCGTTGTTGTCGACAAGAAGAAGTCGGACATGCTTGAGGTCATGTTCAACACGAAAACCGATCTGACTCACTGGCTTCACGCCTTCACCTCCGTAAAAGAAAGACCAATAGTGAAAGGTCAGTTTTTACGCTTTCTATTTCGTAAATCCAAATTTGATTCGTTACACCGCGTAGTTCTAACAAGATTCGCCTTGATTTCTTGCAAAAACTGCTCCTCCGAAGCGTTGTGGTGAGCGCCGATGGAAGAGAAACTCCTTTCCGTTTTTTGTTACCCTAAACAATTGATGGATTGGGGTGCGCGCGCATCGCGATACGCAAAAGTTGCGACGAATAATTTATTTGGGGTTAGTTTCCGCCGCATCATCGTGCATACACTGTGTGTGTGCATTTGCTTTGGGGGTTACGGTAACCGGGCGCCTGGAAGGTCGGAGG
This sequence comes from Steinernema hermaphroditum, assembly GCA_030435675.1. Classification (NCBI taxonomy): domain Eukaryota; kingdom Metazoa; phylum Nematoda; class Chromadorea; order Rhabditida; family Steinernematidae; genus Steinernema; species Steinernema hermaphroditum. The sequence continues at coordinate 10,183,232 of CM059622.1, forward strand.
AATCTGTCAAAGCGACATTTGTCATTTGGGTGTAGTTTTCATTTCTCCTTGCGCGCTGATCGTGCACGTCGCGGTACTCGGCGATGCTGTAACAGAGTCGAGAAGTGAATGTAAAAGGCACCTGCGTAGTAGTGCGCAGTCCAGTGCGGCGAAGAGATCTGCTCGAGTTGTTGCAATTGTTGTCAATGACAGATGATGGTGATGCGACGGATGATTAAGTCGATCGCTGCGTATAGAGCGAATAACGTACAAGTTTCGTCTACAAATCGAATTAAGTCGCCGACAACGGATATCATTGCAAAACGACCCGAATTTCTACTTTTACATAATGTTGCCACTTGCGATCTGATTAGAAAGGATTAAGTCGAAGAAACGCATAATCGCATGACAATGGGTGCGCTCTCTGTGTAGTAGATAGTGCACCCATGGTGTGCTGGTCCCTACATTTGATGATAAACGGTCTCATCTGCGGATGTGTGTGTTTGCGGGCAGAATAAATGGGAATGTTAATGAATCGGGTGCAGAATGTTTTCGGGTCTTGTATACATATGATGCTTGTGTGTCTTCGCTAGTCGTTCGCCGTTTCGATTTAATTAGAGAATTTTAATTTCCCTTCAAGCGCTAACGCCTGGGGGAGTTTTGTTCCATGCTCATGTAAACACTCTTCTTCATCATGCTCGCCATTAGGTTCACCCTCTCCAATGTCCTTTGCAAACAGAACGGGAAATAATGGGGAAAGTTTGCCCCTCGCTGGAATGCCTCTGGCCGTAAATCACAATTAGCGACGGAGAAAGTTGTCGAATTTCTCGCCTCAGTCGCTGTTTACGCTATTAGACGCCTCAGGGTGAGGACCAATTGATCATCAACGCATCTGACACCTGTAGAACATTTGCTCTCGCCATGTGATGATGGCAAAAAACTTGTACGAATATTTGTCTTCGCGAGAAGTTGGCCGGGACAACTGTCCCTCGGGAGCTTCACGATGCGACCTCGAGCTCGTTGATCTGCGTTTAACAAGATTTACGACCGTCGATAATTGTATAACTATTGTCTGAGGACAAAACCCAAAAATGTGCGCTGTTTTAGACGTTTTCACTTTAGTTTCGAGAATTGATGTTCGATATTTTATCTCATGCTGTTTCAGTTCGACGGGCACCTTCACAGGTTCATCGTTTGGAAAGTGTCGATGAGCACGACCGCAACAATGATCACAGTTATTCACAGGAAGTCGAGATGGAGAAGTGGGAACGCGAGCTGTGCGAACTGTTCTGTACGTTTTTCATCTCCTATCCTTTGATCAAATATGCATACTTTAGCTGCCAGAGGTGATGAAGAGAAGAAGTTTGTTGACTTTTTCAATCGCCGCATGCAGTGGATGGATGAAGTTGAACGTCATCTGAGCAAAGTTCCTGGAAGGCAGCCGAAGGACACTGCCACTGCAGAGCGCTTGAAGCTCCTCGTGAAGAGCAGATACGCAGAGCTTAGGAGTGTTCGTCATATGGCCTTGGATTCTCGTAAGATCCTACATTCCCACCTGATATTCATGTGGAATCGATTTCAGTCATCGAAAGGGCGGAAGCTTTGCGTATGAATTCCGTCGTGTCCTTCTACGACGACGTACACGACCTGAAGCATGCTCCATCCAGTGACAGTGGACCTTCCACGGCCGAGGAGAGCGACGACACCAGTGAATCCGGAAGTTCCAGTGGACGCGTGAAGCCCAGACGGATTAGAACGTTCCATGGGACGGTAGAGGGACAAGCGTCTCGAAAGAGTGAGTTAACATACAGAGCTCCCAGCTCTCATCACCGAGTCTTTGGTTTAGAGGAAGGTATTCGCCGCCATACTACCGTACCCCATCTGGAATCGAGCTCTGATTTGAACGGTTCCGACGGGGAGGAGTTACTTCACAAGATGATGGCGCTGACCGGAACTGCGCGCCAAAGGAGAGCCGCGAAATGCCTCATCAAGGAAGCCGTGTCCACTCGCTCCGAAAACAACAAACTGAAAAGTGAACTTGCTTTGTAAGAATACTACTCTATCTACGATTTGTAATTCGTTTTCTATTAGGAAAGAAGCGCAGATCGCTGCCTTGAAGATGCGGAAGACAACAATCGGTTCCTCTGATACGCTAGAACAGCTGCGCACGAAACAGATGGAGATTCAGCGCCAGGAGCAGGATGCTAAGAATCAAGACGAACTCCGAAAGGACAGCTTGAAACGCCTCGAAGAAGAGCTAGAGCAAAAAACGGTGGGTATTTGCGTAAGGCGAACTCTTTTCGCAGTCATTGATTCTACGTCGGCGCTATCAATCTTCACTAGGCGATGCTCATAAACTGCGAGTCGTCGCCCGTGCGCGCAAAAACGTTGTCGCCGGCGTTAATCTGTTAAAACAATGCTCGCGTGCTCTGAATCGCCGTTACGAAAATTGTGTTAACGCAGAACACATAGAAGAGACAGTTTCGACTGGTTTTCCTCTTATGCGAACGAAATGAATTATTGCACCGTACACACTTCGTTCCTTTCAGATTCAATTACAACAGAGAGAGAATGAACTCGAGGCAAAATGGCAGGTGTTCTACGAGAAGACAAGGAATCCGTGCCAGTCGCAAGCTCCGGCGGTTGTGATTGAAGAGGGTTCTCTGCCCTCTCCCACTCTGCCGAACGGAGGATCTCGTCTTCAGCATCAACAGAGCTTTAGATACGGTTCCGTCGTTCATGATCAAGCAAGGGCGCCGTAAGTCAAGCTCCGTCTTCTGAATGGATGCTAACTCTTCTTCGCTTTTAGGCGAAGTCCGCAGCGGAACTCCCCACTGATGCAGCCCTCGATGAGCCTGTCATCCATGCAGAATCTCGTTACGAAGACGGAAAGCAAGGAAGTAAAGAAGAAGAGTAAAAAGTAATTATTCCGGCGTGGCCTTCTCTTGCCCATGAATCGGGTCGATTTCGTTAATTTGTTTCTGACTAGTCATTTAATGATTTTTGTTCATGCTTTTGGTTACGGACTAACTGCATTTCCGATGCCTTCAGATTGTTATTAATGCTCAAGTTTCTATTGTGTTATTGTTCCTTACATATATGCATCCCCTCCTCCTCATGTGTATTACAAACAAATTGGGTATTTTCCTGCATTCTCCCTCCGAGTAAGACAAACCGTCAAATGTGAATATTCTATGGTCTGCCGATCGCCTCTAGAGCCCTTGCGTTGTGATGTATCGCCGTTCCTTGACGACAAAATGAACCGATGTATTGACTACTCCCTCAGAGAATCGGCCCACTGCTGGTTGAGTTCCTCCTGCTTGTGACGGTCCACCTTCACCTTCCGGGGTCCTCCGCGGCGACGGTAGCGTCCGCTCTCGTCGACGTCCTCGTAGGCCTCGATGCGCGTGCCGAGGTCGAACGGCGGTCGCTCGCCGAACGGCGACGACCACACCTCGGCACCCTTCGCGGGCTCTGAAGTGCCTTCTGCAGGGGCTGCGCGGAGGGACCTTCTCTTGGCGTCGGGCTTCTCCCGCTTCTGCGCTTTCGACTTGGACCTCTGGGGCTTGGAACACTCGTCGATCGCTTCGTGGTGACTACTTCTGCGCGTTCTGCTTGAGGCCTGGAAGGCGCCAGGACCGTTGGGACGACCTGTTGCCCGGCGACGCTTCGCGACTGTGATCGGAGCCGTTTGGAGAAATAGGCATTCACAAGGAGCTGGGGATCTGCTCCGACGTGGAGTGAAGCTCCGGGGGCAGCGACACGAGGAGCTCTTCCGGATCATCTGTGCAAAAGGCACTGCCAATCAGTCAACCAATGGCAGTTTCCTCTTGGCTCACGGGCTTCATAGCCCTGTACTCTGCTTTTTCGCCTGATTGACCGTCGTACTATAGATTTCGTCCGCAAAGATGTTGCGAGACTTCAGCACATAAGCGCTCGTGTGGTATGTAGGTATATAGCATACTGCCATGAATTCGCCATGTCTTCAGGCTACATCTATCTCTCGGGATCGTCAACTGACAGGGGTCGGTAAGCGGATGATTTCGGGGTGCACAATTCGTTTTGCGCGCGTTCCATCGGCGCAGGGTCGTGCCCGAGTATCTCGCGCAGTCAGAACCCACTATTAGCTGAGATGGAAGAACTGAAGCTGTAAAGCATCTGGGGATTCCGATTCATATCTCAGCTCTGAAGGGGCCATCGAAAAGGAGTGGAGTGAAATCTCGCCCTAGATGGTTCTGAATCTATTCAGATCGATACGAAATCAGATTTCTCAGGTTCAGAATCAAAGAATTTCAGAGAAAAATTAGAGATTGAAAACAAAAAGTGCTGCATCGACCGGAATAAGCGGGCGATGGTGTATGAAGGATTGGTGGTGTATGACGGATGAACTGCTGATCATGGCGTTGCGAAGGAGAATTCTAACCATGACAACTCTACTCTATTCGCTCGTTGCTGCCTGCTCTGCTGCCCATTTCATTCATGCTGATACCCAAGTATGAGTACGACGGTGGATTAACTACATCCGAACGAATACACCCGTGGTTTTGGTGATCGCGGACGGCTCTCATTGGTTTTGTGGATGAGATGGCGGAAGGGGAAGCGGACTAGTAAATCATGAATGCAACATCTAATGAAAATAGAAATATTAAATATACAATAAACAAGAGATCCAAGTTTCCGGATTCTCTTGATCGCTTCGAAGCCTGCGTACACTGATGGGTCTGCTATCTTCGACTCTGATGTTATGTGCTGAAGAAAAAGGAGAAGCTGTGATCTACGGTTCTTCGTCGCGCATTTTGACATATTTTGCATGGTGAAAGACATCGATTCAAGAGTAAATGAACTCAAGTGCAGTTGGAGCCCACGCGTCTAATCAGTAAAATTTCGCTGGAAATCGTAGAATTTCAATCGTCCTTTGAAACTGGGAGCTTGGCTCACTGGAACCGAAAGCATTGCCGAGGCCGGCAGCAATGGAGGGACCAGGTCTCTTTTGGGTAGAAAGGAGCGGTTAGATGCAGCCGTAGGCGACGGTAGTCGGAGTTGAGAAGCTGAAGAATGTTCGGAAAGGAAAGGTGGAACCGAGGGGATCGTGTAAGCTGGAAGGGAACCGGAGGGTCGCTCGTCCGGCTGCTTGACTGAGTATTTTCGCTTCCAGTTGTGTTAGTATCATATCTTGTCCTAGGGACACCGAGTTCGGAATCACACTTTCAGCGAATCCTAAGCGAGCGACACAATACAGGGTGGGGCGAAAGTTCTGGAACGCTTTCTCTTTTAGTTGTATCGTTTGTTTTTTCGAATTATCAGACTCCGATGTTGACTTATTCGTGTTCCTCGGCCTTTTCTGATGTGGGTACTGCCTTATAAATATTGGGTTGGGGCATTGAAAATGGGACACTTGGTGAACACTCTGTTTTTTTTTGTCATGTTTACAATTGCGGCAAAACTGATTAACACGTTGTTGAGTACATTTATCTTTCACCCCACATTATGATTGGCGGCTTCTACATTGCATCCCTCTCAATGTTGGAGGCTTATTTTATCTCTATGGTCAGTTTTTTGGTACCCCGAGATGGCAAAATGCGAAGTGATGTTCGGCCTTCCTATGGTATTTGATGGACGGTGACTGCCTTTAACCACGTACATCCTTGGGTCATACCTACCGAATGCATCTATCGCTGTTTTGGTCATATATCAGAACATGAGCTAACCGCAAAAAGATGGACTTTTCGGATCACCGTGTTCCGGTAACTCCAATGTATCTAATTGGTTAAGTACTGTAACACAAAATGAGAACGTGCAGCAGATGGCTATCACTCACAGCTACTAAGCCCACATAGCGACTCCACGAGCTCACTTCTACTTTACGGAAATAGAGGCTAAATGTTGAAAAAACCACACTTCAGGAATGCTACCTGAAACCTCACATTTTCAAGTTGACTCCTAGAATGGCCCTCTATTTTCAGCTTGCAGATTCCTATGTGGCTATTTATATAGGATTCTCTTAGGTCTATCTAAGCGTCATAACTGCTTATCCACAAATGGCGACATCAGAGGAATTTACTTAGAAGAAGACAAAGAGGTCGAAAATGAGACCAAAATGTTTTTCGACTCCAAACCTGAGATTTTCTGGAAACGCGGCATCCGACTTTTGCCCGAGAAGTGGGCTGTAGATTCTCGTACGAATGGTAAATACCTTGGGTGAAATGGTTGAAACTATGGACAATAAACAATCATTAGAAAAGTGTCCCATTTTCAATGCCCCAACCCAATAAATACTTTAATTTCCTGTTGTTTTCTGACATAGAGATGCTATGCTTTCTGACCACCCGAAAGAGTCTTGCCCCACCGCAAAGTGTGCCCGATGGCTATGCCAACAGGGTGGCGTCGTCCACATAATTGGGGTTGCTGAGCACGATCGTGAAATTCTCGGAAAACTCAGAAAACATGCAGAACCTCCGGCACATGCTGTAGATTTCGGTAGTTCTTCTTGTTTTCTAACGCCAACTTTTCATTTTCTATCCCTTCTGGTCTTGCAAAACTCGGCAGATATGATATGTAAGCGAATAGCAACTCTTCTGTAGTCATTTTTTCATATAAATTGAAGCATTTCTACATGAAACGTTTCAAGTTTCCATATGATAGCAAGTTTTTTTTATTCACATACATGATCATAAGTGCATGTGCTCATTGCCGAACCTGTTATGACGATGTTTGATTTAAGAGGTATAAAACAGGGATTTGAATCGCTCAGAATCCTAATAACAGTCTTCAGAGAATCACCGAGAAAGTCTTCTGTCTTTTATTGGAGACGAACAATAGAACGCAACCATTCACCCTCTCATGTCGAACAACTCCGGGTTGAAAAGAGCGTTAACTCAACCAGTCGAGTTACGGCACGACTAGTTCAAAATCACATAGGCAGTAGGAAACATATCGAAAATCAAATTATCTTGGGTAATTTCTTACCTAGACACCGCTTACCTAGACAATTTCTTACCTAAACACCGACACCGAGATGTTACTCGCTCGAAATTTGATCGAGTCTCGAATTTGATCGAAAAAATTGCTCGAAATTTCGAGACTCGAATAACATCTCTGGTCGTAAGCAAGTTTAACACAGACCGCTTAATCCTTCAAGTTCATCGACAGAAATCTTTTGCAATCTTTTGCAACTAGGCTTTTGATCTGCCGTAATTTTCAATGTTCGTCCCACACCGAATACTCTGATCTTAGTGATTTGGTGTACACTAGGTGGGAGATGTCCGCGGTAGGCAGCATTTTGCTCAGCAGCACCTGGCGCGTCGAATGAGCTCACTTTGATTGAATAAATGAGTAGAAAATGCGTCTACGGTCGTGTCCATCTTGAAAGTCATTCCGTCGACCGACAGACCGACATTCAGACAGTAAAACACATTTTGCACCCCAAGGCTTATTTCTTGAAAACTGCGAGGTTTTCTAAGAAACTGATGCCAACATTATGTTGGGCAACCTCTAAAACAAGGGACGTTTTTGAGGGTTTTGGGGACCGCAAACTCTGCCTTGCGCTGGACAGCATAGTTTGTACGACGTTCTAGTATATTTTTTGCTATTTCTCGGAGGAAACTATCACGTCTTCCGAGAAACTGATTTTACCATCGTGTTCAGCGACTTCAAAAACGGGGCCCGACAAGTTCGCAGAAGTTTTAAAACACTTTTTTATCCATTGCCGGATTCCAGGTGGAGATTTTGTGAGGCTATTTGGATTTATTTGTTACGCGGTCACCCGTAGGACGAAGTCACTCACGATGCGTGAGTCACTTTGCATGTCGTTGATGTCTTCACATCCACGACGCATCTTGGAATTATCGGTTTTCCTCCACACCCCCACGTGGGAATTTTTTTTTGACTATATGGTGTTTTTTAGGAAACCTTTTTTGGTCAAAAATGCGCTAGATGAATTTTTGTCAAAAATGGGGGGAGCGCTAACTAGTTAGTATAACATGAAAATAGATACAACGATAAGAATACAACAGAAATATGGCATATTTTATGATATGACTCAAGTGAAGTTGATGTTTAGAGTCCGTCACACTAGTTACCACCGGACTGTAGCGAGGCGTCCCTCTCCGAACCTCGTTCCGTAAGGCCCTCATGGCGTCGGCGGCGTCCTTCACGTAGCTGGACGTCACGTTGGCCAAGACGGTGAAGGCCGATTTCCAGCAGAGGATGTCGACTGCGACCCGTAGGTGAAGCCGATGGCCACCGCCAGCCACACAAGTAGCCGCACCACTGGGATCAGCCAGCGCTGCATGGAAGCGATGAAACGGCTGCACGGATTCATATGCCTGAAAAGAATCAGGGTAATTTTGTGCCATGGGCGCAGGAAAATCAGAATCCCGGAAATTTCAGGTATTTGCTTCTGTGTGCGCGACTGAGGGTTGACTGGCGCGCGAGAGGTGCGAGCGGGAGTAGAACGTATGGTTTTGTCTGTCATTTAACCTTAGATAGCGCTTGTGTAATGGATTTTGAGCAGCATGTTTTCTCTGAAAGTTGTGCCCTTCAGTTGGCCGGAGCAGTGTTCCAAAAACTGTCTCGAAAGGATCGTCGTGGTTTAGTTTGTCTAATTGTCTACTGTCTCGTAAATTGCAGATAAATTAAAGCCAGTTCTGGATAGACTGTCACGGAGCCTGACAGTCTGAATCGAAGCGGTCGTTTTTAACCTTTTATGTTTCAAGTTTTCGTCTCTTTTTGGCGTTGAAGCTCTTCGACAAGTAACTTACCGTAATTCTCTTTTGTGTTCGGTTTTCGCCCTTTTTCTACTCCAGGGGCAGGATCATTTGAAGCAGACGCTCCTTCCTGATACGTGGCCAAAATCCCTTAATTTCTTTCATCTTCTTTTTCTGAAAGCGCATATAATTCGAGCACTAAAGCCACAAAACGAACCGAAGTTGGAGACATCGTCTCGGACGCACGTGGCTGGCGAATTAAATGGCGAGATGTGTCGAAGTGAAATGTGCGTGTGTTTTGAGCATGTGTGAGGAAGGGCTCATTACACTTCGAGGTATCCTGTAATGTTCTTTTCCTCACAAGTTGATCCATATTCCTCGTCTAATTATGGTTATTTCTTTTCAGAATAGATGTCGTGTTTCGTCAAGCCGGAATGTCGCTCTGTAAAGAAGAAGGACTGCAGCTCCGAATATGGTAGGTGACGGCGGATTCGGTACACAGGAAGTCCTGTTATCCCGATCAGGGTAGTCTTGCCAGTGTTTTCAATGCTATGAATTCAGCAGTTGGCGGTCCACGGAGCTCCCTCTCCCTCTTTTTAGGACACTCTTTCTTCATAAGTAACTTATGCGTTTTAGGTAGGTGTGCAGTTCTATAGCATCCTGTCGGACACTGTGCTTAACAACTTGATTCCGAACGTTCTGGATTCTCTGCTCGATTTCCATCTGTCCCTCCTCCGAAGGCTTCGGCAACGCCGCGCCGAATCGCCTATGATGACAACGGTGTCCGACATTGTACTGGATGAATTCTCCAACGGTCCCTTCACCCATGCTGCGCTGGCAGCCTACACGACCTTCTGCCAACACAAGGATCGCTCGAGCCATAACTATGAGGTTCTAATGAGCAAGAACTCCCGGTTTCGCAAATACTTTGAGGTAGTACAGAGGATACCCCATGTTGTTTACATCTTTGTTTTCAGTCGGTTGAGGGCGATCCGCGATACAAGGAACGGTCCTTCAAGTACAGTTTGCTTCTGGTAGCACAGAGACCGACGAAGTACACAATTCTTCTGGACCAGCTTTCGAAACAAGAGGGTTCTGAGTTCCGCGAAGAAGCCTTCAAAGCATTTGAAGCCATGAAAAGCTTCGTAAAGCGCCTTGACAACAACCTTGCGATCATGGAACTGCACCGTCGATGGGATCACATTCAGAGTAACCTCGATCGGTCATCATCTGGAAGGTATCTGGACGAGAAGTTCTCCTACGAAGACCTGACGCACATTTGCAAAGAAGACCAGCGGATGATTCTGTGCATAGGACAAGTGCAGATGAAGAACGTCAAAGAGGATCGCTTTGACAGTAAGACCGAAACTTCTAGTGGTTATCTGAGGTGTGCTTGCAGGTGTTCTAATGCTTTTGTTCGATGACATTCTTGCCTTCTTGCAACAGAAAGGCGGGAAGTACTATTTCTACAATCAGTCCAACCACGTACGTTATAATCATCGGCCACTCTTCCTACGAAACTCTTTAGGACTGTGTGATAGCCGTCCAGTCTCTTCTTATTCGGCAGGTCCCACGGCAAACATCTTTGATGATCGTTGTTGTCGACAGAAAGAAGTCGGACATGCTTGAGGTCATGTTCAACACGAAAACCGATCTGACTCACTGGCTTCACGCCTTCACCTCCGGAAAAGAAAGACCAATAGTGAAAGGTCAGTTTTTACGCTTTCTATTTCGTAAATCCAAATTTGATTCGTTACACCGCGTAGTTCTAACAAGATTCGTCTTGATTTCTTGCAAAAACTGCTCCTCCGAAGCGTTGTGGTGAGCGCCGATGGAAGAGAAACTCCTTTCCGTTTTTTGTTACCCTAAACAATTGATGGATTGGGGTGCGCGCGCATCGCGATACGCAAAAGTTGCGACGAATAATTTATTTGGGGTTAGTTTCCGCCGCATCATCGTGCATACACTGTGTGTGTACATTTGCTTTGGGGGTTACGGTAACCGGGCGCCTGGAAGGTCGGAGGAATCTGTCAAAGCGACATTTGTCATTTGGGTGTAGTTTTCATTTCTCCTTGCGCGCTGATCGTGCACGTCGCGGTACTCGGCGATGCTGTAACAGAGTCGAGAAGTGAATGTAAAAGGCACCTGCGTAGTAGTGCGCAGTCCAGTGCGGCGAAGAGATCTGCTCGAGTTGTTGCAATTGTTGTCAATGACAGATGATGGTGATGCGACGGATGATTAAGTCGATCGCTGCGTATAGAGCGAATAACGTACAAGTTTCGTCTACAAATCGAATTAAGTCGCCGACAACGGATATCATTGCAAAACGACCCGAATTTCTACTTTTACATAATGTTGCCACTTGCGATCTGATTAGAAAGGATTAAGTCGAAGAAACGCATAATCGCATGACAATGGGTGTGCTCTCTGTGTAGTAGATAGTGCAGCCATGGTGTGCTGGCCCCTACATTTGATGATAAACGCTCTCATCTGCGGATGTGTGTGTTTGCGGGCAGAATAAATGGGAATGTTAATGAATCGGGCGCAGAATGTTTTCGGGTCTTGTATACATATGATGCTTGTGTGTCTTCACTAGTCGTTCGCCGTTTCGATTTAATTAGAGAATTTTAATTTCCCTTCAAGCGCTAACGCCTGGGGGAGTTTTGTTCCATGCTCATGTAAACACTCTTCTTCATCATGCTCGCCATTAGGTTCGCCTCTCCAATGTCCTTTGCAAACAGACCGGGAAATAATGGGGAGAGTTGGCCCCTCGCTGGAATGCCTCTGGCCGTAAATCACAATTAGCGATGGAGAAAGTTGTCGAATTTCTCGCCTCGGTCGTTGTTTACACCATTAGACGCCTCAGGGTGAGGGCCAATTGATCATGAACGCATCTAACACCTGTAGAACATTTGCTCTCGCCAAGTGATGATGGCAAAAAACTTGTACGAATATTTGTCTTCGCGAGAAGTTGGCCGGGACAACTGTTCCTCGGGAGCTACACGATGCGATCTCGAGCTCGTTGATCTGCGTTTAACAAGATTTACGACCGTCGATAATTGTATAACTATTGTCTGAGGACAAAACCTAAAAATGTGCGCAGCTTTAGACGTTTTCACTTTAGTTTCGAGAGTTGATGTTCGATATTTAATCTCATGCTGTTTCAGTTCGATGGGCACGACCGCAACAATGATCACAGTTATTCACAGGAAGTCGAGATGGAGAAGTGGGAACGCGAGCTGTGCGAACTGTTCTGTACGTTTTTCATCTCGTATTCTTTGATCAACTATGCATTCTTTAGCTGCCAGAAGTGATGAAAAGAAGAAGTTTGTTGACTTTTTCAATCGCCGCATGCAGTGGATGGATGAAGTTGAATGTCATCTGAGCAAAGTTCCTGGAAGGCAGCCGAAGGACACTGCCACTGCCACGCGCTTGAATTTCCTCGTCAAGAGCACATGGCCTTGGATTCTCGTAAGATCCTACATTCCTACCTGATATGCATGTGGAATCGATTTCAGTCATCGGGGGCGGAAGCTTTGCGTCCACTCGCTCCGAAAACAACAAACTGAAAAGTGAACTTGCTTTGTAAGAATACTACTCTATCTACGAATTGTAATTCGTTTTCTATTAGGAAAGAAGCGCAGATCGCTGCCGTGAAGATGCGGAAGACAACAATCGGTTCCTCTAACACCCTAGAACAGCTGCGCACGAAACAGATGGAGATTCAGCGCCAGGAGCAGGATGCTAAGGATCAAGACGAACTCCGAAAGCACAGCTTGAAACACCTAGAAGATTAGCTAGAGCAAAAAACGGTGGGTATTTGCGTAAGGCGAACTCTTTTCGCAGTCATTGATTCTACGTCGGCGCTATCAATCTTCATTAGGCGATGCTCATAAACTGCGAGTCGTCGCCCGTGCGCGCAAAAACGTTGTCGCCGGCGTTAATCTGTTAAAACAATGCTCGTGTGCTCTGAATCGTCGTTGCGAAAATTGTGTTAACACAGAACACATAGAAGACGACAGTTTCGACTGGTTTTCCTCTTATGCGAACGAAATGAATTATTGCACCGTATGCACTTCGTTCCTTTCAGATCCAATTACAACAGAGAGAGAATGAAGTCGAGGCAAAATGGCAAGTGATCTACGAGAAGACAAGGAATCTGTGCCAGTCGCAAGCTCCGGCGGTTGTGATTGAAGAGGGTCCTCTGCCCTCTCCCTCTCTGCCTAACGGAGGATCTCGTCTTCAGCATCAACGGAGCTTTAGATACGGTTCCGTCGTTCATGATCAAGCGTAAGTCAAGCTCCGCCTTCTGAATGGATGCTTACTCTTCTTCGCTTTCAGGCGAAGTCTACAGCAGAACTCCCCACTGATGCAGCCCTCGATGAGCCTGTCATCCATGCAGAATTTCTTTGCGAAGACGGAAAGCAAGGAAGTAAAAAAGAAGAGTAAAAAGTAATTATTCCGGCGTGGCCTTCTCTTGCCCATGAATTGGGTCGATTTCGTTAATTTGTTTCCGAGTAGTCATCTAATAATTTTTGTTTATGCTTTTGGTTACGGACTAAGTGCATTTCCCATGTATCGTTCCTTGACGACAAAATGAACCGATGTACCTATTCCCTCAGAGAATCGGCCCACTGCTGGTTGAGTTCCTCCTGCTTGTGACGGTCCACCTTCACCTTCCGGGGTCCTCCGCGGCGGCGGTAGCGTCCGTTCTCGTCGACGTCCTCGTAGCCCTCGATGCGCGTGTCGAGGTCGAACGGCGGTCGCTCGTCGAACGGCGACGACCACACCTCGGCACCCTTCGCGGGCTCTGAAGTGCCTTCTGCAGGGGCTGCGCGGAGGGACCTTCTCTTGGCGTCGGGCTTCTCCCGCTTCGGCGCTTTCGACTTGGACCTCTGGGGCTTGGAATGAGAAGGATTCTAAAGGCGTAGTACAGTAACCGGGCCGGGACAGAAAAGAACCTTCTCGCCTCGAGGAGGAACACTCGTTGATCGCTTCATGGTGACTACTGCTGCACGTTCTGCTCGAGATCTCGAAGGCACCGGGGCCGTCGGGACGGCCTGTTGCCCGGCGACGCGCAGATGGATATCTAAGCGACCGCGCGGATTTGCGTCGTCGAAATGGTTTCTAATTACGGGGGATGAGACGGTTCATGCCGAGGGACGAACACGCCTAATGGGATTAGGATTGACCTCCGCGGAACCTTTTGCAAAGCCAAGGGATCCGACGGTATGCAAATTCGGCGACCGTCGGGTGGATTTGGCGATCGTGGAGTGGATCCGTCACCCCTCGTGGGATTTCGATCGACTTTCGATTCGGCAGACGCCTAATCAGCCCCCAGTCAAGTACCCAGATAGGTAGCAGGACGAAGGTCTTTTTGAGACAGGGGACGTGGAGACGTAGACACGATTCAGACAGTCGCGTGTCTTCTTTCTTATGAGACAAACCTAGATCTTAGACAAGGATCTACAGAAATACTGTCTTGTCTCTGGATGTTCTTAGTCGAATCTCCTCAAAAATGGTCATTTGTAGCCAAAAAGAGTGTCATTTTTGACCCAGACTCCGGAGTCAGTCGAAATGGAAACTCTTCAGGGCGATAAGATCGCCGAAGGTGGCGGGGTACAAGACGATTTGTGGCAAATTTGAAATCGAAATGGTCGATAAGAATCGGAAAAGTGCCGCGAGATGTAAATCATCGCTGTTTTACGCGTGTTTCCGCGTCTCCTTCACCGCGTGGTCACTCGGCGACGTGCCTTCGGTGATCTCCCTTCCAGGGGATCAGAAGACGATAAGGATCGCGGCGCTCTTTGGCGGAGGACGCGGAGACAAATTGCCTTTTGATACAAATTACGCAAAGGTGAATCGGGCGTTATCGGATTAAGCCGCTTCCGAAAGCGCGGCGGAAGTGGCGATGACAAAACAATTAGAGAACGGTGACCTCCGAAGAAGCTTCGACCGGGTACGGTAGCTTCGAGTTGCATTCCGATCACGCGCAGCGTTTCGCATTCATAAATCAACCGCAGACTCTGTGTTTGATTTAGGAATTTATGTTACACAAAATCAACACCCGTTCGCCTTCTTTTCCGCCAAGAAGAACCGACCGGAAAACGGGAATAGACACGTAAGGAGGTTCGGAGAAGGGTTTCTTTCACACAACGACGCTTTTTGAAGTGACGTCAGAGGCGACAAGTTGAAAACGCTCTTGAAAGACCGGAAATGGGGACCTCTAGGTGTAGGATCTGCGACCTGGGAGAAGAATCGCCTGTAAACCGGACCCGGAAATGTTCCTTCTTCGCCAATTTATGCGACGAAAAGTGTGAAAACATGGAATGATATGATATGCAGTCCATCTCCATCTAGAAGCCTATCCACAGTCTGCAGTCCAAACTGGCGTTCTCATCGTACGTCCAAACGTGACCGCAAACGACGCCAAATGACTCAACTACTCAATTTACGGCCCCCGAAGTGACACTTTTAGCGCCGCGTCCCCGGATGCGCCCGTGGCGCAATTCCCGTGGCCCTCTTGCGCAACGGATGACCCTCGAGGATGTAAACATCGCCGAGAGAACGTTATTAAATATTGAACAAGTGCCCCTATTAGGAGAACTGATAGTCTTTGGGTCGGCGGCGGCGATGGCGGCGGCGCATTCAATTACGATTTTCATTAGCAAACGGAGAGAGAGAAATAAATAACGCTGCACAACAACTTTGCGGAGTACGGTAGTGGGGCTCGGGAATACTGAGAAGAGAGGGTCCTAACACGAGAGAATACTGTACAATTAAAGATTTCTATTTATATCTTAAGCCTTCGGGTAACTCTTCTGGGGAACAGATCTCGGGATGCTTGCCTGGGGGCCCGTTTCTTGGTGCGGAGATGGTGGCGGGAGCCTAAGACTCCTCGGTGTCGTCGTCCTCTTCGTCCTTCAAGTGCGGCGGCGCCGAGTCGACGACTTCGTTCTCGACGCTCTGCGGCGACGACTTCGGGCTGACGCTCTGTCGGTCGGATTCTGGAAGGAGCAAAGGTTAGGCGGGTTTTTGAATCTGCGCTAATTAGCGGCGGCTCTGATTAATGGCGGCCTCCAGCCTCCAGGGAAATGGCGGCGGAGGCGATGAATGGTCGAATTGAATAAGTCGCGCGGCGGTGGGTAATGGCAGATTGAAGCGTCGCCGGTAAACATACGAAGACTCGGCGTCAAGGTCGCCGATGCGCCCTTCGCTCTGTTTCGTGGAAATACAAAAAAGGAGTGCTCGGGCCTCCGTTTGCCGACGGCGCTTGTAAACGTGTAATCAATTAGCATTAACGTGATTTATCGGCGGCCGCTTCGGTGGTACAACACGACTCCACGGCCCCTCTGTTGACTTTTGGGGAGATAAGACGCGCCCTGGAAGGGCCCCGGCAGCCGGAGCCGTTTTTTGCGCCTCCGATTCGTCCCGGGATGCAAATCCCCTGATTATACAGTCGTAAATCTACAGTACCCCCGAGGGGTGTCCTCAAGTACAGCGAACTCGGGAAAGCGGGTCATCGAAGGAGCGTTATCGCACAGAAGTTTTTGCACGCGACGCTAATCCCTCTGTCTGTTTGTTCGAAAGCCGATTTTGGGGCAATTGATTAGGGCAGGAACGGACTGTACTCACCGTTAGGCGTGCTCGACGCCGGAGGAACGCTGAGCGAGGGTGGCGGTGTCGAGGCGCCTGTCGATGACACCAGAAGGCTGTTGAGAAAGAGGTTCGGCGTCCTCTGCTGCTGGGCCATCAGGGCCAGGAGGTCGGGTCTCATGCCGGCGCCGGCGAAGGCCATCGGTGTGGGATTCATGCGGCTCATCAGGGCCATCATCTGCTGCTGCCACTGGAGGGGCACGGGCCCGAAGGGGAAGGGGAAGGAGACGGGCGGCTGCTGCGGGAAGACGGAGGTCTCCGAGGGTCTCGGGGCAGCTGAGGGCGTCGGGCTGTGAGGTGCCGATGTGGATGGCGCCAATTCCGACTTCGGCGCCTCCTCGTCTTCGGCGATCTTCCAGATCTTCGACCCGGAAGCCGTTTTTGAGGGGTTGGAGGGCGTTTCGGCGGTGGCTTCGGTCTCTGTCGAGAGGTTCTTCTCGTCAGAGGCACTTGTTGTCGACTCGTCCAGGGAGCTTCCTACAAGTACAGAGATAAGAAGGGTTCTGAAGGGGGATTCTCACCGTCGTTCTTCGCTTGGACATCGGAGGAGCAGCTAACGGAGCTGGAGGGTCTATCGGTGATGTCGATGTCGTCGTCGTCGTCCTCTCCGGTGCGATTCCGCGGGCTCCAGGTCATCTTGTTTTCCTTCTTGAGGCGTCTTCTGGCATTCGCGAACCAGGTGGACACCTGGGTGAGGGACATGCCCGTGATGCGCGCCAGCATGTACTTGTCGGCCTTCGTGGGGTACGGGTTCTTGCGGTGCTCATTGAGCCAGTGCTTCAGAGGCGCCGTGGTCTCCCGGGTGGCGTTCTTCCGCCTCCCGTCAATGCCGATCGGGTAAGGGTGGAAACCCATGTCGCCTCCAAGGAAGAAGGGGATCGCCGGGATTGGTCCTCCGATGGCGTGGCCGCCTGGCATCATGTCGGGCTTGATGTCGCCGACGGGGAGGCCCGGGTAGACGGGGAATTGGAGGCCCGCCTGGGCGGCCATGGCTCGGAAGAGCTCAGGCTGGGAGGGGGGCAGAAGGGGCGCCGTCGCCGAGGTGGTGGGCACCGCCTGGGTAGCGGGGAAGCCCGGGAAGCCGGGGGCGCCGGCGAACAGGGGCCCGTTCTGTAGGAGGCGGATGGGATCGTTGTTCATAGCCTGCAAGGAACGACTAATTAGCGTGGAAACACGTGGGAACACGAAAACACGATTCCGCGATGCACCGGTGAGCAGAAGAAGGGACACCTTCGAGGCGGCGGCGGAGGCGAAGAGCCTTGGGCGGAGCCCTCGCGCACCGGTGAGGCGGGGCGCGATTAGGGGAGCAGATTAAGAAGCAAAATAGGTACATTGCGGTGATTGATAGGATTATGAAATTGTCAAAAAATCGGCGACACCCCGGGGGCGCGAATCGATGACGCGCAAGTCGGAGAAGGTACGAGGCGATTTCGCACTTCCCCGGAGGAGGGAGACGTTGTTTTGGGGCGCGAAAAACAACGAAAAGCACCTGCGGAATCAGGCATGCACGCGTCAGCGCTCAGAGGGCCTCGGCACAACAAGAAGCCGGTGCAGACGCCGCGGTGATTCCCGATTCGGCAAATTAGAATAAGGGCGCCGCGTGAATACCGAAAGCTAATTAATCGGCGGCGGGTGGCGGGGCCGTGCAAGGCTGCACCCGTACAGTAGCGGCAGGGTGGAGGGACAGTGCCCGGCATGCGCTAATCGGCGATGTCGAACACGGCAAAAAGAACGAGGAGAGCATCGGCGCTTAGCATCGGTGGTCAATCACTTCGTGCAGTCGCGTCACAAGTGGCGCGACTCCGCCTAGGGAGGGGGGCGGCGCCGAGCCCTCGAGAGCGCAGCCATAGCCGCCGCCCGCCGCCGCGATTTCTGATTGCTTGTCGAACACGTTGTTCTCGCGTCGGAGCCTCGTTCGGAGAGTGTCCCGCGGAGCGCCGCCTACGACGCCCATTGGCCGCCCGACCCTCCCCGCCGACGGAGTACGGTAGCCGGCCAGATTGATGGCGCCGACAGCAACAAGTCGTCGACGAGGATGGCGGGCCACCGGAGAAGGGCCTCTTCGTCGAGGCGAGGCTCTGGCTCGGAGCGCTGTTTTGAAAGCGAATCCGCGTGTTTAGGCGGGTTCGGAGTCGGGCTCGAATTTCGGCTCCGGGCTCCGAGGAAAGTTTACACCGCCGCCGCCGAGCGGAGCTGTCAGTCACATGAGAGTGTTTGCTCGAAGAAGGGAAGACGCTGTAGGAAAGCGGCTTAACTGTCACCGATCCGGCCTTCCGAAATCCCAAGGACACACAGATTCCTCGGAGGGAGGCAGTAGCAGCAGTAATTGACGAGTGTGTTCACAAGGCTGTAAAGAGAAGATTGGATATAGATATCACAGCGACGACGACAGCGATCATCTGAGATATCAATAAGGAGCGCAAGAGGGCGGCCGTAAATCAGTAAACGTAGTACCACCGGCGATGAGCTCGAGGAGAGGTCGCGCGGAGATCTCGGCGATGGATGTTGTTGTGCGCCGCGAAGTACTAACAGTATTCGCAGATTAGGGACTCGAGGGCGTCCAAAGCCCCGAGCCGCCGCTCTTCACAGTAGCCACGGCGGATCGAGAGGCTCTTGGCACGTCGCGCCCTCAGAAGACACGCGTTTCGGGCGACTTTTGTGTTCTGGAGGTGATAAGGGAGGGGAAGGGGACGGCTTGTCTAGGCGATCGTAGGGATCGAAGTTCCACTTTACAAAGAGGACGTGGGAATCGCGACCATTCAGAGGCCCCAGAGGCCAACAAAGACTCTCGAATATAAGATAGGGACATAAGTGTTCATAAATATGAGGACAGAGTGAAGTCAAATGAATCTTTAAAGGCGTCTCAAGTTGTTCTGGAAACGACCTTCAGAACAATTCAGCCATCGAACAATAGATCTACTAGAAGTAGATCATAATCACTTCTACTGTATGCCGGTCGTGCTCCCCTCCATACCCAGATCCTTGTCCACTCCTCTGGACCTCCTCTTGCCTTTTCTGACTCCACTAGTGTTGCAAAAGCTTGCCTCCATCTCTGCGCTAATCAAACCACTTAGGACGACTCCTGTCCAGTTGATTCCAGCCCGTCCGCGCCCCGTCACCGACTCATAATTAGGCTCATTGTTTATCCGGCGACATCGATATGGGAGGCGACGGAGTCGGCGAGGTGAAGTGTCCGCCGTCAAAGCCTCCACCGTGCGGCCATCGTCGCCAACTTGTCACTTACGGGCCAATGAACCTGTTTGGACGGCGGCACCGACTCCGCTTTGTACGCAAAACACACTCCCAATTACCGTATCCGCCCCCTGCTCTAATCCTACATGATCAGAAGCCCTCGGTGAGCGAGGCCTCCAAAGGGTCGCCCGACTAGGCGTGCAGATGTTCTTGCCCGTCGCAATGCACCCGAATTTGCATAATTTCCCCTTTCGGGGGCAGATGCACGCGTCCCCCAGAATTCAAAAGTTGTCCTTCGCCTCCCTCGGAGGGGAGCAGGCCTGCCCCTGCAGCTCCCGATGTTGCTTTCCCACGGGCAGAGTTGCGAAGAGGTGCTCCGAGAGCAAAAACAGAACACTCGGCGGACCCCCGACGACGCCGCCAGCCGACTGCGGCGAGCAGACCTATCAATCGATGATTGCGACGCACAACAAAGATTTCCGGGGTGATTCACGCTCCGGCGGCGCTCTTTCGCGCAAAACGTCTTCATTTTCGCCCCTGGAGCGTCTCTGCTCACCGCTCCCCGGCCCCGGGTCCCTAGTTCTCGTGCCGGGATCCCGAACGACCCGCTAATCGTGGCGGGCACCTGCGTTCGCACGCGAAGTGCGAAATCGTCCAAACGACAACGTTTACTCCGCCGTAAAACGGATGAGCACTTCTAATACGTCCTCTCCCGCGCAACTTGCGCAACTTGCCCAATCCGTGGATCCGCTTAGGCGTGCGTGAGTCCATTGGACGTCTATTTACACTCTTTAGTCATCTCGATGACAAGGGCCACCAGCGATCCTCTCGACGGTCGCCTCGGCGCCGCCATCTGCGCGTTTATCTCTTCTCTCAGTCGATTAAGCGACGCGCGCCGTATTACATAATGAAGATGATGAGGAGGGTCATGTTTATGCCCGCAAACAGCGATCCCCAAATGGCCGATTCCCTGCCAGTGGATTAGACCGGGGCACTTGTAGAAGCACGCCGGGAAGCGGCGCCTTCGGGCAAGAGGGCGTTTGACACCTGCGAGGAGCATATGGGCACGGCACCTAATGACCCCAATTATCGCCTTTTTGGCTACGCGTTATGTAAGCGATATATACCGTAGCCTAATTGTCGGTTTCGTTTCGCCGTAACGGCGTTTGGTGGCCGCATTGTAAAGATTGATAGCTCGAGGAGGGCCGAGGAGGTCTGTGGAGCCGCGATATTTCACTTGTCGCGGTGTCAAACAGATGTCATAACAAGGCGCCAGCCGCGATGAGCGCAATTGTTCGCCGGAGGCCCGGCTGGCTGATCGCCGCGCTGATAAGGAAACGACAGTTGCCCGAAGCCTGCTCCTCCAGGTGCGGAGGCTAATCGGGGGACCTTGGGCTGGTGAACCGGTTTCTGCCAAGTTTTGATAGCGAGCAGGCGTAACAGATGTGCGGTGAGGGCGATGGCATCGGATGAGAGATGAATATGTCGATAGAGATCGGCGAAATAAAGAAATTTAGTGCTTTTCGAGGAAAGTGGAGGTCGTTCGCGGATTAGGGCTGAGAAGTGGTGGGGAAGAGTGCAAGAAGACCTCCTGAATCCAAAAAGACCCCTTAGATCCCACCGTATCCCCCACATGGCTGCAAGTCCCAATTAACCTTTTCCAATTAATTCTGCTCCCAGGGGGCGCGTGGCTCTGTTTTCGTGTGTGGCCTTCCGAGGTGTTATCATCGGCGCCTCGGCGGGTCTCGGCCACTCGGACGAACAGCTGTTGCCAACCGAACCCATCACTCAAACGAACAACCCGGGCGTCGTTTCTCGCGCGCCATTTAGCGCTGTTAGTTTATAATATCGGATGTCGGCCGCAGTGATATCGCATTAGTCTAAACACAGCGAACAGCAGCGGGAACAGCCACTTACCGTCCTCGTCGACCTTTTGCCCTCGCGGCGCCGGAAACGGAGCGGAGCAACTGCTCCCTAATTTACAATCAGAGGCTGGAGCAGGGGACGGAGCAGGTCCGGTGGACTACGGTAGAGGAGGCGAGCGAGACGGAGGGGAAGCGGAGTCTAATTTCTGAAATAATCGGCGCGTGGGCCGCGAGACCGACTGGCGCCAATCGAATCACGGTGAAATATGGCGTTTCTAATCGCGCATGACGGCGCAGCCCTAATTCGGCCCCTTTTAGGAGTGCTCGGCGATGGATAACGACGGTCTGGGACGCACGATCCTCTCGGCGATTCGAAATGCGCCCGTCGAGGTAATGCAACGACCCGGATCTGTTGCTATGCTTTTAGTTTGCGGAGAGGATCCTGAGGCCGCAGAAGTCGCTCGACGACGCCACCCCGGAGCCGAAGCCCGAGCTGAAGCGGAGGGACTCCGACCCTGGACCACCAACGACACCCAAGGTGATCAAGGATTACGGTGGATAGGGTTCGAGTTGGGTAATTGCAGAGTGAAACGCAAGGAGACGGTGAAGGTCGCGAGGATTTGATTTGCATAAAGAAGGCCGAGAAGAAGGTAATCTCGAGGCTTTGATCACCCGGGGAAGCGCTAATGCGACGCGACTGGGTTAGGAGTGCCGAAAGCGACTGTCACAGTCGTGCTCGATTTCGACTCTGAGGCGGGGAGATAAGCATCTCGGGAGAGGCGCCGCCGACTGCGGTCGAAACGAACAAATCGGAATCGCTCCGATCGGGGTGGAGAGTCCGAGAAGGACCGGGGGACGGAATCCGTTCGAGAATCCGTGTCCAGACGACAACAAAGAGTGGAGTAAGTGGGACGATTAATTCCGTCTTTGGGAGAAAAGTGCGCCGATTTCCATCGCTTTTGTAAAATGAAGAAGGTGTACAATCTGTTTTGTACAAAAAGAATTCACGGGAACAGTTTCGTCTGTTGTTTCAAATCCACTCAAGTTCCTCAGGGGGAACCCTCGGTCCTCCAAACAACACTTGCTCCTGCGTACTCTAGTCCGCCATAAATCAGGGAAGTAATCACGAGCATGGCCCAGATAATCTCAAAATCTAATTGAAACGGGCACAATAAATCGGGAGATCTGATCATAATCCCCGTGCTGTCGCCCTCCGTCGCCTCTCCCATAACTCAGCCCTCCTAAGGACACCTTCTCGGGGGCGCGAAACTCGCGTGAGCTGTGCATGCCTAAAACGTTCTGATTTATCGACGTCGGTGATGAATCGCCGAGTTTGCCGATTAATTGTGGGGTGAAGCGGCCGATTCGAACGTTATCTGTGCGCGAGATCGGCGCGACTCCGACCGTAATCGCCCCGGCGATCTTGATTGAGGCCGGCTGCCCCGAGGCGCGCTTACCTGTCCGCTGCCACTTAGCGAAGATGGTATCAGTTATTAATTAATCGA
This sequence comes from Steinernema hermaphroditum, assembly GCA_030435675.1. NCBI lineage: Eukaryota > Metazoa > Nematoda > Chromadorea > Rhabditida > Steinernematidae > Steinernema > Steinernema hermaphroditum. Next base: position 10,206,134 of record CM059622.1, read on the forward strand.
CGCGAGAATTCGAAAATCACAAAGCGGAGGGACCTCGAGGGGCTAGGATGGCGCGGGGACGAGTGGCCGGCGCCGTTTCGATTAAAATTCTCTTTTTAAATGCTAATTAAGCGGATATCGTTTATCTAGCGCTATAATGTCGTCGCCGACAGGCGGACACGATCAATAGCGGAGACGACATCCGAGATCGCGGCAGGGCCGCCGTCGCCACTTCGCCATGAGGGTTACGGTAGCCGCGCGGGGGTGCGCGGATTCTCACGGTGTCCATTGAGGGTCGCCGCGGCATAATGGACGCGCTGAGAGTGCGCGGTTGGCCCGAATTCGGAAGAAGAAGTAATTATCCGACGCTCGTTTACACGACGACGAGTAACTGAGTGGAGGAGGAGGAAGTTGGCTCATTAGGGGTGCACGCCGAAAGGTGCGAAGGGAGGAATTAGGAGAGATTAGGGGGTGCAGCCCGGACGGAGGGATCAGGTGGGCTTTGTTTACGGCGCTGTAAAGGTAATGGAATCGCTGTAATGTGGTGTGGAGGTCGGAGGTTGAGTTGCCGAGTCATTCATTTGTGCGATAATGCGAGATTCTGGGGCGGTTACGTGGTACAGCTACTTGTCTCCGGGATGTCCTCCTGTGGTCCTATGCAAGGAAACATTCAAATTCAACGCGCCCATCTGCCCCTCAGCCTCTCATCGCCTAATCAGGCCGAAGACACCTCGGAGCGTCGGCATGCTCCGCAGGGCGTCCGCTAGGTGCGTCTCGGCACGCTTTAATTGGCGGATTAGGGCGGCTCGTCGCCTTCGGGCGCATCTGTGAGTGCCAAAATGATTGATGGTGCATATTGCTCTGCGCCGGCCACCCAGAAAGCGGACGACTTTCGCCAAAAAAACGGTCCTTTTGTGCGTCGGAGTTTCCTCCTTGACGGACACATGTCACCGTTTTTGAGTCCGCAATTAACTCTCCTTTCACAGAAACGATGCGGGTGGCGGTGCAGCTTGGAACTGTCCGCGATTTTCCGTTTTTTTTTTGCGAAGGCGATTTGATGGGAAAGGTTAGGCGCTGAAAGGAGTTGGTGGTTATGAAAGGAAGCGCTGAAAGGCGAAGAATGGTTAGGGAATAATTTGAGATTTCGATGGGAACGGGAGAGGATTCGGAGGTGGAAGGAGTGAGGGAGCGGCCCCGGCGGACAGATCAAAGCTGCGGGGATTTATGGCAGCGCGGTTTGGAGTCGTAAAGGGCCCGACGACACGAAGATGACACGGAGTTGGCGCCGTTACAAGCAGAATTATGATTATGATGTCGGCGGAGGGTCTGGTGACAGCGCCAGGGAGGCGGAAGTCGGGGCAGTTGCAAACGCTGGTCCGAGGCGCCCAGTGACTCACTTAGGGAGTTGGCATGAAACAGTCGATATAATGCACATTAGATTTGTTTTTTTGGTGAAGGAGGGAGAGGGAGAACGACGGACTTCAAGATTCTGGGGACAAGCAACCCTTTTTCCTTCCTCTCTCCACACGATCCATTGGAAGAGTCACAGTCTTAAAACAACGCCATCCAAACGCCATCACAAGAAGCCAAATTAGCAAATTGTCCGCTTTTTCTCCCCAGAACCAATCGCCTCACATTAGGGTCCAAAAGAAGTCCCGTTATCGCCATGTGGACTAATATCGTCCCATCGAGGAACACCTAATGGGCCACGCCAACCACACGGCTACAGTAGTCATCGAGAAGAGGCTCGCTGCTGGGAATAGCGGCCCGAAGACGGCGTTATCTGCTGGCGAATCGGACATGTGTTGATTGCCTCGGAGGGCGCGCGTCCAGATTCCGCGCGGAAGGCATCCATTTCCATTTCTTCCGACTCTAATCCCGCGCCTCCGAGGAGTTCGCGATGGAGTCAAATTAGAAATCGTTTGTCAAGATTAGCTTCTTGGCTGTTCCGAGGCGATCTGTTGCGCATCTTTCACGGGTGGCCGCGCGCCCATATGCCCCAAAAGGGTCCGAAAGGGTCCCGGGGGTCACGCAACGCACGTTACGGTCAATTAGGAATGCGCTTTCAGGATGATCCGAAGATGGCCGAAGACGACACCGACCGGCGGAAACGTCTTTTGAGAGCTGTCTGCGCCGACGACGTTGACGTCCTCCAGAAGATCCTCCGAGAGACGGTAGGCGAGAGGCGCCACTGAGAGTCTGAGACGGAGTCCGTTCAGCCCGAGCTCGTGGACTTCAGCTTCCCCTTCACGCACAACTACACTCCGCTGCACTTCGCCGCCAAAGGGGGACACCGAAAGACTGCACGAGTGCTCCTCGCTTCGGGAGCCAACCTCTACGCCCAGACTACGGTAGCCGTGCTCGTTTCCATGCGCTCTCACGAGTTCTCTTCCAGTTCCGCTACACGCCGCACCACTTGGCGGCTATGGCGGACGACTTGGAGATGCTCGACCTGCTCGATGCCTTCGTGCCCGGTAGGTTACGGTAGCCGTGATCCGGTTCTCGCGGCGGCGATTAACACTGATCGCCTATTTACAAAATGGAAACAGTTTACACTCGGCGAATGTAATCAAACGATCGCCTCGCGCGCTAAGAGGGTTAGACCCTTCGCGGCCACTTGACTCGTCCGGCAGCAGCTGCTAATTAAGCACCGCGCGACTATTAGCGCCGATCAGCGATCCGGGAGAGGAGCGTGTTTGTGCTGCGCAAACACGATCGAGGAGCGCCGCCGAATAATCGGATACTGTACCGACACGACGACGACACCGATCGCCCGGCGACAAAGGGAAACCTGGCGAAGGAGCCGAGGGAGATGGGGGATCGGCGGTGTGCAGAGGTGCGCGGGGATCAATTAAAGTCATTAATCCGAGGATCTTGGGGGATGGGCTGACCGGGGGAAGAGTGCAGAAGACCTGGAGGGGGCACCTTTGGGCACATTCGTGTATCTCCACTTCAGAAGACAAGCCTCGACTTCTCCTCCGGGACCTCTCCGGCAAAACCTTCGAGGACTACCTGGAGAAGAGCGACAGAATCCACCTCCACTGTAGGCGGCCCTCCAGTGCCTCTCTAATCGTGCCTCTTGCAGCTTCTCACGTCTCCCTGTGCCGTTCCTCGCCCTCTCCACTGCCGCCAAAGGAGAAGGACTCGCTGAACCCGCTGGACTCCTCCTTCTCGCGCTTCGATACCGTCCGCCGCACCGTCGGGAAGTTCTTCGCGCGCGAAGGCACCCCCGCGAAGAAGTGAAGAAGCTCGGCGACTGATTGTGCTCACACGGGTTCCTCGTTGTCATATGGTAGCGGATAAATGCTTCGATGACCTCTCGACGCCGAAAAGGAAACCGAAGACGCTTCGGAGGTCGCTAAGCCGCGTGGTGATGTTGTGTCAACAGATGCTCTTTGCGCATCCGTGAAAATCGGAGACGATCGGATTAGACGACGGCGGTGGCGCTTCTGATTTACGACGCTGACGGACGGAAGACGTTTACTGTCGCCCCCTGAAAGGGATTACGGTCTGGAGCGGCCAAGAGAAGGTGTTTGACAGTTCTGGTGATCGTCGTCAACAGACCAACCACTTGTGGTCCATATACGGTGAAACTGGCGGTTATCCCCACAACTTACTAGGTTTATATCCCTGGAACAACTCTGTCAATATCCTCGAGAGTGTTCTTGTTGTGTGCACGTCTGCAAGAAGCCTCCCGATGGCCTCTCGTTTCTCTGCTCGCATGCAGTGGACCCCGAGTAATCCCGGTGGTTATGGATGAATCTCGCGGAGGGCCAGCGGAGTCATTCCCCGCTGCAGGCCAGAAACATCATGCACTTAATCCCTCAAATTTTATGCGAATCCTTTACACCGCCGAGCGTTTTGTTACAGTAGGTGTCACCGCATAAACAGCGATTCGTTCCCCATTATTACATCCGCTCCAGCCACTCGATTCCCATCATGTCATCTGGCTCCTGGTCGTCTCCCTGAACCCACAGCACTCTCTCGGCCCGTCGATTCCGCTTTTTCATCGAATCTCCCAGCGTCGTCGCCGCACATCTGCGTGCCGTGGCCCGTTATTACGTCGCGTAGAACAACATTTTCGTTTTTTGCGTCGCGCGGCGTCGTTTCAAAGCGGCGACAGTTCATAAATCAGCGCTATCGTAGTTGCAACGCGGCGTTAACAAGGCCCTCGGAGGGACGGGGGCGTCATTAAGAGGGACGGCCGTAAAGGCGGCGGCCCCTAAAGGGCTTCGGTTGTCGTTTACGACTGCGCCGACTCACCGCAGTCGCGTGTCAAAACGCGTCGTAAAATATCGCCAAACAAACATTTATGAAGCGCCGCGGATTCTGTGGGAACTGGAGGTGAGGAAAACGGAAAGTGACAGTTAGGCGATGAGAACAACGCGCGGAGATGTCGCGAAGTGCGACTCACGGGTGGGAACTGACGTGTGGGGCGATGATGGATCGGCGCCTCAGAGACAAAAAGCTGCGAATGAAGATCGATGGCACAGGAGCTGAGAACATGGATCGCTCGGCGGCGATCCAGGGGCCGAGGAGGGGGTTGCCCGGCACTTCCTTGTAGATTTGGAAAAACAGACCGTCACGAAATAATCTCTTTACGACCTCGAAAAGTAAAATCAACATTTACGACGTGTTTTATCGACTGTGATCTCACCGCCGATGATAAGGTCGTTTCCTTTTGTGTTAAACTAACGGCGAGATTTATGGCTGTTAAGACCTTTCCACGGAACCTTTTCGCACAAGTCAGTCTTCATATCTCGTTCATCCTGTGACTGACATGTCCAACTCCTATTGGCCCACTCGTAATCTACAGTATTTTATGCTACCGTCATAAACACTTTGCTGGAAGCTGCAGCCTCTTGCAGCGATCATCGCAGCCTAGCCCCACTCTCTGCGATCGCTATCAGTAGCAGATGAGCCAGCATAAGGCGGCAATTAACACCTTCTCTATGATCTGTTTACGACTTTACGAGCGCTCGAACATGGACGGCCAGGTGGCGGAGGCTATTTCCCCTTTCGGCGCCTTTGACAACGATCCGTCGGTCAATTATCGCTTTATTCGGCGGAAGAGTTCTCCTAATTGCTGTCGTTTGCACTGACGCGTGAACCGAAGTCGGCCCGGTCGGTGTCCCGAGCGGTAAACAAATCGGCGCGCCGAAAGCGGCGTTGCGCAACGAAGATCGACTGCCGGCCGCCGCTTCGGGTCAACAGGTCCCCAGTCCGAGTCCATCGTTCGGGGAAGTGCAATTAGGGTGATTTGAATATCGGGTGAAAACTTTTCGGCCGTAAATCATCGCAATTTATGACACTTTATGCAATCGCCAACGGCCACAACTGACGGAGCGAAGTGGTCGCCGAGGTCGACGCGATTATGATTACAATAAACGGTCCGAAGCGACGACAAGTGGCGCTCTGGAGGGGAGGTAATGATGGAGAGGCTGCTGGAAGTGGCACGAAGCTTGGAGATGTACTGGTGGCCACAGGAACTCTGAAAGTGAAGAATAGAGAAGGTGCTCCTAGGGGTTGTCCTCTGATGCTTCCTATGAGGAGTCCGATAAACAGACACAGGACTCCATCTAGACAGGAGTGTGTGTAAACGTAGACACTTCTTTGGTCTCTGGTGATACGCTCCTTGATACGCCTCTGAGGTGTTCATAAGATCCCTCTTTCACAGGACTCGCTGATACATTCGCTCCCAGAGTTCGAGTGATTCTTCGACTCACCCTCCTGCAAAACATAGTTTTGTCTGGCTCCAATTTTCCTACCTGTGACTCACGACGTATTGTCTACATCCAAGAATGTTCCCAAGTTAGTCATGCTCCTTCTCCGCACGCTCCACGCCTCGATCTCCATGCCGGAAAGACAGTAACCCTCTGAATCAGCGTCCTTTGCGGCGCAGATTACGTCGTCATGGCGGCTTGTTCTCGCGCGCGGCGCATGAAACGGGAATGCCGCTAAGATGTTGGGCCCAGCTAATCTCCGAATCCAAATATGTACGACGCAGGGGAAACCGAAGCGCCGACGGCCATCTGAGCAAACGGAGACGACATGTGTAGGCAGTGAATAAGCGAGATGAGTCGCGGCGGAGGAGATGAGATGTCGGCCCTGTATGGACACGAGTGCACATGCAGGAAACGGACTGGGAGGGGATGTGCAGAAGGAGCTCCATTAAAACTACAGGCATATGGAAGCTATGGGGACCGAACCAAAGCTGACATAGATGTGGGTGGGTGAAAGTAGCCTGTACAATGAAGTTGCTTCGGAGAGAGCACCACCAATCCACTCCCGTCCCAATCCGAAAATAATCTCAAACCAGAAGTACGTTTTCTAGAAAGTCTCTTCGATCTTCATGCTGACGTCGTTCAAGAGTCGAACTGGCCGTTACCAGACAGTTCAGCAAACGTGGACACGACCAATTGATCCCTTCCAGGCGTCTAAAATGATATCTGTCTACAGAACACATCGGTGCATGGAACATAAGGCTATCGCATCGATCAGTCTGTCTAAGTGTCTATTCGGACATACACATACAGCTTATCTTTCCGTCGTAAAACCCACCTGTAGCGGTAAATCTATTATTCGGCCTATCGTATCCCATGATCGTTCATCATCAACAAAACATAAACCAAACTCGTCCACGTGCCTGATCTCGTTGACACTATATGTGTGCATTCCTGAACCAGATTAATCAGATTAACATATGTTCGTCTCGTCCGTCGTTATCTCCCAATCGAGTGATCGATTACGGTATGTCCCTCTCGCACCTCTCGCGCTTTTTGTCACAAAAGCGCTAATCCCTTCATGCTCGATTCATCACTTCTGTGTCACCACATGCTCCATCGTTGTTTGTGTGTCATTTGCGGTGTTTTACGCACTTTTTGAGAGAGCGAACGCCTTCGTTCAAATATTTGGGCTGTGACACACGCTCTCGACTTCGGGATTAGCGCTTTTAAGTCAGAGCTCGAGGGGAAAGGAACATGGAGCAATAAGCCGACGAAGAAGGTGGCCTAGTGAGGGGTAGGATCATGTAGCTGTAAGAGGTCAAAGAGATCAACGATTGAGTGAACGAGCTTCTCTCAATGTCCCCGCGGTCTTTTTCTGGCGATCCATCCCCTAGGGAGTCCACATCCACAGCGCCAACATCGTTTTTTCGCCTTTCCCTCCATCGTCGAACCCGGGCTCCGCAACATAATCCGTTTGCTCAGCGTCTCCACCGCATTTACAGTTTCGCGTTTGTTCAGTTGGAGAGCGCTGTCGCCGCATTCGGACAAACCGCCAATTACCGTAGTCACACGGCGACAATACGATCCAAATTAGCGCCTTCGGCGTCGCCGCTTTGATCTGACGTTGGCGCGTAATTATTCGCATCGCTTTTGTTTTTGGCGCATAATTACGCCGACAGCGATCGCTCCGACGGCGGAGTCGGAGTCGCTGGAGCGCGAGTGGAGCAGGGGAGCGTAAATATTTGGAGAAAAGTGGAAAAGGAGGACAAACGGGGAACAAGCAGGTGGCTGAGGATAGGTGATCGAGAATCCGAGTGTTTACACTGCTTTTGATACGGAAGTGGAAACCCACTAAGTCGTTTCGATGTGTTTACGCAAGAGCGGACGACTTTTTAGTTCCAGTGTCCTTCGGATTGCTTCCTGTGTGGCGAACAAGGGGAAACGACGACGGAAGGGCTCGAAGACCATCGATACACATTCATTGAAAGATCCTCATATGAAGACCTGATGGCTCCAAGTGCTTATGATGCTGTTACACGTGCACTACAACGACCCGTTGTGTGCATTCCTAGCGTTGGACACAGTTATTTTGACGCAGATAAACACATAGCTCTTGCCGATGATCACCACTCAATATTCGATCACCATCGTCTTCCCGTCAATCTTCTCTTCTTCGCCGCTCCCAGGCGACGTGTGAAGAGGATCGTCTTGCTGGCTGTCCTCTGGTAATCGCCGTCCGCTCTGTTTGAGAAGCGTTTCGGCTCCAAAGGGTCCGCGCGTAATCGAGTCGAATGTAAACATCGCCCCTCGGAGATCAGTCGTCGAGCGCTCTCCGCCGCCTACCGTACACGGGGCGTCTATTCCGGGAGGATTTGTTTTTTTGCCCTCCGCGGCTAATCCTGACCGATGGCTGTGGCGTTGGACTAATTGCCCCGGGTCCATCACCCGGGATTAAGTGGCCCTCCAGATGCCTCCGGGGATTAGACGTCACCTCAGGTGGTTGTAGAACACTGTTCCGCTGTGTGCACGCCTCAAAGGGTCCGGCAACATTAGTCATGCTCCTCGCGCGTAATTGCCCATCGTAGCCACTCCATTATGCCGCCGGCGGCTGAATGGAATCCGTGAGAAATCGCCCGCCGCGCTACCGTAATCGATAGCGACATCCGATAGCGCCTAATTAGCATTTAAACGAAAGTGGCGACGAGTTAATAGAAGCGCCACCCGCGAGGTCCTCGACGACCACTTCTCCGCTTCGTTCCCAGCGGCGACACATGTGGTTGCATTTGCAGCCGCTGCTTAATGTATTCAATATGGCCCGGGCCCAGAGAGCCGTTCGCGCGTTTTTCGACGCGTTTTCGCGCCCGATCCTGTCCAAGTGGCTGACAGTCTTCGGACACCTGAGATGGATGGCGGATGAAACTATCGATCAAGATGCTATCGCGTGTAAATTTTGGCGAAATTGAGTGAAGGGAAAGGTCGATTGGGGTCCGTGCAGCCTTGATTATTCAGCTCTTTCTAAAAACTAACGAAGAACTGAGATTTTATCGCCTCGTGACGGACGTGATACACTTGGTGACTGATCGCGTCGGGACGAACGATGTTGACAGATGTTGATGAGACCGTACTGTACTGGAAATTCTTTTACTCAAAAATCGGACTCTAAGACATGACCACTTCCTACATCGGGAACCTCCTTGGTGCCACATCACAAGACCCAGGCTGTTGTCCTCTCGAATGGCGCGTAGTCACAACCTGTGACCTGTGGCGATCCCTCGAGTACAGCGATTATCTTCTGCGTAACACAATCCTAAATGACTTCGTGTTGCGATGACCTTTGGCTATTACGCGTACAATCGACGTTACATCATAAGTGAAGGATTATGTCCTCTCCGCGTGCCTATCAAGTGAACACTGTTGACATAAGTTTGATAGGCTAATTGGAACATTTCTGAGTTAATTTTTTGAAGAATAACGTGCAAAGTGTGCGAAAAACCGCACTTTCGCCTAATTACCCAAAGGTCAACGTTCTTTGAGACCTTACTATTCTTCTAAAATTACTTAAAAATATTTGTGTAAAAGCTGATAGTGCACGTCTAAGGGACATCGACGCTACGTTTCTTTGTAGGCGTTTTCTGCTTTTTGACCAATCAAGGCGACTTTTCGATGTGCAAAGAACGCAAAAAAGACCACTTATCCAAGAAGAAGTACACTATTTTTTTTCAACTTTCCAGTGAAATGGTTTTGGGGCAATCATGGAAGATGATGCGGCATAATGGGCATGTTTACACGACGTCTTGCTCCACAAACGATCTCCCCTAGAACCTCCGCTTTGCCTCCGAAAAAGAGCGAGTTCGATGTAAATCCTGTTTATCCCATTAAACGGCGCGGCGTCGAAACGCGATCCGCGTCCATCATAATCCACTTCCGGCTCCTCCATCATCCATCCAGCGCTACCGTACCCCGTGGAGGGTCCCAACAAGCGGACAAGCAAAAACACTCCTTCTTCCCACATCTGTTTGCCTTGGCGGACTCATTTTCGTTTTGTTTTCTCCGCCATTAAACATCGCCAATTTCCGCGGGGAACACGAGATAAACGGGCCGAGAGGCGATAAACAGTTGTCTTCCTCGCGGCGGCGGCGGCGTAATGACGGATAATTGGTTTGTCGCCTGGAGCGAGGCGCGCGGCGCTTTTATCCAAACTCTTCGTCAAAATTTGACTGATTCCCCGGTGTCGGCGCCGAGCAGCTGGCCCTCCAGCGGCGCCTACAGGTGTCTACGGTGGATTGCGGTTGGCGCCGCCGGAGTCGTTCCAATTTGTCTTCTGGCGGCGCTCCACAAGGCTCTGCACACACAATAAATGCACTCGAGAGGGGTACGGTAGTCGCTTCCGGAGTCTGGACGACTAATTGGCCAAGTTCTGTGATGTCTGTGAGACAGATTATGGATGCACTTTGAGGAGGTCCGTCCAATCGCAAATGTTTTGTGTAATTTCGAAGTAAGTGCGAAAGCTTTTAGGGCGGATTTGAAGAAAACATTTCATCGGACTCCATAGGAGGAGATCAAGGCTGAAAGACTAGTACATTCCTGAGGGATGTACCCGGGCACAAAGGTCCCTCACATCCACTCGGATCCCCAATTAATTTCGGCGACAAGTGTTAAGCACCCTCCGAGACGACCATCTCGGACGCCAACTGGCACGCCTTATCAGAGCATCCGATCTCGCCGTCCGCTTCTTGAGATCCTGGTAAACAGATCTCCGGTGGCATCCGGAGGTCGAAGCACGGACATGTGGCCGCAGGCGATCCCCAAGGGTCCAAACATGACCTGAGTGACGCAACACGGTGATTTAGGGACGACCTTTTGACTAATTGAGTGACAAACTCCGAACGGAGGGTCAGGTGGCCGTCCGGAGATGAGTTACGAGGTGGTTGGCCAAGTCACCTTTAATTGACGTTAATCGTTTTCGACTCGCCAAACCCATAAATCCCTGATTTTGAATTTGAATTCTGATTGATCGGAGCTTCTTTGCTTTCTTCTGGATCTGTTTGGCGCCCAAAAGTTCGCTCGAGAATCGAGCGATTGCCAAGCGGATTAGAACGATTCCGTTAACCGGAGAGGGGCTTATCTCGAGTGATCTCGGTCCATTACGATCCCGTTCCCAGCGATGTTAGCATAAACGCGCGAAAACATCGATCAGCCCGACCTCTCCCACTCGATTCGATCGCCGATTATCTCCTAATTAATCCGCTGTTGGCACAACTCGGCCCCCTCGTGGGCCTCACCCACCTGTGGAGGGTCTCTTTCGGCACTTCGCGCGTCGCTGCGCGCTTTCGGCACTCCGCGCAGATGGCGGCGACGTCCACACGGCCCGAGAGGGCCAGGGCTGTCCGCGAGTGTGTAAACAGCGCGCGGATTACTGTGGTTTCCACGAGAGGTCCGCAAACACTCTCGATGCGGCCGCCAAAAGCGATGTTGTGGGAGATTGTTACCTGTGCACTGCGCTGAGAGTCGTTTAGTCGGATCACTCGCGCCTCGAGTGGCGCCGAGGTCAATTGACTGAAAAGGTCGCCGCCCAAGAAGGGCCACCGATCCTCGGACAAGTGACTGTAATCTCTTTTGTTCTCCTGCATCTGTTCCCTCTTTCGAGGGCGCTGAGTCAATACGGTAGCGCCGATTAGGTCATATCTCTGGACATCGATCTCCTTGGACGCGGTACCGTATCCAGGATGCACAGATTTTGACTTGTGTTTACACTTTGTCCCCCTTTGTGGGTCATCGTCGTTTCTTTTTTTCGCGCAAAACACCGGAAGAGTCCATTGAGGGAACCCCCATTCATCGCATCATCATTATCTCCGTTTACCCTCTACCTTCCGAGGGCGCTATTATCCCGCCGCGAACTCTTTAATCCCATCCGCCAGTCGCGGAGGTGTCGAGGTCGCCCCAATGCTTGATCCGGCCCCTCTTACACCACCGCCACTCGTGTCAGGACCACAAACAATCCATCTTCACCTACAGTATCCTTGGTACTCCGTGCAGAGATCAGCTGCACGTGTAGTACGTCGTCCAGTGGGCGCCAAGTGAGCGCTTTTCTCGTTTAATTGTTTACGTATTAAGAACTCTCTCCCGCGCGACCACATCGATGATCTATTTGCGCAAATCGGCGGTAAACCACACGGCCGCCGAGCAGCCGGGTTCATTACACTCGGGCTCTCAGCTCGCTTCGCGCACTCTTCGGACTCTTCGTCGCCCTGGAAGCCGGACACGTGATCGGGAGAATCGGTGGTTCGCGAAATGTTGCCGACTCTATCGATTTATGCGATAAATGTTGTTTTACGAGAAACTGATCGATGTTACTTGTCGATCGCGCCAGCCTACGATCCCCAATAACTTCCTAGCGTCTGATTAATGGACACGTTGTGAGCGATATGAGCTTCCCTAGTAGTCTATTCCCGTTGCCTGCAAGGAGTTCATTCATCTAAAGTGCAGACCCATCCAAAGAATTTCTGCTTTGATGGCTAATTTCAGAATTCAGCCAGATCACAGCCAGGTGCAATCACCCTTCGGGAATGTTACTTTTCTTCGCGCCAGATGCATTTTCTTCTCACTTATTAATCGCGTCCCTTATTCCGCAGCTCCGTTCGGAAGCAGCTGCCGCCGCCTTCTTGTCCCGGCGCTGTCCTCGAGTCCTCACGCGTCTCCACTTAGAACATAACCGCTTTTGTCAAAATATGTTTTTCTCTAATTTGTTTTCCCGCGATAATCGCCTTCTTTGTCTCCATTTCGCCTTCAGCGGCGGTCCTCCCAGCGGCATGTTTCCACCCTCCACATTGCTCACAGAATGACTCAACTCTCGCCTTCGGCCACCGTACCCCTCCACAGGCTCCAGGCCTGCTCTCCCGAGGACCAAACAGGTTGTCGTCGCGGCGACAAACGTTTGTGTTTACACGCTTTTGGCGCTGTCGTACAGTCGTTTACCGAACGCTCGCCATCGCTCTACTCTACCGTACCCCAAGGGTGCTCGATGTTGCGCAACGGTCTCGAGCGGATTCGTGGGCCTCTTTAAGGCCTGCAACTTCGGCGTCGCCATTTACAGTCGTCGGCGCGATTTCTGATTTACGACGCGCGTTTTTGTTTCCGGCGCTTGGGCGGCGCCCCGCCCCTTTCAGGACCTAACCACGCCCCCGCCGCGGCGCTTGTGGCGAGTGAGTAGTGTGAAAACAAACACGACATGGTTGTATGGTTGTAGAGAGTGTAAGGGGTGGGACCGCCGGCGGCTCCAGCTCCGTGCAGGCTTGACGGAGCCCCTAAGCGTGTTGATTGATGCGATGATTGCGCGACCGCCGTTATTTCTCGTTTTTCGCCCTTCGAATTATTGTTGTAATCGCAGCGCTGTGGCGCGGCGCTACCGTAACTCCCGTGTTAGTCGTGTTTCCGCTGCGATTACACGTGTTTTCCAGAAGTCGATGAACAACGACGCGATCCGCTTCCTCAGCGCCTCGGGTCCCCTCATCGGGCCGGGCTTCACCAGTCCTACCGTAACCACGGGGCCCCTGCCGGACGGCCATGTGCTCCAGGCGCTGGCCGCCCACGCACCTTTCGCCCCCCTCCCCCCGCAGCTTTATCCCGGTTTCGGAAGGGTAAGTTGCCTCGGGCGCCAGACGGTCGTTGTCCGTCTACGAGCCACCGGTTCGGCGAGCAGATCTAAGAGAGAGCGTTACAGGATCTGAAGCCGGAGATGCTGGCCGGGCCTCCCGGAGGTGCCATCTTCTTCGACCCTGCGGCAGCGGCAGCGATGGCGGCGGCCGCGCATCCCTTCCATCCTTACGCGGCGGGCCTCGACGGGGCCCGGAGGAAGAACGCCACCCGGGAGACGACGGCGCCGTTGAAGCAATGGCTGAGCGACCACAAGCGGAACCCCTACCCCACCAAGGCCGAAAAGATCATGCTGGCCCTGCTGACCAAGATGACCATGACTCAGGTGGCGACTTGGTTCGCCAACGCGAGGCGACGCCTCAAGAAGGAGAACAAGATGACTTGGAGTCCGCGGAATCGGCCCGGAGAGGACGACGACGACGACGCCGACGCCGACGGTGACATCGAACGTCCTCTGAGTTCGATAAGCGTCGAGTCGAAGGCGTCGGCGCCTGAGGCGTCCTCGAAGGGCGTCTCCGAGGAGTCTCCCGCGGCGACGCCCTCCGACGACTCGGAGGAGCCGAAGCCGAAGAAGGCGAAGATCTGGTCGATCGCCGACACCCTCAACTGCTCCTCCGCCGAGAGCGAAAGCTCGAAGTCCTCCTCCTCGGCCTCCGATCTCCAGCTCCCCTCCACGTCCTCCACGTGCAGTCCCGTCGACCTCAAGGCCGAAGAGTCCCTGCCGACTACCGTAGTCTCCCCGATCTCGTTCGTCTCCTCGGCGGCGAACCCCTTCGCGCAGCAGTACCTGGCGATGATCTCCAGGATGCCCTTCGGCCCCCCGATGCTCCCTGCCAGCCTTCTTCGGCCCCCGTTTGCCTCCGCCGCCCCCTCGGCGCCCCTCCCGATGACTCTGAGCGCCGGTAAGTGCCTCCGCTCCTTTGTGTAGCTGTAAACGTGTTCTGAGATGATTTATTGTCTTAGCAGATAAGATAACGGCTCCGTTGCAGGCCCGCCGCGACTCCCGAGCGCTTCTTCACCCGCCGCCTCCGTCAAGTCCGAAGGCTGAACCCTCCGAAGCTGTACATAGCCCGATCGCGTAAAGTATTATGAGAGAAGTATAAAGAGGTCTCTGGCTCCAGATAGGCACCTTACATGTGTTGTAACGGTCGTTCGCCGCCGGCGACCGCTAAGCCCCTGAGCAAACGGTGGCGCTAATGATCGGGCAACGAATCGTTTGTCGATTTAATTAGGGAACAGAGGCGATAACACTCGAGTTGTTTTAATGGAGACGGATCGCCTGTAAGACGCTCTCAACTTTACACTCTTGTTTGGACGGAAATAGGCAAAACGAGAAGAGAAGACACGGGAAGTCATGTCGTGAACTTGTCAGTGACGTCTTCTGCTCCGCTAGCCCCCTCTTCGTTGGTTTCTGTGCCCCGCAGCGACGCCCTTCTGTAGCCCTCGTGTGACTGTCAGCACTCGCAACAAGCGATTTGTCTTGTTCTTCTGCCGTGTTTACACTCCCAGAAGAGCGAAAGGACAGAATCCAAAGCCGGAGACCCACTGACTGTCAGGCGATGACGAAGAGGGACTAATCGAGGTTCTGACGGTCTTATCGAATGCACTACTTGTACCTACTTAGTGTAAAAAGTGGCAACTCTAAGGTGACCAGCGGGTCCAGGAGCACGTGCAGTTCACGACAGAAAACGGCGCTGTGACCGCCGCGATTAGGGCAGGAATGTGCGGAAGAAGCACTTTGGCCGTTTGTGGAAGGATTTCGTCAGAGAACTGTACTGTGCTCCTAGTCTTTGGTGCCCAAACAAGAAAACGTCGAAATAACCATCAGGCACTTTAGGAGGTGCATGTACTCAGAGACCTCTTCTTATACGAACTAAGAAGCAGTACAACTTGTAGGAGTATTATGCAGAGTCCCTCATAGCTTCGCTCACAGAGAACTGCATGCCTTCCTGCCAAGTACGGAAGTGCTTGGGACAGTAGAAGCAACAACATAAAAATAAAGGCCTCAATTTAATGTGTTGCTTATTTTTGAATAGAGCATCTATTTATAAAGTAACACTGCAGCAGGTGTTTTGTAGCTGCAGCCGCCGCAGTACTGCGAAAGACTCTACGTCCTATCTTCAGATTTAGACTGTTTTCCTGCAGAAGTTGTTGTGTCAAAACGCACTCGAACGATTCCCGAAAAACGCGTCGGATGCAATTTAAAATTAATCGTTCCGTCTGGCGCCAAACGCCTCCGAGTGCTTCTGTTCCGCGTGTCCTTGATTACCTCATCGTCTAGAGCACTTCGAACGCCACCTCGGCGATGTCCATCTGCATCGAAAACAATAACCAATTTCGATATTCCCGAGCGATGTCATTACGAGCGAAAACAGAGCGTTTAGTGTGTTTTCCCGGCGTCGCCAGAATCCCTCGGACCGAGGGTCGTCGAACGGTCTGCCGGAGGCAGCGATAAGCGGCCGTACCGTAGGAGTCGGGCGATGTCGGAGGAGAGAAAACACACATTTGACAGCTTGTCAGCGCGGCGGAGGACAGACGCGAAGACAATAATCCGCTGTGCAAACAGAGGTCCTTTTTTGGAGAGCCGAAAAAACACCCGCTAAGCAGCTTGTAATAGCGACCGAAGCGCTTATCACCACGGCGATAAATCATCGCCTCGACGCTCTCCGTTCGGCTTCCATGCAGAAGAAGGGCCGCGGGGAACGTAGAGGGGTGAACGACTGTCTTCTAATCGCGACAGCGTTGCGCTGTGCCACTTTGCAACGTGGAACCGCGAGGAAAGAACACGTAGCTGGTCAAAGGTCCGTTTTTTGTGGCGTGTGTTACAGCTACAAGAGGAAGAATCACCGGGAATCGGGAAGTCTCTTTTATGGCAGAAGTTCTGTCTGAATCGCCTGCGTAAATGTTCTTGAGGAGCTGGACCTTCTGAGGACCACAAAGTGACTTCTACAGCTCCATGTAAAGAAACACTGAATGAATGAAGGCCTCCTACGAATGGAGGTCCAGTTGGTGCCCACAAACAGGGGCTCCTCAGTCTTCTTCCTCGTTTTTGAAGCCTTTTGTCTCGAGTAATCACCGTTCCCATTTATAATTTATAGTCAAATCTGTACAATCAAGCAACGGATCATTTGAGTAAATCACAATCTCTGAGAACTCCCAATTCACCGGGAAAGTACCCGTTTCAAAGCCACCTTGTGGGGCGCCTCGGCTACCACTTGAACATGCGGACGACTCGGTTCTTCGGCCACCTCCTAATGAAGAACTTGCGCGTCTCGTTGAAGAGGAGGAGGTAGAGGCCGACGATGGGGGCAAAGATCCAGACGTGGGTGGGCGGCGTGTTCGTCTCCATGATGTACTGCACGGCGGGGGTGTAGACGAAGAGATTGAGCAGGAGGATCTCGATGATGACGGCGAAGACGGAGACGAGGTTCGTGATGCCATGTTGGAAGAAGGAGACGCGCCGTGTGGTGCACATGTAGAGGTGGAAGACCTGCGACATCACCAGCGTGACCTGCCAGGCGGCGGCCGCCTGGCCCCGGATGAAGAGCTGCTGCTCCTCGGTGTAGACGACGCCGCGACTCGTCGTGAAGTTCTGCGCACCGACCTTCCAGTTGTGCTCTGCCGTGAAGATCAGGTCGTTGATGTAGATGTCGTGGGCCCTACAGGCATGTTTAGAGGGGTCCTCCTGAGACGGAGCCTACCAGTAGACGCTGAGGTAGCTCATGATGCAGCCGAGGGTGATGAAGGTGCCGGCGAAGATGTAGGAGTAGACCATGAGGCCCTTGGAGACGAGTTTCGCCGTCCGATGCCTCGGTGGCGTCCTCATGATGTCCCTCTCGGGATTCTCATAGGCGAGCGAGATGGCGGGCGGCAGTTCGCTGGCCAGATCTATGCTCAGGATCTGGAACGGCGCCTGGAGAGGCATGGCACGCAGAAGAGTTTACCTGGAGAGGGCCGAGACCGAGAGGGAGGCCAAGAGTGAAGTTGAGGACGATGGGGTACACCTCGGGCCAGAGATGTGCGAGGGTGTAGGCGATGGAGAGGCGAAGGTTATCGAAGAGGAGGCGACCTTCTTCGATGCCTTTCACGATCGAGGCGAAGTTGTCGTCGGTGAGGATGATGTCAGCCGCCTGCTTGGCGATGTCACTTCCGTTCACTCCCATGGCGATGCCTACGTTGGCCCTAGCGAGCGCCGGTGCGTCGTTGACGCCTCCTCCGGTCACCGCCACCTGCAAGAGTGCACATGAAGAGACGGAAACCTACCGTAAACTTGCCGTTTCGCCGCGCTTCTGACACTCCTCGACGATGCTCAGCTTCTGCTCGGGTGTCGTTCTGAAAGGGAGCGATTGGAAAGATAGCAGCCAAAGCCACCAAAGGCCCCCTCCGTGGATCTGCAGATGCCTCCTTACCTCGCGAAGACGATGTACTTGTGGTCCAGCAGCGCGTCCCACTGCGGTCGGTCCATCCCGGCGAGATCCTCTCCGAGCACCACCGTCCAGTCCTCGGTGGGCCCCGGCGCCACACTCAGCTTCACCTGGTGGTGTCCCCGCGCCTCTACCGTATCGTTGGGCGTCCCGATGAGGCCGATCTGCGAGGCGATGGCCGTGGCCGTGGTGGGGTGGTCCCCCGTGATCATGAAGACCTTGATGCCGGCCTCCTTGCACTGCTTGATGGCCGCGGCGGCGTCGTCCCTCGGAGGGTCCATGATGGCCGCCATCCCCAGGAAGACCATCCCGGTCTGGGGCCACTGGTCGTCCTCGAGATTGAAGCGGACGCCGACCTTCGCGTTGAAGTGCTTGTGGGCGAAGGCGATGACGCGTCGCCCCTCGTAGCCGAAGTGTTCCCAGGCGGCCTTGCAGTCCTCCTTGAACTCGTCGGTGATTTCCATGATCTCATCGTTTATGATCATCCGGTCGCAGAGACTCAGAATCTCCTCCGGCGCGCCCTTCATCATGATGAGGTACTGGAACTCGCCCTCTGCCGGGGGCTCCGCCAGCAGGGCGTCGGCGCTCTTGGAGGCCATCAGATTGCGTGTAACCACGAGTTGCCATCGCCGGACGGAGTTGAAAGGGATCTCGAACAACACCTGCAATTGTTCGCTCGAGAGAAGGCTGGATGGGGACGAAAGAAGTGGCGGGAGGAGCAAAGGACCGACCTGGTAGCGTTTCCGGATGGCGTTGACGCTTCCGTTCTGCTCGACGTAGCGAAGAAGAGCGACGTCGGAAGGCGTTCCGATGATCTCGTTGCGTTCCCTCTCGTCCCGGTTGCTCGGAGTGAAGCAGTCCTCGTCGGTCTCCGGCATCGCGTCCTCGACGTCCGACAGCGACTCCTCGAACCTCTGTGAACGAGGGCTCCGGATCGACTCGTGGCCCGTCTCCGGATCTCTGAAGCCTCGAAATGGCCGATGGTACCCCCTGTCCCCTTACATGACCGTGAAGAGCTTCGTCTGCTTGCCCGTAGTCCTGCTCTCGCTGTTGATCTTCTGCATCGCCCGCATCGTCGAGATGCGTCGCATCGAGCGCCGCGACTTCTCGAACTGGGCCCTGTTGCACACGCTCATTACCGCCATGATGTCGGGTAGGGGCTTCTCCGGCAGTTGCCGCTTGATCATGTGCTTCATGGTCAGCAGATGGGCCTGCTTCACTTCGGCATGGGCTGAATCAAGGCATCATGGTTGTCTTCGAGGAAGAGGGCTCACTGCTGACGTGTCTCTTGTTGTACCACAGGTCCGTCAACACCATCAGATTCTGCGTCAGAGTGCCCGTCTTGTCCGTGCAGATGACGCTCGCAGCACCGAGTTCGTCGATGCCGTCGAGACGCTTGATGAAGACGTTCTTCTTCGCCATCCGTCGTCCGATGATGGCCAGCTGGGACATCACGGTGGCCGGCAGACCTTGGGGCACGTTGGCGACGATGATCACCAGGAAGCCCATGATGAAATGGTCCAGAACGTTCTCGAATCTGAACGAGAAGGTCTTGAGCCATTTGAATAGAGCTCGTACCTAGCCACAACGCATCCGATGAAGAAGAATACGGTAGCCATGCAGAGGGCGACGATGGAGATGAACTGGACGAACTTGTTGATTTCCGCCTGGAGTTGGCTCTCGTTCTGCGACACTCGCGACTGGATGTCGGCGATGCCGCCAAGGACCTGCAGGATAGGGCTCGACGCTTTCTCCAAGCTGCGTTCCTACCGTATACTTGCCAGTGCGGATAACGACGCCGACTCCGTCGCCTTCGATGCAATACGATCCTTTGAAGGCGACATTTCTCGCGTCGAATACGGTAATGTGATTAGCCGCCGCTTCGTGTGTGTAGTCCGCCGCCTGAGGTTCACCTGGAAGGGAGAGTGGCCGCGAGGACAGGGCCGAGCACACCTGTGATGGCGGAGGCCTCGATCTTGAGTCCGTTCGAACGGAGGATCCGGAGATCGGCGGGGATACGGGACCCACTCCGAATGGTCACCAAGTCGCCGACGACGAGTTCGGCTGTTGTGATGAGGCGTTCTTCGCAGTCGCGAAGTGCGAAGCACGTCGGCGGAAGCAGGTTCCGGAAGTTGCTCACTACCTGGACACAGCCTTCAGGAGGTCCCCAAGATAGCCGTAACCCTCGACCCCCTGCTGATTTTCTCTACTGTCATCAAATAGAAACAAAGCAAGCCAACGAAAGAGTGTTTTTCTCTTTTAAAAGGTTAATTTATGTGTGCTGTGGAAAACACAGAAATGCATAAAAATGAATAGAAACAGATGGTTACCACGCCTCGACTGGTTTCCTGACCACATCACTGAAGATCAGCTCCAAGTTTCTTACAATTTGGATCTATGACAGCTTTTAAAAGTGAAGGTAGGCAGGTGTTGTCAAGCTAGCACTCAATGCCATTAAATACCAAATGTTACTATTGGTACGTTAACCTAAGTAGATTGTGGGTCTAAAGAAACGGCCACCTATGAAAGCTGGCGTTTTCATTTTTTTTGTCAAACATCATTGATAATGGAGATGGGCTAGAATTCTCCGCTGTTGCGTCAGCGATACCCGCTCGTCGTTTCCGAGAAGGAAGTGATCGCCTAGAGAATGCCTATTTTGGGGAAGGCTCCCTGATCGATTTCTGGCGACCGAAAGATCACTTTTTTGCTCCTCGGAGCCTCTAGGCAAAGTGCAGCCGAAGTGATCGACGATCGATTTCTCGGGTCATCTATCTTCGTTTCCCTAATTTCGACCAAAAACAGGGTGCGAGCTGCGAAGTATGTTAATCCGAAGATTAACGGCGCCTAACGAGTTTGTCGCAGCGGGAAAAAGTGGTTTGACCTTGCATGTGGCGGCGCCCGAGGCGATCTAGGCGAAGTTCACCCACCTTAATGGCCCGTTTTTCCTGCCAGAAGGAGAGGAAACTCATGAAGACGACGATGACCAGCAGGATGAGTGAGCAGTAGAGGTTGAGAGGTTCAGAGTGTCCGTGGGCCAAGTGGATGAAGTAGGTGAAGATGCTGAGAACGGCCGCGCCTGCAGTGGGACTCTCTGTCTTCGGCCCCTCTTGGCTCCCTTACCGAGCAGAAGAAGCCAGAACTTGTAGAGGAACTGTCGGGCGAAGAGGAAGAGGTTCGAGACCTCCTTCGGCGGGTCGATGATGTTCGCCCCTCCATCGGCGAGTCGTTTTCTGCAAAACAAATGACAAATCGATGAGCCGATCAGGAGCGAAAGATGGTTCGATCGGTGCGCAACCGATCACGTGGAGGGCGGCGGCGGAACCAACTTTCCCCACTATTTGCACCTTCTTTACGACGATCGGGAGTGCGATTGATTCGATTTCAGAGGATTTCACTTAAATCGGACGGGGCTACGATAAGCCTCCTAGAGGCTTCTGTTAAGAACGCAGCTATCTAGAGGCAAAACACATCGGTCAACGTGTTTTCAAGAGGCGGCATGTGAATTCAGATGCTTTCCATTATAGGGAATATTGGAAGGTTGGCTATATTTCATCGAGTCCTACGAAGTAATTAGCTGAGAGAGGGTCATCCAACAAGCCTTTCATGACGATCCCCGCAACCCTTGGCCTTTTGATCATGTCGCGTGTGATTTTCAACAACAGAAACCAGTTGATACAAAAACAGAACCGAAAAAGAACGTCTGGTGGCATAGAATCCAAAGAGCAGAAGTCAAGCTGCTCCAAGACTCAGAGTACGTCCCCCAAACGGAGCAGTAATCGCATGAGGACCTCCCAAGGACTGGGAACGGATTCGAGAAGTCAGAGACCGTGAGGGTCGCCTTCTCGGCCCCCCGGGGAGTGCCTTACCTCGCCTCGATGGTGCTCAGGCCGTCGCTGTTCTCGGGGCTGTCGGCGTCGATGAACGAGTCGGAGTAAATGTCGCGGATCTCCTCGACGCTGAGGTGGTGCTCGACGTAGGAGATGCCGAGGTTGTTGCGGCGGTCGACGGGCGAATCCATCGTCGGGTGGACGCGTTTTCGCATGAAGCGGCGAATGCATTTCGGAGCCCGACACCACGGGTGCGCTGAAGAAAGCGATCAGATGGCGCGAAAGTGAGAGTGGGGCGGAATGGGGTCAGTTATGATCTTGGAGGGGGAAGGAGAAGATTACTTCTGGCGGGGCCGTCAAGAGCGAGTTTGGCGAAGGAGGAAAGCGAGAGGGAGACCTTCATGAGAGGAAGACTGTCAAGGAATCGGTGGACAGCGGGTAAACAAGGAGGGAAGGAGGTAAATGGACGCCTTAGGGGAGCGGCACTGACCTTTGATCATCTCGGAGACCGTCATCCTTACGCACACCGTGACATCATCGGAACCTCTGAAAACAGCGCCAATCGCGATGGGTAAATCGCACTGTAAAAAGCGGGTTCGTCGGATCGGGGCTGCAGAATCGCCTCGCGCAATCACTCCTTCCGAACAAAAACATCGATTACACCGTCTCGAGGCGTCGGGCGTTCTAAACAAGCGAATTCGGTCGCGAAATCAAGTTTCGCCTCCCCGATGCACTTCTTTTCGACTCAGTCCTTGATCTCGACCAACGATCGCCGATTAGCGAGGACCCCGTATCTTCCAGAGAACTCACTCGAACTCCCTGAGAAGCACTTCTTCCAGAGCAACGACCGCTCTCCGGCCCCAGGATGTCTAAATGATCCGGAGACAGAGTACCGTAATCTCCGTAGCAGGCTGCACATCCCAACCGAAGATCCAGCGAAACATTTTGCGCCAAATAAAGCACCGCGGCTCGAGGAGAACACATTGCGCAAACGCACCGTGACGTCGCCGCGCTCACCGACCCCGAGGCGGCGGGTTACGACGCGGGTAATCCGCCGTGGAAATAATTGATAACCCGCTCGGTAGCTGCGGCGGGAAGGGGCGTCGTCTGCGGACGGAACCTACTCCGCCACCGGAACAAGTTTCGCCCCCGGCGGCGTCTCAACTCAAATTCTTCGGCGCCTCCTCAATTGAGTGCAAGAAGCAGGCAAGCCTAAGTGGATTACGAGAAAGGTCACAACCTTACTCAATCCGAAGAACCCCGCCGTAGTACGACCACTGCGACCAAGTTGGCGCCACAGAGAACCACCAGAGAACCTAGAGACTTTAAACTGAAACAATACACAAACGCCAAAACCCAACAACTAATAAATCGTGCTAAACACCTTCTGTTCGTCGATGTTAATCGAGGGGAACTGAGTGGAGCAGTGATCGACGACCTTGGGATACATGCCCACCGAGAACTGCACGGGTTCCTGCTCCGAGCAGTCGTCCTGGAGGCTAAATCCGAGGCACAGCGACTCGGCCGTTTGGTCCTTGGTCAATCCCATCGGGCAGACTACGTTCCAGTCATCGGCCAGCTTCCAGTTGTCCGCATCGGCAGAATCACCACCTAAAACAGTTTCACTAATTACTGTACTCCTGTTACTCGCTTACAGTCCGCGTCCACCACGGGGTCTTCAACAACGTCGTCCAGAACGATGATGTCGGACTCAAAAGAAGGCCCGGTACATATCTCTGAAGTAGAAGTCAGTTGTCAGGAACGAAAAATCAGCTTACTCTTCGGCTGAGGTTCGCCGGAATCCTCCTCCTTAACATCATCTGTAGCCTGTAGATCGTCCACGGTGTAAATGATGTCGTCGTCATCTTGAATGCTTCCGTCCTTGCTGTTCTCGAATATGGCACTGTCAGCCAGAGAATCGGTCATCGAAGAGTTTCTAGCAGGAGTGGAAGACGTAGAGGGGAGAATTTCGATTTCATCATCGCTGATGATCTCGATGTCACTGTCAGCATTGACTGATATAGAGTTGTTGCCTCCATTGGCATGCCCGTCAGAGGAAATCTGTTTCCACTGGACGGATTCTTCGATGGGCTTGTCCCAGTAGAACTTCTGCAAAAGACTGACTGTCAGTGAAGATCGCAAATCCGCTCACCCAGAGCCAAGCTCGACAGAAGTCAACCGACGCCCGAAGAATTCCAACCGGGGGCATGTTCTTATGCGTGCTAGCGTGGCGCGCATTGATCACCCACTCCGGAATTCCAAGCTAAATGGCAGAAAAGTAGAAGAAGATGAAGACGAGCGCCTACCGGCCGCAAAGATTCCGAGATGCTTGTGAAACGGTGCACTGCCTTCTGACCCATTTCGTTGACATAGTTGATAAATCTGAATGAGGTTTATCTACAACTGGACGTCATGGCAGATCAAACCTAATAATGGCCGTGGAATAGGTCATTTCAAGTTGGCTCTGGGTCTCCCAACTCCAATACGGAGCACTTGCCTCCATCTGACGAGCTCGGATGAGGAAATCAGAGATGGTCACGGCCAGAGGAGTGTTGCGCCCCATTCTAGAACGAACACCTGGGTGAAATCTGGCCACAAAGAGCGAGCTCACCTGGTCTTCCACATGGACAACATGTTAAGAACAACGTACAAGTGCTCGGGATCGTTCGACTGGAACAGGTTGCGCACAATCGTCCATTCGACCCTGGAGAAGTAAGAATTTGGAGCAGCTGGAGAGGAGAAACTCACTTGTTGAAGGGAACTTGCCAGCACCGCAGTTTGACGCTCTTCCCTTCCTTCTTCTGCCGTTTTTTCGAACTCTGAGGAGGCATCCTGTTGGGAAATCCTAAAACGGAGGATCAGAATACGGAGCGTAAGCATGAAGATGCAGAGGCACGGGATATATAATGAATTAAAAGAAAACGTTTTGCATGTACCCTCAAGAAAACGGCAAAGTTTAAATTCATAGTAGGAGTTTATAACTGCACAGGGAAATCGCCGTGGGAGTAGCTTTATGTCATACCAGACGAACAGACGCTGTCTTCGTCCCGTCAGGCGCAGTTGTTTTCTGAATCGTTGTGCCTCGGATGTAGAAAGATAAGAAGTGTATTCCATGAACATACATTTTAATAATAAAACCTCCAGAAACACTCTCTCAAATGTCGATCTGGTTGTTTTCTTCTGACATCGTTTTCACTTTCGACTTCACATTTCTCTTTGACTTCTGCTCCCTCCTCGACTTCTCCTTGTTCTTTGATTTCTCTTCCTTCTTCGACTTCTCCTTCTTCTTCCATTTCTCTTCCCTCTTCGACATCTCTTTGGCCGTCTGCTCCTTCACTGACTTCATCGTGGACTTGGGCGTCCTAACACTTTGCTTGGGCGTCGTAGTACTTTGCTTAGGCGTCGTAGTACTCTCTACCTTCTGGCTGCCATGATTCGCCGCGCGGCCAACGAGCACTTCGAGGACGAAACCAGCCCAGCAGACGTAGCCGAAGATCTAGGATAGCCATGAGCACTGATTTCTGTCACGGGTGACCTACAACGATGTCGTCATGGCACGTGACCGTGAGAGTGACGACAATGAACGAGAAGACCGACATGGTGGCGCGGATGAAGGTGTAGAGGATGACCTTCCGGGCGATGAGCAGAATTGCGAAAAGGATGATGGTGTAGAGGGTGAGGAATCCAATGGCGCTGGCGGCGAGCCACGATACCGAGACACTTTTGAAGGCGAACGCCATGGAGCACTCGCAGTTGAGCCAATGGTAGATGTAGAGTCCGAAGAACATGATGTGCAGTAGCTGGAAAGGAGTTGACGGCGGCGCAGCTGCAGAAGACTCACCATGACGAACAGGCGCAGCAGCAGATGCTTCGGGTTCACTTCGACCATTCCGAGTTCCGACCTTCGAGTGCTACGACAGAGTTCAGACTGAGTGACGGATGTTTCCCTTTTGCAGACAGTTGCAGTGATGCTGTCTACAGTCTAGACACGAGTATATCGCTGCCATCTATGAATAGAGGGGCGCCTAAAGTCGGTGTTTTATATGGCGTTCCACTATTTATATGTGCGACTCCGAAGAAGGGCTGCTGTCCCCTCTTTTGCTTGCGTCGATTTCGACGATCCGAGAACTTCCAGAGAAGAGATGATTGAAAGTGGAAGTGGTCAGAGCCGGCGGCGTCAAAAGGAAGTCGTCGGCTAATCTCCGGTCCCTTTCAGCCACTCAAAGTCGCGTTGTTTGCGCTTTCGCCGACTGTTCCCGTTCCCACTGGACTCTTTAGGCACAATTGTTGACATGTCCATGCGGATCGCACCCAGCCTCCTATACTTAGGGCTCGCTCCTTGCATGCCTAATTCCGGGACGAATTCATAATCGCTTGATGACGCGTCGCTGACAGCTCAGCGACCCTCCGGAGGTCCTCGAAACTTGGCTCCTTCCACTTCCGGCGCGGTGACACGTTCCCTCGGGTTCGCTCAATCTTCGCCCGGAGGAGGGACGACCTGCGGGTCCGGCGGCGCCTCTTCTTGAATCACTCGGCGCGGGGCAATCGAATTATTATGCGTGCGCACTTCAGATCGCAAAATTCAAAAAGCCACCGGCGCCGGCGCTAAACACATCCGATTTATGAAAAGTAAATTAAATCGTCGTCGTCCGGGGGGCGGGGTCACCCATCTCGGTGTCCTCCGGCAACTCTCCAACCTCCCGAGGCAGAGTCCCCTTCGGCAACTTGTGCCGCGCCCTCCTCGATGCCGCGCTTCTGAGACCCGCGATGAGAATGCCCCCCGGCGCCGGCCTTCTGAACCTCGTTCCGCTCCTCCTCGGCCTCTTCTTCGTCCTCTGCGTCCACCGAGGTGAGTGCTTATGGCCAAGTTGCCGGCCCTCGCCTTGTTCGGGCCTAATTGAGTCGCGCGCGCAATCAGCGCCCCTTGGAGGGGTAAACAATTCGAATATGCGCATATGCAAATGAGCCGATGACAATTAGGGCCGCTCCTAAGAATCCCGTTGTAGGCGCCGCGATCATCTGCTTCGACTGCCACTCAGACCAGGGGACGTGCAACGAAGGCGAGTGCGAGGGAGTCGTCTGTGTCAAGATGGAAACTTCGAATATCGACGACGGTTCGTTAGGCCCCTTCCCTCTTTTTGGGCCTCAATTAGTCACTCCGGAGGCGACGGACCGCGTGAATATCCCCGAAATTGCCCTCGGCCCCCAGGCGCACACGCGCTCCAATTAATTTCCCGCAAGGCGATACGTGCCACAAAACAAACAAAGCCGCTTTAGATCGTCGGACCGTGCAGAAGGGTTGCGGGCTGGAGTACGAGGATAGCGAGTGCCAGCAGACCGGCCTCGGCAGCAAGTGGACCTCCCGGTGCGTCTGTGATCAGCCCCTCTGCAACGGCGATGCCGCCTTAATCGCCTCGGGGCTGGAGCCCCCGGCAGACGACGCCTCGGCCCTCCGGAGCTCCCTCCCGGTCCTCGTCGGATCCCTCTTCGCTCGACTTTTGCTCAACTTCTGACCGATTCTCTGGAATAAATCAGATTTTTACTTTTCGACTTTGCACTGCATTCCCAGGGGGACGTTCGCACACGCCGAATTGGTCCTTTCCGACGGATCCTAAGCTTGGGCGAACGCTTGTAATAGATTACGCCGCCATACATTAGACGAACAGTTGACTTCTTTGGCACTTTGTTATAAAGTCGTTGGTTGAGTTGCAAAAACGGACACAAGAAGCACAGAAACTGCCTTCCATTCGTCACGCCAAAATGTGTCTTTTTGAGTCCTAACTATAGTACAGAGTAGTTTGGTGGATAGAACCAATAGAAAGAAGCGTTCTCTGCCTGTCGATGTAGTATGTCTACAGAACGTGACTGCCTTCTTATCGGTAATTTGTTTTTCGGCGTTACAGCGGGTGTATTCGAAGAACCAGGCCGTCATGTGGACAGACGCTTTTTAGGTTGATGAAACAATCGCGGTACTTTTGCCACAGAAGTACCCGAAAACACGACGAAGGAAACCGGTCGGCTGCGTAGGAGGGCGCTCCAATCCCTTAATGATCCCTTGTGGACGACGCCATTTGCATTCGCCGCCGCCGGTGATAACAAATAAACAAATTCTTATCGTCCGCTTCTCTCTTTCCGTCGCCTCGTCTTCCGTGGAATGGTCGCCCTTATAGCGTTGTTTTTATTGGCCCTCGTGGCCTTCTACCTCCTTCGATACTGGTGGGAGCGTTTCGAGATCGAGGATTTCGCCAAGAAGGCCGTCTTCATCACCGGCTGCGACAGTGGATTCGGACGCCTTCTGGCCCTGAAGTGCGCCGCCAACGGATTCCACGTGTTCGCCGGATGTCTAACTCGGGACGGAGAGGAGAGTTTGAGGGCGGAGAGCAAGGGGAAGGTGGTCACCCTTCCCCTTAACGTCACCGACGACGACTCGGTCAAGCAGGCGGCCGAGACCGTCGAGAAGAGCCTGAAGACGGGAGTCGGTGCGTCGTTCCTCAACAGAACCTGCCGAAGCCTTCTGTTTTCAGACTTTTGGGCTTTGGTGAACAATGCGGGTGTGTTTACGTGCTATGGCCCCGACGACTGGTGCACCATCGAGGACTACAAGTACTCCTATGACGTCAATACCCTCGGGATCGTCCGCACCACTCACGCCTTCAAGCCTCTCCTGAAGCGTTCCAGGGGCCGCATAATTACCGTAACCTCTGTGGCCGGTAGGATGTCCTCGCCTTGCGCCGGCCCTTACAGCGCCGCGAAATACGCGTAAGTCTAGAAGACTGACCTCGAAGGAGGTCTGGATTTCAGAGCGGAGTCCTACATGGACACGATCCGACAAGAGCTCCGTCCCTTCGGAGTCACCTGCTGTATTCTGGAGCCGGGAGCCTTCAAGACGAACCTTCTGGACCAGAGGGCGATGGAGAAACGCGTCGATAACGCCTGGAATCGACTCGATGACGAGCAGAAGAAGGAGTACGGTAGCGAGTATAAGAAGAACTGTGGGTGACTGTGACTTGGAGACGTCAAACTCGGGAGATTTCAGTCGTGCTCAAGTGGAACGAGATTCTCCACACATTCGGAACCTCGAGGACCGACTACGTCGTCGACAATTACTACCACGCCATCTCTGCCCGTTTCCCCCGATTACGGTATCTATGTGGCTGGGACGCCCTGTTCTTCTACGGCCCTCTGACTCACCTTCCAACTGAAATCGCGGACTTCCTCCTCTGGCTTATCACACGTTTCTCCTTCTACCCTCCACCCCCGGGAAGCCTGAAGTGAATCACTCTGCTCCTTTCAATAGTTAAAACTTTAATACATCACATTCTCAAGAATGACTGAATCTCATCTTCTTGTAGGTCAGCACGTTTTTCGCCCTCTCCATCGTAGTTGTTCGATACAACTCGATAATCTGGTCGGGAGTGTTGTACTCGAAGTTCCCGAGTTCCGCGTAGGCCCTGTAGAGATCCCACTGGGTCTTCCCCACGTAGTGGCACTCCTTCCTCTCGCCGAACTTCTCCTCGAGAAGCGAACCTCTTGTCTCTTCGAACTTCGCCATGACGTCCTCATCGAGTACGCCTGTGCCGTGGATCAAGGAGAGGGCGAACCTCACTTGATAGTCGAAGGCGATGAATGGAACCACGTGGAGGGGGAGCCCGACGAAGAAGAGCGACGTAGGGAACTTCCTGTGGACGAAGTGGAGGTGCAGGGGTTCGATGAACGTCTTCCGATGCTTCATCTCCACGATTCCTTCTTCGAGGAATGGGAACGCGTAACGGTAGCCGGTACAAAAGATTACGGCGTCGGCATCCGAGATGAACGATCCATCTTCTAGGAACAGGTCCCTGCCATCTTCCGTGAAATCCACGAGCGCCTTCCGTTCTTCAACGTTCTCTGGAAGAACGGAATACATCGGCGCCCTTCTGTGCAGCAAGTACACCTAGATTATCTGTCTTACTGATCGTTCTGTGCGTCCTCTACCGTACCTTCTTAGCCTCTGTCGCCACCTGCAAGGAGATGTCCATCCCGGAATTGCCCGCTCCAACAATGACCACCGTCGCGCCGTGGAACTCCTGGGGTCTTCTGTAGTCGTGGCTGTGTAGAGAGCGGCCACTGAAGGAGTGCTTCACTTCGGGATAAGCCGGATCCGAAAAGTGGCCGTTGCATACGAAGACAACGTCGAAGGACTCGGTTTCTGTGGATCCGGAAGGAGTTTTGGCGGAGACTCGCCATGTGCTGCCCATTCTTCTCACATTTACAACTTCGTGATGGAACTAAAAAAGAAATTTGATGATCTACAATGTGCTTCAATAATGCGCTTCCTCACCTTAATCACTTCTACAAGGTTAGCGGCGTATTCCTCGAGGTACTTCCTGACGACTTGATGAGGGACGAAGGACTCGTCGCCCGAATCGTGGCTGAAGGGAACTCCGGGGTAGTGCATCACCTCCTTCGGAAGGTTCGTGCTGCAACAACACTGGTGGAAGGTCATCAGAAAGAAGCGCTTACCTCATGGTTTCGTAGAGACTCGAGTGGGAGTTCGTTTCCGGGGAGTAGATCCACGTGCCGCCAACGTTCCCGCTCTGTTCGAAGAGCGTAACCCTAAAGGCTCCATCTTCGAGGCACTTACGAGCCGTAAGAAGGCCGGCGGCTCCTCCGCCGATCACCGCAACTCGTCTTGACATCGGAAGGGCGCCAGGGAAACGGAAAACTGTTTGACCGATCGTTGGTGTTTGGCGGTTCACTGGGCGATCGATTCCGAAAGCGATGCATTCGGCGTTGTAACTGACGCTGACGCAGAAAACGGCGTCGAAGCACGATTCCTCGAGGAGGACAAAGTCCTTCGATCATCTGACCTCATCGCGCTGAGGGAGACGAGACAAACGGTCTCGAATGGCTAATTCTGTCTGATTGCGGTGTCTCCTTGTCTCTGTCTTCGACGCAAGTCCGTAAACCTCAGTTTTATCTTAGTCGGTGGACAAAACAGAATTCAAAAAGTGAGGCTGCACAAAAAAACTGAACGTACGACTGAATCTCCGATGTTTCCAAATCGCGTGACGCGTCTTTGCGCGGGAGCGAGTTCAGTTTGTATGGCGTGGGAGCTATGGGAGTAGAATTGCTCGCAGTTTCTGGAGATCCAGTGCGTTTCAGATGGATGCTTGGAAGAAGCCGCGCGTGCTGAAACGGAAGAGAACGCAACGAAACGAGTGAGTTGCATCCCGGATTTCTCGGTTAGCGGTTAGCGCCACTTTCAGAAACTCCTCGCTCTCCGTGACTCTCGCCAGCGATGACTCTCAATCGCTTCCGCCGATCTCCTCCGGCGACAAGGAGAACGCGGAGTTCGGCGACAATCCCTTCTTGGTTTGTTCGGCTTTATCTCTAGCTGTCTGGAAGTGCTCATTTCAGAAGTACCAGCAGTCGATAGAATACAGCCTTGCGAAGAAGAAGAAGCTCTCGGACGTCTCTGAAGAAGTGAGTCCTCCGATCTTTTGCGCTTTAACCGCGGTATGTTCTCTCAGGCCAAGAGCACAGAAGCTCAGGCAAAGGCGCTTCCCGTGGACATGCGTCCAGCCGACAAGCTTCGCCTCGTTTCGCAGAAGCCTCTCCCGTGGATGAAGTCGATGAACGGCCCGGGGACGTCGATTGCCAGGGCGAACATCGGGGACTTCAACGAGCTGCTGCTAAGCAGCTGCCGGGACCTGAGGGACAATGACGTCGCCCTCATGGAAGAACTTCTCCGCTCGGCTGCGATCTACCATCAGTACCCCGATCTGACCGGAGTCGCACTGTTCCCCCGTTTAGAAGAGCACACAAAGGTTTCGGGCAATTTCAAGAATGCCGATGACACCCGGCCGCTCTGCAACTCCCCAGAGCAGTTCTTCATCGCACTGAAAGCCGCGTGGTATACCATTCCTGGTATTCGACTCTTCATCCACCGATTTAGGTGCGACAGTTTCAATGATCTGTACAGGTCGTGGCGACGTAATCGCGGCCAAACGAGCTTCTACGTGTTTTGTCCCCAGTTCACAGTCCTCTTCGCGAAGATGAAGCCGCCGTCGGATAGGAATGAAGGCGATCTTGACCTCGAAAATTCATGTTGGATGCTGGACGACGAAGGACCGAGGCATGTCGTCATCATCAGCCCTACACTCCACGGGTTCCGTGACGTCTTGAAGAAGGAAGGCATGTGTTAGCTTTCGCGACGGCTCTTATCAAGTGATTTGTAGGCATCGACTACTACCACATAGGCCCGGTGGAGAAGCCAGCGACCGCGAAGCCGGCGCGGAGATCGATAACGGACGCTCCGACAAATTTTGCGAACTTCGACGCCTTCAAAGATGATTCCACAGAGAAGTCGCCGGTGACACAGTCACAGCCAGCGCCAGCCAAGAGCGAATCTTCGTTTGATCTATCAGTGAGTGACAACGAGGATGAAGAGTAAGTGAGCCATTATCCTACTGTAATCGCCTTTCGCCTTTCCAGTGGAGCAATATCAGATGAGGGCCACGATTCCGACTCCGCCGATTGGCTACGTGACATCGGAATCGACTCTCCCAACCGAACTTTCAAGTTAAGAAGATGCGCTACGGTAGGGGAACTGTCACAGCCGTCGTCCAACATAGCCAGCGGGACGACCGTAGCTGATGAAACCCTCCGAAGCTCCATCGCAATCTGGAACCCCTCCAGCATCCAGAACTTTTGCGATTTCTTCCTCTACACCAACCACGGCCGTTCAGTCACGGGTCCTCAAGCCGGACTCGTCCCAACTCTGGCGTCGTGCTCCCCCTTCCTCAATTCCGCCATGAAGTCTCTTACGGTAGTTCAAAAGTGTTGCGCTAGTCACACTAAAGCTTTTAAGCTCTCGTCGCATTGTGCGAAATCGCCGAATGGTGGGCCACTGAAGTACGTTCTGGAACTGGATGACGGCCCCATTTTGCCGCACACAGTCGCAAATGTGAGGCCGATGTGGAAGTTATGAGTAATCCGCTCGAGTTTCAGGTCGTAAAATTTATGAAACACGCTTCCGATCTGAATCACACAGAAAACGCCATGGAGCTGTTGTTTAACTCGCGGAACTTCTACACGGGATTCAACCAGGCAGCGGACAAAGAGAAATCGGAGTTCAGCGACGTGGAGCGGTGCGACATGAAGTGCCCCGGCTTCAGTTTCTCTTGGTGAACTGTTTCTAATAAAGATTTTGCTCGGTGTCTCCATTTGTGTGTGTTCAACCGTGTTTGACTCGTCGCCTGAGGGCTATATCTTATAGACTTAGAAGTAAATTTACTGTGGATCTCTCTAGACGAGAAGGCTTCCCAAGCGAAGCATAAAAATGCCGCAAACCACAAAGAAGCCCTCCGTGCGGGAACTCTCGGCGACGCCGGAGAAGTACGACTTCGCCGACGAGTACGTCGACCGGATCCTGGAGCTCCTGCAGAATCCGTGCAGCTCCGCGGCGCACATCCGCGTGATCTCGTCGTCAACGGTTGCCCAGGAGCTCCTCGTGACGCGGCTCATGGCGAGAGGGGAGTTCCTCGGAGATACTGTGGTAGGCCCTCTTCCATCGTGGTTACTCTGATGTTGATCGTTTTCAGATGCTCAGAAAATTCGACTGCAACCTCCTCGACGGATGCGGCCGCGTTCTTCTGCGAGAACTCTACCATAAACTCGAAATTCCTCAGGAGATCGACAGCTTCGAAACTCTCTGCGATGGACTCGACTTGGTCGGCAACTCGAAGCGCCGCGTCGCCGTCTTTTACAATGCCGATCGCCTCCGTCGGTTTCCTCCGAATGTCCTGGCGATGCTGTTTGCAATAGCCGAAGAGGTGTGTTTTGCTGCGACAACGTCCGCTGTTTTAAATGTGCGCTTTATTTAGAAATACGACGGTTTTCGGATAGTGACCGTCGGCTCTTCGAAGATGGATTATTCCGAATCGTTTGAAATCACCTCGCCAGTGAATATCGTCATCGAGAATTTCGCGAAAGGTTTGCTTTTTTGTTGTCCGCCTCAACCACTTACTTCGCAATTCAGATGACTTGCTTGATTATCTGACGGTAAGGTGCTTTCCCTCCGAAAAATCTATAGGGAGGGACGCGATTAGGACGATGTACGACACTATCAACCTGCACTGCAAAGAGCCCTTCGACTTGGAGCTCGTGGCGAAGCAAGCCTGGGGAGTGTACTTGAAGAGGGGCGGCTCCACGAAGGCGCTGGATTCTAAACTGTGGCTCGATGTTGTAAAACGACAGCTGACCGAGCTGTTTGATGCCCCTGATATAGAAGATCCCAATTCAGTCCGCTTCGAGAATATGCCTCTTCTTACGCGCTACTTGATCCTGGCTTCTTACTGTGCCAGCTACAACCCAGTGTCGAGCGATCCTCGATTTTTTACGAAGGTTTTCACCATCATCCAGCACTGACTCCGTCGGTCATCTTGTTTTAGATGAGCGCCAAGCAGAAGAAGACAAATCACCCCGTCCCCGACAACTATAAGTCCGCCCATGAAATGGGACCAAAGAATTTTTCAATGAACCGGCTCCGGCAGATGTATCTGTTCTTAGCCGACTCGTTTACGACGCCTTCTGACCACCCCGAACGTTTGAATATCCCTTCTCAGGTAGGACACTCGTTTGCGGCTCCTCTAATTGATGTAGTTTAGATCCCCAATCTAGTGACTGCAGGTGTTTTGAGTCGCCATTCCGCCGAAAGCAACTTGTCCGACCCTAAGTACTGTTGTTTGATATCGCTGGAAGCTGCAAAGTCCCTAGCAAGGTATGGATGCTCGTTTGCCACAAAAAAATCATGAAACTTTCAGATCTCTGAATGCAGAATTCGACCTGACAACTTTTCTATTCGATTTCGCTTCGCAAAATTGATATACTTTTGATTGATATATGATTCCGTTTTATTTGTCTTTGATTTTAAATATAGTGATGATCTCCAGCTCATTTATTGAGACACGTATGATCAAGAGGGGTTTCTTGATCCAACTGAAAAGCAACGTCTGGGTCTATATTACAGATTTTGCATAAAAAAGAAGTTACCTGGCAACTTAGAATTTATGCGGGGAAGCGCGAACGCTGTCCCCTGACGCAAAAATTTAGCTGTTGGCCAACTCCAACTCGGAGCTGCCACACGGGTCAGCCGGGAGCGAAAGTGCAATGTCCCAGCCTCGCCAAGGATTCCCCACCTTTGTGATCGCGGGGAGACCCCAGCCAGGTAAGTTTATGAAGCGCCCAGCGCTCACCACTCCATCCAGACGCGACTGTCTCGTTGCAACGGTGCGACGTGTCTGTGCCAGAGAAACCAGAGAAATATTTCTCCTTTTTGAGCTACATCTCTGCTCGTCTGCGCTCTCTCGCACCGTAGCAGAGAGACGGTCGTCGATTGATGGGGTCGGTCGATGATGGGCAATATTCGAAATCATACTTCACAGGATCATTTCTGTAGTGTGTTTTCACCATCTCGCTTTCTTAGAAAGCCAACAAACCACCGTGATGACGAGATGTAACGTCGCCTCCGGAGCGGGAAGATCGACGTGTGGCCTTTGGGATGCGCGCCGTTGATGACTGCGGAGAGCGCCTTCGGGTGTTCTCTTTGGGGGCGTCGTTTTCCGAACGGTCCATCATATAAATCCAATGAGGTGTGAAATGTTCACCAAGGTGAATGAGAATACAATAAAACTTTATTGTTTACGGTATGTGCAAATAGACAGACAATACAAATCGAGGTGTTGAATCTTTCGATCTCCTCGAGGCAATTCTGTTGAGCTCATTCAAATGGCGACCCGTTGAATCCGAAGCGTCTGTTCGCGGAAGCGCTTACACTCGTCGATGAGCTCGGCGAGATTCCGATCACTCATCGCGCGAATCCTTCCGTCCAGCTTCCTAGATGTTTCGACTGACACTCGGCCTCCACGACTCCCCTACCTGTACTCCTCGTCCTCCAGCAGCTTGTCGACGTCTTCCAACTCGGAGTGCCGGTCCACGAGCTCTGACATCGTCATCGACTTCATCACCGGCAAGTGGAAAACCATGGCGAGGAAGAGGAGGTCCAGAAGGAGGGAGGTGATGATGTCCTTCTTCTGAAACACAGCCACCTACTATACAGAAAGCGACCGAAACGCCCTACGGTCATGAGCTCCCCGCAGAGATAGCGTTCACAGGCCCTCTTCAGCACGGGCATCTCATTGAGTTCGGCGTCGATGAGGAAGTCGGCGAAGTCCTCGACGTACTCCATCTCTGGCAGGGCCACACGGTTGAAGTACATGTTGGCGAGCGCGTCGTGCATCTCGGCCTTTCCCTCGTCCGAACACTCGAACGTGTTCTCGTCGTCTTCGAACTCCTCCTCGTCTTCCTCTTCGTCATCCTCTTCCGCTTCGTCGTCACCTTCGACGCCTTCAGAGCTCTCGTCGCAGCATCCGCACTCCTCGGGCACTATGGACGCCCTTCGCTCGCAAGATTCACAGCACGCCACGAGGAGCTTCTTGAAGAGGTGCGCGGGTTCTTCTCTGTAGCTGACGTCCCTTTCTTCCGATTTGTTTCTAAAGCATTTTGAGTGTTAGGGGAGGCTGATTCAACTACTTCTTGATTTTCGCCTTTTTCAAATCAAAATAAAGACCTACTCATCATCGGGGTCCTCAGTGGCGGGTCGAGCCGCCTCCTCTTCCTCTTCGTGGGCTCGGCGTTCCCTCTCCCGCTCCATGACTCTGTTGAAGGCCTCTTCGAAGTCAAACTTCTTCCTTCCGCTCGCGTCGTGGGTGCTCGAGGAACTCCTTTTCCTGCAAAAGCTAGAAGAACCGTAGCCGTCCCGGCGAAGAAGGGCTGCCCACCTCACGGAACGCTTCGACTTCTTCTTCCACACCTTGCTGCTGGCCCTCGCGCGGTAATTAGCCGTCAGAAAGGAGTGGAAGGGGGTCGGGGAGACGGCGTTCAAGTAGGTGTCCGGCCGGAAGAGGTTCGCGTCCATCTCCACGAGCAGAGAGAGGCGAATCACCCTCCCGATGTTCGCCTTGATGTAGTCGGACAGGTGGCCCCGGTCGGACTGGGTCAGTTCGCACTCACGGCCTCTCTGCATGCGGAACGTCTTCCCTAAAGCGCCGCGATCCTGCACAGAAGAGGGCCTCAGGCACATACGCTCCATGGTCACTAGTTTCCCGGAGTCGTCGCTGAGCGAACCGCCTGTGATGCCGATCGCCGCCTTGACGTCTACCGTACTCACGGGACCATCCAGGAAGTACATCGAGATGGCGACGTACTCGTCGCGACCCGTCAGATCGCCGCTCTCCCCCTCGTCGTCCTCCGAGTTTTCCTGCAAGAGAATCAGATAATTTCACAGTCCACCTAGTTCGCTTGGAGTTCTGTTTTGCTCTTTCCTTTGTTCCTACCGTATCCATTCTGCTTAGAAAGTTCCGAAACTGATATAACTGCTCTCATCGAGCATGCTCTCTCAACAGAACGATTTCCATGGTTTTTATCTAATTCGTAGCCGATCTTCGACCGAAATGGCGACGTAGAACACACTTCATCCGAACCCCCTAGGCTCCTTACTCGACTTCAGGTTACTCGAATGCGACTTATATTGTTGTTGTGAACAAGGTCGCCAAGTTGTGCCGTCATTAGCGAACACCATGAAAACATGCCATAAAACAAGCAGAAAACAAGGCTTGAAGCTCTCGATGGAATCGGGAGGTCTAGACGCAATTCAAATGGCTAATTTCCCTAGAAGATTGGACCTTTGTTCCTACAGTACCCCAGAGAGGTAAGTAATGCGGAA
The DNA here is from genome assembly GCA_030435675.1 of Steinernema hermaphroditum. NCBI lineage: Eukaryota > Metazoa > Nematoda > Chromadorea > Rhabditida > Steinernematidae > Steinernema > Steinernema hermaphroditum. The sequence goes on from CM059622.1 coordinate 10,243,509, forward strand.
GTGGCTTTCTCGTAAATAGCTCCATTTTGTCGGTCCGCATGGATTACAGCGTGCTCTCCGCTTGAAATAACAATCAACTTTGCGACGCGACCTCGACAGCTGGCGCCACTTCGATCTCTGGCGCCGCTCCATGCATCCTTCTGGCGCATAAAACGTTTTTTTTTTTGGCCTTGGAACCGGTTCATGGCTCCGACAAATCATCATTCGAAGTGCTAATAAACTGCCGAGGTGATCTTCGATCACCGACGGAAACGATATTTTCCGGAGGAACTCACCAGATTGGCGCTGCCATGCATCTTGAGGGTCCATTGGAAGGCGACGTGGTCGTGGAGGGTGGCGAACTTCGGGGAGATGTGCAGGATGATGGCCTCGGCGGGGTTCACCATCCGCATTTGCACCCTCACGGGCCATACGTAACGGAATCCGATGCGCTCGACGGCGACGGAGGGGGGCGTCGGCGGAAGGCCGGCAGAAGTCATCGGTCGCTCGATTCTGGAACATATGGGGCCTCGAGGAAGGGTTTGTAGGGGGCGGGTGGAAGGACGCGACGGGAAAGAGGACGTCCGGCTAAGGAGAGGGTCACGCCGAAACGGGATTAGAGGGCGACGGAAGTGCTCTGGCCCGATAGGAGGGGGCCAGGTGAGGGAGTAGAAGAAGGTGGAGGAAATCGATGGTTTGGGCGAAATCGGGCGGAATGGATTCTGCAGAGAGACGACGCCGGAAAGGAGTTTCTGAGGGAAGGGGGAAATTAGGGAAAACAAATAGGTTTAGGAGTGTTTTCCTCGAATAATTAGGGTTCAGGGGATGTTTTTCTCGAAAGCAGGCATGACGCAGGAGACGCTCGGGTGCACGCGTAGAAATTAGACAAGGAAGGAGAGTATTCTGGAGTCTTTCCTTGGACAAATGTGTCGACAGAAGATGTTTCACGAACAGAACAATGGCGCCGCTATCTCTTTGCAGGAAAGAATCACCATCAGAGTCACACTGCAGAGGTGACTGTGACTCAGTGGATGCGCCAAAGCACGCGTGTGATCGAACAGATCGAATGAGAATCGGCATCGCGGCTATACAAGGCGCCAGGGAATGGACGTTCTGCTAAAGAACGGAGCCGTTCCCATCAGCGATGCAGACGCGATGCACCGTGAGTCACCCCCGATCGCCGTCCGATCGGAGTCGCCGACGGTCATCGACCACACGAGCCCGTTCTCTGCTCTCCTCGGCCGAGTCCGCAGGGAGTGCGTTCTTTGATGGGCTATCCTCCGAGCAGAAAATAGGACCGTTTTAGGGAGATTAAAAGTTGGGAAGTCCTCCTCGAGAGGATGCACGAAAACAGAGCGGGATCAGGGGAAATCCGAAAGGGCGCGAGCACAACATGGTCTTTGTGCTGTGGTGAGGCGCCTAGAGTAGGTCCGAGAATAATTAATGGCGCATCGGCCGGCCAAAACGTCACAAGAGCAAACACCGGAGGATCCGCAGCAGCAGTGGACTCAGCGGGGCCAGGTGCGTAAACATCGTAAAGATAAAAGGTTTAAATTTAGAACATTTTGGTTGGAAAAGTCTAAAATTTCTGACGACGTGGAAGGAGTGCAGAAATCCCACTTTACAGTATTATGTAAGTACTGGAAGATCTGCCCTTGTGTCAAAAAACGGAATAAAACAATACAGAACCGTGTGCTCTTTGCTCCTTCATGATTTTCAAACAAGCCTTCAAAACATAACTAAATTACTAGGTCTCTAATTATTCGAATATTTCTCGGAAACCCTTTGATTTGCGGCGATGCGGCACTCCATCTTTGGCTCTATGTGAATCTTCGACACTACGTGGTGGGTGCGGAAAGCGAAGAGAAAGGGAAAGCCGCTGACCTGAATACGGTACTATACACGTTGAATACAGAGAACGCGTGCTCTTAGTCGAGATCAATTCTAGAGCGCAGAGGGTGCCGTCAGGTTACCATAAACTCAATCAAGGGGCCCATTACCAAATCTCAATCTACAGTCCCTCTAAATGAGCATTCATGAGACAAAGCAGAAAGTAGTTCTGGATCAGAGAGGGATTACTGCGCGAGTAAATACAGTAATGCAACAATAACACACCAAAGAACGCCCAGAGATCTGCGTAAATCCTTCGGAATCTCTCCGACCGCAGGTACCTCAACTCAAGCTTCAAAAGCGCCACGAGTAATCCCCGAAGCCCGCTTCGAGGCCCATAGGAGAGCTCAAAACACGGCGATCGAAGCTCTACGAGGGGACAAACAACAGCCGGCGGAGTGACTCTTCCAGTGAAACAGTTGTCTTTCGGAGGGAAAACGGATCGAACGGGCAAAAACGGGAAATTAAGCGGAGATGAAAGGTTAAATGAAGAGTGGAGGGTGCACGCCTGGGCGGCGGACGATCGATGCTAATGAGGGGGCCAAGTAGGCGAGGGTCGCGGAGGGTCGAGAGCGACGGCGACGGGCGAAAGTGACTACAAAAGCGGAGAGAACAGCATTTATAATTACCGCAGACTCGACGGCGTCGACGCTGACGTCAGCTTCGAGGGATCCGGAGGGAGAACTTCTTGTGGGGGAGGGGCTTCCGACGGGAACACGTGGTGGGAGAGGGAGAGGATCGACACACTTCTAGAAGGGGCCTTTGGAATCCGAAATGAGCTGATCTGTCGATTCCGACGGAAAAAGGCGAGCGGACCGGTTGGCGAAGCCTGCACTCTAGGGATAATTTGCATTTTAAGGGATCAAACATCGTCGTCCGACGATAGATCAATCGTGGGAAAAGGCATTGAAGTTAATTCGAATTCGACGACTATAAAGCGTTGCGTCTACTTGTAGTGCGTCCTCGTTAGCACTACAAACGGCACTCAAATCTCATCGCAAATCTCAAAGACATCTGTAGATCAAAAAGTGGCACTCTTCAAGGCCGATACTTCTGATAATTCGGATTCTCAAAAGCACTACAAGATGAAGTAGTGATAAGTATCGATTTCTGCGAAGGACGTTTTATCGATGACTTTGTTGAATTTTCACAAAACCTCCCGTTCCATTCCATCGTCTGTCCTATACAGTATCATTGACATGTCACATTTGCATAGCCTGGAACATTCCGTGGTTTTCCTCTTCTCGGGCCTTCAAAACAAATGCGTCGCTTCTGCTATCAGGTTTCTATCAAAAATAGGCGTCATAATCCATAAAAGATAATACACCCGCCAGCAGGCCTGCACGCCGGAATGACGCAGATCTCAGCGAGCGCCTTAATCTGATGACGTTCGGCGGATTGCGCGAATTCTCATCACAAAACACGAAGTGAATCACGGCCGATCTCTGCGAACGAACAAAGAGTTGTAAAAGTAGACCCTGAGCGAGATCTCGAAGCGAAGAAGGCAAAGAAAGGGCCGTCGTTATGACGCTTTGATTTACTGACACGGGATAAGCAGGCTAGAAACACGCATGGGGAGGAGGAAAGGAGGATGAGGAAGTAGGAGAAGAGATGACGCGGAGGATATGAGGCGGGAATGTCTCTGAGGAGAACAGAGACCATAAGTTGCGACGACTTATTTCTCATCAATGGTCAGCTTTAGAATCGCTCGAAGTGAATTTGCACTGAACTTGTCTGGTCGAACTGATCTAAAAGGCCTATCCTTCTCTGGTCCGGCCCCAGTTGGCCAAGTTTCTCCTTATTTCCTTTTCCTACAGCAAAATTAAACTTGACCAACAATGCACTAGTTGCTTGGCAATTCAAAGTATTCATCGGTTTCATTTTCGTATCTCACACTCAAGTACGCCATGAGATGCCTGGTTTTCCCTAGCCTGAAGAAGGTAATCACTGTCGCCCGAGTGCACTACGAGTTGAGAAAATCGTCTGATTCATAATTTAATATTCATGTTCCAGACGCGGACAAAGCGGCCACAACAAAGACGTTGTCTCCCCAGAAAACGAGCATCCACCTCGAGATCAAAGGCTGCGTGAGATCCTGCCTGGGACTCGGTAGAGAATAATGGGAGATGACGCATGTGACGGCGACAGAATAATAGAATGAAAGAAAATGTGATATCGAGCGCCGAGGAAAACAGAAAAACAAACACTTGTGTGCAGATGGAAGGAATTAAAGGAATTCACATTCTTTGGCCGGTCAGCTCATATCTTCTCGAAACAGAAGTTGGACTTTCAAGTTGAAAGAAAAGGCGCGGTTGAAATGAGTACAAAGGGCAATTGCGCACTTATTATCTTGTCTAATCAACGGTTTTCCCATTGAGTTAAGACTTTCAACGGAATCCACAAAGACGTTGAGTCCAATTCTGGAGTCCTTAGAACTGATCTCTCGTGTGGGTGCAAGTGAGGCTTCGCTCCAGACACCCTCTATCGAGGATCGAGACACCCTACATAAGCGGGCTTCCTATAATCCGGCTAGAAGTTTGGAGGTGTTTCCGCTTGGAAGCAGAGAGGATCACCAAAGGAAAAGCGCCAGATCTTGGCGGATTCCTCGAACGTGGCCACTGTTATTTCCGCAAACTTTGGAGACAAAGGAAAAGAAGCGAAAACAAAGTTTTTCTTTGGATCCGTAGCATCTAGCCTTGAGTGAATGGTTTGAGAAAGGCCGTCAAAAGCAATTAGAAAAAGAGACCAGATTGTGGTCTTTCTTTGCACAGCAGCTGTTTTGTCGTCACCTCGCCAGAATCCGAGAGAAAGTGAGTAATTTCTTCCATCTCGGGAGCAAAGACTGCGCAATCCACAGGACCCAGTCCCGAGCACAGTGAATCATGACGCCTATGGCGATAAACAGCAACAAAACAAAGTGTCCAGCTACATATACTAAAACATATATGTTAAGCAGAACGTGCCTTTCAGATTACACAGAAAGTGTGGAAGTACGGCTGCTTTTAGTTTCTCCAAATCCAAATCCCATTAGAAGTCGGGAGGGGAGAAGAACGGAGACCATTTGACGGTTATGTTTCTCGATCGTCTTCCTTCTTCATGGAGGACCAAAACGTCCGATTCGAAGAATTGGGTCTGCAGGGAAATGAGCTGTTTTCTATGCGTTTTTGCGTATTAGAATTCAGCGGGCAGAGAAAGGGCAAATTTGTGAAGAGATCGCAAACAGCTCGTGATCCGAAAAGACGCACTTTGCCGCCAAAAGCGATGCATTATTCATGTGCCGACGGGATTTCATAATTAGACTCTCAAATCAGAAAAGAGAAATACGATACGGATAGGTCGCTTTGCAAAGACTTTTCGAAGTTTTGAGAGACGCCACCGAAGCTCTAGAAGTCCAGCTCTGTCTTTCCTACCCCTTTTGGTCCCTTCTGAGTGCACCCCTGCGATGGCTGCTGCCGTTAACTCAGAGATTTTTGAGAAGAGTTGACCGGTCGTCCTCTGCAAGACACTTTATTGTTTTGTTATCGCCTCCAATTAGTGACTGTGACCGAACGATCCGAGTGTGGTGTGACCGGTAGGCGTGTACGCCTGTCCGCAAACGTGTTCGTTTGATCTGTTGGGTACACTAGCTAAATGTTCTGTAGTGGTGGCACCACATGTCCAAAAAGAGCAGAGAGCTGATCTTGAGAAGCCCATGAATAAGTTACGGATATCGATCTCCGTAAGTGATGTAGTGGAGCCAAACGAGGTTATGACACTGACAAATTGTCCTTTTCCGAAAATCACATTTTGTGCGTCACACGGGGAATTGGATTAGCTCTGGTCACGCTGTGGTCCTTCGGGTACGGCAAAAAGACGAACTCCATAAGAAGACTAATCTTTTGGGAAGAGCGTTGGGAAGAACATTTCCCAATCAGCCAAAGAGGCAAAACTCTCTCGAGATGTTGAAGGCGTTGCTTTATGTACAAAAACACTGCGATGAGACAAAAAAAAGGTGAGGCCGAGGACCCTTACTGTGCCCCAAGAAGGAGAGGCGAACCACGAGGAGACTACTGTACGCTGGAAGCAAAAAAAACTCCAATTTTGTTGGATCAATTGAGCTTTTTAAGTCTACTTATAAAAATTCAAAGTGCCCTGTGTAGAAGAAGCAGTAGCAGAAGTATTCAGCAGTCCATGTTTCTGAAACGTTTCAAAAAGGGACTTACTGAGGGTTTGCGAATCGTCCGTCGCCGTTTCCTTCACTGTCAGAAAGCCCTTTCAAGTCCGAAACTTTTGATTTTGTTAGTGGTCCAAGCAAATGCAAGAATGTTTTCTTAAATTAGCTTCATTCTCTATAAACCTTTTATATCATTGGATCGTATACATGCACTTGAAGTCCTATTTTTCCGGAAAACAAAAAGTCCGAATGCAATTTTAGGAATCTAATGTTATTCGACAAAGTACGGAGGCGATCGAAGTCACCGGATCCGTAGATGAAACACCGCTTCTTGTCAAGAATGTGTACCTTGATGTCCTTTCCGCGAACCAAACAAGGCCGTTCTTCGGTCTCTGCTTTGTCCGAACGGTTGATTCAAAGGCGTCCAAACAGTGGCTAACGTCCTTTTTATCACCTTCTCTATTTTAGGACTGCTCGCTCTGTCGCCGTTGGTCCCTCTCTGCATTCCAGTCGCTCTGCTCCACAGACGTCGACGCGTGTGTTCGGAAGGTGACGGCGACAGACAACGGATCGGGGTTTATTTTGGGCTTCCAGGAAGCGCATTGGACGACGCTGCTTTCTGTTTTGGGAGCAGAGACACTCTGCCGTGCACTAATAATAGCCGAGCACTACTCATCAGTGTTTTGACGCCGATCTCTGAGAGGAACCGAGAGATGCCACAACCCAGGTTCGCACTACTCAGCAGTTCTCAACGGTGGTCTCACCATATGATCATCCATGCTACAGTATAGCCAAAAACAATACGATAGTAGCCCCTTCTTAAACTCCAGAATTTGACATTCACCAAAGAGTTCGCTCTGCGTACTCGAGATGAAACGGCTAATGATGTCACCTGCCGCCCTCTGGATAGAGATCGCAGTTTTGTTTGCCCTCGAACAGACGGTCTCCGGCTTATCAAAAGAGTCGACGTATGGAGGCCAAGAAAGCACATGCGTCTCCGATTAAAATAGCCCAGTCGACCTCGTACTCTGCGTTGTTTGCCGAAGGAAGAAGATAAAGTGCTCAGCAGGTGACTGAAAATATCACCGTTTCGTGCAAGAAATGCACAATGTGATCCAGCAGGGCCCTAATACGGCCCTAATAAGTCCCTTATACGTAGAGCAATGAACGTTAAGACACAAAAGCATTTGAAACTTTTTCTGAAAACACATTTAGTTTAGTTTAGTTTAGAATGTTTAGTAAAATCAAAACGCAAGGAAGAGTTTATCAAAGTCAAGTGTGCAACCTCGGTTTCTACACGTTCCCCCACCTCTAGCTCCACGGAATTCGGGAGACGAAGTGGCACCACCCTCACTTCGACTCCACAAACACCTCTTTTCATCTCAAACACACTTCAGCACTTGAGAAAGAGAGGATGTGTAGTGCTAAAGAAAGACACTTTGGATTCTCCTTTAGATCATGTAATCCCCACTCGAGAGCTAATAAGTATAATGACGTCGACCCCGTTAGCATCCTGTTAGTGGTGTTCGAGGAGGACGAAAAGTTATCCGAAGAGCGTTTCGAGGACTTCTTGTGGACGACGTGCGAACTCGATCCCCTCGTGTTCGAGGCACATGTCAACAGCCCGAAGTGCAACCCTGAATCGAAAGGACGCCCGTTTTTTTTTGTCAAACTCTGAGTGTGTATCAATTAAAACGGGAATTCATTTTTTGCACTTTGCTCTGTTCCCCAAAAACGCGAAGGGTGTGGTAGGCCAGCGATCACGTTTTATATCCACGGGAAACGGTAGCGAGCAAGGAACAAAAACAAAAAATGGTGTAAAAAAGGTGGAAACAGAAGAAGAGGAACTGGACAGAACGATGGACCTCTCTTCCTCAGCACCCAGAATCGGGAGCTGGTGCTAAAACGGATTTTTTTTTTAATTTAAAAAACCAAGTAAAATTTATCGCACGAATATAATATCAATATAAATATTCATATGAATATGTACTTTATGTTTAATCTGTTATGATTACGGTTGGCATTTGAGTCAAAAAGCATACTGAGACAAGCCCGAGTCGACTCGCTAGATACGATGGGTTTTAGAATGAATGATTTGTTCATAAGTTAACCGCCCCGTCGCCTTTTAAGTTTAGAAATATATGAAGCCAATTTCACCGAAAACTAAAACAGCTTCTGCGTTCCTACACATGGTGCCAGTGGAGAACAACACCCGACTCCCTCACACACCCTGAAGACAAACATTTGCTCTACCTCCTTCTGCGAACTACGGTATTTTTATTCGCTGAAAACAAAGCCAAGTAATCGCCTTTTGATCTGCCGCTCGGATAGTGCACAGCCCCACGAAAACAGATGAATGTTCCCATGGTCTCTTCCGAGAATTCTTGTCCACCCTCCTCGGCTCCCAGTTCCAAAAGAGTCAAGGTCACCGGGAAGAGGAGACCAAAAGTCGCATACAAAAGGAATTCGAACGCACTTTTCTGTTTTTGTTTATCGTAGAAGGGCGAAGGTACGGTAGATTGAACAGACGGCTTCAATGGGGCGCGTTTTGGGAGGACAACACCTGAACAAAGGACACTTCTGGGCGATCGGAGCGGACGTTTATGGCCACATTGGGCGAAAATACGAAATCGAAGGAAAACGGGCAAACAGCTTCGCGGCGCGGACGACAAATAAACGCGGAAAGGGTTTCCTCAGAGGTGTGAATCCCGACGGCAAACAGAGTCTTTTCTGTTTTCTCTGAGCCCTCGACCAGGGAGGGAGAGGATTCTGGTGGAAATCAGTGAGATCAAGTGGAAGAAGTGCTGATCTTAGGACAAGTTTTAAGATAGAATAGCCGTCGGCCGCGTGTCTCCAAACGCTTTTATTCGAACCATATGGCAAACATCGTGTTTTCCCCTGTGGAAGAAGAAAAACAGAATAACAGAAAACCATTTAAATATAAATCTTTTAGTGGAAGAGTTGGCTTAATAATTTTGGCCTTGAGAAGGTACTTGTCTGCGACCGGTCAGCTGAACTTTTGGATTTTGAGAGGTGGCAAGATCATCGAGAACGATTGATTATATGATGAGAAGGCAGCAAGATTTCTTGTGAAATGAAAAACTGAACAACTATAAAATGTTCAGAAATGGAGAATTCCCTTCGAGTGCTCAAAGAGAGGGAGACTTAAATCGCGATACAGAAAGGTAACTATCCATATATCCAAAAAAGCAGTGGAGGGAACCAGCCATCCTCCGGCGGTTCCTCTTCACCACCGAAGCGAGATTCCCGTGTTTGTATGTAAATGGTGCTGCGCTAATCTGCCCCGATGGTCTTTCGCCGAATCGAATTGAATCGCTAATGACACGTCGCCGAATGTTTTCCTCTCTGCCATGTTTAATTCCTTTTTTCATTTCGTCGGTCCTGGGAGAATTCTGCAGAGATCGCCTCCTTCTCCGGCGCTCCCACTTGGGAATTCCTGAATGGACTCGACTCCATCCGTTCACGGTGGACTCTGTGCAGAATTTGTGATGACCGTGGAATACGAAATGCGCATAGTGAGTGTTTTTGTAGACGTCTGCACATACAGTATTCATATCGTGCTGACAAAGTACTGAATGCCAATCGTGTTTACTCCCACCCGGCGGTCTTTAGCCCTGGGGACCGCCGTGGGTGCTTTCCTCCCCGATCCTTCCCCTCGGGTCCAAATCGCATTAGGGCTGCACTCGGGCCCAAAGATCGCCGCGTCGATCGGAGCGATTATCCCCTGGATAACATCGGGTTGTTTTCCTCCCTCGCAGCCCTCGAGGAAGACTACGTGCCGAAAATAGGCTTCTTCTCGTGTTTACCGTGCCGGTGGAGAAGAAGAAGATAAGGACGATCGGCGGAGTGGTCGATGATTCCCCTTCTTCTCTCTTTTGGCGCTTTGATCTCCGCGGCGGCGATGACAGATGACGGCGCCGCGATATGGCCGCCGACGAGAGATCGGGCTCCGGGTAGCCTGGGCCAGAGGAGAATTCGAACGAAAACAGGGCGATGAAGGAGTTTGAGCTTTGATGGGATGAGGTGAGGCGATCGATGGGATATGGCCTGATCCGAAGACGAAAACATCCACGGGAAGAGGCCATGTGGACGACACGTGGATCTGTTTTGGCGGCGACAACAATCGCTTTGTTTGTCGCCTGCTCATGTCTGCACACGAATGAGTACAAAAACAATGAGGAATGAACATATCGTGCATGAATACTTAGTCCATCGAAAGTCGCTCTCCAAAGGTCACCATTACGATCTGCACGTCGAAGGTTCATCGAATTAGGAGCATACTTAAAAGAGTGAGGTGATCGATCAGTGTTCGGCAACATTTCAGATCGGTTCCACAAGGAGAAAACACGACGGGGAAGGAGAAGGTGGAGGAATGCAAAACAAAGCGGACAGGAATTGTTTCCAAGACGATCGGACGACTCCTTCTTGTGACACAGGTAGGAACTCACTGATCGGCGACTCTCTTTTCGTCCTCGAAGTGTGACTGTGGCTGAAGACGAGTTTTGTATTTCTGAAAGTTGGAACTGATCACAGTCCAGCAACAGTTCGGAAGATCTAAAGAGAGTCAACAGGGAAGTCGGAAAGAGAAGAATGAATCACAATTGCGTAGATTTTATTTTTGATACAGACTCCATCGAAAAAGTCGTAAACTGAGTCATGTTGGGAAAGACGGGCATATGCTTCGATCATGCCACCGTAGTCCGGAAGCACTCGGTTTGCTGATTTGCTTTTCTCTTTCCACAGCGAACAAAAACATGAGAAGAAGGGAAAAACAAGGAAAGCGGATGTAGAGAGAAGTAATTCGAGACGGTGAATCACTTTTTGTTTGCTGCTCGATGGCGATAATAAGACAAAACAAGATATCGACTTTCGTTGTTTTGCCGTCCACGACTCCACCAGGTGCATTCAAGTCAGAAAGATGTAACTACAGAAGAAGGAGGTACCCTAAACACAAAGTTATTTGATCCTTATGTGCTCATATGCATTCTTCTTAGAATCCCTAGAAGAGCGCGGGTGAACCATGGAGAGCATGAACATGGACGCAGAAGGAGGAAAGAACGTAATTTAGATATGAAGATAGCAATTTAGAGGTGAATCGCCTTCTTTGTGAGAATAGCATGCATACAAAACACCGTCATGTACAGATAAATTGAGAGCTTTCCGGCTTCTGGAATCTCTGAGAGTTCGTTTCCTTTTTAGGAAATGTGCATAAGGGACCCTGGTCTGATCACTGAATTGTTTTTCCGTTGACTTATCTGTGTAGAAAGATTATTCGATAAACAGTTCTGCAGCGCCGCCATTCTCACGTAGTCCGTTTTTATGGGTTTTGTTTTGCTTGATTCCGCTCCCGATCGATACTCCATCGAGCGGCCATCGCTTCCCCGACTGATTCCCGTGCAGTCCTGGCCGCTAGGCGGACTGTCCGCGACCAAAAAGTCCCCGAGTGCAAACACAAAAGATGTTTTCGGCGAATCCCGCAATCAGCCTCCGTCAAAAACACTTCAGAACTCGTCTCTTCCGACATCTCGATCGGTGCACTTTTGCCCAAATGTTTTCCACTTTCCCGACTTCCAAACTACAAACTCCACTCATCTTCTTGTCCCATCCAATTCGTTCTGACGTCCAAAGTGGTCGTCTGCCGCCCGGGGCGGAAAACGCAATAAAAAGACACACTAGTTCCTGTGTCTCCCGGGAGCAAAATTGCGAAAACATTTGCCGACTCCGTCGACAGCTGATGGAAGGTGATCGGCTGGCAGAGATTAGGACCCATCCAGAGCAATTGTGTCCACGATGACAAAGCAAAGGTCCCCGAGTGCGAATCAACATCGGAGCCGTTTATCAATTTGGACCCCAAAGTGTTTCTGGCACATTAGTTCTGTTTTCGAAGCTCGAAATAAATCGAATCTCGTGGGGCGATGACGTAAAATCACACAAAAAGCGGAGTCATTTATCGGAATTCCGCGGCGATCCTCTTCGAGATAAGAACAAGAAGAAGAGTGTGATACTGGAAAGAAAAAACATTCGACGGAAACTGTAATTAGCATGTGAGGGTCATTTGGGTTGGGGGTGATCGGTCCACCAGGAATGGGTTGAGTGAGCGATCGTTCTTGACCATCGCAGTGATCTCCTAGAAGGCCTCGTTACTGTGAACATAAAAGCTTCGAGTGTAGTTTCATTCACAACTTCAAAAGAGAGTCGAGTCCCCTGTGACCGCAACATAACTCGTCTCTTTCAGAGCGTCATCCAATTCATCAGATATATTCCCCATCCGGCACTTCTTCTTCCTCTTTTCACAACTTGAGCTCAAAACTCAAAGACCACATGAAGAAAATTAAAAGTTGCACAATTAGAGAAACGTCTAAGCTCTTCCAGGAGTGTCCTCATAACTCGATTCTCCTCTCTATTTTGGTGTTCGACCTCCAGTGTTTATGGAATGTTCCGAAGACCAACATTTTGGTGTGCACTTTCAGTCGTCTCCCTCCAAATGCCTCCAGACGAGAAGTGCACCCTTCCCTCAGCCCCCAGCATTCCACGGCACATTCCCATCGCACTAGGCGATCAGAGAACGCAGTTGTAAGAAGAAGAATTTTTAGTTTCGTTGAAGACCCACGCAACAACACCTTCTTCTTCTTCCTATCCACGAATGCTCCTATCTGTGTTTTCTGCCCCGGACATGCCCACCAACAGCCCAATTGAAGGACACTAAGTGGCGATCGGTGCCTTTCCATTACACGGCCATTAAAGACGCTCTGACTCATGTTTTGGTTAGGAGTGCGCCTGCACCTAGGGAAGGAAGGTGTTTGGTGTTTCGATGCGTCACCGTCGCCCCCTTCGCCTTCTTCGCATTTTTCGTCATCTCCCCGCGCGATCTCCGTCGTGTTTCCGGTGCCCCAAACGGTCGCTTCGGCAATAAACGCAGACGTCTCCATCTGTTTTCGATTTGCGCCACAACGGCGCCAAAATTGGGCCCTTTGTCCCGCCAAAACACTTTGGACTTCGGAGCCGACCGTCGGTCTTCCAAACAAACGGCGACTAATCGAGTCGCAGCCAAACAATCTAGAAAATACAACTACCGTAGCCGGAAGAAATGTGTTCGAGGTTGTGAGAACAGATGTCGGCGAAGATGACGCAAACGGGTCGGCGGAGAGCTGTTCTTGATCTGCACGGGTTCCCGGAATCTGCAGAGATCGCGGCGAGGGGGAAGTGATGTGCAGACGGTGATTGAAGGTGGCGACACGGGTGAAGAAGACCCGCTTCTTCGAGAGTCTCTAGTCTCTGAACAAAGAGACGACAGTCAAGGAACAAAACGCTATCAGTGATGCAGGAGTCCACCCAAAGGACACTTCTTTGTTTACTTCCGAAGGACACGGCGCCGCTATAAATAATTAACTTTCGACCCAAAAAACAAAACACACTTTTCCGTTCCGTGTTTAGCGATCGGAGACCAGTAGACTCAGATTTTGAGTGGGAAACGGCGATTAGAAGCTAATTACGCCATTGAGACACATAATGAAGCGAGAAGAGTGTTCCCGCGGGCCTCATTCCACGGGAAACAAAGAAACGTCTCTTGTTTCCTGTTGCAATTAGAGGTGTACTCTGACTTCCGCGTCTTTTCGCAGAAACGTTTCTAACGAGCTTCAAGCTGCGGAGGAAGAAGTTGCCTCAGCTGACATTGTGGATGTAAACATCTGGTGTGTATAGCGTCTCCTTGTCCTCCTGAAGGACATCCTGGCTCTGTTTATCTTCTTCTTTTGTGATCGACGAAAGGCCGACGAAAAAGACGACAACAACACATTTCGTCATTCGCTCGAAATCGGCGACATTTATGCCGAAGAGACACAGCGCTATTTTTAGGCCGATTGAAGACGAGGAATATTCGAGAGCGTTCGGAACCTAGTCATTGATGATTCGAGAAATTCGCTGCAAAGGTGGCTCAATGAAGAACTACTAACTTTCCAAATTGCACAATTTGGAGTCCAAACGAACGGCTTAGTTCCTCGTTGGAGACAAAAACAGAGCCACACGGCCGTTTCGGATTAAATTAAGAAATCGATGAGTTTTGTTTGTAAGAATTTGGCCCAGAGACGTGGAAAAACAAGGCTACATCACAGTTTTCTTTCTTTACTCAATGTCCCAAAAAAAAACAAAACGCACGGATTGCGAAATATCTCGCGGATTAGGTAGAGCGCACTTCACAGCGCTGTGTACTTTAATCCGTCACAAAATTTTGGAAAACAGGTTGACTCTCGTGAGAGTCACACTTCTCTGCCACAGTCACATACGGGCAAAGAGGTCTTTGACCTTCCTACAAGTCGATTCTTCAAATAAAATAAGCAAATAAATTAAAGAGATCAAGTGTAGATTGCATCAGAACGATCAATGAAGAGAGTAGTAGCTGCATTTATATGTGTCCACTGGTGTCCTTTAGATAAGAATTGTGTTTGTAGAACCTGTTTACAACCGCAATTCTCCGTCACACTCTTCCAAAACACCCGAGGACTCCATGCGCTTCCAAAAATAACTCGCAATCAGGTGCTCTCAGGTCATCGGTGTAAATAGGAAAGGCTTCCGAAGCTCCAAATGGATCTCCCAATCCCGGGATTTCCCCTATTTTTGGATATCATCTGAAAACAATGATGGTCCCAGCACTTTCTAATGTGTGCAGTTTTGAGCCTAAACACAAAATGTGCACTTCCTGGTTCGTCCGAAAACAACTCCTTATCTCCTCGTCTTCCCCAAAGTCCGCCAGAGACCAAGGTCTCCTCGTGCAGTTCCGCTTCCACTGCGTGAGATGTGCTTCTTCTTCTTATCGCCCGTCGCAACAAATAAGTCACAACAGGCTCCGCTGATGTCATCAGCCGAATCTAGGCGCGCGCGACTGAGTCATCCCTTTGTGGCGCATCCCTGGGCAGCTTTCCCGTTCCCACGCGTCGCTTTCATTGTGGCGAAGTGTGTCAAACGAAGAGTCGTCTTTCGAGCCTGTAAACAGTGTCTTCTTCTGATGCGGCTGGACGACTCACGTGACCCTCCAGGACAAGAAGGAGACGCCGCGGCGTCCTTCGACCCCCTAAGAATCGGACGAAAACACGAAAAAACCACGCACTCTGCACTTCTGCTGTTACTGTAGAATTGATCGAGACGTCAAAATGTGATCGCTTCCTCCCCCACCGTCAGCTGCTGCAGAGTGGAGAGGCGATCTCCCGTCTTCAACCTTCGATCCGCCCGTAAACAAACAGGTCTCGAGGGCTTATAAATCACTTTATTAAATACATCGTTATTACAAGGACTTTACAAGGAGACGCTCTCGTCTTAATGCACGCAGTTTCGTATCTTACAACGCTTCTCGGACAAATACATGGAGGGGCAAGAGAAAACGAGGGGAGGAAGTGAACCGAGCAAAACCGAGAATAGAAACAACAAGAATAACCGTATTCGTCACCGTAACAGGGGCGGGAGGACTAAGGCCTAGAGGGTAGAAGAGTTACCGGTTGTACTTGCTCTGAGCTCACCCGAGGAGTCTAGAGGAATCTACACTATGTACAGGGCCGCGGGGATCTCCTCAGAAGGAGATCCTGGAGATGCCGTCGGAGCGGCCGATCGTGAGCTGGTCGTCGAGGGGCAGGATGAGGCTCTCCTCGGAGAAGACGGAGTCAAGGAGGTCCGAGGGCTCGTGGTCCTCGACGTCGGCGATGATGATGCGCTGCATGCGGCGCGGCGTCGTCCTCTGGAAGACGGGCTTCGGCGCCTCCAAGGGGGGAGAGGCGTCGGAGCCGGATTCGCCCGTAATCGGGGTCGTCGAGGTGGGGGTGATCAGCGTTTCCGAGTGGAATCGGCCAATCTTTGTGGAGCGAACGGCTCCGGAGTGCTCCGAAGAAGAGGAGTTGGAGCAGGTGGAGGGGGTGTTGGAGGCGGTACGAGGCCGGACGAGGGTGCTGAGGGCCAGGGGCGTCGAAGGCGCCGAGGAGGACTGACACGGCGAGATGGAGACGCGACGCATGCGCCTCGAGAGGAGCTGCAGCTGATCGACGACGGAGCCGACCAGCATCTCATCGGCAGAGGACTCGTCGTCGTCGCTCATCAAGGGGAACGGACGGAATCTGGAACCAGAACGAGTTAGGGCTGCACTTCGGGACGAGGGCTTACGGTAGCTGGACGGCGACCTGCGAGAGCTCCTCACGAATGTAGCTGACGTTGTCCTCGATGTTGAATGTGTCGAGGATGATGCCGGAGGCCATCATCTTGACGACGGCGAGGTCGTAGCGGGTGGCCAGAAGAAGGGCTTGCTGCACGTACTGGAGTCCGCCGCCTTTGGAGCTTTCCTGCAATCAAGGACGTCTTAGAAGGGGCGATAAGCCGGCACAGATTGTGCTTATCAGCTGAGTCGCGTGCACTCCTAACAAAGGGAACAAAGGAGTCCACGGTCCCCCAGGAAGAACTTCCTTAATTGTCGGCGGCTGGAAGTGGAAGAGGCAGCGTGACCAGTCAAAGTCTACCGATCGCGGGGGTGCGCAACCAACGGCGATGGCGTAGTGAGAGCAAAAACCGCCCGGAGGCGCAGAAGGAGAAGGTTGTGCATCGGGAGCCTTTGCGCAAGTTCTTCAAAAATATAGGACTGTAAGGTCAGGCGCCGTTGGGGAAAACGTGTTTCGTCTGACGAGGAACTCCGTTCGGAGCACAAAAAGGACCCTCAGGAAGCGCGATCGACTTGTAACTAGGCGGCAGTCCCTAAACTCGGCGCCACATGTCGGATTACTACGCGGACAAGGGCCTACGCAATCTGTGATGTTTCGTGCCCTCTCTCGTCTCACCTCCGGCCGATTCCCCTCTGGCCACCGCGGCCCAATTCAATTTAACATCAAATTTGTTGCGTCTTTTGAAAGCGCCGCGAAAGTGCAATCCTGAAGAAACTCACCACGAGCATGTTGTTGCAGATGAAGCGCTCGATCTCGCGCTTCAGCGGAGGGATATGGTAGTCGATGACACCCTCCAGCGCCCTCACGAGCTCCTCGATGTAGTCCATCTTGGGCATCATCAGCTTCTTGAAGTAGCTGTGCGCCAGGATGTTCTGGATGGTCTTCGGGTTCAGCTTTCCACTGTAGGAGGTCTCGTTGAAGCGCTTGGTGATCTCCTCGCAGGCGGAGAGGAAGACCTTGCGGTGGATGGCGAAGGCGTCCAGCTCCGGGTCGAGGAACTCGACCTCGGGCACCTGGAAGCTCTTGTCGACGAGTTCGGCGACCAGCTCCTCGCACATCAGCTCCAGAGTGCCGCTGGGGGTGTTCAGCGAGGGCAGGTAGTCGAGGGGCTGGAAGTTGGCGGTGGCGAACTTGAGGTCAGCGGTGATGTAGACGGTGTTGCCGACGTTCTGGCGGATGAAGTTGGAGAAGTTCTGGCCATCGACCTCGGTGTGGCGCACGGGCCAGCCGCTGCCCTTCGTCCACTCCTCGGCGCCGATACGCATGTTGGAGAAGACGGGGCGATCGTCGGAGTCGGCGACGGCGATGGAGACGCCGTTGAGCGAGACGTCAGTGCCCGGGCCGTCTTTGAAGTAGAGGCTGACGTTCACCTGGGTTCCGTCGCCGTCGTAGCCCCCCGAGTCGTCGAGGGCGTAGTCGTCGTGGAGGCGCAGAGTCCACGTGAAGACGACTCCGTTGCAGCTCGTGCAGAATGGCTGCGAGATGTTCAGGATGATCGTGTCGCCCGTCTCCGCATTGATCACCCTACAAGAGCTACCGTAACCGGGCGTCAACGGCGAACCATCGTACCTTTGGGAGACCCGGACGGGCCATCTGTAGCGGAAGACAACTTCGTCGCACTGGAGGAGTCTGCGGTTCATGGTGGGGGTGGAGGCCTGGCTGCTGGTTCCTGGCGAGTCCATGGAAGTGAAAATAGTGTGAATAGCTCTGCAAGAGGGGACTGTTAGGCCATGATCGGTCGGGTCGGAGCCCCGAGGGCTGCACGGCGGAGACAGCACGACGAGCTCGTTATCGGGCGCTGATAAGCCGAGCAAGATGGGAGGCCGAGGCGACGGAACCGGCGGTTCAAAGTAGAGAAAACGAGCGCGAGACAGTTCGGCTGGTAAACAGCACGCAGCTTAGAGGCGCTGCATAAGGCGAAACTACAGTGGAAAAGCAAATACGAAGAAGGCACACGCTACGGTGGCGGCGATCGATCGATCGATCGGGGATCAGCGAGAGGATCCGACCGCCTAAGGAGCTCGCCGCCGAGCGTATCATACGCACACAATAACAAATCGGAATCATCTTCGCTTCGAAGTCGGCGAGGCGCCGCCCCCTCGAGGCGCCTCCCCCTCCCGCCTCGGAGCCCTCGACGGGCGCCGTCGCCGCCCGAAGACACACAGAAGACGGCGATTTCGCCGAACTCCGCTTATGCAAATGAGGGAACGACGCGTCGAAGCACAAAAGTCAAACCGTCACAGGGATCGGCCTCTGCAGCAACAAAACAGCACTGGAGCTACGCCCTGTTTTCCCCTAAAGCCGCTGATCACTGCAGGCGAACTGAAGTGAATCACCCTAGAAAGGGAGATGAGGTGTCCTCAACTCAGCCATGTCCGACGGCCGTGACTACGGTGGTGGCGGATGGGTACTTTGGACGCCGACGGGGTCGCCAGAAAGACATCAATCAGCGATGGGTTGGGCAAAAAAAGTGGCAAAAAAACAGCTGCTTTCCCCTCGCTTCTTCTGGGAACAAGCGACAGCCGGTGATGCCGGGATTGATGGGCCGATGGCTCAAGGATCGGCTTCTGGATCAAACTACTTCGATGTGGTCCGAGAACAGATCGTAACCGGTCAATGTCGCCCTCTTTTGGGGACTCAGGAAACGCCAGAAGGTCCCTCCTTCGGAAACGTTTCGCAATGTGTCACGTAGAGCGAAACGCTGATAGGACGCCCAGTCAGGAAACACCTTCGGATGCTACAGGAAACGAGCACCGTCCATGTGACGCCAGAAATGTGAAACAAAAAAATGTTTCAATGAAGACGAAAACAAAAACAGGATATGCGGGAGCGCTTCCGCATTTTCCACTCCGCTTCATTTAACGACGGAATTAGCGAAAGGGAGCAGTACCCAACCGGAATTCCTCCAGAGGAATGCCGAATTGGGCTAACTGCGTGCGGAGTCCGAAGTCACGTGGCTCCGGGTACGCCGCACCCGCGGAGCGCGAAGAATGTCCAGCGAGGTGTCTCCAGCGCCAGTGACCAATGACCACGTAGGAGACCATCGATCAGGGCTGCGGCCCTCCCTCGCGACCCCTGCGGCGATCGCCGCTGCGAGAGTCGAGGAGAATGGCGCGAGTGGCGGCGGTGGCGACTTTAAAAGCGTCACGTCACCGCGGAAAGCATCAGAAATCAATATCCCTCCATGCTTCTGCCGCCGCCGCGATGTCCGGCGAAGTAGCCGTCGTCGATGCCGTCGAGTCCGCGGGAACACACACAGCGTGCAGGCATAAACAAAGAAGAAAAACGCGAGAACACAAACATTCTCCCTTCGGGAGTTCCAATTGGAGGCGTCGACGACCGACCGGAGCCCGCCAAGAGTGGCGCGCGCACGCTCGGTTCGGAGGGCAAACCGGCTAAGGGGCAACGGTTCCGTCGACATCGCAGATCACCGCCGCAGTTTCGTCATCTTCCCGCCGCGGCGGTGACTGTTTTTGGGGTGGAAGAGTCGTCGGCGACAGATTAACCCTAAATTTTTAAAGAACCCTCGCCGTGGCCGCGATAATCGTATGTAAAACTTCCTTTCGTGGTGCACAACTGACGCAACACCGCAGAAATCAAAAGAAGACGATCTCCGATCTTTGGATCTCCCGAGGGCGAATGAGAGCTCTTGACTCGATTGGCCCCCTTTAAGAGAGGAGCCGACCACGGCTCTATTTATGTTTTCCACGTCGCACCTCCCACTCCGATCCGAGTGAGTCATCTAGAGGTCCTCGGGATTCTGACGCCGAGGCCACGTAAGAGCGAAACTCCAGAGATCCACTACGGCAACGAAAATCGCCGCGAGATTAGCATAAATGCGGCGTTCAGCGCCACACACAAACAACGAAATGAGTCAAGGGGGACCACACAGTGGCCAGGAGGACCTCCCGAGGGCCGGCCACTGGAGGAGGCTAACTGCAACAACAACAAACAGAGGGACCGGTCAGAGGCGTTCTCCGGCCGCGATTCCAATTGGCCCCACACGCGCCTAGGCAAATAGTGACTCGTGCTCGCTTGAACCCACTTACTATTCCCGTTATTAAACCGTCGGCCCGACTCGCAATCGCCGCGATTAGAGCGTTCTGATCGACTAAAAATAGGCACAAAGACGGTGCGAGGATGTTGACTTTGCACTGCCCCAGGCTAAATTTAGATTTTCCAGCTGATAACACGTGTGGGACCGCTGCAGGACGTGTCGCCAACCCAGGTACAAATCCTCCCCGGCCTCTTTTCGGAGCGCCGAGCCGCTGGAGAGCAGGTGAAACAACGCCCACACAAGCGAACTTGCAGCCAATTAAGGGTGCCGGCTGCGTCCCGACCCGATCCGGACGGATCCGTGGGTGATCCCCGCGATCTTCGCTCTCGGCGACCTTTCACTAATCCGAACGGCGCCTCGGGCGATCAGAACAGCCCTAAACAAGGTGTCTTCTCGCATCCGGCTATATATAGAGCGTCGACGCTGCTTCGTGGTGTTGGGTTTCAAAACGCCGCCGCGGCTCCAATTTCGGAATCGTAGTCGCCTCTGCGCGATCCGATTTCTCTGAGACGGCACGCTTTCTGCTGTCCCAGGCGTCTGTCCACGGCAAGAATATCATGCGTTCTCGCAGAAGGTTCTGCTGTCTAGGAGACAGGTAGACAGCGGTCTAGGATGATGAATGAAGTGCACTTTGCATGCTGGCACCTGTCAGCTGTTGGAGCAGCAGTTTACTACGCACAATTAGAACCCAAGATCACAGCCCGGAGGGGCGCTAAACAGAGCCATCAAACAGTTTGGCGGACTCCGGAGGCAATTAAGTTGACAAATCAGCTGCCGAGGGCCTGTTTTCGCCAGTCACATTTCGGTCTGTTTGTCACAGAACTGTAGAGCGCCGTGTGTTTTCGTCCGCGCACATCGAAGTTCACTCGATTTTACAAAAGCGCTCGCGATAGATCAGCATCAGGCAAGTATTTTGATCGGTTAGGCCTGCCTCGCGCAGTCTTCGCTCTCCCCTGGCGACCTTCTAAGAACCGAAGCACCCAAAGCCTGCGACCGAACGCGGCGCAAACCCTTGAACCGCCGCTTTCTCGGCCTGATCTCCGGTGGTTCTTTCTTCGACGCCGTCTTCCGACGTCCCGTGATTCCTCGCCCCGTTTCGTAACATCTGATTTCGGCAATCCGTGCGATCAAAACAAGTGCCGTCAGTCTGGCGCAAGACGATCCTTCCGGGGCCAGGAATGCGCCACGAAACGACCGTAAACACGGAGCGGGCAATAGGGAGGGGGCGCAGAGGGTCCGAGGTTCGTGGCTGAGGGAAAACGTTTCAAATCACAGGCAAAACCTGTTTGGGACTGCTGCATAGGTCTGCAGAGGGTGTCTGTTTACTCCGTGCAGACTGTCTATGTCTGCGAAGTCACGTTGTGGTCGACACCCTAAGGGGTCAAAGACGAGCCGTACACTTCGGTTGTTAGGTGTGCTTCCAAGGTCACCACGCAGAGAGTTTAAAGTAGGAAATTATAAGTGACCGGTTTGCAGAAGACACAAAAACGTTTCCGACAGCGCGAGAACTAACAAGCAGCTATTATTGTGCTCCTCGATCACCGTGTGGGACCTGTTTCCCGAGAGTGTTTAATTTAGAACCCGGGATTGGCTTCGTCGACATAAGCATCCCACAATCGCTTTTGTGCCTCCAGAACAACAACACCATTCTCCGGATCGTTTCCGAAAGGACATCTAACAAAATAAAAAGGACACAAACCCTCTGGAACGCATCTGGACGATCTAATTGGATTAGAACGGCATCGAGCCAAGAGTATCGTCTCGAAAACAGCGCCATTTGGGATCGTTTCCTCGGATCAGAGAACACTCACACAGAAGCATTCCCTCCGGAGACGTTTTTTCGATCTCCCTCACTCCGCACGTACACGCCTAGCCGCCACCTGCCTAGCCACTCGTGATCATCGAAAATCGTTCCAAATTCGATTAAAATCCCCTCGCGCAGCACTTCCTCGCATTCCTCAGATTCGGCGTCCTTCAGCCTCTCCTTCCCGCGTGGCGCACTCTGGACCCCGACGTCACCCTCCGATCGATGCACTCCCTAACAAGTGCATCAGAATCGATGCCAACCTTCGGACTCCTGGCCCTCTCGTCATCCGATCCTCTGGAATCGGGGACAAACAGACTAATATTGGAAGATTTCCGCAGTTTACACGCTACCGTAGTCCGCGGACATCCTCCCGAGGACTGGAACTCGGGAAACCGAGGATCGGACGGACAAAGAGTAAACGCAAACAAACAGAAAGCGGCGCACAAAAACAGCTGGCGACAAAATTAGCCGCCAGCTGGGCTAGCCGGGATCGGGGTTTTATCCTCGCGGGGAGGCGCCGCGCGATTGAGTGGTCAGCCGCCGATCAAACGGATCACCAGGAATCGCGTTTCCGACTCGCGTCACAGAGTCATCGTGCGCGTTTCCGGAATCGCCTTCTGGGGAACAGGATGACTAATTGGCGGAGCGCAACTTTAACCGAAAACAGGTCAAATAAACTTCCCACGCGGTTATGCCCACACGAGTCATGCCGCCAGCAACGCTTCGCCGCATCTCTACCATCAATCACGTCGGCTTATCGAACCGAATCCGTCGGCGCTTCCACGCGAACTGGAACTACCGCCGACTAATTGGTATCACCTCTTCTGATCCTCGACACAAGCTGTACAACTTGTCACTTCCACCGAATCTCGGCGACTCTATGTGAAACATCCTTTGGTCTTTGTTCCCTTATGGTTATGTATGCATGATTGATCGTTTGTGAGATGCGTTTCACCGGCTGTTTTGATATGGATGATGCATCAGCGATATCTCTCAAGCGGACGACGACTCTTGGCCACGGATGCGATTGCGATTCCTCGGCCATTGAAAGGCTAACCGCCTAATCGCATTACCGACGACATCTCTGGCTACAGTGACATCATTGTTTGAGAGTGGTAATCCAAAGCAAACAACGACACGGACTTGAAAAACTTCACTCGATACGATGGCACCTGAAGAGTGTGCCAACAAGATGATGCGTTTCCGAACGGTCGATCCTCGTCCGAAAGTCTGAGTGCGACCGATCCTCCAGACATCTGAAGTAAGTGTTTCGAAACTGTCTAGAGTTTTCGTCATCCCATCATATCCACAGTCCGCCGAGCGTCATCAAGTTACGGTCACGTCACCCCTGGATCAAAGGCTCCGAACTCCTGATTCAGAGATGTGTGAGCCATGAGTTACATCGGCTGTTTTTTTATGGGCGATGCATCATCGAGATCTCTCATGCGGGCGCCCTTTGAAGTCCACAAGTTCGGAGCTACTGATACAAAAGTGCTCACATGAAAAGAAACAAGACATAGACTACAACATAATCTTTAAAAAGAATCAAAAAAACAACGAACAAAAATCAACACCGGCTTACAGAACTCAATCGAAGAGACACTAAGCTTCTGGCTCAGCAGCAGGAGCAGCGGCCTTCTGGGCACCCTTCTTCTTAGGCTTGAGGGAAGACATTAGGATCTTCTTGATTTCGGGGTTGTTAATCTCGACTTTGCTGTCAACCACTTCAGTGTCCAAGGGAACGGCGCACGTCTTCAGCAGACCGTTAGGTTGGATGATCACGGTGGACTTGAACTGGGCGACGTACGTTCGGTCGGCTTCCGAGCATACCTGAATTGACATGAGTTGTGAACTTGTGATGGAATGAAAAGCATACAGGGTACGACTTTAGAAGTCCATGGCGCTCGCATTCGACCACACCCATCTTGGCCTTATTCTCGTCCCCAAAATCGCGAATATTGAACAGTAGAGTGCCGTGCTTCTGGGTGATGTCCGAGTAGAAAGTGCGCGAAGCCTTCATCTTCAGATTGTAAGCCGCGTCGTCCAGTCTTCGGTACACTGTAGTACGTCCTGTGTGATTCTTAGTCTTTCCTGAAAGTGATGTACCAAATTAGAACGTTTAAAATGAAGGCTAACGGTTACCGTCTCCGGTCGACATGAAGATGTTAACTGCATAAACTTCAAATGGTTCGAACTCGTATGTCGCGATCTTCGGCTTCTGATCATCAGATGGATTCAGCATAACGTACTTGTTCATTTCCAGATCCAAGACGTCTTGCTCCATTTGGTGGAAAAGCACATTTTCAATGGGCTTCACTTGGTAGATAAGCGCAAGATCATCAATTTTGGCGGAGACTTCGGTGCTCTTGAACTGTCCTGCGCGAAGCATGCGGATGGCCAACTCCATGCCATTGTACGCAGCTGTCATGACATCAGCCTGCAGCCCTGTGACCTTGTTGTCCTAAGAATATGGAATCAAAATGCTGAATGATTCCATGACGAGGTTACCTTCGATGCACCGACAACAACGGTATGGGCGCAAGTACCGATGAATCCATCAATATGGACTCCCAATTCGATTTTTGCCATATTGCCATCTTGCAATATGGTATCTTCATCGCTCAGAAGAGGAGCGTAGCCACAAACCACATTGTTCACAGAGATGGACACGGGTTGGGCGATTCCGCGTTTCAGTTTTGTGTCCGCTCTTTTGTAGTTGGCGGTTAGTTCCAGCATGCGCTTATCGCCATCGATGCACAGCTGGGCAACGCTAGCGCCGGCCACAATTTTGGGAATGATCTCCTGTAACATAGGGCGTGAATATCAAGAAAGCGAAAAGAACACCTCACCTGCATGACCTGCTGGCCGATCTTACCGGCCTCAATGTACTTGTTGAGAACAACATCGTTGGCGGGTGTAGGCTTCTCTGGATGGGACTCGCAGCTGGCGCAGCTGCTTTCGCTCTCGTGCTTGTGACGACCAGCCATCTGAAACCGAGACGCTCAACGTAGACAGATCCACAGACGCGGAACATGCAAAAAACTCATTCGAGGAGGGAGAAAGGATGAAACGCGGCCATAGGACAGAGGGAGACCGGATACGGTGACTAGGGGCGAGGGTCGCCTGCATTCTTCGTTGCGGGACTCACGTACTTTACGAATGCCTCGCGGGAAATTGAAGCCCCACCGCTAAGCTCACAAAGTCAAAACCACAACAGTGACCCACTCCTGGTCTGTTTTTAAATGCAAAGTACGTTGTACTGGGCCGTAACGAGTTCCATTTTGACGCGGCAACATATTATTTTGCGTTTATTGCATAAGACATGAGAGTGTACATTTAAAGCTTGAGTAGAGAAATCCTAACTTCGCACTTTGTTGACCGAATTAGTCGTTTTCTTCGTCTTTGTTGGAAGATTTTTCCATTGCAGCTTTTATACAAACAGTCCGCGCGTTCTTCTTTGCCAGCCTGATGAGATTCAGAATCAGGAAACTTCTTCGCATTCGGTCGCCGCTGGTGGACGCTCAAACGCTCTCTTACGTTCGTTTTAGAGCGCCGTGTCGACGATGGTGAAGCCAACCACTGAAACGCTCTCCCACCTCCTGGTCATCAGTCAGCAGAAGCACAGAACATGGCAGAAGAAGAGCAACAACGACCATCTTCGACGAATGATCTTCCTATCAGGTATCATTCAACAAGTGAACAAAGTGCTGAAGACCCAAAGGCCGGCAAAAAAACCAGCGTTCGAGATTTACAAAGACCCTATTGAATAGCAAATTGTTCAAAAGTAAATGCTAACCCTTCCTCGATAAATATCAGTCGATGCCTTTCTGCACCTAGCGCACAAAACAGAAGAAAAGAGCATTTGCAGAATCGAGAGGCACAAATGCTGGCTAGAACGCCTCTAGGCCTACAAAACACGCGCGAAAAAATTCTGGAAGAACGTGTGAAGTTTAAAGGTAGGCTCACTCAAACGAATCATTTACTCTCGAAGCGAACAGCCTCGACACCACCGTATTCGAGGCCGCTGTCGGTTCTTCTTGCAGCGGTTTGGGAATTTTTGGCGTAATTTTAGGGCGAATTGCTGTCAGCCTTCTTGTGTGTTTTCGGATTCGATCTTCGTCGCCGTGTAAATCCCAGGCGTGATACTTGTTCGGGCGCGGTTCGGTATGAACGGGCGCAGTTTTCGATATCCAAGGGCCGGATTTCACCTCTCTCAAATTTGGTGGTGGTATTGATTTTCTGTTCGGTTTTGGAAAAATCTTACAGAACTCCTCTACGGCGGTACTCGCGCGATGTCCGCGTTCGTGTGCTTAAGCCATCCTGTAAAATATTAATTTTAAGTTTATCACAGGTAAACATGGTTTTGTCAAACGGCAAGCGGGTGAAGATTGTCAAGAAGCACCCCAAGCGCTTCACTCGCCATGAATCCGACCGCTACTTGCGCGTTGGCGAGAGCTGGCGCAAGCCCAAGGGTATCGACAACCGTGTCCGCAGACGCTTCAAGGGACAACGCCGCATGCCCAAGATCGGATATGGAAACGCCAAGGCCACCCGTCATATGCTCCCCACCGGATTCAAGAAGATCCTCATCAACAATGTCGGAGATTTGGATATGCTTCTCATGAACAACAAGCTCTACTGCGGAGAGATCGCTCATGCCGTCAGCAGCAAGAAGCGAAAGGAAATCGTCGAACGTGCCCAGCTTTTGCGTATCCGCCTCACCAATGGTCATGCCCGCCTTCGCGCCGAGGAGCACGAATAAACTGATTAAGTTGTTGTTTTTTGTTGAATACGACCAAACTGTTATAAATTTTGATTGTTTGGCTGTTTATCCACGTCACCGATTGTTATCACAAGCGCCTGCGTCGTTCGGGATATCTAGTCACCGTTGTGGGAGTCGTCCGCTGAAATGGCGAACTGGATTCAGGGAATGGAGGTGAAGGTGAATTACAAGAACACGTTGACGTTCGTGGTCGGCTGTGCCTTCTTCTACTTGGCCTACCTCTTGTGGCGGGTGGAGGATCCGTTTCCGGAAATCGATGTCCAGATGCGCGACATCATTAGGTCGGTCATGGTTTCTGGTCTTTCCTGAACGTTCGGCTTCAGCTATGCCGTTTTGGCTGTCGAGATGGGTGGCCACGCCGTGGCAGTCGTACACAACGAGAGCAAGGATCGCCTCAACATCCAGAAGAAGGGAATGACGGACGAAGGGAAGGCCGAATTGCTGACTCAGGCAGACCTCATATCGAACCATCTGATCCTGGATGTTCTCCAGAGGTTCCCAGGGATTCAGGTCATCTCCGAAGAAAAATCTGGACAGATCACGGAAGCGGAAGTCGAGAAGTATCGCACTGACAAGTACAGTTTGTGGCTAAGTATGCGAGAACAGCTCGATAAGATGCCTTCGCGGAAGCTCCCTCTTTCGCGGCTGGCCTTCTGGGTTGACCCACTGGATGCTACCCAGGAATTCACGGGTTAGCGTCTCTCTCCTATTCGCATTTCAGAAAGTTCTCGTTCAGAAGGCTTAGTTGAGTACGTTACTGTGATGACCTGCGTCACGTTGGACGGAAAACCCATCTTTGGCGCGATCTACAGGCCGTTTCAGAACGAAACAAGTACGCTTTCTCTGAACGTGAACTGCATGAACAGAGTTGCTTTCAGTTTTCGGCTTGGTGGGATGGGGAGCGATGAAAGCGAACGGAGAACTGATCAAGCATGACACCTCACCGGCCAACAAACACATCGTCGTTTCAAGGTACTGCAGAAATCGTTGAAAAGAGGCTTACGTTTCTTAGATCACACGCTGGGAAAGTCGAAGAACTAGCCAAAAAAGTATTCCCTGGGGAGTATACTGTAGAGCCAGCTGGGGGATCTGGCTACAAAAGTCTCCGTTTAGTTAATCACACTGCAGGTAAACTCTTCTTTCGATTCTTGTGATTATGTCACTTTTTCCAGAGTTGTATATGCACACGACGAAGATCAAGAAGTGGGATACGTGCGCTGGCGACGCGATAATCCGATCCCTCGGCGGGTTGATGCTTGATCTTGACGGGCGACCAATCGATTACTCACCCGAACTGGATGTTGTGAACGGTCGCGGACTGATAGCCAGCGTTTCCAGCCCGTACACGTACTACGCGAAAGTCAAGGACCATCTCAAGTCCATCGGATTGTGATGCTCAGACCCATCCAGTCGTCTTTCTTTCGGAGCTTTCGGTTTTATGGTGCTGCCATCGGCGTCATTCTGGCGCGTTTGCTTACGGGCTGTGGGAGATCTCCTTTGTACATTCCTTCTCCCTTCCACGCATAATATCTATTCGACTGTAACATAACTTTCATTATTTATTTCATAAAAACTTATCGAGTGTTTAACTTTTTCTTGCGTTTGCGTTTCTTATCGCTTGGTATCTGGAATATCTCGCACTTTTGAGCATCTTGTAACTGCTTTCATGTAGGTTGGCGATGGGAATCAAGGAGATCAATGATCTGGCCATGAAGCATCTCCGCTTGAAGGGCGAATACATCGATGTTATGAAGAATGTCGAAAAGATCCTCGACGAAAGTCGATTCAATCTGTCGAGGACCAAGTATGTTATCCAGATGGCGCGCTTTGCTGACTTCTACTTTCAGGTCGATTGTTGGGTTCAGCTTCGCCGATGCCGCTGCCGTCGACAATCGGGACATGACTGCGACGGCCCGGTAGGTGTGCTATTCACGGATCACTTCCATCGAAACGTTGTAGCATCGATATCAAAGAGATCGATGGCGAAGAAACGTCCTTCGAATTCCATTACGAACCCATTACTGTGGCGCCATCAAATAAGAATGACGACAAGGAGTCGGATGGGGAGAAAGAAACGGAAATTCGTAAGAGGCGAGCCGATTCTGACGCCTCCGAGGAAGCGTCAAAGACAACGACGATAAATTTCCGGCCTTTCGGACTCCTCGAACCCAGCACAGCTAAGAAGGCGAGGAGCGAAATCGCCCGCGCGCTTCCCCTGATCTGTCAGCTGGCCCAGCTTCGCTCGCGAATCACCACTTTGGATAAGGAGTACGTCACGCTCAGAAATTCTTTAGTCGAGGACGACGAGACACTCAAGGAACTCGCCGCTATGAAGATTAGCTGAAAGTGTTTCTGATGTCCATGCCAGTTTCGAGCGTTGTGATATATTGTATAATTAACGTTTAAGAGTCATTCCCTATTTGTGCGTCTTGTCCGAAATCCAGGGGGTACACAATGTGGGGCACAATGTATCGACCGTTGTCAGATTTTGGATCAACACTTAAAAAAAAAAGCCAAATCTCCTACATCGTTTTCATACAAACAGAAAAACCTCACCACAGGATTGCACGCTGCAAGGTGCAACCTGCATCATTTACGCGGGGAAGCGCGAACGCTGTCCCCTGACTCAAAAATTTAGCTGTTGGCCAACTCCAACTCGGAGCTGCCACACGGGTCAGCCGGGAGCGAAAGTGCAATGTCCCAGCCTCGCCATGGATTCCCCGCCTTCATGATCGCGGGGAGACCCCAGCCAGGTAAGTTTATGAAGCGTCCAGCGCCCACCACCCCATTCAGATGCGACTGTCTCGTTGCAACGGTGCGACGTGTTTACGCCAGAGAAAGCAGAGAACAGTCTGTTCGCCGAACAGACATTAGCGGCGCCATTCGGCACTTGTTATCGCAGCTGCGACAGGGAAAAACACATCTGCCGCAAAAAAATTGGTCACGAGAGTGCTCAGCCGGGCATCGGACCGTGTTCCGACGTCAGTCAGTTGACTTGCAACCTGCCGCACACGGCTGCTTGATCGCCGGAGGGATTTGGCCACACACAGCGTCGCCGTGTCGACTTTGGGAAAACGGCGACGGCGCTCTCGAGAGTTCAACTTCGTTTTTGTAGTTCGAACTGTTCGACCTAAAAAGGGGAAATTAGGTTTCGCGGTCGTCGACTCCTCACCTCGTGGCTTCTTCAACCGGCGCGTTCCTCTACGTGACGCGTTTTTTATTCGCTCTTTCTAAATGTTTCCGTCTTTTCAGAATCGCGTGTAGCTTCCCCGTCGTCTGCACCATGGACGTCGCAGGAGCTTCGTTCGGACTGAGTCAGAACGTCCGCGATGCGCTGCATCACGTCTTCGAAACGATAATCCGTCTTCCCGGCCTTCTGCTGCTGGAACTCTGGCTGCGGAAGTTCGACGTGAACATCAAAGAGATCACGGAGGAGATGATCCAGAACACTCCCCTCTCCACCTATCTGGACATGTCGAGGATTCTGGAATTCGTGCACACAAGAAACTTCGATCAGTCGGCCGCTACGATTCTGAGCTACTCAGGTAGCGTTTCGTTCTTTTTTTTTGAGTGATTCACATCTACATTTTTTCAGTGCTGCTCCTATGCGCTATGTTCCTCATGTTGCCGTTGGGTAAACTCGTCCAAGTTTATCTCCATTCCCTCAGCCTGTTGCTCTTCGGATTTGCGCACTACATGTCGATTCGCTATGTCCAGTTGGAGCAGACCTCCGATCCGGAGTTAAAACTGGACGACTTCGTCAAACTGGAACGGCATGGGTTTCATTTTCTAGCGCAGGTGATTCTATATTTTACATGACTCGTCCAATGTTGACTTCTTTTAGTTAATGTTGAGCGTGGCCCAAAGTGTCATTCTCCGAATGGAGTCCGATGTGGGACGTGTCTTCCTGGCTGTATTCACCATCCCGATCATCGCCAGAATGTGTGGTTTCCCTGTTACAAAACTAATCATCGCGCATAATGTCGCCTGCTCTGCCGCCATGTTGTTGATTTGTATCTACGTACTGAACAGAGTTCCGGCTCTTTTGTTGTCCATTCGTCGCGCTTATCGACAGCTGCGAGCAATCCTTATTGTGCGTGGAATCGCAATCGGTGAGGCGAAGCTCTCCGTGAAATGTGGAAACTCAATGTTTAGGTGCTGTAACGGTATGGAGACGCCTGCGAATTGCCGAGCTTCTCACATCAGCCTACTTGACAATGTTCTGTGTTCGCATGTACGTTGAAGTCAGCGAGAATCAGCGCCGCTTCAATGAAATCTTTTCGATCATGATGTCCGCTATCGCTGAGTGCACGAGGTATTTGGAACTCACTATTCGTTCATAATCCGTTATTTTCTTGCAGCACTCCTCTTAGTCTTCTCGCCTTGGCTCTAACCGTGAGTTGCGCTTGTAAATTGGTCGTGAAAGCCGCTCAGTGGACCGTTGGCGGAGTGCACGACGAACGCCATGTTCTAGCCCACGGAGGATGTACTGAAGCGCTGACGCTTGTTCTTCTCTGCTTCCAGATAGGCATTCTGGGAATGAGAATCGAGCAGAAAGTGTTCTTGTTGGGATTAGTGTTGTTCATCGGTGAGTATATCCTGCTCTATGATAATAACGAACCATGTTTTCCAGTTATGTCGGCTTTACTCCAATCGCTTTATGAGATCATGGAACCACAGATGCTCGCCCTAGGCGCTATGCCCGGTGCTCCGAGATCTCGACACATGCGCACCGTTACTCTAGCTGGAATTCTTATTCTCGGTCCGATAGCACTCTCCGGATCGATCGCGTCCTTCCTGCCCATCGACTTATGGTAGGTTTTTCGAGAATTCTGGCACTGATCACAAACCCGATTTAGGTGTGTCATTATCGTTTCCAACTGTATCCTCACAGCGATTCGGAGTGTTTCCACGACCATTGTGTACTCCTTGACGCTCATCGATAATCGTGCTGCCGAGCCTTGGGAACGCTACGACGACTTCGTGTTTTATGCCCGAATCACAACTCGCTGCGTCGAACTTCTACTGGCTTTGGGAGTTGTTGCGTACGGAGTGGTCGCCGCTCTCAACAAGCAATGGACTGTAGCCAGTATCGTCGTCTTGATCTTCCATACATACTTCAATGTTTGGCGACGTGTACATAGCGCCGCCAGCATGATCAAGGCCAGGCATACGGCTACACGAAACATCGATTCGTTGGACAAAGCCACCAAATCACAGTTGGAGCAACGCAAGGACGTTTGTCCCATTTGCTTCATGGATTTAATCGAAGAAGTAGGTGATCCACAAAAGCGATTCAAGCTATCAATCACTTCAGGCGAGAATAACTCCTTGTCGCCATCTTTTCCATGGTGCCTGCCTTCGAAAGTGGCTGTCAGTTAAAAACGTTTGCCCACTGTGCTATCAGAGCCTCGTGATCGAAAAGCGGAAGCGAAGCGCTTTGGAGCACTGTCCGGAACGCCGAAACACGGGCAATTCCGAAAATCGTAGGTGATGTGACTGACTGATGAATCACAGAGGGTGTACAGAAGATGGTGACCAACGTGGCGTGGACCTTGAGGCTCCACTCCTCGAACATCATCGCAACCGCCGTAGAAACACCGACGAAGCGTCGTTCAGCAGCGAGTGGGACAGTGAGTCGTCTTCTTCTCTCGCTAGCGATTTCACCATCAACGTCGCTGGACGTTCATATGCGAGGAGGAGGTTTATGAGTGTTGGCCATTGAGTGGCCACCCCTTTCTTCAATTACTGTACATAAACCTGCTCAACAACGTGTCATGTCAGCCGGAAGCCAGTTACTCAGTCGGAATTCGATTCTGCTGATTGGATCATACGTGTATTATTTATTTGCTTTGTTACATTGTATGTTATGCTATATTAAGCGTGTCTTCTGACGCAACTTGCTCGATTCGCAATAAAGTTATTTTACTCATGGGACGGCGAGGTGCTGGAGGGTTACGTTCCCAGTGCGATATCCTTATCTTTTGTTTTGTCGGTTCGCGTTTTGTTTTGATGACGGGAGAGAGGCTTCTTGTCCGAATGTTTGCCACTATCAAGGGGCAACAGACGGCGTGGCGTAGATTGCTTTTCTTTTTCTGTTATGCAGAGTGTTGACGTCAATATGGTCCTCGTTACGCTGCTTCTTATCGTTTCAGCGTTTTGTTCGTTGGAGTGGCTGAGAATTGTTGAAGGAGTCGGGATTGGGGAAGTTATTTCGGTCTGCTGGGAAATTCCATGTTGTGAAATCCGCTATACGGTGCATAAATCATTTTTGCGTAGCTCTTATTTCGTTCCTTAGATCTGTTGGGTTTTCCAATTACATCGCGCCACTAATTACCAAAAATTTTGACAAATGGTTACGCAGGATTTGCATCTGTCACCAATATTCATTCCATAAGAGCATATTTAGAGAACCCTGTGTACGGCGCTGTTGTTCTCCTTTGTGATTAGCCAAAAATGACGACAAGAGGCGAGGAAACACGCCGTAGGACTAAACATATCGGTCCGTCGAGCGATTTTCCTTCTCTCGATCTCTGTTCGCCTCTCGTCGCCTGTGCCCGTAGAGCCCCTGCGACTGAGCTGTCGACGGCGAAACAGCTGACTGCGGCGTCCGCTCCTCCCTCTCTTTTGCGGCTACGTTGGTTTTCGCCCTTTCCCGTAAATCGACGACTCGCAGTCGCCGTCAGTGTTTCTTGTGGTTTGCTTTCTTCTGTGACCGTCTTCGCACGACGTTGCCCTGAGTCAGCCTAAGCCATGGCTCTTCTAAGGTAGATTTTGACTCATTTTTTTGTGCTAGGGGAAGGGACTCAACTCCAGGGGCTTACGGTAGAGGTTGGTGAGGACGTTTTAAATCCTGGCCAAACAGGGACGTGCGAAGAAGTGCATTCGGAAGCTAGTTCTTTCTTCGCGATTGATTGAGACTCCCGCCAGCAAACATCGACGATGTCGAGTCGGCGCGAGCGAAACGATGGAATAGCAGGAAGAAGAGAGGGCATTCGAACGCGCTCTCTATGCGCTCGCAGGAATACGGTTGCTGGGGCGGAAAGTGCAAGGCGCCATTTGTGGGAGATTGAGAAACGCAATTTGTTTTCGGATGTTTTTGTTATGTGTTTATCTAAGAAAGTGATTGGTTTGGTTATTTTCAGCATCCTTCCGAATGGCTCTCTGTCGTCGTCTTTGGTCGTCGGCGACGTCGCAGCCATCGAAGGCGTGGCTGTCGTCGGCTTCTGTGCACAGTGGACCGACAAAAACAGAAGTTCTGAAGACCCCGGATACTGTAGAGGAGAAGTTGAAGAAGCTGCGCCACATTCCTGAGTTCCCGTGAGTTTTTTCCACTATTTTTGCGATCAAATTACGGTAGTTCGCTAATCGAATACTCTGAAGTATGGGTCACTCTTCAGTTGGCCCTTAAGGGGGTTAGGCAGATCAGACGAGGGGTTGCGTTAATGTTTGTGGGGCGCCGACTGACTCGTCGACGTTGGCAGCAGTAATAACAAAGCCTCTCCGGCTGGTTGTTGGTAGTCGGTCGATTGCTCGGTCGTCTGCTCTGTTTGCATCTATCTTTCGACGACAACGAATTGGGGAGGTCCGTTACGCTATTCGCGCCGCTAGTGTCCGCTATATACCTATCCAGTTGATAACGGACAAGGTCAATTTTGCATGGTTGTTCGTACTCCCAGAGAGATCGCTGTTTTTGTGCGCGTCAGATGTGTTATGGAAACGCGGAGAGTATCTGGTTCCGCTCTGGTGTAGGGGAACAGTTTGCACGGCCCGCAGACGTGTTTTTGTTTACTGTGCCTCGCGGGGAAATAAGTCAGTTTATGTGGAAATCGCTTGAATGGCGCATTTTAGTCGAGGAGAGTGAATGATGGCTATGGGTCTATAGATCAGCTGATCTGCTTCTCTCCTTCTTCGCGTGAGTGGCTGCGCCGCCCGCTCTGGAAGAGGGACGGGCACTGCTCTTTGGTGTGCGTGCACACATGGGGGACGAATTTGTCTTTAATGAATGGATGGCTAACTACCGTATTCGTTGCATTTTACTCGTAATGTTTGTCCGTTTCAGCTTGATATATCCGGACTTTCTGCAATCTCCCGTTTGGGGCCGACGAAATGCGCTCCGAGAACGACTCGAGCGTGCCGACATGCTGGAAAGACGCATGCAACTTGACATCCCCGAATTCTACGTCGGTAAGTGGCACTTCCGAGGTTCAGAGCTCGTTTCTAAAATAAGAACGAAGCGGAACGTTGATGTCTTGTGACAAACATTGTTTTTTGTTTCTTTCTCTCCTCTCCTCTACTGACTGACGACCAAAAATTGTGATGCTGTTTTGATGCAGTGCAGTGCTGATGGTAATTCTCTTCGGAGATGATTGAATAGTAACGAGTTATGGTTTCTTTTAATGAATCATTTGTAGGATCAATTGTGGCCGTAACGACGTCCGATTCCAACTTGGCCAATCGGCAGAATCGGTTTCTCGGCATTTGCATCCGCAGAGAGCGCGAAGGACTTCAGCACCAGTTCACGCTAAGAAATGTTGTTGATGGCTTAGGTAAGAAAAATAGAAGATTGCCCATAAGTAGGTTGTTTGTCCATTTTGCAGGAGTGGAAGTAATGTATGAGCTTTACAATCCTACAATTCTGAAGATAGAAACTATCAAACTGGAGCGTCGACTCGACGACGACCTATCGTATCTGATAGACGCGTTGCCCGAATACAGTACCTTCGATTTCAATCTTGAACCGATCGCACACCCTGCTGGAACTCCCGTGCCCGTGAACGCTCAAAAGGTAAGTGTGTTCCCCCAATGTCGGTCGCACGCAGTTGCATGGCGCTGACCTTTAATTTGCCATCGAGATTAATTGGTCAACGATGTCCTTTATGCTCGGGGAGGGATTGGGTGTAATGACATTCTGTAACACAGCGATCACGGATGACTCATGATTGAATTTTCGCCTAAAGTGCCAGCGTACGAATTGGTATTTCCTGGAATTTAGTTCATCAGGTGCGTAACAATGGGCTTTTGATTTTTTATGTCCTTAATTGCGAAAGGTAATCACTAGTTACGTGCGGGAAACAGGGGACACCAGCGCATTTGGGGTCATTTATCTTATCAGCTGGACTGAACGGTTTTTTCCCGGTCATGTGATACTTCATCTGTACACTAATACGGCATTTGTTTAGATCAAACTGCGCCCTCCACCATGGACGCGTCGTTGGGAACTCTACGACTACAAGGGAATCGAAGATTCGTGGACTCAAGCTACTCCATACTACAAGCGTAGATTGCACAAGACCCGAGTGAACGACTACCGCAAGTACGATTTGATCGCTGACTACCGCCTGAAGAGCAACGAACTTGAACACGAATTGGCTGTTGAAAAAGAGATGGCGCGGTTCGAAGCCGAACGCCACCAGTCCGGCGCTACGCGTCGTCGCATCTTGCGCGCAGCCAGTCAGCCCACACATTGAAGAACTCTTAGAATAATTTAGGTGATTGCATTGTTTTGTTGAATGTCTTGTTGATGTTGTTAAAGATGATTTTGACTTTGTTGTGTCCGCGGCCATCCGTACGAACGGAACTTTATCTGCTTTGCGAATGTGTAACGTTTCAGTCACCTCAGCATTTAGTTCCGCCCTGGCAAGTGCTCGTCTCGCTAGCTAGCGGTCTTCTACCCTTCCGCCATCATCACTGCCAAACGCAACCTTCATTCCGGTGATCACCGAAAACCAGTGACAAGATGAAATCGAAGTAGAGAGTCCAGCGACCATTTGCTGTCTCGAGGGGGTTTGTACTTTGGATAGTCACACGTTGGGGGGACGGCGGCATCGCTCCCCTGCAGCCAAAATCACTCACAATCTGAACCTGAGCAATAGGTCACTTCGAAAACGGACGAGGAGGTGATCTTTGTGTTCCCTGTTACCATTTAAACGTTCTTTCAGCACTTCGGTGTCAACCACGAGCATGGAGACGGTGGGCGATATCTGTCGGTTGGTGCTGGAAAGTCGAAGTGGCCTCGGAGCCGAGCTTCCAGTTGGCATTCCGGATTCCATCATCCAACAGGCGGAGCACGTGCTCTTCCACGGCTTGCCCGTGTCCGTCCATACTATTCTGGCGCACGAGAAGTGCCGAGATGAGGGGCGGCCGGAGTGCCCGAACGCGATACAAGTGGAAGTGTGGACAATTCAAGTGGATTATGTGCGCGACGACAAGCAGAAGGTAATCTTCTCACCGTAATGCCGAGGATTCATTTAAATTTCTTCAGCTGCAGCCACTGTTCTTGAAGCAAGCCGTTCGCTCGCATCTCCACTTCTCTCAGCTGAATTCTTGGGTCGCTAACAACAACAGCAAGCTGCCGAAGGGGATGCTCTGCTCCTATAGGCTCTCCTTGAGCGATCATCTGAAGAACGAAGAACTTCTGTCCGTGGATTCACACCACTTCCCACAATGTCTTATCGATCGGCATCACCAGCTTACGGTAAAGGTGAAGTGGGTGAAACGCGACCGAGTGCCAACACTTCCTCCACAGTGCGTCTTCGAAAAGTGGGTCTTTTGCGGGTGTTCTACTGGCCATGCATACGATTACAGAGTTCCTTTTGAAGACTGGGAACAGCCGCTGTCGCCAAATGACTGCTCGCCGCCGAACACTCCGCACTTCTTCATTTCGCCTGACGACGAGTCCCCATGCCATCGGGAAAAAAACTCTCCGAATCCCCCGCCGCCGAAACGTGTCCATCGCGCTTCTCTGGAGACCTCTGAAAGCAGCGTGGACACGACTTTCGACGGAGTGAGTCCGATGTCCTCGGCGGTCGACGGCCGGGAGGGAAGGACTCCGGAAGAAGTGATATCGCAGTCAACGGAAGTCGAAGTGCTTGCCGACTTCTTGGCGTCTTCTTCTTCTATCGGAGCAGCGAAGATCTGTCCGCCACTAGATTCGGGGAACGACGCAACGCCTCGGCGTCCGCGATCTCTTAATCTCCGTCAGCGGAGGAACACAACTGGTTCCGTGGAGCGCAACGTGAGCGATCCGTCGCTTCATCAGAGGACTCACGGCCATTCGGCGTTGGACCAGCCACATGCCACATTTAATCGTCGAACTGGGTTGCCCCTCAGCTCGAGTCCGGCGCCCATGAAGCGCAATGAGAGGAGCTTCGACGCCGACATCCGCCTGGAGCGTCTACGGAGAGGAAGTCAATTCGTGGACGACAGCAGCGGAAGCGACGGCGAAGGCGCGCCAGTGGCGCAGTTGGCGCGGAGTCCGACGAGTGGGACTGGTCTTCTGTGCAACTTCGAGGAGAGCGTCCTCAACGGGCGCCTCGAGCCTTTGGCTTCGATTGTCGGCTTCCGCCTTGAACTCGCGGCAAACGGGTCATTCACGTCGCCTCACATGAATCTGCCGGTCACTACATTCTTCTTCAACATCTCCGATGATGCAACGCCGTCTCCGTACTTGGTTTGTTGTGCCATATCACCGCATTCTCTAACACACAAACATTTTCAGGGACACTGCTCTCTCGAAGAGATCGGCCGCAAAGGGTACCACATCTCGAAGAAGGGAACTGTCCAAGCTGTTCGTTTCCATCTGCTTCTACTGGTAGATATCTTATCCTTCCAGACTCTCTTCAACCCTCAAGGAACCGTCGTCAAGATCTTCGTTGTGAAGATCGACTTAGCCGACATGCCTCCTTCGTCGCAAACCTTCATCCGGCAACGATCGTTCTTCATGCCAGTGGGCTGCCGCCTGGAAGATGTTCAACGCTCCTGGCTGAAGTACTTGATCCACCTGCGGTTAGCCACTGATCGCGCGGGACGCCTCTTCATTCACACGGACATCCGCATCCTTTTCTCGAACAAAAGTGATCTTGATTCGCTGAATCTGGAGAAAGGCCTCGGAGAGTCGACTGCTGTGGATAGCGGGAAGTTCCAACTGACGACCTTTACGGAAATGCCTCAAAGGCCAAAGTACTCGCCCGTGAAGTGACCAACTTTGTATATATCCCATCCCGCCCAAGTTGTCAAATAGTCCTTCTTTCTGCAGTCA
Organism: Steinernema hermaphroditum; assembly: GCA_030435675.1. Classification (NCBI taxonomy): domain Eukaryota; kingdom Metazoa; phylum Nematoda; class Chromadorea; order Rhabditida; family Steinernematidae; genus Steinernema; species Steinernema hermaphroditum. The sequence goes on from CM059622.1 coordinate 10,282,432, forward strand.
CCATTCTGACTGGTGCCATTTTAGTCATTTCTCTTAGTCTCTTAGTGGGTGTCAGAGCATTCAATGTTCTGTCTCATGCTGTTCTCCAAAACAAGGGTAAACATAGTTTCTATTGGTAGTTTTGACGTAGAATTTATGGATTCTAGAAACTCGTGTTCTTTCTGTCTTTCAGTTATCCAAACTTCTTATAGATCTTTTTCAGATATTTTGTTATATTGTCGAGTGTCACCAACCCATGTATATTCTGCAAAATACATTTACTATCTTCTCGATCGAGTTGCGTAGCGAACGAACCTGTGCATAAGTCGACATGCTAGAGAAAATAGATTGACACTTGAAAATGTAGGAAAGGGTATTCAAAACATGCTTCACTGCTGCCTCAACTCATAAGCCACCGTAATCCCATCACCTCTCCATGTCCATCGACAATTTCCTGGAAAACTTTACATAACGAACAATGATTAACGACAACTATCGATTTCTCCTCATATCTTGGCCTTGATTCGCGTTCCCGCCTTGCCGAGCTCTGCGTTGCCCAGAAGTCGATTGAATCGCATCGTCAGGTCCATGGCACTCATCCCAGCGGTCTTGAATTTCAGCTTCTTGCCATCGGCGAGGCTTGCCACGAAGAAAGGTGCTTGTCGATCGTTCCGAACGATGGTTTGCACCTTCAGCTGCGGATTCGTAAGTTTCACCTGCGGTGCGCTGATATTGAAGAGGAACTCTCTGCAAGCACAGGGTTAGTGCTGTCCTAGGAACCGAGAAGTACCGGATGGATCTATTGCCAGTGTGGAAGGGGTCGAAGGAGAAGTCGATGGATTTGACGTCCTTCAGATTGAGAGCTCGGTTGGCAAGGGCCAGTCGTTCTGTCGGCTTCCATCGCACGCCGTATCGGATCTTCTCCCACATTTTACACATGACTACAAGCTATCTGAAAGATGAGAGTCAGCATCAGCAAGTGCACAACACGTAGCAGGAGGTATTCCACGCAACAAACGTTGATCCGGACAAAAAGAAACACTACCACATAGGAAATTCAATATCAAACACATAGAATCTGTAAAAAATAACAAAAAAAAAAAACAATTAGCAACATGATGACAGAATTCACGGCGTCCACTGCTTGATGAGATCACTGATGATGATCACATTCTGCTGACAGTCTTCGAGGGAATCGCTCTTCAGCACCTTGATTTCGCGGACGTTGGGGTAGCATTCTTCAACTTCGTCGGCGATAACTCCGAAAATCTCACATTCAACGTTCTCTCGGATCTAAACGATCACCGTAACACAGAATTCTCCAGAGGAAAGCTTACCTTTTCCTGGGAATATCCTCTGGCGGCCAAACGGTCGAAAAGGAGAGTGTTGTCCGTGCGCAGAACGATGACATAGTCAAAGTACCTCTCGGGGAAGAAAGCCGTGGCGTGATAGTCAATGACGAATCCACCCTCTCTTTCACTCATTCGGTCCTGAAACGGCTCGACCACCTGAGGAAAAGCGGGATAGCACTCACCTCGATGGCGTCGAGAAGGAGATCGTCGTCGATGACTTTGCAGTTGCGCTGCTCGTCGAATTCGGCGAAGCAGCCGTGGATCTCCGCCTCCGTGTAGATGTCCATGCTGCGCATCTCCGGGTGCTCCTCCATGAGCATCTCGGCGAGGGAGCTCTTGCCCGTGCCAGGCGTCCCGGTGATCAGGATGTTCGGACGAACGCGGCCAGTTTCCATCTGAAATCAGGAGTTTTGAGTAAAGTCCACAATTGGAAATGAAGAGTTCCACGAAAAAAGCAGCGAAAAAGTGCTTGAAATTCATCTGACCTCCCTCCATCTACGAGAAATGCCGCTACCGTAACCTCTGGTCAAACCTTCAGGGAAAGTGTTCAAAGACAAGCCTGCAACTGCTCACTGAAGTGCGTAAACACTTAAACACAGATTAAAAAGTTGTTATTTCCTTTTTATGCAACTGATACTCAGAAGGGAAGTTCATTGTAGTTTTACAAAAAGGTTTATGAATCGAACCGGACCGCTATAGTGAATCTAAACCGATGTTGTCCAAGCTGTCTGTGTGGTTCATTGCGAAATCTTTGAGTCGCGAGACCGGTCGAGGCGGGTTCGAATCCGCCTGGGAGCAATGATGGTAAACCTATTTCTGTCAATCCTCTGAAGGAACAGTGACGATAACCTTTCGGGTACTGAGCGCTCTTTTTCTCTTTCCCTCAGTTGTTGCATAACTCAGAAGTGCGCTGTTCGCTCCTCTTTCGAGTGGATGTCGAGTGCAATGGCGAGCAGACGAGCAGAACAGGCAGGATGACCGCCGAATACCGGCAAACTGGTCAGCGCGGCTTTCGCTGCGCGTCGCCGAGCAACCAACTTATCCTTTGGAAATCCGCCGTGTCGGATCGGTCGCCACCGCCCGTTCACTTGGCCCCTGTTGTAATATCGATTTCCAGGGGTGATCTGTTTTTTTTGCCTCCGGACGACCTTCGGTCACTCCCGACTCTGTTGCGGCCGCAGCGACGTCGCCTCCTTCGGCTCTGATTCCGTCGCCACGCAATTAGGAGCGGTGGGAACGATGTGCGCGGCTGTCATGACTGTCGTCGGAGGGGATAATTAGGGAAGAAGGATGAGGTTTTGTGAGGACGGAAAAGTCTTTTGGAGCGGACAAAATCGCTGCGGCGCTTATGGCAACCGATGGGATTCCCTTTGTTGCTAGGGCTCCTGGACTCCTTCTTCTCTCATAGTTTCTAGTGTAGTACGTTCCATATGCTCACCACTCCCACTCCTCTTCCGCGAAGAATGCGGCGACTGGCTAATTATAGAGCTCTGGAATATTCAAATAACTCGTATTCTGATTTATTCTGGCACGTGTGTGGACAGCGAGATCAATAGCAGCCTGCTTAAGTTTCGCTGTTTGATCACCTGTTTCCCGTCAATCCCTTAGCGTGAGTAAATAAGCTTCTTATTAGCTTATCTAGGACGTTTTCGGAGGAGCTGAGTGCATGGAAATTTGTAAATTGAGAAATTGTTGGAGTGCAAACCCTGCAAACGGCTAATCCGCTGTTTTTGTTTACCAACATCAGTTCCTGCTACGCTACGTTGCCGTACCCTAATCAGTATTTGCTATTACGAAATACAGATCCCGTTTTTATGACTCTCTGACTGACCCTGAGCCGGAAGCGAACACCTTGTTGTCCGGCCTCATCCCTTAATCAAACAGCGTTTGTCTCCATTTTTCTCCCCGCGTCACCTTGTCTCACTTTCCGGGCAGCTGTCGCCGTGCAGCCCTCCGATAAATCACTGTTCGGTCCCCAAATCTTCGGCTTTTTCTCGGCACAACAAAACACTCCGAGTCAGCGGAATTCCACGATCGGCTTCGATTCCCATTGGGCGATTAAATCGGCGCTCTGAGTCAGCGCGCCCATTCATAGGCGCTTATAAATGCAGATTCGAGCGTTTCCTCTGAATTCGCCGCCTTCTTCGAGGAGAGCGCCGCCGCCGTCCGACTGTCAGCAAAATCGAAGGTGAAGTGGTCTTCTTGGCTTCTTTGGGTGGGAAAAGCGAGAGGAGGGACGACCCGACGCGTTCTTTTATTGACTCTCTGAGGCGCGCCAAACTGTATTTTATGGGAACCGCGGGGTGCCGGCGGTTAATTGGCGCCCGTAGGGCTCATTTTCAGGGTCGTGGGGGTCCACGAGAGGGGAACTGTTGCTTATTAACAGGAAGGATCAAATGTAACTTGCTGTGAAATGTAGATGTAACTTCGTTTTAGCGAGGAATTTAGCCGACAGATAAAAGCGGGGTGCATATCGAATTACATGTCATCTCTGATTTGATTTCTGTTTTTTATCCGTTTTGTTGTGAATTGCAACATAAATGAAATCTTTTACAATATGCATCCAGAAATCAATTCTCAGTTTCTACGTGCACGTCCGGCCGAGAGATCGCCAAAACTGTTTTGACAGTGCGTGACTCGAAGAGGAGTGACTGACTCTGTGGGGCGGCGTCCGAACTGAGTCACTCGAGATTAGTCTGCGCCCCGCGTGGTTCCATCGGTCTTCGCGTTTCACTCTCCGCCACGCAGGAGTGACTCCCAAAGGGCGATACCTCAAAAACTTACCCTTATACACCCATGTTTTCCGTTTATGACTAATTCCGGCTGTTCGGACCAAGTAACCCACTGATAAGACAGTCCGTTCGGTCGCCCAAACAGCCGCCGAGCGTCGCCTCTCCGTTTCTGAGTTCCTGGGTAATTTCCATTTCGATCGGCGACTCTTTGCAACAATGCGGCGCCGCGATCCGCTTAGTCCACTCCGACCGTAATCGCGCACTCCCTTTCAGAACCATCCGAGCGCGATCAATGCCCACAAATCGGATTATCTGATCCCCCGACGCCGCCAAGATGCCTTCTGCTCGGAGAGGAGGCTCCGCTTCCTCGCGGAAACGATCCTTCGTCTTCTCCACCACCGATGTCCACTTCTGGACCACCCGCTCGGCCTCCAACATCAATCAGATCGGCCAGTTCCACCAGCACTTCCCCGGAACGAAGGCGACGCCTCCCTCGCCCGTCTACCAACCGAATCCGTCGACGTCGTCGAATGTCGCCTCCGAAGACGCCCACTTCAGGACTTACGAGTCGGAGCCCCGAAGACGCGTCTCAGGCTACGGCACCCTTTCCTCGAACGGCGCCTCACGGCGCGTCGAAACCACGGAGACCACCGAGTGAGTCCGCCTTATGCCTTACGTGTGCGCTCCTTATCACCCCGAGAACCGAATGGACGGAGCTTAGAATCAGAGCTTCGCCCCTCCAACGCCGATTGGCACCTTTACTTTATTCTGTTTTTTTTTCGCTTGATTTTTTTGTGGACTTTGAAGTGAACGTCTTGCTAAACATGGAAAGATCCACTCGATTGGAGATATGTGGTATTCTGGGATTGTCACCTTTGACATCGAAGTGAACTGATAAGTGACCACTTTCATGAACACTGTTTGTATCCATCTCTTTTCTTTTGCACGATTGCACATAGGCTTGAAACGCTATTTCGGGCTTATCAGAGTGTAATCGGGACGCGGCGATGGGTTGACCGTGGAAAGGCATTTTCTAGAAGATTTCCACATTCCGTTTCATAGGACTGCAGTCCTTTCACTACGGTATCGTCGTAAAAACGCTTTTATTCTTTTGCGTTTTCTTCTTAGCACTCTTCCCGAAACGTTCGTTTTGTGAGAAATGCTTTGAAGATTCCGCTGTCAACAAATCGTCTTCTATTGAAGCGAAGAGAAATTGAATTCCTGCGACGGAAACGACGCTCTGTCCAAATTTAGTCTTTTCTCGCCCCCTTCAAGTGTTTCGGTTCGCCCGTCTTGTGCTGTTGTTTTGAAAAAACAAAATAAAGTCGCATCTGAAGACGATTAAAGTTTAGTGTCCCGAGAAGAGATCCCCAACAAGTCGGCATCTCTGGTCGCAAATCGAATCCGGATTCATTTGTTTCCGTTTTTAGGTCCTTTCGCTCCGGCAGGCATTTTGTCGCCGACTGGTTCAAATGTCGACATGACTGAACTTGGGAACAAATGCGATCATTTCGATAATTTTACATCTTTTTTTTTTGTGATTCGTTGGGAAATCGAAGATCGAAAGTGTTTTCATGAAAACCTTTCATGACCTACAGTTTTGGGGGCTTTAAATTTTAATTCAGAAATCAGAAATTCGGAAGGAAAAGTAAAAAGTTTGGAAGATGGTCTATCCCATAAACAGCTTTTAAGCTCCGAAAATAAACATTTTAAGTCGAACTTCAGAATGGCTTTCAAGGAAAGTTTTTTTAAGGAAAGAAGAACGTTGCTATACTTTTACATGGAAACTTCAATATCCTACTCTACTCCCACTTTCACTTCAGCCATGAAACCACAATTATAAAGCAGTTTAGACAATCGAATTCGGGAGCTTCTGTTTTGTAATTGGGTCTCCGCGCTGCACAGCCCCCTCCCTCCTTCTTTCTGCCTTCTGCTCGCTGTGCAGTTTTTTCGCGAAGAAGAGTCGCGGAAATGGGCAAACTCGCTTCCCCAGAAGGGAATCGCCAATTTCTGCCAATTACCGTCTTCCCTCACCGTTTTTCATCTCATCTTCGCCTTCCTCCGCTCCTCCTCGTAATTAGTCATCATTTCCCGATCCTCCGCTCCCTCCAGCTCTGTTTCGTTTGTTTGTCGATTGTAAGCGACGATCGCGCGGCGCTCTATCCGACTCATCCGCTCCTCTCCGGCGGCCCTCTTCGCCCCCAAAAAGCGCCTTTCCCCTCACCTGTCATGCCTTCCCTGAGGCGTCTAATGTTCGACAGCCAGAGATGGAGCGCAGAATCTGATGCTTGTGCCTTTAGGTACCGTGTATACGAACGAATCACCACTCACTTCCCGAGTGGACGCGAACCGAACTCCAGAGTCGACGAGGAGCATGTGAATGGCTCCGAGAAGACCACACAGAAGGGAACGAAGAAGGGCCGCGTGGTGAACGTCGATCTCCCCGCGAGACATCAGCGATCCGAACCGAAGTGAGTTCTGTTTACAGAGGACATCCACGGGATGTGATGAAACGGGATATCGCTGTATACATAGCCATGAGCGCGCGACAGGTATGTGCGCTTTGCACAGATATGGGGCCAGCATTACCTCTTTCAGCCAAGGGCCAGAGGGCCACCTGCATTGATTTCTATCTTCTGGCTTCTGTTTTCAGTACCCATTTGATGTACCTATCGGCCATTATAAGCCAAAACGACAGGACACAAAGGGCATCTTTGATGATGCTGAATGATCTTGTATTCTAGCCAAGTATTTACAACTAAAAATGCCAAGTTGGAGCTGGAGGCCTAAAGCCTGCGTTGATGATCTCTGCAATTTCGATTATTTCCTTTCGAGAGAATTTCACAATTCTCCTTAGCCCTTATGAGCCAATCTGGATGTCCATATTTCGCAAGCTCCGTCTTCTAGTTCTTTCGTAACCTTTCCCTTCTTTAGCATTTCCCGTCTCTCCACTGACTCACTTTGGCGCCGTACTTTCCCTCAAAAGACTATTTATGGCTTAATCATATAGAAATGCCACTTACAGTATCCCGACGACGACAATCATGGAGGACCGTCGGATCCAGAAGGAGTTCTACAGGAACAGAAGCCGTCCGGACGTCGCCAACTCGAGTCTCCGCGCGACGACCAACGGCAGCGCCGCCACGTATCACTCGGTGGCTGTGCACTCCACCTCCAACGGAGTCCTCGCCGTCTCCGGCTTCCAGGGCAACGAAACCGACGAGAACATCGAGGCTTGGATGCGCGAGCAGCCGATCGCCCTCAGAAGACTCGATCGTCACGACCGACTCGTGCTGAAGATTGGCGGTGAGTCGTTTCGCTTCTTTCAGGGTTTCAGCAGTTAGGATGGTCCCTAGAGTGGTAAAGGTGAACCGGTGACGACGTCGATGACTTTGCTGAAAAAAGATTCTAGAGTCCTACTTAGAAGAAGAAATGTTGTGAAAATCAAAACCATCTCAGTCTCCTTGGGCGCGTGAGTAAGGAAAGGTCACCAGTTTTCTGAAAATATGTAACTTCTCCACTAGTGTTTGTCCATAGAAGAATTTTCCAAGGTACCTATCGTCCTCCCATGTCGGTTATGCACCATCGGACTCACCTCGTATTCCACGTATCTCGCGGTAACTGGATCTACCTCCCTCCAAAACTTTCCCATCCAGGCTGCCTGGTAAACCCTCCAATTTCCGACTTACCCACGCCCCGGTGACCGCCGCCTCCGTCCGTTGTTTCGTTTTTATCTCCTTTCTTCTCCCGTCGCCATTTACGCCGTTCTCCGCTATTTACATATTGCGTTCCGTGTCTCCAGCGGTGACCTCCCTTCTTCGCCTCTCGGAGGAGATATCGGCTATTAGGAATGCTTAGGAGTGCCGGAAGTGATCGCTTCCCGAAGGTCGCGCGCCGTTTTATTATTTGATCGCCCACATTAATTTGCATAGTATCGCCTTCTTGATGCCGGCGGAGGCGAAAGGTCGTCCGAAGGGGCGAAGTGTGAAGACGCCACGCGGAGGGCTTATCGAACTCCGATCTCCGCGGCGCCGCGCAGAGGTGAAGGGTGTCCGAACTGTCCGCTTCTACTACCACCTACCCACCTCTGAGTGGTCGTGCGCGCGCGTTGGGAGCGACCGACAACCGCGATTCGGATTATCGCCGCCATTTGGGTACTTATCCGCCGCGCGAACGTCCGATTCGGATTCCGTTCGGAGGGGGCCTCAAGGAGCCTCCCGTGGAATCGATTGATTCCGGCGATTTTTGGCGTTTCGCGGCTGTTTTGTGGCGGAGACGCGCTGTTTGCCGAACGATGAATCCTTTCTTCGAAACTCATAAGCGAAGAGAAAGCACTCGAAGGGAAACGCGCCGCGGAGAGCTTTGCGACGGTCTGTGGAGAGTGTTTGAGCACTGTTTAGTCATGCACCGAACATATTTGAGCACTTTTCCCCAAGGCGCTGCCGATGGAAAAAGGAATCCGAATTGGACCTAAAACATCTGTCCAAATCTTCTTCCCAAGACTCTCATATAGCTATTGACCTGATTTAGAATTGCGATCGTTTCAATCGTGCGTGTTGAATAATGTTCGTGATCTCCGCCAGATTCCCGATTGCGTGATCCTTATCCTCTGATCTATCGATCTTTTTAATCTGCATTGACTTCCATCAAATACAGTCGACAACATGGAAGTAGTGAGAAAATCTACGAAAAACCCTCAAAATCCAATTCCAACTCCTTGTAGATTGCTCGCCTCCTTCCAAGTGACCCACTTCAACGATTTCCGTGACTCGGTGACCCGTTAGGTGCTTCAGAAAAACACTAAAACCGATCGCTTGTGACGTCGCCATTGATATGCAAATGGCGCTCTCGTGAATCATTTACCCTTTTGATCCCTCGGATTCTGTTCGTTTTTTGTTTTATCTCGATCGGTTCCTTTTTAAAATAAAGTGGAGTCCCTGAAAGCTTTCCTTACATCCTTAGCTATCGGTTATAACTGTAGCTTTTGGTTATAACCACTTAAGACTACCAATTTGAATCCATGTAATATCTCTGAGTTTGAATTCTTCTCCGTCAGTGAAATTAGATCGTAGCATCGAATACTTCAAAACTCAGCATTTTAAGCTCGCTCTGAATGTGTCTCAAGAATTTCTTCTTGCTGTTGTCTCCGTCGCCCCCTCCTACCGACCACCTCTAATCTCTTCGGTTTCCGGTGGCTGCGACAAGGTGTCAGCGCGGCGGAGGCGCGCGAATCCCGAAGATTAGGGCCCAATCGGCGCGAGTCTCCAAATCCGAAAGGCAAACGGCTTTTGTGCTGACTGTCACTGCACCGCAAACAGCGCCCGCTCACTCCCTAACCGACTCTTCATCTCCACCAATCGCTCCGGGCGAATGGCGCTAACCGTCGTCGCAACAAGTCGCGCATTCTGAGTTGGCAGGTTCCAGGCGCTCCCTCTCTCCACTTCTTGGCTAAACAGTCCTTGTTTTTCCCCTGGATGGATTCGATAAATCCTATACTTCTCTGTTTACTTTGGAGTGTTTTACAAACACACAATTCCGTGTGGTTAGGCGATGTCCAATTAGTTGGAGGCCCGACTGTTTGCTTTGGGCAGATCCAGTGGAACAGAGCTCAGAGACCACGAGTTTAGGGAGTTATGTGGGAGTAGTGAAACGAATCGCTTTTATGGTTGTTGATTTCCGGAAAATAGTGTTTGATCGCCATAAAATACAGAGAGAGAAGTGCCATTGTTTGCAAAGAACAAAGATCGTCAAGAAAGAAGAGAAGTGACTGTATATTGGGACTGTTCTGCCCTGGGTTTGGATAGCTTGAGGCGATAATTCTTCGGAGAAGCCTTGGAGGGAATAGATAAAAGTGGGAACAGAACGCATTCCGATAATTTATACTCTTCTCCCAGCGGCTTCCCCGCGCCCTTTTGACCCATTAGCTCTTCAAAAACACCGCTAAAGTGTCTCCTCTCATCTCCGCCCTCCCGACGGCTACAGTCGGGGTCACTTCCAGGTGTTTGTCGCCACGCGGCCCTCTTCGGTCAACGCGCACGTCTCTCCATTTTGGCCTCTACCCCCCCATTCCTCTGTTGACCACGTTTCAACCACTTCTTCTTCCCTAACCGACCACCTCTCCGATTGATTCGATTGCGCAACCCGGTGATCCACTCCGTCCACTCCTCTTCTTCTGCTCGGCCTTCTTCACCCTCCGCGATGATTAACGCGGCCGTCGCGTGGCCATCGCCGGGCCAACGGATCGATCGATCGTGCGCGACTCGTTTAGTCGTGCGCTTTTTGTATTTTCTTCGCGCCGCACGTGGATTCCCCGGCGCCACAAAAACGGGCCCAATGGATTCGCACTTTTGCGACACTTCTCTTTGCTCGACTCTCATTCACACTTCGTGCTGCTTTGAGTAGAATGAACCAGCCCCAGAAATGCCTGTGGAAAACAAAAAAAAACAGTGACTCATTCCAGGAAATGGCTGATGTTCATTCATTCTATTTACTCTATTCCGTCTTCTTCACAGTCCTTCTCTCATGCCCACTTCTTTTGTGTTACATCGCTTTCAACTCTCCCGAGCTAATTGTTTTAACGGCGCAATAATTGGGTGATTTATTGGTTCATATAGCCCTGACCTGCTGGGAATCCCACTTTTTTCTCAGTCCTCTCCAGTTAGTTCTTCTCCGAATTCAACCACTTGCTGAAAGGTGTTCTTTGGTACTTTGGGGGTTTTAGGTTCTTTCGTTTACTTCCATTTTGGACCATTTGGATTTGTAGTTCTTTCCTGCTATTGAATAAGTTGAATATTAAATATGATATTGATAGCTTTCTTCATATTAAGTTGTGCACGACCGCTAATTGAGGCCAATTTCTGCAAATGACAAATCGTTTCCTCTTTATTTCACGAGAAGTTGCTTTGGGAGGCTCGTGCTTTTCGGTCAAGCCTATAGAAGCAATTTTCAAACATATATTTAAATAAAACAATAATAGCATACAATTCCTGAGTAATGTAGTTAATAATGCAGCTACGAAGCTTTCATGTGCTTTTTCCACATTTATTCTTTATCCTAATAGCTTTTGTTGACCCACAAGCAGCTGCCCTCTCTAATTGACATCGCTCTTCTTTGGCATGTCCCAACTACTTTCGATCTCTCTGCATTTTCAAAACTCCTCCCCTGAGCAACGAAAGTTCGAAAGTTCCTCCTTTCTGACCCCTTTGACCTCCTGCTCGACACCTTTTCACCTTCTAAACAACCTACTTCCCGCGATGCTATCTCCGCTTTTCACTGTCGACAAGATCGAAATCGCGTCCGCCGTCCTTCTACATAAATTCGGCGTTTTATCTTCCCGGCGATCACCTCCGCCGCGCGCCAAACCTCACCGTCCGGGCCATTTGCATATAAATTCCCCGCGTGCCATCTGTTTCCCTTTCTCATCATCGTAAACGCGCCAAAAACTTCTAATTGACTCTCTTTCCACACACAATTGATCGCCCCTGAGGGGACTGCCGTCACCCGGAATGCGATGACTCATTCGCTTCTCGATGCCGATTAGGGAAGACAGAGAATTCCTTAGCTGTGTTTTGAGTGGATGTCGCGTCCGTCGTGCCACGGGTGAAATCCGAGGGAACAAAGGAATTTCGCGCCGATCCTCTGTTTGCCTCCGGACGCGTTGCTGTCGACGTTGTTGGTGCGTTTTTGCCTCTGGCGGTTCTCTTTCCTTTCGCTGGTTTGGCATCGCCACAGTTCAAACTTTATGCATTACTCTAGTGTAGTTATGCTCTACGAGATAGAGTTCGAGATGATAGAAACCCAGAAATTAGATGAAGAACTCAAGTACTAGGCCCTTGTTTGAGGTTTTCAATGGAAATGGACGTCTCCAGAACGTTCTCGAACTTCCCGTGTTTTCTAAAATTTGTCACTAGAATTCAACCATAAATTCCATAAAACATATAATAAGTAAATCTAATTCTAAACAAATGAAAAATAGAAGACGATGAAATCGAAATTGTCTTTTGCCCATTTTAGATTTTTCCGTTTTTGGTTTTGGAAAACAAAAGACCCAGATTTTGATTGTGCGCAAATCAGGAATTGAAAAGACTTGAGAAGATAGAAGCGAGACCTCCAATATGTAGGACTTAGGCAACAGTTCTGTTCCAAGAGCTCAACCGGCGTTCAAATAATTACTTTTTTCCTTCGGTTTCGTGAACCTTGTTATTTATGTGTCCCTTAATTTTCGTTTGGTAATTCGATCCTTCAAGAGTCTATCCATTCAATCACTGAATCCACATTTTCTTTTGGCGAATAAGTCTCGTTTAATTGAATTATTTTGCTCTTTTTTATGCCAAATGGCATGTTGTATCTTCTGATTTTCACTCTGATCCTTACCTTTCCCCAGGCGTACTGTCTATGAAATACACCCCAGTTTTCCAGTGAACGTTCCATTCATAGCTTTGTGATCCATCCATTCAATCCCTGAATTGTCTTTTGCACGATTTTTCCGTTTTTTTTTGGTTTTGTAAAATAGCTCTTGATTTTGCTTGTGCGCAAGGTACGAATTGAAAGACTTGAGAAGACAGAAGCGAGGCCTCCAACATACGACCCTGCACAGTGTCTTGTTTGTGAGCTGTTATCACTAGGACTAGAAGGACCACTAGACAATATTTTTGTTCCAAGAGCCCAATCACTTCTCAAAAATTTCTCTCTCCTTCTTCCTCCTTTTCTTTTCCGTAAAATTTTTTATTCGTTTTAGTCATGTGTTCCTCCAATTTTCGATAATATCGAGGATTGTCCCATTCTTTGAATGTTCCAATCCCTTAATTCACATCTTGCTCTGGCTAATAAGTTTCGTTTAAAAGTAAAATGCCAAATGGCGTCTTATATCTCCTAATTTTCACTCTGATCCTTTTGTTTCCCCAGGCGTACTATCCAACAAAGAAACCTCAATTCTCCAGTGAACGCTCCATGCTCTCCACAGAGACTGTCCTAATAAACCTCGTGTCCACTCCAATCTCGTTCGGTCAATCAGTAAACAACAACCCGAATCCCTCTCATCTCGCGTCCACAATCCGCTTATCGCGTGAGTTCATCGTCCGCGCACTCCTAACAAGCGCGACACCCTCTTGAACTCTCGATGCAAATCGCCCCTTTCGGCGCCACACCCCTAACCGTGCGGCCACTTGTAGACGACCCTTCCCGGCCCCTTCCTCCAGTGGCCTTCCGAAGCAGAGAATCGTCTTCGGCGGAATGTCGCGGGCCAACGGCCACTCCTACGGTGGTTCCAACGCGAACGGCCCTCAGGGCCACAACGGGAGCTTCTATTCGCCCGTCAACGGGAACGGCTACGTCTCGGACTATTCGTCCGACTACTACCAGTTCGATCCCGTCGAGACCGAGTGCCTCGAGCACTACGAACACAATCTCGAGAAATACAAAGGTGAGCGTGGCGGGACGCGTGTGACTCACCCTTGACAATCACGTCCGACTGGCCCATTTGGACCTCCGATGACGCCGTCGATGACGTCCTCCGAGCTCCCGTTTTCCGCATTCCTTCGGGACTCTCTCTCCCTTCCGGTCCCTTCGGTGACCATGTGTGCACACATGAACGCCTTTGGTTATCGCGCGCCGTGCGTAGTAAGCATCTTAAGTGGCCCGATTCCGTGATTCCGATGCTGCAGGGCGATCGTCTTTGATCTTTTGAAGAAAGCGGCGATTCCTAGGGCTGCAGCCGTTTGCTAATGGCTTTTGGAAGAGAACTCATTTGTGACAGGAAAGATGCTATAGTTCATAAGGGCATAAGTACCAGAATTTGGACATACCAGAAAACAGCTGGACAAGAAATTACTGTTGTTTTGGATGGGCAAAAGTGAAAATGGTCCATCCATGACAGTTCATGAGAATGGACTCGCGATCACCTTTCTCTGTATGTTTTATATCTATCCCAATATGAGCATGCAGCTGGAAAACCGAAAAGCTGGCATGAATCTAAATATCTTTTCCTTTTTTTTGGCTCCATTCTGTTTCTATATCCCTCTGTACTTTGAAGATGAATCTTTTTTCATCTGTTTTTATCTGACGTCGCTGCTTCCGAAGTGACGTCATCACCGAAACAATCAAAATAGGAAATCAGTACAAAAGAGGCGGAAACAAGAACAAAAAGAAAACATTCCAATTCAAAGACGAAATGTTTCCATTGAAAGCGGTGTCCTTTCCGAATCCACGATTCAGACGGCGCCACAATAGAAAGCGAAACCACTCGCATTGTCGCAATCTAAACACCCCGTTCCGATCAATCGGCGGCCCCTTTCGGCGTTATCGCAGTCGGCGCCGCGGCGCTTCTTCCGACGACGTCCACAGACGCGAAGAATCGCCCGAAGGGAGAGAGGGCCTTCCCCGCCCCACTATTCCGCCTAGATCCCGTAGAATCCCCTGTACCGTAATATCTGATCCAGACGAATGAGTTTGTCTCCGGGACTCGACGCTCTCGAACGACGCCGACAGACTCGCACCGGTTCGACTTTTACCACTTTAGGAAGGGAGGGCTTCTGGGATCTCTGGGGCTGTATTCCGATCTGACTGACTTCGTTTTAGATGAACGGGACGCCATTCAGAAGAAAACGTTCACCAAATGGGTGAACAAACATCTCAGCAAGGTAGGTCCTTATTCCCAGAAGAATGCCACCAAATGAGTCGATGATTCACTGATTTCCTTTGATCACATCCATACCGAAACGCAACAAATTTTACGACCTTTTTATGGCCCACTAACTGCAGTTCCCAAGAAAGGTGCATGGAGAAGAGACTCTCCTAGGACATTCCATGGATCGAAGTCTTTTCTTGTTAAAATGAGAACCTGTTTTCCTATTTTGAGTGACTCACTGCGCACTTTGTGGGAAAGCCGACGGTATTAGTGAATTGCAAACAAATTGATATTTCGTAACATGGTCATATGAATCTCCTCTGGCATCTTGAGGAAAAAAAAGAAAAGTCAGAGAAGTTTGAGAGTGAACGGACGACCCGACCGATTGCTACCGAAAGACCTCAATTTCAAATCTTTTTTGAGGAACGGGGAGGGTCAGATATCTCTCTCCCAACGAGGACACCTCCTCTTGATGATGACACGTAACATATTGGCTTTTAAACAAGCCTTCAGCACCACTTTGGCAAGGCCGACCATTGGAACGCCCGTTTTACACACTTCTGTGCTCAGTGTCTTAAATATAGAAACCTGACCGCACGCGCCACAATTAATAACGTCGTAAGCATCGGTGTAAAAATATTTCTGGGTCGAGCGTTTTCCCACAAGTAAGCAAAGTTCCCTTCTTAGTCGACTGTAAGATAGGCACGAAATGTATCACAATTCCATCCAAAAAAGACCATTTGGAGGTGTTGCCCTCCTGTGGGAACGTGACTGTGCACGAGAATTCAGAGTGCAAACAGATCGTTTGTCGCCCAGAGGTCAGAATGTCCTTGAAAGACAAAAATAAACTGCCCCTTAGGGTTCGTTTTGATAAGTTCGATTCGACCGTACGGCAGCCAACGTGCACAGAACCTGTTTCCACAAAGAATTAATTGGGGATAATAGCAAGAAAGTTGTTTTGCAAGGTGGTCCTAAGGGGTCGAAGCTCGGCGTCCCCCTTCGGAACGTCCGTACGGTCGGCTCCCCCACAATAACTGTTCAAACCAGAATGGTGCAAAAACACGGCCTCTGTTCCGCCTATCACTTACTAAACGTCCGTCGGAACGCGTCGCTTCCACAAAAGCCTAACGGAACAGGTCGCCGTTTGCTGTTTACTTTCCAACTTTTCCGAACGGAATGCTTTCGAATAACAGTTCTTCGGAGAACGAGCGCCCCCAAATGCGTACTTGGGAACCAGTTCGGCCATCGCCCCTCGCTTTCTGACCCGAGGCGCTCCGAAGTCACACCTTCTTTCCAAGGTCGAAAAACAAAAACAAAACAAAAGCCGAACTCTAAAGTGCACTCGTTGGAATGAACGTTTCAGACTGGCCGCAATGTGGCTGACCTCTTCGTGGACCTCCAGGACGGCCTCAACCTCATCGCCCTCCTCGAGGCGCTCTCCTCAGAACGCATCGTAAGTCCAGAACGCTCCTCGGGTGCTCGTTGTTTGTCCGTTCGGTGTGCACGCCTGACACTTTGTAGCGCTAATTGATAATTGATAAGTCCCTCGGGGCGCGAGAGGCGTAATGGTGGGCCTTCTCGTTTGTCCACCCGGAGGGGAGCGGGCTAAGGAAGGCGACGAACCGGTTCACGCCTTCTTCGCTCCGTTTGATTAATAAATACGAGCGATCGCCGCCGCAATCGCGTGGCCTTGAAGGAACACTGTAAACGAGACCGAGCATCCGAAGGGCCTCTGGAGGGGAGGACAGTCCTAAGACGGGTCGTTTCAGCCTCGAGAGCACGGGTTCACCCGCTTCCACAGGATCCAGAACGTGCAGACCTCGCTGGACTTCCTCAAGAGGAAACATGTGAGTCCCTTCCTCTTCTTCTGTTTGTTTGCTGCGCGAAGAATGCGCGCAGGTCTCGAAGGGGAGCCGCCCTTTTTTGGGTTGTAAAGCGCCCCACCCGGGGGCGGTAGCGCGCACCCCTAATGACTCATCAAAACATTCCACGACGACCTCTCCCTACAATGGAACTTTGTTGATTGTACGACCCAAGAGGACCCCCGAGTGCGGAGTAATTGGATCAGAGGCGCACTAACGGGCTCAATTCATAAAGTTAATTGCGGACCCACGTTGGGTCACGGCGCCAGAAAAGGTGACTTCTGGAGGCACAGATCATGAATCAGTCCGATTTCGACGGCGCCTCTAATTGCGCGGAAAGGGGCTGTTTGTCATGATGTCAAGAAGGTCGTCAATGACCACAGAACATTGCATCGTGGTGACGCATCTGATGCCTCTAATTGCAGATCAAATTGGTGAACATCCGCCCGGAGGACATCGTCGAAGGGAACGGGAAACTGACGCTCGGCCTCATCTGGACGATCATCCTCAACTTCCAGGTCTCCGTAATCAAACAGCGCCAGCAGCAGGAGCTCGCCGAGAGCTACATTGCGGCGGCGTCGAACCCGACTTCTCCGAGCACCCTCCGCCAGGTTTCCCTTCTTCTCCTTCTTCTAACATCGCTAACCGACTCCAAGGGTCCTTTCCCACACTGTCCTATCCCGGCCTCCCCAGCCTGCTCGGTCCCCTCGAGGGCTGTTTGCCGTGACTTCTTCTCCTTGTTATGCGGTGCGCGCGCCACTTTGGCTCCGATTTGGGGCAAAAAAGCAAACACTGTTTCCACCAGTTTTCGCGCAGCTCTAAGCGAACCGAATACGGCGGAGACGCGGCGAAGCACGCCTAACCAGCAAGGTCCCACAAAGCAGGGGAAGGGAGGGAGAATCGACGTTCCGGGATGTAGGCTAATCCCCGGCACAAAAGAGTTCCGGAAGGGTCCCAGTGCGGTTGCGCTAAGATCCGGTGCGGGAGGGCGCCTTTAGGGCTGTTTGCCGGTGTTGACAGTGATACTGAGCGGCCGTTTTATGTGCATAATTCGGATCGCTTCCCGCCGCTTCGATTCCGCTGACGCCGGCTTCTTCGCCTGCGGCCCCTGGACGCGTCATTGTGTGCTTCTTCGGCTCCGCCGTTAGGGCAGCTCGTCGTCTGTCGCCATCGTCGTCACCTTCGACGTTGCCGTCTCCGAGATGCCGGAAACGGCCGGGGCGAGGGGAAAAGCGAAAAACAGCGTCGATTGCCGCCAGGATAATGAAGATGGGAGCAGTACGAATACCGGTTTAGGAGGTGAGCGGCGGCCGCGCGAGGCGGCGAGATGGAGGAATTTTCCGCCCGCCCACAGACGTCGTCTTCGTCAGGGCGCCCGCAATCATAATCGAATCTTTTCGCCCACCCAGACCCCGTACGCTGACTACCCTGCTCCGGACCTTCTTCTACCAGAAGCCCGACTCCATCCTGGTTGCGACTGCGAGTGGCCCCGTCGGAGCGCCGCGTTCGCAGCGAACCTCCTCCTCTTCCATCTTCTTCTCGCGCTCTCCACCAGCGTTATGTACAAGGTGGTGCGCTCCTTCTCCCGGAAGGCCGAGCGCAAGCACGAGTCCTCGGGCTCTGCAGCCGTCGCCAATGGCGGCGTCTACGGCAGCAGTGGGGGATACGTGAACGGCAGTGCCCGCACCTCCGACGGTTACTACGGTACCGCCGGGGGCCAGTACCAGCAACAGCAGCAGCAACTAGCGGTGGCCAACGGCGGCGCCACCTGGGGCGGTGGATTCTCGGAAAGTTCTTCGTACGAAACCCGCGAACACTACGAACGAAAAGTGCAGAGGGTCAAGAAGACCCGCAGTGAAAGGGAGCGGTCCCGCTCCGCCAGAGGGGCCAACGGACATCAGGTACCTCTTCTGGGCTGCTGCGTGGGGGATTACGGCTGCTCAAGGGCTCTTCTGCCAGGTTGCGTCGTCGTTTGTCGTGTAAAGGGCGCGCGCCCTAAGCCGAACGCCAAACAGGCGAAGACGGCTGGCGGTAGCGCCTCGGATGCAACAAATTGCGACGATTTCGGGGATGCGATGAATCAGAGCGGTTAGGGGCGCGCGGCGACTGTACGAATTGCGCGCCGAGATGCGGCGATCAGATGACCTTCCACCACAAATGACCCTTTGAGCAACGCATCACCACTAACAACCTAATAGAACTCCGATTCGGGGACGCTCTGACGGCGCTGCTTCAGGTCTCCGAAGTGCTCACCCGCGCCGATGGGGTGTCGGCGCGCGATGCGCTTCTCGAATGGGCCCGCCGGGCCACGGCCGGCTACCCGGGCGTCAACGTTAACAACTTCACCAGCTCGTGGAGGGACGGTCTCGCCTTCAACGCCATCCTCCATCGCTACAGACCCAACCTTATCAACTGGAACAAGGTAGGCCTCGAGGGCCAGGGCCTCTGGAAGACGCCGTCGCTTCAGATCTCCGACAGATCGGTGTCCGTCAGAGAGCGCCTGGACAACGCTTTCAAGGCCGCCGAGCGGGAGTTCGGCGTCCCACAGCTTCTGGACCCCGAGGACGTGAACACGGACAAGCCCGACGAGAAGTCGATCATCACCTACGTCTCCGAGCTCTACAACGCGCTGCCGCACCTGGACGAGCTGGCGAAGGTAAGTGTGCACGCCGACACCGGGCCCCCTCTGCGCACCTCCTCCGGCATGTCCTCTGTCCCCTCTGCCTTCCACCCACGCACTCACTCACGAAGCCACACCGAAAGGCCGTTTGCAGTACGAAGACGACATGTTTGAATACGAGCGGGAAGCCCGCGAGTTCCTCTCCTGGGTGCTCCGGGCGACCGATCTGATGAACGATCGGCAGCTGCCGACGAGCCTCGGCGAGCTCCACCGTCTCGTCGCCGAGCTGGACAAGTTCAAGAGCGACGATCTGCCGCCGAAGGCAAACGATCGGGAGCGCCTGGCCAGCATGTACAGCGAGCTGCAGACCCTCTTCGCGGGCACCGACCACATGAGCATCCCGGCTGAGCTCCGCTCGGAGGCCCTCGATCGCGCCTGGAGCGAATTGCTCCATGCCATCGAGCGCCGCTACGAGCTGCTCCACGAGCGCACGAGTGCACAGGTAGCGCCTGACTCCGAGGGGCCCTCTCCTCCACCCTCCCGCACCCGTGCCCTCCTCAACCGCCACTTTAGGGCTCGCTGGCCGACGTCATCAGCCGCCTGGAGCGCGGAATCGGCATCACCAATGAGAAGCTCGACCACATCTTGCGCCGCATCGAGGAGACGATCGAAAAGGCCGACAAGCTGAACCCGTCGGAGATCCAACGTCGCGTCGACCAGATCACCGCCGAACTCAACGACCTCGACGTCCCCATCCAGGACCTCTTCGGCGACGTCGACATCCTCAAAGAGAACCGGCACCCCGAGGCCAGCGACTACTACAGACAGTCAGCATCCGACTTAGACCTGCAGTCCTAATCCGCCTCAATTGCAGGGTGCTCGGACTGAGACAGCGCCAAGACGCCTACCTCGAGAGGCTTAGGAACCAGCTCCTGGTGCGTCTCGACCACCGTAGTCAGCTGTTGCAACGGGAGAGCTCCGAGAACGTACAGCGCGGCCAGGAGATCCTCCTGAACATCGAGGAGTGCATCGAGTGGGTGCGGAAGCGCCTCGACAAGCTCAATGAGATGGAGTTCTCGACGGACCTCGAAGAGATGGAGCATCTCTACGAGGAGCACAAGGTCGACAACCACGAGATCCAGGACTACCAGCAGGTCGTCTCCCGGTGCATTGCCGCTCAGGTACCCCCAGAAGCCCCCCTCCCCCACCCATCTACGTACCCCTTCAGCACCAACTGACCGACCACCAGACCCACGAGAGCTACGACCTCCTCTGCACCCTCGAATCCGAGTACCAGCAGCTCCGCGACCTCTCCGCCGGCAGAATCCTCGACTTGGTAGGTCCGGTGCCCATCTACCGTAACCCATCGTTTGCAGGATTCTCTGGTGGCTTTCATGCGCGCCGCGCAGCTGGAACTCGTGTGGATCCACGAGCGCGAAGACGTCGAGGTGCACCGCAATTGGTCGGACATCAACCAATTGGATCTTCCGATGCTGCGCAACTACTACCAGCAGGTTTGTGAACGCCCGGGAAAACCGGAAAACGGCGCCGAATGCTAATGCAACGGCGGTGGGCGAAAGGATTGATTAATTGGGGACCGCAAATGGGCAATTAAACGGGGCGCCGATGATAATACGACGTGGCAGAAGACATCTTCTTGGTTTCAGCTGACACACGACATCGAGCAGCGCGAGCGGCGCTTCAACGATGTGTACAATCAGGGAGCGGCGCTCCTCAACCAGCACCACCCGGCCGTCAACGTCATCGACTCCTACCTGCAGAACATGCGCGCCCGCTGGGACTGGCTCCTCTCGCTCACCGTCTGCCTCGACGGCCATCTGCGGGACGCCACCGCGCTCCACGAGGTACATAGAGGCACAGGGCTACGGTAGATAACCACGGGGGCGATTGCAGTTCATGGAGGATGCCGGGCGCTTCGAAGAGACGATCAAGTCGCAGCTGCAGATCCTGGAACAGAACTTCAACCGGACGGACTTCTCGGTGGAGGAGGGCGAGAAGATGCTGCACGAGCTTGACCACCTCTACTCGCTGATCAAGGAGAATGAGAAGGTCCTCGAGAGCCTCACCACCCGGGCGCAGCACATCTCGCCCCTGTGGCAGCGCGGCGAACGCATCCAGAGGCCAATGCCGGTGACCGCGTGGTGCAACTACGTCGACGGCGACGTCCACATCCGTGCCGGCGATGAGTGCACCCTTCTTGACAACGCCGACCTCATCCACTGGGACGTTCGCTGCGTCGACGGCGTCCAAGCGCGCGTCCCCTCCGTCGTCTTCCGGATCCCTCCTCCCGACGGTCGTCTCACCGCTTTCCTCAGCCGGCTCCTCAGCCAGTACGAGAAGCTCCGCAAGCTCTGGGAGAAGAAGAACCGCATGGTGCGCCTCAACATGGTCCTCAACACCATGAAGACCATCCGGTAGGCCCTTCGATGTGTCCGGGTTACGGTAGTCGTGTGTGTTGCAGAGGCTGGGATCTGGACACGTTCAACTCGATGGATCCCGAACATCGGGACGCGATCATCCGGGCGCTGAACGAGGACGCCAACAAGCTCCTCGGCGAGCTGGACCCGAACGACCCCCTGGCTCTGCGACTCCGCGAGGAACTCCGTCTCACCAACGAGCACTTCTACAACCTGCTGAACCAATCGCAGCGCGAACCGGGTAAGCACGGGGTAACAGGTTCCTCCGATGGTGGTGGAGAAGAAGGCGTCGCCGGAAATCGTGTTTGTGTAAAGGTGATCGCCCGAAGAGTGATCGGACTATTTGGGGAAAACAAGGGGACAACGGGTTCAACGACCTCACCGCGGCCACTTTCAGAGCCGGACTACTCGAACCAGTTCGACCAGAAGATTGCCGAACTGCTCCGAAAACTCGAGGAGGCGTGGAAGAAGCTGAATGACCGTGTCGGCCATCCCGTCTCCAAGAACCCCGACGAGCTCTCCCGAGCCATCGCCGAGCACAAGGCGTTCGAAGAGGCCCTCCAGGCGCTCGACGTCGACGTCTCCGATGTCAAGGAGCTCTTCCGGCAGCTGCCCAACCCCACACCTAACCAGCGCGCCCTCCACGACACCCTCAATGGCCGCTGGGAGGACCTCTGGGACCTGTCCCACATGTACGTCGAGCGGCTCCGCGCCCTCGAAGGCGTCCTCAACGGAATGGCCGAAGTGGCCGACATCGTCCGGCAGCACGAGATCACCCTCAACTCCTTCGACGACATGCCCGCGGCCCTCGACCGTCTCCGCGGCGTCCACTCGCAGCTCCTCGAGATGAACATGGTCCTCCAACAACAGCAGGCCATCGTCGACTCGCTCAACCACAACGTCGCCCTGCTGAGGCAGCACGTCGCCAGAACGCGATTCAACGCCGCCAAGTACGTGTGGCCCCGGGAGTTACCGTCTAACTTACTGCTTCTTCTAGCCATCCCGACGTCGATCGCCTCGAAGAGGAGACCCAGCGACTGACCGTCCGCTGGGAGAACGTGTGCTCCCAGGTGGTGGACCGTCTGAAGGCGACGGAGCAGGCGCTCCAGACCCAGATGGTGTACCGCTCCGGCTACGAGAACGAGATCGCGTGGCTGGACCGCGTCGAGGCGACCATCAAGAGTCTCCGCCACCCAGAGGACATGAAGCCTGAGCAGTACCAGCAGCAGCTGGACCTCCTCGTCGCCGAGTACTCCCAACTCCAGGAGCGCACCGAGGCCATCGAGGCGGTCAACCGCGAAGGTGGAAAGTTCATTCGAGAGGCCAAGGTACCCAGCCACATACCGTATCCGTCTAAGCGCCGTTTTTTGCAGGGCTATGACTCCAAGATGCGCCAGTTCCACGAGAACGTGGTGGGCATCCACGGCCCGACGGTGGCCAACGAGTTCCGTCGGAGCGTGCCGCAGCCGCAGAACGGCGCCGACCAGGTGACCGAAGAGCTCGAGAAGCTGAACCGCCGCTTCGCGCAGCTGAGCAGTCTTATCCTCGAGCGCCGCAACGTCATCAGCGTGCTCATCCAGAAGTGGAAGCAGAAGCAGCAGGTGGGTGTCTTTCCTTCCTCAAGGGTTCCTTTCGGCATGTTTTCGTGTTCGGAGTCAAAAGCGGGATGCATGGGGTGCATGGTCGTTTGCTTGTTCCATATCCACGTATGTAGGTGGACATAGGAAAGTCAAAATTGACCGAAAAGGGCCAAAACGGCGATTTGTGCGACTCCAACCAAACGATAGAGAACTTCGTGCTTCTGGGCTTCGGTGACGGTCCTTGCCACTAACGAGTTTCTCTCGACTAACCCTTTCTTCTCTATGTCTAACTACGTATGTGCGTGCATGTGCTGCTTCCGCTTCGCTTCTTTTCAGCCTTTCAGGAACCGTCGGTGTCACTTCAGAGGCTTTTCAGAGACGTTTCAGGTGACCCTTCCCGTGAGGCTTCTTACTCATAAGTTTGCTCCTCTAATATCCGCCTTGCTGTGTTCCATGCGCGAGTGACCATAATCACGCTCTCTCACATCTTTGGTTGTCGTTGGCGAATCTTTTCTCACCTTTTGGTTGACTTCTGAACTTACACATTTGGACGTGGAACAGGCGACGGTCTAGTGAATCGCGCGCGATTTACCCGTCGGTGCCTTGTAGGACGACGAAGAACGGCGTCGCGCCGAAGACGAGGAGAAGCGCCGCGCCTTCGAGCAGGCACGTCTGAAGGCCCTCGAAGAGGCCGACCGTCTGCGGAAGGCGCGCGAAGACGCTGAGAGAGCTCGACAGATGGCCGAGGAGCAGGACCGCCTGAGGCGCGAGAGAGAAGCCGCAGAAGCCGCCAGAAGGGCCGCCGAAGACGCAGAGAGACGTCGCAGAGAGGCGGAGGAAGAGGCGGAGAGGGAGCGGCGTCGACGCGAAGAAGAAGAGCGCAGAAGGCGCGAAGAAGAGGAGCGCCGGAGGAAGGAGGACGAAGACAGGCGCCGAAGGGCGGCTGAGGAAGACGCGGAGCGTTGGCGACGCGAAGAGGAAGATCGTCTTCGGAGGGAAGCGGAGCGCAGAGCAAGGGAGGAAGAGGAGGCCGAGAGGGAACGACAGAGGCGGAAGGCCCTCGAGGACGAGGAGAAACGTCGATGGGAAGAAGCGGAGAGGCTGCGTCGGGAAGACGAGGAGCGGAGGAGAAAGGCCCTCGAAGACGCGGAGAGGGAGCGGGAACGCCTCCGGAAGGAGCGAGAGGCCCGCGAGAAGTGGGAGCAGGAGCAGCTGCGGAAAAAGGTGAGGTGTAACGCAGTTTGAGTGATGAGTGAGCACTTACGACCTTTACTATCCTCTTCTCCTTGAGTGAGACTTTCGTGTGCCTCCAACAACCTCTGAGACTTCCACGAGTGATTCTTTCGCTTTCTCCAACACGCCCACTTCTAGAGTGACGCCCCTTTCTCTTTACTGCCAAACCCAAATATCAGGAGAAGAGTAGATGTTGTACACGAATTCACAGAATCCAAAATCAGAGATTGATCAAGATGATATGACCTTCCAAATCCTAGTCTAAGCCAAACGTTTGTAGTTCTTAGGGTCAACAGATGGGAAGTCCTCTTCTAGGTCTAATCGGAGATTCGTTTTAGCAGCCAAAGGAGCCCGTTCTCGACATCCGTAGAGGTCAAGTAGGCCACCTCGTGCAACCCGAAGACATAACTGAGGACTACGAAGAACTGCTGGATATGCCCGACAAGGCCCACATGGCCGAAGTGGAGGACGAGATGAACATGTACCAGGAGGAGACGGAGATCAAGACGCAGTTCTATGAGATGGAGGGCATCCTCCACAAGCAGGCCGGCGAGATCATCACCTTCGTCGAGGGCATCCGCCAGGGGCTCCTCGACCTCAAGTCCGGCGAGTTCTTCGACATCGTTTCCGGCTCTCGGATGTCCCTGGAGAAGGCAGCCGAGATGGGACTCATCGAAGGCAACTTCAACGAGGTCCTCCAGAAGAAGTACGGTATCCGTCGGCCCGACACCGGTGCCGAGGTGACCCTCCTGGAGGCGATCCAGATAGGCCTCTACAACTCGGACTTGCGCCAGATGACCGACATGGAGACCGGCGAGATCCTCCCGCAAGACATCTGCGCCGCGCGCGGAATAGTCAGCAACCGCGACTACATCAAACTCATCACCATGGGCATCCTGAAGACGGCGCCGATCTCTCTGGAGTCGGCCGTCGAGCAGCGCCTCCTCGATACCGTAACCGGCGAGTTCGTCGGTCGCTTCTCGAAGGAGAAGATGGACATGAAGGACGCCCTCTACAACGGTTACATCCAGCTGACGAACCCGCACCCGAACGCGGAGATCAAGATCTCGCTCAGCGAGTGCATTGACCAGGGCTTCATCAACGCGCTCTCCGGCGAGTTCATCGACCGCAACTCCGAGGACCGCTTCTCCCTCCACGACGCCTGCTCCCGCAAGATGAACGTCCTCAACATGCACGTGCCCGAGGTGGTGAACACGGAGACGCGTGAGCGCATCACCCTTGGCCAGGCGATCCCGAAGAAGGCGGTCAACACGCGCCAGGGCAACTTCACCGACCTGAACACCCGCAGCGGAATGACCCTCCGCGAGGCCTTCAACAAGGACCTCATCGCGCGCCCCATGACACTCCTCGAGATCTTCGACAAGGACATGATCGACAGCGAACACCGCTTCGTCGACCGTGGCACCCAGAACCGCTGCACCCTCCTCGAGGCTCTCTACCGTAACCTCCTCGACGCCGAGGTACGCCACATCGTCGATCCCGAAGAGAAGGACGTCGTCTCGATCGCCGAGGCGCTCGAGCGCGGCCTCCTCTCCGTCGACGGAAAGATCGAGCTCCCTAAGCAGGGAAAGACGTTCACAGTGGCCGAGGCCGTCCACGAAGGGCTCCTGACGCGACGCGTCCGCCACTCGATCTTCGACGTCAAGGGCGTCAAGGATACGCAGTCCGGCTCCACCATCAGTTTCAACGAAGCCGCTGACGCCGGTATCATCAACGTGCACCAACAGACGGTCATAGACCGCGCCGTCAACCGTACCCTCCGCTTCCAGGAGGCCCAGGAGGTCGTCGACCCCCTTCTCCTCGAGCTCCTTACGCAGCCCATCGGAATCCGTGACGGCGGCGCCGAATTGAGCGTCGTGGAGGCCGTCGCCCGCGAAATCGTCGACCGTACCAAGTCCGTCTTTGTTGACAAGGCGTCCAACCGCGAACTGAGCCCGACGGAGGCCTATGAGGCCGGCAAGATCAGCCTGAGAGGCGCCATGCAGCTGAACGCCCTGTTCGACGTGCACCCGTCCCTCGTGGCGCCCTCCAAGAAGGTCGACCACAAGAAGCGCATCAGCCGTCCCGGTGGCCAGCCGACCGAACTCGGCGCCGACCAGGTGAAGGTCACCCTCGCCGAGGCGATGAAGCAGGGCCTGATCGACTCGCGCACGCAGCGCTTCCGCCAAGGCGACACCGAGATGAGCCTCGACGACGCTCTCAACCAGGGCATCCTAGACCCCTCCAGCGAGTGGATCGTCCCAGCTAAGGCCGCCGGCGTCGGCCCGACCATCGAGGAAAAGGTCAGCGAGACCATCACCGAGACGGGCCAGCAGCTCGCCCCCAAGATCTACCCCGACAAGAGCCTCGAGGAGTCAGTCACCACAGTCAAGCGCGTCCGCACCACCGAAACCACCGCGGTGGGTGGTCCTGGAGGAGTGTCCGTATACCGTGCCATCACCGGCGGCAAAGGGGCAATCGAAGTGCCGGCCGACGGCTTCCACATCAAGGAGGCGGA
Organism: Steinernema hermaphroditum; assembly: GCA_030435675.1. Classification (NCBI taxonomy): domain Eukaryota; kingdom Metazoa; phylum Nematoda; class Chromadorea; order Rhabditida; family Steinernematidae; genus Steinernema; species Steinernema hermaphroditum. The sequence continues at coordinate 10,309,370 of CM059622.1, forward strand.
GAGGAAGGGTTACATCGACCTCGCATCGGGCGTTGTCACCCCGCCGGGCACCGACAAGCAGCTGAGCCTGGACGAAGCCTTCGAGCTCGGAATCATCGACGCCAAGTCGATCTCGATGCGTGACCCGCAGACTGGACTCACCCTCACAGGCAGCGAGGCCATCGAGAAGAAGCACATGGACAAGAACGGGTTCGTCACCCACCGCGGACGCCGCGTCAACCTGCAGACGGCGATCGAGGAGAACGTGGTGAAGGTGGAGTTCGAGGCTCCGGCCCTCCCCTCTGCTAGCAAGAAGGTCATCCAGTTCTCCTCCGCCGGAGGACCCGTCATGAGCTTCCGCCCCGTCGGCACTACCGTAGTCGAGGAGGCCGAGAGCGAGTGGTCGTTCGATGCCGCCAAAGGCGAACTCGTCGACCTGCACTCCGGCGAGCGCTGTGCCCTCAACATGGCGCTTCTGAAAGGCATGATATCGAAGGAGGATTTGAGGGTGCGCGACGCCCTCACGGGCCGCGAGATGGCCTTCGAAGAGGCAGAGAAGTGGGGTATCGTCGACTCCGACCGCGGCTTCTACACCGACAAGAGCGACAACAAGCGCTACAGCTTCACCGAGGCGGCGAAGCAACACCGCATCTACCCCACCGGAGGCGTCCCTGAACACGCCGGCGACGCTGTGCACACGACGATGAAGGTGCAGACGAAGACGCAGGTCTCCAAGAAGGAGGCGCTGTCCACCGGACCCTCGAACTTCGCCGAGCTCTCCCTCACCAAGGCGATTGCTCTGGGCCAGTTCGACGCTGGCAGCGGAATGCTCGCCCTCCCCGACGCCCCAAAGGAGATGACCATCAAGGAGGCCGTTATGAAGGGATTCGTGAACCCGTACGGAACGACCGTCGTCGACAAGAAGACCGGCCGGGAGCTGACACTTCTCGAGGCTATGGAGCAGAACATCGTCGATGGCATCGGAGGATCAGTGACCGACACGGCCTCTGGAAGACAGATGGACCTGAAAACAGCCGTCAAGGAGGGCGTCGTGAAGGGAGGCAAAGTGTTCGACTCGCTCGAAGGCAGCCTCGTCACCGGCCGCCTCGACATGTCCACCGGCAAGTACCAGACCCAGGATGGGCGCTCCATGGACCTCCACGAGGCGATCCGAAGCAAGCTGATCGACACGGAGTCGATGGTGATCCGCGACCCCGTCTCCGGCGAGGAGGTCTCCTTCAACGAAGCCATCGCCCAGAACATCGTCGACCCGGAACGCGGCGTCGTCTTCAATCGCAGAACCTACGAGGAGACCAGCTTCCCCCACGCGCTCACTTCCGGACTTCTCGTGAGCGCCGGCGCCCACAGACCCTCGACGCGCCCCGCTCCGACCACCCAGGCGCCCTCTACCTCGCGCCCCACCTCTACCTCCTCCACCTCTAAGATCATCGAGCAGAAGCTCACCCTCACCCCCTACGTGCAACCCCCAGCCATGGTCCGCGAACCGATCCGGGACCAGCGGACCGTTGGGGACGGGCGTCGCGAGATGCTCGACCTCGGAGGCGGCAAGCAGGTGATGGTGAAGGTCGTCCGCGACGACTCCGGCGTCGAGAAGGGCGAATACGTCGACCCCTCCACTGGCATGAAATTCACCATCCAGCTCACCGGAGACCCCTACGTGACGGAGACGAAGACCATGGTGAAGAGCACGGCGCAGGTGCAGTCCGTGGAACTGGAGCCACACGCTGAGTTCGTCGGCATCGACAAGATTCGTGACAAGCGCAACGGCCGCATCATGTCGCTGCAGGACGCGCAGAGGATGGGCATCGCCCGCGTCGACAAGAAGGGCAAGCAGACAACGAAGACGTATGCCGTCTTCCGGTCCAACATCCAGAACGCCGTCACCAAGGGCGTCATCGACTCGCGCGGCGAGAAGACCAGCCTTGAGGACGCCATCCGCCTCGGCATCATCGACGTCGCCAACCTCAGCTACGTGGCGCCCAACGGCGAGCACCTCACTCTGGCGCAGGCGGCCAACCGCGGCCTCCTCGACGTCACCCTCTCGGAGATCCTGCCGAAGGGAGTCTGCAACCCGGCCAACGGCGAGTCCATTCCCATCTCGAAGGCCATCGACCTGGGCATCGTGAATGCGCGCACCGGCGAGGTCCGCAACCCCTTCACCAAGGAAAAGCTCACTTGGTTGGACATCGTGAAGCCCGTCTACGCGAGTCTCACTATGGAGGGCGTCTACGACCCCACCAAGGGCTACGCCGTCTCCGTCACCAGCGCCATTATCGACGGACTCATCGACACCCGCGCGCGCCTCTACCATAACCCGATCACCAACGAGAAGATCTCGCTGCAGGACGCCTCCTCGAAGGGCCTCATCGACCAGGAGACCCTCCGCGTCATCACGAAACCCTTCCTCTCCGACTACCGTAGTGGGCGTGTCGTCGACCTGATCGATGCCGTCGACGAGAACCTCATCGATGCCCGGAACCGCACCATCCAGATCTCGGAGAACGTCATCATTCCGATCCCACGTGCCGTGCAGGAAGGCAAGATCCCGAAGGAGATCGGCGAGAAGCTCCGTCGCGTCGACAAGATGACCTTTGCCGAGGCGCTCGGCAAAGGTATCATCGACGTCGTGCAGAACTCGTTCACCGACCCCGACTCCGGCAAGCAGATGACCATCGAGCAGGCCGTCGCCCAGGGCTTCATCGACACTGGCAGCGTCGAGGCGATGGAGGGCTTCGACGAGCGGAATCTGGCCAACGTCGTCAACTCCGTCGAGTTCGACGAGAACTCCGGCCGCATCCGCGACAAGAACTCCGGCCTCTACTTAACCTTCCGCGCCGCCGTCGACAAAGACGTCATCGACGGGGACTCGCTCCTCCACGACCTCGAGACGAGCCAGACAATGACCATCCGCGAGGCCCTCAACCGGGGACGCATCGACGGCGACGGAAAGTACGTGGACACGAAGACTCAGAACCGACTGAAGCTGAAGGACGCCGTGAAGTACGGTATGATCGCCCTGATCGCCTCGCCCATGCAGGCGGCCCAGGCGGTCACCGAAGCCGTGAAGAGACGCGACGCCGAGGGCTACAAGTTCAAGATCGAGGCCGTCGACTCGGAGACAACGAAGCGCTTCAGCAGCTCGAGCGTCGGCGCCGGACAGCCCCGATTCAGGACGGAAGAGTCGACGATCGTGCGCATGACGCCCCGGCGGGCGGAACCTTCGCTCTCGGTGCGTCTCCGCTCCTCCGTGAACGAAGACATCCGCGGCGACAAGGCCCGCAGCTTCATCCACGACCCGCAAGGCTACGCCGACCTCCAGAACGACTTCCTCGCGAACCTCGAGAACGCATCCTTCAACGTCGAAGAACGTATTATCGAGGACCCCGCGCAGCTGAAACGCGTCTCTGTCCGCGAGGCCACTGAGTCCGGCCTCCTGGACGTCACCACCGGCGAGATCGTGCACCCCTCTTCCAACCGACGCTACTCCATCCCCCGTGCCGTTCACATGCGCATGATCGAGCCCGAGGCGGCCAAGCGCATCATGGAGTCCCTCAACATGTCCCTCGAGGAGCTCCAGCAGCCGTCGACCTCATACGTCACCGAGGTGATCACCCAGAGCCCCGGAGGCACCACCACCTCGGAGACACAGCGCCAGAGCTGGACGAAGACGGTCAACTGGGCAGGTCAGCCAGCGGAGCTGCGCGCCTCCAGAGACCCTCTGGCGCCCTACACCACCTACTCGTCGACGACGACCACCTCGCGGACCTCTGACCCCCATGACGCGCCTCTATGGACCCGCCGAGATTAGTCCCCCCCACTCAAAGTGCCCATCATCGAAAGCTCAATCATTTACTCTTCTTTTCATTGCATTTTCCTCGCCTTCTTCTCTTTTTCACTGCCTTCTGCGTCCGCGCCGTCCACGCGGGCCCTGCTTCGCGGGAGCGCCGTCTTCCACCCCGAGTCGGCGTTCTGTTTCTCATCTGCATCCTCGAGAAGACGCGAACTCCCAGTGGCAGTCCGCTTCTCGACTTCCTCGAGAACGACTCCTCCTCTCCGCTACCGTATCCACTCATGTCGCTTTTCGCTTTGTACATTCAATCGCCCATTTCACTTCGAATGTATTCCCGTCCAATCCAGGTTTATTCGTTTCGCTTAGCATCAGATTATGTTTAAATCTAATAATTATCCCTGTGATATACCTTTGTAGCATAAAGAAATTTCTAAGAGAGTAACAAGCATGCACAGTACACACAAGAACCGAAGTGACACCGACGAAGGTCCTCTGGAGGAATGTTGCACGTGTTTGTTTCTGGCTTTGCATGAACGCGTTGGGTGAAGTGCACTCCGAACACGAGAAGGAACCCTCGGTCCACTCTGAAAAGACGGGGAGAGTAATGAGACGTGTTCAGGACGACCTCTACAAAGAGTGTCTTTCGAGGAAACAGAACATCGGAGGGCTGCTCCAGGAGCTGAGCAGTCTCGACCTCACCCACCACGAGGCCTTCCACCAGCTCTCGAAGAGCAAGGGCACTACGGACTCCACCACCAATGCCCGTCTTCAGATGCAGGTTCGTTTAGAGACCCTCCTCCGAGCCTGAAGTTCTCTGTTCTAGTCGGTGCGCGAGGAACTGGCGCAGTGGGGGATGCGCATCTCGGAGAGCATTCGCGAGGCCGACCGTCTCTGCGAAGAAGGCGCTGACGTGCTCACTCCCGAGCAGTTCCACGAGCTCAAGGAGAACCGCGACCGTCTCAGCGCCACCTACCAGGCGATGGTAACGAAGACGGATGCCATCCTAGAGCGCCTCAACGTGGCCACATCGATGCTCATCGAGTTCTCCAACGAGTCCAGCTCGATGCACTCTTGGATCAACGACCGTACCCGGCAGATGAATCGCATCAAGATGGAGTCGGGCGATCCGAAGGCTGTCGAGGAGGCGAAGGCGCGCGTCCGCGACTTCACAGAGGACGTCGCCCACAAGGAGGCGACCGTCGAAGCGATAGCGCAGCTTGCCAAGCAGATCGAGAACGAGATCACCCTCTATCTCGAGGAGATCGCGCAGCTCCATCCCTCCCTCCAACAGCCCCCCATGGACTGCAAGGACATCGGCGACACCGTCCAGAGGCTCAGGAACGACTTCAACGAGCTCCGCTCCGGGTGCCACGATCTCTCGAAGTTCCTCCAGAAGCTGCAGAGCATCGAGGCCGACCACAGGAACACCGTCCGTGACGCCGAGTCGCTCCTGATCGATCTCGAGGCTGAAGTGATGCAAACGGAGCGCTCCAGCGGCGAGGAGGAGGTGACAGAGGCAATCCAGAAGCGCCTCGACAGGATGATGGCCCTCGGGGAGCGCACTCGACAACACCAGTCGGCCATCGGCGCCGTCGAGGACGTCGCCGAGCGCCTCGTCAAGACCGTAGCCCAGACGGACGCCCACGACCGTATCGCCCTTGAGCAAAATCAGCTCCTCGCGGAACTGAAGAGGCGCCAGAATCGTCTCGACGATCGTATCCAACGTAACGTCGACGATCTGAAGAAGGAGATGGAGAAGATGGACCAAATGGTATGTTTTTGTGAGTCACCCTCCGCCGTTTCGTCTTCCTTTTATCAATCGCATTTCTGATGACTTTTCAGAGCGTCGTGGCCGAGCAGACGCAGCTGAAGACGGACCTGGAGAACATCGTCGCCGAGACCCGGGAACTTTTCCTCCAGCTGGCTGCCCAGCAGCCGATATCCGCCGATCCCCAGAAGTTGGCGGAGCAGCTGGACGCCTTCGAGAAGTTCCACAACGACGTGATGGCGAAGGAGGACGACGTGATGCTGATGAGGGCGAAGGTGCTCGACCAGCTGAAGCGGTGCCCCGACGCGGAGCTCCGTGAGGATCTGGAGCAGGAGTTGGAGCAGCTCGGAGCGGAGTGGAACCCTCTGATGCAGGCGACCAAGGAGCGGAAGGCGCTCATGGAGAAGGTGAAGAGGATCGCCGAAGAGATGGCCGACGCCCAAAAGGTGGCGAAGGAGGACATCGAGGAGGATGCCAGGAGACTCCAGGAGGCGAAGTCGTCGGCTGAGGACGTGGAGACCGAGATCGAGAACATCGCCACCCTGCAGGAGGCATTCAAAGATCGGCGGCCACAGATCGAGGCGCTCAAGCAGCTCGGGGCGAAGCTGGAGAAGCTCGCTCCGGGACCCGACGCCAACAGGACGTGCCGTGGCGTCGAAAACATCGCCGACGACTGGGAGAGACTCGTCAAGGACTGCAAAGACGCTGGAAGGAACGCCCAGAGAAAGGTACTCGTGGTCACTGAGGGTCTTTTGAAGGAGGATTCTTTAGAACAAGCTACGTCTGGCCTTCGAGAAGGCCGTAGACGAGGCCGAGCAGCTGCTCACCGCCTGTAGAAACAACGAGGTCTTCGCACAGTGCAAGAACGACGACCCCGAGGCTCTGGCGAAGGCGATTCTGGAGGCCCAGGGAAGGAGCGATGTGTTGACCAAGGAGAACGTCAAATCGGGTAGGTTCCATCGATACCATACATCCCCTGATCTTCATCCTTTCAGTTCTCGTCGGCTTCGAGCAGACATGGCCCCGACAGCATCGCGAAGTTGTCGCCGCCGGCAACGAGCTCCGGTCCGTGGCCGACGCTGATCTGAACCGCGAGATCGACGACACCGTTGTCTACCTGGACCAGAACGCCGCCGACCTCGGCGCCACCCTAGACAACGCCCTGAGGGCCTTCGACGCCAAAGAGGGCGCGGTGACCGAGTTCCGCCAGAAGATCGACTCGCTCGACGACGAGATGACTTCGATGCGCGAGCGCATCAAGTCCCTCGACTCCATCGGTCGCGACCCTTCGCTCCTCGAGGAGCAGTACGACGAGTGTGAGCAGCTCTGTGCGGAGATCGAGGCCAAGGAAAAGGAGCTGAAGATGCTCGCCATCGAGTGGAAGAAGCTGTCCGAGTACTCCGGAGGCACTGCCGCATCCGTCGGAGTTCCGAAGGACTTGGAGCGGATCTCGAGGGAGTTGGAGCACCAGAGGAGCGTCCTCTCGAAGAGGAAGCGATCGGTGTCTACGACGAAGAAGAACGTCGAGGACCTATTCGGTGACGTGACGCAATGCCAGAAGACGCTGCAGGCGCTCCTCGACGACCCCTCCATCAAGGAGGCGCCCCTAGGTACCGCCGATCTCGGCGAACTCCGGGAGCAGCAGGAGGCCCTCCGCGCCTTCCGCGAGCACTTGAAGCCCCAGAAGGAGGTCGTCGCCGACGTCGCCACTCGCTGCAAAGAGATGATCCGCTCCGCTGGCGCCGACGTCAATACTTCGGAGCTGGAGAAGGAGCTCCGGACGATCGACGACTCGTGGAACGCCGTGGCTTCGGCCGCCGAGGAGCGCGACCGTCTCATCGACGGCGCCATCCAGCACCTCGGGGGCTACAACGACGCCCACCGGGCCCTCTCCAACTGGCTGGAGGAGACCGAGGAGATGATGCGCAATCTGGCGCCGCCCTCGGCTGACCACAAAGTCGTCAAAACTCAGCTGCAGAACTATGAATTCCAAACGAAGCTGATCGAGGACAAGAACGCCAGGTGAGACTTCTTCATGAGTAATTTATGGGACTCAACGGGCAGTATGCATTCTTAATTTTAGGGTCCGAAAGGCTTTGGTTGTTTGACTTTGACGCACTTATGTTTATTTCCGCACGGTGTTTGCTAACAGCGAGCACGAACTGTTACTCCTCGTAGCGCCGGGTGATGGGGCGAGACGCCCTGATTGCGGTTATTATGCTTTTTTTTTGTTGTGGGGTTTCCGGTTGGCGCGCGACTTTTGGGCGCTCCTGGCGGTTAGGGAGTGTCGGGACGAGGGCATGCCGGGCGACCCTGCACGTTTCGGGTTCAGATGGTTATCTCTCGTCCGCAGTTGCCTGCAAGACTCTGTGACCCAGTTCGATCTTTCAGCGTCGATGGATTCATCGCTATGATCGGAAACATCGAGCGCCTCAGCGGCGAGGGCGAGCAGCGTCCTCTGCTGCGAGCGAAGGCGAACGAGGTGAAGCAGAAGTACGACGAGCTCGTCGAGAAGGCGAACGACCGTCGCGTGCAGCTCCTCGAGGCCGCCGCCCTCACCGACCAGTGGCAGAAGCTCGCGAACCCACTGAAGACCTGGCTCGAGCACTGCGACAAGTCCCTGCAGGCCCTCGGCAACGTTCCCATCAACACGGAACAATGCGAGGCGCTCCTCGCGGCGCAGGAGGTAGGCGTTGCCGCGACTTCGGCCCAAAACAGGCTTTGCTCGCTTCAGGACCTGCATCACGACCTGGAGTCGAAGCGTGAACAGTTCGACGAGCTCGTGGCGCTCTTCCCGCAGCTGGCGAAACTGGTGAGCGCCGAAGACTCAAATGAGCTCGAGGCGACGCTCCACTCGCTCACCTCCGGCTACAACCAGATCGGCTCGTGCTCTCTGAAGTGCGGCAAGACGCTCGCCGACATGAGGGAGAACCTCGGCGAGTTCCAGCAGGACGCCGACGAGTTCGCCTGCTTCCTCGACGAGGTTCACGAGGCGATCACCAAACTCGGCGACATCTCCGTCCACCCGGACGATCTCAACGCCCAGAGCGAAGAATCTATCGTAAGCCCTCCTCCCTCGCCACTCCTTTAAAGGGTATTTAGAAAATCGGAGAGAAGCTGAGCGGACGCGACGAGGTGGTGATGAAGCTGGTGGAAGACGCGCGGGAGCTCTGCAAACACACCAGCGGAAGCGAGGCGCTTTCCCTCCACTCGAGGATCGATGGCCTTCGGAACCGCTACATGGAGCTGGTCAACGCAGCCGACCAGAAGATGGCCGTGCTCCAGGAGGCTATCGACCTCTCTGAGGACTTCCAGTGCGGCCACGACTCGCTTCTGGAGATCGTCGAGGGCTTCGAGACGGACCTGGCGCACCTAGACTCCATCTCCCTCGAGCAGCAGGCGCAGCTGGTGAGCAACATGGAGGCCGACCTCGAATGTCTCCGTCCCGAGGTCGACAACCTAAACACGAAGTCCAAGCAGCTCCAGCAGCTCGCGTCCGCGGCTCACGGAGAAGAACTGAACGCGAAGACCCTCGAGATGAATCGGCGCTTCAACAACGTCGTCGGCGCCGTCGGACGCAAGTCAGAGCGCCTCCGCGTGGCCGAGCTCCAGAGCCGGCAGGTCTTCGACGACCTCGACTTCCTCCTTGACTGGTTCAACGAGGCGCACGACCGAATCCAGAAATCGACGAAGCCGTCCATCGAGCAGAAGTCGCTCATCCACCAGATCGAGGGCCAAAGGCTCATGAACCATGACATCAAGCTGCAGAAGGACGATCTCCGGAAGGTGATCGCCGAGGCGTCGGCTGTCGCGCGCCATCTCAACGATGTCGAGAACGGAGGACAGGATGTGCTCATTCACGAGAAGATCGAGGTAGGAAACCCTGACCTTTGCAGATCTAAGCGCTCCCCTTACAGAACGCCCAGAAGCTGTCGGACGAAACGTCGCGGATGGCCGACGAACGCCTCGGCGTGCTCGAGGAGGCTGAGATGCTTGTTAACAACCTCGATGATCACTACGGCAACCTCCTCGCCTGGCTTGAGATGATGGAAATGGAGATGCGCGAAGCGCCTCTCATCCACATCGGAAGTCGGCCCGATCAGCTCCTCCAAGAGCAGCAGATCAATCACGTAGGCGCAAAGGGGTCAGAACACCTCGATGATGGGGATGTTGTAGGGCCAACGCGGCGCCATCCAGTCGCAGAGGGCGATTATCGAGGAGTTTGAGCAGAACGCGGCGAACCTCGCGCGACTCTGCAACGAAGAAGACGCAGCAAACCTCGAGACGATCGCCGGCCAGATCGTCGAGCGCTTCAACCAGATCAACGACGAGGTCCGCTCACGCGGCGCTGCTATCGACGACACTCTCGAGCACTCATCGAAGTTCACCGACCGCCTGGACTCGCTCCTCTCGAACCTCGAGTCCACGGCGGGCCAGATCAGGAACGCCGACCCGATCTCGGCGCGGCCTCAGACCCTCAAGAGACAGATCTCGGACAACGAGGCGCTGATCGACTCGCTGAGACAGAAACAGGGCGCCCTCGAGGCGATGCAGCAGAGCGCCGCGGAGATCGTCACCCAGGCGAAGCCGAACGACCCCGCCGTCCTCGACATCGCCGACAAGCTGACCCGTCTCGAGGTGCTCTGCTTGGAAATCGAGCAGGGCTCCGCCACCCGCGGAGCACAGCTCCAGGAGACCCTCGTGAAAGCGGAACGCTTCTGGGCGGAATACGAGCAGTGCTTGGAGGCCGTCGACACCCTCCGCAAGCGTCTCGAAGCGATCGACGCCGGCCCTGGAGAATCGCCGGAGCACCTGAAGGAGCAGAAGATGGAGCTCGCTGGAATTACCACCGACTTGGACAACACGGATCCGGCCATCGAGTCGATGAGAGGCGCCGGAAGAGAACTCTGCAAGAGCGTCGGCGGAGACGAAGGCGTCCAGATCGCACAACAGATTGGCGTCCTCGAGCGCGACTGGGGTACCGTAACCCAGCTGTTCGCTCAGCGCGAGAAAGACCTCGTGGACGCGATCGAGAAGTCGATGCAGTTCCACGACCTCCTCTCAGATCTGGCCGAGTGGATGGCCGAGGCGGAGAAGACGATCGAGGCGATGCCGCCTCTGAGCGCCGGGGCCACCGTCGACGATATCCGAGCGGAGATGCAGCGCATAGGCGCTCTCCGGAAGGACGCCGACGAGCACGCCGTTCTTAAGGAGCAGCTGAACCAGTCGGCGAACCAGCTCTGTGCCTCTGCGCAGCCTCACCAGGCGGCCGCCATCCGTGCACCCATTTCCGACCTTAACAACCGCTGGCACCGACTCTACGGCCAGCTCAACGATCGGCAGCAGAGACTGGAGCGAGGCCTTCTGGAGATGGGCCAGTTCAACCAGGCCTACGAGCAGCTGATGGGCTGGATGGCGCAAACGGAGAAGACCCTCGACGATATCCACCCACAGCCCGGCAACCTGAAGCTCATCGAGATCGAGCTCTGCAAGCACCGCGTCGTTCAGAACGACGTCGACTCGCATCAGCCGAGCTTCGAAACGCTCAACAATGCCGGCCAGTACCTCATCAAAGCAGATCCCGCCTCCGCCTCCACCACGCAGCCCAAGCTCGACGAACTCAACGACCGCTGGCACTACTTGGCCGACCGGCTCAACGAGCTCTGGGCCTCCCTCCAGGCGGCGCGGAATGAAGCGGCCAACATGGGCGATAAGACCGAGAACTGGATCATGTGGCTGTCGGACGTCGACTCCGATCTCGCCCACTCGAAGCCTGTCGGAGGACTCCCCGAGACGGCGACCACCCAGTACGACGACTTCCTCGTCACCAAGGCCGAAGTGGAGTCCCGACGCGCCGACCTCGAGAAGCACCTCGACGCTGGAGAGAGCTACTTGACCGGCGACTCGACAGCGGACTCCTGGTTCGGTCAGAAGCACGGACAACTGAAGAAGCTGTGGACGAAGGTGCAGGAGAGGCTCGTAGACCGGGAGAACAAGCTGCAGATCGCGCTGAAGGACGCCGAGCAACTGGCCGAGGCGATGGAGCACATGGGCCAGTGGCTCGACTCCGCGGAGCAGAAGCTCAACCAGCAGGGCCACGTCTCGCGGCTCCCCGACGGCATCGATCGCCAGATGAAGGACCACACGGACTTCCACCGTATCGTGCAGGCGCAGAGAGCGGTCTTGATCGAGCTGCAGAACAAGGCCGGCTCGATGCAGCTTTCGTGCGAGAAGAAAGACGCCATCCCGATCAAGAACCGCATGGTCTCCCTGAAGCACCGCTTCGAAAAGGTGCAATCGAGGTGCGCCGACCGAACCAAGGCCCTCGACGGCGCCTTCAACGACGTGCGCCTCTTCTTCGACGGCCAAGCCGACCTTCTCGACTGGATCGAGGAAAAGGCGACGATGCTGGCCGAACAGGAGACCTCCCCCGCTACCACCGGGGACCGAATCCGCCAGGAGCTCGAGGAGCACAACGCGTTCGCGAGGGAACTGGCCGACCTGCAGCCGAAGTACGACGCCACAGAGCGACGCGGAAAGGCGCTCCAGGAGCACGCGCCGCTGCACGAGAAGGCTCCGGTCGGAGAGGCGAGCGAGGAGCTCAGCCAGAAGTGGACGTCTCTCTGCGCCACCTCGGTGCAGAGGAAACGCGCGCTCGAGGACGCCCTCGCACAGAGCGGCAAATTCGACGAGGCGCTGAAGTCGCTCGCCGACTGGCTCGCCGTCGTTCTCCCCGAAGTGGGCGCCACGGAGCGCCTGAAGGGCGACATCGACACCGTCAAGAAGCTCTTCGACGACCACGAGGCCGTTAACGAGGAGATCGCCAGCCGGAAGAAGGGCGTCGAGAGGGTCCGCGAGAGGGCGAAGCTCATGGTCGAAGCTGGAGGCGCTGACGACACAGAAGTCATCGCTGACGTCCAAGAGAAGCTCGACCGTCTCAACGAGAACTGGGCGAAGCTGGAGACAGACGCGAAGGAGAAGGACAAGAAGCTGGCCGAAGCCCTTGTCAGCGCGGAACACTTTGAAGACCTCAGCCACTCCCTCCTCGAGTGGCTCTGCGAGGTGGACTCGAAGATCCGCGCCACCGGCTACGTCCACGGCGATTCAGAGGCGGAGATCCTCGCCCACATGACGCGACTGGAGACCCTCCGCAACGAGATGGAGGCGAACCGGCAGAAGCTGGAGGACACGATCCATGTGGGCGAGGAGATCCTCGTCGAGGCGCATCCCGACGCCGAGGCGCCAATGAAGAACTACATACGCATCGTGACGACGCGCTGGGACGAACTGGAGAAGACGGCGGCGGAGAGGGCCGAGAAGCTCGAGGAGGAGCTGAAGGCGATCCGGGAGCACAACGCTCTCGTTGACGATCTCATCAAGTTCATCTCGCAGCAGAACGACATCCTGAAGTCGAAGGCGGACAACGAGAACCCCGAGGATCTGAACGTGCTCGACAACATGATGAAGGACCACGAACTCTTCAAGTTCGAACTGCAGGAGAAACAGCCCGAAGTGGACGAGTCGGTGAAGTTCCAGAAGAAGCTCGGACGGGCGGAGACGGACGCGGAGAGCGGCAAGAAGGCCGGCATCGGGGCGAAGAAGCCTCTGAAGCGCGGCGCCGCCAACAAGTGTGAGTACATGAACGACCGCTGGAAGAAGCTGTGGGTGGACACGATGGGCTACGAGCAGCGCTTGCGTGCCCACGAGGAGTACCTGAAGGAGCTGGAGCGGCTGAAGGACTTCTCCTTCGACGAATGGAGGGAGCGCTACATCGAGTGGAACGACCACGCGAAGGCGCGCGTCTCCGACCTCTTCCGGAGGATCGACAAGACCGGCACGGGCACCGTACCCCGCAAGGTCTTCATCGACGGAATTATCGCTTCCAGTAGGCTTTTGGGGGAAAGACTGTGCATTCTAGTGTCCACTTTAGAATTCCCGACGACTCTGCTGGAGATGGAACGTGTCGCCGACGTGTTCGACAAAGGCGACGGCATGATCTCGTCGAAGGAGTTCATGGAGGCCCTCCGCTTCGACCCCCGCAAGAAGCACTCGATGGTACATAAGAAGTCGGACAAGGAGCGCGTCGACGAGGAAGTTACGCGCCAGAGCGCCCGATGCACCTGTTCCAGCAGATTCCCCATCCAGTTCATCTCCACCACCCCCGGAAACAACCAGTTCCAGTACTCCGTAAGATCTTCCCCCTTATCCTGATGCCTGAAGAGACCCTTTTAGTTCGGAACAAACACAGTGAAACGCATGGTGCGCATCCTGAGAAGTACCGTAATGGTGCGCGTCGGTGGCGGCTGGGAGGCGCTGGACGACTTCCTTCTGAAGCACGACCCGTGCCGCGCCAAGGGACGCACCAACATCAGCCTCTTCTACTCGGACGTGCGACCCTCCAACGCGATCGACTCGATGGAAGAGTTCACCATCCGCTCGAACCGAGGCACTCCTGTTCGCTCCTCGACGCCCTCAGGCTCCGGAATCCAGACGACGCCTCTCTCCTACAGCGGCGGCACCCCCGGACCCATCATGAAGGTTCGCGAGAAGACCGAGCGCAGCATGAGGATGTTCCCCTCCAGTGGAAGTGGTGAGTTCCGCCCGATGATGACAGCATTACCGTAGCACTTTTCAGCCAGCCGAGGGCCACATTCCAGAGGAACGCCGTGCCACTCGGCGACTCCTTCGAGGAAGAGTTCCGCCACCACTCCCGTCAACACCTCGCGGCGCTCTAGCGACATCGTCGACAGCGGTATGTCCCCATCTCCAACACACGATGAGTCACCGCCCATTTCCAGAGATCCTCTCCCGACTCACTCGTCCCACTTCGGCCTCGGGGTCCCGGAGCAACCTGCTCGACTCACGTCCCCACAGCCGATGCTCCGACATCTCCGAGTCCTCCGAAAGACCCTCGAGAATCCCGTCACTCCGCGGCCGCAAAGGCGTCCGCTACAACGGCACCGGATCCCCGGCGAGTCCGCAGCCCTGGAAGAACTGAGAAGAACCGACTAAATGACCCTTTTTTGCCTTTTCGAACGACTGCCTTTACTCTCTTTCTCTTGCGAAACGACTCAACGTGTACATACCACCCGAATCACATCCCGTTGCCCTTTCTAAGTATTGTTGTTCTTGTTGCCTTCTTTGTTACTACGTAATAAGTGCCTTTAATATGCCGAAGGACTGCGGTGGCCGTCCACCACCGTGTTCCAGAGGCTCTGGAGTTGAGCGGCGCCTGTGCGCGTCGACACCCCCTCATCTCCCGAAGTTTCTCTTGTTGGGTTGTGGTGAATATTTACTCAGTTGCGCCTTCGAAGTTTAGTTGTTTCCTACGTGGTACGCTCAATTATTTATTATACGCTGATCAGGCGACTAATAAAAGTTCTATTATTTGTTGAAGTAGGCTTGGTGGGTACCACACCTTCGTACTTTCCAAGAAATAGACCTTAGAACACAGCTTGAACTTTACCAATTCGTAAGAAATAATCGTCGGTCGTGTGTTCATGATAACTGGGGTGGCCGTGGCCGCACTGTGAAAAGCTGTCGGCTGTCGATAAAAGCAGATCTCTGGGGACTTATGTGACGTGCACCACCTGATTCTAAGTCTCTTCATTCGGACACACAAGGAGGGGAACATCCAAGAATGCATGCATGGCGAAGAAGGAAAAGAGGGACGAGAAAAGACCATATATTACAGTAGGGGCGGGATAAATAGAAAATACGGTATTATATTAGAGGACAAGAGTGGGTTGGCGCTGACTCTCTCGGCTCTTCTCTATTGCGTCTGTTGCTGCGTCGATGGCGCGTGTGGCGTCTGCTGCGAAAGGTCCGGATTCCTGCGGATCGACACGTTCCTGGGGTTCAGATTCCGCTGCCGCACCTGGAGTGGCACGGTTAGAGGTGAGTCTGTGGACAGAGGAAGCGTACCTGGTCCTCGAGATAGCTGATGACGTCGACGGCCATGTGAAGGACTCCGAGCTTCGTCTGGTTCTTGCCCTGGCTTCCCTGGGGCGCGTGTATGTCACAGACACGGCCGAGCTCCTTGAAGGCCGAGTTGATGTCCCGGACACGGATTCTAGAAGAAGGGTCAGTGGGTTCGGGGCGGTCGGGGGCTACCGTTCGCGGGCGTTGTTTGCCGACCGGCGATCCGTCTCGCGTTCCTCGCTCGACTTCGTCTCGTCGTCTTCGGAGTCCACGGTCTTCACGCTCCTGCTCCGGCGCGCCTTCGTGGGTCGCGAGCCGCCGCCGGCGACAGAAGAACTGTTGGAGCCGGCGGAGGAGGAGCGGATCGGCATTTGCTGGGCGCTTCCGGCCAACTGAGGGTTGTAGTCGGCGAGGGAAGGGTGGGGGACCCCGGCGCCCGAGGACGCTCCGTAGAGGGCATTCATCGACCGAGAAGCTCCTGTAAGAGACGGACGTAGAGGGTCTTCCCCTTCCGGATGCCTACCGTAGGGGTCGGAAGATGGCGGAATGATGTCGTTGGATCCAGGGAGTCCCTGCATCGGAGGATACGCGAAGTTGGCTGCCTGGATCGTCGGATGGATCGACGCCAGAGGATCAGCGGCGGCATACTGTAAGGATCCCTATGAGATGAAGATCGAGGAGAAGGAACGTTACCGAGGAAGTGGCGTTGTCGTAGGAGGGGTAGGTCCAGGCACCGTATCCCGGGGTTGGCTGGGCGTACGGTAGGGCGGCGGACGTGTCGGCGCCGGGAAGAGCGGCCGTGGGGTCGTAGAGGCGTCCGATCTCGACGACGTCGCCGCTGGAAGGCGTCGTCGTGGGGGGATTCGCGTAGGCGGGCGAGTGGAGGTCCGCCGCCGAAGGGTAGCCCGGCATCGGGTAACCGGCATTCCAGTACTGTCCGGTCGCAAGGGGGTTACCGTAACCCGCGGCGAGGGGGTCATAGGCGTTGAAGGCGGTGGCTGCCGAGGTGGAGTCGAGCGAAGCCGTCGTGGAGGGAGCGTAGCTCGTGGGAACGGTGCTCGACGACGTCGACGACATGGCGGGAGAGGCCGCAGAAGGCGAGGTTTCTTGCTTGACAGAGGCGGAGGAGGAGGGCGTCGCCGGCGTCGGAGCTTCGACCTTCACTTGAGGGCGCGGAGCGGCCGACGGATGCTGCAATGGGCGAAGACGTCAATGAGGGGTCGAGGGGCCGCCGAAAGACCCGGGGGCGCTTCTTCGGGCCTTCCAGGGGGCGTGGTGATAAAGTGCAATCGGTACCGGGAGACGCGCGCGACACGAACGCGAAAGACGAATGCGATTACGGTACTCCACAGTGGTGGTGAGGGGCCCGGGGGCCGTGGTGAAGCGGTGGAAACGGGGTTTACCGAGTTGGAAGGCGCCCGAGGCGGGGGCATGTTGTAGAGGCTTTGGGGCACCTGCTGATGGTAGCTGTAGGCCGGGGAGTGGTAGGCCTGCTGAGGGTACGAGGGAGAGGGGTACGGGTGTTTCATGCTCATCTCTGTCATGGCGACCTAAAAGGAAAGTAGAAGTAGAAGAATAGGACAGCGAGGAAATCTCGACGCGGACATGAAGCGAAAGAAGCCGGAGGAGGCCAGGACGATGACCTTGGGAAGAGAAATGAGGGCGATTGTCTAATCGTCGATTAAACGACTCCTTTTCTGTGGGCTCTACCGTATGGATCGTTAGCGGCGGGGCCATCGAAACAAGCGCCGAAGTCATTAAACAAGCCTCGACGACTCGGGTCGCCTCCGGTGGCGGAGTCGTCGAGGGGACAAAGACGACAGCTGTTTCGCCTGGTCGCGCCATGGTCACGGCCAGTTTCGGTAGACCGACGTCTTCTCCGTGCCCTCTACCCGTAAAAAACTTGTTGCTAAGCCGATTTGGAACTGCTAGTCCGTTCGCTCCTCGGGTGCCGGATGCATTAGGCGGCGCCGGTGGAGCGAGTTTGTTTACCGCTCCAAAGTAAACAAACCGTCCGGATGACCTTCACGACAACGCGCCAGATTACGTAAATCGCGTTGCTCGAACAATGTTCGGACATCTCCCGATGGAGAGATCAAGAAGAAGGAGAAGAATAAGAAAGAACGCACGGAGAAGAAAGGGATTTGGCGGCGCCGGATCATCGCAGGGATGGCCTTAAAGAGAACTCAAAGGAACAGTTAATCCGCCGCTAATTGTTCGCTTTGTCTTCCTCAGCGGCACTCGAAAGGTATTTATCACACTTTGTCACTTTGACCTTCGCTTCTCCGATTACTCAAGAGCTGATAATTGCGCGCGGCTCCTTCAAAGTCACCGACCACCCAGGGCGAAGAAGATTTACGGATTACCGACCCGTGCTTCTCAAAAATCGCCTCGAAATTCGCGGGAGACGCAGAAGCCGAGGGGTACGGTAGCTGAGTCAGCAGAGACGGGCATGATTGACAGTTAGCGGTCCGAAAGTGCGCTGAATCTGACGAATGAATGGAGGAAGAAGCCGACGGCGTCTGGGCGCCGCCTGATTCGGACTGCGCAGTCAAGAAGCAAGGCCGTTTTTGGGGAACACGACTCGGGGAATCTGGAGGAAAGGTGAGGCGCGGAGCAGTTAATCAAAAACGGCAACCGACAATTAGCGGAATCAATAGAATTTTGACATTTCGCATCTAATCGTCTCCGAATCCACGCCGAGGGAGAGGGGGGGGGGGGGAAGGATTCGGGGAACGGGAGTTCGCGCCTTGTTCCTAAGCTGCTGCCAAAATTGGTCGTCGAGCGCGACTGTCCATCGAGGGAGGAGGTAGTGCGTGCAGGCCTAGCGCGGACGAGGGCCGGGAGGCGGGCGCGCACGGTCCCGCGCTGGATAAGGCGAGGGAGAGGAAGGATCGATCGGATTTGGACAGTAAGCACGCGACGCGAGGGGTCAAGCGCAGGGACGAGGGCTTTTTTGTGCTGCGGAGGGTCCCTGGACGGGGCCAATTAGGGAGTGAGTTGCGCCGAACCTGGCCGCGTGGATGACGCGTGAGAACAGAGGTTCGGCCGGGGAGGGAGAGGTGCGAGCGGAAGTGATAGCGTTTGATGTTCTCGGAGTTGTAATTCCCACTTTTCGAGAATCGGAGGATGGAAGACGGAGAGCAGGGCCGCGGCGCCTAAAAAGACGATCGTAAATCGGCGATCGGGGAGGAGAGAAGAGGGCGCGCGCGACGGCACGCGATCGGATGAATAGGGAACGGACTCACGACAATCCTCAAAGGTGCCGCCGACGGCGATTCGGGGAGCGGAGTTGCCGTCAGCCCGATGGTCCGAAGAAGAAAGAGACTTTGCAGAGCCGCCGACTCCGAAGAAGTCGCGCAAAAAGAGTGGGAGGAGAGGGTGCTACAGAAGGGTACTGTAGGTAGAAGACTTCGATTAACTCGTAAAGAGAGCGGAGTTACTACGATGTAGGGAGGCTACAACTAGAAAGGAAATACAAACAGGAGTGGTTGACAAAGAAAGGCGACTCCAGAAGACAAGAAGGTGGGAGGGAGTAGCACCCCGGAGATAATCACTGTTTTCCGTGTGCCACTTCAGACGACGCCAAACATTTTGACTTCTCTCAGATTAACGTCACCCAAAAACAAAAAGTTTTCCTCACACCTCCATTGGAGTGATTAACACGAGATTATCTCCTTCGGTGGGAGGGCCACGCGACTCCGACGGCGCTCCTCTAGAGTGCTAACCCTAATTAACGGTAATTACGCACTCCTCGCCGTGTTTACTTGTCTCCGCGAAGGTCGCCGCGTGCCACACACGCGGCCAGTTCAAAAAGTTTCTATTTGTGCGGGGTTATGCAAATGCGAGCGCCTTCTGCGGCGACGTCTCAATCGCGGCCATCCAAGGTCGTCCGGGCTTTGTGGAGCCGCCGCTTGCGTGCACGCCTATCGGAGCGGGGCTCCTGCGGCGGAGCTGCTTTGCCCGAGGCGATTTTGGAGTCGCGTGTCGGAGGCGACAATCGCGCGGGCACCAAAAAGGGACCCACGAGGGGGAAAGGTGGTGATGCGGGGCTAATCCGCGAGGCTCTGGAGTGACCTTCGCGTTGCGTAACCGAGGAGTGAGCGGCGACTTTTACGGTTTCTGAGGAGCGAAGTGGGGAAGGAGTAATAAATGAGTCGGATGAGCGCATTCGCACAATTTTACGACGCGACGATTCGCTGTAAAAAGTGGCAAAAAACGGTTGGGAAAGTTGCGCTCCTCGGAATCGCTGCTGGGAGGACTAGGATCGTCGAGAGAGCCTACGGTAGAGCCGACTCGAGGGTTCCCATGACCCCCTCGAGATACAGGAGGATAATCTCTACCTGCTAAAGGGAGATGAAGTGTTCCGTCTCTGCGGGTGGTCCGAAACTTTGAAGAGCGCCGCCGACCTTAATAGCCGAAGAAACG
Organism: Steinernema hermaphroditum; assembly: GCA_030435675.1. Lineage (NCBI taxonomy): Eukaryota > Metazoa > Nematoda > Chromadorea > Rhabditida > Steinernematidae > Steinernema > Steinernema hermaphroditum. Next base: position 10,329,277 of record CM059622.1, read on the forward strand.
AGAAGGTCACGGAAGCACTTGAGTTGGGCAAATAAACAAAAAAGCGAAAGGATAAACTGTCCCTTGGGAGGCCGATTAGGCACAATTGCGAGACGCCATGAGATACAGGCTTGGATGGGGCGAGGATTCGTAGCTCAGAATCTTCGGATTCTTCTGTAGGTAAGCATTTGGAATGCTGGTTTATGAAAGAGAGTTTTGCATTGCAAAATAGAGGAAATCAGAGTGCACTCATAGCCTCGAGAAGCAGCCCGGAATCTCGACGTTGAGGCAATTAGCGCGTCGGATTCCACTGCTCGTCATAATTCATTCGAAATTCCATTTTCTTCCGGCGCCCTCCGCGCGTTTCCCTCGACGAGCGAGTAAACAAAAGCGCCGAAATGCGATTGGCGGAGGCAGCCGAAGCGGTGGCGGGCTACGGTAGTGGCGTGGCCGGGGGCAGAGGGCAAGTGGCGGTCGCGGCGGCTCGTGCCCGGAAAGCGCGGAAAGGAAGTGGTGATCGGAGTTGACGGGCGATATGCAAATGAAGAAGAAGAAGAAGGACATAAAAGAAGGTGCAGAAGACGCGCGAACTCGTTTTCCCCCGAAACGCCATCTGGCGTCTTCGGAGGCGGCGGCGGCGAGTCCTTGGGAAGCGGCTGATTTGAGTTTCTCATTACTCATATTCGATCGCGCGACAGGTTCCGAGGGGACCATCGGATCTCGCGCTGATCATGGATACAGTACCCACTCAGCAGCTTGCCGATAATCCCTCTCGAAACTCTCCTCGAGCTCCTCGGCGGCGCAGAATCGCGCCGTCGAGTGCAGGTAATTCATCATCAATTGCAACGACATTAATCCCATTGGCGACATTCTAATCCGCGCGCGCCCATTAGGCGAATCGACGACCTCCGACCGTCCAACTCAAACAAATAACTCAATCGGCCAGAGAAGAAAACTCTTCGCAGAATCGCCTCGGCGGCCGGAGATCGCCGCGATAGGCGAATCGCGCGGATTCCAGCTGAATAAACAGTTCGAGGAAGCTGATCGGCATTGGATATCGCGGCGCTTCGGACGATTTGGACCGGGCCCTGTTTGCATTATGCATGAAGGGAAGACGGTGGGGACTGTAGGCGGTAGCCCGATACAGAATTATGCAAATTTTACGATTTCTCGAAGGGGGCTCGAGGCACCTGGAAGACTGTAAACGCGTCGAATGAAGCTATTGACCCATTCGGGTCCTATTGGGGAGGGGAAGGTGGGGCCTAGTGGGACAGCTCATCTGACAAATTTTGTAAGAGTTCAAGCTGGTTGAAAGATCGAGATAGATGATTTTCCGGAAGTGGAATTGCCACTTAACCCTATCCCTTAATGTTATTTCAGGTGCTACCTGGTTCTCAAGGCGAAAACATGTTTTCTCCGTCCGTTCAATTCGATTCGCTAACCGAGTTACAGAAGTGGATTAGCTCCAAACTGCACAGAGTTCACCTAGGCCCGTCCAAAACAGAAATAATTTGGCCGGGAACGCGCCGACCTTTCGCCGAAGCCGTAATCCGAAATTGTCGCAACGTTCTCGCGGCGCACTTGAAGTAATTAAGCGTCAACGACTCTATTATGCGCCTGAGCGGCGACGCCGATTCAGCTGACCACGGTTGGGAGGCCAGTTACCGAAGGGATCCTTGGGGCGGAGGGGACGAAGCTCCTCGGGACGAGCAGAACGATCGTTTACGACGGCGAAAGCGATCGCGAAATCGTTTCCAGATGTGCCGGGACTGTGTTAGGCGGTGAGGGGCGCCGGCGGAGGGCCGGGGACCTTGAGGGAATCGGCTATTTGTACCTCCGTATTCGGGTTACACTCCGGGGAGGAGTCGGGGGCGATTAGCCGAGCATAATGCCAATAAGGCGAACTTCATCGACTTCCCTACCGTACCCCTTAGCCGCCAGGACAAACAAGACTTTGTTTCCCACGCGATTGACCGAAAGCGATCGGGCGAGGGCCAAAAAGCCAAAAGCGGAATTACGCAACAAAGGCGCGGGGCGACTGTCCAAAGACTTGGGCTCAGGGTCGCAGGGACCGGGGGCCGGGCAGGTAACCGATCGCGTTAGGCAGTGAGGCGGCGGTCGCGTCGATTGGAGGGGCCGCTCGAAGCGGAGTATTAATTATATTTAGTCGCCCGGGAGCCGAGAGGCCGTCGCAGGGCGCCGCTAATTGAAATTGGCACAAATCGGGCGGAAAGGCGCCCGATTCTATTTGCGCACCTCAAAAATGTGGAAATCCAATTAGAAGAAGAAGAATGAAAGCGAGAGGAGACGGAGTATTCGATTATGAAGACGGGACAATGGGGCCAGGGGAAAGAGATCCAAAGTGGGACGGCTACCGTATGACGAGGGAGAATTTTGAAGGGATTCGCTTTGTTCCGTCCTAACCACAGATCGTCTTTGAGCACAAAATTGACGAAAACAAGTAGAAGGCGGAAGTGCCTGCTGGCTGATATCTCCCGATACCCTGCAGAGATACCTGCTACTTGCACTTTTCAGTGCCGCGGCCGATCAAAACAGATGTTCCGATGTCACAGATATCGACCCTAAAGTCCCTTTTCGTGGTTAATCGAAAGCTGAAGGACATCGAGGCTCGAGTGACTCGCGCCTTTCCCGAGAAACGATTCTGCGTTGTTCGTCTCGGAAAGCGTCCTCCGCAACCGCGAGGGACTACGGTGAGCGGCGCCGAGGCCCGAATCGGCCATTCCATAAGTCGAATTAATTAATTATTTATAATATCATTAGCGTTGTCGTTCGGCGAACGCGCGAGCCGAGCGGAGAGGAGCGGAGATTTATTGGATTTACGCCGCGGAGACCTTTTATGAGCGCGTGAGGGCCGAAACGAGGATTGAGAAGGGTAAACACGAGTGATTGCGACTCTGCAGTTGAGAGGCTGGCCAGCTGAAGTTTAGGCAAAGAAGAACGCTTTATGCGAGAAAGTCCTATGCTTTGTTAAGCTCTTATCAAAGGAAGGCGTCAGGAGCTCGTATCTGCAACTTTTGCTCCGGGCTAAGTCGGCGCACCGTCGGCGGATAAGGCGAAGATCGTGCAAAATGACTTAAAAGAACCAAGGAAAGACGAACGAAATATGTGGCAAAGGAATGTGTTACTACATTTGGTGGTTAACCTAAGCCAATATGGAAAATGACATTCATTGTCCGACGGCACGTCCATTTCGACGGCCGAAACTTCTATTCTCTGATTTAGAGGCACAGAATCTTGTGCTATTCTGCTATCAAAGACTCATACCTCGCAAGAGGTTCGTTGTGAAATAATAGTTCCTTTGGGAAGAAATCAAAATTTTGATCGCAGCCAGGAAAACCGATGATCGTCGTACAGCTGTTCATGCTAGACCAGTTCCGGTACCATTTAAAGAACAGATATATTTATCTACTTTTACGCGCTCTTATCAGATGAAGTACAGTCGAAAAAGTTGTGGACAGGGCATCGGTTGGCAGGGCATCGAAATCTTTTACCAATACAAGATATGGATGGAACACCAACGAATCGCGGGGGTAGGTACAATGTGGCCTAAGAGAAGGAAAGGGTGTTGCTAATCATTGCTATTTGATATTCGTACTTAGACGCTTACAGCGTTTAAAAATGAAGAAGCACCTTAGCCACAGGAAGCATCATCTCTACTGACTTACAAAGCAAACTTCATTCTTTCCTTGGCTGAAATGAAATCAAACCAAAAAAACTGAATTTTAGGGACTGAGTGTAAAAAACCAACCATTCGTCGACATTCCAACGCAGAGCTCTATCCAACAGAAACTATCAAAACTCTTTTCCTAAAAGAGACATTCCAAGGGAACCCCCTCAATGGAAAGCAGACCCATAAATAAGAGAGGAAAGTCACCTTTCGAACGGAAAGGTAGCAAAACGCGTCTTCGGACCACCCGGAGGTGCAGAAACAAAAGCGAAACGTCGGCCGATCGGTCGGCGGCGGCGAGTTGAAAGAGAAAGTTGTCGCGTGCGCACGCGAACGCTTCGTTTGGCGCCAAAAATTTGAAAAATGGAGAGTTCCGAGATGAAAGGGAAGGTCCCTTATGCAAATTAATCCGTCGGACGCGCGATCGATCGCCGACGGTCGGAGACGTCCGACGCAGGATAAACGAGAAGCGGAGAAAAAGCGTTCTTCTGATAAGCCCCCGCCGGCGGAGGGCGCGGCCCTATCAGAACACAGTCCGCCGATCACTCTCGCGACTCTTGCGCGCTTCGTGAGGCGAAGGCGCCACGAACGTCGTCGTAAATCAGTTGTAAATCACGCCAGAAGCAACAAAACCACTGCTTTACGGCACCGAACACAAAAAGTTGCCGATTTGCGGGGGTACGGTAGTGGCGCCGGTGAATAGGGGGGGGGGGGTGGGGATTAGTCCATGTTGATGGTCTTGACGAGAGTTCGAATAGCCTCCGTTTCATGGAAGAGGCTTCAGACATCACTGACCGCTTTAGACTGTCTCCTAGACGTGTGAGACGTCTCAAAGGGCCACTTTCATCATATAACTTCATCATTTGATGCACAAAAAGTTACAATTTTGGAACATTTCCGAGCGATCTTTTCTTCGTTTGATTTTCAGTTTTTCTGTGTTCTCGAAGCTGTGCGATAAAAAGGGTAAAGTCACATTCGAATGTTGCGATCCGAGATCTGGTGGGGCTGAGAGAGCGGCTGATAATCACCCTCCTCGTCTTTTTGCGACCTTTTTATCAGCGCGACTGTTTGGACCAAAAAGTGTTCGCTTCGGTGCAATATTGCAATTAAATGCACGGACTTTGCCTCCATGTGTGCACGTAGAATCGCTGTGTAAGGGTCTAATTTAATTGCTTCTGATAAAAAGTGCGCAAAAATATGTGACTTCCTTCTTTTATGTGGTAGAAAAAACACAAAACCGCCGTCGTGAGGGGATAAGATAATGGCGACTCGGGCGTAAGTGAGTGAGTAAACGCCAGAAAGAGAGTTTCACCTGGCCGCCTCAGACCCTCCTGACGTCTTTTGCCTCGAGAAGTCGTCACTTTTGTTTGCGTAAAAGCCTTGAAAAACATTCGGTCATCGCCACGTCAGTACACCCCGAAAAGGCCCAATTCAAATCTTTTTCGTTTCCGAGGGAGTCGATGGAAGCGCACAAAAAAGGTTTTGGTCCATTGAAGGGTCGCCGGGGAACACCATGAAATCGCGAAAAAAGTGATTCCGCGCGGAGAGTCACAAAAAACGGCCGCGCGTACAAAGAAGATGGGTTCGGCGATGCCCCGGCGGAGGGTCGGAGGGGTCCTTAGACGCCGAACGGCACCGGCACAAAAAACGTCCGAAAAAGTCGGTCATCGCCTCGCTGCGCACTCAATTAATCACTCAAATCGGCTCCTCCGAACAACGGATCGATGTACCGTGCGATTATGAGAGACGTCCTCCAATGGAGTGCGACTAATTTGGACCCCAAGGAGCAGCCGAGTAGCCGACGGGCTGGCGAATGCGTCAAAAGCGACGCGATCGGCGCTCCTGGCGCGTGCCGCTGATAAGAAGGCGGAACCCCCTCGGCGAAGACGGAGTTCGAAGACACGTGTAGGAGAAGGATTTGTTTGCCCAACGGATTCTGGAGGCGACTCTTCTCTGAGTGCTCGATGAGATGATGTAGTGGCTGGAAGGCGCCAAGAAGTTGCTAAGCTTTTCACGCTCTCCTATCAGCTCCTGATTCAGTGCAAATTAACAGGATCTTTCGAGGAGATAAGCGCCGATTATGACGCAACCGAAGGCATAACCTTGCGTCATCGAGCTACCGTAGTTTTATCCAATTAACGGAGCTATTGTGAGGAGAGTCAAAGGACGATCTTTCAGCCAAAACAACGGAAACGGCGACGGAAAGTTGTTCGTTTGTCCGAAAAGGAAGCCGAAAGCAATCGCCGCACGTGTCGGCGCCGTTGATTTGCATTCACCCGCGACGATATCGCGCCAAGACGCTTTCGGGGGACGATTTTTCGGAACAGGGACAAGATGTAGAAGATAATCACTGTTTTCCGTATGCCACTTCAGACGACGCTAAACATTTTGACTTCTCTCAGATTAACGTCACCCAAAAACAAAAACTTTTCCTCACAGCTCCATTCGAGTGATTAACACGAGATTATCTCCTTCGGTGGGAGGGCCACGCGACTCCGACGGCGCTCCTCTAGAGTGCTAACCCTAATTGATGGTAATTACGGACGATGAAATGTGCTGTTGTGTCCTACAAGGTTACATCTAAAACGGTAAAAGCAGTCCTTGTACAGGATGGTTGCAAGACAGGAAGGAATGCAGTCGAAATACCTTCATAATCACTCGACTTTCGGAGTTTTTACCTTTTATCTCCTCTGTTCTTTGGTCGCTTTTCATTTTATAGCACATTCTAAAAAGCAGTCTCCAGCAAACAAGAGACAAAAGACCCAGGATCAGCGATGGTAGCGTCCGGTTATTACGTGTGAATCTGCTCATGCTTTGCGCCTTACCGTACCCCTGAGTGACTCATATCCATTTCTAAATGTCCTTTCTCCCATTTCATCCCAATAACTTCCCTCTTTTTACGACATCCTCCACTTGCACTTTGCATGTCTATACCGTCGCACGTGCCTCCTCTTCCCCGCCGCCGCAGTGTTCTCCGCTTCCTGTGCCCTCGGCCCTTCCTCTGCGAATTAAAACGGAATCGATGTCCTCGACGATCCGGCGGACAATCGCTGTCGCGCGCCTCATTTTCATATCAAAACGACGGCGATCGAATCGAATTATAAATTCAGTCGATTACGATGCGATTATTACCTGAATGTGTGTGCAAATGAAACGACTTCGGAAGGCAATGTTGGGGACACACAGAGGAAAGGCGATTTGCAATTGACAAAAGAAGGTTCAAACATGATCTACGTTCCAATTTTGCACAGTACTCTAGGGAGCAAGAAGTAGCTATTAAAGTGGCAAGCAAGTCGTCTTACGTGGTAAGGGTGAACTCTAACAGTATCAATTCAGTATGTTAGTGTGTAGTATTTAGAGTTTAAGTGCATGATCGTGTATCTGTTGGTCATCCGTTATCTTTTTGTGCTTAAGAAATGAAGCAAATGTGATAAGTTAATAAATATTTCCTCTTATTCCTCCTTTCCAGGCTCTCCGGAACGGCTCGACTTCGGGGAATTAAACATTTTATTATCGGTACAGAAGATGTTCCAATTACGTACAAGAAAGAAGGAATTAGACGCGGTTGTAGAAGACCGACGAGCGGGCCGGGCACGGGCAGTACGCGGCATCGCGACCGGGGATTCCCTCTCCTCCGGAGGTGCCAGGGCGTCCGGCCATTCCAGGGACTCCAGGCTGACCAGGGCGGCCGATGGGTCCCTTGGCTCCTGGCAGGCCAGCGGCGCCAGGAGTTCCGTTGTGTCCACGGTTTCCGGGGGCTCCGGAGACTCCAGGGCGACCGGGCTGTCCGGGGCGGCCCTTTCCTTTCTGTCCATCCTTTCCAGGCTGTCCAGGACGGCCGGGCATTCCATCGCGTCCCGGACGGCCAGCGTCTCCCTGGGGACCTTGAGGTCCGCGAGGTCCGGGGCTTCCGTAGCGGCCGAAGGATCCGGGGCTACCAGGGACTCCGGCCATTCCGGGAGGTCCGTCGGGTCCCTTGGGACCGGGAGGTCCGGCGGGGCACTTGATGCACGAGGTGTCCTGAAGGAGGGCTCAGAGAATGAGACGAATGAAGAGGGTCTACCTGGGGAGTGCAGGTGACGGGGGCGTGGGTGTTGTGGTTGTCGAAGCCGGGGACTCCAGGCTTGCCAGGGATTCCGTCGCGTCCAGGCTGGCCACGAGGTCCAGGAGGGCCAGGGGGGCACTTCGGCTTCGTGGGCTCGCACTGGCACCAGGCCGGGAGGCCGGAGAAGTCGTGACGCTTGGCACGGAAGATGCTGTTGAAGGGATTCTCGCGGGGCTTGGTGGGGGGAGTGACGGAGAGCTGGATGTCCATCATGTTGGTCCAGGCGCTGTCGGTCTCCACACGGAACACCTGGACGCCATCGAGGACTTCGTCGTGAAGCTCGTTGATGGTGTTGTAGAGGGAGGGGATGACGACGAGGCAAGCGACGATCGCCAGAGTGCTGAAGGCGGACGCGACTCCCACGAGGACCTTCTCCATGGCAGTAGAAGGCGGCTGTGGCACTACGAAGACGCGTTGTCGTCGCTTTTAAACCGTTTCTGAACGCCCATGACCCAGAGGGGCGGTTTGCGACTTCGAGGGTCAGCGGGAGGCAGCGAGAGCAAAGTGGTGAGTACAGTTAGGGGTGCATTCGAGAGGGATTTGAAGGTCGCGTGACGTCGGCACGCCAGCCAGAATCGTCGGATCACACGTATAGTTCCTTGCTTTGTCCCCTGGCATCTGAGGGCTTCGGTGTCTTGCAACAACTGTACCGAAATGGCATTGAGCACGGCTTTTCGGCCAAAAACAACCGGTTCCGACGCGAAAACACAGATTTGTTATTGCCCTATATTCAAGTGGCCTTGGCGGACTAATGTAAACAACCAGAAGTCGTCGACAGAGCAGCCTTGAAGCCAGAAACAACGTGTTGACACCTCACACGAGGCTATCGAAATTATGACTTTTCAACAATCTAGGAGGTTTTCTAGAACCAGAACCAGCCAAGGTTTTCTTGATGCGTATTTTTCTGTTCAAAATGCCCTAGATTGTATCTGAAAGGGAAGTGGGTCGATGGCCTTTTGGAGACCACTTTTTTGGCCGAATCTCGACTCTCATTCGTGCACCATTCACACCCCCGGAATGTTCTCTCTGTTCACTCTGGACAGCCCCAGGCTGAGGAATGCGGGGAAGAGGAATTCAATTACAGTTCCAATGTGTTTGTCGTCAAGTTGGTTAACTCAAAAAGATGCTTCAAGGTCGGCGATGATGGGAACTGTCATATCGAGGAATGGCATTGCCTGCCATAACCTGACCTCTTGTCTGATTTGGTTTTTGATGTTTTGAACCCCATCAAGCAAGCATAGATTTCCGGAACTCGGAGAGTTGGTCTTCTCCGGCTACGCCCTTCCATCGATCATTCCGGCACCCGAAACCTGTTAACTATGCCACGGCTTTCATGCTGACTTCACCTAACTGACCCCATTAGATGACGGCGCTGGCCGACTCCCTCTTTGTCATTAATTTCGCCTTTCGCTTCTTCGCCTCAAGGTCGCCAAAGGGAGATTTAGTCCGTTCGACTCATTGCAGATTCGAATGACCTTAGTGCGAGAGAAGAGCAAACTGACTGAGACTGTCGGTTTGATTGATAAGAGGTCCGGTTGGCGCGGACAAGAGTGGCCGCAATTTCGGTTCTCTGTGGGTGTATGGCATCTGAGGATTTTAAAGTTGGACGGCGATTGCGTGGGCGAATCAGCAATGGATACGATAAATGAGGTCGCGCTTATAGAAATGCCAATGATATCTGGATAAAATATGGATATTTCACAGGGTATGAAATCGCGATGGAAGGCCTCTCTATGCTTTGCTTCTCATTTACATAGAACCAGAAGAGGATGAGCGGTCGCAAAAACTCGGAGTAGACACGTTCACGACATTGACTGCAACCGCTCAACACGGGGTCCTTGTAAGTGGCTCAGCGAGATAGATTTTTCTCTTTCTGTCGGCTGAATTTTCAATTATTAACACAAATGAAACACAAAAAAATCGAAACTGTAGAAGGGTGGCGACGTACACTTCGGAGATGGTGCAGATCTTGCGAGGCGAGGCAATTGCACACCCTGTACACTATCAGCCCGAAGAACCATTTCACTGAAATTGTGGAGCGAATTGCGTAGACTTCGGAGTGGATCTTCGGTATGCGAGGCGTTGATGGGCGGTGGCGACGGCCCCTTTGGCGAAATGCTTACCAGCCATGACGGATTGGAACAGGGCGGTCATTGCTCCAAGAATGACCGCTCACTCAATTCATTCAACGAACTTTAGAAAGAACGAGTGGACGACTCGGCCGATCACTGCGGACTCAAATCGTGTCGTCAGAACAAGCACTAAAAAGAAATTTGTCGGATAGAAATAACAAAGCTCTTGCTAAGTTATATTTATGTGTCGTTTAGTGTACTGTGTTTAGAAAGGCTCCTGATACTGTCAGGAAGCGCTTTCCTAGAGCGATTGGAACCGCCTTCAAAATTGCACCAAGAGATGAATCTCTATTTGTTTTCCAGTGCCCATCACTGGGACCTGCTTCGCAACATTTCTCTCGACATTAATCATTCTGTTGGGCGGCTCACATCCGACAATCGATCTTATCTTGGTAACCGGTTTCGAAACAACAAGTGCAATTGTACTTCGAACAGTCGAGAGAAGAGAATTTATTTTTCGAAAGCGAACCGAACTCCGGCGGAGATTTCTTCTCTTTAGGACCGAAGGCTGACAGTGCGCGCGGGACAGGGACAGTAGGCAGCGTCGTGTCCGGGAAGGCCAACGCCTCCGCCAATTCCAGGCTGTCCGGCGACTCCAGGTACTCCGGGTTGGCCAGCAACTCCAGTGGGTCCTTCGGGACCAGCCACTCCAGGAGCGCCGTTCTCTCCGTTCTGTCCCGGGTTTCCGGCAGGTCCGGGAACACCAGGAGCACCAGGAGGTCCCTGAGGTCCCTTTCCACGCTGTCCGTCTTGACCAGGGGCTCCAGGCTGTCCGTTAACTCCAGGAACGCCGGGAACTCCGGCGTCGCCAGCGGGGCCAGAGGGTCCTTGGGGACCAGGTGATCCAGGGGCGCCGTTGATTCCAGGGGGTCCATCGGGGCCGGGAAGACCTTCATGTCCGTCAAGACCAGGAGGACCGGGAGGTCCGGCGGGGCACTTGATGCAAGAGGTGTCCTGAACAGTAGGTTTAGAGGAGGAGGAGGTCAATGAAGAGGGGCTACCTGAGGAGCGCAGGTGATGGGAGAATAGGTGGAGAGGTTGTCTTCTCCCTTAGGTCCAGGAGAGCCGGGGGTTCCGTCGACTCCAGGCTGACCGGGGGGACCAGGAGGTCCGGGCGGGCAGGTGGGCTTGACGGGCTCGCACTGGCACCAGGCCGGGAGGCCGGAGAAGTCCTGACGCTTCTGACGGAAGATGCTGTTGAAGGGGTTCTCGCGGGGCTTGGTGGGGGGAGTGACGGAGAGCTGGATGTCCATCATGTCGGTCCAGGCACTGTCGGTCTCCACACGGAACACCTGGACGCCATCGATGACGGCGTCGTGCGTCTCGTTAATCGTCTGGTAGAGCGAAGGGATCACCAAAAGACAGGCCAGGATGGCCATCGTCGAGCAGGCCGAAGCCACTCCGATCATCAGCTTCTCCTCGAACATCTCTTCGGTTTCAATCGAGCACAATCGACTGATGCCAGCTGCTCCTACATGTCCTCTTTTATCCCGACCTTCCGAGGAGGGAAACCTGTTCCGCCCCCTGGCAATCCCACCGATATCCGATCCGCCTGTTTCCGCCCAATCATATTTGCGTCTTCGCAATCTCGCATGCCAAACGAGTTCCGCGGCCGATCCCATAGCTGATGGCAATGTGACGTCGCCAATGTGACATAACTCGAAAAACTAAACGCCGTGCTTAGCGTGAGGGCGAAATCTGGATTGAAGAATACTCAAATTTAATGAGATGGAGAGAAAGAAAGTGGAAGGCAGCTGCGCAGATTCGTCCTTTGTTTGATGTTCTGCGTGGAATGATTCACTGCGGGACAGGCTTCCGCAGCTTTCTTGTTGTTTCCTTTTCGTAGGTCGCTTTCGTAGGTTTTCTAATATCCCAGCTATGACTACAAGTTGATCTTTTGTTTCTCGTCGGGCAGCTTCTCTTTTATAGCTCGCTTTTGTAGAAAGACAACAAAAAAATAACATAAGGACATCACAAACAATTATCGAGCATCGAAAACCATCAAATTTTGGCAGCGTTTCTTGTACAGCACTCTGTGTCCGCATCTTTATTAGAACTCTAGAAGTTCTTCTTCCTCGAAAGAGTGGTCTTGGGTATCATCTTCCAAGGAGAGTTCAAATTCTTCATCTGATTCATGTGCTTGATTTTTTCTCATATAATCCTTATAACGTTGTTCAGTTTTCACTTCCTCTGCGTCCTTCAGTTCGCGGATGGCTAAGAGGAAAGCAGAGAGCGCAGCGTTCATGAATCACCGTTCACTCGAATTATCGAAGACGGAACTGCACATTAAAATCCAGTCCGTTTTTTCTGCGTAATTCTCATCGGTTAACAACCGGGCTCTTCGTTCGGACCTTCGATGACCACAGTCACCAAACAGGTTTATCCTTCCTGACGGCCGATTGGAAGGGCGATTTGGAGAAAAATGAAAGTGAAGACGACTTGAAACAAAGGAACATGTCGGTGATTAATTGCACTCCGGTGACATTGACGCAAAATGAACTGCAGCATGTTTAACCGCTGTAGGAACATTTCATGCTGACCTCAAGAGGTGTATACAATGTGCAGATTGACTGTGAACGCTCAACGTTAGAGCTGAACTAGATTGAAAGATCAGCATAAAAGTGATTTGTGATTTCTGAATCGTGTGATGTGTCACAATTATCGCTGTGTTAGTCATCAGAAACACCCCTTTTCACTAACAAACCATGATGATACGGTTACGCAATGCCCCCCAGAGTGAGGGTGACGATCTCCCTTGAGTGTATGGGAAGAGTTGGAATGGTTTATTGAGAATTCAATAACACTCAATAAAAATACATTCGACAGTTTCTTCAAAGACCTTAATCGAAAGATCGGTCCGTTCCTCAGGCAAAGACCTTCTACGCGGACCTACAGTCCTGGAAAACAGAGAAGTTGTGCCTCTTTATCTCCACAGCACTCACTCTGTCCCCTTCTTCTTTGATCTAATGCTCGATGACAACACAATAGAGTCTCATCACCATAATCTCTCATCTTCAAGGCCGTCGATGTTGTCGCCGCTCCATGTTTCCACTCTCTCCCGACAGCTGTTTTTCGGCAAATCCCCGTGTTCGTCCCATTTTCGCACTGCAAAACAGCGCTCCCGAGTGGCGCTACCGATGACCCAAAACGATAGGGGAGGGATTCACCGGCGGCGACATGGTTTTCCGGCGCAAATTGATGACTAACGGCGGCGGCACCGAAGGGATTCCGAAGGTGCTCGGCGCCTTCACCGCAAACAAACTGTTCGGCCGCGTCTTTCAATGCGCTATCGTCGCTCTCTGGATGGTGCCGCTCACCGCCGTCCTTTTCCTCATCCTCTCCTACTTCGGCTTTAGCGTCGCCTCCTTCGGCTCAGAGAGCCTCGTCGGGACGCCCTACGGCCCCGTCGAGGGCTTCGAGTTCGAAGACGCGTTCGTCTACTTGGGCATTCCGTTCGCGAAACCGCCGATCGGAGAGCTCAGATTGGAGGTTTGTTTGTTTTCGATTTGGGCAGGGGGATGGAAATATATCGATCGCCGCTGTTGCCAGGTGAAAAGGCGAAATTCTATGGAAAGTGGCACAAAACACTTTTTTTGGGATTTTCCATTAAGGGTAGCACTGAACAATGGAGAACTAGTGGAACCTTGAGGGGTGGGTCAACGGTGACGGACTTAGATCGTTGTTTTCGATTCTCAATTTTTGATGTTGAACTCTGATGTTTTTGCTTATAACAAGCATTACAATACTACCGCCTTACTTTCGCTATCTCGTCCTCCATTCCTAAAGCCAAAATGGCCAAACTTGTACACTAAATTCTCTGAGAAAATATTTGCTTCTAGACATATTTTGAAAGCTGAGTAAGAGCCTCGCAGAATTCTTCCCTTTCAACCCTTCAGTCCCCATCTGAGGTTATCCAATCATTCTTTTGCAATTCATTACGAATATATTTCTCCGACGAATCGGTTTTTGACTTCAATTCCCTCTTTAGAAGTCTCAACGCGTAGAAAGATGGACCGAAACCCTGCAGGCCACAGAGTTCGGCGCTTCCTGCGTCACGGCAGCGGGCTGGTCGTCGCGAAGAAACGAGAAACTGGACGAGAACTGCCTCTTCATGAACATCATGAGGCCAAAAGAGAAGTCGAAGAACTCCACCGGGTACCCTGTCTTCGTGTTCATCTATGGAGGTGGCTACGAGACGGGAACTTCGACGTCCTATGGCTACAAGGAGATAGTCAGGAACTTTGTCACCCAAGGATTCGTTTTCGTCACGTTCAACTACCGTCTCGGACCTCTAGGTGACGCTCTGCTTTGATTCTTCTTGATCACCAGATCTAGGATTCATCACGACGGAGGATCAGGTGCTTCCTGGAAACCTCGGTCTTTGGGACCAAAAGTCTGCTCTGGAGTTTATCAGAGAAGTGATTCCATCGTTTGGGGGGAATCCGGACGAAGTCACCATCTCCGGGGAAAGTGCCGGGGGATCGAGTGTTTCCGCCTTGACGCTGTCTCCGCTCACTAATGGTAGGCTCCCTTTCATGTGCCCCTTTACTAAGTGTTTTAGGCCTGTTCCAAAGGGCGATTCAGATGAGTGGCTCCATCTTTTGTTCGTTCGCCATGAGTCCTCGAATCGGGAATCAAAGCAGAGAGTTCATCGAGACCATCGGCTGCAAAGGGTCTTCCCGAGAGATCAAAGAGTGTCTCAAAAAGAAGACCCTCAAGGACTACGCCGAAGCACACGCTACGATAGGTCCAGCTCTGGACACGATCATCGGACTCCGCTATAATCCACGCATAGACGGGGAGTTCTTCCCCTCTGACCTCCACTCGATGATCAAGGCGGCGCCCAAGGTGCCTACAATCACGGGAATCACGACGGCGGAGATGGGCGCTTTCGGTAATGCAGCCTTAATCTCTACAAGTTCGATTTTTGTTCCTTTAGTCTTGTTCGGCGAGAACAGAAGTTTGATCGACGTCCCACAGCGGAAGTGGAATTCTTTTAACGAAGAGAGCCTGAGAGAGATTCTGAAGAAGATAGCAGGGAGGGTGAGCAATCTGAACGAGTTGCTGGCAAAGTTCTACGTCGATCGGGCGGACAAGAAGGAGTTCAAGAACTCGTCCTTTTATCTCACGAGACTAGTGGAGGTAGGCTCTCCTCCTCTTCTCTGTTTACTCGTAGGTCATAGGCCACAGGAGATATCTCCTTCGACGTTCCCGTCTTTCAAGAAGCTGCAGAGAAACTGGAAAGTGGATGGCCCGTTTACCTCTACTTGGAGGAGTTCTACAACAGAAATGGACGAGAAAACGTCCCTGTGGAGGGAGCCTTCCACGGCAACGAACTGACCTACATCTTCGGTCGTCTGTGGAAGCAGATCTCGGCCGCGAAGACGGAAGACGGGGAACGATTCAAGAAGAACTTGCTGGACGGGTTCAGATCGTTTGCACAGAGCGGGTAAGTGGATTGCAAGATGACAGAGAAGTGGTCAGATGGTTAGAGACCATCAAGTGTGTGATGGCGTCAGAAGGTGATAAAAACGGAGCAGCGCTAGGAATCAATGGCAGAAAGGATTAATCGAAAGCAAAAGTTCAAAATTTACAAACTTATTGCCAGGAATAGATCGCGACACGTGATGACGGGAGACTAGATACTAGAAAGTGAAAAGTGCTTATTGCGCTATTTCAGAAGACCCTCGGTTGGCGACATCGAGTGGCAACAGATTACGTTGGACCACTCTGATCGCTACATGAGCCTCAACGTGGAGAGCGTGATGAAAGAAGGACTTCTGAGAGAGAGGATAGACTTCTGGACGAAAGACGTTCCCTTGGCGGTCGATGTCAACGAACTGAAGTACTTGTTGCCCGGAGCAAGGAAGAGACGACGAGTCGACGAGTTGTGAATCACGCGGAGAAACGTGTGCCGTGTGTTATCGGGTGATGTCACATGCGAGCAAGTAAACAGATCAGGGGTGCCGTGATCACAGCGATGCCCACGTGCTCACGAGTCGATGTCACATTCAAGAGTTAAAATACAGGACAGTTGGTACAACAATGAACCGACGTGCTTGGCTATTTGGAATATTGGGTTGGGGCATAAATAATGGCGCATTTTTGTTTGGCGTCTATTTTCGCACTGTGTAAACCTGGCATAAGACGGTCCCGAGACTCCAAAACACCGAACCTGAAACGACCTCTCCAAGGGATTATTTATTTGACAGGCGATATGCTGTCCTAACTGCGCTTACAGTAGGAGCTTAGCTTAGCGCGAAGTGTCTTGCGACAGTGTAGTTGAACGTTGTATACCTCCAGTGAAATATGCATCTTTATGTTTTAGAAACGCTTATGGGATTGTTGCGCCATCATTTATACCCCAACCCAATAGTTTGATCATATGTTAGCATCCTAGCTCGGACATCAGTTAACAAATACGAAGAAGGATCTGTTCTCGAAAGTTCTCGAATTCACACGAGTTGACTGCTTTGTTGGCCAACGACAGCTCAACTGATAACAGAGAAACAAACAAACCTGTTTTCGTAGTAGTACTATGAAATACTCTTTTAGATTTCAGTTCACATTTCTGAACGACCTCAATGTGATGTGCTAACAGAGTTGGAAACACATCGTGGATTTTCTTAACTATCATTCAGTTGATGTGTAACAAAAGATAAATTACCGCTTCCGGTGATTAATATAATGAGTTTTTCGAATTATTGGATCATTGGAGCAAACGGATGAATAAACTAATTTCTTTTCTGCTCGTGCATTGATTTGGAAATGATTTGGTCGATTGTTATTTGTTAATGCCACCGACGAAAGATTCTGAGTATCCTGAAGAGGACAGGAAAGAGAATCCCTATGATCACCGACCGCTCAAATAGTTTCAGAGCCACGCACTTCGATATTTGTCGTGAGTATTTGCCAATCGACTCACCAAAACAGTTTCTAGGTACCGATCAGGTCCGAAAATAACACATCAAAGTACACTAATCAGAAAATATGTTTTTATTTGTTGCCATAGGAAGAGAACTTTAGGTCTCATGAGTAATCGAATATTTTGGAGTCGAATGGCACTGACTCAGTGATTCGCTTCTGTTCAGAGCGCTGATAAGAGGCGACTCTTGTGGATACAAACGAGAAGAAAGTCCACCAAGGCCACAATTAACAGATCATCCAATGGACACACTTATACGGTAGAAACGTAGACACAGAAAGAGAAAATGAAACAGTTAAACGCCTTTTCCCCTACCATACTAGCTCGCATTGAATTACCATCAGAATCACAGAATCTGTGGCGCATAAGGTTGGCTGATAGATCTGCGAACGTCAATAACTAGTCTTCAGATTTCTCCTCTGGAAAGCCAAATGTGCTTCTGGCGCTCCGCTCCGCTGGGGTGAGGGTGAATCCGAATTCATAAGCGAACGACAAGGAACTGCGTCGGATGTGACTCATCGAATATTCGCTTCCGTTTCTGGCGCTGATAAGGATCTAACGCATGAATGAAACGCCGATGACGAAAGAATCTCAAATAAATGTCATTGATTAATAAAGGGAGACTATATGTGAAAAGAATTGTAGAAATTTTCAGAGAGAAGACTCGGAGAGAGATGGAACCAAAATAAAAGAAAACACCTTGTATTCTCCTGTCCATGACACAAGCTACACAAATGAATAAACCGTTCTGTATTTGGCTACCCTTTTTACAGTTCTTAACGTAACCCGTATAATCCCTCCGCCTCCCATCTTCCTGTCGTCTTCTTCTCAAATGATTTCACGTGACCGATGAGTAAACACGGTTGAAGTTCAAAAATTATTGGCATGTCTCACAGATCAAACGGTCATCAGTTCCGACGGTTTGTCAATGATGCTTAAGTACGCCCACTATTTCGCGTTAGTGCTAAAAATAGAACTCTACGATGATGACGAAAGGAGTGTTTACGGAGTGCCGATAAGAACCCATAGATAAAAGCACCGACGGTATATGGTCTTAGTATTGGACGGAGTAGTCGATTCATTGTTTGTCGCGTTCGTCTACTCATCTCTTTTTCGTATTTCCGTGGGTGTTCTCTGTTTGCCGTTACAACGCCAAGATGACTTTGGCATGTATCCCTATTTCTTTTTGACATTTTTGGTGATATCTTTCTTTAAGATTCATTTCGCTTCTAGTCCAACTTTAGGCTATGCGTCTTCTTCGAAAGGCTTTACAAAGGGATTTTTATTATTAGTTACTTTAGTCAAAAAACGCATTCTCCAGGTCCAAGATGCCAGTTAAAGTCCGTACGCCAGTCCAAGATGTACTAGAGAACGTTTCTTCTCCCACATCGAATCCATTTCGGACTTTCTTTTGGCTTTCATTTAAGACCGAACTCTTACACGAATGCTCCAGTGCAAGCATCAAATAGAGCTCGGAACTCGCGTTTTTCAAAGAAAGCTCGAAACCAATTTCGAAACAATGGTTTCGCAAACGTGGCGAAACGAGGTTTTCTAGAGGGAACAGAAGGGAGAAACTGTCACCCACCACTAGAGTAGACCTCCAAAGACCTGTGGGAAAACACGCAATCGCGACGCGAAGC
This sequence comes from Steinernema hermaphroditum, assembly GCA_030435675.1. NCBI lineage: Eukaryota > Metazoa > Nematoda > Chromadorea > Rhabditida > Steinernematidae > Steinernema > Steinernema hermaphroditum. Next base: position 10,347,746 of record CM059622.1, read on the forward strand.
ACGTCCCCCCGGTTTATCAGCCTTCGTAAACGATTGGGCGTGACCCGTGGCGTGTGCTGTGCATTACATAAAAGCCTACAAACTATCAGTTCGGTCCGTTTTCAGAAGTGTTCCGAAATGTCCCCGAAGGAAGCGCTTTCCTTGCCGCGCACCTCTTCTTCGCCTCCCTCCGAAGACTATGAGCCACAGAAGAAGAGAGGCCGTCCCAGGATGGATGACTCCGAGGTGATCCAGGACTCGGCGACCTCTGACGAGGCGAAGAGCAAGATCATCTACAGGAGGAAGTACGCCAGAGAGTACAGAGAAAGAGTAAGTCTTAGCATCGATCACCGCTCCCCTACAGAACCCTTCAGATACGAGCAGATCTGCAGACAAAGGAGGAAATGCGGGAAACGTTGCAAAGGGTGGAGGCCGAGAATCGGCAGCTGAAGGCAACTCTGGAGTCGCTGAAAGCAGAGAACTCGAGAATTCTGACCAGTTTGATCCAGTCGGCGGTGGCGCTGCAGACCGTTCCCGTGACGACGGCGCCTTCCTTCTTTCCCTACCATCTCAACTTTAACCGATGAAGCGAAGCGATTCACTTTTTTGATGTACATATTGTTGACAAATAGGCCAGGATGGCCAGGAAAAAAGATAAATTTGAAATTGTCATCGTTTTCTGTTTGTTCAATGGCGTCACGGCGCCCTTCTTTGGACACGAATTTCGCAATCGCCCCGATGAAACATCGCTCTTGCACTTCTTAAACAATGCGATTTCATGACAATTATCAGGAGGAGACGGCCGGAAACGTTTCCTTGGCTGGCACAACGGTTTTGTCACATCTTCGTACGGCGAAAGTGCAGTGGAAGCTGGCCACGCAGATCAGAACTCCAAAAGTGTTCACCTACGTGATTGAGAGACTCTGGCCCATGGAAGTCTCGTCTCGGAAGTCTCAGTCTCGACTAGGTTTTTCCAAAGTCTCTCTTTACAGGGCTCTGTGTCTGATGTGGTCGTGTTTTTCGTCGTTTGACAAGCATATTTAAAGGATTTTTGTATCTAGCAGTAATCGCGAAGCTTCTGGAACAAAAACGCTTGAAGAGAGATCTAAAAACAGGCAGCAAAGTGGATATTTCAGCTCTTATTCGCACAGATCTGCATCTTTGTTGTTCGCAGCGATGAAAAGCAGTTCGTTTTCTTCGTCGATTAGCAAACCTTCGGATGCCTTGCTCTAAATCCGTTTAAATTAAGCGTATTTGAGGAACTGAATTTAGTACTGAGAAACGATTGGTCACCACAGAGACAACTCAACGCGATTTGTTGTTTGCTTGCTTTTCGCACTTTAAATTATCAGTCACGACACCAAGGTCAAGCTGCAAAACATCGTTTGAGGTGCCCCTCCCTTGGATAACGATCATTTTGTAAAACTGTGAACTCTGGCTTTTGTACACTCCTTGAAGTGTACTTGATAACGGAGATGATGCTTTATTCATGCCTCGCCTTATCGCTCTGATGACGTCACTGGCTGTATAACGTTGCATACTTCTTGCAGACTCTATAAAATTACCCCACAACTCTTAGTGGGTCCTCGTTATCATTTAATCTTTTCCTAGAGTTGATTGCAAACACTTTGTAATGGTCTTGCAGAAAAAGAAGTGGATAGATATGAACGAGTTACAGCCACTCATAAATTTATTTGCAAGCAAACGTGTTCTGGGAAAAGCAAAGGAGAACATGGTTTGTAGTGGGCATTGCTAAACCCGTCTGTCAACAATAGAAACATGACATGGGTAAACACGGACAGTCATAAATCACAATGAATGCGCTGGTTTCTTGGTTCGAGATATTTCTGTGGCAACTCAATTCCGCAATCAGTCCGTAAATTTTTATTGGATTGGGCATGCTCTATGTGCCGTACTAAATATAAAAATTACTGAAGATCATTTCCTCACTGTGACTGTGCGCTATGCGTACTGCAACATGAAGAAGAAGCCACAGAGCAAAGCCAAAAAGTCAGAAAAAGCCCAATAATTTGAAAAAAAAACTACCAATTTTCAACAACATTTTAAGAGCAATTCACTTTGGACTCGAGACTCAACGAGTCCGGAAAAGGTCGAAAACTATCTATAAAAAATGAAATCGGCGACTATGAAGCAATGCGATATAAGCCTTTCTTGCATTACGGTTGACACGACAATACAAACTCGTAAAGATTTCTAATACATAGTATTTGCTATGATCGTTATTTACTAAAAAAGCGGGAACAACTGTACACAGTAGCTATCTATTTCGAAATGGCAAGTAATCCTAATGAGTCATGTCAGAGGGGCGTGACTGTATGTAGGCTATATGGCCGTGGCCATTCCTCTCCCTTCACTTCCCTTTCTTCTCCCAAAGTGATGTCCGAAGTTCCACCTCCGTCCCCTCCAACTTCTTACGATTCTACCGAAGTCGATGTGGGTCAGAAGAAGCGAGGCCGGCCTCGCCTAGATGACGATTTGGTCGGCGACGTTTCCTCGGAAACCGAAAAAAGCAAGCTCATCTACAAGAGAAGATACGCGAGGAAGTACCGGGAAAAGGTGAGTGAAAGATGACCCTTCTACTATTTGGGTGATTAGATCCGGTCCGACCTGAAGAGTAAAGAAGAACTCCGTCAGATGGTCACCAAAGTGGAAGAGGACAATCGAAGGCTGCGGGAGACTCTGGAGACCGTCCGCCAAGAGAACTCTCAGATCATCCAGAATCTGGTCGCCTTGGCGTCGGCGACTCGTCCACAGCCGAATCTCTTCTCTGTCTCCGACATCCTGGGAACTTCTTTGACTCTCCAAGGCCCGCAACCTCTTCCTCAGATCTATCCGCCCTGCAGCAACGGACATTGCTTGTAAAGTCATTGCGATTTCCCAATATTTGTCTATTACGGTAATAAAAACGGCATTTTCTTGACGCCCCGTGTCTCAGGTATCGGACACTAATGCTCTTGAAAGAGGTTCCTAATAGTGGTTTGGGATCAACGTTCGTTACTAACTTCCCTTATCATCGGCCATTTTTGGTGAACAACTATGTCTTCTATTTATATATTTCCCTAAGAGATGTGAAGAAAACCACAACAAGAAGACGACACACCAAAAACATTCGTAAATTAAAGATAAAACAAAGTCGGTGACACGATAAGTCACCCCCGAAGGATTGCTATTACGAGGAAAATTTGCGCAAAAAATGCTGATTATAATTTTTATGATTTTCTTTTAAATCATGTCAGAGGTTGCAGATTGGGTACCGTGCAGAATTAGTGTTTGTTGAGGGCCTTAGCCATTTGTCGTGCTTATTCGAACACAGGTCGTACATCTCTAGCCTATACATGAAACAAAGATATGAATTTTCCAGTTTAAGTCCCATTATGGGATGATACAATTAGAACCCGCATTAGGCTCTAATTCCATGGTTCTAATTCCATTCTAATTTCATACGATTAGGGCTTGATACTCTAATTCCATGGAAATTCCCATGTTGAGGAGAATACCAGGTCTTCTTTGGAACCAAGCTAGTCTAGTTGCTCAAGAAACTGGTCAGACTCCCTCCAGTTACTGTATGCCACATCACATGATTTTATTTTCGAAATTTTGGCGTCAGTATACAGTGTTGCTCATCGACTTTCCCTTATCTCGAAAGTGCATAATTACTAAATTTTTATCACACAAGTGACCTTTTATAATCGATATCCTACTTCCTATTCACTGCATGAAGTGGCGATCGGAGCGCCAAAGACGAGGAGTTACTGTAATATATTTGCATCTGCAGCCAAAACAGGAAATAGCTTCATATCATTCGTCCGACAGAGATAAGCACTTAGGAAATGCAGCGATTAGCATCATGGAGTGGAAAGATATGATGGAACGTTTCAAACGGAGGGTCGCGAAGTACTTTGTACAGTGAAACATCGCGAATCATCTGGAAAACTCAATAAGTAAGGAGTGTTATGAAGAGTCATGGCTTAGACGATGTTCTTCCACAAAGCAGTGGTATTGCAAACGCTGATAACGGTGCCAAAGGTGTGCAGCGTCGACCTGTTCGGCTCGAGCGAAGATCACCGATCTGCTCGGGTCTCCTTTACCTTTTGTCTCTCTTTCTTCCACGCTTTGTCGGCCGAGATATCCCGGATTTGCATAAACTATTGGCGCTCTATCCGGATTACGCATCGTCTAGACGCGCGAAGGCCGATTTCGGTTCTCTTTGTGATCTCGCGGTATAAATTTGATCCCGCGGCGAGAACTTCAGCTCGACTTCGAGATGTACTTCTTCAGATCAACGCCTCTTCTTCTTCTTCTGAGCGTTCTCCTCGTGGACTCCGCTCCCACTCCGAACCTCGGATGTCCTCCGAAGTCGATTCGTGGAGTCAACGGCCGTCGCTGCTTCACAGTGGTCCCCGTGAGGATGAACTTCGAGGATGCGAAGACCGTCTGCGAAGTCTTTGAGGGAAAGATCGCCGTCAAGTGGAGCCGAGAGGACGAACAGAATCTGAGATGTGAGTCGACTGCCCTGCAGCTTCCATAAACATCCTTCCTTCAGCAGTGGCCCTCTCCTTGTTCGGCAAAGCCGATCTTAAGACCTCCCGTGCATGGAGTGACGACTGCACCGTCATCGACCTCAACACCGGAAGAAAAGAGTCAGTCAAGTGCACAAAGACTTTTCCTTTCATCTGCGAGTCCGCCCCCAAGCACCTAAGTTCTCCTTCGTCCAAAGTGCCCAGCGGGTGGACACAACCTAGCCAGTTCATTTACAAGGTTCAGAAGGAACGTCTCACCTGGGATCAGGCCAAGGAGAAGTGCGAAAGGGAGAATGCCCTCCTGGTGACCATACAGGACGCCTCGGAGAACGAGTTTCTCGCCGACTACGGTCTCAAGGCGCCTACTTGGTCGGGAGGCAGAGTGTCCAAGAAGGGCAACTTCTACTGGTATACACATGAGAAGGTGAAGTACCACAACCTCGAAGACGACCAAAGCCTCGACAAGAAGACTTGCATCGCGGTAAGAGTTGTCCCGAGACCATAAGCACGTGGCTATACTGTAGATCGTCAACGGCAACTGGCAACCGAAATCGTGCGACGACCGTCTTCCCTACATCTGCAAACGGAAGATTGACTAAACTTAACTTAAGTATCTGCACAGTCTATCCTAGAACATAAAAAATTGTTTCCTCAGGCTGTCGCGTCGCTGTGAGCGCCACGAAAAAAGACGAGAATCTGTTGTCTGTTTATGTTTACAAAAAAACGGAACGAAGCGGAATCGCGTTTCAGTCATCCGCGTCAAAACATCTCGGGTGGCATCAGCTGGGACGGTGTTTATGGCAAATTTCCAACCGTCTAAAACTCAAAACACAGCCAAACACAGCCTTTCCGTTGGTTGTGGTCCAGTCCAAAAAGGACTGGAACATTGGAAAATTGACATTGGAACTCGCTAGAACAATCATCAGTGACATCATCAAACAAAAATTCAGGTCCATGTTGGCCTTTCTGTGGAGAAATGTCGCTTTAAAATGGCTTTCATACTACAATGTTCTCTCATTCCTTGCTCCTCCAAAGCGTGTACCTCGACCCGAATATGAATCGAGGAGCCCTTGCTCCACAAGATGCCTAAACGAAGCTTAGCGCCGGGCCACCCTTTGAGTTAGATAAAAAAAGACCAAAACTGTGTTGTCTCTGTGTTTACTGGAAATGCGATCCGAATGTAAACTTTATGCAGTGGAGAAGAATACATAAGTGAACAGGGGGTCGCTTCGTTTGTCGCCAAAATGGAAAAGATCCTCTTCATCGTTCTCCTCCTTGCCCCCCTTGTCGTCGGCCAGGACTGCCCGGAAGGGTGGTTCTTCGCTCAGGACCACTGCTACCACATCTACTGTCCTCTGAAGCCGTGGAAGGAGGCGGAAGCCTACTGCCAGCAGCACGGAGGCCATCTTGCCTCCATCCACAGCCAGAAGGAGGTGGACCTCCTCCTGCAGCGCAGCGAGGGCTTCAACAACCTCTGGATCGGCGCCTCCTCTACCACCACTCCCCGCTTCAAGTGGATCGACGAATCCACCTGGGACTACGAGAACTGGCTCTTCCCCGAGAACGCCCGCGCTGATTCCTGTGTTCTGGCGAGTTTTCGTGTCCCAAACGGGCTCTCAAGGCGCCATTTCAGATTTCGACCCTGGGAAAGTGGACTTCCGTCCAGTGTGACATGGAATTCAGCGCAATGTGTAAGAAGAATTTGTAATCGAACACGGTTTGTGCAAATAAACATCCAATAAATATTTGTTCATTTCCAAATAAAGGCATCATTTGAATCACTCGTTATGGTACCACAGAGGGAACAACAAATGCGACAGTAAATCGGATCAGAATGGGGGATTCCTCAAAATTCGGCTCATTAACGTTTTCGTTTCTATCCAAAGTGTCACCATTCCGTGATTGTTACATATCAGTTGGAGTACATTACATATAGACTCTAGGTATACTTTAAACTACGAAAATTACTCCACTATTACGTTTTGTTCCAAAGGAACGTAAACATGCTCACGACACGTAATTTGTCTTTTGCCACAAAAGTTGTCCCTCCGGTCATCGGTAGATTGTCCTTTCCGACCACAGAGCAAGAGAAGTTTGTATCTGCCTGCAGCACCATAAACATCAAAGGTTCACCCAGCGTCTCCTACGGCCTGTTTCAAGGACGCTTCACTCCAGTTAGTACCCAGGCGTCTGTGGAAACTTGATTGCCTTCGCGAGATGTAGTTTGTGCGTCGAGAGGGAAATAAAACGGCGCGCAGTGTTGAAATGACGGACGATGTTGGCGACGGTTCTTTATTTAGTTCTCTTTTGTGACCTTGCCCTGTCCCGCGATGTGGAGGTTGAAACGAAATTTGGAAGAATCGAAGGATTCAGATACGAGCTGAAGGATGGGAATTCCACAGATGTATTCCTTGGGATTCCCTTCTCCGAACGGCCAAAGAGATTCCAGGTGACTTTGAGGTCCATTCCCGAAAACGGAAACCTTTCAGAGAGCCAGATTGGTCTCTCCATGGATGGACAAGAAGGAGGCAAAACACTTCGGACCTTCTTGCCCCGCGACGATGCCGTGGTTGATGGACGCCGGACTCGAGTTCGCCGAGGAGTGTCTCTTCATGAACGTCATCGCCCCTTCGAGACCCTCTAGGGGTCGCTCAGGGTATCCGGTCGTCGTCTGGGTGCAGGGGGGCGGATTCGAACTCGGAACCTCCACCGTATATGGATACAAGAACATTTCGGAGAATTTCGTCAGTCGCGACGTCGTTTTCGTCACTTTCAACTATCGATTGGGGCCTTTCGGTTCGTGAGCTTGTAGAATACCCCTTATAGTACTGTACATAGGATTCCTGTCCACTGGAGACGATGCCGCGCCGGGAAACGTGGGTCTCTGGGACCAGATCCTCGCGCTTCAGTTCGTGAACGAGATCATCTCTGATTTCGGTGGAGACCCAACGAACGTCACCGTTTTCGGAGAAAGTGCGGGCGCCGCTGCCGTCTCCCTTCTGACTCTTTCGCCCCATTCCTCAGGTAGAACACAGTTATTCTTGTGAAAACTACGCGCTCTCTTAGGTCTGTTCCAAAAGGCGATCACCATCAGTGGTTCTTCCTTCTCCAACTTCGCCATCAACGAGCGCGTCGTCGAGGAAAGTCTTCGCCTGGCCCAGTTCTTGGAGTGCGAAGGAACGTCCAAGGAGATCGTGGAGTGTTTGAGGACTCGCTCAATCGACGAACTCTACTCCGCCTTCTTTCGAATTGTAAGTGAAAAAGAGTTGCATCGGCAGGAAATCAAACCCGGGCCGCCCGCGAGGCAGGCGAGCTTTCTACCACTGAACCACCGATGCCGTTGAAGGAGAGGTCAACGGAGTTAGTTTTGTCGTTGAATGCGTTCTGCACACCGTTAAGACAACGCTTTAAATGCGTTTTTTCTTAAAAATGCTGACGGACTGCGGCATGTGAAAGAAGCTGTGGGTTTCAGGGTCCAGCCAGAGACCGCCTTCTCGGCTTCCACTACAGTCCGCGCTTCGATTCTGATTTCTTCCCCCTCGATTCCCTCAATTCCCTTGTGGAAGTTGCCTCTCCAATCCCAACCTTGGCCATGATCACTTCATCCGAGATGGGAATCTTTAGTAGGTCTGATAGCCTAGCCACGCGACCGTTCTGATTCAGCAATGAACAACCTCGACATGAACTTGATCGACGTCGATCCGTCGAGAATCGAGGACTACAATGAAGACGATCTCCGGGAGGTCATGAAGAAGATCGCCCGAGGAACCCCTGGGTTAGAGGAAGAGCTACTAGCCTTCTACATATCGAGAGGCGACGGCGAGGAGAGAAACTCGACGTTCTATCTTTCTCGACTCACTCAGGTTTGGCCTCTCTCAGCGTCCAGTTTCATTTCCTATTCGCAGCTAGCGAGTGACATTATGTTCAATGTCCCGCCCCTCCAAGAAGCAGAAATGAAGTCCGCCTTCTCGTGGCCTGTTTTCCTCGGAGAAGAAGCGTACTACACCAGAGAAGAGGGAGAGAACATCCCGATCGAAGGCGCCTTCCACGGCAACGAGCTCAGCTACCTCTTCGATCCCCAAACTGGAAGTTCCTATGACGGGAGTAGTGACAGTCGAAAGTTCAAAGGGCTCATGATCGAGACTATAGTGTCCTTTGCAAACACAGGGTAGTCTCTCTTCTGAGGACATGGATGAGATGTGAGGACGAGATGCCCCTTTTAGTGTCCCTACGAGCTACGGACAACCATGGAAGCCAGTGGATGCCAGAAGTCCGAGACGATATGTGGAGCTGTCGACAAGGAGCGAGGAGAAAGAGGGGCTGATGGAAGAGTCGTATAAATTCTGGACGCAGGAACTGCCGAACAAAGTGGGTGTGGAAAGCCTGAAGGCGCTACTTCCGGCCCTGAAGCTGGACAGAGAAACAAACGTATTAGGAAAGCGCGCGTTGAAGAAGAAACTGTAAATATTGTGTTATCGAAATAAATCATTGAATGATAGATACTCAAATTTCTTATACCACTCGATTTCGAATATTTCAAGTGTCCTGTGAAGATCGAGTGAAGCGAAGCGGATCTGGAGCAGATTCTTGCAATGGCTCTTTCAGCCTCATGGACATGTTATTCTCATTGTTCTATGGCCTTGAAAAAGCCAATAAATGAATAGGATCTGGCCATGCATAACCCTTGCTTTTCACGTGACCTACACGTTCGATACACCAGTGTGTAGCTGAGTCCCGTTACACCGTCGAAACGAGGCGCAGCCACGTGACTAGAGATGTAATTAGTGCCAAAGCAGCGGTCCCATACGTGCTTTTCTGGATATTCACATCATCTGTTCGGAATGATCACGCCATAAAGGCGACCGTTACGGATCGGTTCGTCTATCAGATGCAGTCGAATCGGATCCTTTTGTCTCTCTTCTTTCAGTCGATCCTTAATTTAATCTCACAGAGCAGAGGTGGCTGGAAGATAAAAGTGCACATCCATCTTCTTGTTGACTGAAGGCGAACCGTTTATTCTTTGGTACCTGTGGCTTCTTCTTCCTCCTCCATTCTCATTTCATCGCGAAGTGGTGGTGGCCAGTCAGCGCTTTGTTGTTGTCGCTATCCTCGAGATGTTTTATGCGTACTTTGGAAGATAAAACGATCTTCACCATATGTCCACCGGCCTAAGCGGACGATTTAAAAGTGAAATCAGCGAAGCTCTAATCATTTATTCTATGAACCTTGAAGGGTCGGAACCGAGTCGGCAAAAGGTTCCTCAGTCACTTTCAAAATATTTTCCTTCCGACCACAGCTGACTCTAGCTTTGTTTGCTCTGCAAACTGCACTTTCGCTTTCTGTTTTTGTGGAGCCAAAACTCGCGATGATTTTATCTCTTGAGTCACCTGGCGTGCGATTCTTTGTTTTCCTTAAAGTCTAAGGTAACTGAAAGAAATGATCCATCAGATGACGTTTCTCTTCACTGTATTGGTTTCTCTCTTCCTCAACAACTACTTAACATGTTCTGCCACTCCAACTGTCGAAACGCCCTACGGCGCGATAGAAGGATTCGAGAGTGACTCGGCCAATATCTTCTATGGAATCCCCTACGCGAAACCTCCGATTGGGAACCTCCGTCTCGAGGTAATTCCTTCCCCTTATCAGTGGCCACACCGCCTTCAGAAACCTCAAAAAATCGACAAATGGAGTGGAGTCCGAGAGGCAAAGCAGTTCGGCCTTCCCTGTCTTCCGGGCCTCAAACTCTACGGTGCTAATGAAGAGTTGAGCGAAGACTGCTTGTTCATGAACATTATCGCTCCCAAACAGGTGCCGTCTATCGAAGACCCTATGAATCTATCCATCTCTTGTAGCCTCAAAAAGCCGCCTATCCTGTATTTGTCTTCATTCACGGAGGAGGATTCCAGTTCGGATCGGCCTCCGAGTATAATCACACGACGGTCGTCGAGAATTTCGTTTCCAGAGGAATCATCTTTGTCGCCTTCCAATACCGCTTGGGACCTTTCGGCAAGAAAACGGCCTACCGTATCCCGATAACCCATAAATTCAGGTTTCCTGACCACAAAGGACAGCGTTTTGCCCGGAAATCTCGGAATGTGGGACCAAAAACTGGCGTTGGATTTTGTCAGAGAAGTGATTCCTTCGTTTGGAGGAGATATTAACAGGATTACGGTAGGAGGAGACAGTGCGGGAGCGGTCAGTGTTTCGGCGCTTTCGATTTCTCCTCACAGCAGAGGTGATTTCTGTGGGTGTGGCGCGGAGAACTCTGTGAGTTTAGACTCTTTCTCGAAGGCGATCCAGATCAGTGGCTCTCTCTTCGCCGCTTTCGCCGTCGACGACGACCCTAGTGGCGACAATCGGAAGTTCATCAGACTCATCGGATGTGACTTCGAGGATTCGAAGAAGACGAAGAAGTGTTTGAAGCAGAAATCGGCCGACGAGTTCATAAGTGCTGCGAAGAGAGTGGTAGTGCACGGGTTAAATGGTGGTGAACAGCCTTCAGCTTTAGGGGAAAGACTTCAGGAAATTAGCCAACAATCCCTACCACCCAAGGGTCGACGGCGACTTTTTCCCTTCCGACATTCGATCATTGATTGAATCCGCTCCCAAAAAACCGACCATCACAGGAGTCAACGACTGGGAAATGGGAGGATTCGGTGGGTCTTTTGAATTTGACTCCGCCATGAATCTATTACATCGATATGGTTCAGTTCTGGACGGCTTCGGCGACAGTTTCATCGAAGTCCCAAAAGCCAAATGGAACTCCTTCTTTCTGCAATCTCTGAAAGACAAGCTAAACATCACAGCCCAAGATATTCCCGGACTCGAACGGCTTCTGGACGAATTCTACGCCGGCCGCATGGATGTAAAAGAGGGCGAGAACTCCTCTTTCTGCCTCACCCGCCACGTTCAGGTTTCTGGAGGTCCCGCCTCCTTTGATAACCGGTCCTTTTCAGTCGATTAGCGACATAATGTTCGTCGTGCCGCTCTACCAAGAAGTAGTTGCCAAACTCCGATCTAAGTGGCCCATCTACGTCTTCGTCGAAAGTTTCTTCAGCAAATCGGCGCCGAAGATGGCGCTTCCCGTGAAGGGAAGCTTCCACAGCAACGAGATGCCCTACCTCCTGGGGAATCGCCCAAGATTCCCGATTCTGGACGATGATAAAAGTCGCAGATTCAGGGAGAACATCGTTCAGAGCTTCGTCACTTTCATCAAAGATGGGTGAGTGGAAGGAATGCGTGGAAAGAAGAAGACTGAGTATATAGAGAACCATCGGTGGGGGTGGTCCGATGGACTCCGGTCACAGAGAACGCCGACAGCTCACTCGACTACCTCTCGCTCGACGTCAACTGTGAGATGAAGAAAGGATTCATGCACGACTCTCTAGAGTTCTGGACTCAAACTGTGTGGAAGAACGTCGCCAAGAAGAATCTGAGAAAGTTGTTCCCTTTCGTATAGATACTCTCATCAAAATCTCCCTTACTTTCTGAGCTCTGATGGCATTCCTGACACGTTTACTAATTCCTTACATTGACAATATAGCTGTACAAAAACAGAATCAGTTCAAAATCAGCCAAGCCAAGAGAAGTCCGAACATGGAAGTCGCAAAAGCGCCGATGGTCGAGCTACTTTTCACTTCCTTTGCCGGCTCCGCGTCCATAAGTTTCCTTCCACTCTCTAGGTTAGGCAGCACACTTCTCAGCGCCGTGCCGTCCACTCTTCGAGGGACAAACTTTGTCCAGAACTGGACGGACTCCTCGAAGAAGCCCTCTCGCATCGAACTCGTCTCGTTGAAGTTCATGTAGCGGAAGGGTTTCCCCACCGAGATCGGAAGCCACGCCACATTTCCTACTCGAGGGAATCTGCAGAGATGAGATCAGGTTCCCCGAGCTCATCTCTAGGGCTCACCCAGTTCTGACGAAGGAGATGAACCCGTCCAGCATGTTCTTCTTGAACTCCTCTCCTACTCCGGGCTTCGGCTCCGGGAGAATCAGGAAGGCTGGCTTCACGTCGAACAAGTAGGCCATCTCGTTGGTGTGGAAACTGCCCTCTATCGGGATCTCGTCGCGTGGCGACTCGTCGTCGTAGAACTCCTCGACAAACAAGTAGACGGGCCAGTTGTTGGACGCCCTAACCGAAGATTCTTGATGGCACGGAATGTTGAATGCCAGGTCGCTTGCGAGCTTAAACACCTAGATACGGGGACCTTTCGGAAGGTTCTCTTACGTCGACGAGTTTACTCAAGTAGAAGGTGGAACTGTCGTTGTCTTCCTTCAGGTAGAATCCTTCCAGAAGGGGCTTCAGACCGGGCACCATCGAGTTAAAGTTGGTGAAGACCTTCTCGATCTCCTCCCTTGTGTAGTTCCATCTGTTGGGTTCGGTCACTGTGATGAAGGTTCTGTTCGAGTTGGCGAACACTACAAAGACGGTTCGTTCTCAAGGTACCGTACTAACCGAAGGGTCCGGCATCCGTGTCCGCGACGCCCGAGATGGTTGGAATCCTTGGGGCTTTCCCGACAAGGGTCTTGAAGTCAGAAGGGAAGAATTCGCCGTCCATCCGAGGAAGATAGCGGATTCCGCCGATTTGATCGTATCGACGACCCTGTAAGCAGCACGTAGATGTCAAGATGCTTCGAGGGGCACAACTCACCATGGCTTCCGTCACGTTCAAGATCTCATCGATCGTTTTCTCTTTCAAACACCTCTTGATCTCCGTCGAATTCCCTCGGCATCGGAGCGCCTCGAAGAGAAGACGACTCTGTTCTCCGACGGGAGAGCCGACCGCCCAGTAAGCGAAGGCCGATCCACTGATCTGGATCGCTTTCTGGAACAGTCCTAAAGGGGGCGTCTCTTCGAAAGAAATGGCACAAACGATTCGAATATGGCGACAGGGTGAGGGCGGAGACACTGGCTGCGCCGGCGCTGCTCCCGGCGATGGTGATGTCGTCGGGATTCCCTCCGAATCCGGAGATGATGTCCTTGATGAAGAGGAGCGCCGACGTTTGGTCCCAGAAGGCCAGATTCCCTGGAAGGACGTTGTCCTCTGTGGTGACGAAGCTGAGTAGGCTGAGACGATAGTTGACGGTGACGAAGACGACGCCGCGAGAGACGAAGTTCTTGACGATGCCGTCGACTCCGAGCTCCGTGGAACTGCCTCGCATGAAGGCGCCGCCGTGGAAGAAGACCATCACTGGGAGAAGAGACGCCTTCGGAGGGGTTTGCGGGGAGAAAACGTTGAGGAAGAGGCAGTCCTCGCTGAGGGGGAAGTTTTGGAAGTTGCTCCGCCGGAACTCGGGGAAACACGTGGCGCCGAAGGAGGTCGCCGTCATGGGGGAACTCCAGGGATCCACTCGTCGGGGCTTCTGAATCCAGGGCGTCTAGGCGGCGAAGAAGGCGTTTACCTCGAGGCGGAGATCGCCGACGGGCGCTTTTGCGTAGCGGATCCCGAGAAAGACATTGGCCGAGCCACTCTCGAAGCCTTGGATTTGTCCATAGGGAGTGTCAACAGTGGATGTTGAGGCTATCGTAGCAGCAAAGGAAAGCAAGAGGAAGGCATGAACCGTCCAACCATCGCCGGAATACATCGAAACGAACTAACCACAACTCGACACAGGCGCAGCGAGTTTACATACATTCTAAATGTTCTGCGATTGATCGCATTCATGTTCCAAAAGGATAATCCGCGAAATTATGCGCCAATGTGACCGCCGCGTGCAATCGGAAACCCGAATTAGCATCCCCTTCTTCTATCTTTCGTTGCGGTTTCGAGTTCCAAACATGAGTGCAGGCTGTGGCCTATGGGGTCATAAGAAATTGAGCCAGATCGGCAGAAACATATGAAAGGTTCAGAAATGAAATGACTCTCAAACCACCTCTTACTAACTTCTTCTTTTGTCTCTATTTCTTTTTGATGCAGCTTTTTATATAACAGCTTTGTCTTCCGACCTTAGGCGATACCCGTAGAAGTTCTTACAAAAGCGGACAGAAGCGACAAACACGAAACAGTCACAAACGATTACACTCCACATGTTAATTGATTCGATAAGCGTCGGCTCACGTTTTTTGCATCTATCATTCGGCTGCTCAACTTCCGCATAAGTCGATTAGTGCCGGATTACAGTGCATGAAAGAGGTAGAAGCGACGATTCATCCAGACAACTGGAGATAAACATCCATTTAAAAAGAGGTAGAGAAAGAGGGATCTGTAATCACTAATCACTACATAGCGTGATATCTGCAAATGTAAGTAAAAGTAGTCCTTCCTTACGCCATTGAATGCACCAAAGAGCTTATACAGAGGACGGCTCAAAAAGGACACTTTAAACAGAAGTCTGGATGTTATTTATGCGAGCAACCAAGAGTAAGATCAGTTGGTTTCTTTCATCTTCGCTTCTTTTTTTCGTTCTTCGATCAGTCTCACGCTTGGCTCAAAGAAATGACACTGCACACTTCCGTCTCCTTTTTTGGGCCACTCCGTATAAATAGAGAACTGACGGGTCCGTTTGTTAGCGTGCGTACGTGTTGTACGCACAGAGGCGGTCATAATGGTCAACGAGGAGTGGTCGGTTTCCGAAAGCTGACAAAATACGGATCCTGACCGGCTCTGAACCGATACCGATCGGTTGCGAATGTTTGCAATGAGCCAAAAGACAGTGCAGTTTATACTCATTCAGAAGCCCCTCAAGGCTTTCTATTCGTTCGCATGCTTCCACTGGTGATGAATTCGAAGATGAGCCCTACTTGGACATTTTATTATGACAGCAACAACTACAGTATTTACACAACTTCAGATACAGACAAGGCCCCTAAAATTCGCTGTGGTCGTGCACGGCACTGGCCACTTGCTTCACGACTGGCACCATGTGTTTCAGCATTTCCGGGCTGACTTTTTTCACAATGTTCTCCGTCCAGAATCGAACGCTTTCCTCGAAGTAGCCCTCCTCTTTCATCTCGCTTTCCAGGTTGAGGTGCATGAATCGATGGTAACCCTTCTCAGCGCGATCCCATTGGACCTCTTGCACCTTAGCCTCTCTGAAGAAGATCGCCATAGAGCGGAGAGATGCAAGCTTACCCGGATTCAATGAAATCGGCCATCATCTTCACATACACATCCCTGAACTTCAGGTCGTCTTCGTTGCCCACAATAGGAAGCGGCTGATCGAGTCCGAACACGTAGATCATCTCGTTGGCATGATAGGCTCCCTTGATGGGGTAGTCATCAAGAACCGGAAGGTTACTGTAGTAGTCCTCAAGGTAGAGATACACGGGCCAGTCGTTCTTCAGCTTTTCGATGACCTCCTGGGCGGTGGGAATGACGAAAGAGAGGTCGCTGGCGATTTGGAGGTGTTTGCGAATAGGGAACAAAGGGTCGTCCGCTTCCGATTCGGTGGGAGTGGCATAGAATGCGGCCAAGTGCTCGTAGACCTCATCCTGGTGGAAGGCCATCCTCTTCAGCGATACCCTGAAGTCATCCAAGGTGTATTTGCTGTAGTTGGGCGCGGCGAAAGCACTTCCATTCGACTTGTCAAACACTGAAAGTGCATTCAAATTAACGATGGAACGCCGTTTTGTCGGACCTGACAGTCCCATTTCGGCGTCCGTCAGCCCGATGATGCTCGGAATCTTGGGCCCATTTCTGATGAGAGTGTGGAAATCCGAGGGGAAGAAGTCGTAGTCGAGGCGAGGATGGTAGCGGACTCCGGCCACCTGATAGTAGTCGCCCCCCTGAAGTGTCTGTGTGCTGTAGATCTTAAATCTAGGGTCCCACCACGGCGACGGCCGTCTTCTCGAACTCGCCAACATCTTTTTCCTTCAAACACTTCAGGATTTCCTTCGAAGATCCTCGGCACCCGATGGCGTCGAAGAAAAGAAGACTCGAAGAGTCCGTGCGGTCGTCGATCGAGTAGGTCGCGAACATCGACCCGCTGATTTGGATCGCCCTTTGGAATAGGGCTGCACCCTTGCAAGTAGAAGGTGGATGGGGAACGAGGCTTACTGTTGGTGTGCGGCGAGAGAGTGAAGGCGGAAACGGAGGCAGATCCAGCGCTGACGCCGGCGATGGTGATCTCCTTCACATTCGCCCCGAAGGAGGGGAGCAGCTCGTGCGCGAAGTCCATGGCCAACTTCTGATCCCAGAGGCCCAGATTACCCGCGAGGATGTCATCGCCGGTGGTGAGGAAACCTGAGGATTACGGTAGTCGTTAGATGGCGCGTGCTCCTACCGAGTGGTCCGAGGCGATAGCTGAAGGTGACGACGGCGATTCCTCTGCTTATGAAGTTGTCGACGATCAACTTGTAGCCGAGTTCTGTGGCACTACGGTACTCGAACCCTCCGCCGTGAATGTAGAAGAGCACGGGATAGCCTTCCCTGGTCGGAGGAGGCGCCTTGGGGGTCATGATGTTCATCATGAGGCAATCTTCCGAGAAGGAGAGATTCGCGTAGTTCGGAACAGGAGTTCGTGTTTGGAAGCAGGCATGGCCGAAGTCGGTCGCCCTCAGGGTGTCCTTCCACTCGTCCACCTTTTGCGGCTTCTGAAGTGGTTGTTAGATTCAAGAACTGAACCTGGGCATACCTCAAATCTCAGATTTCCAACAGGCGCTTTTCCATATCGGATTCCCAGAAACACATTGCCAGTGTTGTACTCGAAACCCTCAACCTCTCCGAAAGGAGTTTTGACCACGGGATTCCCGGAGGCTTTCGTGAAGAAGGCGAATAAGAAGATCAGTGAAAAGGGAGAGAACATTTGACGACTGTTCGTTAGGAGAGAGTTGGAATCGATTCTTTTAAACGAGTCCTTTCGTTCATTGATGTGTGTGTTTGGCAGAATGATCACTGATCTCTTCCAGCGGAGATAAGCAGAGCGCAGCCTTGCACAGACGACAAAATGGTTCCAGTTGATACTTCATTTAAGAAGCTGCTGGATGCTGTCATGATTGATTTATGGCTCTATGAGCTCTCACGGTTCTCCAGGGCCGTGAATGCATTCACACATGTGTACGTGAAAGAAGGCGATCGGGTGTGATGTTCATCGATTACGACAAATGATAGCGAAGTTCATTCATAGCCTTTGGGTTGTGCCGTTTTATCGTGGTCACAGGAAACGTGTGAAATAGATACTCGCCACGGGAAAGCTGCTAATCGCTTGAGAATGAAATCCACGTCTTAGCAACTCGACCTTTGAATCATTGACTCGATTACATTTAAAGATTTTGAGTCGTTTTGAATGGAGCGCTCAAAGTGTCCACAGCGTGGAACACTTATCGGATCTGACGGCAAAATTTATGCAGAGGATGTAGGCTACGTTGCCCGTGTTCCGACTAGAGTTGTCATCGAGCTGAATCCGAAAAACCGAACGTATTTTTTTCACCACGGACCAATGTGTAGTGTTCTCTCCGTTTCCCTCAAAAGATTCTTTTTCTTACATAGGAACAATGAATGTGAAATTAGTCTATGTTGTGTTGGTGTGTCTTAAGGAGTCCGCTTCTTGGAGTAGATATTTCTCTTTGCTTGTGGAAGAATCGACTTGAGTTCCTCGAGGTCAACATGATTCGCTACATCCGTCGTCCAGAACTGGATCCTCTTTTCGAAGAAATCGCTCTTCGCCTCGCAGGTCGCATTCAGTTCCATGTAGGTGAACGGGCTACTTACACTCATTCGATCCCACGGAACACTAACACTTCGAGGTTCTCTAAATACGAATTCATAGCCAAAAAATGGCGCCTTGAAGTGATCACCCGTATTTGACGAATGAAGTCAGGGAGTGCAGTAGGTTCCGCTTGAATTCGTTGCTCTCTTTGGTGACAATCACGGGTAACATGGATCCCTTGCCGAAGAGATAGGGGATCTCGTTGGAGTGGAAGGAGCCGTCGACGGGGAAGAGCGCTCTCCTGGGTGACATACTGTAGAACTTCTCGATGTAGAGGTAGACAGGCCAGTTGTTGTGGAGCTTCTCGATGGCTTCTTGAAACACGGGGACGTTGAAGTTGATGTCGCTGACAAGCTTCAAGGAGGAGAGGGCGTTTAGGAGGGCGTTTTGGCACCTACGTTGACAAGTTGGGTAAGGCAACTCTTGTAGTCACTGTCGGCTTCGTTTATGTAGAATCTCTCAAGAAGCGGATACAAGTGTGGCCGTCTACGTAGGGGAAATAGAGGTTTCCCAGTGTTCTGTTGCCGGCTACGCCAGGAGGGCCCTCAACACAGCCATCAGACTCGAAACAAGATGGGAAACATACGAACTTGTAGGTCACTTTCAGGATCTCCTCTAAACTACTCTTCTTCAGGCACTCCTTGGCCTGATAGAGGTTCTTTTCAGTGCACCCTACAGTATCCAAGAAGTTTAGCCCGTGCTTGCGATTTCCTTTCAGAGGCAACGAGTAGAACGTTCCACTCATCTGCACCGCCTGATGGAACAGATCTAAAGCACAGAAGGGTGGAGGGAACATATCCTTCCTACTATTCGCCAGTGGAGACAGAGTGAAGGCGGAGACGCTCATGGCTCCAGAACTGTCTCCCATCAGAGTGATTCTGTTCGGGTCTCCGTTAAACGACGAAATCATCTCCGATACGAGTTTGAGAGCAAGGAGCTGGTCCCAGAGGCCGAGGTTACCAGGGAGAACGTCGTCCGCCGTTGTCAGAAAGCCTGAAGCTCTAATAGAGGTGGGAACAAGAAAAAGATTTCTGACCAAAAGGTCCCAAACGGTAGTTGATGGTGACGAAGACGATCCCTTCGTTCACGAAGTTCTTGACTATATGTTCATAGCCACGTTTCACGGCTCCTCCGGACTCTAAACCTCCTCCGTGGATGTAAATGATGACAGGGTAGGCAGTGACCGGGTCTCTCTTTGGGGCCATGATGTTTAGGAACAAGCAGTCCTCACTGAACGTCGTGTAGTTTTGGGGAGTCGTTGGGTGACAGGATGGGCCAAAGCTCTTGGCTTGGAGCGGTTCCGTCCAGTTCCCAATGGCCTCCGGCTTCTGGAATATCCCTTCCGTACAAATTGCGCCACATTGAACTCATACCTCGAATCTTCGCTCGCCCACTGGAGGCTTTCCATATCGGATTCCCAGGAAGACAGCGGCCGAATCGTATTCGAAACCTTCGATCGGACCATGTGAAGTCCGCACGTAAGACGATAGTGACAGGGCCGAGTGAATGCCCCCGAAAAGGCAAACCAAGAAGAAGATGCGCATTGCGGCAGTGGCGATGAGAGAAGCTGTAGTTGGCCCACTTTTGTGTGTCAATTTTGCACAAAAACGCACAAAGGAGTTGCAAAAACTAGGACCTTCGGTCTCTGCTCTATCTCTTCTCTTTGTCAAAATCAAACGATAAGACATCAACAGATAATATAAGTACATATCTCAGCTGTTTAAGCACTATGTGTTTGTACTGGCTTATGCGTCTTTATGGCGCCACTAGGTGAAAACCCAAACCTAAAAAGGGAATTCAAGGAATTATCAACATCAGCCTATCTCGCCGGTTATGTGGCAGTAACAATCTCGGTATTTCACGAGTCGAAGGCCTTGCACGCCTTGTATGAATAACAATGGTGATCAAGTTCTCTATAAGTGTCCCACGCGGATTTGGTGAAGCACACGGTACTTGCTCGTATTTATCTAATCACCATAAGATGTGTTTACTGTTTACAACTTCAGCAGCTGTCGCTCGCGGCTGTACCGCTAGGTTTGAACCTGTTTCGTCCTCCGCCGACGGCGCTCCGTTTACTGCCTAACCAACTCACTTGTTTGTCGCATTAAAACCGACGAGACGTGCAGGTCCGAAACTGGTTCTGAAATGAATGAACAAAGCGCACTAAGTGCCAATTTGGAGGAAGAGGCACAACGGAGGAGATCGGAGGAAAGAGACGAGGAGACTCGTACAGCAGAACTGGGTAGGATCTCCACAGACTCAAGAAATGGAACTTCGGCGCCGTAGTTAGCGGTACCCATTACTGGCTCGATCGATGATTTATGACTCCCGATTGGGACAAAGCGGCGGAACAATAGACATAACCGATGATTCGGTCACAGCTTGCCTCATAGAAGCGCCATAAAAGGGTGGCAGTCGGGAGCAGAAGCAGTAGAGCATTGAAATGTTCGAGGAGAAGCTCATCGTCGGCTTGGCCACGGCCTGCTCCACTTTGGCCGTCCTCTCGTGCCTCTTCGTGATCCCTTCGTTGTATCAGACGATCAACGAGGTGCACGAAGACGTCGTCGGAGGGGTGCAGCTCTTTCGCGTCGAGACCGACAGCGCCTGGACGGAGATGATGGACGTCCAGATTTCTGTCAGCGCTCCTTCGAAGCCCCGCGAGAACCCTTTCAACAGCATCTTCCGTGAGAAGCGTCAGTTCGGCGGACTTCCTTCCTACTGCCAGTGCGAACTGTCCCGACCTTCTTGTCCGCCTGGACCGCCAGGACCACCTGGACAGCCCGGCCAGCCTGGACAGCCTGGAACCCCCGGACCTCGAGGAGAAGACGCTCGCACCAACTGGGTCCCGATCACCTGTCCTCCAGCTGTAGGTCCCCTTCTCCCTATCGCACTCATTGCCCCTTTAGGACACTCGCTGCATCCGCTGCCCTGCGGGACCACCCGGAAACCCAGGACCCGATGGACCTCCCGGACCTCCGGGACCCAACGGCAACCCCGGAACCGAGGGACGTCCTGGAAACCCCGGCCCTCAGGGACCTCCTGGACCTCCCGGAGACGGCGGACAGGCAGGAAGCCCTGGTCGTCCTGGACCTCCTGGACAGCCTGGTCGCGACGGAACCCGCGGCAAAGGACGTCCTGGAAACCCCGGACAGCCTGGATTCCCGGGACCCGCTGGTTCACCCGGAAAGAACGGAGACCGTGGAAACGATGGAACGCCCGGACCTCAAGGACCACCCGGCCCGGCTGGACATCCTGGCGCTCCCGGAAACGACGGTCAGCCTGGTACGCCCGGAGGACCCGGTACTCCAGGAAAGGACGCCCAGTATTGTCCTTGTCCCCGCCGTGCGGCCGTCCTTCGAAAGGCCAAGAAGGCCTGATCCTGCTTCGGCTCTACTCACCTTTGTCTTTCAAGTCGAAAATAAAGACTTCTGCATGCATTTCCCTGGAGCTGTGGGTGCATTCTGTGCGTGTTCTACAAGGAACTGAACTCATCTATGAGTGACTCAACAGCACTGATGTGACAAAGAGTGAAAGAGGAGGAAAGATGCACAGGACCAATGGAAAGATCGCGTAAATATATGTGTAGAATGGAGTCCTTCTTTTTTGTCTTCTAAATAGAAGATTTTGTCTTCTTCTAAATTTTGTCTTTCTTCTAAATTGCCTGTTTTAACCACCTTTTCGATACACCCACTTGTGTCAAAGGGAACCATCTCAACTAGGGCACAATGTGGCCACGACTCAAGGATGTAAGACGACAACAAAGTTCTGAACGATTAAGGACGTCTGTACGTAAAGGGTTAAGAATCTATTGACAAAGCTCTGTGGCGTTTTAGGAGGGTTTATGCCTTTGAAATCGTTCCAAAAGGTGCCTTTTTGCAAATTTTACAGAAGACTGTTCTCACGCCGCGGATGGTTTTGTCGGTGTGACTCCTCAACTCATTTTGTGGCTAGTTTGAAGAAGTAAAACCCCGTGTTTTACTACTGTGTTAACTGCTTTTTTTGATTGGAACCTGCTCACCACTTCGTTTCGTCGTGAGTAATGACTGTTTTTGTCTTTTCATAAACTGTCCTTGAGAACCGGCTCTTCGAAAGTGAGTCAACCGATTTGAGTAAGGGAGAGGAGTGGAGAGGTCCCTGGTGCCACTTGTAGAAAACAACTACTATAGGGGTTTCAAAACTGCATTTATCGCCTGATCATCTTCGGAATGTTCGACAAATACGGCATAAACAAACAAGGTTTCAGGTTGGAGGAAGGCCAAAGTCCAGGAGCATTAGGGGAAGAAGAGGTTGTTTTGAGGTGCAGACGGGGCGGAGTCCGTTCCGAACCTATTGACCGAGGGCACTCATAAAAAGGGAGAGGAGGGCAGGAAGAGCAGTCGAGATGTTCGAAGAGAAGCTGATGATCGGGGTGGCTTCGGCCTGCTCCACGATGGCCATCCTGGCCTGCGTCGTCGTGCTCCCCTCCCTGGTGCAGACCATAAACGAGATGCATGCCGAAGTGATGGATGGCGTCCAAGTGTTCCGTGTGGAGACCGACAGCACCTGGACCAACATGATGGACATCCAGCTCTCCGTCACTCCCCCCGCCAAGCCCCGCGACAACCCCTTCAACAGCATCTTCCGTCAGAAGCGTCAAGAGTTCTCCGGCCTCCCGGCCTGGTGCCAGTGCGAACCTGCGAAGCCTACTTGTGCTCCAGGTCCTCCTGGCCCTCCTGGAGAACCAGGAGCAAATGGACCACCCGGCGAGCCTGGACCGCCAGGAGAGGACAATGCTGTTACTTATGTACCTGCCAGTTGTGCTCCTCAGGTAGTCACTCCATTTATTTCTTCGCTCACAGCTTCCCATAGGACACTTCCTGCATAAAGTGCCCTGCGGGTGAACCTGGTCCCGCCGGCCCTGACGGACCTCCGGGACCTCCTGGACCCGATGGACCCCCAGGACAAGATGGAAAAGGTGGAGGTGGTGGGCCTGCAGGCGAGCCTGGCCCTCCTGGAGACGCTGGAGAACCTGGACCTCCTGGACCCGATGGACAGCCCGGACCGGCAGGTGAAGACGGCACCAAGGGAGGGGGCAAGCCCGGACCTGCGGGACCACCCGGACCGGCGGGAGCGCCAGGAAACCCGGGACCTAATGGGGACAACGGAGGCGCAGGCGCGCCTGGCCCAGAAGGTCCACCTGGGCCAGCTGGAAATCCCGGTTCCCCTGGTGCGGATGGACAGCCCGGCTCCCCAGGTGGCCCCGGTCTTCCCGGAAACGACGCCGCCTACTGTCCCTGTCCTCCCCGTTCGGCTGTTTTCATCAGCCGCCAGTAACCACTGTTTTTCTTCACCGTATTCGCATTCAAATAAAACGTCCACTAACGGAGAACTGAGCTCCTCGACACTAATTCCATCGGATTACCGACTTTCGACACGCGACTGTCGGCGTGTCGCCTTGACATGCGCCGCGTTCCGGTTTAATGTTGGCGGTCGTCCGTGAAAGTGACCGAAAACGCGATAAAAACACAACCCACGGTCGGAAAGGCAATTAGGGAGTGACGACAAAGAAGGAGGACGGAGAGGTCGATAACCCCCGGAGAGGACGAAGAGAACCTTGATTGACTATGCGAGTGAGTCAGAGGAATTTGGTTGGCGAACTTGACAGAAATACCGACGTCAGCAAAGTCTCTGAATCAGAGTGCGCAAGAAACGGAGCCGGTTCCGCACAAACAGGCTGTAGGTGTTGCAATGAACAAGGAAACTTCATGGATGCTCTTTATTTGTCGTCTTAAGTGAGAAAAGAAGAACTGAGAGGAGAAGACAGTTACTGGCGGCTGACGAAGACGGCCGAGCGAGGAGGGCACGGGCAGTAAGCAGCGTCGTTTCCGGGAAGACCGACGCCTCCGGCGACTCCAGGCTGTCCGTCGACTCCAGGGACTCCGGGCTGGCCAGCAACTCCAGCGGGTCCTTCGGGACCAGCGACTCCAGGAGTTCCGTTCTGGCCGGGTGCTCCGGGAGCTCCGGCGGGTCCGGCGACACCGGGAACGCCAGCAACTCCGGGCTTGCCCTTTCCGCGCTGTCCATCCTGACCAGGGGCTCCAGGCTGGCCGTCGACTCCGGGAACACCGGGAACTCCGGCGTCGCCAGCAGGTCCAGGGGCACCGGGCTGCCCGTCGTTTCCAGGGGCTCCGGGGACGCCAGAAATACCGTCGGGTCCGGCAGGCCCAACGGGTCCGTCGGGGCCAGGAGGTCCAGCGGGGCCGGCGGGGCACTTGATGCACGAGGTGTCCTGAAAAGAGACGATTCAGAGGCTGTTTCGATCGGTTGACGCTTACCTGAGGAGCGCAGGTGATGGGGGCGTAGGTGGAGAGGTTGTCTTCTCCCTTAGGTCCAGGAGCGCCGGGGGTTCCGTCGACTCCAGGCTGACCAGGGGGACCAGGAGGTCCGGGCGGGCAGGTGGGCTTGACGGGCTCGCACTGGCACCAGGCCGGGAGGCCGGAGAAGTCCTGACGCTTCTGACGGAAGATGCTGTTGAAGGGGTTCTCGCGGGGCTTGGTGGGGGGAGTGACGGAGAGCTGGATGTCCATCATGTCGGTCCAGGCGCTGTCGGTCTCCACGCGGAAGATCTGCACTCCGTCCATGACGGCGTCGTGCGTCTCGTTGATCGTCTGGTAGAGCGAGGGGATCACCAGAAGACAGGCCAGGATGGCCATCGTCGAGCAGGCCGAAGCCACACCAACCAGGAACGTCTCTTGCATCGTGTCGAATGCGTATCCTCTACTCGTTTCGTTTCCCTTTTATACGCAAATTGCGCTCCTCTTCCGAGAGCCAGCCTCGTGACCGGCGGCTCCTCCCATCGCAAAAAGGTCCGATTCGCGGCACCTCGCTTGCGCATTCATTAACCAGCGAAGCGATCACAGCTCGCCAGAAATTCGAAGCATCTTCCTCTACCTAGATCATCAATGCCTTAAAGAAACATAGAGACTGAGAGGTATGTGTGGAAACATCTACATGAAAAGCTCCTCAAAAAAATCACTTCGTCGTTATTATCCTGTGCACAACCAGGATTCGTTCGGACTGCGCCGCCTGGAAAGCTTTCTCCTCCAATCGCCGCACGCATTTAACCGTCGTGACCTGTTTTCCATCAGTTTCCTTTAGTTTCAGAATTATAACGTTGCGGCCGCTTTTGTCCCTGGAGAATCTTCTCGTCCGCAAGGGATCCTATTCTAGGACAGTTCCTATGGACAAAATGGATGCTTATTGCTCGCTGGGAACCACAAGCCATTTTCCACTTGTAACTCTATCCAAGGTCGACCAGCTATCGGCCACTTCTGCCGTTGAATACGGCCGAAAACATCGGTCCGAAGCTCAGCGAAGCATAGTTTGAGCTCAGGGCGAGTGTTTGAGTGCCCTGGACGACGTAGCGCATTGGCAAGCAACTGATACAGGGTTGTGCAAAACTCAGAACTTAAAGCAACTTCTGACGCTGGCATAACAGAAATACAGTAAAAGTACTAACGTTACGACCATGTTGAATACAGTCAACAAAATTTTATGCGGCGTTAGGAACGGTTAAGATCGCAGCTGACCACATAGAAGGCCGCTACTCTCAAAATTATAGATGCATTATTCTCAAACCTCCTTCACAAATTTTTCTCTGCGAAACCGTGATCAAATTTTGTGCTTTTTCGATTTATCAAGTTGAACAGTTTAAGGACTCTGCAGGGCATTGAATGAGGGACAGCGCTTCACCAGTGGACTTATTGGCACCCTGGACACTGGAATCTGTTGCGAATCCTCTTCGTCGTACCCATTCGATTGCAACGACCTCCTGTCCGTCACCGTTTAATTCGACCATTTACGTCCTCCACCCGTCGTGGAATGCGATCTGCATCGCAGAAAACGGAAAAAGCGGTGAAAGAAGACGCGTCCTCCAAACTGTTTGTTTCAAGAAGCGCGCACTTAAAGGTCATCGTACGCCTTTGGCGGTGTAACGCAACCTTGAGAGTAAACCGTTAATCAACTCGGAAACGGGTTTCTGTTTTTGCGAAGGCGCAAACGAAGGCGAAATCTACGCGGCGATAGCGAAACGAGATTAGTGACGCGACGGCTCCGAAAGGAAACATCGGAAACTTCGGGGAAACATTCGAAAGAAATTATGCGGAGAACCAAAAAATTTGTTTGTAAACGAAAAGGAAAACGGAAATGGTTTGCGGAGTTTTTGCCGTTAGGAGTGGAACCGGAAACATATTGGAAGGAATTCCGTTTCTTAGCGCGGAGAATCGAAAATTGCGACGGGTAAGGAGTTTTTATGGAAAGGCGGAGTCGCCGAAGAAGCGCCCGAAGAAGCGGATACGGTGTATAAAAGGGAAACGAAACGAGTAGAGGATACGCATTCAACACGATGCAAGAGACGTTCCTGGTTGGTGTGGCTTCGGCCTGCTCGACGATGGCCATCCTGGCCTGTCTTCTGGTGATCCCCTCGCTCTACCAGACGATCAACGAGACGCACGACGCCGTCATGGACGGAGTGCAGATCTTCCGCGTGGAGACCGACAGCGCCTGGACCGACATGATGGACATCCAGCTCTCCGTCACTCCCCCCACCAAGCCCCGCGAGAACCCCTTCAACAGCATCTTCCGTCAGAAGCGTCAGGACTTCTCCGGCCTCCCGGCTTGGTGCCAGTGCGAGCCCGTCAAGCCCACTTGCCCGCCCGGACCTCCCGGACCCCCCGGTCAGCCTGGAGTCGACGGAACCCCCGGCGCTCCTGGACCTAAGGGAGAAGACAACCTCTCCACCTATTCTCCCATCACCTGCGCTCCTCAGGTAAGCGTCAACCGATCGAAACAGCCTCTGAATCATCTCTTTTCAGGACACCTCGTGCATCAAGTGCCCCGCCGGCCCCGCTGGACCTCCTGGCCCCGACGGACCCGTTGGACCTGCCGGACCCGACGGTATTTCTGGCGTCCCCGGAGCCCCTGGAAACGACGGGCAGCCCGGTGCCCCTGGACCCGCTGGTGACGCCGGAGTTCCCGGTGTTCCCGGAGTCGACGGCCAGCCTGGAGCCCCTGGTCAGGATGGACAGCGCGGAAAGGGCAAGCCCGGAGTTGCTGGCGTTCCCGGTGTCGCCGGACCCGCCGGAGCTCCCGGAGCCCCTGGCCAGAACGGAACTCCTGGAGTCGCTGGTCCCGAAGGACCCGCTGGAGTTGCTGGCCAGCCCGGAGTCCCTGGAGTCGACGGACAGCCTGGAGTCGCCGGAGGCGTCGGTCTTCCCGGAAACGACGCTGCTTACTGCCCGTGCCCTCCTCGCTCGGCCGTCTTCGTCAGCCGCCAGTAACTGTCTTCTCCTCTCAGTTCTTCTTTTCTCACTTAAGACGACAAATAAAGAGCATGCATGAAGCTGCCTTGTTCATTGCAACACCTACAGCCTGTTTGTGCAAAACCGGCTGACGTCTTTCCCACAGTGCTTCCTGGTGACAGTTTGTGACGAGAATTGGTCAGATAGCGATGCATTTTGCCTTTTGGCAAAAAGGGGTCACTATAGTTGCAGGGGAAGTCGTCACTTTAGATGCAATCAAGGCGTCCTCTTGTCATCGTCCGCGTCAAATCCACTCATCGCCGACGGATAATTACAAAGTTCCCGTCATATCCGCGATCGTTGAGAAACTGGACGACGCGCGGACTTTTTATGAGCTCTGCGAAGAATTTCTGAGGAAGGTGTGAAGGGAAGGAACAATCCGAGAGCTGTGATGCTTGCTTTATTCCTTGTTCTCTCACAATACAAATCACTTCGAGAAGCGATTGACAAAGACGGCCGAACGGGGAGGACAGGGACAGTAGGCGGCGTCGTTTCCGGGAAGACCGGGACCACCTGGAGCCCCCGGAGCTCCGTCTTCTCCTGGCGATCCGGGGTTTCCCGCAGGTCCAGGTGGACCTTCGGGACCCGGAGCTCCATCGGCGCCCTTTTCTCCGTCTTTTCCGGCTCCTCCTGGGCTTCCGGGAGGTCCAGCGGGTCCAGGACCTCCAGGCTTTCCTTTTCCTTTTTGTCCGTCCTGGCCAGGGGCTCCGGGCTCTCCATTGGGTCCCGGAGGTCCATCGCTTCCGGCGTCTCCAGGAGGTCCTTCTGGTCCTGCAGGTCCTGGGTTGCCTGGCGTTCCAGCGCCTCCGGGCGGCCCATCGGGTCCAGGAGGTCCCGCAGATCCGTCGGGGCCAGCGGGTCCCGGTTCTCCAGCTGGGCATTTGATACATTTAGTGTCCTGAAGAGATATTGTGGAATCATAAGATGCATGGGCCGACAAGTACCTGAGGAGGACAAGTAGCCGGTTCGTAGGTGGAGGTGTTGTCCTCTCCTGGAGGTCCAGGCTCGCCGGGTGGTCCATTCGATCCTGGTTCTCCAGGAGGGCCAGGAGGACCTGGGGGACAAGTAGGCTTTGCAGGTTCGCACTGGCACCAGGCCGGGAGGCCGGAGAAGTCTTGACGCTTCTGACGGAAGATGCTGTTGAAGGGGTTCTCGCGGGGCTTGGCAGGGGGAGTTACGGAGAGCTGGATGTCCATCATCTCCGTCCAGGCACTATCGGTCTCCACACGGAACACTTGAACACCATCGATGACCGTAGTGTGGAGCTCGTTTATCGTTTGGTAGAGCGAGGGGATCACCAGAAGACAGGCGATGACGGCGGCCGTGGAGCATGCGGAGGCGACTCCGACGATCAACTTCTCCTCGAACATCTTGGAGACTGTAATTGACTCATTCGCCAGTCCTTTTATAGATCCAGGGGACTCCGCCTCTGCGCGAACTGTCCGCGAGTGGAACAAGAGGAGGACGCGGACGGGAGCGAGTTTCAGACCCTGATCCTGGGCACAGAAACCGGCTCTCCTCACAGATCTCACAGTTTCGGGAAGCGCTTCTAAAACAATCGACGCTGTCGGCGATTATCTCCGCGAAAGTCCGTTTCTGGAGGCAAACAGCTTGTTAAGCGAGACCCTTGGAGGATCGTTTTGTTTTTTGTTGCTCGGTGTTTGGTTCTGTAAATCCACGTGAGGTCCAGACAGTACATAAACAGAAAACAGGTCTGAACGTGTGATCGCAAACACATCCTTAGGCGAATATTTACAAACTATTGGCTCGTTGTGATTACGTGCCTCGATAAGCCGAGATATTTCAGTCACAAAGATCTGATGTGCTTGGGTTTCACATCACAATTACGATCCACAAGTAGATTACAAATTTGACGGTCCTCTTGCACGACCTTTCGCATTTCATTATGAATTTTATGAAAGGTAAAGACGATAACGCTATTTCCTATTTTCCCGTCTAAGATTCGAGGAAATTATTGAACAACATTTGATGCTCAGCATGGAGATCTGCTGCCCGCATTCAGAGAGTTCCAGAAAGCTGTAGTCATCAGCGCATGAAGGCCACAGATCACAGATTCCTTTTCTGTGTCCTCAGGGCATCTGTTCTTCAACTTCTTATTGTATTCGTCAAAAATCTCTCGCAAAAAAGGAGAGGGCTCCTGCCACGAAAATTTTGCGCGCGCATTTCACGCGCCAAAAAGTTTACAATGGGAAATGCTCAAAATCATAGTAATCCGATTTTTTCTCGTTTCTGACGCGATTTCTCCAAATTCCATTAACGGACGGTTGCTCAGCAGACTCTGGCGCGTCGAATGAGCCCTGGCTCGACTGCCAGTATGCTTTCCTCGCAGAGTTATTAGAATGACCATTAGTTTGCAATTGAGAGTTGAACAGTTAGCTACAGATTCATATGTTGGAGATGTCCTAGATCACAGGAGGATCCATGTACGACATAGTGATGGGCAGCTAATCCATCATATTCTTAGAAATCCACAGCTTACGATTCAAGGTGCCATTATCCACCATTGATCCTAATAACTCTGCGAGGAAAGCATACTGGCAGTCGAGCCAGGGCTCATTCGATGCGCCAGAGTCTGCTGAGCAACCGTCCGTTAATGAAATTTGGAGAAATCGCGTCAGAAACGAAAAAAAATCGGATTACTATGATTTTGAGCATTTCCCATTGTAAACTTTTTGGCGCGTGAAATGCGCGCGCAAAATTTTCGTGGCAGGAGCCCTCTCCTTTTTTGCGAGAGATTTTTGACGAATACAATACGAATTCCACGTCATTTGTGTGAGTTTTGTCAAAGCTAATCCTGCAGGCCTCTTCACCACTAGCCCGTCCACTGATAAGAAGAGACAAGCACCGGAGCCTCGTCGCAATTAGTAAAGAGATAAGCTGTTCAGTTTGTCGGAGCGGCGCCTCTTTCGAACAGTGCTCCTCCTGCCTTGCTATCCTCTTTTACGAAAACTCGTGCCTGTTTACTCGTTTCACGTGTTTTTTTACCCATCTTTATCACGTCCCATTTCCACAAACAGCTCTCAGCCCTAAGGACTTTTAGTGTGCGATGTCCGAGCTGGTGAGAACGTCTTCCTCCGAGTCCGCCTCTCCGAGCTCCACGGTCATCCAGTCGCCGTTCCTGTGGAACTCTCTGCCTCTTCTAGAGGGGAATCAAGAAGACAACAGCCAGAAGAAGAGGGGACGACCGCGAATGGACGACGCCGAAGTGGTGATGGACGAGTCGACGAGCGAGGCTGACAAGTTGCGCATCATCTATAAGAGGCGCTATGCGAGGAACTACCGCCAGAAAGTGAGTGGGACACGGGCGGCCAGAAACGTAGATGTGTTCAGTTGAGGGCCGATATCATGCACCAGGAGGAGCTGAGGCAAATGCTGGCAAAAGTGGAGGCGGAGAACCGACAGCTGAAGGAGACGTTGCAGGAGCTGAGACAGGAGAACTCCCAGATTCTGACGAGACTCGTGCAGTCCGCAAACCTGAACCTCCTCCATCTAGCAGCACTATCGAATCATTACTCGGCGGGAGGGTCATCTTCATCAAGTTAAATGTTAGTATAATAGATGTCATTATCGATAGAACACACTAGCGAGCAATATAAGGAGACATTCATCACGGCAGAGTGGGTTAGGTCTAGGTTAGAAACGTGGACTAACTGCAGATTTTGGCTTTAAACAGCAGTAACACACTTTGTTCCGTGTGGTGAAAAATGTCCATCTGTCTAGTCTGGAGCATGTCTGAGTCTGAGTCTCCAAGGCTGTCTACCATCGGTAGGCTACTGGTGTTTTGCTTCTCACAGGGCTGCTGAGCCTTCAACTCCTAGAGGCCGCGTTCGTTATAATCAAACCGCAATTCGATTAATGTCGACAATTTGTCATTCTCGCTCTATAGAAAGAGACAAAGATCTGCCGAGATGCGAAGCTCCGAATGAGTACTTGTTTTCACAGACGACCTTTGCTTGGAAAACAGACGCTATTTTGGGTCTATCTTATCTATTTTGTAAGTTAAAAGTACGAAGAACAAGACCTTATACTGTCGGATATTGTAAATCCTGCTTTTGTGTCCATTTTCGCATTTTTGAACTCATTGCGAAATAGTTTGTTTGTCAGAGTGGAGCGTCAACATGCGAAGTCAACAGTGTCTCCATCAGCAAACAACAAATACGGCACTGTTCGTTCGCTCTTCCTCCTGCAGAATCAACGTAAAAAGTGCCGTATAACGGCTGACAAACACGACTTGCAGTCTATCTTGGGCCTGATAAGAGAACCGCTCTCGATCGATTGAATCTACACTCTTCTACTCCCTTTTCGGAGCTTTCTGTACAATACAAACTCGATTGTTTTTTTGCAAGAGGACACTAAATGGAGGTTTTCAATTTTATGATGGCTCAATTTGACCTTAAAGGTAATAAAATACAGGCATTTGCGGAGACCTTTATTGGATCGAGTCGTTCTACTTTTTGAAATGGCGACTAGACCGGTTTGGCGGAGATAAGAAACATACGAACAAACAGAAGATTGCGATCTTTAGGTCTGCCTTCTTATTCTACGTGTTCAACGGTTAGTACTGTTGAAACAGGGCAGAACGATCAGTTTTTTGAGAGCCACACTGAACGACTTGAGACGAAACTTTCGACTGAATTCTCCTATTCCATTTTAGTGTAGTGAAGGGAAGGGAAGTAAGTAGCGTCTCTGTCAGCTGTCAATAGAAAAATAAGGGGCATTAACTTCAAGTCAAGTTTCGACCGGAAGCCGTAGTTCCACCGTCTTGCCAAGAAGCTGGTCACTGCCGCCCGACTCCACCTGTGCCGGCAGAGAAGCTCAAGAAGCTCTACAACTCAGAAGTCCGCATAGCCAGCTGCTTTAATGGTTCCCGGTTCGCCCGCTGTGCTCCTCCAACGTGTTCGACCGGAAGCCGTTCTTCGCCCGTGACGCCCGCGGAAGACGCCAAAGAAGCTCCTCAACTTCGACGTCCACGCCGCCACCTGAATTGAAGGTGGATTCGCTGTACTTCCGCCACCGGAATCAGCTCTTCACCTCTCTGACGCCCGCGTACCCTGATGGGATCGCCGTGCTCTACTCTGATGTGCCGAAGTCAGGAGAAGACCGGCGTCTACGGCGTGGCAATGTGGTTTTTTGTGCATATATATGACGTCTCGCAAGGCGTAAGCCTTAGATACGAGAAATAAACTCGTAAACAAGTTTAGAGAGTCAGAAGCAGTCTGGAAGTTCGAAGCTTGAAGTCAAAAAGTCAAAGTACTCTAGCTGTCTCAGAACCGCTCATCATTTGACTTCACTCACTCGGAACTCCATCTCTTCTACAGTATCTGCACTTCCATGGCCTTTCCACCAGCAAAACGTTTATTTCTAGATAGATTCAAATAATTATAAAACTCAATAAAGCGAAGTCGATAGATACATCTACTCAATTTGTTGTTGTGGACCAGAATTTTCAAAAGAGACCGCCGTCGGGTAGGGAACGTGGGAGAAGGCGTAACTGGACGCAGGCACCTCCGCCGCGTAGAACTCCTCCTGGCTCGGCTGAGGGACGAAGGCGCCGTTGGAGAGGGTCTCCACCGAAGGATACATCGGAGAAGACAGCATGGAGGCATCCCCATGGCCGTAGCTCGACTGGTAGGTCGTCGGGGCGCTAAGCATCGGGTCGCCGAACTCCATGGCGGTGGAAGCGCTCATCCTCGAGGGATCGTAGCTGTAAACGGGGCTCGGCAGGGCGTAGGAGGAGTGGTTTGCGGCCCAGGTGTGGTCAAACGACGACGCCCAGGAGGAGTAGTGCTGCACCGAAGCGTCCATCGAGAAGTCCGGAGTGGGGTAGGCGACACCCAGATGAGGGTCGGGAAGGTGGTAGCCCATATGGGGTTGGAGGCCATACGAGGGAAGTTCGTCGAACTGGAAAAATAACGATAAAAAGTGTGGCAGAAGATCAGAGAGGCACTTCAGCACATGGAAAGGTTCATGTCTTTATCTTTGCCAATTGGCGGAACAAGTCATTTGAGCAGGCATAGAAAGAGCTTTGGAAAATTTCTTTTCGGGGAAAGAAGTTCCCCTTGTTGTTCCTGGATTATCTGCAGACGCATAATTGCGTCCGTAAACCGACACCTCCACAATCACGAGTTCATCACCCGATCACTGGTTGACTATAAACAGAGAACCCGAGTGTCGGGTTACGGTATCGTCGCGCGATACGATCGGGTCATCGCCTCGGGGGTTTTTGTTTTCCCGGCGGATCTCTCACACGATCGTTTGTCACTTTCGTCGCGCGATGTTTGTGCGCCGCCAAAGCGCCGAAGACAAACGCGCGAAGAGAAAAAACGCGAAAAGCCACTTCGGGGCCATCTTCTCACCTCCACTCCGCTCTTCTGGCAATGGATGTCGCCGACCTCTTCGCCCATCATCGCCGACCCGAGGGCCGGCGGGCCGTCCAGTGGTTTCCCGGAAGGTGTCGACCCTCCGGAGGACTTGTAGCCCCTAGGGCGCCGTCGGAAGGAGCCGTGCTCGAACTTGCAGTTCGAGTTCTGGTCGATGGCCCACTGGTGTCCCTTCCCGATCTTGCCGCCTTCGCTCTTGGGCAGCTTGACGAAACACTCGTTGAGGGAGAGGTTGTGGCGGATCGAGTTCTTCCAGCCGTTGTACTCTCCACGAAAGAAGGCGAAACGCCTCTGGAGGTAACTGTAGATCTCAGCAAGGGTCGCCTTCTTCGTTGGCTGCTCCTAAGTCGCAGGATTAGGGAGGTCTTAGTGGCGGCTGCCCTACTTCTATGGCCATGGCGATGAGGGCGATGTAGGAGTAGTGCGGCTTCTCGGGACGCTTATGGCGCGCCTTCCGACCCTTCGGAATCCGCTCCGCCGTCGGCTCGGCGTCTTCGCTGTCGGCGCCTTCGGATGGAGAACGACTCGTGGAGATCTGGGGAATGCTGGACTTGAGGGGTTCCAAGCAGTCGGCCAGGGAATTGCTGAAAATGAATGGATACATGGCAGATACGGCAGATGAAACAGAGATATGAACAAGGAAACATTTTCGCAGTGAATATCAAATACCTTGGTTTCGAAACTACTTGAACTTACAGGCTTGATCGGTAGCCAAGAGCGAAACAAAGCCTTACCTCAGGTGGAAAGTTCCATTGGTCGGCACGAGCGCAGCGTGTCCAGCCATCTCGTGTCGTTCGCTTCGGGGTACGGTAGTGACCAGCAGCTCCTCTCGACACACACTTTGGCGCGACTCGCGATTGTTTATACGATTGAGTCTCGACGATCGCGTAATGGAGTGTCCGGGCCATCCGCGTCGGTTGGCGCGGCCAGGCGTCGGGGGCGTGCCGCGCCGGGCTTAATGGGGCTCTGCGCCCGGGCCGGACTCGGGCATACGGTCGCTGGATTAATTTCGAGGAAGCGTCGAACGGCCCGTGGCGACGACATCGAAGGTGTCGAGTTGCGCGTCGAAAACAGATCGAATTTGGAGGTGATCGTCGGAACGGTCGGCTGAAAGGGAATCGAACACCCGATGGGAGATGAAATGGAAATGTAAGCCGGAAATGCGATTGCGGTAAAACGAAAGAGAAAGTCTTTGGTGGACTTTATCTTTAAACCGGCAACAGTGACTTCCACCTATCGAGCCCATGGCTATAATTCTTGAGGTCCTTGAGGGGCACAATCAATAAAATCAGAAGCGATCTCGTTTCCATAAGCGGTTTGATGTTCATCATTACTTATATGCTTCGTCTAAACACAATGAAGATGCCTAGCTCGAACTTTTAGGAGCCCTGAAAAAACCGACGTGATAGAATTTACGTACCCTGTAGATCAGTTCAAGCAACCCGCAAACTTTTCAAAAGTTTCAACAACATAAAGTGGCGATTTCTTAATCAACTTGAACGATCGGCTAGTGAGCTGTTAGTTTCAGAGTTTTAAACAACTTTCCAAGTATATCGATTTGGTGTGTATGACACGGTGTAATGTGAAGTTGCTTTCAAAGACACTTTCTTTTCGAAGCCTTTTTGAAGTATCAAAAGCTGTATGACCAGAATTTAGCGTCTTATGCACATAAAATCTACCCCAAAAGCTCTCAATGCTAAAGTGATAGGGGGCAAGCTTGATTTTCAAGCGATAGGTAAAATTTAACTCAACTTCTCGTTTCAACTGTTTATTGTTGCGGTCATTTTATTTCGTCCAGAGGACCAAATATTTCCGTGAAAGGCTCAGAGCGCAAAATGCTATATTAACTCCATGGCTTCCTCGTTTTATCTCAGAATCCCTCCATTTGTTTGGAGTAGATTCTGACTTTTCCAATGCTTGATTGCAAAGATCAAAATTAGTACATGGTGCTTGAAATTTTGCGTTCTAATCGAGCTGTCCGAGAGGTTGCTTCTAAGATACTTAACTTATTGACGTAACTTCCGACTTATTCGACCGTTACTTCAAGTATCGAAAGAAGTCGCTTGGCTGGGTCAACTTACAGTAGGAATGTCGAAAAAGACGACAATAACGAAAAAAGAGAAAACATGAGTTTTTCGGATATACACCAGAAGGAATTCGTGATGCGGAACCTCAACTATTTGAAGGACATCGTCTATTTTAGTCAAAGTAAGGTTAGTTATTAAAAAGTTAAACCGATAAAGCAGCTTTCTGGTTTTTGGAATAGTGGACAGGAATGCAATACCATAAAGCAATTTCTAGTTGAAATCATGTTTGGAGTTCGGAGCACATCACACCTTTCTGGATAGTTGAATTCATGAAGCATTACAAAGCATCCGATCAAATGAAAAGAGTAAGATTCAAGTAGAGCAGTAGGCGAACCTTCACCAAATCGCTCTTCTTGTCATATATTAGCATATCTTGCTCACATCATGACAAACAGAAAACGTGAGGAGAGAAAACAACTTCGGTCGCGCAACTAAACAGCTCGAAGCGAGTCGGAGAAATGTGAT
The DNA here is from genome assembly GCA_030435675.1 of Steinernema hermaphroditum. Taxonomy (NCBI): domain Eukaryota; kingdom Metazoa; phylum Nematoda; class Chromadorea; order Rhabditida; family Steinernematidae; genus Steinernema; species Steinernema hermaphroditum. The sequence goes on from CM059622.1 coordinate 10,384,204, forward strand.
TTTATTGTTTATTTCTGTCCTAGATGGTCCGTTTTGTTTATTTTTAGTCGAATATACAAATGAGCAACTTGTGAGGATATTCCAAAGCGTTGCGTAATGCTTGGCTCCTCCTTCTAATGCGGTGGATGGATCGCTATCATCTCTTGTGTTGTCATTCAGGAGTCTTCACCTGTGGCACAATTGCGGACTAGAGGTGCATTGGGGTCATGACTAAGAACGAAGCGCTTTTGGAGAACGTCTCCGGAGGAATCGGTTCCTAATCCCATCAGCGCTCACATCTCGGATTACTCGAGGGTCACTCCAAAATCTCTTGAAACTTCTCAAGTGTCGATGTACTGTTGCACAACGGCTCCCCTCTCACCAGACGCCAAAGGTCACTCCGGCGGTCGCGCCACTCTTCGCGCACTTCTAACAGTGAGCCAGCAGACGTCCCGAGAGGGAGATGGCTCTCTTGGACATCGCGTGTTAGGGGCAGACGGTCGCCAGAACGGTCTGAGCTCATCGCATTCGAACCACATCAAACAGCAGAGTTAGCACACTCTCACCCAAGGTCGCCATCTCTCGTCGTCTGACTCTCTCCGCGCCGTTGCGGCGGGACCGTCGTGCGCCACTGAAGAGGCCGCCGACCGACTGATAGCCCAGTCTCTGGAGTCGGCGCAGTTAACCGAGAAATTCTTTCGCCTTTTACTAAAGAATTCCGTGCGCCGACTCACTTTATGAGTTTATCTCAATTTTTGGAGTCCCGATCTTCGGAGAGGGATAATAAACGAACTCGACGGGACAATAACAGCCCGTGGAAAGCAACCTGAAACATGTTCGACAGGGTGTTTGCCTAAAATTTGCTGAACAGCACCACCTCGACCTCAATATGCTCACACGCAAAAACACTGAACATCTCGGAAGATCGTTTAGAAAAAGGTTCTTGGCAGAAGGCAGTTTGCTTCCTGTACAAGTTTGTACAGCTGGCACTATTCTCAGAGAATTAGCCGTTATTACAGCTTTTTTGCAGCAAATTTATTGGCTTTCCACCATAGATTTTTTGAAATTTATAGATATTTCAGCACCCTGATGTACAGGTGGAATCGTAAAGGACATCGGATCTTTGGTTCACTTTTCTCAAGCAGCTCTGAGTTATGAGTTTTATGTGGATTTAACATTGCTTTTAATGATTTAATAATCTTTCTTTTCAGCAGAGGTGGCACAACTCTTTTTCTGTATTTCGCATTTAAATTGATACTTGGTTCGCATAAAGGACTGATAATCTCTATGTCAGGCCGGGTATCCAAGGTCTCTAAATCATTCATACTTACAGTGGAAGTGCCTCTGGAAGAGATTGCACTGTGACCTTTGGAACCCTCTCTCCACCACCTACGGCTATCGAGTTACCCGCTAATCCCCTCCAAAAAGTCGAGCATCGATGCACTGTTGCACAACGGCTCCCCTCTCACGCCAAAGGTCACTCCTATTAGGTTCTTTAAAAAGACTCCAATCCGGGTGTCCCCTGAAATCTCACGTCCACAGAGCCGTCGAAACTCTTTTTCCACTACCTTCGTGTTCGCAAAATTCAATTAATTCATAATCGAATCGGCTCCCGGTGCCCCTGAGCCCCGACAATTCTCAGCGGCGCGGTTTCCGAGGAAACGGCGGAGTCCCGAGTTCGCGCGCCGTGGCGGGGAACGAGGGAGGCGCAGACCTACTTGTTGTTTCGGCCTTCAAAGTTTCATGAACCTTCGAAGGTTCTTCTCCTCTTTGTACTTGAAGACGCCGCCTAGGATCGTCTTCTCGCCTCCCGGCTTATGTGTTTCCAGGGTGCCAATTTCAGGGTGGATAATTGTCACTTTGGGAAGACAGATTTCGGACGTAGAACCCCCGGAACAAATAACAATTTCCAACGCGATTTGATTCTTTTATACTTTCCCCGACTACAACTCTCCTTCTGCAGAAGGAGGGCTGTGTTCTTTGTGGATTCACTGATCTAAAACACTTCGTTCTTTGTTTTTCATTAAGGGAAACATATCCACGCGGGGGAGTTTTCTAGTAACCACCACAAACAGGTGGATTGTGCTGGGTGTCTGCCACTTCTCGGCGTGCTGAGTTCCCTTTTCAGTCCTCCGGAGGAAGTCAATCGAGTGCTATGAGTCATCAGAGAAATGTCTCCCATACACTTCTTTTGCCACGACTTATAGGCAAAAAGTACCTCAGTTCTGTCCCCTCGTACCTTATCTGCAAATACTGTCCGTTGCTCCATTACTTTCGTGCCTCCCTTGCACTGAAGAACACAAAGTAGAGCTCCCAACTGCACAGAATTCTTACAAGTTCTTTTGCAGCGAGAAGGAAACAGACCTTAGTTTGTTAATTACTATTTGTAACAAATGTGTCACAGGAGAGAATCACTTCCTCTTCTAATTCAGCACATATCTTTCAGTGTGTGAAGCTCCCGCCAACTTTAAGGATTCACCGCTGACGTAAATCGCTCACTTCAGGGATTCTTTCGCTGTGGAAACACACAATATTTACACTTCTGCTGACACTTCCGCTTCTTATCTTCTTCTTCTTGTTCTTCAAGTTAGTGTCCGAGTCATGAGCCGGTGTTTCGTAGCTTCATATTCCCCAGAGGATCTGCCGAACTGTCCTTCTTGTTTTCTCTTCTGTCACCACAGACTACAGCACCTGGTCACGTTCAGGTTTCGGCGCCTTTAATGTTCTTCAAAGGAACACACTTGCAGTTAATATAGGCAACGCTGGCTTTCAGGGATTTTCCAGGCTACTGGTGTGTGAGCCTGGTCTCTGTGTATTCAATCCCTCAACTAAGAGATCAGCACCGCTGTGCCACAAGTGGATATTTTAGTCTGTGACCGTTTTTCCCACCACATGTTATTTGTGAACGTTTTGTGCTGAGAGTGCTTTCGGATTACGAGCACGTACAGGTTTCGGCGTTTATTTATACCTTGGGAAAGGTTTCTTTTTAATCAACTTCTGCACATGGCACATTGCCAATTAGGGTCCTAGTGGGCAACTTGTGCCTCCCAATGTAAACAGATGTTTTGACGAGTCATACACAGGATCTAAAAACAAAAATTATTCGACCTATCGTCACTCCCTCTAGGTCCTAGAGTTAGATCATTGGTCCACTTCGAAGTCATAGATACTCTTTTTGTCCCCAAACATGTGAATCCCTTCTCCTCGAAACGGACTCTGCGTCCGTTATCTTCTAATCCTCCCCTACATCCCGACTCGACGAGTCCCACGGGACCTGTCGGGCTTCCGATGTTGTCCAATCACCGGCGCCACTCACTCCGACGTAATCGTATAGATTCCCACCTGAATATGAGCGTTTGACGTAATCCACGGGTCTCAGAAATACAAATCCGAACAAAACAGCGCCGCTTGTCCTTCTCCGAACATTCTCTTCTTATTGTCATTACCCGGCGGTGAGAAACCCTTGAAGATGGCTTCCAAACAAGGCGCCTCTGTTTGTGGAGCGAATTCGGATTAAAGAACGGACGCGTGACCGATGGAATCGAATTGAGGCCTTGCGTGCGCTTTTCTCACGTGGGCGGCCCGAGGACGTCGGAACTCGCCTCGAGTTCGTGGGTGACTGTTCCGGTCGCAACGCAGAAATTCGCTCTCTTCGTGTGTGGAACCTCGCATTTTGTCCTTCTTGATAGTGTCCCCAGGTTAGAAGGGGAGCAATTACGAGACTGCAATTACACAACCTATTTCTTTGCGTATCTGCTAATCTGTCACAAAAAAAAACTAAGCGATTTTGCATTTATTCTACGACAAATTGCCTTAGATTTTCTGAGTTGACGTCATCCTTTTAGACGGTCTTTAAGTACACGCTTCTCGTTTCTTGTCAGTTCTTGTCAGGCGCATCGAGACTGAAAGATTCCCACAGCTTTGCCTCTCTGCAGCTGCAGCTTCCACCCTCAACCTTCGCTTAATTTCACTCTCTTATTGAACCTTTCTTCGCGATTAATTAGCCACGCTCGGCACGTCGATCTTCGTTCGTTTCCCACAATCCGATTCGCTTTTTTGAACCCCGTGACGCCCTTTCCCCGCCAATTTCCGCTTCGTTTTCAGATAGAGTCGCAGGTAGATGCTTCAGAACTGATCGGCCGGATGTTCCGATCGTCGTTCCAATGGCTTCGACTCCGCACTCCGAAGAGCCTTCTACTTCCGTAAGTCACGTCCCCGCAGAGCGGCCCGAGCGGCGCACCGAAAGGTCTTCTAATCCGACTACCGTGGCTTCGCGCGACGATATTTTCTCTCTTAGGATACTAGGTGCTCCGCTCGGGCCGCCACCAACGACTCCTCATCAAGCAGCCATTCACCCTCGAAAACAATGGTCCTTGATGATTGAAAATGGCTGATTCTCAAGGCTTTTTTGTGGAAAAGTCGAAATTGCCTTCTTGAAGGTATCCCGTGAATTGCATTCATTATGCCCAGTGAATGGCGCTGTAAGGGCCTTCGTTTCTAGCTTTCCATAAGCGCTGATTCTAGAAGACTCTTTTCGAAAATATGCTCCTGACAACTATATGAGATTGTCACTTTGCTTCAGGTTCTCCAATTTCTTGTTCGCGTGCAACTCTAACCTCACCGGTCATGTCAAGCTAATGCCTGACCTCTAAAAGGACTTTTCCGACATAAAACCTTTTTCCTCTCACGCAAAGTTTCCCACTTTGTTCATTATTACCAAAGATGAACGAGGTTTTGGCCGAACGATTCCTCCTGACTTTGCAACCCCTTTCAGCTAATACCGATAGACCCCCCTCACATGAGCCCTTTCGAGCACTATCCACGGCCTCCCCGAACGTCGTTCCATAACTCACGTCAGTCCTAATCGCGTTTCCCATTACCTTTCCGTCCGTTCGCTATCGTAAAGTAATAACTCCTCCGGATTCAGCAATCGTCAGCGACGACTTCGCGCGAAGCAATGAGCGGAGAAGGGGGCGACGAGGGGGACGGCCGCTCCGAGCAGCGGCTCCAGCGGAACCAATCGATTTTCCCGAATCTGCCGACGCCCGTCAACGGAAGGATCAAGACGTATGGCACGGCGCACCGCAGCTTCTCGCGACCGTACTCCGCGAAGACGGTCTTCTTCTACAAGGAGGGCGACGAGCACTTCGCTGTGAGTTTCTTTTGATTCTGGAGGGATGTCGAGCAGAAGTAAAGGGTTCATTGAGCCGGCGACGATAAACAAAGACAAAGTTTTTCTGAGAGCTATCACAAAAGCAATATTCCTGTCTTTCTGTTTCTCTAGCTTTCTCTAAGCTGTGTCAACCTCTTACAGTATGCATGAATCAGGCCTGCTTTCCAAACCGTTTCTGCCGTAGTGAAAACATGTTTTTGTTTACATTGACAGTGGACAACCTGGAGGAGCATTACGTGGGGCGACGTCGGTCTCCAATTACTTTCCTCAAGTGACTCATTTTCTCCATCAAGCCTTCAAATGCCCATTTTCTTAGATCCCATAAACACCGGTCAGTCCAGTCCGAAGTCGACTGCTTTTCGCACATTTCCCCTTCACTCGTGCTTTCCTTCCACTTTCGTCGGATGCAGCTGTCGCCGGTGCCGTGCGGAAAACCCACTGGCTCCCTCCACCAAAGCGTTTGTAGTCACAATTTCCGGTTCACGTCAGAACTGCTCGAGACGTGGGTGGCTAGAGTTGAGCTTTATGGAGTTGGTTTTTGGTTTTCAGAACCAAAGAATTCCAAAAATCTATACATACACTTCTTATAAGTCTTATTCAGTCTCAAACACGCCCTTCTGGCTTTCTTTCCAGTTACCTACCGTCTGTTTAAATTTCCCATAATTCTCTCCTAAGGCCCTTAGAGCTGCTGCCCATAAGTTGTAGAGCCATCTCAGGGAATCTAAGAGAACTAAGCCCAGCGTGTCTCTAGCCTGTATCCCCACATTAGAAGTCTCCACAATTCTAGGCACTCACTACAATTCATTCTGTTTTGTTGCTGCGAGAGAGATACATTTTAGATTCGCAGTCCACTACATTTCTCTGAGAGTAGATGCCCGCAAAACGGATTTCTAAACCTGTCCCGCCCTCTTTTACATCGAAAAGTCGACTTTCCTCAAAATGCTCTCGAGTTGTTTGTCTTCCCCTCGGATTCGCTCTCCCCCTCGCACCTTTTATTCCCGGCAGACGTCTCCAAAGTTCGAACTCTAAATGCTCAAAAACAACTTATTCTTTTCGTTATCCTCTGTTTGCCCAAGACGCCCGGATTCACCTTTCCTCCTGGCCTAAGACATCGGAGATCGTACTTTAGGACCTGTGTGAGCCCTGTCCCGAAGTGACTCACACGGTAATCCACCGTACCACTGCGCGGTGTCTAAAACGGTCCCACAGAGAACAAAGGGCATTTCTGATGGCGACGGGGCAAAACAATCGGCCCTAACGATGTTTACCGCGACGGCTCTCACCAAACAATCGAAGGCTAATCCCCCAAGTTGCAGGGTGTCCGAGTGCCCGTCTCCAAGTCGCGCTACCGGAACATCGACGCGCTCCTCGATGACCTCAACACGAACATCCAGATGCCCTTCGGCGTCCGCCGACTCATGACTCCGGGGAGGACGCCGATTGTGCACATCGACCAGCTCGAGCATCTGGGCAAGTAAGCCGGTTAATCCCCGTTGGGAGCGTCGTCTTGTTTTTCTCCGCTCAGATACGTCGTCTCGTCGAGCAGGTTCGGCAAAGGAGTCGACTTCGAGGCGCTCGAGAAGATCCACAAGGCGCGCGAGCTGGCGCAGAAGAATTTCCGCGGAAACGAAGGATTTTGGGTGAGTTCGCGTGGGGTGCGTTCTAGGCGGTGAGGGGACAGCATGTACTGGAACTGGACAGGAACAAGGGCCGCTTTTTCGGTGAGCCTCATACGTCAGTCCCCAACGACCTCTTGTAAACCACAAATGGCACTTTTTGCGTCAGTCGGACGAACTCCGAAAAAGAGATATAAAAAGCGTTCTCCTCTGCATGTCTGAATCCGTCGTTTTCACTTTCGCTTTTCCTTCAGCTCGACCTTTTCGGATCTAACTGCGCCCTTTCAGAATCCCACTTCGCCAAATTTCAAAGCAAAACTCCGAATGGGTCGTTCACTCGGTCTCTCCTTTCTTCCGCTCACCGCCAAGCAGGTGTGTGACCTCTGCCCTTCCTCCTCTCCTCCTTCTGTCCCGCATCCTCACTCTTCCACCTTCAGATGTTCTTTGTCCTCAACGGCAATCGCACGAGAATCTATCGCGCCCTTTTGAATCCTCTAAAAGCGATTGACTTCGACGCGCTTCTTGAAGAAGTGAGCGAAGGACTACAGGTGATTTGAGGGGAGGGGCTCTCGAGCTGAGATGTTTCCATGCAGACGGCCATCTTCAAGCTCTACGCTTACGACGGCACGCGCATCACCAACGTCGAGCAGCTCTTCGCCATGAAGGAGGCGCGCGTCTTGGCCGTCCCCCGCAACGAGCGGCCGATCTTCAAAAGCGCCGATTCGGAGGAACTGATGGGGAACGGAGTCGCCCAGAAGTCCTATCTGCCGCCGATCTCGAAGACCCAGTTTTACGCCAGCAACACGGCCTCTACTTCGAAGACGCAAATCACCAACCCGTCAGGTAACTCAGATGAAAAGACGAAAGAGTCAGTGGCTTCGATGTCTCCAATCGGATGGCACCGTACTTGTTTTCCGTTTATAGGAGCGGCTAAATTGCTTGTTTGTGCAAGAACAATAGCACAATTAGGAAGACCGGAACAAACAAGAACCGGGAGAAAAAACATCTTGAGTAGGGGAAGACGAGAGCATCGTTTCAAATAGGAAAGGTCGGACAAAAGGTGTGAATTGTCCGTAGCGGTACATTTCGAATATTCAGCGTTTGAAAACATGAACAGCAAAAATGTATAAAAGGCATATTCGAGCCAGAATCTAAGCCATCTGAGTCGCTCTGACTCCCATACTTTTAGGCCCCCGACGGCAAATCAAACCCAGCAACAGCATCGAAAGAGCTCCAGCCTCCACAGCTCGTTCCAAGCCCACCATGGGCCTGACGAGAGGAGCCACCAATGGAATCCTCCCTTCGAGGATTCCGCGCGTCGATGACCCGACGACGTCGAAAAAGAAGGCGGTGGCGAAGCCGCGACTGAAGCGAACGGGAACGGCACCGCCGCCGGTCATCGTCGAGAAGCAGCAGGCTAACCAGAGGCTGCCCCCGATCTCGAGGTCTTCGGTTTCGAACACCGCTGACGACAGCGATTCCGGAAGGCCCCGATCCACGGAGTACGACTGGAAGGAGGAGGACGAGGAGGAGACGGCCGAGGCGCTTAAAAGGCCCCCGACGACCTACGAAGAGGACTACGACGACGACCCGGAAAGGCCGAGGTCGAAGGCTTCGATTCTGGAGGATCGCATAGAAGCCGGAGGAGGTGGACGACTGAGCGGCATGGAGGAGAAGACGGACGAAGAAGAGGAAGAAGAAGACCGAGGAAGAGAAGACGGCGAAGAAGAGGCAGGGAGGACAGAGGAAGATATTTCGCTGAGGAGTAGGGGAGAGGCTCCGGAGACGCCCTCGAGAGTAGAAGAGAGTGAAGAAGAGAAAGTAAAAGGAGGGGATCGGGAGGAAGAGGAGCTCGAAGAGGGGGACTACCAGGAAGATCCGCCTCTTCAGGAGGACTACACTTCTGGTGGAACACACTACGTGGATCCCCAGGAACGCGCCGCCGTCAAGATCCAAGCCTGGGCGAGAGGAAACTTCGCCAGGAAGACGTTGAACCTGGAGAGAGACGACGATCGATACGATGAGGAGGACGACGAGCACATCCATGACCAGCACGAGGCGGCTCTAGTCATCCAGAGCCACTACAGAGGCTATAGGACGAGGAGAGAGCTGAAGGACGGCACCTACAAGTTCGTGAACGAAGGAAGACTCGTTCCGAAGGAGGAGATCCCGATGGAAGAGGAGGTAATGGGCCAGGAGGAGCTCCGGGAGACCCTGGAGCAGTTGGAGCAGCTGCAGCACATCCCCGAAGAAGACGAGCACCAACACGAGGAAGAGCCCGAGCCCACAGAGGACAAGAGGGACGAGATCGACGAGGACCTGCGGCCGGAGGAGGAGTTTCCGATTACGGTAGATGTGCCTCCGGAAACGGCGCACAACCCGAGACCTCCAGAGACTGACGGTGAGTAGGAAGTGTAGGAGGCAGAAGTGTCACAGAATGGCCTTCAGGAAACACTTATTCCGTCGTGGTGCACACTGGCGACCGAACGGGCGCCGGAACAGAGGCCGACCTCTACATCATCCTCCACGGAGAGGGCGGCAAGAGCGAGAAGATGCCGCTGAAGCAGGAGGTAAGCGCCACCTCTGCCGACCACCCACGACGTTTCACCTGCATGATGAACACTCTCACTTTTCAGTACATAAATTGGTTGCAGACTGAAGCCGCGCCGAAGTTCAGGGAAAATAGTGTCGACTTCTTTTTGCTCCACTGCCGGTTTCTCGGCACTCTGACTAAGATTGTCGTTGGACACGAGATCCATGGATACGGTACCCACCTTTTTTACATCTTTACTAGGACATGACCCGTAGTGTTTTCCTAAGCAACTCCACCCCCTTGTAGTAGCCAGAGCAGCTCAAGTAGCCCACCCTCGTGTACTCTTGTATCATGCCTGCAGGGGCCGGCGTCTTCATCGACTACGTAACAGTCAACGAGAACGTCCACGACGGGCGCCAGTACCTCTTCAACTGTTACAAGTGGTTCGACAGCGGAATGGTCGACGGAAAGATCGAGAGGACTCTGAAAATGACCGCCTACAGCTATGTCGCCTCGATCCCCGAGGACTACCGTATCACTCGTGAGCTTTCTTCACTGCCACCTCCTTCCTAAGTGCCCCTTCTAGGTGGAAACTGGGAGCTGATCCTGCACAGCGGCGACAAGCACGGCAACGGCGCCACCACCTCTCGACTCAACATCATCGGCTACGGTACCGAGGGCAAGTCGGAGAAGCTGAACATCTACGAGGAGAACCTCTCGAAAGTGCCGTCGACATCCCTTGTACAGGTTTTCGTCTTGAGATTGAACTTTTTATTTTTCGGAATGCGCTTTTTGCATGAGTGCTGTGTGCCTGCATGCGAAGGAGGAATATTCCCGCCTAACTGAGACGTTCAGGTCGACTTCGGCAAGATCGGAGAACTGACGAAGGTGCGAATCGAGATCGAAGGCCACGGCAACCAGCCGGACTACTACTTGAACTTCGTGGAACTCAAGGACCTAGACACCGAGGAACGGCTCGTGGTGAACTGTGGGAAGTGGCTACGGTGGAACAAGGGAGATGAGAAGCACGCGCAGTCCTTCCGCGACCTGGTCATCTTCAGAGCCGGAGAGAAGAAGGCTCCCCTTCCAGGTGAGACCTTTTTTGGGCATTGATGGCAGGGCGTTCCATATTGATTGGACCACTTGTTCATCTTGGACAATGTGTGACAAATTGCACTTTGACCAGCAAACACTGGAAACGCATCGGCAGTCATTCGTTCACTATTTGATCAACAAGGCCCTCTTTGCTGTCCTCGTTTTCAAAGCCATGGGAAGGATCCACCATTCTTCGAACTGTCGCGCCCAAACATCCCATAATCCATCAGGGGAGAGGTGGAGCTCCTTGGAAACCGTAGCGCTTCTGGAGTTCGCGGCAGCAATGTCCAAGAAGTGGAAGGATGAATCGCCGATCGTCCCGGGAAGATCGCCGACTGAGTGTGTCGCCAAGTTTGAGCAGCTCATGAAGGAGATGATCAGGAGGGAGAGGATGACGGAGGCCGTCGAGGTCCTTCTGAGGACCTCCACTCCCAAGCGTTCGACCGCTCGAGGCGAGGACGAACTGATGGCGATTCAGAAAAGACTTGACAGGACGGCGGAGGAGCGGAACCGGAAGATGCAGGCCACTCTCCGCAGGATCTCGGGCTCCTCGCACTCTCTTGTGAGGCATCCATCCTACAGAGATTTCGACGATTTCAAGAAGGAGAAGTCCTCTCTGGACCTCCAGCAGAGTGCTCAGGACAGAAATGAGTGGAAGACGCTGATCGAAGAAGAACGGAGAAAGATCTTTGACTTAAAACAGAGCGCCCAGAATGGATTGCCGCCTAGAAACAAGATGAGAAGGCGGGTCGGGACAGTGTTCCTGGGAGACCTCTGTTTGGGACACCTCTTGGAGCAAGGAAATGCGACGGACTACAAGAAGGTGTCGGAGAAGGAGATCGAAGACCTCGAGAACGCCTTTGCCGCTTTGCCCATTCTGGGAAAGAAAAGCGAGGGTCACAAAGCCAGAGCGGTCAAGAAGACGAAGGAAAAGAAGGAGTAAAGGATCTCGAGTCTTTTAAATTTCTTTTGTCATTCTGATAAATAACTGTTCTTATCTCAAATCTACAAGTCTCCCCAAAAAGTCCTAAAAGTGCAACATCGATCGATTTCAGTGTTCACCTACGAGGGAAAACTGCGCATCATGACCTCGTCGATCAAAAGTTGCGACGAAGAGGTGCGGATCGAACTGATCAGCAAAAACGACGAAACGGGCATTTTCCCTGTGGTTCTGGAGAACAGAGACGGCGACAGCTACGTAGGCGTGCCCTTGTTGAGGAGTTCACCTCATCTCTGTTTAAGGACGTTTCGTTCAAAGTGGACGCCGTGGACATCGGCGACGTTCTCTGCGCGCAGATCTACTTCTCGCCGACGCTGATCGGAGAAGAGATCTACGAGGGCATCTCTTGTGTACACGAGATCCTCCACAAACACGACGCGATGCCCGACGCCGTCAACTCCTACTGGATAGTCTCCTACCTAACCGTCCGGAAGTCGAACCACTTCCCGCAGCGAAGGGTCCTAAAGCGATCGCGCTGCAGACCTCTGGCCGAGAGGAACGCGAGCTACGTGAAGCAGCTCTATTACGTCAGTACGTAGGGGAAAGGGGCGCTTTCGAGTAGTCGCTGGATGGTTGCAGAGACGGAGGAGATGACGACGCGGATCAGCAAGAAAAAGAAGGCGATCCAGGGGCCGAAGGAGAGCCACTGGATGCTCTCGATGAAGCTGCGCGAGGACAGCACGGTGCTGCCTGAGGTCATCCTCTGCTCCCGGGAGACAGAGGTCAAGATGGACGTGATCAGCAGGGAGATGGTGGACGGCGTGGTCAACTACGAGGTACACACAGTCCTCTCCCGCCTACAAAATCGCTTTAGAAAAAAGGGAACATCGGCACGATCACGAAGATCCGAGTAGGTATGGACAGCTTCTCCTACGTCAAAGGAAAGGAGAAGGCTACGCCCGAAGTTTCGTTTATTCTTAAGGTGGGACCGTCCATCCCATCGGGTGCCCACAGATTGCCTTCAGATGCGATTGGTGGACTCCGCGAATGGCGACGAACTGCCCTTCCCCGACCCCTACGTGGCTCTTCAGCCCCACAACTCCATCTGCGTGATCGAGTTCCCGGCAACGTGGCCCGACTCAGAGCCTCCGAAGGGTAGCGAAGTGGTTTAGATGTCGGAGACGATCGAACTGACCGTCTTTAGGCATTGTGTATGAGGTATACATACAGACGAAGGCTTCTAACGGGTCGTTTCGAGTAAAGGCGAAACTCATCGGAGAACGCGGCCTCCACTCCGGGTTCAGAAAGCTGGAGGAGCCGGGAGTCGACGATCTCTTCGCTGAGGATACGGTAGGAGAGAGGCTCACCGGAACCGCGACTGGGTCTTTTTTCAGGAAAGAATGCTCCGATTGCAGGCGTTGCATTTGGGTGAACTGAAGGCGATAGAAATCGACGTGGAGGCGTCGAAATCCGGGGAACCGTTCGAGTGGGAGTGTGCCGAGATCCGCGTGGTTAACACCGGCAATCTGCACTACTACGAATTTGACTGCGGAACGTAGGAGAGTCCATTTCAGGCCTACTTTCTAAGCCGTTCCTTTCAGGACGTTCACGAATGAAAACCGACAACAATTGTTCTCTGTTGCTCCAATTCCAATTGCTCACTCGGTCTGAAGCGATCGAATCTGTGCCTTCCACGTTAGTCACTATGTAGAATTGTTCGTAGTTTCACTATTCAGTCAGCAATAAATTATGATTTATTTTTCATTGAGTCACTTATCAGAGCTGTACGCGTGAAGAATAGAGTGAAAGAGGGCGGAAAAGTTTTGGGCTGCCGCCGAAGAAGGCAAGTGCTCTCTTGATCAGGGTTGGGCGGAATTCCGACTTCCGACTTCCGCAAGCCCGGAATTCCGCGTTTTTTTCGCTTCCGACTTCCGAGTTCCGTTTTCGCGGCCCAACTTCCGACTTCCGTTTTCAAAGCTGAACTTCCGACTTCCGACTTCCGTTTTCAAAATTTTTACTTCCGCCCATCCCTGCTCTTGATCCTTTCATTCATTGGGATTGAAAAGGGCGCGTCAAATGTTTTCTTTTGTCCTTTTTTCGAATTGGATCAGTTTCAACGTCGTCATATGTCATCTCGTGCAGATTCTCGCGACCGTTTGACCGTTGCAGACATTTGAGGCAAGTAGTGTAGAGAGATAAAAGGAATTTAAAGAATCCGAGGGACTCAAAGACGCCAGTTCCTCCTCAAATCATATGATTTGAATCAAATATTTGATACTAGCTCTTTAGCATTTACTCTAAAAAAAGAACTTTCGAGGATTTTGCTGTCAGGATTGCCTCCACCACCGGATAGCAAACAACTCTTCAAGGAATGTCACTGTTGACATCTTCTATAAATGGAGTTCCTCTATTTCAAGAAGTTTTGCCTTCTTTACATGTAGAAAGCTGTCGTGCCACACCTCCCTGGTTGCATTCCCGGGGGAGTCATCAGAAGCGTCTGATTCCTTCGTCTTCCTCTGTTTACATTCTTTCCCGTCCGTCTTCCACTCGGGCCATAAATTACGGTAATCCTCTTCAATTTTCGGATTAATCCTTCAAGCTCTTCCGCCTCGCGGAACAATGCAACTTCGAGGCGATCATTTAATATTGATGAACTCCCCCGCCGCCGGGCCATAAAACGCGATACGTCCCGGAATCAATAGAGCCGGGCACCTTTGTCCGCGCGGGCTAATTTCCAAAAAGCGCGGCGCGTCCTCCACCCTCTCGCGAAGTCAAGGAGACGTCATTCTCGACGGAAGCGCCGTCCGAATCGATGGGCAGCTCGTTGACATGTTGCCAATTAGTGGCTGTTGGCCCTCGGCCCGACAAATGCCTCGATTGCCGCGGGCGGCGAGGGTGGACCTTTCCAGAATGGGGGCCGTTTTGCCTCGTGGAGTGAATCGCCAAATTAGCGCTGAATGTCAGTTACCGTTTCCTATTCGTCTCTGTTTGAAGCTGATCTCTTGAGAGAACTTCTGCTTGGATAGTGCCTTGATTCTGGCTCTGTGAAGAGTTGGAAGAACGCCTTTTGATCCACATGCATGTTCTTTGTTATCTTCTCTGACATCTGGAGCCTTCGATTCTGTTGCCTCTTCTGTTGGATATCTATCCATGCATCTGGCCCAGTGCTTTTGAGTCCTTTAGCATAGGGACACCCAAACGTGACGAGAGTTGTGAAAACCCCTCTGTTCTAGACGATCGGGGTGCACTCATTCGTCATTCGCGGGATTATTGGCTCAAACCGTTTTTGGAAATCACTCCCTTCTTGTACTTTTCCACTACCTATGAGTTATGCTTTCTGAGCCCTGTTGTTCTCTTCTTCTCGGCCATCTTGAAAGCTGCCGGACTAACGTCGTCCCTCATTCGATCTTCTCCAAATCGCCCGATAAAACAATTTGCAACATCCATCAAACTCCCGCCCTCCCCTCCTCCTGGACTTCCTCTTCCCCCAGAGTTTCCCTCTAGGCGCACTTCTCACAAGACGGTGCACTTCCACCCGCATTGTTCTCGACGGCTCCGCTCGGCTCCAGAATTTATACATGAGTAGTTCATCGCCACTTCCACTCGGATTATCGATCGGATTTCACGCGCTTTGGCCCTCCACTGGCCCGAAAAGCGCTAATTCCCCTTTGGGCAGTCGTGCCCGCGGGGACGACGGCGTTTCCGCTGTTTTTGATCGGCTAAACGCCGGAAACGATCTGACCCGAGGCGGCGGAGTCGCGTCGGAGTGGACGGCTCATCAGTGTAAACAAGACGGCCGATCCTTTGAGGGCTCTTGTCGCGACGCCCAAATTTGATTAGACCCTCTTTGCTGTGCGTGGATTGAATTACACGCTCGCTTCTCGGTTAGGAAGTGAGGTCGCGACGTGCATCTCCCGCGAAGAGCCATTGATTCGCGCCTCCCCGTTAGGCACTTAGCCTCTGGAATCCAGACGGAACGCCGCCAGGGAACAGGTGGCGCCGAGGGTTCCCCTTTGTTCAGAGGGTGATCAATCGATCTCGGGTGTTTCAGAGTCGACAACGACGAGGGAGTAGAGCGACCATATGATGCGGAGTCCGAGAACGTCTGGCTAGACGATTAGGACATGAACGCGACGGGAAGTGGAAGAACCTGAAGAATTCGACTCTCAAGTAAGTCAGCCTCGTGGATGTAACTCAAAACTGAGAAAAACACTCAAAGATCGTACTTAGCACCCGACTTCAAAAACAATTCCTCCAAAACCGTCGTTCTTTTCTTCGCTTTCCGCCTCGAAGCACATCTCTTTTGTTTTCCGCGGAAATACTCAAAGCACGCACACGACTGAAATGAGTTTTTGGTCGGTGAAAAGACAGAGGTGCCACCATACTCCGCGTTCCGTGGTCAAAACTGCCGTTTCTTTTAATCCTTTTCGAAATTTCGCGACTTTTGTTTACTTGTGAACGTCCCCGTCTTAACCAAATTTAATCTCTTTCTTTCGACGATGTTAGTGCCTTGACGAGTCAAAAACAAGAAGGTGAAACAAGTCAGAATGGTTCCAAAGAGGCGCGATGACGCAAAAGCCAGACGAAGCCTTTCTCATTTGAACGAGTTGAAGTTTATGATCCTTTCTCTGACCCTGTTCTGTAAACTTGCCTTATCTATATGTAATATTCGTGTTACCAAACGCTCAATTTCTGTAATGCTCTGTTGGCAAAACGATTTGCATTATAATAAATTGCAATACAATCGCGAATTTATATCCTCCGCTTCGGTCTCCTCAGAAGCCGTGTACATTCTCTGCAGTGTCCCCTTCCAAACAAGGGTGACCAAGTAGGAAGTCCTTGCGAAGTCATTAATCCGGAAAGCAATAACAAGAAGCAGTAAAACTTAAGTGGTCGTTGGAGTGACTAATTCTCTATTTGTTTCTCGCGTTTCACCTGCTTCCCCCGACGACTTCTCATTGCAGGCGCCCTCCGCTGAGTCTCCAGAATGCTCGCCGCCCGCGGAGTCTCTCTGGGTCTCGGGAAGATCAACCTTTCCGACCTCCATAACTTTCCTGGCGGCGATCGAGCGGCCATCGGCCGGACCCGACGGTCCAAGGATGTAGCGGTGAAGCCGAAACTGAGAGTCAAGAAGCACGTCGACAAGAAGGTGGGGCTTTACCATAAGATTCTTTTGGCGAACGCAGCGGATAGACGGCATTTTGTGTGAATAATGGCGGATATTATCAATGCCCGTTTAGTGAGCTCGATGATTCTGTGAAAGATGCATGCCATTATTTCTATCACCTGCACAATCAAAAACCAAATATTGAAATGCCCGAGAATCGATGGGACCTGTCTGTATGTGTTTTTGTACGCGTGGAAAACACCCACACAGAATAAGGAACCTGAGTACCTGCACGACCCGCTTACAAACGAAACACGTTCGCAATGTGCCACATAAACAGCTGGGTCCAGCCGCTCTACTCCACTGTGCCTGTGAGGGTGTTAGGCCTTGCGTTTCTATGATTTCTTTTATAATTTCTGGGCCGTTTTCAACTTGTTTTGTGGGCACCATTCTTGCCGCCTGCAAGGCTACTTCGACTTTAAATTTGAAATTGAAATTCTAATTAAAAAGTTATGGTTTATAGTTTAAGTAAAGTTTTAAAAAATAAAGTTTAAGTAGCATTTCAGTACCAAATGAACCATTCTTAATCATTGATGTGAACAAGCACGAGCAAATAAAATAGAACTTTTCTTTTCACCACTGGATCAGATACTTACTAGAACAATACCGGAAATGGATGTTTGTCAATAACAGCATTAACCACTTTTGTATTTTCGTGAAACAGAAAATTCAGTTTAAGGTTAGTTGTAAAAAAATGTTTATTTGACTCTTTTGTCCCGGTCTCTCTGTCCACTTACTCAAAATTTATTTCTGCCTTACGGAAATGTGCAAAGGTGCAAAAGAAATGACCTTTGGATTTTTTTTGATTGCCAAAAGCACGGCTACCCGAGACTGTACGTTTCCAAGTTGACCTCCACAATGGATGTCAACTTTGAGCTCAAAGATCCCCGTTTGCTTTTCATATAACACTTTCTTACTTTACCTGTGTAAATGGCGGCATCAGAGTAAAACGCTCAGAAAAAGGTAAAGAGGTCCATAATCGGACCAGAGTGAAAGCTGAGCACAAAATGGGCTGATGTCATCAAAGTTAATGGTGAATAGCTTGAGTAAAATGGCTAAAATCATTACAAAAGTGTCCCGTTTTCAATGCTCCAGCCCAATAAAGAGGGAAACGGACTAGATTGCAATTGTTTCAGGAAGGTCAAAATGCTTTTGATGTTTTGTTGTCTAAACACTGTGCCCTCTTTTGGAGACCGATCACTCATCTGCAAACACAATCAAAGCATAAAGGTTCCCACTGGATTCATAGTCGCAAACAGGAACTAGTGTCAAAGAGGAAGACGAATATACATAGAAGTCATCTCATCTCGTATTACTAGAGAATCCTAACTTCTTCCTTCCCGTTTCCGCGCGCTTATTCCGTTCCGTCCCCCTCGAATGCATAAATATCGAATTATGTCCACTCGGGGCTTCCGATTACGCGGCGAAGGTGCGAATCCGGCCCCGTCGGGCGCTCCTCGAGTATCAGACGACTTCTCAAGTGCCCACCGGCTCTTCATCCTCTCCGAGTGTTTGATCAGCCCCCGTGAGAAGCGCCGCGCTCCGGATTGCGGAAGGAGTGCGGTCGATACTCGTGCCTCGTTTGTGGCTCACGCGACACCTAATTAACGCTCTCTTTCCTCTCCTCCGCGTCGCCGACGACGTTCGCTTAATCGCGCGATAAACTGATTGGGACGCCGACGGATAGGTCTCCAAACCCGAAACGTGTTTTGCCGACCCTCGGCTCCTTCATTTCGCTTCTTTATTCATTGGAATCGGACATTCCGGCCTCTCCCCAGGAATTCCCTTGTTTTCGGGTGATGTAAATGACGCGACAACGACGGAGAGCCCGCGAGAAGCGCCGACTCGTGCGCTCCTTCTTCCTGCGCTCCTACTACGAACGCAATCGAAAGGTAAACACTTGGGGCGTTGGAGGGTCACTTAATTAGGCTGCTGACAAACACTTATGGAGATGTTCAGCGAAGGTCCTCTGATGGGTGAAAAAAACTCATAAAAGAGAAGAAAGACAAGAAGACGTTGTTGTAGAAAGCTTCTTTGGTAGATTTTATTTGGACGGACTAGGTGCAAGACTTGCTTTCACCAAATTGGAAATTGCGCTCGCATGCTTCTAAAAAAGGATATCAAAGTTTTGATTTGGATTTGATTTGGACGTGCTTTTCTCTTCATCTTTGAATGTGATACATGGCCACTTCTTTAATTTCCCACGCTACGTGCTAGATTGAAGACGAGGAGTTGCAGGGTCCTGGGAAAACGTTCTAATCCAGTGCCGGTGGCGACGCTTTCGTCGAGATTAGATCCTAAAGTGTGGTCTGCTGTTTTGGATGAAATGGGTCCTAGAGAGGCTGCACAAGACATGCACTTGTCAGATTAGGGACAAAATAGATTGTTCAACATGGTCCCGGTCTCTAGCATTCCCAGTAGGACCTTCGATTGATGCTTGGTTCTTATGTACAAACAGATAAATCATAGAAGTTGGAAATCTTGAAAGGGCTATGATTCTGCGCTAATCACCCTTTTTTCTTCACAGAAGGTTTGACGGATCCTGTAGAGGACAAAGAAACGCCGATCTATAGTAGAATGCTCGCCTCTTTACAACCTCAATTCTGCACGTTCCACCTGTTTGTCCTGCAGATTTAAGTGATGATCTTTCCCAGCGATCCAAGTCACAAAATCCTCTAAATCGCGCCGCCCCATCCCTTAGCTTCTCTTCCCGGTCCATTTCAATTTCTATTGTTTTGGACCCCAATCGACACAAATCGCATTTCTTCTGCACGTGCCCTCTACTACAAGTCGTACAAATTCTGTCCTCATCTGGCCCATCTGTTCCCCGTCCTCTCAATCTGGCCTCCCCGACGCCCTCTCCTCCGCCGCAATCGTCTCATTTCACCGACGCCGCCAAACCTAAACAGATAATATCCGCTGAGTCGAAATGCAATTTCGAATCATTCAAAATTCGTTTTTGCGCCTCTCGCGCGTCGTCGTCGCTTTGTTCTCTCCCGGTGGAGATGGAAGCGATTGCGGCCCCCGAGGCGCTCTCCCGAACGGAAAAGTTCATGGTAGACTGGAAGCCGGATCTCTTTCTCGATCACGTCTAACGAGCTCCATTTAGACCCTGTGGGCAGCATGCCGCGCCGTCGCCTTCGGAACCACCATCATTGTCTTCGGAATGATCATGGCCGTCGTCGGCTACTTCGACAAGGACCTTTCTACGGTAGGGGTACGATACCACAACTGAATTGATGCTCTTTGCAGTACGAGGAGTACGACGCGGTCCTGCAGAAGAACGTGACAAAAGTGAACGATCTCTTCAGGATCCAGCTCAAGAGCATGCAGTACATCGGGCCCGTGGTCATGGGCATCGGCTCCTTTCTTCTCATCATCGCCTGTGTGATCACCCTTGAGTCCAGGGATCGCCATGCGCAGGTTGGGCATTGGTAATGAATGGAGATATACGCTCCAGTTCAGGTGATCCAAGACGAAAACCTCGAGTACCGAAGAATGAGCGAGAGGCTCGTCACCACCTCGAACACGAAGACGTCGATCCTGAACTGCGACGAGACTCCCGCGCAGTCCGAAGCGAAACCTTTCGTCCCCTTCGAGGAGGAGAGAGAACTCAAAGGCGCCTCCAACGGGAGCACCTTTGAGAAAAGTAAATCGGCATCCCCGGGGACTCATCGGAGGACTTCCTGTTCAGATAACAACGTTGATAACCGCGATCCCCACTTGCTCAACTCGAATGGCCACAGGCAAGTAGTCCTCGGAAGATGAAGGCGTTCATTTCACAATTCAGGCTAGAAGAATGTACCACACACAGCGCCCCAAACTCATCTCAGGCAGGAAGTACGAGGTGGGAGACTAGCACGAGATCCTTGCAATAAGTGTTTCGTCTAGAGAGAGTACTGTAGCCGAGATCCACGTCCCACGGAGGGCGAAGAGTTCTCCTCGAGCCCTTCCCAACGGGCGGATCAACCGACTCTCGAGGAATCCTCCGGGATCGGCGCCGATGGCCGACATGGATTCCCTCCTGGACGCGAACCTCTCCTCGTCTTCTTCTTCGCTCTTCCTCATCAACGATCCCTTCGCCGTTTGATCAGATGCTCTTTGATTCTGTTGCGGGTAAACAAGATGAATCTTTGACTGACCAGAAGGGATCGTTTTCTTGTTCAAATAATTAGTGAAGAAAGGATTTATTTCAGAAATTAGGAATGTACAGTTGTGACTAGTAGGCCCGCAGTCCAGGATTGTTCATCCGACGCTTCAGCCACATATTGTAGACAAGAATCATTCCGATCATGAGAAGCATTCCCATCAGTGTGCCTCCTGAATGTCAATTCAAAAAGTCACTATCGGCCAATCGAAAGACACTCACCAAAGAAGGTCCCAGCCTCGAATCCTCTTTTGGTCTCGTCTTTCCGTCCATTGCACGGCGTTTTGTTTATGTTCTCCTCGAGGCTACAGTCCATCGGAGGGTCTTGGCACTCGGGTCGACGCTTGTTGTCCTTGTTTTCGCAGTCAGTGGGAGGGTTCTGGCACTGAGGATAGATTCTCTTCGCAGGGTCGGAGTAGTTCGTCGGAGGGTTTTGGCACTCGGGTCGATGCTTGTTTTCCTTCTTTCCGCAGTCTGTCGGAGGGTTCTGACATTCTGGGAAGATTACTTTTGCAGGGTCGGAGCAATTAGTCGGAGTTGGCTGACACTGCGGGAAGTACTTGAAGCCAGGATCAGAGCAGTTAAGAGGAGGATTGTGACATTGTGGCGTGAGAGTACTAGCCGGTTCGCTGCAGTTCGTCGGGGGATGCTGGCATTCAGGACGTAAGCTGTTTTGTCCGACCTTGCAGTCAGTTGGGGGATTCTGACAATCTGGGCCCAGCTTTTTCTCTGCGGTGTCACAGTCCTTTTCTGGCTCGGTAGGGGCAGTGGTAGTGGTCGTAGTTGACTTAGGCGGTGCGGTGCTCTCGACTGTGCTGACAAGGCCCACAGATATTAAGAAAATAGCTAAACTCCCAGATTACGCCAGTTTTTACATATAGCCATACCAACTAGAAGGAGCGGAAATGGGACAGTAAACTTCATTTTCCCCATTTGGATCTGAACACAAGAAATACACGCTCTTGACAAGATTTACTAATTTTGCCACGTCGAAGGAACAAATTGGAGAGAAAGTGATCCACGAAGACAGGCAAGGTCAATTAGTGATAAGCGCCGTGAATCGATAGCGCCGAGCACACATAGGGCCGCGGGAGGGGAGAGTGAAAGAAACGATGACTGTAAAGGGCCACGACGGTTGGCGCCGAGGAATCGGACAAACAGTCTCGTTTCTCTTTCGAGATGACTCATTGACTGATAGATTCTGGAAGGCAAACTGTTGACGTGGCCTTCGGCGTCTTCTGGCGGTGGTTCTAATAAGCGAATGTTGATGAAATTGTTGTCTTCGTGAGGTGTTGCAATAGAGCACATGCCAATATACGATAGCTTTGGTGGGGATCGTCCTCTGAGGTCTCTCTAAGGTTCGATGAATGAGTAATAGTTGTCGGTCGTCGTTGTTCGGCCAGTAATATCGCCCAAAAATGAGACCATGAGTTTACTAGAATCTAGTGCCAGGTAAGGTGTACGT
The DNA here is from genome assembly GCA_030435675.1 of Steinernema hermaphroditum. Classification (NCBI taxonomy): domain Eukaryota; kingdom Metazoa; phylum Nematoda; class Chromadorea; order Rhabditida; family Steinernematidae; genus Steinernema; species Steinernema hermaphroditum. The sequence goes on from CM059622.1 coordinate 10,406,319, forward strand.
GAATTTCAGAGTGTGCTCGCTAGCGTAGTGCTGGCTACTCTACCGTATCGTTTACTCAGTGAGCCCGCAATCCCATTTCGGACCTTTCCCTTTCAGAATACCTTTATTAGTGCGCATGAGAATTCCTGAGAGCCACTCGAAATAAATAACTTTAAATACACATCTCCCGCGCCATCACAACTCGTCCTTCTTCGGCATCACCGGCTTCACCGAAGGCTCTCCCTCCAGCGCGTCGGCGGCGCCGTCCATCTCGGCTACCGTAACCACTCCATCGTTGTTGAAGTCGAGGATCCAGGCGAGTCCGGGGTCTCTCTTCCTTCCGTCCTTCGGAATCCTCTCCTGCCGCTCCGCCTCGTCCATCTTCTCCTGGTCGCGTTCCATGATGAACTTGAACTCGTCCAGGGAGACGTTTCCGTCGCCGTCGACGTCGAAGTACTTCACGTAGTAGCGCGCGGCGTGCACGTTGTCGATGTCCTGGTTGGTCCAGGTCTTCCCGAAGTCCTTCTTCATCTTGTCAGCGAATTTCACGAGCTGCAACGCTGGGTTCAAGGGGGACGCTCTAGGGGATACGGTACCTCGTTGGCGGTGAGGACGGAGTCGTTGTTGAGGTCGAGGAACTGAAATTGTCCTTCGAGAGTCCACTCCTCGACGGCGACCATCTCCACGTTCAAGGTAATCCAGTGCTCGTCGTTGGGAATGTACTTCCACACTAAACGAGGAGGTTAGTCATCTCCAAAGGCCATCACAAGCAAATTTTTGAGAAAAAGGAATGTGTATGTATGGAAATTTATAGATAGTACAGGGTGCCGCAAGATGTTATGTGGTCATGAATATGGGCATGAATGGGTGGTATAAAACATGGATAGATGGGAAAACATGGAGCAGGATAATCGCGGCCGGACCAACCTCACGGACAGCCACTCTTTTGTTTTTTTTTAGATTTTCAGTTGTATTTTTTTGAGATTTTGAGATTTCGATTTTCAGATTGCCCATGGACTATTAAAATGCTAAGTGTTAGTTTTGCCTTAACAGTCAATTGTGATAAATTGTTTTCAAAAGATTCCAAATTCACTGCAGATTCTCTCATTTGTATCGCCTCATTCCTCATACCTTTGCTCTTGTTCTTTCGGCTGAGCCTGTAGGGAATCTGGATCTTCCTCAGCTCCGTGTCGCACATGCCTCGAAGTCCCTTCTCGAGTCCGGGCATCGCCATGCCCACTCCCAGCTGCATCCTGATAGCCTCTCTTCCGTAGGTCTGATCGAACTTCTTGCCGTCCTCGGCGAATCCCTTGTAGTGGAAGGTGACGAAGTCCTTCCTCTTCGCCTTCCGGGGGCACTCGAGCGGTTTCCATGTGTGTTCCACCTTGATGTCCAGGGGACCTCCGTTGCTAGCCTCCTCGAGGGCGCGGATCTGCGCCGCCGTCATCGGCTTTCCCTCGCCTCGGAGCTCGATCACGGGGATCTTGTCCTCGGGTTTCAGTTTTCCCAACTCGGAGGTCACACCGACATCGATTGTTTTCTCCGCAGCGACGTCTGAAGAAGAGAAATCAAAACAATCTGCAAATCGGGGCGAAAACGTGTCAAAACTGACGCCACTAGGGTAACCCAGATTCATGAGAAGAGTTCTGGAGAACAAACCTGTTGGGTGGGAGGAGAGGAAGGCGACGAGCAGGAACAGAGCGGCCGGGAACCTCGTCCGGTTCGGCATTGTGGAAGAGAAGAATGGACGACGAACTGCGCAGGAGGCGAACGAAGGCCGAGAAGAAAGGCGCCGGTGGAGGTGACCTTGGAGGGGACGACCCTCCCACCCGCCATGTGGGTCATGCGGCGTGCGACGGAATGGTTGGATAGTTATGAAGAAAATGAACGTGGCGACGAAAAAACGATTACTCGGCGGATTAGGGATTGGGACGATGGCGTGCGGCGCTTAGCGCGATTCGCGAGATAGCAGATCTGGAAATCAGATACAGTATCTGTGGGTGTCTTTTGAAATCAACGATTTTAGAGAACAACAAGTAGTAGAACAGAAAAGCTATCGATTCTCAAAACTAGCACAGATCTTCAACGACGAATTGGCACTAAAAATTTCTGCTTCCAATTACCGTTAAAGTTACACCAAATCACACTTTACAGAGCCTACAAAGCTCTTTGCAACAGAGCTGTAGTCAGACCCGAACTCGAAATACTGGACAAAAGTATAGGCCACCCCCCTTATTAGGCGGTTTGGAGGGCTAGCGGCAAGTTTTGAAAATACCGACTACCCCACGTGAAAAAGCGTCGCGAAAAACATAGGTTCCATGAGGAAAGACGAAATCCCTGGAAGAGAAACAAATGTAAAAACGTTCAAATAAATCTGAGACCCATTTTCAGCTGGACAAAAGTATAGGCCACCCTAGACATTTACTTCGCATTTAATTCGTATTTAATTGCTAACAAGCCCTGTTTTCACTGTTATTCACTGAAACTGTGTTTCGCGGCTATTTTGTTGCAATGGGTCGAAGTGCGCGTCTTACAGCGGTCGGAAACGACAAAATTTAAGAGCTCCATTCCGGACACATGTCCAAATGGAAACATGATAGACAGATGGTCACACCTTCTTCGCTAACAGACTCCAAACCACGCAAAACACCGTTTTCGGCGCCGCAGATTACATAAGTATGAAAATTATACCACTTCAGTGCTTATAGGCATTACTCCCCCTTCAAAAATTAGAACCCCAACATGACCTGCATTCTTGTTCGGGTCCCAGAACGATCTGGAAGATGGAATTTTCAGCTTATTCCATCACTACCACGTTGTAGAGCGTATGCGAAAACCCCTGCTTCGGTTTTATTCGATGAAAAACGGAGTAAATGCGAATTCTGGGCGTGGACATCTCGTAACACGGAATTTACAATGGAAAAAGGTCGTTTTTCAAAAGATTTTGGAAAACCCGGCTGTCTTTCATCCGTAATGTTAGATAATTAGCAGAAGATGACCGTAAGGGGTTTTCGCATACGCTCTACAACGTGGTAGTGATGGAATAAGCTGAAAATTCCATCTTCCAGATCGTTCTGGGACCCGAACAAGAATGCAGGTCATGTTGGGGTTCTAATTTTTGAAGGGGGAGTAATGCCTATAAGCACTGAAGTGGTATAATTTTCATACTTATGTAATCTGCGGCGCCGAAAACGGTGTTTTGCGTGGTTTGGAGTCTGTTAGCGAAGAAGGTGTGACCATCTGTCTATCATGTTTCCATTTGGACATGTGTCCGGAATGGAGCTCTTAAATTTTGTCGTTTCCGACCGCTGTAAGACGCGCACTTCGACCCATTGCAACAAAATAGCCGCGAAACACAGTTTCAGTGAATAACAGTGAAAACAGGGCTTGTTAGCAATTAAATACGAATTAAATGCGAAGTAAATGTCTAGGGTGGCCTATACTTTTGTCCAGCTGAAAATGGGTCTCAGATTTATTTGAACGTTTTTACATTTGTTTCTCTTCCAGGGATTTCGTCTTTCCTCATGGAACCTATGTTTTTCGCGACGCTTTTTCACGTGGGGCATTCGGTATTTTCCAAAAGTTGCCGCTAGCCCTCCAAACCGCCTAATAAGGGGGGTGGCCTATACTTTTGTCCAGCAGTGTATGTGTACAATATCGAACTCGACGAAATCGAATCAAACCCACAATTCAATGAACCGCCGGAGCTTTCGAAGAACTCAACGACGCCGAATGGAGTGTATCTACCAGACAGGAAAAGCAATAAGTGGCCCCGAGGCTCGAAACATGGCGACCAAAAGGCCTCTCGGAAGACCTCGGATCCGATGATTTCGCGAAGAGTCGAGTAGAACAGTAAACTTTGAATCATTTACTCATCCAGTATCTCTCGGTCAGTCGGGAATTCTTGGCTTCCTGACTAGCTCTTGACCTTCAGACGACCGATTCCTCGTTTGTCTTTCTTATTGTCTCTTTTAGAATTTCTCATAATAACCAAAACGTAGAGAGCCTACATAAAGGAGAATCATTGCTTTAAATGGCAATACGCACCACTATAGTTACTGTAAATGGCTCTGTGATAACAGAGGGTCGACTTCCCTGTACCGTGACAGTGCCTTGTTCTTTGCAGTTTATTCACATCTTTCGAATCACCGCATTTGTACTCACTTTATACAGTTTACATCAAAGGGGAAGGCACAAAATAGAAAGGACACTTCGCAACACGACGAGAGAGAAAATACACGCATTATGTCTTTTGAACCGGGGTTTAAAACTAGATTCCTGTGTGTCATTAAAGTCTTTGGGTGCTTTGAGATTCTTCGATTCTTCTCTAGTCCGTAGGAGACGCCGTCGTGACCTGAGTGTCCGAGTTCTGAAAACACCCGTTTTCATCCCATTTTAACTGTTTGCGCACTTACCGGTATACTGTAGGCGACGTGCGCTTTGTGCGCTTTTTGTCTGCGGAGATCGGCTTTGATTAGGGCTGAAAGGAGCCTGGATGGGAGCTAGAGACCGGAAGTGGTTACCTGTGAGAACAGTTCCGACGAGCAAGCACGCCGAGAGGATGACGTTGCACCAGAAGATGCCGAGAATGTACATCACCTTTCCCATTCCGAGGGTCATTCCGACGCCGAAGACCTGGGCAGAGCCATTGAGGAGACCCGAAGTGGTGCCCTCGTTAATGGGGAACGTGATCTCGGCGGCGAACTCGAAGCCGATCGGGAGGTAGCCCGTCATGAAGAAGCTGAAGTGGAACCGTGAGAGTGATTACGGTAGTATCGTTGTGAGAGTGGATTCGCTCATCATGTTATCTATTAGCCTCTTTTGATTAAACTAGAGGACCTACCCAAGAGCGATGGCGATGGCGAAGATGACTTCGATTTTGCCGCAGTCGAGAAGGAAGGTGAAGAGCAACATTCCACCGAAACTGAACAGATAGACGAGCACGGTGGTCAACCTGGAATCCACAATTGCACACAGAAAGAGTATGCCTTTCCTACTTGTAGTGATGGAATCTGTCGAGAACGAATCCACAGCAGACGGATCCGACCATTCCGGCGACGACCAGAAGCAGGCCGATGGTTCCTGTGCTTTCCTGGGCGTCCTTATAGTACTCGAGGATCATCTGACTGAGAAGGGTGGAGATGGCGTAGAAGACGCCGACGTTGATGCCGTAGGTGATGAGAAGGAGCATGTAGTTTCTGTTGGTGGCCAGCTTGCGGATCGACTTGAGGTAGTTGCGGTCGATGGACTCCTCGAGGGCCTGGACCTGAGCCATGCTGGGCGGATGTTTGGGGTGCTTGGAGAAGAAGAGGAGGATGAGCACGAAGACGACCGTGTTGGCGACGGCCGAAATCAAGAAGAGGACGTTGATGTCGTGGGCGACGGCGCTGACCGACTTCGAAGCGTGCACGAGGAACGGAGGGAGGACGAAGCCGATGGCGATTCCCAGCTGCAAAGGGGTCTTAGACTCGACGGGGCTCGGCGCATACCTGGTTGCCGAAGACTCCGGCGGCACAAGCGGTGGAGACCTGCTTTGGCCCAAACCAGACGGCGGCCAATCGCGGCGGGATCCCGAGGATGAAGACCTGCGAGGAGCCGACGATCGTCTGGCCGACGAAGGTGATCCAGAAGCCATTGGGGTGTGTGGAGAGGACCTTGATCCAGGCGCCGATGCAGTTGCCGAAGGCGCCGATCAAGATGGAGATCCGGAGGCCGAACTTGTCGAGGAACCAACTGCAAAAGGAAAATGATCATCCACCTTTTGGTCATTTTGTGCTCCCTCCGGCAGAGAACTCTCATCTCACTAATTAGCCCCGCTGTGTTCCCCATCTTCTCGATCCTCTTCCAATGGCGGCTCATCTTCGCCGAGATTGATGAATTCGTCCGCCGGCGAACAGCCGTTTCTTCCACAGAAACGTTTTATGATTTACAATGATGGATCGGGATAACAAAACGTGCGTCGGGAGGACGGCGCCGAAAGCTGTCGGCGCGCAAAAACGGACTCGGCGATCACTTCGCCTCGTCGAAGTTATTAATTTGCGCTTTTATAAACATTAGAACCTCTTGATGGGTCTCGCGATGGGAGAGCCACCGTTAAAGTAGAGGCGCTCATTAGGGGTGCACTAGGTGATCGATGATACTCGTGGACGTGGCGGTAGAAGAAGCGGTGCAAACAGAGACGATGTTTGTTTGCCCACAGAAGTTGTCGCTTTGGAATTGTAAGGACGAAATCGAAGACATATCAAATATTTATAAGCAAGTCCTATTTTTAGGGAAAGGTGAATGTCAGGTCGGCCCACGTACTCCAAGCAGGTGCCTAATTGGCTTAGGCCCACGCATCTCGGGACACTAATCATTAGCATTCCAACTGGGTTCTTTCTTCGACTCGGACTCGGGATGGAATATCAAAAGATCGAAAGTCAGAAAGATGAAGCAGAGATGATTCTTGGAACGGCTAATCAAGGGCACAAGAAGCTGGCTTGTTTTCAGTTTCTCACGTTGTTTTTCTCCTTTTTTACCTCAATTAGGTTCCGTGGCAAACATTTTATTTTCGACTCTGAAGGGTGACTTTTGGTTTCCTTTTCTAGACTCCATCGATCTCTGCTCTCTCCTCCATTCCACGCGCATTCTTAGAAGTCGCGTGCAACCGGCAATCACTAGAGTCCATGTTCAGCCACTCAATTACCGTAACCTTCAAGTCTAAGCCTGCAGTTCTCATTGCGCTTATCTTTGATCGCCCGGGGTGGTCTCGATGGCCTCATCTTCTGCGCTCACCCTCAAGTACTGTCCCGAGATCAAGTTCACCGTTTGCAAGTAGTTTCCGTCTGCCGGAAGGGGACTAACCCTCGGAATCGCTGTTTGCTCTGTGCAGCGCTCTTGTTCTACAACGCTAAGCCTCTCCACGCGCTCTTCACGCGAGCAAACGAGCGACACAAAAACGACCTTTCACCCTATCCCAGCCACCCTCCGAGACACTCAAAATAGCGAAGAAAGACCAACCTTCCGGGGAAGACGAGGATCATGTAGGTGAGCATGTAGATCGTCGACGTCCAGTTGATGGCGTCGAAGTCGACGCCGTAGAAGTCGGTGAAGATGTGCGCGATAATACTGTACTCGATCCACTGCATCGCGTTCGAGGCCGACAGGCAGATGAACATCGCCAAGATGGCATAGCGCTTCGCGTACACCTTGGTTACGGTAGGCGTCTTCGTGTCGACGCCGTTCGACGTCGGCGATTCAACGTCGGCGACGGTATGCATTCTGGAAAGGTGAGGGTTAGGCGACCAGAGGCTAAAAGTGGGGAGAGGAGAGGGACTATGAGCCTATAAGGAAGTCGACTTATGATTTATTAAGAGCTTTAAGTGGAGAAGAATCGTCAATCCAACCCTCTAGGGTCACGTAGGTTTACTAAATGGAAGTGTACTCAGAGTTAAAACTTTAATGAATGGGTGAAAATGCACTTGATCTAAACTCTGATCTAAGGTCGGAAGTAAACAGAGAATACACTCCTACTACTATCCCAGATACCATAAGAAAGGAAGCGAAGTCACCTGGTAGATCAGGGGTTCGGGAGCTGGAGGGCAGCCGCGCACTTTCAACTTCGGGCCGCAGTCTTCTGATCTTGATCCATCGAGGGGTGGGCGGATCCGGGAAGAGGGTCGGGGCGAGGGCCGGAGGAGTGGCGAGGAGTTCGCGCCTGTCACCGAGGGAGAGCCTTTGGATTATGATGCGACGGGTGCGCGGAAGGGAAACGAGTCTCCTGAAAAATCCAGATTCCCATAATTGTGCGCTGAAAACAATGCACGACAACAGGCGGGGTGCCGAACTAAGAGAGGAGAGGCTGTAAGCTGAGGAGCTAAGAGCATTTCCGGGACGCGCTTGAGGTTCTCGAACACGCATATCCATCCACTTTGGGTATGAGAGGACTAAGAGGCCGTGCACCGTGAGTGGTCGATCGAATTAGTGTTTATGTCAACCTTTGACGGCGCGAGAAAAGCGCCGAGTGGAAAGGGGACGCGTGGATCGAGAGGAGGGGACAAAAACAGGGGCAGCGCGAAGGGACGCGGCGCACCTGAGGCGCCTCCACTTCCTCCGATATTTATGACTTCTGCGGGAATTAATGTTGTCGGAAAGAGTAAATAATTGAAGAGACACTTAGCCGACATGTTAATTGCCTCGGAAACCGATGCGGTTAGGCACAGCTGACTAATGTGGCGTCCGGAGGCAGAACACAAGCATAACAGATAAATTCGACTCGAGATTAATCGAGGGGACCGAGGAAAACACGAAAACAGAGATGTCCTCGATGATCGAATGATGGATCGGTTATACTTGAAGCCCTGGACCCGACGGCGTCTTGATGGATCGTGTGTAAAGTGAGCAGGTGACTCGAAAATAAGGACAACGATGTCCGCGTTATAACGTGACCTATGGAGATTTCGTGACGGAAGGGCATGGTTTGAAGAGGGAGCCAGAACGGAACAATGAGTGACGCTGACTGTCGCCCTGGAAATGTTTCTGTTGGTAGGGGATTTACAAAGATAGCGCCAAAAATAGTGCCCACAAAGCGGCGTGTTTGTCCAAACAGATGTCCAAAGTGAATTTCTAAAGTAAGGCCAGTATTCCAAGGATAGAAAAGACTTTTCTCTTGGCACGTTTCTGCAGAGGTGCTAATTACTCTTCGTCCACTAAATATAACTCTTGACCTTGCGAAGGTGTCAGTTAACGAAGAGGAACTAAGGTACAGAAGACGAAGAAGTACATGTCCTTCGTGGCCATTCAGAAAAGGTTGGATAATGCATCAGATTCCCTTAAATAGTAGCATTCTGGAAGGTGTTGGTCTCATGTCGACTTCTGATCTAGGAACATTCCTCTGAAATAGTCCCTCCGCATAGAGAATGAAAGGAAAGAACCACGCTTCCGGAGACTTATACGTCGCGATAAGAGTGGCGATCTTCTAACCTTCCGTGAAGGGGAGTAACGAGTCGATACACTGTGCCCTTGATAAGGGACTCCACAAAACGATGCGATCCCTTAGGCCGCTTTTGTTCTCCTACGTTTCGTTTCAATTCGACACTAATGAAGGCATGCTCGGAAAAGGAGATCGTTTATTATGACGCGTTGTAAGCGCCGTGTTGGCGCCAGTCAGTGTCAGAACAACATTGTTAGTGCTACCGAAGAATGCAAAATAATGGAATGAAGCCCGATTTGTTTCTGTCCTTTTCACTGACGTTTTCCATGCGTGCCACGGGGCACTTGGAAGGCTCAATGTTTAAGTTAAACAAATACACAAGAATCCAAGGGCCATTAACGCTCAGAGACGTGGCACTGTAAGAGGCGATGAACAACGTGTGTAAAGTGATGTTTAGGCCAACAAAAACAAGAGACACAAGAAGGCGCCGGCATGTTTTGAGTAAACAAAAGAATCGCTAATCAGCACATGATGTTTGGTTTTCAGCGCTGCCTGCAGGTCATGGCTCCTCAGAAAAAGGCTTAAAGGGGGAAGCTTCCCGTCTGAAAGATGCCAGATGGCGGATCACCCACGATCGATCATTACGTTCAAAAAAGATCCTGACACTCCGATAGACTGCTCTAATCCTACGGCTAATCTCCAAAGGGCGTTCTCGTTACCTGCCTTTCCTGTGCGTTTGTGGATCAGTGGATCAACTGCATACAGTATCGTATCGAGAGGGATGAGTAAAAACGGACCAGCACAGCCGAAAAGACGTCACACATGGATGAAACCGGTACAAAATGCTAAAAATTTTGAGCATTTTGTGCATAAGCTAAGTCTTAAAAAGACAAGAAGGACATATTCCCATGCACCCTAGATTATTTCGCAAAGTTCTAAATATAAATTGTATTGTAAAGGACACGAGTGTTTGGAGGGAACACCGTAAATTATTCGTGGATAGCATGAATCACGGAAATGTGCCGAGGCGCACTTTTCTGTTCAACTTGTATGGAAAAGAAGGTATAAGGGCTGGACGTGTTCTGCAGAAATAAGGAAAGTGGCCGTGAAAGGAATGTTTTTAGCGAGTTCAGGTAAATAAACACGAATAAACAATGAGAGCGCTCTTCACTACCAGATCGATACGGTGACAGATCTCATCAACAGTGCGCAGAAATGGCGCACCCTGAGTCAATATTTATGAAGACAGTTGATGTCAACGAACCAGGAATCGGACACCTCTTTGAAGAAGCGCGGCAGAGTCACAAAAACAGAAGACGGCCGAAAACACCTTTTGTTTCTTCGCGCGTCAGCGGATCGCTTCCCGACGATCGGAGGCGCGAAAACAGCAATTAATGCAGAAACGCTCATCGGCATTTCGAGAAAATGTAAATAAGCCGACGCGAAGGACCGTTTTTGGCGAACAGAACTATTCTTAGAAAAGGCCTGTCAGTCCATTCTAGGCCACAGTTTTCCTTGTACAGCCCTTTCTAGGGAGGGCCGCTGATCACCTTTTGCTCTGCAGTCACACTAAACTCCACTCCGTCGTGCTTTATCTCTGTTCCTATGACTTTTAAAGATAATAACTCCGCAGCATTCCGCTCCCCTCCCGCACAACCACACTCCGTGCAGCTCTGCGATCATAAACCGCTTTTCTTATCGCGTAGAGACGTGTCGCCACGGGTATTCCCGGGAATTTTCCGATCCCGAAAGCCCCAAGCGGAAGCCGAAGGGACGAACGACCACGAGACCGAAAGAAGCTTATCGTGGTGTCCTTTGCAGTTCCTTCGACTATCGATTACAGAGGAATGAGCACACAGTGGGGGATCGTTGGATTCGAGGCCCACTGGGAAGTAGCCACTGTTTACAATGGAGATATCTAACAGTATACGCCTAGCGCAGAGCTTCATAAGAGCCCACCTTCACCTTTCTCCCTAGAATACCACGGTAGTTTCCTTTATTAACCGATTGAATTGAAGAGGTCGATTAGCCATCCGGTTAAAAAAAGAACGTTTTGTTTCATAAACAGAAGTGACTCACTCAAAATAAATGCAGAGGGCTTCTACAAAATTCGTTAGAAGTACATGCACGAAGTTTATTCTAATAAATTCAATTGAACGAATTCATAAACACTCTCAGAGCTATATCTTCTAAGAAATTTTAAGAGTGGAAAGGGCAAACGAAATACGTGGTGAGTAAAAAAAGAATCGTGCTTCTTGATCTAGAAATGCGCAAACAAACTGGAAATGATCAAATGTGTCTTTTATCGATAAATCAATTCACTGAATTCCCGACCTACGTTATGCCTTCCCTACATGCTTCTCAGATGCACTTCGTCATCTCAGATCCACTTCTTACAAGGAAATAAGAAGGCCTAAATAACAACTTTGCTTTGTAATTTATCACAGTATCACACGACAGATTCTTTTTTATTTAAAGATCACGAGAATCCGATCAATGCGATTGTTGAGACCCGTTCACAACGCCTCAATGGAAGTCACAAACTGTCGCCACGTCATGAATCACGCGAACAATGCAAGAGATACCGACACAGAGTAACTTCCAGATTTTCCCAGATTGATAAAATGGACCAAACATCACAGAGGAGGCATCGACTCTCATCCTTTTGAAGAGCTTAAAATATCCCACCACTACTGAAGGGCTTCCCGACTCCAAATCACAAAGTTTCATTCGCGGAAAACAATCCGTCCGGTTTCCGATTTCCCGCCACCTCCGCCCCAATCAGTCAGACAATCGATCGATCCCCAGAAGTTGTCTTCTCTGGGATTCTGATCCACAAACTACACGTGGTCGGCGCATCTGGCACCATCGCGATCGAAATCAAATTAATTTGTCGCCACGACTACCGCTGCCGGGCCACGGGGGGAAGGATGTGGACCGCCGGCGGATTCACGCGATCGATCGCCGCGTGGAATACGAGCAGACGCGCGCTTTGTTCTCCGCGCCGTCACGGAGATCAGCGGATGATCGACGGCGGCTCCTCTAATTGGTGGCCGCGCCCGGGGCCGGTTCGGGCGAAAGGACATCGCCGCGGAAGTGCTCCGTCGAGAAGAGTTAATTATGCATGAGTGAAGTGGGGGGAACACGCGAGAGGCCATCGGGAAGTGCGCAAATGTTTGTTCGGACACAGAATAATCCTGCAGGGTGGATATGCGATTTTAAGGCATTTGGAAATAGACAGCTTCTTCTAGCAAATAACAAATAAACCATTTAGTACCGTGGAACAACTGACTCATTGCCCGATCACACCGTAATTTGGAGCAAGTGCGAAGATAACAATTATAAACACACCCATAACTTTTTATGTCACTTTTAACAATGATCCACCGTATACCCAGCAAAGCCTTTTTGGTTTGACCTGATCAAATGAAATCAAATTTAGGGAATCTTTGCATTCAAAGTTTAAACTGTTGCAAGGAGAAGCAGAAAATATTCATTTTGCGACGACTACCGTGCCACTCGACAACAGTTTAACGTTCGTTTTATCGAACGGCAATTACATCTTTACATCCACGAAAGCGACATTCCACCGCCGATTAATTGTACATCCCTCAGGCCATCAAAATGCCGTTCAAGCAGGGCTGGCCCTGTGTGCCAATTACCGCCACTTACCGCCATCCGGCAGCTCATAACAACACGATTACGAGGCCATCGCCTCAAGAACCACTCGATCATCCGCGCGACATCTTCAGGAAGCGTACAACAAGCACAAGAATGACTTTGGGACGCCGCCGCCAGGTCAGCAGCTGTCTTCTCTGGAGTCGACGGTGCTGGAAGAGGGCCAACTCTCCAATTGATTATCGTCACCAGAACACCGAGACGATTAGAAAAACAAACCAAAACTCCATGGGAGCACTACTGGAAGTACACTTGCTCCAAGCGGTGATAGGGGACTAGGGAAGGAAATAGGGCGATTCTAGTGATGTCACAAAAGGAGCTGCTGAGTAGTGGACATTCTCTGATTCGTTTCAAGAATTTCCAAAGAAAAGAAGCTTTCCATTTAAACACAAATGACAGATAAGAGTGTAACACTGTGGATGCATGGAAACTCATCAAAGCAACGTCGTTTCACGAAGTTGGGCACAAAGTGACCGTTTCTCAAAGTAGAGAAGACACGGCACAGTCAGAGCGGCAAAGTGAATCGACCGTCCTTCATGCAAATGAGGTGGAATGCGTTGGCTCATTTCCTGGTCAGAGCATTCGTCATCGGCGCCGTTGTTTGGTCTTCACGGTCGACGTTTCTGACCAATGAGCTTCCTCCTACAGCACGCGCTTACCTAAACAGAAACATTTTGTTTTGACAGAGAAGAATTATCTGCTGAATGATCGGTGATCCGTTGCAGAAACTTCCTTTTCTTCCTCGATTTGCCTGCCTGGAAGTGTTTTTGGAGTGTGAATGTATTTTGGCACCCACGTTAAAATGATGGGCCTTGGAAGGATTTGCTTTGAAAGTGCGAATCCCGAACGTCCTCAATTTGTTGTGTGTACTACCATACTTGAGGTCAAAGGACTTTTGTTTGATAATGCAAAGCCTTCTGCACAAATATTAGTGCTTTAGACGATTGACCTCTCAGTGCACTTCTGAAGGCAACGGTTTCGCCTTTTTTTTCTTCGCGAGTCTCCCCGGCATCTAGATACAGGCACTTGGACGACGCTTTTCTCGTTGTGTTGTGTATCAAACTGAGAGGTCAAAACCCGGATTCACTCATTACCAATGTCTCCAGGTTGAGGGAACAGGATCATGTGGTCCATGTTCCAATGCAAAACCGTTTGTTTCATAGCGGCCCACAGAGAGAGAGCCGATGTTTCTATCCAAGATGGACTCCACCATTTAACCGTTTATAGAGATCTGAGAGGAACGTGCCAACACTAATCGTACTTTACTACCGGAGGAAGAAAGGAGTGAGTATGTGCAAGTCTACGACTGTACAAAGTGTCAGCAGATGCGGAGTGGACATTCGAAGTGGCCCGTTTCGAGAGAGATGGAGATGACGCAGAAGGCGACGTAGGAGATAATCATGATGACCCCGAAGAGCTTGTTCATCTGCCAGTGAGAGACCGCGATGGCGATCACCAGCACGATCAGCATGAAGAAGAGCATCCCCACGGAGCAAACGAGGCCGTTGCTAAAACACAGGTGTTAGGGGTGCACTGGGGACGAAGGGTACCTGGAGACGGAGACCGGAGGTGCTGCAGTAAAGGAACCTGTTCGGATGGGTTCTATGGCGAAATAGAGGAGCCACGGGATGGGAAGGCCCACGCAGACGTCGAAGATGTTCGATCCGATGGAGCTGGAGACGGCCATGTCGCCGAGACCTTTGCGCGCCACGATCACACTGAAGAAGAAGGTGAGGTACGGTGCTTGCAGGTGGCGCTACCTGGTGATGAGATCGGGGATGCTGGTGCCGGCGGCGAGGATGGTCAGACCGATGATTTCTGTGGGAATCACGAAGGTTTCGCCGATAGTGTTCGCCCACCAAACCATCAAGTAGGAGAAGAAGGCGATCCACATGATGGAGCCGATGAAAGTGAATGGGAACCACCTCCGCGCTTCCTAAACACTCACTGTCTGGGTTCCTTCCCGACTCCCACCGTATACCGATTTGCGGACGTCAGGGAGAGTCACCCAGAGGGGAAAAAGGATCGGGGCGAGCAGGAGGTAGATGAGCTGTTTGTTCCATCGTTCGGGCCAACTCATGTCCAAGGGTTTCTCCTCTTCCTCTTCGAGAATCGACTTCTACAAAGCGTCTGCATGGACTACCGTATACCGCCGTGGCACCTACAAGTTGTTCGATTTCGGCCTTCGTCGATCGTCGGTCGGTGAGCGTTGCGCGCGACTCTTCTCGAAGCACCTCGCACTTCTTCGGAGATTTTTTTGTCTAAGAATCCAAGAATCGGAACCCAAGAAAGCACGCCTACATCGTGTTTGACGTGACCGTTACTGCTTTCGTTCGCCAGCTCCCGGTTCAAACTTGTGAAAGTATCCCTTCTGGAGGGTGACTGTCTTTGGCTAGTGGAGTCGCAGACGCTGTCGTCGTTTCCTAAACATCATTGTCTCTCATCTGGTCGCCCCATTGCTTATGGTTGCCTCTTTCTTGGCACAACTTAAAAGCCAAGGCTATCAAAGTTGCCAAAGAAAGTTATTTCTATCTTCTAGTTCATTTGATTCTCTTTGATCTACTGTACCTTCAGTCAGCGGGTCGAGAGTGTGCGACATGAGCTGCATGATCCCGTTGCGGAACATCGCTCCGGAATGTAGAATCGGAATGGACTGCCTTCTTCCCTGCGAGGATGTCCTCCTTCTGAAGGCGAGCGATCCCTGGCGCTCCAAAGAGGAGGAAGTGCTCATCTGGAGCACTGTATGCTCCATGCTCCTTTCGATGGAGGTGTCCTTCTCCTGGAGCACCACGGCCCTCCTGGGCTCCTCTTCGGGCTCGGGCTCCGGTTCGCCGACCCCAAGCTCCTCCTCCTCCGGAGGTTCCCTCAGGAACTTCGTCTTCACGAACGTCTCGATGTCGGCGTTGAATTTCATGAAGATGGAGTAGAAGATGTAGACGATGAAGAGCGACAGCGCCTCCCACCACCGGATCTAGGAGTACCGTACCCCCCGATGGCTTTGTGGGCTGTGGTACCTGTTCGTCGAGGAAGAAGACGACCAGCATGAAGAGGGAGCAGATGTAGAAGGTGACATCGCTGAAAGACATTTTTTGGTCGTAAAAACAAAAGTGGCGAATCCCGGGGGAGGAAGTCGGCGATACGTTATCGAAATAAAAAATCGGCTTTCGTGGAAAAAGTGATAAATGGATGATTGCGCTTATGTCCCGGAGGGGCGCTGCCGGTGGAACGGAAGAACTCACCGGAAGAGAGGCCACCAGGTGAGGTGGAGTACGGTAGTGGAGAAGAGGGTGCAGAAGGCGAGCACACAGAGGATGTTGAACGTTGCACTGCCTGAAGGGACTGCGACGTACAGAGCTTCGTGCCGTGACGAACTCACCGACGATAGTGCCGATGCCAACGTTGTTTTGAGCGATGAAGACGCCGATGACGGATGTGAAGAACTCGGGAGCGGAGCCGCCGGCCGCCATGAAGGTCGCCCCGGCGACGTCGTCCGAGATGTCCAGTTTCTCGGTGATCACGCCGAGGGAGGGCACGAAGAACTCGTCGCAGACGATGGCCAAGGCGATGAACATGTAGACGAGGCCGACCATGTGCAGGATTACTGTAGAAAGCAGGCTATACGTCCTTTCCAAGGAGAGACTTTTTGGCGCATTTTGCAAGTGTGATCTGATCGGATCATGCTGTCATTCTCATGTCACTACAGAGATTAGAAGTGCTCTAGTTCCTCATTTCCACGCCACTCTGGCAGCTGACAGAGGATCACAATCAACCGGCATTACGAGGACGTCTTTTGGATTATAAATGGAAGTATTAAAAAACACTTGGGGAGTCGAGGGGCGGTCGACAACCAGAAACATCAGTCTTCAAGAGTAATGGACTTGAAGACCGGTCTTTGAAAGGACCTCAAAGAGCTTCCTATTTCAATTTAGAGGAGAAAAGCGGCCTTGTCCCGGTTGATCTGATCTGATCTGCTATGATCCGGAGAAAGGCTTTGTTTTCTGAGGGAAATGTTTACTGATGGGAAGTCAGGGTCCAAAACAAAAGAAACGTAAGCACTGTCAGATTCACCATAGGTGAGTCGGAAAACACAATGTTTTCGGGGAGCTGTCAATTGCAGGCGGCTACTTCTGACACAATCAGCCGGGTCCCTAGAACCCATCTAGGAATGTACGGTCGACTTTGGTCCAAAAGGACAACACGTTCCCCTCACTTCGAGCGATCTACCGTATCCCGTAGCCCTCAGCACCCACCTGCACCACTCTGCCTCTGTTCCAGAGTGAACTGATCGGGTGGGAACTGGCTGTCCTCTTCGGTGGCGACGCCAAGAAGCGTCCGATTGCGGACACATCCCTCCGGAGGGGCGGCAGAGCCGTTGGAGTGGAAAGCCGAAGCGCCGTCCTGCTTCCAGGGGCGGACTTCCGCGACGGCGAGGAGCGAGAGGATCGCGGTTCCGGCGACGATCACGAGCGGAAAGACGACGCGCCGACGCCGGAGCCGCACGAAGTTCTTGGAGGAGTCGACGGAGGGCATTTCGGAGTCGAGGAGGAGCTGCTGGAGGGTCGCCAACGGCGGCGTTTACATTCTGTCTTCCGCGTCCGACGCCTTCGACTCTGACGGAAGATGCTTAATCTGGAAATTTACTTATTTTTGACGTTTGCGGCTCTTTAATCCGCCGTGTTTACGAGTTTACCATTGCCGCGAGGGTGCGCGCGCCTAAAACGGCTGGAATCGAAAGTCGATAGACAGACACGAAGGCGGCCAAAGTGAACGATTGATATCGTGGTCGGCGGAAGGGAGTTTAGAGGAGCGCGATAGTTCTCCTAAGGGCCGCCAAGGGCCAGAGTGTCCTCCCGCGTCTTCTGGCGGCGATGATGTCCTCCCCTCCCCTTCGGCGATGATGGCGCGCGCCGCGCGGGCAAATTGGAGAATGGCCCGAGGGCGAGGCCCCAGAAGACGGCTCCGAGCGAAGACTTTGTCTCCGAATTCGATTAGAATCGCGGAGGTGAGAAGCCGTCCCGAGGGCGCCCCGAACGCCCGACCGTCCCCCGATTCGATTACCCCGTGATCCCCGAAGGCGATCCTCGTTAGGCGGTGATCGCGCCGGGAAACGCCGCGGACAAAAGGTTCCTTATTGAGTGAGTGACCATTAGCGGCGATTGTGCTTGCCGCGTTGCAACTCTGACGTTGCCACCCCGATCCGCTCGGGGCAGCGCCCCGGACCCAGAAGAAGAAGTTAATCGGGGGGCGTCTGGGCCGAATTTGGCGCCTTCCCGTCCACCTGGACCGAATCACCTCCTTCCTTCCGTTCTTTTCACGCGGCGGCGAAAACAGCGAAAGCCGGACAGAACAATGAAAGAATTCGCGCACAAGGAACGAGGCAATTCGATTAAGACGACGACACAAGGCGCTCCTCAGAAAACAGATTAGTGCGCCGCTAATTTGCATACGAATCCGGATACTGTAGGACCGCGGCGACTTCGCCGTTGCTAAGCCCATTTCTTTTCGATTATCTCGTGTTCAAATGCGAAAATATGGTCAAGTGGGCGCGCACCTCTTTCGGGGCCTTCTTCGGCTATCGACTCCCCTAAGGGTGCCATAAACACTCGGCGCTTGTTTCCGGGACCCGATCAACAGCGACAATTAAGCGCGCTCGTCGGATGGCGCCATCGCGCCTCATCAGGTAGGCACACATAGAAGAAGTGACAACACGAGGACTACACGTAGCCACGGAGCTTTGACAATGCCGAAGAAGGCGCAGGGTGGAGTCGGGAGCGGGCGGGGCCAATCGCCGTGGTTTCGCGGCGCATCAGAGGCGTTCAACCCGACATTATTCATCTAGATTAACATAGCAACATGAAGGAAAACGCTAAATGATCTACGGTTGGGGAGACGGACAAAAAGGGAAAGGGGAGTAGATTGGAAATAAATATTCTCCGCTTTCACATCCCACTTAAAAGGCAATTAATCGTCGCTTCCACCGCTGCTTCATTTGGTCACGTCGTGAAGCGCCTTCGCGAAGTAGCCGACGTTGTTCGAGGAGATGCCGGCAACCGAGATTCTGCCGTCCTTGGTCAGGTAGACGCTGTGATCCTTGATGAGTCGCTCCACCTGAAACAGAATACGATTTAGTCGGGATACGTCACAAAAGGGCATGTTTGAAATGTGATCCCCATTGGCGTTTTTTGAGCGGCGCAGACCCCCTCCACCTCAGAGGTGTCTTCGCCATGCATGCGCAAACAGAGCGCCGTGCGACTTCCGTAGAAACTCAGAAAAGATCCCGGAGCTTGCCCGGACATTTACTTGTTGGGCGCTCGCCTCCGCTCCGCCTTTGATGGCATAGTTAGAGAGACAAAGGCGCCACAGCAAAACGCCGCCGAGTGAATTTGGCGCAAAAAGATTTGATTGAATGGATAAAGGCCCTAAAGTCAAAAAGAATGGCGGATAAACTCATTGAGCGCGCCTCGCAAATCGAGGGGCGGTTCTTGCGTATTTTGTCCACTTAAACCACGACGATGGTCGTCAAATGCCATCTCACTTAGGGAAGTACCCGACTGCTCCCTGCGCGACCCTAAACTAATAAAGACCCCGAAATCGCCGTCTCGCGAAAAACAAATAAATGCCGGGCCGAAGGCAAAAATCGGCCTGTTGGCCATATCCCCGAGGATACGTCCCTAATAGCCGCACTCCCGGGGAAGTCTTTTGAGGTCGTTATTCTAGGACGTCCACATTTACGTCCTCTTCGTAGGCCATTTATTTATGTCCCGGCGACGACATGAGTGCTCTCGAAGCTCTACATTGTTGGTCTTCCCTCGAGGCAGAAATCATCAAATGCACTTAGCCACGGAAAGTGGCGACATTGGAACCCTCCGCCGATGAATGACGAGGTAGAAGTAAATTTTGAGAAAGCCTTAGCTATTGATGACCTCAGCAACGAAAAACAAAATCATTCATTGAGGAGCGCCGCTCGGGATGCCTCAGCGCCGTCTCCCGCTCTTCATTATCTCGCAGACGCAATAGAACCCGGGCCATATAAGATGCATACATGTATGTGTTATATTGGCACACAGAGACGAGCAAGTTGGCCCTCGGGAAAACAAATTCGGGGAATCCTCGGATGACAAGCAAAAGAATAGGTTCCTTCTTTCCCAGAAGGTTGGAAACCTTGTAATTACCTGCTGTGGGTTGATTCCGGTGTAGCAGAACATGCCGATCTGGTTGGTGATGTGCTCCCAGTTGCGCGTGGAACCCTCCTTGGTCAGCAGGTCCCTCAGCTGGGAGCGCATCGAGATGATTCGATCAGCCATGCCCTTCACATCTTCGAGCCTGAAATGCAAGAAATGAGCAGCTACACTTAACCACCTCTCTAACGCAATAACACAGAAAATTGGGACCGGTTACGTGTTGTGGCGCCATAAATTGAATTAGAACTCATCGACGATAGTTGGCCAAAATTAATTCACCAAAAAGCACTCAACATTCCGTCCAACCGGAAAACTTGTTTGTCTTGTGGCGGTGGCTTCGTCTCTATTTGACTCACTCACCATTGAGCCTTGAGCTTGGGGTCGGAGAGGATCTTGGCAGCGATGCGAGCTCCGTGGATCGGCGGGTTCGAAATCATCGGGCGGATGAGGATCTTCAGCTGTGACATCACGCGCGCCGCTTCGTCCTTGTCGGCGCACATGACAGTGTAGGCGCCAACACGCTCACCTAAATCAAGTTCACATTACGCGAGAAACGACGTTTGGATACCGTAGAGCCCCATGTTCTTGGCGAACGACTGCGCGAGGCAGATGTTGTGTCCGTCCTTCAAAAACTGCCTAACGGCGAACGCATCCTTGTCGGTATTTCCAGAGGCGAATCCCTGGTACGCCATGTCGAAGTAGACGTAGAGCTTGCGCTTTCGGCAGACTTCCGAGATCTTCTTCCACTGTTCTTGCTGAAAACGTGGAGTTTTTTTGTGGATATACTGCATGCTAAACGAACGCTGGGGTCGACGCCAGTGGGGTTGTGGGCGCAGGCGTGCAGGAGGATGATCGAGTTCTCTGGGATCTTAGCGATGTCCTCGAGGCATCCAGCTTCATCGAAGCCGCAGGTGCTCTTGTCGTAGTAGCGGTAGGTCTTCACATCCAGTCCAGCGAACCTTCAGAACTTGGTTACCATGTATAATAAGTTGTGCTAGCTCACTTGAACACGGGAATGTGGTTTCCCCAGGTGGGAGTGGGCTGGTAGATGACCTTCTTTCCGGAGTGCCACTTTGACTAAAACTTGTGAACTGCATCAGATCGATGAAGGCCGTCCCCTCACCAAGAATTCGGCTCCGGTACGCAGGGCTCCAGTTCCGGAAACAGTCTGGACAGTGGCGTTGCGCTTTTCGTTCAAAGCTTCGCAGTTCTCTCCGAAAGCCAACTTGGCGGCTTGGGCAGTGAACTCAGGGATACCGGCGATTCCGGCGTACTCCTTGTCAAGATTGGCGTTGACAATGGCTAGTTCGGCTTCCTTCACACTGGGAAGAACAAACGGTTTTCCCTGAATGCAATCATCAGTACGTAAACGGTAGAATGGTCGAACCTGATCGTCGCGGTAAGCTCCAACGCCGAGATTCATCTTCGTGGGGCTGCGGTCAGCCTTAAACGCCTCCGTGACTCCGAGGATTGCGTCGGGAGGGCCCATCTCCACGTTGGCGAACCATCCGCTGACGAAGCGCGCGGACATGCGCTGAGGCAGTTGGGCAACTTGACGGCTGAGCATAACTGAAAAGAGTCCGACCAAATGAATACGTCCAAACTGGAGTGTAGTTGCGTCAAAAAAAACAATGCAGGCTACAAACGACGAAACCAGGCCTACACAGCCCTTCAAACAACCAAGCAGGACTGTAAACAGCGCGTGGTCGCGCACACTCGAGCAAAACTGTCATTCCTCATCAGTTCCCGCCCCATTTCGCCGCACAAACATGACCATGTTTTCCAAGGTTCTCTCCAATTTACCGATCATCCGTGGAACACGCCACTAATCGCAGAACTCGTCTTCCTCATAATCCGAGCATCCTGCTTCCTGCTCCTCCGGAACTGGCTCATTAGAACGTTTCCTCGCCACCGGCGTGATTATTAATCGCCAATAATCTCGTCCACGACCGGATTCGCCGCAAATTGCCGCCTGCGCACATCTCGCACCTTTTTTAGCTTCCATGACGGAAAAAGTCACGCACGCAACTGCTCGTTAGGGGTGCTCATCGCGTTCAGACGAACTTTGCAGAAAACGAGACGAAGACGACTGCGAAAAGGAACGTTTCTCTAGCAAACGAGCCCAAACAAAAATCGTTCCGTTCTGCACGCAGGGACAAGTGCATCGCGGCATCGCCGTCGGAGTTTTCGTCGGCGCCGCTGCTGTCCTCAACCATGCGAGCGCTATTGACAAACGAGAATTCGACGGCAGGCGACGCAAGTGGCACCGTCGGCGGCGGCGCCGAAGCGAACGAAACGTGCAGAAGCGTGCACGGGGCTGAGCCGATCGATCGGCGACCGTCCGCGTCGCCCTCGGGCGAGGAAAACAAACGCAAAATACGGAAATGGGTCAGTCGACGGTGCACTTGCCGTCAACACTGATGCAAAACGCACCTTCGAAAGACTTCCCTAAGCACGTCATCGAATTCGGCCTTGAACCGCTGCCGTCTGCCGAAACACTCTTCAAAAACCAGTCAGCTACTGTAGGCAAGCGGGGAATTATTACGATTTGCTTACTGCCAGGATCCTCGTTGTGGGACCGTGGCCTCTTTTCTTCAGCTTCGAATCAGCTCGGGTAGAATTTGATGAGGGCTCTCACTATCAATTTTTTGTCGTTATCGCCATTTGATGGCTATTTTATGCCTCTTTCGGCACAATCTCTGGTCTTTTCATTCCAGCAGCACCCTTTGACTGAGTCACATATTTTATGCTTGCGTGTATGACGAATTCACATTACAAAGATTATACATCGCTGGAACGACGTGGATTTCTTATGTCAAACGACTTTAATGGATTCCTGTAGTACATGGCTATCCTTTGAATCTAAATACGCTTCAAGTAGACGCTATATCGCCAGAATGAAGTCGAAGCTCGTTCTGCAGAGGGCGCAGGATAGAGGACTTTTGAAATGACGTTGTGAGTGGTTTGCATCCAAAGTGCAAGTTCGTCCTGTGGCCTCATGATGATGACGTGTTTTTTATGTTTAAGGTCTTATGCGTATCAGGCCTCTAAAAATCTGCCCTTTAATTTGCATTCTCTCCATGGGGTCTTATAAAAACCGTTCGGAAAACGACGCCCCCAAAGAGAACACCCGAAGGCGCTCTCCGCAGTCATCAACGGCGCGCAGCCCAATGGCCACACGCCGAGCTTCCCGCTCCGGAGGCGACGTTACATCTCGTCATCACGGTGGTTTGTTGGCTTTCTAAGAAAGCGAGATGGTGAAAACACACTACAGAAATGATCCTGTGAAGTATGATTTCGAAGATTTCCCCGTCGCCGGCTGACCCCAGCAATCGGCGACCGTCTCTCTGTCGCGGCGCGAGAGAGCGCAGACGAGCAGAGATACCCGAGTTGCGGTGAAGCAGGTGCCGACTGGAAATGACTATTTCGTCGTAGCGTATTTGAGACCACGAAGGGTCTCGAAACGGAGTTTCGCTGAGTAGCAGGTATCGTAGGTTCGATTTGGGATCGATACGCAGATGAGAAATCGAACGGCGTTTCCTCATCTTGCTTTCAGTTCACTCGCAAATAATTTGATTATTTTCGAAATTCTTTGTTTAAGTTGAGACTGATAGCCCTCCCTGATAGCCCTCCCACCCTGAGGTTTTTCACGGTATGTTTGGGCTCTATGTTTGGTTATTTAGATCCGTTCGACAGCATCAAACTCGCTTTGTGCTCCTTCATTAATTCAAGTATCGCTGATCGTCTCATCGCCACTATCCGAGCCTCCCGCGAACAATCAACTCTGGCTCGTTATGAGGCGTCGGTCAACAAGTTCTGCAACTGGAGACAGCAAGGAACTACTCCTCCGACTACAGAAGAAGTCTTGGCATTCCTTGGCCAGTTATTTTGTTCAACCTCTTCCATGTCTGTGGTCCAGTCAGCCGCCGCTGCCATCAAGTGGCACCTGAAGTTTTTGCCTGGCAACAACCCAGTTGAGTCTGTCTGGATTCGTGCTTTCTTGGAGGGTCTCCGGCGTCAAGCGCCGCCAGTTCAACACCGCCAGAAGGTAACCGAGGCTGAGATCCGTCTAATTGCAGGATGGGAATCGACAGCCGTCAAGGATCGCCGTATGATCGCCTACTTGTGCCTCCTGTTCGCAGGGTGCCTCCGCCCATCTGAAGGCCTGCGACTCTTGAGGAAGGACCTCGTCTTCTCGACTTCCGAAGTGACTATCCGCATTGAGAAGGACAAGACTCGCAAGGAAGGACCACCCCGCATTACGCCAATTCGGAAGTCATCATCCTCATTTTGTGCGTTGAAGATCCTACAGGACTGGCTATGCGTGGCTCCAACGTCCCAGTTCGTCTTCCCGAACCTCAAGAACCCGAAGGCCGCTTTCTCTTACGATGCAGCGAGGAAGGAACTAGCCCGACTCGCAAATGTGCTTGGATTCCGCAAGGACCTGACTCTGCATGGATTCCGTGGTGGATCCGCGACAGCCGCAATCGCCAACGGTGCTCCCATCGACGAAGTGATGAGGTTCGGCGGATGGAAACGTCAAGCCACCTTGGATGCCTACGTCGAAGTCTCGGCCACAACTGTGCCTACCGCGTCTGCCTCCTTCGATTTCCTCTAGTGCTTATGTTGTAGATGGACGTCACCCACTTTGTGTGTTGTTCTGTTGATACGTGTTACCGTTGTTCCGTTGTTTCCCGTATCATTGTTAATTTACCGAGTGAGCTGCATAAAGCATCCCTATTGTTATAAGAGGCGTTGTATTTGGTAGGAGGGTGGATTAAGGGACAGTGGTCTTCTACGCGAAGATGAAATGTACTTTTTCGCGTAGAAGTGCGAAGCACTTCGGAGCGGAAAAGCTTGTTGTTGATGAAATCTAATCTTTTATTATCGCCCTATCAAGTTTCTTTCTGGAAACTATGCGTCTTCTCCGCAATTTTGAACACAAAGCCGTACAGAGTGCTGATTGCGGATGAGTCCAGATGTGGGTGCGTGACGAGATGTGAACCCAGATCGCCGCTGTTTACTATCCTCAGCAGGTCGTCCTTCATGCTGAACAACACAGCGCAGAAGTGATTCGCCTAAAAGTCGCTTGAGATATCGCAATCATCGAACAGCTACCTGGAAGTTTGCGCCTCCGATGAGAGATAGGACGACGTAATCGGACACTCCCTTCCAGTCGAGGACGCTTAAGTACGCCTGGTTCAAGAAGAAGGTCAGGAGCTGAGAAGTAGGGACCTTCCCGACCAGCAAACAGTTCCTCACGACAGAGAACTCTGCTGAATTCAAGATATCTTCGACCATCGGAAGCACTTCTGTGTGGACGTTCGCGGAGAAGGTCAAAGGGGTGTGGAAGGAGGGCCACAAAGTGGAGACACTCGGGTTCACGGAGAGAAGGCGACTGAGGTCGTTGGTCGTCGACCTGTCAAAGCGGCTGAGAACGAAGAGAACACCCAGGATCCAGTCAGTCCTCCCGGAGTCGTCGAGCGCATAGGGCACAAGCAGGGACTGGCTGATCCTCCGGACGATCTTCCGGTTGTTCGAGAGGAGTCTGAGGCGGTGCTGGACGTAGTCGAAGAGAGGCGTCCAGTCCTGTCCACAAGGCTGGAAGTCTGCGGCTTCTTCCGTGGGGGAGAACTGGCGGAAGACCTTCACCATCGCCTCGAGAACGCTTCCATGGGAAATCCCGGTGGTTCTCCACAGTTCGAGAAGGTAGGCAAGTGGGTTACTATAGAACTGCTCGTCGTTGAATCCTTCTGGAGAAGTAGATTCGCTGATCGTTTGATACAGTAAAGGCACCACTTCCGACGACTTTTTCGGGAGATGGGGCCACTTGAGATCCTTCTTCTCGTCGGAACTGCCGATCACCATTGACTTTAGAAGAAGCAGAGACGCTTCCGTGGCCTCGTCGTAGAACGGAAAGTGTTTGTTTGAGCAAATCTAAACCTCCGTTCGATTTTTTTCCACAAGGGAACAAAGGCCAACCTGGTGAACTCGCGAGAGGAAGTTTTGCGATCTCCGGAGTTCCATCGAGAAATCGGCGTTGGCTGTAAGGAGCGCCAGCTTGGTCAGAAGGGACGCTCCTCTAGAACGGGAGATTTCCTCGAATTGGAGGTCGAAGAAGGAGGAGAAATCAGAAGAGTTCAGAACTTCGACGATCAGGAAAGGTTGGCACATGAGGATGAGGATGTTCGGAGAGGGAAACTCTGAGGAGGGATCGAGAAGCCAGGAACAAAGCAATCGCGCGAAGATACGGTACTCTGTCATCGACATGGGGGAAAGGGGTGCTCCATAGCGCCAGAGAGCTGGACTGTCGAGGAGTTCCGCGATGGGTATTTCAGAAGGCAGGCCAAGACGGAACAGCACGGAACAGTGCGTGGGGTTCGAAAGGTCTAGATGCTTCAAAAGGAGGTCTCTGGAGAGAAGAGGCAGTATACTAGAGACGAGGCACTTGTCCAACGCCAAATCGAGGATTCTAATCACATCGTTGCGCACAACAACCTGCTTGAAGTTGAGATATCTGTTCACCATCGGCACCAGCTGATTCAACGTTTCTTCGTCCAGAGGCGCTTCGCTGAACTGGAGGATGTTCAGAACGATGCGGACGTTAACCACAGATCGGAGGTTGATTACTGTAGGGAGCATCGATCTCAGGGCTTCGGCGGACGTCTGCACACAAGAGATGTCGTTGAGAACGGTGGTCAACGCCTTCGAAACATGGCTTCCACGGTCGATGCGGAAGTTTCGTCTTATGGCAGTGGTCGAGGCCTTGAGGATTAATTCAAAAAGGTCAGGAGAAGGGGCGAAGAAATCGGGATACTGTAGGGAGAGTAGAGCAATGGTGCTGTAGCTGATTGTGAGCATCGTTGTGAGCTCAGAGGTGGAGTAGAAGCCCGCAAAATGGGGTCTCTCCTGGGAAAGGTTCTAGAGATAGAGATCAGCAGCAAGTGACACGCACAATCAGAGTGATCTACCGTATTATTTGAGAGGAATCCAGCGATTCTCCTGAGCATGATCTCCATACCTTCGCGCATGAACTGCCGATAAGACGTTGGCTGCATCCAGCTTCTTATCCAATTTGAGTGTGGATCCATGGCGGCAAGGGCGGCCAAGACGTTCTCCTCGGAGAGGCTGCTCAAATCCTTCGTTCTGTTGAGGAGTCTCATCGTGGAATCGATCATCGGAGCTGTGTGCTGCGAAGGACATCTTTTCCAGACCGTTGGACATACTTTGAACATCTAGAACAAAGTGCTGTTTTGGCGTCATTTCTCTTATGTACCTGGAGAGCCAACGCACAGTATTTCAACCTGTAATCGGATGGCACGGCATCACTCGAGTCCATGACGGCACAAAAAATTCTCTGGACGAGGGCACTGTCTTCAGAATTGAATAACTTGACCGAAAATGCGAAGATATCCTCCGTGAGATGGCGGCTGGAGAGAACGGAGCCGAATTCTGCGAAGAATTTCTCGATTCCGCCCGACTTCGCGATCGAAAACGTCGACATCGAGAGGATTCTTCGCACGGATCGAAGACGGAATGAGTCAGTGAGCTGTAGATTGACCATCTCATCCATCGCTTTTTGGACCTCCGATTCCATCGGAAATCGTGTGCTTTGGCCGAGGTTCTCGACTTGCTCTTCTCCCAGCGTGTCATCTCCCTCTGTCACCGTACTGAGTCCCTAAAATAGGGATTGCTCGATCGTTTTCTTGCAGTTTCTCACCAGCGAAGAACTGTCAGGACGATCGGCGATGCACTGTGCTGTCAACGTTGTGTCGCGGAGGATCTTCTGCTTCAGTGAGCGGAACTTCTCCGTGTTGGCTACTTGATCGGCGACAGCGCGGAGCCTCCGCTGCATCATGCGGACATCTGTGTTGGAGAGCCGATTTCCGGAAGAGCTCGCCGTCATCTGGCGACTCTGCAGACCGTTCCTGAAGAGAAATCTCGCTTTGGGTCGAACAGAAACAGCCCTACCTCCCAAGAAGCATGTCGATCTCGGAGCCGCACTCCTCGAGTGTTTGTTGCACCAAGTAGTTGAAGAGATCTCGTCCATCGCCGGTTTCAGTGAATCTCCAAATGAGTTCTTCTATCTGCCGATCTTCCATCCTCGCCTCCGTCGCCGCTGCGCCCAGTGGCGACGTCGAAGGCACGCGCGTTGCCATGGAGATCTCCAAATGATCTCATCGGGGTCACCACAAGAGGTTTGTTCCCGGCGACAAGTACTACAGAACACCTCGATCGGAAATAACCGCCCCAACAACATTTACTAGGTTAGATATCATCAAACAATCGTTACAACATTATTAAACATGAATAAATCACTATATTGATCAATACACACTGACATCGGTTCTGCTGCCGCAGTCTTCAGCCGGTCGTTTTCGCGCCATCCGCCGGCGCTCACACCCTTCGTCGATCATGGACCACATCGTTTGATCGAGTTTCGAAGCCACAAAGTGCTTGTTCTCGTCCTTCTGCTGCGTACGCCTGATCATGTGGAAGATTCCGTTGGCGGCCGATATAATGTGATCCTGGTCGAGAGACGTGAGGTTGCTCAACTCCTTCGCCATTTCGCACAGCTTATCTTTCCCGGCTAATCGTGCAACTGGTACGCACAGAATTCCACAGGAGAGCAGCAAATAGTCGCACTTCAGGTGTTGCAGTGACGGCCTAAATCGAACGACGCAATGTAAAAAAAGATGAAGAACATTCCGGTGGCCTGCCTCCCTAAGTTGTGTGATGCATCCTTTTTGATGTGTAGATAACTCTTGACAATTAGCTTCATGGTTTCATCGAATGACAAAAAGACTAACTCGAGAACCTGCAGGGAGGCCTTCCAGTACTTCTGCGCATTGAATTCTTTCTTCTTGGCGTGTATCATAACTGGAAAAAGAAGCTTTACATTCACACAACTGGTCAATCGCATTACCGAACATTTGAAAGACCGTCTCTAGAAAGGCGACGGGAGAGTTCGTATTGTTGATGTCGAAGTCGATGGCTTCCAGCACTGTCATCTCAGACGCCACCAGCTCCTCTAGCAGATAGGGCTGATCGACGGCCTCCAGATACTTCTTGAATTCCTGCAACGCTGGCGTCTGAAAAAAAGCACAGGCATAAAAAGCACAAGAAATTGAAGTAGAAGTCATACATAACGGTAGGTAAACATTTTCGACGCGATCTGCATTGCAGAAACCATTCGCATAGGCATGTGCCGGAGCATTCTAGTGCGCACTTGCTCGTGCAGTTGACGGCGAGTTTCAATATTTGATTCGTTCAGCAGAAGATTAGAGGCTTTTAATTTCAGAGTGTTTAGATACCTTCAAACATCGAACATACATAACGTCAAGTAAAACAACGCACTTATTCAATATGAGTGCGGAATTGATCTTCGCTTCGGGTGGGATGCGCAGCTTATTGCACATGGCGAAGAGCTGCCTCGTCAGCCGCTCCCCGAGTTCATAGTTCAGGATCGCGGGGCTCGCCATCAGCTGCGCGTTCTGTTCGATCATCAGGTTGAACCACTCTCCCAGTTCTTCTGCGCTGAACGAATCTTCTTCTATCAGGAAAACGGCGTCCATCTCCGTGCTTTCCGGCGGCTCCAAATTCCGCTTCACCGGCGACGCCATCCAGCTTCAGCTTACCTGAAATGAACCAGATCGAAAGAAAGGATCGCAGAGAACACAAGAACAAGTTCACAAGTTTTTTTAATCATGAAAATGGCCTTCAATCATCATTGTGGGACCCTAAAATCTGATGCAATTGCATTGAAAACCACGAAACGAGCGCACGAAGTTCGCATGTTCGCTCGTCGTTTTCAACACGTTGGTTCAGAATTCTGGGTCCCACAACGAGATGATTGAAGGCCAATTTCATGATCGAAAAAAAGAGTATGAAAGCGCGGAAATACCCGTAGCGGACGCATATAAAGCGCAGAAAGAATCAAGTCAGATTCGGACAGACAGAACTGAGCGAGACGAGACTTGCAATTCCAGACTGAAAATTCAAAAAAAGGTTCTCGACTTCTTGACCGTCACTGTTCGAGAACCGAGAAGTGAAGCCCCATTTTTGCTTGGCGTGGCCATTTTCCATTTGTATTCAACAGAGCTGGATGTAGTGCTGTGTGCATTTTTGGAACTCGTCGAATTCAGCGTAGAATTTTTGCGGCGCGCGAGTGGTTGCGCCCGGAACATTGCATGCCTTTTTGTGCTGAATTTTGCGAGACTGTCGCGTAGAGGTGGCGCCATTTGGTTCAACCACCAGATTTTAGCCAGCTTCACCAACCTACTTCTGTACATTATGCTCATCCTGGTTTCCTAGAGAGTTGACCAAAGGGAGCTTTTCGGAGCTACACCATCTAGGTTTTTTTCACCTCCTGGCGGTTATCCTCCAGCTTGATGGCGGCAGTAACTCCGAAGATAGAAAGCCTCACTTTATTATTTCAGCATTGAGGCGTCCTAATCGACGCCGCTTGTATGATAATCCGTGACAATTCGGATATTACAACTGCCTCGTTTTTTGAGAGGCGACAAGATCAATCACTTTATCCTGCATGCTTCAATAACAAGCAACGCCTTCGCCCCAAAAAATGCCCTTTCGATTATCGCCGCGGAGCAGATTTGCGCGGATTCCTTCTTTTGCCACAAACCGGTCAGGGCTCAACGATCGAGCTAGGCGGCGAATTACAGCGCCAACGGGCTCTGTCATCGGGATATTGCATAATCGACGACGTTTGTTTTCCGGTCGCTAGGAGCTCAACGGCGCCGTCCACTCGATTTACATGCGGCAGAGGTCCCTCCTCACAAGCGAACAATCAAAAATTGTGTAATGGAGCAACGCCAATTGGTTCCCTCCGGCCGACGGCGCCCTTCCACGCTTCTTCACTCGCCCTCCGATGCTTCGCTCGCTGAGCCGACGCGGAAGCTCGTTGTTCGGCTCGCAGTACTACCTCCGCCTCCAGAGCGACGACCCTGGCGACCTCCGGGCCACGGAGCGCTTTTTGCAGAGCTGCAGCTACTCCGACTTCTCCTCAATCGCCCCGTGCGCCTCGTGGCAGAACCGGGTGAACTCCGTCCGTCAGGTGAGAGCGCACGTTTACGATCCACATGTGTTTCGATAGACAAACACGACTTTTACGATCAGGGGGAGGAGACTCTCAGGGTCCTTCTTCTCCAACGTGCTATATACACCCGTGAGTCACTTCTTGCATTTTCAGGCATTTCTCCGCTTCTGCTGCCTTCCGAAGTCCATTCTCCTCCGATTGCTCATCGCTTTCGCCGTCGTTTGGCTCATTTCCGCGGCAATCATCCGCCCAATCGAGCGTTCACACCAATTAGCGCTGCAGAATGAGGAAGATAACAGGATCTATGCACGCAGGCTCCAGTTTCTACAGCGATTCGGACGTATGGACTACTACATTGTGAGTCCTTTCTAGTGGTTTTGAATCTCATCAATCTCTTAGCCGATGTCCAACCCCGAATGGGAAGAATCCACGAGGTACCTGATCGGCTGGTACCAAGACCAGCTGATAAACTCAACGTCCACCGACTGGACCTTTCCGTACGCCTTCGCTTTTGCCTACTTCACAGGCTCTGGTAGCACAATCCCGGGCGTCGTACAGGTCCGCCTGAGCACTGCATCCAAAGCGCTTCTCGTGCTCTGGTTCCCCTTGGCCATCTGCCTCTACTTCGGCGCCGTCTTCGCCCTCGTCAACTACGTCCGCCGAGCGGCGCCATTCTGGAGGTATGCGCTGGTCACAAGCGCCACGAAATTCTGGCTGATATACCGCTTTTCGCGGTAAGTCCCGTTCGGTCTTCGACTGGCACGTGGTCCTTTAGATCTGCACCTTCCTTGCCAACTGAAATATTCCACCACTTCCTCCGGTCGCTGCTTGTGGCCTTCCTTCTCCTCGAGTTCCTTCACTACCGTAGTCGCCTGCATCGGAAAGTCCTGCTTCAGTGGTCCATAGAAGAACTGCAGCGTCGTTACACAGAGCACGACCGGAAGCTGCTCGTAGCGGACTACGGTAGTGTCTCGTTGTGGAAACGGTGGGAAACGTGGCTGCTCCTCGAGAGCGACCATCGCAAAATCGATTTTGTATTGCGGGAGATCCAAAACGGGTAAATAAAATATTTATTTGTTGTGGTTGTTTTGACATCTAACATAATAATTAGTACGGTACGTAGGGAGGAGATACGGTAAACGACAGAAAAAGGAAACAAAGAACCCGTCGGTCCCTCCGCGGAGGGAACGAAGCCGCGAAGAAGTGAGAAGAAGGAAAGGAAAGGGCAGTGGACGCGGAGAAATAAATATATTGCTGCTGGGGAAACGGACGAATATGCTTAGACGGTACAATATATACAACAAGTTGCGCAACTTTGGTCTCTACCACCGATAAATAGGGCTGCGACGTCATATGGATACGGTGACTGGCGTGGTGCTGGTCACGCAGTGCTCGTCGCGGATGAACAGCTCCTCCTTGGAGCCTAGAGGACCTGAAGTGGGCGGCGCGGAGACGGTGCCGCCCACCGCCGCCAGTTCGCTCGTGGTCATCGCCTCGATCGCCTGGAAGAAGAAAGGTTAGGCGGGGGAGGGAGGGGAGCTGCTACCTGGAGGTCGCTGCCGACAGGCTTGCACGCGGTGGTCTTCCAGTGGGTGCGGAGGCCGGAGGGGCTGATGTACTTTTTGCCGCACATGGTGCACGAGAAGGGCCGCTCGTTGGTGTGGAGTCGTTTGTGGAGCTTGAGATGCACGTACTGGGTGAATTTGGAACCGCAGAGGTCACATGGGTAGGGCTTCTGGCCGTTGTGGAGCCGCAGGTGCGTCTTCAGGTTGCTCGTGCTGCTGAAGCGTTTCTGGCACACGGGGCACTGGTGGGGCTTTTCTCCTGAAGCAGTTGAGAGTAGACTTGGCCCCCGGGAGGAGGTGCTACCTGTGTGGACGAGGTGGTGCTTCTGGAGATGGGCGAGCTGGGTGAACTCTTTGTGGCAGACAGTGCACTTGAAGGGCCGTTCTCCGGTGTGCGTCCTCTGATGCACTTTGAGGTTGGAGAGCTGACCGAACGTCTTGCTACAAAGGCCACAGCGATAGCGAGTTTTAGCGCCCTCGGCCTGCAAACAGTCACATAGATGAGCCACTGGAGGGAAAGCCTACTTTGCTGGAGTTGCTGGGGGTGTCCACGACTATCTCGGGTTTCACCATCGGCTTCTGGAAGGGCGAAATAGGGATGTTCGGCGACTTGAGGGCCGCGGCCATCGACGTGACCGACTCGGCGCCCTTGACGGCCGCCGTGGCCGCGTAGAGATGTGTGGCGTAGGGGGTGGCTCCGGTGACAAAGGAGGGCGCCGCGGTGGCCGCGAACTGCGGCATTGGCTCCGTCGTCGGTCTACCGTACACGTTGGGTCTGGGGCCGATGGTGGTGCCCGGGGTGGCTGCGATCTGGGGCATCGTCGGCTGCACCCAGAGCCCTCCGGTGGGTCCCGGAGGGTGCGTCGCCTGAGGGGGGAGGGAGAGGGCCGGCAGACTGCTGAGGTTCATCGTCCGCCAATAGTCGAAGATGCTGTGGAGACGGATTCCGGGCTGGCTGTAGGGGTCGGGGCAAGGTACGGTGATCTGCTGCTTCGTAGGAACAGGGCGATGAAGGGGATTCTGGATGACATTTGGGCGGTGAGGGGGTTGGGGTTCATCGGCGGCGGACGACTGCGAGGGTACCGTAGTCGGAAGAGGTGGGGAGGTGGCTGAAGAGCCGGAGGAGCTGGAGTCGTCGGAGAGGACCGGAGAAGAAGGTGAAGGCGCCTCGTCGCGCGTCTTTTTGAGGCTGAAGTCGAGGGCTTCGTCGACGCAGTTCCGAGAGGAGTCGAGGGGCGAAGGAACGGAGGCTTCTCTGGGCAGGTAGGCGCTGTCCCAGAGGTTGCAGGTGAGGGGACACTGTAGGCGCTGGGCGTACTCCCGGCTGAACCAGAAGAGGAGTTCTGTGCTCGGTTTGATCGCCTTGATCGAGTAGAAGTATATGTCGTTGTCGATCTGAAAGGTCCTTTTCAGAAGGGAAGGGGGAGGGCGAGGGTACCTGGCAGGCGACTAGATTCTGGGCGTCCATGGAGGTTGCCGGCTGCACGTACTTCATCCAGTTGGACTTGCGGTCGTCGGCCGTGTCGATGAGACGAATGAGGCGCCCTCCAGAGGAACTGAACACTTTCCACTCGTTGGCGTTGAGGGCCGCGCGCTTTCCTGGCGCACTCCCGGCGGAAGAATGCCCGCCAGAGACACCTCCGGTGGCCCCTCCGCCTCCTCCGGGCACCAAACAGTGGGCGGAGTCGTCGACGGCCCCTCCGCCACCTGAAGGGACCACAGCTTCTGCCGGGGATACGGTAGCCTCGTTGGGGTGGGGGGTGCGCGGCTCGCCGATGAGGGGGCCGAAGCGGGAGCCCCGCGGAATGAAGTCGGTCGTCCAGATGCCCATCTTCTGAAATCACATTTGCATCATGTGGCGGTTCGTAAACGCGACGGCGTTATCGTGAAAGTAAAAGTGTCCCGCGAGGACGGCCTCTGATAAGAGGCCGTTTTAAGCGACAACATATGATGCAATGTGTGATGCCCGCTGCTTTCACTCTCACCTTTGGGTTCGTTGCCGACGGTCGAATGGAGAGATTCAGCGGGAGGGAGGTTGCCGCTCGGTTATTCGGGTCCTGAAGGAGAGTTATGAGGCTCGCTCGGGCGTGTTAGGCGGGTACCTGATGCATGAGGGGCCTGTCGAGAGCGTGGTACACACAGAGAATTGTGGAGATGGACTTGTCGTTCATGCCGGCCCAGTCCCAGTCCGAAGAGGAGCTGCCGCTGACCGCGGTTCCCGGCGGCAGGCCGACCTCCATGACGCTGACGGCCTTCTGGGGCAAGGCCGGGGGCGGCGGAGGGTTGGAGGAGGATGTAGTAGTCAGCGTCGCCGTCGCCGATTTCGCGGTGGCACCTGGAGAAGGAGAAGCGTGAGTCACTGGCGCGTTCCATCTCGGGCCGGCGGCAAAGGTCATGGTTATGGACTCGGCGGCGGCTGTTTCATATGTCGCCGCGCGGAAGACGACATTTGCATAGATAGCATCGAATTCGAATCGCCCTCCGTGACTAAGTGCCTCTTGTTTCAAAGATTCGCAACCACCTGATAAGCGGCGATGATCCACGAGGTCCCCGGGGGCCACGGCGCCGAAGAAGACGCGGAGGAGGCACAAAGGAAAAGCTGAGAAGAAGGCAAAATCCGCAATGGTGGTGGACAAGAGGAGACGCGGAGGGGCGATTATGGAAGTGGAACCAGTTGCCGAGGAGCAGCCTGCGGAGCGAAGAAGGGAACGAGAAATGATTCGCGCAATCGTCGCGCAAGAAGTTAGCGGATGTGGAGAAGCCGAGATCGGACGCCAGATAGGTTCTCGAGAGACGCGCAGGTGCATGACCGGAGGGCTGGGAGGAGCTGCCACCTTCTATGCTTCTAGGGCTACGGTAGCGGATTCGTTTTCGCCTACACCACGGACGACATTTGGGGAAAGGGATGAACTTTGAGGGACAGAGGTCGACGGCGGAGGAGGGACGAAGATGATATTTGAAAACGAAAATACACTTTTGTGAATGAAACGGAGCGGAGATGTTTCATGCATGCACGGCTACACTCTCTCGATTGAACTTTCAACATGAGTTGAGGAAGAAGAGATACGAAAGGGTTAAGGGTACGGTAGGCAGAGAGGTATGGTATAAATAAGCAACTCATAACAAACCTACCATTGTTGGGAGGTCCGCTGGCGGAAGCCGAGCGCCAGGAGTCGAGCGGCGCGGCGGCGAACGGCGACGGAGCGAAGGGCTGCGGCGTGAAGGCGGTGGCTCCGGCAGAGGCTCCGGGTTCACCTCGGTCTTCGCCCATGAGGAAGCCTTGGGAAGTCGAGAGTGGCGGCGGCGGTGCGGAGGACGACGAACGGCTCTCACCTCGGCGCTCACCTTAA
The DNA here is from genome assembly GCA_030435675.1 of Steinernema hermaphroditum. Taxonomy (NCBI): domain Eukaryota; kingdom Metazoa; phylum Nematoda; class Chromadorea; order Rhabditida; family Steinernematidae; genus Steinernema; species Steinernema hermaphroditum. The sequence goes on from CM059622.1 coordinate 10,442,039, forward strand.
TTAGCATAAGATCAGGGTTAGAGGCCTGGGGCGGGGGCCGGGGTGAGGGGTCAGGAGACCACCCGAGCACTAGCACCACACGCGCGATTGAGTCATTCGCGATCGCAGAAGTTTCAAAAGAAAGAGAAATCGCGTCGGAGAACGCGCGACCGGGCTCGCGGCGCAGAATCGGGTCACGGTCAAGTTCGCCCCGCGGCGAGGAACCCGTGGATCGGCGGCGGTGTCTTAAGCAAAAACAACCCTAAATTGGGTGATACGGTGGCTGGCGAGAGCGGGAAGGCGAATCTGCCGGAGGAAAAGTAACAGTGCACGCCAAAGCGGATATTCAAAATCGCCGATTCGAAGAGCGGTCGAAAGTGAAAGCGCCGTTTCGAACCGGTTCCCCTCGAACCGACCGAGTGACCACCAGAAGAAGCCACCACGCGCACCTTTTTTGAGAGTTTTTCGGTTAAACGAGTCCGATCAGAAGTATTGTTTAGTCAAAACTCGGTGATTGACCAGTCCTAACGAGTCGACTGTGGACGAGTCCAACCAGTAGGTGAATCACTGACTACTCCAAGACGCAAACAACTTCACGGGAAAAGTTTCCGTAGAGCCCTTTGGCGCTCTTAAAAGTGAACTTTAGGTTCATTGCACCCCTCGTAGGGAACGCAACTCTCGCGGCGTTTCATTTCGCCTCGCGAGTTTCTCCTCGAATTTCCCTTCTCCCGATCTCGACCGAGTGTTCACCTTCGCGCGCGTCGGTACGTGCCGCCGTCACCGACCCGAATAGCCTTGTGTCCGCGCTCCCCAAACACGCTACCGTACCCGCAGAAGACGAAGTTTCCCCGTTCACGAAACACGTTACCGTACCCCGGAGGGAGTCAGCGAGGACCCTGGAGGGGGAAGGGGGCCACGGAGGCTAATCGGGTGTGGGACCGGTGCCAGCGGCGGTCAAGATGCGGCCCCGGGGCGATCCGAAGTGCAAACAGCGCGGAGGGAGAGGAAAGTGGAGAGTGACACGAGGCGATTCATTTGCATAATCCGAAGGCGATCGTCTGGCGGAAGAGTTACGCGCGGCAAAAAAGGGGCGAAGGCGAGCGAGGGGAGATTAACAGAGCGCTGACGCCCGTGCCCTTGGCCTTCAAACTGCCCGATCGCGCGCCGGCTGGCACAAAAAAGATCGACGGGAGAAGGCGAATCCGCCGAGAGGAGTTCGAAGCTTCCAGGCTTCTGGGACCGGGACGGGTCCCGACGCGACCGAGACCTTAGGGGTCCTGTGGGGAAGTGGAGCAGGGAAAACGGGTGCAACAGGCGAGGAGGCCGGTAATGGCCTTGGCCTTGAGGGGGATGCAGCAAACAACGAAATGGAAAATTATTGTCGCCGCGACAGCCGCGATGGCGAATGGCGCGCCGCGGCGAATACCGAAATTGGGTCATTGGCTGTCGCTTTGCAGTGCCAAGGTTGCCGGAGAAAGCGGCCGCCGCCGGGGGCGGATTCGGCGACCCAGCGACCGAGAAACGCCGTGCGTTCGCGCCCAGGGTTACGGTGCCGAAGTTGAAACAATGACTGACCTGAGGGGAGCGGGTCGAGGGCTCCGCCGAAGGCGAAGGCGTTCTGCTGGAGCTGCAGGAGCCACGAGGAGAGCATCGGGAGGGAGGCTAGGAAGAAGCTCTGGCGCTCCGCTGGCACCGCTTCTCTTCACGTCGTCATCGCGTGGAGAAAGCCGGCGCCCGAAGTGAATAGCCGGCTTGTTTTGACCAATTATGCAATCGCCCCGACCGGTCCGACTGTAGGCAGCACAAAGGGTCCCAGGGACGACTCCGGCGTGCCGCGAGAACAGCGTGGCACCGTGCTTCTGCGCAGCCGGTTTTTGCCTCTGGCGACGCTGCTTCCAGCGTCCACGTCTGTGAACGCATAATTACGTAGGAACTGGTCGAAGGACCGGTTGCCGCGACCGCCTGGACAGTGGTCATTTGGAACGGTTCCAGGGGCAAGAAGCGAGGTGAAGACGACGCAATAAAAACGCCTCGAGATGATGGCGACGCCGCCCTTTGTTGCTTCTGCGCGCTTTGTTCCTTAATTGAAACGTTCTTTCGCAGGAACCACTGGGAAAGAAGCTCGTAAATCGGCGGCGCACTTTGTTTTCGCCGTTCCCCCGGCGATGCCACGCCGATCGCCCCAAGGTCGTCCGAGGACGATCACCCGAGGTGCCGTGAGAGGGACTCCACGCCGAGTCGTCGAGGCTGAGGGACGTCTCCAGTGATTAGGCACTGCCCTTCCGAGGGAACCATCGAGGTGTGAAGGTTCTTTCGGTGCAAAAGGAGGTAGTTGGGTACTGTATCGACTCATGGAGCGGGACGTTTTTATCAAAGACGAACAAATGGTTATTGCATTAAAACATTAGCTACGTTACCCAAAAAGAGAAAATTTCATACCTTTACAAGACCTGTTTTTTGTGTCGAACCAAAAACCCAATTGTTGAAGAGCATAAAGTCTTATTCCTGTGTAAACAGGTATTTAGTAGCTGCCAATGAAACAAACGAAAAAAGACCCAATTTGCGTTGCTGTTCTAACGTTGGTTTTTGGAATTCGAATTCGAACACTCCTCTGCATTCCTTTCCTTGTATCCTGGCCATTTAGTCAGTCCTTTCTCGGTTTATTGTTCCTTCGCACGCACTTTCAAACAGTATACTCCTTGCTAATGCTGGTAGATGTTTCATAGCCGCAACCATAGATGTCCCTTAAAAGAGAATTTATATTGAGTGCCAAATACGAGGTGAATCGTGACCATCCAGGTCCTTTCCAAAACACAACATGTTGTAGACCATTTCCAAAGTAACGCTTTTGACGAACCACATGCGATAGGAAGCCAAGAAACATCAGCATCTCCTAGAGTAGCTCTTGAGCAGAGCTCCGTATTCCACTGAAGCAAATTCCAAGCCACTCGTTCGAACTTCTACAAAAAAAAGTGTCAAATGTTCGATTAAGTGCACAAAGGACACAGTACGCCGTGCCCTTCTCTTCGAGCTCTGCTAAGCCCTAAAAGGGGCAATTGTCCTTCCGTCCACCGATGCCCACGGAAGCACCATTTCGTCTTTTGTGTGGCTTGAGTCGCCATCGATTTTCGCAGAGAATAAAAGGAAACAAAAAGCGACGGACAGCGACGGCACGGATCGGATTCGCCTGACGGTGTCAAGGTCCTTCCTACTATTTGCCTCATTTCATCACATACGCTTCGCAACTTGATATGATGTGTTCCGACGGGAAGGATACTGTAGCGTGGGAGATGCCGTATGCCATGTGAACAGCCTTTCATTGCACCATTTTCTTTCATAGCAAATGGTCAAAACTTTTCTCCTTTTCTGCTCTTCGTCTTCTCGTCATCATCCAATTTTTGGTTTTCCCTTCGGTTCAAAAAGTGCCAGGTTGAACGACCTCCGGTGGCCACCCACCCTCTGTCCTCGTCTCCATTGTCGTTCCGTGGATTACCCCCTAATCGTCCACTTTCGCCTCTTTCACTAATGCAACATGGCGACCTTCCGACGCACTCCGCGTGTCGACCTTCGTCCACCCAAACAATTTCACTCCTTCCTTCTTCTGCAAACTGCAAGGCGAATCCTCGATGACCCCGATGGCGCGCTCCTTCGGCTTGTTGACGCCGTTCGGCCGAGAAGAAAACCCCGCCAACGAGATCGAGATGTTATCTTCGGGTGTTGCGCTCCGTCGGCGCCTGGCTCCTCACCTACTTTCACAAAAACGGTCGGTGAAACCGAGCCTTCCCGGAGGATGACACGCGACGGATTAGGGGGTGTCGGGAGCGGTGTTTTGATGTCTTCGAGACACTGGTCAAGAAGATAAGTGTTAGCGTCTTGAAGCAGCTCTGCACCCAGCATCTCTAAACGCGTCGCTTGGAACACTTTCAACAAAAAGAACCAACTCGGTCAAGGCCACGACGTCGACGAGTGGAACCGCCCGAGGAAAAGTATCGGAATTCTGCGAAAAGCGGATGTCCAGCACCGTTGATTCAGAGAGCACTGGAAAGTGAAAGTGACAAGCAAAACCGGTTCTTCCAAGACTCGAGAAAGACCACCCGGACCGCTGACTCTCGCCACTAACAAGGAGAAGTCCCAAAATGTCCCACGCCGATTCCGCTGAAATTTGGCAAGAAGATAGAGGTGCTGGAGTGTAGCAAAACCTGATAGGTTTCGTCGGTGAATAGGGATTTAAGCTATGTTTCATAGTTGATTTTGACATCTTAATTGTAAGGTCTCCTGGTGCGATGTCCCTGACGCCTCACAATGTACGGCATTCTTGTCCGTTTTTGTCGTTTTTTTGACGGGTTTTCTAAGGTTTTCGGCATTTAGAGCCAAAATTAACAACTGGTCAAAAAACGACAAAAACTGACACAAATATCGTATATCTTGTGGAGTCAGGGATATCGCATCAGGACGCTTTACAATGATAGAGGACAAAATCACCTATCTTAAATATTACTCAAAATACGCAAACGATCTGCTATTCGCGCTAGGTATTTATCTAAAGTCCTTCTTGAACGAAGATGAGCGAGGAGTGAATCGGTTTTACGCGGAATTCCTAGTAAATTTCGTGAACAACGAAAAGGGGGTGAGGGGGTGCACGCATATTTTTTTATAGCTTAAATCCCCCATTCACCGATAAAACCTATCAGGTTTTGCTACACTCTAGCACATCTATCTCCCTGCCAAATTTCGGCCGAATCGGCGTGGGACAGTTTGAGACCTCTCCTTGTAAGTGGACTGTCAGAGAGTAGCCATGACGTGCGATTTTTTGGAAAGTGGATACAGGAAGGTCGAACCATAGAAGAATGAAACGGTGAAAATGCACACCTAAATGTGATATTGGCACTTAAAAACGTAATCACGTCCGGTTTAGTCTCTGGCTGATGCCGACGCTGTATTGTGATCTAAGCCTCTCTGTCAATTTCAAAAATGGCGGCGCGTCCCAATTTGGAGTCTTTCGCTGGACGCCTCAAAAAAGGCGAGGAATTTTTTGGTCTTGTCGCTAAGGACCTCTCCACATCCCCGGATGAGAAGCCAACGTTCATGGCCGATATCCTGTCTAAATTGGAATCGTTCATTGGAAATCGACGAGTCCGGAAACTCCAAATGGCCTGGTCGCTTGGCTCGGAAAGAGAGTGTCTCTATCGACTCATGAATTTGGTCATCTTCCTCAGCATCAAGCATAGGTTTTCTCCTATCGAAACCATATTCTCCGACTTCTGCTTATCGGAAGATGAGAAGGAGTGCCTCGGCTCTCTGGGAATCGCCACAACTGATTCCGTCGATCCGTCCAAATGGGAAAAGAAGGAGCCTGGCGAAGTGGACATCTTCTTCTTACCTCAGTACCATCTTACTCTTCAAAACAGCCTACTCTCCTCTCTGTGGACACCGGAATCCTTGCGGAACTCCATTTTCATTGCAGACTTCAGATGGGACATAACCTCTGATTTCTGTCGTCTCCAACCCTCCCTCGTCCTTCAAGAAGGCGGCCTCTTCAAGTATCACATCGAAGGTGACTATCGTTTGGTGGACAACGACGTTATCTGTCGTGAGTACAACCACGGAGAGGCTCTGCCAGAGCTGGCGGCGGTTGATCTTCACCACAGCCTTCTTCCACCAGGTTGGTTGCTGTGCTGTGACTATATTTATTGAAACTCTTCAGTGATCTACGAGAATCTGAGCGAAGGAGAGAAGAAAATACGGCTAAGGACCGTTTCAACTCACAGAGACATCGACCACAATCTGAAGATTTTGAGAAAGGAGATTTCCAGAGAAGATTATGGGTATGTTCGGCCAGAAGAAGGGCCAGAAGTAATCAACCTACATTGACTTATGGGACATAGGGAAGTGTGTTCCACTAGGCCTCGATAGCGCAGTAGGCAGCGCGTCAGTCTCATAATCTGAAGGTCGTGAGTTCGATCCTCACTCGGGGCAAATTTTTCTCACTTTCAGTTGTGTTTTCCTTTTTGTTCAAATAGTGTTTTAAGGATTGCTGGACTGTCCAAAATCGCGGAACAACTCGGTACTCGGAAGATCGCTCGAATCAAGTTGATAGGAAACGGCCATTTTGGTTTCCGATCCGACACTCGGGGGCTGAACGAACGAGGACTGCAGGAACTAGCGTGGATTTTGACTCTGAGGGAGAGATACGACGTGAAGCGAGTCACTTGCCAGGAGCCAGTTTTGACCACATTCGAGCTGGACTATTTAGCTTCCATCGGGATTGGAACCCTGCCTAATGGCGACCTCGCCGATGAAGAAGAAGGTTTAAACGACGGAGAAGTGGTCCTCGTCTGGATGGTGCACGTCTGGCCCGATAGCCTCAACAACGTCCTTTGGGCGAATCGTCATCGGCTGGACAAGATCGTCTTCGTCGGCAACAACTGGAGCCGTCGCTTTCCAAGACTCAACTTGATAGCCATGAACAAGATGAAGGCCATATTACCATCGGCTTTGATGGCTACCGTAACCGCGGGACTGGCTACAGTGTTCAAGATGCCAGCCTCCTTGAGGATCGGAGCCACACTCGCAATCGTCGCGGCTACCGTATACGTAACAGAAAACCACCTCTACGAGGAGGTCATCAAACAGAAAGAGTTACAAGCATTGAAGGCGTTCGTCCGAAAAGCGAAAATGATTCCCTTCCGCTACTTCGGACGCGATGGATGGGGTACGGTAATCGATGTTATGACCTATCCAGAAAAGTGCCTTCCGGGGCAAAGCGACACCAAACCAATCTACGTACTCAACAAAACTTATTACGCGTACGATGAAAACGGAACGTTGAAGGATTGAACAGGAGAACTTCCCTGAAATTAGTAGTGTCCAAAGAGACATTTCCCACATCTAGGGTCGTGGTCACATATTCTAGAAGGACAATAAGCGAACCGCACAGAGGAGCGGGAATGCTGTGACACCGTTGAAGAGAGAGTCTTTGCTTGAAGCCATGTTTTGTCTGTCTTCTCTGTTATCTCTTTCCGAAGCAAAACAGTTCGAAAAAATTACACCGAACATGCCGAAGCATAAAACATTCAAAATTCATTGACCGCTGAGATCGAACAGAGGAAACGTTCGCTAGAGTGCCGTAATGGTTTTCGATTCGACACTGCAGAGTTCAACGCATGACGAAGAGTTGTAGCTGGCAGTAACACACAGTAACATCAATGTCGATGAAGAGATCTCTATTTGAAGCCTTTCTCCCCAGCACTTCTTGTCGTGGATCACACTAAACCATATTCGATTACATACAACCCTTTCATCGACATAACGGTGGCGATATGTCATTGACATCGGAACTTAGGCTTAACGCAATCACTTAGTCAAGATTCAGCATTACTCTCTTACCACTTCGTAGTTGTTTTCCGTTTGAGCGCTTTGACGGACGCTCAGATCTTTGAACACTGATTTCATCTTCATTACTGTTTCCGTAAAGGTTGGACGCTTGGCCGGCGACTCTTCCCAACACAGCAGCATCAGTCGGTGGTATCTAGGCGTTGTCAGTGGGTTTCAGCGGGCTACAGTATCCTACATCAGAGAAGGCCAGTACTCCTGAAGTGGAAGTCTTTCTCCCCTGCGCAGCCTCAAGAGGAGATCCTCCTGGGAGACGCCCTTCCACGGGGGAAATCCGCGAGTCATCAATTCCCAGAGCAGGTTTCCGAAGGCCCAAACGTCCGATTTCGTGGAGAACTGAAAAGGCGCCTTGAGGTGTCCAGGAAGGGAAGACCCACGTGGCCCTCGGCCAGGGCTTCGATGGAGAGGGTGCTCAGGGGGAGGGGCCGACTGGTCCTCACTTGGTAGCCGGCTTCTTCTTCGTTCGCGAAACGCGAGAGACCGAAGTCGGCGACGCACACGTGGAGGTCGTCGTCGAGCCTAAGGAAACACCTTCTTGGGGGACAGGAGGGGGCGCCTACATGCAGTTCCTCGCGGCCAGATCGCGGTGGATGACGTTCTTCGAGTGGATGTACTCCATCCCCTCGGCCACCTCGAGTCCGAACCCGAGCAGTTGTCCCAGTGTGATCATCTAAACAGTACGCTTTCGAAAGATCCTTGGCCATCGACGGTACATTTCTTTTGTCGCTTATGTAGTTGTGCAGATCTCCACGTGACATGTACTTTGTCACCAGAATGGTTGGGTAATGGCGTTCTGTGTCGAAGCAGATGCCGACGAACTCGAGGACTCTCGGGTGTTCCAGAACGGACATCGCCTTCGCTTCCCGCAGAAAGTCGCCCGTGCACGTTGATCTCAGGTCGTTGACTGTTTTGCAGGCTACTAAGCCCTTCTTGTACATCCCTTTGTACACTTGTCCATAATGCCCTAAAGAACCTGGTCACTTTCCATATCGGACTGCTTACCATGTCCTATCGGATTGCAATCAATCGCGAGTTCTTTGTAGTTGATTCTTTTCCCCTTTCCGAAGCTCTGAAGCAGAGTGAGATAACTTTGGCCACAGGCTTCGTATCCCTGAAGTGGTGGCGCCTGCACGAGGGGGTATCCCTGACTTAGGGGGCTGTAAGTGACCGCCAACACCTCCGACGATCTCCTCTGAACCGCTCAGAGATTAACATTCCCGTACAAGTCCGTTTCGAACCTTGTTCCATCTCCTCAGTGCCACAACCAGCAGAACGAGTACGGCTACGATTGCACTCAAAGCAACGCCGGACATCTTCAGGAAGAACCTAAACTGGGGCCAGATTACCGTATTTCCACAGGCTCTCATACGTCAGCTCATGTCCTGATTCAGGCGCCTCGTTGTCTGCTTTAGTTGTGCTCTCTGGAGCTGTGGAAATCTGAAGAGAATCGTTGTCGGGGCACTTGCCCACGAACAAGTCGGCGTTCGGACAGATTCCTTGCACGTTCCTCGGAAGACTAAACCCTTCTTCGCCGCCCGTTCGGCACCAAACGCAGTCCAGAGGATCTGCTTCCACTTGGCGCAGCATCTGGGAGCACTTCTTGTAGAGATCTCTGCACGTGATGGGCTGGATTTCGACCTACAATACACAAGTAGTGACCTCACACTGACTGAAACAAACGGAGTCGTTTCTGCTGAAGAAGAGCGCCTTGGAGAAGGAGTCGAAGACCATCGGGATCGCGTCGATTCCTACCGTATGCCACACGCTTCTGATGCTCGACACATGGGGTATGGAGAGGTAGAGGCCCGCATCGTCGCCTCTCATACGATCGACGCGAGAAGATCCATTGGAGAACCTCCTCAGAACGAAGGTAGAATCACTCTCGGAGTGCTCGATGACGGATACGAGGTCGCTCTGGAGGAGGTTGAGGCTGTAGAAGTTGGCGGAGCCCTGGAGGGGGGTGAAGTTCTCGAGCCAGCAGTGGCGGTCGTCGTGGGACTCGTAGCGGTGAAGGGAGCAGACGTCGATGGCCGAGGAGGTGGACTGAACACCGTCCTAGTCACTTCATCACGGAATCTTACGTCTATGCATTTCCTACACAGGCTGAACCCTCCATTGAAGTCCTTTGATGTAATGTTGCATTCGGGATGACTGCCCGGGTGGCGACATTTCTAAAGAAACGCGATTTCTCTCTTTCTCTATTTCGATGGCTACCTTCAGATTGACATCTGTGATATTCTGACAAATGTTCCAGGTCTCCTTGAATCTGTCCACGATGTCGTCGAGCATAAAGTGGCAGATGGAGGCGATGTTCGAGGGAGGTGAACCGACAACTACGGTCACTATTCCGTTGAATTCTTCGTAGTAGGAGCCCAGCGCAGTGTTGCCAGCTATGCAAGTGGTCGATTCTAGAAGTCGGGCACCACCTTACACTCAGAATCACAACTCAAAGTGATTTCCGTCTTCGATTCCAAGTGCGTCGTTCGGTCGGCGTCACACACTCTCAGAACTCTAATGCTTCTTCTGTACTCCGTGCAGTCTCCTGGCTTCGTGGACAAGAGACAAGAAGGCTCGTGGCGCCGCTCGGCACTTCCCAAGAAGTAGGTGAACCCATCATCGTGGAAACTCCCCACGAGAGACTGATCCCGAATGGCGGAGCCCTCCATGTCGTCCGCTTGCTGCATTGGGTATATCGGGCTGAATCCATTAGATACGGTAGAACGATAGATCCAGCCCACCCTGAGTTCTCCTCTTCTGAGATCTCTAACTTTACAGTCGACGCGTTTCCTTTCGTGTCGACGAACCTGACGGTTAAGTAGGCGTCTCCGAGGACGCACTCCACAGAGGCCATCTTCCGCCCACTTCTGCTCACGTAGTACCCCTGGCAGTGATGGGTTCCGTTCGGTTTGAGGTAACACAGCCTAGACAGAGCTACAGTAGTCCAGAAGCACCTCCAAACAGGGCATGCAGCGTTGGGAAATAGAGAAACCTGGCTTTCACTGGTATTACTTCTATTGGTAAATTTCAACGGCATGGGCATAGTAGCCCCAGATGTAACACAAATCTCTTACCAGCAGGCGTCGGTGTCACAGTAGGTCAACTTTGACTGGTTAATAAGCCTAAGATGGCCAATATTACTAGAGGAGGTGCTTCTCGCAATTTTATAAAGAGAGAGCGAGAGATCAACATTCGTTCCGTTGTGGCGGTGGACGGCGACAAATCCAGCTCTGCCTGTGGCCACGAGGTCGTGAAAGGCGGACAAGCGCTGAATCCTGTCCACGTCGGTTGAGATCGAACGGACGAAGGAGAAGACGGCAAAAAGAAGCAGCAACATTACGTCACATCCTGAAAAGGAAAGAGTCGATCGAAGACGTCCTGAGTAAACAGTTCACGGAGGGGGTGTCAGATTGGCGACCTTCGAGTCATAGGGAAGCTTCCACACACGGTCTTAGAGAACGAAGACAGCACAGCGGGCAGTTCTGGGCAGAGGTTCATTTATCTGATAACGTGATGAATCATCGTTGTCGGATCCGAGGGAGTTGTGATTGTCCTTTGCAGTGTGTTTCAAAACGAAAGGCAAAGGTACTATATGTCACGAATCAGTTACATACAGTGCTATACACAATAAAATGGAAACATAAGTTTCATTTCAGCTTTTTACGAAAACCATTGTTTAACTAACAAGAAGACGAGTCGGAATGATCCGCGAATCTTCTGAAGTTGGGCTTAACATTTTGAAATACGGTCATGCTTCCAATAGTACGTCCTTACCACTTCGTAGTTCGTGTCGATGAGAGCTTGTTGTCGCCCCTTCAGTTCCTCGAGGACCGAGCCCATTTCGGCCAGGATTTCTGAGGACGTGGGACGATCCTCCGGCGACTCTTCCCAGCACGGCAGCATCAGACGGTGGTATCTAGGCGTTGCCAGTGGGTTCGCATGGGGTACAGTATCCTACATCAGAGAAGGCCAGTACTCCTGGAGTGGGAGTCTTTCTCCCCTGCGCAGCCTCAAGAGGAGATCCTCCTGGGAGACGCCCTTCCACGGGGGAAATCCGCGAGTCATCAATTCCCAGAGCAGGTTTCCGAAGGCCCAAACGTCCGATTTCGTGGAGAACTGAAAAGGCGCCTTGAGGTGTCCAGGAAGGGAAGACCCACGTGGCCCTCGGCCAGGGCTTCAATGGAGAGGGTGCTCAGGGGGAGGGGCCGACTGTTCCTCACTTGGTAGCCGGCTTCTTCTTCGTTCGCGAAACGCGAGAGACCGAAGTCGGCGACGCACACGTGGAGGTCGTCGTCGAGCCTAGGGAAACACCTTCCTGGGGGACAGGAGGGGACGCCTACATGCAGTTCCTTGAGGCCAGATCGCGGTGGATGACGTTCTTCGAGTGGATGTACTCCATCCCCTCGGCCACCTCGAGTCCGAACCCGAGCAGTTGTCCCAGTGTGATCAGCTTAAGGGCACTATGTTGAGTGTAAATGTGTGTATGAGCTACATTACGTTGTTCGTATCTTTGACATACTGGCATAGGTCTCCGTGAATCATGTATCTAGTGACCAGAACTGTCGGGCGACTGGGTAGTTCCCGATCGAAGCAGATGCCGATGAACTCGAGGACTCTCGGATGGTCCAGAACGGACATCGCCCTTGCCTCCCTCAAGAAGTCTTCGGTTCCCGATGCGCTCCAATCCGATATCGTCTTGCACGCAACTATAGTCTGCCCTCCACGGCTCTTGTAAATTCCTCTGTAGACCTGTCCGTATCGACCTAGGCGCCACTCTCACTTTATTGCTTGATGGATACTCACCTTCTCCTATAGGATTCGACTCCATCACCAAATCGTCGTAATTTATCCTTTTATCGCTGCTTTCGAAAAGTAAACGGTAGGCGTCAGAATAGGCGCCCCCGAATGTCTCGTAAGGCAAGCTTTGATCAACGAGACATCCTGGGTAGTTTCTGTCTTCGATCGCTTCTGCGTGGGGCTTCTGAACAGCTTTAGGAAGGGGACGTTTTTCCAAAATGCGAACCTTTTTCCATCGCCACAAGAAGTAGGCCATCACCAAAAGCACCACGATGGCCGCAGTTCCTCCTACACTTATGGCAATCTTGATCGCAGGACCTTCCTCTGCTGGTTGCGCGGCATTCTTGGAGTCCTCTGGACACTTGTCGACGAAGATGTTCGAGTCGGGACAGCTCAAACCTGGCTCATTTGACTTCTTAGGACGACTAAACCCCTTGGTTTCACTTAGTTGACACCACTCGCACTTCAGTGGATCTCTCTCCTTCGTGGAGGGAATCTGCGTACACGCCTTGTACAGAGAGTTGCACGTGATGGGTTGGATTTCAACCTAAACAATTCGGATGAACTATAGTAGGGCAGGAAACCCTTGTGTGTATGTACCGAATCGCTTCTGCAATAGAAGATCGCATTGGAAGAGGAGTCGAAGACGAGGGGAACTGCATCAACTCTCGCAGCGCTCCACACGACACTACTGTAGGTGGGGTCTCCCAGATCTCCGAATTCGTCGCCCATGATCCGCTCGACTGCAGAGGACCCGTTGGAGGCTCTCAGAAGCATGAACATAGATCTAGTTGCCTTGTGATTGATGATCGATATCAATTTGCTTCCGTTCAGGTGAAGGCTAAAAAGGAAGTGGTTAGTGTGTCATTGGCACAGCCCGACCTCATCATAAGATCGCCCAGAAGAGGGGCAAAGACCTCGAGCCAGTAGCGACGGTTACTGTATGATTCAAATTGCTTGAGCGTGCAGACTTCCGAAGGATAAGTCGCTGACTTGAATATATCAGACGTACTGTATCACGACTCAGATCTACTCACATCGACGTACTTCCTGCACAGAGCATAGTCCCCGCTGGAGTTTCTGGATGTGATCCTGCACTCCAAAGAGATCGAGTTTCGGCATTTCTGAACACATCGCTAGGTGGACCTGCTCGAGTTGTGGTAGTACCTCACGATCACTGGTAGTGACGTTCTGACAGATATTCCAGACCCTTTCGAACAAGTTCACGATGTCGTCTAGCTGATACGTGCAGATCCAGGCGGAATCTGACGAAGACGACCCGACGACTACGGTCACAGCCGCCTTGTACTCTCTATAGTGGGCGGCCAACACGGTGTCCCAAACTACGGTATCGTGGTCTACAACGACTGATGTTTAACGATAGCCAGCTCTTCAGTCTTGCAGCGAGAGTCGCAGGTCAAGGAGATCTCCACTTTCGACTCCAAAAGTTCCGTTTGATCGTCATCACAAACGCGCGCGATTCGAACGCTCTTCTTGAAATCCGTGCAGGCGTTAGGTCTGCTCGTGGTCAGACAAGCAGGTTCGTCGATACGGTCAGCGCTGACGACGAAGTAGGTGAAGCTGTTGTCGCGGAAACTCGTGAGAAGGGCCTGATTCCTGATCCTCGTCCCTTCCATATCGTCTGCTTGCTGCCTTGGGTATATGGGGCTGAATCCATCAGATACGGTGGAACAGTATATCTGGCCCACCCTGTGTTCTCCTCCTCTGAGATCGCGAACTTCACAGTCGACGCGTTTCCCTTCGTGTCGACGAACCTGACGGTTAAGTAGGCGTCTCCGAGGACGCACTCCACAGAGGCCATCTTCCGCCCACTTCTGCTCACGTAGTACCCCTGGCAGTGGTGGGTTCCGTTCGGTTTGAGGGAACATAACCTAGGGAGAGCTACAGTAGTCCAGAAGCATCGCCAAACATACCAGCAAGCGTCTTCCCCACAGTAGGTCAGTTTCGCTTTGGTGACGATCTTGAGGTGGAGAAGCCTGTCGGCAGATTCCAAGGAGCTGTTGGAGAGGGGAATCTCATATCGCGAGGTCGAGAAGTCGATGTTTGTCCCATTGTGGCGGTAAACACCGATGGAATCGCTCCTTGCTATGGCCACGAGATCGCCGAGGGCGTCGAAACGTTGAATTCTTCCAGCGCTGGCCAAGATAGAAACAGTACAGAGGGTGGTCCACGATGCAAGTAAACATAATTTCAAAGTCATCGCATTTCGAAAGGAAAGCCGAAAAGCAAATTAGGACCTGCACAGAAAGCATCAACATTGCTTTGAAGAAAAACAACGCCGAGCTGTTGGCAAACATCAGTGGGCGTTCGTATAGGGAGGGCCATAAAAATGGAATTTGAAGCGTAAACATCCGATATATTACAAAAGCGGCGCTATTTGCTTGGCTGTGGAAGATAAGTCATGAACGTAGGGCCTTTGAAAAGCGTCTGATGACCGGAAGTGCGCGTTTTATCTTTATGTACTGATAAATGCTGTACTGAAATGCGATTCCGTTGATTCCCAAGAGCTGTTTTATCAACCAATATGTACATTTATTACAGAATTACTCTGTTTTGAAAATAGGCGATTCGTTTGTCCTTACTTCTTGAAGTTGGGCTAAAATTTTTGTTTTGTGACAAAAATTATTCCGGTATCATACCACTTCGTAGTTCGTGTCGATGAGAGCTTGTTGTCGCCCCTTCAGCTCCTCGAGGACCGAGCCCATTTCGGCCAGGATTTCTGAGGACGTGGGACGACCCTCCGGCGACTCTTCCCAGCACGGCAGCATCAGACGGTGGTATCTAGGCGTTGCCAGTGGGTTCGCATGGGGTACAGTATCCTACATCAGAGAAGGCCAGTACTCCTGGAGTGGGAGTCTTTCTCCCCTGCGCAGCCTCAAGAGGAGATCCTCCTGGGAGACGCCCTTCCACGGGGGAAATCCGCGAGTCATCAATTCCCAGAGCAGGTTTCCGAAGGCCCAAACGTCCGATTTCGTGGAGAACTGAAAAGGCGCCTTGAGGTGTCCAGGAAGGGAAGACCCACGTGGCCCTCGGCCAGGGCTTCGATGGAGAGGGTGCTCAGGGGGAGGGGCCGACTGGTCCTCACTTGGTAGCCGGCTTCTTCTTCGTTCGCGAAACGCGAGAGACCGAAGTCGGCGACGCAAACGTGGAGGGCGTCGTCGAGCCTAAGGAAACACCTTCTTGGGGGCAGAAGGGGGCGCCTACATGCAGTTCCTTGAGGCCAGATCGCGGTGAATGACGTTCTTCGAGTGGATGTACTCCATCCCCTCGGCCACCTCGAGTCCGAACCCGAGCAGCTGTCCCAGTGTGATCATCTAAACAGAACCGTCGCTCGGTGAAGAGCATCATCAAGACTACATTTTTCTTGTTCCTGAGGTACTGACATAGATCCCCGTGGGACATGTACTTTGTCACAAGAATCGTCGGTCTACAGTACCCCTCAGTGTCGAAGCAGATGCCGACGAACTCGAGGACTCTCGGGTGGTCCAGAATGGACATCGCCCTCGCTTCTCTCAGAAAATCGCCCGTGCACGTCGATCTCAAATCATTGACTGTTTTGCAGGCTACCGTAATCTCTCTGCCGTCTTTCTTGTAGGTGCCCTTATAGACCTGTCCATAGCGACCTACAAAATCCATCCTTTCTCGATTACCTAGCCGATGACTCACCTTCCCCTATCGGGGGAAACTCCGTGACTAAATCGTTGTAGTCGATCTGCTTATTTGTGCTCTCGAATAGATTACGGTAGGCGAAGTATGCAGCGCTGCAGGCTTCGTAGAGCTGTGGGAACACAGAAGCGTGGGCAAAGGGATATCTGTCGATGTCCTCTACTTTCCTTTCTCCTCTCTTCTGAACCTTTTGGATCCGAAGACAAGACCAGGAACGTACCTTTTTGTACCTCCAGACGAAGTAGGCGACTGCGATAAGGAGGACCAGGGCGGTGGTCACACTCAGTACGACGACGACAGGATCGGCCACTGGAGAGTGGCTCCCTTGACAGGTGTCGACTGAGAGACTCGGCTCAGGACAGCTCGCAGAGCGGCTAAATCCCTCGTCACCGAGCTGGCACCACACGCAGTTCAAATGGTCTTCGGCACTTCGCGGTGGAACGTCGCCACAAGACTTGTACAGAGCTTCACATGCGACCGGCTGTGCTTCGACCTAAGGGGGTTTTCGGTAGATACACTTAAGGGCGCTTACACTTTTGCTTCTTTTTCCAGTGTATTGTCCCAAAACCCTACTTACTGAATCATTTCTGATGAAGAAGACGGCTCTGAAGAGATGGTTGTACTGCACGGTCACAGCGTCGACTCCGGCGACGTTCCACACACTTCTTCCCGCCTTGTTGGCACCGCTGATGACGCGATCGATTCGAGAAGATCCCCCGGCTGTCTTGCTGAGGGTGAAGTAGGACTCGCTCCGCACGTGATAGATGAACGACACCAACTGGTTCTGATAGAGATTCAGGCTGGAAGGACCGTGCTGGGTGAATCTTGGTGACACGGTACCTCAGCTGGAGCGCCCCGTGGAATGGCTGGAAGTTTTCAAGCCAGAAATGAGTGTCGCCGAGAGAATACTTCTTCTTGTACTCCTGCAGGGAGCAGATCTCGATGGAAGAACTGGAGATGTTCTGAAAGGCCCTGATGCTTGACCTCAGGATGCACCTACAGTCGAGTATCTGTTGCACAAACTGAATGTCCCCGCCAAGTTCTTCGTTGAAATTTTGCACTCTCCGTAAGCGGCATATTCTCTGCAGGTCTAAATCGATCCACGATCCATCCAGAAGTCCTCGCCACTCACCTGGCGATTGTTAGAAGTGACCTTTTGGCAGACGTCCCAAGTGGCCTTCGAGTGCCTCGCGAGGTCTCTGAGCAGAAAGTCGCAAACCGAGGCGACGTTTGAGGCCGTCGACGCGAAGACGACGCTCAGGAAGCCGTCACGTTCGCCGTTGTAAGTGGCGGCCACCGCCGTGTCCCAAGCTACGTACTCATCTACAGAAGGCTCTGTATGCCACCGGGATGGAAACATGAAATCTTACGGACACCGCCGCATTCTAAGGAGACCTCCACCTTTGATTCGAGGTGTTCGGTCTCGTCGAAGTCACAAATCCTCATCACTCGGACACTTTTCTCGAAGGTCGCACAAACATTGGAAGTGTTGGATATGATGCACGCGGGCTCGTTAATCCGCTCTGAGCTTCCGACGAAGTATGTGAAGCTGTTGTCGCGAAAGCTCGTGAGAAGGGCCTGATTCCTGATCCTCGTCTCTTCCATATCGTCTGCTTGCTGCCTTGGGTATATCGGGCTGAATCCATCAGATACGGTGGAACAGTATATCTGGCCCACCCTGTGTTCTCCTCCTCTGAGATCGCGAACTTCACAGTCGACGCGTTTCCCTTCGTGTCGACGAACCTGACGGTTAAGTAGGCGTCTCCGAGGACGCACTCCGCAGAGGCCATCTTCCGCCCACTTCTGCTCACGTAGTACCCCTGGCAGTGGTGGGTTCCGGTCGATTTGAGGGCACACAGCCTAGGCAGAGCTACAGTAGTCCAGAGGCATCGCCAAACCTACCAGCAAGCGTCTTCCCCACAGTAGGTCAGTTTCGCTTTGGTGACGATCTTGAGGTGGAGAAGCCTGTCGGCAGATTCCAAGGAGCTGTTGGAGAGGGGAATCTCATATCGCGAGGTCGAGAAGTCGATGTTTGTCCCATTGTGGCGGTAAACACCGATGGAATCGCTCCTTGCTATGGCCACGAAATTATCAAAAACTGCAAAGCGCTGAATCCTTCCGTCGTTCGAGAGGGAACGAGCAAGGCTGCTCATAAAGAGAACGAGGAGAATTCGAAGAGTCAGCATGCTTTCATGTCGAAGATTGAAATGATCGAACCGACTGAAGATCGTCCTCCCAGAAAAACAAATGGCTGTGGGCAAACAGTTCGAGGGCGTCAGAAATGTGGGCTCCACCTATCGTTCAAAAACGAAAACATTCCGAGGGCGAAAAATAATGGAGAGGCGTGCAACGATAGGTATGGTACAGCTCAATGCGACTCTGACAAGCCAAAAAGTGGCCACTCGGGGAATGGCCATAGATGTCCTCGACGAATGGTTATTTTAAGGCGATTTGTAGGCATTTGGACTCATGAGTAGATAGGGGATCTTTGATTCGAAAAGTGCTGGAAAAGCAAAATTACTAAAGGAAGGAATGTCGCCACATATTTACATTCACAAGCTATAACCAGCTTTTATGACCAGAATACAAAATCCGTTTTGGAGATCCGGCTTCTAAGGTCTCCCGGAGGTTTAATGACCAACTTTGGCAGACTTCCAACTTTAAGACTTTCTTTTGGACGGTTACTGTAACATCCACGCGAATTTTTTTTGCATTTTCAAAATAGTCATCATTTTGCCTGACAGAGTTCGGAAACACATTGATAATACACTTTCTGATGTTTTAGGCACTAAAAGGTTCCCACGATAACGTCACTTTGCACGCAGAGTCGCGACAATCCATCTTTGTTACGAACATTCCAGTCGCCGCTCCATATTGTCTTCGTGATCAGATAATTTAGCGCAATTTCTGCCATCTTCTCGTGTTCGTTTTCACTCTCTTCTTCGGAGTTTCGTGTTTCACACCTCTTGTTTATCGCTCTCCACTGCACGCAAATGGAAACCAGCGCTGATAAGCGGCGTGCAGTGTTGCAATTGCCTGCACCATTTCTGGCGGTACGCGCCGGAGTTCCAGACACATCGACCGATTTCGAAACGTTTTCCTCGTTGTCTAGTCTATGCCTTAAGGTTTCTCTATCTGTCTCGTCCTCATTTTTTCTCCCCAAATCGTGGACACTCTCTCGCGGCCGTCGGCAAGGCGTTCCTCTGAATTTTCGCAATAGAATCGCCTAGCCGACGTGTACCAATAGCCGCATTAGACGTCCTCTAAATGGCCTTCCCGTGGAAACACGCGGAAACATCCCGTATATTCGATAGGAATCCCTTTTTTGATCGTCCAGATGTTTACGCTTCTTTTCTTTTTGTATATCGCTGCTTTGCACGCCGCGTTTCCTCGACTGTTTGTGGTGCGGTCGCCGCCACTCCTCGAACTTATGCGCGTCACTCGCTCGCCATATCGATCGGCTGCATAACCATCCAGTTCCAGCTGACGCTCAACTCCAGATCTCCGGCAAAATGGCCGAAACAATACCAGAAGATCTGAGATTTGAAAGACTATCGATCAACGATCCGACTGCGGTGAGTCATCATGTGTTTTGGCCGCTGATTTGTGTTCTTTGCAGAAAAAGGATCCTGCGCCCGCAAGCTCGTTCGATCAGCGCGTGGAGCTGCTCTCCTCATACTTGGAGATCTGCATCAGCGAAGGCGCCAAAGCCTATCGCTACGACGTTGAGATCTGCTCGGTTAGAGCCGGCAGGCCCTTGACGAAAGGACCGGCTGACGAGTGTGTTTTCGTTGCTTTTCTTCATATTTCTTTTATTCTTTTAGTGGTCATGGATCGATGCGCCGAACGGTCTGTTATCACCTACTGTACTCGGCTCTCGTGAAGTCGAATGGCTTCGGAACAGGAAAAGGATACCTCCTTCCCCTGGTTTACAACCGGCAGAACGTGATTTACTTTGCAGAGCCTCTGCCAGAAGACTTCGTAAGTTATTTGCCGTGGTTCTCCTCAGAACGTCACCTCAGGTTACCATTGTTCTCGACACTGATGAAGATTTCGGGGGAGTTTCGAAATACGTCAGCTGCTTGCTGGACACTGACGATGGCGTCAGAATCTCCATCTCCAAAGCACCTTCCGAGGAGGAAAGTGTCCTTGATCTCCACCAGGCAATCTTCGAATTGCCTTCCCTGGACGACGAAGCTATCTCTACCAGAAACCGCAGTTTTAGAATGTTTCTGGAGCTCTTAACCACCGCACCTTCATTGTTCAAGTAGGTTTTGCAACTGCTTTTCTCGTGATTGGCGGATTTTAGTGAAACTCACGTGGCGTTCGGATCTTCCCTGTTTGAGAAGATGAACAAGAACTCGGCGAAGGAGCTGGACATGGGAAATGGAAAGCACATGCTGCGTGGAGTCAAAAAAGGCGTCAGCATCATCGAGAAGAACGGAATTCCTTATCCTGCGATGGTCGTCGATGCCAAGACGTCAGCATTTTTCAAAGAACAGGCGCTGATTGATTCTGTGAAAGAGTTTGGCAATGGAGATCGTCCTCCTCCTCGTGAAAATCGAGCTGTGTGGAAAAAGATCGAAGCACTTTTCAAAGGTACTCCCGTGACATGTTTGGCGATAATTGACGTGTTTGTTCAGATGTGCGCGTTATTCTGGTCGGAAAGGCGTGCGCAGGAAACAGAAAGAAGTTGTCCTTTCCTATCGAAAGGTTAACAAAGGAGACAGCTGAGGAACTCAAGGCATTCAGTAAAGACTTCCGTGGAAGCGTAGCGCAGTACTTTAAAAGGATTCTGGGAAGGCGTTTGAAGTGAGCTATAGATTCATCGCTGTACATGAGTGCATACTTTTAGGTATCCCTCACTGCCGTGTGCTGTGCACAAGACCGTTGCAGGAAGAGACCGGAAAGAAGTTGCATGTTATTACCCTCTTGAGCTGCTTTACGTGGCCGATGGCCAGAAGGTCCCTTTGGAGAAGGCCGACCAAGAGCATACGACTATACTGCAAAAGCAAAATGCAGTAGTGCCCGACGATCGTTTCAAACTGATCGACGAACAACTGCACAAAATAGGACTATTTTCTGAGAAGGACCGTATTCTGAAGGCGTTCGGAGTCAGGATCGGTGATTTCATTAGTGTGAGTGATAGCTTGCATTACAAGAATGCTGAACTACTGCTTTAGACTCAAGCGGGAATCCGAGTGTCACCAATGATTGAAGTAGCCGGTAGCAAGCAGATCAAAATCGATCAGCTGAAGGCGAACTGGAGATTCGCGATGAAAGGGCCATATGCCTATCCTGTTGTGGTCAAGAAGTGGGTGGTGCTTCACAGCTGCCGAGATGGCGACATTCCTTCCATCCTGTAAGATGACAGCTGAAGGAGTTCTTTTTCCAACACCTAACCTTTCTAGGAACTTTGTGACTAAGATGGTTCAAGTAGCATCGCGGCGGGGAATGGATATCGAACCTCCGCAGATTCTCAACATCAAAAGCCTTGGACGAACTCTTCCTAGTGCCTTTGAGGCTCTGGCAACGAACCCTCCTTACCTAGCAATGTACATAAGTGCTTTTGGCAAGTTCGAAAAATCGAAGGAGGACAGAGAGCTCTCGCATGGTAAGGCAGTCATTGTCTTTGATGCAGCCTAAACGGCGTCTTCAGATCTTTTGAAAGTGTGTGAGCAGCACTATGGAATTCTCACCCAGCACGTGTGCCTCAAACGCGTGAATGACGTCGTCAAGTTTAACAAGCTCACCGTACTGGACAATATCATCCACAAGACGAACATGAAGATGGGTGGACTGAATGTCATTCCGAGGGTCGAGAAGTTGGGGTGCGATGACCATTCCAGTAGTTGGCATTATGATATACGTTGCAGGAAACGGATGGAGCTGGATTCTGGAAACTTCCTAGTGATCGCCTACGACGTGTGCCACCCGCCTCCAGCCAAGCCTCAGGAGCGCCGGATGGTCCGATCACTCGATGCTTCACTGTCCTCGTTCCAACCTTCTGTGGTCGGCGTAAGTGCACATGGTCTGACAAGTATTACAAAGCTTCTGTACTGTAGATCGTCGCGAACTGTGCCGGACACCCACACGCGTTCATCGGCGACTATCACTACCAAGCGTCCAGAAATGAGGAGGTCGACGAGAGTGTTCTGATGGTGCGCACGCACTGGATCTTCGAAAACTTGGAGACCTACAGACAGGATCAGTCCCGACCGAAGCACATCGTGATTCTCCGCGATGGAGTCAGTGAAGGACAGCACCGAATGGTGGGGACCGCCGATTACCGTAAATATGTAGTGCCTTTGCAGGCTATGGAACACGAGTTGGACGCCATTCGACGCGCCGTCCACCAGCTCGACCCTTCGTACGATCCAACGTTCACGCTCGTGATAGCCACGAAGCGGCACAACAAGCGTTTCTTCAACATGGTCAATGGCCACGCGACGAACACACAGCCCGGCACCGTGGTAGACAGAGATGTGACCAGGGCTGGCGTGACGCAATTCTACATGCAGTCCCACTTCCCACTCCTCGTATGTTTTTCAGTTCTTTCGCTCTTTGTGTATACGACTTTTCGCTCTTCACATAAGCCTTCATTTCAGGGAACCGTGAAAATGCCACAGTACGACGTGCTCATCGACGAGGCGAACTTCTCGATGGACGAACTCCAAGCTTTCGTGAACTGCATGTGCCACTCGCATCAGATTGTGGACTCCGCCATCTCCATCCCGGAGCCGGTATTTGCGGCCGACGAATTGGCCAAACGCGGCTGGAACAACTTCGTGGAAACAAAGAAGACCTTCCCTGGCACTATCCCCGAAGATCCTCACACCCAACTCACCAATTTCGACGAGCTGACCAACCGTCTCGCCTACTGGCGAACTCCGCTGAGCGGGATCAGATTTAACGCGTGAATAGCATTCATCCCTATTTCTTGTAGAAACAGATTCCCAACCATTGTACATAGGTTCGCACATAAACAAGCGAGGTGTCAGCAGCTGTAATGCTTAGCGCGTCGACTGTCACACTTGGTGCGCGATGTTTGCGTAGCGCGGATCGAGGGAAAGCGCCGCACCGTGGGATTATCCTCGACTCGAGGGGCTCCGGGCCACAAGATGTCGGTTCCTGAGACGACTTCGTGGTTCTGCTCGAGTTGGCCTCTATGGAACCACCGGGAGGAGGTGCATCACATTGTCTTCTTCTTCAAAACCGGAGAGATTCCACTTATCTTCTCTTTCTGGTCCCATGTCTAGACTGTCCGTATCTACGGATGGCTCCAGGAAATGTCTAGACGGTCTCATCTGTCTACAATGCAGTCTAGACTACTTGATGTCTGTTCCGTGTTGTGACTGACTGGGAAACTTCTTCTTCGACTCTGACTCACTCAGGCTGACCAAACAAGATAATGTAGTCCGTGCCTCGGCCCCCGGGCTCTTCCCTTCCCATCTCCGGCACAAAATCTCCAATTTAGTCACTCGTGCTCTCCTAAACAATCAAATCGCCCGTCTGTCAAAATTTATTCATAACCCGGGGGATAAACATCCGCCGGGGCGTGGGGTATCCGATGACCGTCGCCGTTCCAATCCCCCTAATCGTCTTCGGCACACGCATGACGTCTCCGCGTGCTTACTGTACCCTTCGTGGCTCCTCGGCCCTGTTTGGACAGTGACGAATCCGGTCTTCTCGCCTCCGCTCGTCTCGTAGATCGGCCCGGCGCGGCCTCGAGAAGCGTCGATGCAGGGCAACGTCCCACGCTCGATGAGGTCGAAGTTTTCTTTTTTTGAGCAGAGTGATGTCACCGTCGCATGAATCCCCACTCGATCACTTCCTTTTTCCCTTCCGCTAGGAGTGCACGCGTCCGACCGTCCGATGAATGCTGAAAACGCTGTGCATCGTCGCGGCGCCCGAGTTCGTGCCGGAGAATGTCGAGTGGATGTTCCGCATCTGGCGCATACTTAGGTAGCCCGCCCTCACCCTCCGTCGCACCCACAGAAGCTCTTCCAGCGGAGTGACCCTCTCCCCTTTCAGAATGGTCTTCGCCGAGGTCGTCGGCACGCTCTCGTTCCTGCAGCCGCAGGCCGACGACGACATCGCCGACAGACTCCACTACTACTACACCAGCACCTTCCTCCTCGTCACGGCGGTGGGTACGGTAGTGGGAGACGTCTAAGTGCGCCCTTCAGGTTCTCATCAGTCTGAAGATGTTCGGAGGGAGGCCAATCGAGTGTTGGCTTCCAGCAGAGTTCAAAGGCTCCTGGGAGGACTACACAGGTCGGTGTGCCCTAGGTCCAGGATACGGTCCTTTTCAGAGATGTTCTGCTGGGCGCGGAACACCTACTTCGTGCCGTTCGCCTCGGAGTTCCCCGAAGGCGACGAGGCGCGCGAGGACCGCATGGTCTCCTACTACCAGTGGACGCCCTTCTTCCTCGTCATCTGCGCCTTCATGTTCTACTCGCCGTGTCTCATCTGGCGCATCATGTACGACAAGTCCGGCATCCGCCTCAAGGACATCATGGCCTTCGCCACGGACCGCTCCAACATCCAGCCCCACGCGCGAAGGGCCAACATTCACGGCCTCTCCGCGCACCTCTCCTCCGTCTTCAAGCACAGATTCAAGTTCGGCACGGGACACCCCAACCACCATCGCTTTTTTCGCTTCCTCAATCTCCGTTTCTACGAGGCCTACTTGACGTGGCTCTACATCGGAATCAAGCTCTTGTTTCTTGTGAACGTCTTGTTGCAGGCGAGTCAGGACGACTGGTGAGACGGCGAACCTTGATTTCAGATGTACTTGATGAACCTGTTCCTCCAAACTGACAAGTACAGTTTCTACGGAATCGGAGTCCTCAGAGACCTTTTGATGGGAAAACGTAGGTCTTCGATCTTTGCCTAAGAAAAAGTCTCTGTTCCTGCTGCTCTTTGGTTGACTTCACGTGAGAATCTCGCCGTCCAATGACGTCTAAATTAAGATCGAAAAAACTGTCTGAAAGCGTTTTTATTCGACACACTTTATGTATATGGGCATCTGGACAGAAGTCTACAAAGCCCTTCTGGAGAACGTTCAAAAGTGGAGCCGGTCGAAATGTCTTTCGCCCCTCTTTACCTTTTCTGTACGTTATACATTTGGATTCACCACTCCGAAAGGACGTTATTAGCCTCTGTCTAGATGCGCTTTTGCCCCGTCCATACATAAAAATGTCAAAAACCAACCCTATAATATCATCTTCTGCAGCCTGGAGTGAGTCGGGAAACTTCCCGCGAGTCACCTACTGCGATTTGGACATTCGCCAACTCGGCCAGATCCAGCGCCATACTGTCCAGTGCGTCTTGGTCATCAACATATTTACCGAAAAGGTAAACAACTCCCGCTGTTGTTCAAGCTCTAGTCGTCTAGGTGTTCATCCTGCTCTGGCTGTGGTACTCCCTTCTGGCGGTGATCTCCTTCACCAGCTTCTTCACGTGGATCCTCTCCTCGCTCCCCTTCGACCAACGCAAACGGTTTTACAATCATTTCTTTCGCAAACACACATCACCTCTCAGGTTTATCGCCCGTCGCCTCGAGTTGGCCGACGTCGAATTCAAGAGGAAGAACTTCCAAAAGGAGCTTGACGAGGTGAGAGGTCTTCAGGGGTCGGAAGGTCCCCGGGGGCCTTAGAAAGTGCTTCTGAGATGACAAATGGTTTCAGTTCGTGAGGGACTACGTCAAAATGGATGGAGTGTTCGTGCTCAAGATGCTGACCATCCACTCCGGGATCCTCATCTGCACAGAGGTCGTCGACTGCATGTGGGACGCCTTCCTCCACGAGAAAGGTACTTCGACTCCTCCGTCTCCTTCTTATAACCCCGACCGGGCTGACTAACCTCTCTTGCAGGCGCTGCTGTCATTGGCGGAATAATCAAGGAAAACGGTCACGGTAGGGGAGCTGACGCGCTCTCAGCCAGCCTCGTTTCAGGGAAACTGGACCATAAGCTGTCTTCGGAGAGGACGCCGAATTCTCAGCACGGAGGATTCGAGTTTCCCAACGTCTCGCAGAGGAGAAAGACGAGTGTTCTAGTGCCGCTCCTCTCGGTCGACGAGGCGCATCCTCGAGATCATCATCCCGACCTCTACCTCCGACCTCCAAGTGGATTCAAAGGAATTCATGAATAAAATATTTGTATTTGCTCTTTGGGTGTGCACAACACAGATATGATTGGTTGGAAAGGGGGGAAACAGAACATCATCTCCATTGACGATCAGCATGGATCTGTCCTCATGGACACGGAGCTTCTTGTTCTGTTCTCTACCTCAGCGTTTGGACGACGTGTTTCCTACTTGGGTACAAGTGCATCACGATAGGACAAATACAGGGTGCGAGATGGTCCCTAACCTCAAGGATGTCACCCTCTAATGTCGACGTCTACTTCCTAACGTCGATCAATCTCCGAATTCGCTTTTTCCTCTGACGCAAGCCCTGGTCCCGCCGTCGTGATTCCTTTTTTGCTCTCTTTTTCGAGGCGCATGTTTTCTTCGGGGGCCAATCAGGCGGCGAATCCGCGCCCTCCCGCGGGATTCGCGACTTCGGGCCTCGAGGCCCCACCGAAAACAAAACATTTGTCAAAGTTTCGTCTTCTGTCGACATGTCGCTCCCGCTCGGCCACGTCCTCTTCGTCGACGACCCCGAATTCGACGCTTACGGTAGTCGTCAGGTAGGCATCTATGAGGCGGGAGTGCCTCGTGCACGTCCATCCATAGAGGATTCGTGACTCGTGGCCGACGGTTCCAATTAGCCGTCGAGAGGATCTGAATGGGACCCTTAAAAGCGACCTCTGCAGGATTAGCACTTCCTTCCGTCTATTGCATACGCTTCCTCGTGCGCCGATGATTCGATTATCCACTAGATTCTCTTCTCCTTGGCATCTTTTGTCCCTCTCCCACGTCCCTTGATTCACTTAAACTCCCCACGAAGCACTCGGCAACAACAATCCCACGTTCTTTTTTTTTTTGCAACGACCTTCTTCTATCCCATAAGTAAGCTTCTCATAGAGTTCCTACTTTTGGGAAAAAATGAAAGTTCTGATGCAGAACACCCCATCCACAACACACAGAATTTCAAAGGCACGGCATCTGTTAGGCCTCCGACAATCCTACCGTAATCCGATGTTCTTTCGGAGCGTGTTTCTCTCTTCTTGATGTTTTCTATCGAAGCGACGATCTCTGGATATCATGTTCTGCTTATGAATTTCCGAGAAGCTCTCCACTTCAGTCCTTAAGTGGGCTAGAGGGAGTCGTAAGGTCGTTAAATATATCTGTTTTGACGCAAAAACTTTCAGCGATCGCCGAACAATCAGAAACACGACGATTTTGAGTTATGACGCGGGTCTCGATGGGCCGATGCCGTGTTCGCAGACCATCAGGTGGCGACTCGAATGACATCCGGGGGCCCGAAATAGATCTGCACCTTGTGGAAATAGATTAGTTCAACGTGTGTTCATAGGGCGAAACGAGAATTCGGTTGTCATTTTGGTGTCATCGAGAGGGACTCTTGTAGTGATGCCTTAGAGTCGTTTTTGAATTCGGCCTCACTGGTCACATTCCGTGTGCACCTTTTAATTTGTGTTCAAAGATCAGATCCTTTGTTGACGTTTCATAAAAGAGTTCTTTCAGCACCACAATTCACTGCAACCTCGTTGTCGCTCCTAGGCTTTTTCGCTCTTTTTTCGCAAATGGGAGATTTTGGAGGGAGTGCTTGTGCTGCAAAAATGGTCAAAGTCAATATTTGGCCGCTTTTTATGACTGTTTTTCAGTGAAGCGGAGACAAAAATGTTTCCGGGAAAACACTCCATTTTCAGATGGTTATTTGTCTCCAATGGATTCATTGGACGATCATTGAGAAACTGTTCAACCGTGTTCTGAAAGCCTGAATTTAGCATTTCCTCGTTTTCTTGATTGATGTAGCTCAATCCACGAATTGTCATGTATTCATTAGTTTGGGCTCTTCATCATATGCGTGCTTAGGTAACAAGGGCGATGTAACCATCCTCGAACGGATCTGGGCTATAGTCAGAGAGCGCGAGAAGAAGCTGGCGCAGTTCTGGCCCGCGCTGTTCAGAATGAAGCATTTCTTCAAGTGTTTGAATGTAGTGTTGCCCGAAGATTTAGCAAAAGAAATTAAACGCTTAGAATAAAAAAGCGAACCAAATTTACTCTTCCGGTTTCTTCGACAAAGGAATCAGCGACTTGTACGTGTAGATGGAACATGCGAGGTTCTCCCGCACGTGAAGCATTCCGGCCGCATTGTCCATCTCACCGCAGTAGGAAGGCGCAGAGAAAATGGTGACGCAGCGTTTGTTCGCGAAGAACTCGTAGCCATCCTGGACGCACTGGTGGGCACGCACGATGCAGTCGATGCCGAGGTTCGCGCAGAATTCGTCGATGGCTTTCTTCCCAAACAACTGAAAGCGAAGGTATAGAATCGCGTTGAAATGGAAGGTACAGGAGAACCTGGCTGACTCCACGAGGGCTAGCGATGTACTTGGCCTCGTCGGTCACACTGTCGGAGGGGTCGGCCCAGATGAGATCCGTGAGAAGCCCGAGGTCTGTGATGTCCGTTGGGCGCATGATGCGGTCGAATTGCTTGAAGCTGTAGAGGTCGGCAGAGATGCCACCGTGCACGCAGAACATCCGCTCGCTGACGATCGCCGCCAGCGGCATGCAGTTGAAGACGTGTTGATAGAGCGTCCAGAGCTCCTTACCCTCGGGGAAGCGGCGCTGGCACTCTTCGAAGAAGCCGTACTGCTTGTTGACGGCGCGCGTCTCGTGGTTCCCTCGGAGCATCCAAATGGCGCGGGGGTACCGTACTTTCATGGCCAGCAATAGTGTCACCGTCTCGAGACTGTAGCTGCCTCGGTCGACGTAGTCGCCCAAGAAGAGGAGCTTTTGCCGCGGCGGCGTTCCAACCTTTTCCAACATCCGAAGTGTGTCGACAAATTGCCCGTGCAGATCGCCGAGTATCACCACCGGCGCCTTGATCCTGAAACGTGACTTCAGAAGGCGCCAAGACGACCGCGCTCACCTGACCAATGCCGGCTCGAGCATGAACTGCTCCCGCGCGCGAAGGCAGATCTCGCGGAGCTCCTTGAGATCGAGGTTCGCCTCCACCTGATGGTCCTTGATGGGCAGCGTCAGAAGTCGTTTGATGAACGTCTCCAGTGAAGTCTTCACTTTCTCCTCGTAGGCCTTGCGCCGTTCGATCGCCGCCTTGTCCGACTTTTCCCCTGATGAAGCATTCGGAGCCGGCATCCTCGCGAACGACCGATTCGAAGAAATGCACTTGCAAACTACACGCCGTTTCTCTACGCGGCGTCTTTTTAAGGAGTGTACTTAGCTAGACTGTCTGCTGTCTGCGAAGTTACAGCGAAGTTAGGATCAACGAAGGCAGGGCTTCTCGTCGGACACAGTCTCCAGGGCGTTTGCGGCAAAACAAGAGATTTCCGAGACAGGCAAAGCAGCCTTCAACCAAGGAAGGCCTTCTGGGTGCTCACGAGTCATCACTATGTGCCTGAAACCTAGGCTCTGCTTGCTCGTGCGGATTATCTCGACCTGTACTCAGTCCGTGCACGACAGGTCTTATCGACCTTCTCGAGATTCTCGCAACGATCTCGCAACGAGGGGGTAGGTGATGAAGACGACGTTTCTCATGTTCTTCCGATTCGCCCCAGTTCATGAACACAGCCCGGCATGTAGAAGAGAGTCACCTCGTCTGTGTGAATTGTGTGTGAACACTTCCTATAAGTTAGTTGGACGTTTAAGTTCTGATTCTCGGGCAGCCTCCGTTTCGTTCGTTCCTGCATTCGTTCGAGTGCCCCTGAGCGCTACCGACAATTTGCAGCAGGAAGTGCACACTTATAGTCAGATTTGTGGAGCGTGAAGTAGCGAACGCATTTGTCAACAACATTCCCTTCCATTCCACTTCTCCCTCCGGAGTACGGTCGCCTTCGAGTTGAGTTGTCCCCCTTGGCCTCCTCTTTCCCTTCTGGGAGAGCATTCAGACGTTCTCTCGTGACTCACTAAGACCTCCGGAGCTCATGAGGCCCGATAATTTCCTCTTTTGACGTCTGGGCCGTCGGAACGCCGCGATGACAAATCGCTGCGACGTTTCTTTCCGCGCGGATATTTTAGGATTTTCCCAGAGGAATTAGGTTGTGACGTCACTCAGGGCAAATTCGGCGCCCAATGGGGCCACTTATGACAGCTAAAGAACATGACCCTTTTCCACTAATCAACTTTTGACTGTTCGCCTCCACGTTGCTTATCTGAGAGGCGCCACAACATCAAAGGTCAATTCGTTTAGCCTGGATATTTTCGGATTAATTGCCTTGTTTATCGATGAGACCGTAACTCCGGGAAATACCGAAATCGGATTAGGGAGCAGTCAGCCAAACACATTATTTTTACGTTTCTGTTGGGGAAATCGCGCGGAGTGCACGCTCTCTGCGCAGAACTGTGGCACTTGATCCACCCCTACACGCGATCCTCTCTGCTCGTGCCGGATGGTGTGGGACTGTATGTCCAAAATATGCTTGCTATCCAAAACCTTTCAAAATCATTTATGTATTGTTCCTCAAGCGATCTAGAAACGGAGATGGTGGAAACACCCGTTATTTACACGGCTATTCAGGACATTACCGTAGTCTGGCATGACAGACGATAGCAATTACGTCTGGAAAACATTTCCAAAAAGGTCAACAAACAACAAAAACGATCCAAAATAAAGCATAGGCTTCCCATTTACCCAATTTTCCTTAAGTTCCATAAGATCAGTTTTTTACTACTAGGGTCATTTCATCGCCGCAGACGCTCGAAAGTTACTAAATCATATAAGTTCCTCCGCCACGAAACGTCTCATCATCGCAATAAATTCACCCGGATCCTACTTCCAAGATTCCTTCTCAAAAAGCGTTCGCCGACTCATAAACAACTCTGCCTGCAGAGACTCTGCAAATTTCCTCGTTCCGCTATCGGCCCTCGGGTGCACATACTCCTTGTTGGCCCCGGTTGACCGGGTGGATCCTTTCTTTCGCTTCCTACGCGTAATTCGGCCCTTCTCTTCCCCTTTTCTGTATGATTTCAGTCTTTGACCGACAGCCAAAGACGCGATTCCACTTCCGGCCGCGTCAGGCACACATCTATTTGTTTTCCAAAATGCTGACAAGGCGGATGTTCAAAAAAAACCCCCACTGACCTACAGTAATCCAAAACACAACATATCTATCTGACGATTGACGAATTTAATCATTAGCCGCCCCCCCTCAAAACAACCTTCTTGCGCACTTCGTGACGTCGGTTTCCCTTCCGCATCGTGGAAGTCAATCCCTCTATAATTGGCTACTTCCTTGATATCCCTCATTTCATAATTAATTCCGCATTTCCTCTGATTCGCTGCAGTTCTTGATAAGGCCAGGAATAGCATCTGTCATTCTCCAAAAATAGACTAATTTGTGGTGGCGACAGGAAGCCACAACGAAGCCTTACTATGTCAAATAATGAGCTGGTAGATGGTAGTGAGAGCTTTTCGAAAATTTCGATGCAAAGCTGAGATTCGGATTATAAAGCGAGCTATATCGCCTGATATTCCAAATTCCATATATTCCAACGGATCTTATCTTATTCCGACGGATCATATTTGACCTTTGTCTGGATCCAGTCCAGCGAACAAAAACAAGCTGCACCGCAAATAACAAGACCTTTATTTGGAAACGAATTTGGGTGTCACTGACATTTGAGCCGATTGGTTGTAGAATTTGAATTAGTTCATGTGGTAAGTGCTCATCTAGGTCTTTCCCTTCTCTAAGAGTTCCCGGAAGTTGCATAACAGTCGGAATTGTCACTTAAATTTGGACTTGAGAAGTCCCAAAATTTCTTAGGTGTCCCTACGGATGACAAAATCCTCTTTTCCATAACAAAGCCGGACCTAGGCGTCAACTGACCGCCGTTTTCAGAAAGTGCAAAAAGACGTTCGGAGAAGGGATGTCCTCTAACATAACACCGAAAATTGAATTTCGACGACGATCAAATTGAGTCCTTATGGTGCTTGAGTATTTGTTGTGTCCGGCATCATATTCCGGGAACAGAGCCTTTTGTATCTTCAAGTGGCGCCCTTCCTATTTGCCGATTTCTCCAAAGAGCTTCCGACATGCTTTTGCTTCCCCTCCTTGATTTGAATTTGCAGCGATTCCTGAGAACCGACTAGCCTCGTGTTTTTCGACAGTCCTCAAATCACTCCGCTTTTTTCTCTCTATTTACGACACTGTTTGGACGAGGTTCCTGGAAAAGAGAAGAAAAGAGTGATTTTTGAAAACAAAAAGGCGCGATCACAAGGTGTTTTGGATCAGAGGAACAGTCTTTGTTTGAGGAGGCGAATACCACATAAGTCTCATTAATACCCCTAGAGCTATGGCTTAATCCCCGTGGAATGTGTTTCCTACTGTACTCAATGGTCGACAAGTACTACATCCTCGAATGATTTGAGCCATTCATTGTCCTGTTTTGAGGACACAACGCCCACCATATAAAAGTCGTTAGTTCCACTCAGCCCTAATTTGACAACGATGACGATAGGTGATTCACGTGTGGGCTAGAATATCTGGTTCTCCTGCAGGACCGTGGTCCATTGTAGTTGGACATCAGTTATTCTTTTCAGTTTCGAGGAGAAACCACGCTTTGCAGCGGTAAATTATGAATAGGACATATATAAATGGTGATGATGGGGCTTAATCACCGCAACAGGACTCATTTTCACGATATATAAGCAGTCCTGAAAGTGCACCCTCGAAAGGTTACCTTTTAGTGCGGCCGACTCCTTTCCTCAAGCTATTTCTAGAATCTCTGTTTACCGGCTTCTTACAGTAGAAACCGCTGGATTATTATTCTTCTCGTCAGAATCGCCTGGATCCATACCTGTTGTTTACAAAATGCTGTCCAAAGGGTATCCAAGGACGGTGACGACACGAAGAAGCCTGATTGTAAATTATAGATGAATCCGGTGGAAATTCAAAAACAAAACAAAGTGTGTTGTGGTCACCACATCTTCCCTCTGGTGGTTTCCACAATTCATTCTGGATGTAATCACAACTGATTTGAACTTGTAGATCGCGATCGTGACGAGCAAACATGGACGTAAATTATAGATAACGGAGGGAATGAAATATTTATCTCAACTAGGGATGACTCAGATAAAAATCCAAATTCACACGAGGTTGGTTCCTGTTTTTGTTTGGTCCGTTTTTGGTTCCTTTTGTCAGAAACTGAGTCTCCCCATAATGGCTAGAATCAGGTCTATTGTTTCTTGCTTGTATCTGCCAGCAACGCTACAATTTTGCTAAAGATAGCCAAATTGCAAAACACATTGAATTCAATGTGTTCTGAGACCTTCTCGTAGGCGCTGCGAAGGTGGGCGAAAAGGAAATGCGCGACTTCTGAATCGAGTCGGATAGTAAAAGTGTGTGGGAACATGTGAGAGTTCTGACGAGTTCCCAACTTTCCAAGGTATATATGGACATTTTGTGTCGGCACAGAGCCGTAGGAGAGCCTTAATGAGCACTTCTCTTTCTAGACTATGGCTTCTGCTTCATATTCAGACGCCCCGAAGCCCCTCGGCTTCTTGTTTTTGATGTTCTCCGTCCCCACTTATAGTTGTTCTTGGCTCTAGTCCTTGATGGGTCCTTAGAACAAGGCCAAAAAAAGAAATATTCCCCTCTGTTCATTAGCATAACAGCTCGTTGTTTCTCTCCCCCACCCCCATAATGTGATATCTTCTGATTACCATCAGAGGCCATCCCGGCGTCACTTCTTCAAAATCAGTTCTAGGCTCGTTTCCCGAGTCAGCTGACCTCACGTGAGTGCGACTCGAATTGACCAAATTGTAGCGAACTTCATTGTTTGAGGGACATCGAAGTTGTCGTGGCCATGTTTTGTCGTCCTTCAGAGGTCAACACACATTTTAGAGTTGTGCTCGTGGATTTACCGCTGTTTTCACCTTTCGTAAGCCATACTTAGTGCTTCAAAAGACGCTTGGAGGTTTATCTCTGCTTTCCTCTCAAAATATAAACGTTGGAAAGTGTATTGCCTCGTGGCTATAACTCTCGAGATGCACTTTTCCGTTTCCTTTGTTTTTCTCTTCTTAATACTTCACGAGATCTTTTATGTCTCCTCTCAAAGCATCTTTGTGGCGCCCTCCAAACAGTCCATTGTGGGAGTAAGTGGTGTGGAGTTCCGACTTCTTGATGACATTTTATATTTCCCCCCACTTCCACATATCGCACAAATAGTCCCCTCAGGGACCGTTGATTGCCTTCTTATCATTACTAGGGTGTACCCCTTCTTCCCGAGTGCGTCCTCGGCCTTTTGAGGTCAACTGCACTTGTCTACCATCTGCAATTCAAATCGGGGGTAATTGCGGGTGATTTTTGCTCTCCCGCCACTCGGCCACCCGCCAAATCGAATTTTGTCCCAAATCAGAACACTCGGGGAAGTCGAAGATCTCCAGACGCTCGTTTCCATAATTCCTATTTGCCAGACGTCGACACAATCTGCGGGGGCTTGGATTTCCAAAAAACAAATTCCGCAAAATCGTGTTCTGTCACGACATCCACCTATGTGCTTTGACGTAACCTCCCACCTCCACTCCAAGTTTACCCCCTCCACCCGAGTGCATTTCGAAATTAGAGTGCGTCGCCCCGAGGCGCCACTTCGATTATTACTTCGCCATAAACGATGCGGCCAATCTCTGATTCTATTCCGTGTTCGTCACGGCACTCGTTCCGTTCGGGACACCGTCCGTAATCTAGGCGATTCTCGGTGCCTGATTGAGTTACCGAAAAGTCGCCTTTCAGTCAGGAGCTCTGATATTTAGGAGGAGTGGCGAGAGTTCCCTGTTCGCTAAGGTCGCCGAGGATTTGTTTTCGCGAAAGAAGGCTTCTGTTGGCACCCATTCTGTCCTCAGCATCCACCATAGTTCTACCGATTTGTGATGTCACCGACCTTTTGCGACCCAGATCGGCTGCGTGCTTAGTCTTTTCCAGAAGGTTTCAGGATAGCCCTCAGGGCGCCGATTCGTAAAGTTCTAATTAGACGCCTGAATGCGCATTACACTCTACACTTCCAAAAGGAACTAATTTCCCACGAAATGATGAATTATTGAGGGATACACGTATGTGGCTGTGAAGTGCAGGAATGAACAGACCTCCATCATCTCTCTGACCTTCTTTTTCCTAAAAAACATAGTGGCTGTAAGAGGGCCGAAAGGATCGAGAATCGAGGTGGTGACGGAGTTTTATTAAAAAGGTCAAATTTCGTTTTTATTCGCGTGTAGTCTGCTGAGATGTAGCCGAAAATCCGGTGACTACGTGAGCTTTCTGGTCGAAAACCATGGCTTCAAATGAAATTATAAGAGGATGGCCCTAAAAACAGAGATAATGTGACGAGATTTCGTGGCAAATTACAGATCGGAAGCGGATTGTATTCCCTATAAGATCGGATGATCACGGGGTCGAAGACGCTTACTGACCAAAGCCCGAAGCTGTTCATCTTTATGACCTTCTATGTCCTCTATTTTCGCCCAATATATGCATTTTGAAGATTACTGGCTTGGCCGTGTATATATGTTCCGAAAAGACGGAGATCTTCGAATCTTGCATTTGAGAGTCGACCTGATTGCCCCAAACCACCTCATTCTTCTCTCCTTGTCAAAGCATTATAGTGGAGTTTCAGGCAGTTTTTGAACTCTTTAAACAATTCTGAATTTCCTGAATTTTTCAGAAAACAATCTTTACACGATTGCAAAATGTATCGGCATTGACTACCATAGTCCTTTCATAACTGAAACGGTGTTTTTCGCTGAAAAGAGCAAGCTTCCAAACACTGCAAAGACGAGGCCCCTCGTGTCAGCGCCAATCCATCTTCTGTCAGGCCTGTACATACTTAATCTCCAATTGGTCGGGGCCCTCTGTTTATTAACCTCGCCACCCGTCTCGTCCCCCTCCTGGTGACTCCAATTCCAAAATCCACAGACGCTTCGGGTGTCACACGGAAATGAGGTCCCCTCGGAAGGGGGCTCTGATGCCTTCCTGGACAGCTCACCCATTAGGGTCCGACCCAATTAGTGCGAACAAAAAAAAAGTTTTGTTTTGTCTCCGCACAGACGGCGTTTACGTTTGATTTATTTCTTGCCTAACGGGGCCAATTTGAGCATCGCGGCGGGATCCCTCGGGACCTTTCGGCGAGCGTTTGTCGTCGACTTCTTCCTCTGATTCCCGAAACATGTTGTTTGTCTCTGTTTTGTAGCTTCAGAACGAAGACAAGGCATGGAGGGTCTCCGTGGCAGGGCTTTCCCCCCGAGAGGGCCATCACTTCGGTGACGTAGAGTTCAATTCATCTTGAGACCGTGACAATCGAGATATGAATAAGTAAAGGGCGCGATGAATGAATGCCTTATCAACTCGAACTCTCTTTCACACAAACAGGTCGCCCGTGAGAGAACAAAAGTCGCGAAGCCTGATCTCGGGGCGGAACTCGGGCTCACTTCCGAGCGAAAGTCGTCCGCGTTGTAAACATGTCGTTAGCAGCGAAACGCCTTTTTCCGAACGGATTATCCAATTTGACTTGCCCAGACGATTGAGATTCCGATCAAAAGATATGAATCTGTTCAACATAAGTCACGAAAAGAGACGAGAAAAGGCCAGAAAGTTTCTATCGAAAAACCATCGTTTAGGGTGGTCCACCGGCCCAACGGACCCTCCAAAACTGTTGTACAGCTATGTTTTCGAACGCCCACTCCCATGCGTCACGAACATCTTTTGCTTCACGTACCGCAACTTCAAGATACTAATTAGCCCCGGAAATAATCAAATCGGCATCTTGTGAATGCACTCACTCGACCATGCCGCTGCCATCCCTTTTCATTTGAATTGGCCGCAAGTTTCTTTTTTTGTGGACGAGTCTCTTCGCGCTCAAGTACGGTATAAAGTTCAAAGTTCCTTTGAGAATTCTCTCAGCTCTCCAGAGCTTCCGATTACAGCTACCGTATCTCAGCGGCACTAAAAGCAACTGTGATTTGTATCAGTTCCGTGTGTTCCTCGCCTCTGGACAGGGCATACATGGAATAGACTGTGTTTTCTTCGTTTGCTCGGGCGGACACCGATTGTTCCGGGAGGTCCATTCTGCCACACTGAGGCTGTTTTCACACCCTGAATTGCTACCTTTCGCGATGTTTGTATACAACGACCAGGTACACAGAGCTACAAACAAGATCCGTTTGTTATTTCTCGGCTGACGTCCAGTTGTAAGCACTACTTCTTGTATTCTCTTCCATTGTTTCCTTATTTTCCCCCAGTTGTTCGTCCGAATTGTCATCACTGATATGAAATGGACCTCGTTTGACTCATCCACTCATCCATTCGTCCCAAGAAAGCTTCTGTATATTCCGACTAGCTTTCTATTTATAATTTCCTCCCCCAGATGTAAGAAGATCTTCTGGATGCTGTGTTAGGCAGTTGATTGCATCTGTGACACCAGAAAAAGACACCACTCCGATATCTCACGAGCACAGATCACTTGGATTTTTTGTGCTCTCCTTGGACATCTCTCATGTTCCTAACGATGTTTTCGATGTTTTTAATTACGACCTTATCCTCCCGTGGCCGCTTTTGTGTGTCTCTACATAACGTCTTCTCGGCGTTCTCGTTATTTCCTTATTCTCCCCGACTTCTTCTCCGCTGTAAACACTCCTAATCGCATAAAATTTTCCTATTGCCTCCAACTCGTCACTTCTATCATGGCCATCTTCCTCCTTCGATCACACCACGAAAACAGCAAGTCGTCATCGACAGCTGCTTTAGGCATGTTCCTCTCTCCTAAAGGATTAATTCCAAATAAAAGGAGCCGAGAGGAACATGTGCGCCGACCGAAAACGCGATAATCGATGAGTTTCCCGAAAGTGTTTTTTGTTTTCGATCGGTCCTCGGGGACTCTGTGGTGACTCTGACGCTTTTAGGCCATGAACGGTTACGGCCGAAGGTAGATTAGGGGCTCAATAAATCGTCTCCAATTGGCCTTTTAGAGCTAAGTAGCTCTATGGGACGCGAGAGGTTCTTTGTTTGAATTTGAGGCCAAGGAGACCACACTGGGAGCCGGGATCTGGATAGAAACTTCTCCGATTTTGTAGGAAACTGCAACTTTCTTGTCTCGTGCATGTTTTCCTGCTCCAGAGTAGCTTCGTTTGTGCGTCGATGTGAGTGGACTTTTTATAGAACAACTCGTCCAAACATAGTCTCCATTCAGAGACTTCTTCTTCTGCTATTCGCCAATGAGGTCAGTCAGATAATCCGAAATTATTATTGCCTCAGGTCTCGGTGGTTACGTCAAAATCTTCGGATATCGATGTGTGTTCTCAGTAGTATCTCCGAGCAGATTAGTCGCCGTCTTCTTTTCACAATAATGAGATACCCGAATGGATCCTTCCCGGAGAATAGATCGACTTTTCCTTTTATTCCGAGCTTAGCCCTCCTTCTTCGGTCCTTCATGACGTCTCCGATTCCAGTCGTGCCAGGAGAAAGTCTCAAAAACCACACGGTTCTGCGTACTTTTGCCGCAGCGTCAGCGAGTGACCGCCTGAGAACGGCCCCTAGACGACCCTTTTCGCATTAATTGAAACTGCTAGTGTCCTAATCAGAGAACAACGCAGGGAACACCAGCTGCCCTCTTTTTGTTTCGTTTTCTCGCACTGTGGCCGAAAGTGTCGCCTACTTCGCCTATCAAAGTGTCCACCTTCCGTTCATTGCCTGAAACTCTAGGCCAGAAGGAACTGTTTATCCAGCACAAACATAGGTACATTCCGATGCACTCTTGGTCCTTCTTCTGTTTGACAAACTCGGCCGAATTCATTAATTTTAGCGCCGTCGCCCTATGTTTTGGACGTCCACTTTTTGTTCCGCTCGGGACGCGTGTCCTCTCGTGTGTCTTTTCAAAAGAACGTTCCCTCCGGATGCTCT
Organism: Steinernema hermaphroditum; assembly: GCA_030435675.1. NCBI lineage: Eukaryota > Metazoa > Nematoda > Chromadorea > Rhabditida > Steinernematidae > Steinernema > Steinernema hermaphroditum. The sequence goes on from CM059622.1 coordinate 10,480,925, forward strand.
AAATCGCGTTCCTTGTCCTTCACTTGACAGATCACCTCTAGGAGACAGTAGACCCACGTCTTTGTCTCTGGTCTCGTCTCTGAAACGGACCCGGGAGTCTCAGCTGGATCTCAAATGCGATTTCTACTCAAAAAATGTTCGGACCCTTTGTGGGTAATCGTTTCGGCCTTTGAGACGTGAGAAACATTTCCGACGCACTTTCGCCTATTCACTGCCTCGTTTGATCTTATTTTTGCCGCTCCATTCTCACACCTTTCCCGGAATCTTGTGTATGCCTGCGGCCTCAGATTCGATTGACCATTTAGGCGAGGAAACGTCTCGATTTCTTGTTTACATCCGGCTGCTCATGTAGAAAACTTCCAAATGCTACACGCCTAAAATACGGCTGTGATCTCTCCTGTCCCCGTGGGTGGCGATTTTAGAATTTTCGGTCTTATTCGCTTTTCGTCTCCAGGTGTCTTTGGCTTCGCGTGCCGTTTTTGAGTCCGTAAATGTCACGGAGTTCGTGACCAGCTGCAGAGACTCGTTCCGTCGCCGATCTTAGGAACACGCCCTGGAATTCGACCCGAGTCCAGTGAACGGCGTCGGAAATAACGGGTTCAGGTGGGTGCCCTTCCTCAGTGCACACTTAATCCGCGAGGGGGCGATGATACCTTCTAGGGGGCGCTTTTCAGTGCCACTTATGGTGTTCTTTCATAAAAAGTAGAACCGAAAACAGTACACCTTCTAATTTTGGATATTATTGATTCTGTGAAGCACACACGACATTCTCCGTCTGTCCCAGCAGGTGGAATCCTCGGACAGCTTCGAGCCACTATTGTTTTTCAACCGTATCTTGGCTGTACTCCTTGGCTGGTCACCTCCAAGTCCAACTGCTCAGTTTCCTCCCAAAGCCTATGTTTGTAAAGAGTAGAGAAGTGTATCCAGGGGGCAGGTCTTGATCTGCTCTAGCACGCATGTGTCCAGCTGCTCGTAGAACGCTTCTGATTCCTCAAAAGTACAATTGTGAATTTGGGAGAATTCCATTTCCTCCTCTGAGGCTCAGGTCCTCTCTCGAGGTGTCAAGCGTCTTCCAACCCCGTCTATCGCATTCCTTCCGGGGGTCACGCGATTCCAATTATCGCGAGCACGTGGCCTGCAAGTCAGCCGTTCCCATTTGCATTCCTAAGCACCTCTCACTCCTCGCCCCCTCACAGAAGGCTCTTCCAGATGAACTGTACGGGCGTTCCTGCACCCAACACCGCCTTCACCGACGCCACGCTCTACATGGTGATCTGCTACTCCGCCTGCTTCGCCATCGCCTTCGTTGGCAACACCACGATGTTCCTCATCCTCTTCAGGTGAGCGTCTCCCCCTCGGGCCCTAACCGGCGCCTTCAGAAACCAACTCGTGAAGCGCCGCCGCGTCCACACCCTTCTTCTCCACATGAACATCGCCCATCTGCTCGTCACGCTCATCTACATGCCCAAGGAGGTCATTCACGCGATCACCGTCGCCTGGCTCGGCGGCGATCTGGTCAGTGTCCGTCCTCCGGCGCCCCCTTAAGCGCCTCTCTTCAGCTCTGTCGGATCTGCAAGTTCTTCGACGTCTTCGGCGTCGCCCTCAGCGCCAACATCCTCATCTGCATCAGTCTCGACCGCTTCTACTCGATCTTCTTCCCTCTTTACACAGTGAAAGCCCGGAAGACCGTCCAGAGGATGATTTTCGGCGCTTGGCTGCTCAGTTTCATCAGTAGTGTCCCTCAGGTGAGTACCTCGGCAGAGCATCGGTGGTTCAGTGGTAGAATGCTCGCCTGCCACGCGGGCGGCCCGGGTTCGATTCCCGGCCGATGCAACTCTTTTTCTCCTTTTTGCAACCTTACATCTTTCAGCTTTACATGTTCCGCGAGGCGCGGCACCCGTGCCACCCGTGGTACACCCAGTGCGTCTCCGCTGATATCGTCGGAGTGGTCTCCTCGAAGGTCACCTTCTCCTTCTCCATCCTCAACATCATCCAAGTCTACTTCCTCCCCCTCGTTGTTATCATCATTTGCTACTCGCTCATCCTCAAGAAGATCTCCAGCGCCGCGACTGGTCCCAAAGGCGAATGCAAAGGGAAGACCGAACTCCGTCGTTCGGGCAACGAGAATCTGGAGCGCGCAAAGAGTCGCACCCTCAAGATGTCCTTTGTCATCGTTATCCTCTTCCTTCTCTGTTGGACACCCTACACGATCGCCCTCTTCATCCACTTCCTTCGCCGCTCCCTCCACGTTCGTCCCGTGCCGCCACTTCTGAGCAAGTTCCTGTACGCATTCGCTGTATTCAACAGCGCCATCTCGCCTTATCTATATGGATACTTCTCTTTTGGTAGGCTTTGATTGGCTTAACTCAGTGACTTTTTCCTTCTTTAGACCTAAAATCCGAGCTCTCCCAACTCCTCACCAAGCCCTTCTTCCAGGCGCATCATGACCGCCTCACACTTACCACCGCCACAATCACCACGACGTAAGTGCCCCCCCCCCCCACACAAGCCTCCGCAACCGAGCAATTTCAGAAGAAAAATGGCGATGCGCAAGAGAAGTTTGAGCAACGGCACCGTCTCCACCGACGACCAGCGTCGTCTCATCCGCGAGCGACTCTCCAACGGGAGCCTCATCGTCAGCGGCAACGCGCAAGGGCAACGCCGTGCCTCGAAGCAGGCTTCGCTCCACTCCTGTAAATCTCTCGACCACGACCGACTGCTCATCGGTCGGCAGGCCATCTCGACTAACATAGCCCCCGTCTCGTCCAAAAGCAGACAGTCTATTATGAGTTCCTACAAACCGTCTCTGACGATTCTCGACGAGGCTGAGAAAAACGCAAACTGATCGGCCTCCCCATTTCGCCTCACGGGTAGCTTGCATAGAGCATAATACAATAAACTTCTATCCAAAGTCGCTCTCTGTCCATATCCAAGCAAACACTAGGAAACGAGTCGCATCCTTTATGACGGAGCTAAAGACAACAACAATAACATGAACAACAAATTTAAAGGTTGCGGGGGACAAGTCCGTCGCGCTGGGCGAGGCGAAGGATGCAGTCATCGGATTCTCCCTGAAACGAAGAGAGATAAGTTCATTTGTCAAAGTCAGCGATAAGCTAGGAACAATCTCACAGCGTGGATGCAGTCGCGTGCCTCAATCTTAAAAGTTTGCAAAACGCTTACCATGCGGCGGAGTTCTCCGCAGATGGTGTAGCGAGTGTTCTGGCCAGGCATCATGCGGCCGGTCTCGGGGTCGACAGCGACGAAGTCGATCTGGATCGAAGAGTGGTCCTTGGCGTGGATGATGCGCGACGACGACGAGCTAAAACGCATCCAGTTAGACCAAATAGAGCCTTCGCTATTTGAGTGTAGGACAGAAGGGTAATGCGAAACAAATAAGAAACATTGTTCCGCGACCATATTCGTTCCAGCATAATATCGCCGCGATGTCAGCCCAAACAGATGTAAGTGATCAACTGTTTGGTTCCTAACCGGCACGAACGAAATTTTCAAAACAACTTACCACTTGCGGGGAACGTAAAGCTCAACCAATTCTCCTTGATCGTTCTGCATGATGGCTTTTAACTTCGGTGTACCTGCAAAACGCCAAAATAAAAAATTCTGACATTTTTCCCCATTTCACGCCACAAAACGGCTTCTCGCAAGGTTTTCGCGCAACATCACCATCTCAAACGGGACGCGATTTTCCGGAACGTGCGAACGCAAATCGGCACAGAAAACAAGCGATTCAAAGCTGAAAATCCGAAAGAAATTCGCGAATAGCCGCAGCGTCACCGTTTGAAATTTAGGGCGAGCCGTAGCCGTTCGCCTCGCAAGAAATTCCATGTGGGACCAAGCACGCGCTATGAACTGAAAACCCCGGCCGCTCTCCCGCGCCACGTCCACGAGCGACGTTCCACCCGATTTCAAAGACAAGTTGATGTTCTTCCGGTAACCTTCTTGTTATTTTTCTTCTGATGCGCACTTCCACGACGCATAGGAACGCTGCAATCACGGCATCCAATAGCCAATGCAGCTCAACAGTCATTGTCAGGATTGTCGCCTCTCAACAACGTCGCGAGCTTTGTCAGCGAACAGAGAAACACATGAGGGAAGATAGGAGATCAGGGAGAAGTACCATGATACTTAACAACGTCCAGATACAAGCAACCCCAACAACAAACACTTTATTAATAACACTCAAAAATAAATTATCCGTAGTATGTACATTCAGTACTCGATGATCTGGGTCAGCATGTTTAGATTACGTAAGACAAGCAGCACTCTCATGTATTTACAGTGAAACAATTAGCTCGATCCCAGCTGCTGTCCTCGTCCCCAGTTATGGCCTCCATCGTTTCGTGGCGCCGGACGTCGGCTCTCGGGAGCACTTCCGAATCCGTGAACTCCGCCCACGCTGCTCGGGAACCACTGATACCTGAAATGCAAGATTTAAGATAACTGTACCAGTACGATTGCTCAGCTTACAAGAACTGAGGTGTTTTGATCAGCGAAGCTCCCCCGAACTCCTGAGGGTAGCTGTACATGAGGAAATAGTAGATGTGGCCGACAACCACTCCGGCGAGCTCGACCATGGTGCCTCGGAGAATCATGTTGAAGAGGACGAGCACCCATGGGAGATATACAGCCTTGAACTGAGCGCCGAAGAGGAAGGAGACGATCATGTCCTTGTTGAGCTGGCACCATACGTACAGGACGCTGACAACCATTGGCTCGAGGAGGAAGGGGATCCCGACGGCAAATGAGACGATCTGACAGCGACACTTTCTTACAGAATTTTAAAGAGCCGAGCCGTACCGTGCAAGAGATCCAGTTGAAGATGAGCATAAATAGGTAATCGGCCGGACGACCCGTGAAGACATCTTTCTCTGTGCTCTTTCCGTAGCTGTAGAGCAGGTAGAGCATGAACAGCCAGTGGAACCCGCTCGATGGGTTTACGGGGTAGTAGAACAACGCTGTGAGCGGTCTCCAGATCTGAAATCTCGTTGGTCATCAATGTCAAACTGTCAAAAACCCACATGGAACTTGGTGGCAAAGAGCTGCCAGTCCAGATGCATCGTGTACGGCGAGAACATCCCGATGCGGCCAAGTAGTGAGGCAACCACCGAACCGGTTAACCAGTAACGTGTGATTTCCGGAACGGAACGATACCAGTCGCCGAAGTCCGACATTTTTGTACCTGCAACAGGAAAAGAGGTGAGGAGGTGAGCAAACTGCATAACAAATGACAAGCAGAATAACGTTTTTCCTGCGAACGTTACGCTGAAACTGCAACGCGATTTCACATCTACCTAATTAGAAAGCATTTCTCCGTATTAAATAAAACAAAGAAGCGCCGAAAATCAGAAGAGAGATGTCACCTCACATGGACATCCGCCTTCTGATTAATGTTTACGAAGCGTATTATCACGCAACTTCAAAAGACAAGCATGCATACGACGCATCGCAAATTCAGAAGTGCAGAAAAGCGCAGGTGCAAGCCAGCGTCGCCCAGTGGCACCACCCTGGCGGCGACATCGCCCCAGCGGCGCGTTCCGCGTCGCCGATGCCCCCTGGCCTCTCGGACCCCTCAAAGAACGACCTTCGGGGGCGCCAGAAGACCGCTTCCAGACGTTTCGGGTCTCTCTCACGCGAGACTTCGCGGCGGGACCGCTATCACACGTAGCACAGTAAAGCTCGGGCGTGTGTCCGCCGCTGGTTGGCCGACCGCCTCGAGGCAGCAGTGACGTGCTTCTGGCGGCGCCGGGGGACTCGGCCTCTTCCGTGGATATTTAATTGCTGCGCGACGTCCGCGGAGGTGTACTGGATGGACACGTCGACGTATCCGCGGCACCAGATCCGCGCGAAGATCGCGTCGCCTGTACGCCCCTATCGATCGCCTTTTGTGGGTCTTTCTCTTCTTTTTGGCGTCATTCGAGTCAGATGGTGCGCTCGCCGACGGCGTCCGATAACCAGCGGCCGCAACTGAATACTGATCATCTTCCCGTTTCAGAGAGGTTCTGTTTTGTTGCGTTTGTTCCCTTCCACTCACTTGACGAACGATGGCCGCCGAAGCTGACGCGCAAATGCCCACGGTGCCCCCGGCCACTGCAGCCCAAGAAACGATAGAACTGACCATCCGGTGCGGCATGCAGTCCCACGACGACGTCGTTGTCTCCTGTCCCATGAACTGGTCCGTCAAGCAGCTCAAAGAACACTTAAAGGCCGTCTACCCCTCGAAACCTGTAAGTTTTGCTGTGACAGTTGACTTCTTGTCTCCCTTCACATGATGTACCGTAATATTCATTAGTCTTAGTCTTTGGCTGTTTTGTTGTTTATCACAGTAATGTTTGTGTTTTGCAGGACGTTGCAGTTCAGCGATTGATCTTCTACGGAAGATGCCTCGAGGATGACCGCTCGGTGGCCTCGTACTTCCCCACCAAGGACGCTGGCGACTCTCTAGCACCGCAGTCCCAGGTGATCCACCTTGTCGTTCCGTTGAAGAACAACGCCGAATTAAATGAAGGACTTCGGCGGCGGAATGTGAATAACGCATCCACTGGAAATCAGTAGGTTCTCTTGTTCACCGCCGTGGCGTTACCGTTTCCTCTTTAGATCGACTAACAACGGACAAAGTCAGAGTGCTCAAGCGCCCTCAGCGGGTGGCGCTCCGTCGTTCCAGAACAATTTCATGGGGATGTACGGGTATCCTCAACAAACCGGTTTCGCAATGTATCCTAATGCCAATAGTTATGCACAAGCCTATGCAGCGTATATGCAACAGTACTATCAGAAGTGAGTACTCCGAACTACAGTGCAAACTGACCAATTATTTGCAGCATGATGATGATGTACGCACATGCCAATGGGACCCAAATGCCGATGCAGTTCCCGATGGCTCAGATGCCTACTGTAACCGTTCACCACGGTCCTTTGCCACCGCAAGTCCAGCAGCTCTTGGAACAGCACAGAGTTTTGACTCAACAGATGCAAGGAAACGGTGCACAGCAGGCACAACCACAGCCCGATCCGCAAGTTCAGCCTGACGCGGTTCCCATGGGCGCCGGAAACGACGAGCCGCAGCAACCGAGGGACTTCCTCGCGCTTATCTACAAGGCCTTCCAGATCGGTCTTCTCCTGATGGTTGTTCTCACCAATTCGTCGATGGAACGATTTTTTGCGGTTTTCGCGACGATCATCTTTGTTTGGTTCCTTCAGAATAGGCGAGCGCAACAGGAACGACAGCAACAGGCCGTTCCAGTGCCCCAGCCGCAGGTTTGCTTCTTTCACAAGGACCATTTAAGAATCGTAATTTCAGCAACCAGAAGGAGAGAACGATGAGGGAAACGCCGCCGGTGGAAATGCCATTCCCGACGGTATTGCCCACGATATTCCCTCTGCATGGAACGTCTTCTGGTCCACGTGCTACACCTTCATCTCGTCGTTCTTCTTGTCGTTACTCCCGGACAACCAAGTTCCGTTGAACGGAAACTAGAAAGCTTTTGAGCGTTGTACATAATAAGTGCCTTTCGCATTCGATGTATTTATGTAGAACTCTGCGCAGTGGCGCCGTACCTCCTAGTCTTCCTTAGATGTACAGATGTGATTTGACAATATATTTGCGTCGCTTTCTATGTTGCCTCACCTCTCTCACACTTGAAACGAGTTTGCTTTGTCCATCGATGACGCACGAATAAAAGGACAGTGTTGATAGACTACCGTAGGAGTTGATAACATCTATATTCTTATTCTCCGCTCACTTCTGCTGTTTATTTTATAGAAACCGTTCGGAAAACGACGCCTCCAAAGAGAACACCCGAAGGCGCTCTCCGCAGTCATCAACGGCGCGCGGCCCGATGGCCACACGCCGAGCTTCCCGCTCCGGAGGCGACGTTACATCTCGTCATCACGGTGGTTTGTTGGCTTTCGAAGAAAGCGAGATGGTGAAAACACACTACAGAAATGATCCTGTGAAGTATGATTTCGAAGATTGCTTCGTCGCCGACCGACCCCACCAATCGGCGACCATTTCTCTGCCACGGTGCGAGAGAGCGCAGACGAGCAGAGAAGGCAGTGTATCGCCCACTCTTTTCATCCGGGCAATTCACTGTTTTGTGTTTACCTTGGATTCCCTTTGTGTTGTTGGAACCATGCGTTTTCGCTACACCAATGGGAATGTGTGCTCAAATGGTCTCTTTATGCGTTGTGGCGCACTGTGCAAACTTCCAAAAATAGCCTCGGACGTGCTGAATCAAAATCATGAAGACGCTTTTGATATCATAGCCACCGTCGGACTACCCTGCATTGTGTTCTAGTCGAGGGCAAGCTCGATGCATAGGCAAATTATTCTCCAGCTGACGCCAACTTTGATGGAATAAAAGACTTTAAAAGACTCTAACGCCAAGACTATTTACAACGACAGGAATATAAACACGTAATCGTCCCGAAAGCGCCTTCTGGTGCGCGCCTAATCCGACCTCAGCTCCTTTGATGCGGCGGCTACTTGAAAGGCTGGCTCGGGTAGCCATAGGCCGTGGAGGGACAGAGGTGGGGGAAGTTGTGGACGGCGCGGAGGGCCACCGGAGGGAGCGGAGGGCTCCGGGAATCGTCGAGCGGGAGCGGGGCGAAGTTGCCGAGATGCTCCTCCTGCTCGCGCTCCTCCTCGGCGCGCTCGACGTAGGAGTTGCGCGTCTGGAGCTCCTGCATGACGAGCGATTGGAACTCCTGGTAGGAGGGTGGCGGCGAGTTCTCATCCTGAAAGGCGCCTTGAGGGAGTGTGGGGGCAGAGGGGACCTACAGAGTCGAGGATGCGCGCCAGATACTCGATGTAGCGGATGGCCACGCGGAGCCGTTTGATCTTCGACAGTTTGTCGTGGTTCTTCACGAAGGGAATCGCGTTTTGCAGGCTGTCGAGGGCTCTGTTAATGCTGCGATTCCGCTGGCGCTCAGTTTCCGACGACTTGAGAGATTTCGTTCCTTTCCTGAGCCTGAATGTTCTCGATAAAAACAAGAAGTTGCTGAAGATCACGCACCTTCCATCAGGGGAGCCAGTGGAGTTGTATGGGGACGACTTCATCTGGAACCGTCTTTGGCTTGGATGCAAATTCATGTATGATGATTTTGCTTAAATCCCCACGTTTTCGCGGATTTTACAACAAGGACGCCCTTTCCCAGGAACATGCATACACTCTCACAATTGTTCGAATTCGACCTCTTCATGTGGAGAGAGAGTTGTGATTATGAGAGCGAAAGGTGAGATTTACGGTCAGAAGAACAGACGAAGCGTGAGTCGCCGAAGTGCGCTTCACACATGCGGCGTTTACGGTCTGGGAGAAGAGCGCTCCTGAAGAGGCTCCTTTCCTCTGCGGTCTTTTTCCGAAGCGTAGAGGTGTGAAGTGCCTGAGCTTGGGATGGCAGGTTGTTGTAGAATGGATACAAAAACGAAACCTGGTTCGACTACGGTACCTTTTCTGCTGTTTACGAGTGCCCCCGGATAATCCCCATCTCGCGCGCACTTTGGCTCTCTCAAGGCGCCACCTCGAGCAGATCCTCTTGCAGCAGCACAAGAAGTAAACATAGCATTAGAGGGTTTTTTTTTTGCTTTTTTGGCGTTTTTTCCGACTGACTTCTTCAGCATTACCTGGACTGTCACTCACTCTAATTGGCGTCTCCGAACGCATTCGTTAGTGCAGTCGAGCGTGGACAGATTGGACGCCAAAATGAAACCCACACCAAAAAACCTGTTGGCTATCGCTTGGCGCCTTGAACTTCAAGGAACTTTCAGACTATAAAACGCCTGGTTAGGCTAGAAGAGTCACATCTGTCGAGATGCTCGCAGAGAAGACGATCGTCCTCGCAGCTTCGGCCTGCGCGGCCCTCGCGGTCGCCGCCTGTCTTCTGGTGATCCCCTCGCTTTACCAAACCATCAACGAGATACACGATGAAGTGATGGATGGCGTCCAGGTGTTCCGCGTGGAGACTGATGCCGCCTGGACGGATATGATGGACGTCCAGCTCTCCGTCAGCCCACCCACCAAGCCTCGTGAGAACCCCTTCGGAAGCATTTTCCGCGCCAAGCGTCAGGACTTCTCCGGCCTCCCCGCCTGGTGCCAATGCCAACCCGCCAAGCCCAAGTGTCCCCCTGGCCCTCAGGGAAAACCCGGGCCACCCGGACAGGACGGCACCCCGGGCGTGCCGGGACCCCCCGGATTGGACAACTACGAGCCGGGCAAGAAGAAGTGCCCGAACGACCCCCCTCCTTGCAAGATCTGTCGTCCAGGCCCGGTCGGACCCCCGGGTCCCGACGGTCCTCCTGGACCTCAAGGACCGAAGGGATCCGATGGACGACCTGGAGTCCGTGGAAATCCCGGACAGCAAGGAACTCGAGGAGCGCCTGGTGACCAGGGACCGTCCGGCGTGCCAGGGCCCAACGGCATGAAAGGACCCGATGGAAGGGACTTCCAGCGTGTGGTCTCCAAACGAGGCCGTCCTGGAATCAGAGGACCTTCAGGTCCAGCTGGAAACCCCGGCCTCAATGGCAACCCTGGAATGGACGGCGCTCCTGGGATGCAGGGGTCTCCCGGACAAGAAGGAGTCCCCGGAAGGGATGGAATGGATGGCCAGCAGGGAGAGCCCGGCGCCGGCGGCGTTCCTGGTACCGACGCTGCCTACTGTCCCTGTCCCCCTCGATCTGCGGTCTTCGTCGGTCGCTCCTAAACCGCTTCTTCTCCTTTGCTGTCCCCTTTTGGTCAGAAATAAAGCATTTTTTATTAATAGTGGATGATGACGTCGTCGAGCGTTTTGTTCCAGTTTCCGTCCGCAAAAACGAGCCGATCGTGACCGGTGTAGAAGTAGTTCTCCTGGGGCTCCTTCCAGTCCGTCTTACCGTAACTCGTCTCCAGAACTTCGATGTAGTTGCAGGCGACGAAGAAGAGTTCCCCTAGAAGGTCGCCCGTACAGAGTTCGTCGATCGTCGGGATCAGATTCCTGAAAAGCGTCTTGCACTTTGAGGAGATTCCTCGATGCCATCTACCGTAGTCTCTGCCATCCGGAGTCTTTTCCGTAGGTGATGCCGATCCACTCAAAGGTCGAGTTGTGTTTGTATCGGTAGAAAACGTCGGCGTAGGTGTCCTTGACGGATCCAGGGATCTTCACTGTCATCTCGCGGGCGTACTCGTTCTAGAAGCTCGCTTGGTTAAGGGAGGGTTACTACTGTAGATCTTACGTCTCCGATTCTTCTGAGAAGGCGGAAATCAGATCGGTCCTTCAGGGAGTTCATGAAGTCTTCCTGGAACTCGTCCACTTTTATCCAGATATCGATGTCGGTCGTATAGGGAATTACTCCGCAGTTTCGGAACCATCCTGAAGAGACGGATGGTAGTGGCTGAGCAAAGCGGCTCTCGGCCCTCTAAGAGCCCCTCGAATAATCGATTGTTTTCGCTCTCGTAGTCCCTTTCACATGCGACGTTTTCTTATCACACAATTTTACGGAAGGCACATTATGACTCCTAAAGACTCACCAAGAAGAGTTCCAGCGGCCAAACTGGGCACTTGTCCAGTGCCCAGAAGTTCGGTCGTGAACATCTTGAGATTCGCGATGTGTTCTGCCGTGATGATCGAATCGTTAGAGGGGAACTTCTTGGCCAGCTCCCTGTCACAGCTGACGAAGCGGCCGTTCCGCCACCATAGAAGGAATCTATCGATGTCCTTGGGCACTCTAACCAGCTTCTGATCGATCGGATCGAATCTGAGAATCCAGGCATGTCACGGACCCTCCGAGCCACTCATACTTATCGAAAGCCCTTTCGAGGACATCGAGGCGCTCCTCGCCGGCCACTTTCCAGTAGTTCTGCGCGGGTGACCGCTGGATGACGCTGACCACCAGTTGCTTGGCGTAGATCTTCCCGAAGAGCTTCTTGATGACTGCAGTATCAGGGGAAAGAACTTCGATCGACCATGTTCTATCGTTCTAGAGTGCTATGTAACGAACTCTTCTCTTCCATCTTCGCGTACCCCAAAGTGGGCCTTGAAGCGAGTTTCCACTTCGGAGGAACTGTTCAAGAAGGTCCCGACCTGTAGACTCGGACTCACTCTGACTTCGATGCATTTCGACTCGGCCACGCAGGAGAGAATTTTGGGATCGAGCGCCACCAGATCGAGGTCTTTAAGGGCAAACACGTTGATGAGGTGAGATGGAAATTGTGAACTAAAAGGGACTTTATTCCAAGGGACAGAAGAAAGTGCTCACCTGGAAGTTGCAAAGGAAAATGTTGCGAAAAATAAAGCCAAATAGATACATGCAGACTCCATTGCTCTTAAATGGTCATATGAGGGGAGACGCGGCGCGGGCAGATGTGGAAATCATACAGTGGAAGGTTCCACAAGCATTGTGAGGGGGGGAGAGAGAGGGAGAGCGTTATCACGGCTGTTATCATGTACGTGTGATTACGAGTTTATCTTCTCGTATCGAAGGCTTACACCTTGCGAGACGTCATATATGCACAAAAAGGCACTAATCACACCGTAGTCGCTGATTTTCCTCTGGCTTCGGCTGGAGATGGCATCCGAGAAGAACGATCAGTGGTCCCATTAGTATGCGCGGGCGTTGAAGTGGCGAAGAGCTTGAATCAAGTCGCAGCGGACGGAGCGGGATCCCATCTTCAGCTGGCAGCGCAGACGTCGGAGTTGCAACGCTTCTTCGGCTTCTCTGGCCGCGCGGGTGGAGTCGGGCGGTTGTGACGGTCTTCTTGGCAAGGCGGTGGAACTACGGCTTCCTGGTGTTCCAGGCCTTCTGGGAGCCGGGGCGATCATTGCGTCCGCAATGACAATCGAGAACGACCTCTTACTCAACTCATTCGCCTCAGACAGCCTCAGAGAGAGAGCGAGTGGACGACCCGACCGATCGCTGGGGACACAAATGAAAGACCGTACGTGTGATTATACACGATTTATCTTCCCGAATCAACGGCTTACGCCGTGCAGGACGTCTCATATATGCACAATGAAGAACAATATCACACCGTGGTCGCTGATTTTCTTCTTGTTTCGGAGGAGCAGACAAATCCGAAGAGAATCCAGCGTTCCCATCAGTATGCGCGGGCGTCGAAGTCGTGAAGAGTTGATCCCGGAAGTGGCGCGGCGGTGGAGCACAGCTAACGGAGCGGAGAGCCATCTTCGGTTCAGCTGGCGGCGTAGATTTCGCAGTTGCAGCGCGGCTTCTCTGGCGGCGCGGGTGGAGTCGGGCGGTTGTGACGGCTTCTTGGCGAGACGGTGGAACTACGGCTCCCTGGTGTTTCAGGCCTTCTGGGAGCCGGGGCGATCATTGAGCTAACAACGATGGCCAAGAACGACCGCTCACTCAACTCATTCGGCTCCAGACAGCCTCTGAGAGAGCGAGTGGACGACCCGACCGATCGCTGGGGGCACAAATGAAAGACGGCGCGGACGGTAAGACGCTTAAAGACGTACGTGTGATACTATGAGCATATAGCTACTATGGTGCGTATGTCTTTCTGACCGCATTGTACAAGCACTCCACACTCTTTTTCTGGCTAAATTACCATTGGATTCCCAAAAGTTCGACTATCTTGTACCGCATCTTTTTAAGTTGACCTCCACAAAGGCTCTCCACTTTAAGCTCAGAGACTCTGAACACTGAACTGAATGACAACTGAATCACCTGTGTTCATTCGTAGGTGACGACATCAGAGTAAATCACTGAGAATACGATAAAGAGGTCGAAAATCGGGCAAAACACAAAGTTGCCAACAAAGTAAGCTGATGCTACAGACGCCAATGGTGAATACTTTGCGATATCTGCAGTATATTACGTAGACAAACAATCGTTGCCAAAGTGGCCCTTTTTCAACTGAACAACCCAATAATTCCCTCTTCTTGTTGCCGAATACGTAAGAGGCTGCCGCCACGCGGGATCCCCTTTGAACGCAACACACACTGACACAACTGTCACTACAGCAACACGCGAACTAATTCAGTAGCCGAAGTACGACTGTGTGTCTCCAAGTCGACCTCCACAATGGTTCTCTACTTTTAGAGATCTTGAACATTGAACTGGGTGACAACTGAACAATCCAATAGTCCCCTCTTCTTGTTGACACAGAAGCATACGGTAGCACATCCGTCCGTGATCTTTTATGCTTCCCCTTTGGTGCTTCCGGTTCTGCTTTCAGCGCCCTCGTTCGCACGTGAACAAAACGGTGATTATGAGAGCGAAAGGTGAGATTTACGGTCAGAAGAACAGACGAAGCGTGAGTCACCGAAGTGCGCTTCGCACGTGCGGCGTTTACGGTCTGGGAGAAGAGCGCTCCTGAAGAGACTCCTGCCTCATTTTGGCTTTCGGAATGAAAAAGGTGTGAACTCTCATTGCCGTGAGATGATACAATGATTGTATTGGGTTGGTGCATTGAAAATGTCAGTGACATAAACATGGCATAATTTCGCAGTATTTACTCACAGGGAACAACTGATGGGCGCATTGTGGAGTACAGTGAACTATAACCCTACATTATGATTTTCCCCTTGTCCATTGCATTCTTCCTGATCATGGAGAAGTATCCCAGTATGACGGTCCTTAATCTGGTACCTCACAATTGCGAAATACGAAGTGATGTACGGGATTCCTATGGTTTTAATTGTGTGATGGACGTTGATTGCTGCCAATCACGTACACCGTTATGTCTTATCTTCCGAATGCACCTATCGTTGTGTTTGTCATATATCACAACATGAGCTAATCTCAAAAAGACGGCCTTCTCGGATCACCATGTTCCGTTAACTCTAACGTTTCCAATTGGTTAAGTACTATAACAGACAATGGGGATATGCATCAGGTAGCTGTCGCTCGTAGCTACTATGCCTAACATAGTGACTGCACGAGTTCATTTTTACTTCACAGAAATAGAGGCCAAGTGTGGAAAAAATGACCCTTGGATCGACAAAACGTCCGACTGCCCGTGGCCGTGTATTTCCAAGTCGACCTCCACAAAAGCTCTCTACTTTAAACTCAGAGATTTCTTTTTTGTTGTCTATATAGCACTGTCTTAGCTCTATCTTACTCTCACCTGTGCTCATCCATAAGTGACGATATCAAAAGAAACTATCCAAAATAAGGTTAAGAGGTCGAAAATCGGAGCAAAAAGGTTTTTCAATTTTTAACCCCGTGTATTCTACAAACGAGGAATCCGGATGTTGCCTATAAAGTGGACTGAAGTTGTACATAAGAACGATGAATACTTTGTCTGAAATCTTTGTGTTTTGTTTCTGTAAATAATCACAAAATGATCTGACATTTCAATGCACCAACCCAATAGAATGGATAAAATGTGTCCGAATAAAGGTACTGCTGCAAAATAGCGAACTTGCAAAGATTGTGTTCTGTTTGCACAGTACGTTCAAATGTGGTCATCTGTCATGTCGTTCTGTTTGTCTCGTGGCTGCACGCTGTTTCAAAGGATACAAGCAAGGGGTTCGCCGTCTTTTGCGGGCTTCGGATCCACAAAATGAGCTTTGACCACATGTATTGGCGCCTAGTGCCTACAGAGAACAGCCGAGTGTCCATCTGTTGACTCAAGCACCTCCTTTTCTGTCCTCAAAAATGATTAACGGCCACAAGTCCTGTGCACGATTACGATACTCTCTTCTGTTTATAACTCGATCGGCTAATCCGTCGGTCGCGCGCACTTTGACTCCCAACTCCTCCCGCTCCGCCTTTCGCAGGAGCCGCCCAGACGTGCTCGTTCCTAAAGCTGAGTTCAGTCCAAGCTGCAAGTGATCCAAGATGAGGCCGTCCTCTTCCTCCCACGACTCCTCGAACGACGACTGCGAACTCAGGTATTCGGTCGTCCCTTCTATGTACCACCAAGGAGCAGCTTTAGGAAAGCGCGCAAAAGAGTTGGCAAAGCAACGCGATCGGCCGACATCGAGCGCAGAAGGAACCTCGACATCAATTCTGCCCTCGAGAAGCTGCAGGACATCATTCCAGTCATCCAGCACCACGACAAACTGTCGAAAATCAAACGGCTCCGCGTGGCCATCCGCTACATCGAGTATCTGGCGCGCATCCTCGACTCTGTAGGTCCCCTCTGCCCCCACACTCCCTCAAGGCGCCTTTCAGGATGAGAACTCGCCGCCACCCTCCTACCAGGAGTTCCAATCGCTCGTCATGCAGGAGCTCCAGACGCGCAACTCCTACGTCGAGCGCGCCGAGGAGGAGCGCGAGCAGGAGGAGCATCTCGGCAACTTCGCCCCGCTCCCGCTCGACGATTCCCGGAGCCCTCCGCTCCCTCCGGTGGCCCTCCACGCCGTCCACAACTTCCCCCACCTCTGTCCCTCCACGGCCTATGGCTACCCGAGCCAGCCTTTCAAATAGCCGCCGCATCAAAGGAGCTGAGGTCGGATTAGGCGCGCGCCAGAAGGCGCTTTCGGGACGATTGCGTGTATCGTTGTAATTAAACTGCTTACTAATAAAGTTTATTGACATCTCGGCTGCTTTTTGACTCAACCAGTGTTTGGACTCTTGACATCCAAAACCTGGTTCAGAGGAAGGCAATTATTGAAGTGAGCAACTTGAATTTATGTTGGCCGTTTTGTGTTGGCCAGAAGGCGCATTTTGCTTGAAGCTATGTACATATCCACCCATCAAGAGAACGTTAACAGAAGCGGATCGAATAAAGAAGGAAAAGACGGGCGTTTCTCAACCTGTGTTTGGCACCTTGGGCTCGAATCATATGAACATTTCCCCCGTACGAGATCCATTGGTCAGTGGACTTTGGCGCACGAATAAAAGGACAGTGTTGATAGACTACTGGAGTTGATAGATAGATTGATAGACTACTGGAGTTGATAACATTTATATCCTTATTCTTCGCTCACTTCCGTTGTTTGTTTTATAAAAACCGTTCGGAAAACGACGCCCCCAAAGAGAACACCCGAAGGCGCTCTCCGCAGTCATCAACGACGCGCAGCCCAGTGGCCACACGCCGAACTTCCCGCTCCGGAGGCGACGTTACATCTCGTCATCACGGTGGTTTGTTGGCTTTCGAAGAAAGCGAGATGGTGAAAACACACTACAGAAATGATCCTGTGAAGTATGATTTGAAAATTGTCTCGTCGCCGACCGACCCCACCAATCGGCGGCCGTCTCTCTGCCACGGTGCGAGAGAGCGCAGACAGGCAGAGAAGGCAGTGAAAAGGCGAGATACCTCCTTGGCGACGGAGGAAGACCCTGTTGGCATATAGATGACATTTTATTTTTAACTATGCAGTGATAATCTCATTTTCTAACCTTTTTGAAACGACAATTCGCGAAGAGGGGAATAGAAAACGAAGTTTCCACTTAAAGAAGGAAGTAGGGTTGGCATTCGAGTCATAAAAGCGACTCGAAACCGGGTTGAGTGCCAATAGCTAGAAGAAATACGAAACAAGAAGGAGTGTACGCCACCATAATAGGCCGAAAACTGAACTAAAAACACAATGAGCTAGGCGTTGAATAGATTTTGCGACTAACGTAGTGTAGGCAACGGGCAATGCAGGGGCGCCGCCTAAGAGGTCCGACATCAGCAACACCCACTGGATACGTTGGATACCCCGAAGACGCACTCTATCAAAACAAAGAAGAAATCATCAGCGATCTCATGATGCTCTGGAATGCCACTTTTTCTCCATACATTCGAGCTCGATGATCTCGGCTACTGTGCTCGAGATTGAGCACAATCTGACCTGCATGTAGTAGCTGGAGAAGGAATAGAAGGCCCCAGAACCTTGTTTGATGGTGCCGACAGAGTCCAACCTCAGGAAGATAGACGCGACGGCAGTCTTTACTGTACTCAAGAAGGCTACGCCGATAATCAGATCAGAATAAGGCGCCCGAAGGGGACAAACACAGTAAATGTTCCTCAGTTCGCAGCGCTGTGCGGAGAAGGAAGCTCTATTCGGTGAACCGATTAGTTGAAAGAGTCGCGCTCGGAAAGCATGCTCTGAGAACGTCAACCGCGTAGCTGTAATCCCAACGGGCTAATTATTTTGTACATAGGAGCACTTAATAAATATAGAATCAAATCTCAAACATCCCGAACTTCGAACTCGTTGTGTTCTTCGAAAACGGAGGCACGATCGCGATCCCGACGTTAGCCTTTGGCGACAGAACGACCTTCTCGATTCTGCGATTCTTCGTCGCTTCCTGAAACCACAAACTCCACACTCAACGCACTCTTTCACAAGGACATACCACGTCCACGAATCCTCTGGGGCTGAACACAGTTTGCTTGAAGAGGTAGCTGTGGTCGGTCCGTTCGGGAAACTTCGCCACTCCGACGACCATTCCGTTCTTGAAGTACTCGAAGTCGACGATCTCCTTCTGCATCTGAGCGTCCCACGGATTCACACCGATCTGGAGAGCCTGCGATTCTGGGGGATTGAGGGACATTCCTATATTCGTCATCGGAGTGCTCTTCCCATTCTTGTCGAATACAAATGTGCACACGTGGCCATGGTCTTCGCTCTTCGTCGGCCTCTTTCCCATGAAGATGATCCTGGGAATGTCGCCGGACTCATTTTGCACTCCTCTCCTGATGGCCTCCTTCTCTGCTTCAACTGGAATGTGTTGTGCTATCTGAGATTCACCGTTTAGTTGCTCTTCTGCTCTGCGTTGCCTCGGCACTTCTTCTGTGGCATCTTCCCAGGACGCCAAAACGACCTTTTCGTATCCGCGCGGATTGCACATTTCCACCATAACCGCGTCGAACTAAAAAACACCTTTAATCAGCTGGAGAGCGATTTCCGAAGCTACGGTTCTCTGCTCGGAGCGGAGTTCCCTTCCGACGAAGTCCGTGAGCTCCACGAACGTTTTCCTTATCAAGTCCACCGATTGCTTCAACGTACGGTAGGAATCTTTAAGTTCGTCGTATCGTTCTGTGCTGATGCCGTGATGCTCCGCCCACATCGGGGTCCACTCCGCGTTCAGTTCCAACTCCTTCGGAACATGGTCCTTTTCAAAAGTGTCACCGAAGTAATCGTCAACCCGGTCCAGCCGAGGATCTTCTGCCTCTTGCTGGATGGACATCGCGTGGAGCTGAGGATTTTCCTTCGAGGCGCCCTCGATGCAGCGAAGTTTCTAAACAAAAAAAACTGCAGTTTTTAAGATAACTACGCTAATAACTCACCACTAACACCTGCTCAAGGGGGTCGTCATATTCAGCCCTGATTTCGTTGTTTTCGAGGTTCATGTACTCGCCAAAAGTGGCGATGATGTAGTTGATGAGGGTCTTTGCATCGAAGGTATCGTTCGCTCGAATCATCTCTTCTCGTCGAGGCTGTTTCAGGTGCTGCAGGAACGGCGGACAGATGGCCAGGAATTTGACTAACGCTTTTAGATCCTTTCTGTTGGCGAAGGAGACGATCTTCGTCTCGAAGATTCTCCTTCCCAACAGAATTGCGCTTTCCTTTGCGGACTGGAACTCTCGCTGCTTCGTGTAGTCGAGAAGCGTGGGCTGTGGCGCCTTCGGAACAGACGGGAACGCCCCAATTTCAATGTTGATTTCGAAACTGTTCAAGAAGCGATCCGACTCCTTGAAGGCGATGAACTCCTGGAGGAGCTGGACCACTTGGTAGTGGATGATGTTGCCGGCTGCCGTGAGGGGACCTGACAGGATCTTGATCAGATCACTAAACACATCGACTAGAATCCCGCATCTGAGTACTCTACACGCGTACCTGAACCGCTCATCCAAGAATTTGTGCATCTCTTTGATTTTTATCTCCTTGGCGTTGTCGTGCAAGAAAGTGAACACAAGGTTCGACATCTGCCCCGTGAGAATCACGTCGAGAAGATTCGTACAGTAGTCGACCACAGGACCCTTGACTCCGGTTTGAGTATTCGTTCCGACCTTCAGGCGACTTTGGAAGATGCTGGACTGCACCTTCCAGTCCTTCACCATGTAGCCATAGATCTCCCGAAGCAGTATAACGGCATACAGCAGGCGAGCATGCCTGAAACGTCGCTCACAATACATAGCAACATCCAGAAAGCAAACCTCTTGGCAAGTGTCATGACGTTTTCAACATAAACTCCGTCATTCAATCGAAGATCGTAGCCCAGCAAGAAGGTGAAGTGTCCGAAGGCTGCCTTTTGATCGCCTGACGCGGCTGTTTGTCCTACGACACTGTAGGCAATCCAGAGCCGTTGGGGATCTCGGCTTCTAGGATCCATGTGAAAGGCTTTCACTTCGAAACTCATCGGGTCGATTGTACAGTTCGAAGCTGAATAAACAGAACGTAAATTTAAAAGGCAGCTCAAGCCTACGAAAATCTACGGCATTAGGTGCGAATCGGGCGATCGGAGTCACTCCAGCAGCGAAGACCTCGACCAGTGCGTCGTCTTCGGTGGCGCCTACGAGAATTGTTGGGACCAAAACGTTAGGGAGTGTTTGGTTCACAAAGTCCTCGAGATCTTCAAGCTCCTTCGTCTCTTCTCGGGTCATCTGCGCGTCACCCTTGACGTTAAATTCGGGAGTTTTGCAGAGCGCCAGGTGATCGTAATCTGCGAAACGGACGTTGCGGAGATCTTCCAGCTGGAACCACTTGAGCATCTTGAACGGTTTCTCCACCCTGAACGATTAAATCACGATCATATTCAGTGTTCTGGGCTGATATGAACCTCAAGGTAAACTTGATCCGACCGCTCTCCACGTCCAAGTAGTGAACCAGGCCGCTGTTCATGGAGCATGCGAGAACATCGCCATCAGGACTCCAGCACAGCGCCAGGAGAGTCGTCGTGCTCTTACGCAGTTCGGCGTCGTCGGACCAAAGAAGACCGGGTTCTCCCGACAACTCGGCCTGAAAACCAGAACTGAATACTCCCCAAACAAGCAGCAGAACTCACTCTCCATCCCTGTTTTCCCTGGACGCGTCGGACAGAAACTTCGCCCTTGTCTGAAGCTACCGCGCAGACGGTGTGCCTCGGATTCCACTCGACAAAATCGATCTGAAAAGGCGCCAGTGAGCGAAGAGAGAAGCTTTCCGGTAACCTTGTGTGTCGACGTGTAGAACTTCGCATTTTTCGCCACTGAGCTGCGCCGCCATCCTTCTTCGCCTTCCCCGCCGACCGGTGGCTCGGAGGAAGTCGACGTCGCCGGTTTCTTTGCCGCAGTAGAAGAAGGCGCCACCGAGGCCGAAGACGGAGATGCCACCGACTCGACGCCGTCCATCAGCAGCGACCCAGAAGCAGAATCCATCCTGGCTGTCTCTGAAAC
This sequence comes from Steinernema hermaphroditum, assembly GCA_030435675.1. Classification (NCBI taxonomy): domain Eukaryota; kingdom Metazoa; phylum Nematoda; class Chromadorea; order Rhabditida; family Steinernematidae; genus Steinernema; species Steinernema hermaphroditum. The sequence continues at coordinate 10,502,191 of CM059622.1, forward strand.
GAAGCAAGAGCATCTCGAAGTAGAAGATTCGCGACGACGGAGAGGAAAAGAAGAAGAGCGCTTCGGAGGGAGAAGAAGGATTCGAAAGTCGCGCGAAAAAGAGGCGCGCGCCAATGGTATTCCTCGCATCTTCGGTCTCCACTTTCGGCGTGCGCGCGAGAGCTTCTTGTGAGTCGCTTCATCTTCGCCTAGCGGATTTTGTGATCTTCTCTGTTGATCAATTCGTTTTTGTGACAAAGTACATCGCCCGTCTTACTAAATGCGCTATTTTTGGACGAAACGGCGATTCTCTTTTTTTGCTTTTAGTGTAACGTGTTCTGGCGCTGCAGCTCTGCGCCCCGTTTGAATCACCCTGAACTGCAAAATGCAAAATCTTTATCTTCTGAGAATCTGTGGACAAGGAACAACGTTGAACGCTCAGAACGTCTTATAAGGAAGAAACTTTCCCGACCACACCATCTTCACTCTGTCGCCGTTTTCGTTCTTCTCGCGTTGGATATCGAGCGAGAAGTCGATGGCGCTCATGATTCCGTCGCCAAACTCTTCGTGGACGAGCTCTTTGATGCTGGGACCGTAGACGGAAAGGGCCTAGGAGGATAAGTAGAGCGGTTCTTGACACTTCCCTACCTCGTTGAGTCGGTAGATCAGGGGGTCGTTGGCGACGCCCTCGCTTCCCTTATAGGGCACGATCTGGAGCCAGGCGACGGCCTCGTCGTTGAGATCAAAGATGGTGCCAACGGTCTCCGCCTGTTGCTTCGTCATCTGCATCTGGCCGAGGCACGCGGCCGTCGTCCACTCCTTCGACTGACCGACCTGCTTCGCTACGTCGACCCACTTCAGCTGCTTCTGCACCTTGGCTGCCATTATCAGCTGCGTGACCATCTTTCGCGAGGTGATCATCTTGGGAGTCGACTGGAGGGACACTGGAAGCACAAAGGGGAAGCGGACGCACAAGTGAGCGATCGAGCGATCGTTTCAGAAATCAAAAGTCAACTTTACACTCGCGAGGACACGCCCCCGGCGCTTCTCTTCCGCCCTGGCGACGTCGATCGGAGATCTCGAAGGCAGCGGAGCGGAAGGAACGGCGCCACTTTCCCACATTATGCCATCGAGGAACGGACAGAGAGTTGATAATTAAGGACGGTAATTGGATGCGCGAGGGCGTTGCACAATAATTGCCACTTGGAGGTCGAGATTGCCACTGAGAACGCGCCGAAGAAAGTTCTTTGTCCGGGGTGGAGGTGGCAAATCGACTCCTGGAGGTCGGGGAGGGGAGCGTGGGGTGTCACATGACTCTTTATCGCCACAAATCGCGCAAAAAAGCAAGAAGTGAAGGTACCAGAAAAGCATTCCGACACTTATGCTGCGATCGCATTGCATCTGGGTTACGGTAAGCACTGTGTTTGTCCTGGAAAGAGAAAATGGACTTGTCATGAATGCAGAGAAGTGCTTGGGACTCGTATGATTTATTCTTTTCGCAATCAGATAACTTAACCCGTTGATAGAAATACAGTAGTCGACAACATTGAGGTACATGGTGACAAAGAGGTGACTAAACGGACACTAGAAGGAACTAAAGCTAAGCAACCGAGATGACTAAGGGGACAGAACTACGCAGGGAGGTTATGGTAGGCCTTGTTCAGTTCTCTTCCTTGACGGGGGGACTCGCGGAAGAGGCGCTGATCTGGTGGGAGAGGAGGAGCTGGTAGTGCTGGATCTGGAGACGCATCGAGGAGATCTCCGCCTTGAGTTGGATGTTCTCCTGAAGGGACACAAAAGGATTTAATGAGAGGGCGGTGGCGCGTACCTGCTCGAGCTGGTTGGCCTTAAGCGCCGTTTGCTCCTCTTTGTGGCGTCTGGCATCCCGTGACCTCTTCGCGGCGTCGTTGTTCTTCCGGCGGCGCTCGTAGTACGCGGCGTCCTGTAATCGACGAGAGTGAGTGAGGATTGCGCGCAACAGGTCAGACGATTGTTCTAGGGCCACGCGGCGGATTTGCATAATGGAGGCGGCCGAGTGGAAAACGCGACGCCAAAAAAGGGGCCAGATTTGAATATTTACGGTCTCCCTCGGGATGGCCATTTGGGATGCGTTTGAGTGATTTAGCGCTTTAGGTGACCGAGAGAGAGACGAACTTTAGAAGATCACCACAGTCATGCTCTGCTTCTGTTTGGTTGACTTCCTGGCAAAACTCCCAAACTTCTCCCGATTGAGGCTTACGTAACCCAATCCTCGTTCGGTCTCTGTTGACCTCACCGCCTGAATCTAAACAACTTCAACCGCGTCCCTATGACCCCTGGGATAATCCAGTCACCGCGCTTAGGCGGCCCCTTTGCACCTTCTTGGTCGCAACAGTTACTCCACCTGGAGATCCGGATCCTCACCTTTTTTTCGTCGGGAATCGGCGCCGCCTGCTTCCGCTGCGGAGGCGAAGACTGGCTGGAAGCGGAGGAGGGCGAAGTGCTCGAGTGGGGGGAGTGCGATTCCAGAGAGACGAGCTCCAGCTTCGGCTTCTTGAGGGGAGGGTTGTCCACCGACACCGAGAGGGGAGGCGAGAAGGCGGAGGCGTTGGCGGTGGGCAGGAAGGCACCTCCAAGGGGGTACTTCTGGAAGGCAGGGGTACTGTAGGCGAGGCGTTCCACGGTGGACGACTAACCAGGTTCTGGAGGAGAAGAGCGGCGATCGCCGGGTCGGGGAAGGCGAAGGCTGGCTGGAAGGCCCGAGGGGCGCTCAGAAGGGAGGCGGTGAAGTCGAGGGCGCCAGCGGCGAGGTCCGGGGTGGAGGAGGGAAGAGGCGACTGGCGCTTCCGGGAGAAGTCCAGAGCGGCGTCCATTACGTCAAAATCTGGAAAGGAGCAACAAGTGAGTGTGACATAAGAGGACAGCTCGGGGGACCAACCGCGGCGCCGCAATTAGCGCCGAGGGCCACCGGAGCCGACCGCGCGCCGTCGCAGACTGTCGGATATCTGTTGCGGCGAGGCGACCGCGATGACCCCGCGATGACCCTTCGAGGGAGGGGTGGGAGCAGCGCCCGGCCGCCTGGCGACTCGGCGGCTTCTACTACTTACATCATAAAAGGTTAAACATTGCGTTGCATTCAGCGGGGGCGGAGACGCCGCGGTCAAAGGGTCACAAGGCGCGGACGTCTGAGGTGAGCTTCTTGAGGTGACTCCGCCGTCACTCAGCTGTCAGATTAGGAGGGCATCCGAGGACAGAAGGCACACAGGAGGGGAGCTTTTTGAAGGCAGTTGGGGGAAAGTGGAACGGTTTATCTGCACGTACGCTTGGCCACTTATCAGTACAAGTCTTCTGTATCTTATCGCACCGAAAAAAAACGACTTCCAGACGAACTAAGAGTTTCTTTTGCAGGGTGTGTATTTTTGAGTACGATGCTAACTTTTTGATCCAAAAGAGGTGGGAATTACAGAACAGCTTCAAAGAAAGCCTGGACAGCAAGGCACCTCCGTGAGGGGGTACTGTAAGCAAGGGCTTCCATGACTAACCAGGTTCTGGAGGAGATCGCCGGCTGGAAGGCTCGATGGGAGTTCAGAAGGGAAGCGGAGAAGTCAAGGGTGCCGGACGTACCGTATTGCAGATTCAGATCCGTCAACGTAATGTACCCTAAAAAGCCGAAGCAAGAAGAAGATGAAATGCCGGATAAACCGAGGGGAAAGACTTCTGTTTCTAGAACGCTGCCTACATCGAATATTCTCCATTACTTTGCCTCTGTTGTCTCTACACTTAATTAGCATTTCCCACTGCTGCGATATCTCTCACATTTCGCATTTTATAGCAGTTGTTGTTAGATAACCGCCTAGGGGATCGCATGTTTTGAAACTTGATGCAAGAGATGCGGAAGTTAGTTCTTACCAATAGAAAAGATGGCCCTTCTCTTCCGAACTTGACTAATCCGTTTTTGGAGTTTCCCCAAGACCTTCAGTTGTTCTCTTTTGCATCTGGATAGAACTCGAATCCAGAGAGCATTGGCGATTCCAACGATGACCCGAATGGGACGAATCAGTGCTGCACTTCTCCACTTTTTGTCCTCCTCGATCTGAGCAGGTGCCCCGTGTGTCCTCATCCATGTCTAATCGCGCATCATCCAGCGAATCCATCTGCCTTCTGCCGTCTTCGTCACCGTTTACAGTCATCCTCTTCGCTCCTTTTACGGTGCTCAGCGCATTCCTTTGGCGGCCCGCCGCCATATCTAATTACGTGTGGCCGCGTCCGATTCCGGTACAAGTGGGCCAATTGTCCCCGTCGGCGCCGTCGCCATAAGGCCGCCGAAGCCCGACTTCGGTGACCTCGCTTGAAAAGGGTCCGAATCACTCGAGGGTTCCGAAGAACCTCCAGAAGAATCCGCGTTTACGACGCGGCGATCATCCTCCATTGTTTCTCGCGTCGTAAATCGCGCGGTGACCCGTGCCACGGATCTAATTGTTGCCACTCTTGTGCCAACTTTATGTCACTCGAAGCCAGCTGCGCCGGCTACGGTACTCGCGCTCCGTCTTTTAGGGCCACCCGCGCCGTTTTCTTACGATGACCTCACCATCTCGCGCATCTCATTATGATCTCAGGCGGCACGATAATTTGCATAACGACAGGCGGTGCACGAGAGGCGCTCCTTTGCCGGCCGCCACTTAATTCCCCCACAGTCGAGTGGACTCTCCAATTTCGCGCAAAACGGACGCCGCCGCGCCGAACGGAGCCAATTACGGTAGGCTGCGCATATGGCAAAAAAGGCGATGAAGGTCCCGGTACTGAAAGGGAACGCTTTGGAATGTGCCGATTTTTTGTGGAGAGGAATTATGATTGAGGGGAGGTGGAGGCTAATGGAGGACGTCAGAAGGGTTAGAGGACGAAAAAAGGGACAAGAAGATGTTTTTTTTGTAAGGAGGTCTTCGCTTCGTCGTTGCCGTGAGTTGAGTTGAACCCAACATTGAACACACCTTGTTCGAAATCAGGATAACCTCAGCATGGATAGGATCTCCAAGGCCCTTGACGCGTAGGATTGTCTCCCTGGCAGCGCAACCTCTCAAATTTTTGTTCTATTTCTTGCGATATAAAAAACTAAAGCAATAATTTTTTATAAAGAATTTTTACTCGAGCCTCGATAGAGCTTAACAGTTTAACGGATAGCGCCAGATCCAGACGTTCTAGAGCTTTCCAGATGTCTCCAAATGCATAGCATGACTGTTCAAAAATGGATCCGTCCACCTCCGTGGCCCATAATTCTTTCCATCCATCCTCCTCAAGTACGCAACATCTACCCAATCACCGGCCTTTACAGCCCAATGCCAGCTGTTTGCGGTCACTCGGCCCTCGCGAGCACCCATAAACGCGCCCGAGGCGATTCACCTGCAACTTTTTGTAACACAATCGTTCTCTTTTTGCGCGTCCATCGGCGACGGCCAAATGACGCTGACCTCATCCATTCATAATCCTCTTCTTCTCCTCCGTGGCCGTATATCACACTTCGCCGACGCGCTCCCGACTGCCGCAATGACAACATAAGCACTGCGGTCGAGTAACATTTGCATAAACGGAGAAGGTTCTTTGAGTTGAGTCGACCGCGACCGCACGGAGCCCAGCGCCGTCGGATTTGGCGGTGTGCAGAAGAGATCGAAAAAAGGAGGGATCTGAGAAGAAGCTGGGAAGGTTAGACTGCACAAACGAAGAAAGAAGGAATCATGGATGCCACAACTGTCCGAGTACGGGCCCGATTCAAAAGGAATTCTAAGTCCAAATCGAATCAAGTCCATCTTCTCGTCCAACATCCTGGATTCTAAAAGATTTTTTTTGACGATCAGTCCGCAGTTATGTGGGGTTACGGTAATGACCTTCTTCTTCATTTTACACCTGGTCCCGTTGGAAAATCACATTTTCGCCTAAAACACCAAATTTTTACAAAGGCGGAGAAAGTTGTAAAAAAAAAGGAAAACCCTGTTCTTCAAGAAGCGCAATTTCGCTGCCCCCTGACCGTACTCGAACATTGCCGACGCCACAAGAAGCAGTAACGACCGGAGTGTTCAAAGGCTTTCAGGGTTCAGAAGTCAGAAGCTCCTTGTCTGTGGATTCCGAAGCACTGCTTTATTTACCCACATAGCAGTCGAGATATATTGAAAGTGCCAACGTCGGACTCTGATCTTTGCAATCGTCCTCGGGCCTCGCCTACCTCATCTGGCTCGAATCTTTCTCCATTTCATAAAAAGATGCATTTAGTCACCACGGTTTTATATACAAGAATGTTGATATTGCCAATGCCGGACTCTTCTTCGTAATCTGCTCCCATCAGGGGTCCTTTCCCAGCACTCCATACTTTCCATTATGACGTCTCAATGCTGCGCGCAGTGAACCAAACTAATTCGTCACCTAATGCACAAGTATGTCCGAACAAGGAACGACAAAGTTGCGGCGAGCGACCGGCTCTGACCTTCGCTATCTGGTTGCGTCGGTAATGCGATCTCTCGCCTCGAATTTGCATAATTGCAATTAGCATAACGGCGTGACTCCCACTGTGCGCGTGACCCCGTCGTCAATCAAAGTTTTCGGACAGTCGCCTGACTCTCGACGACCCGTATGGGCCAGAGCTGAGCACTCCGGAGCCGAGCGGAGTGAAAGGGATTTTGAAAGGACGATCGAGCGTTGCGTCACGCTTTCGGCGACGGCGATTACCCCGCAATGACCCTTTTCACCTGTTTGCGCCGTTGCGTCACCGACTAAGTGTCCCTTCGCTGCGGGACCATCGAGAAGATAAAGTTGCAACTTGGAGGAGGTTCAAGTGACTCGACGGGGTGCCGCGGCCACTCTGTGCTTATGTAACTCCTAATAACTTGAAGAAAGTGGACGAGGAGACTAGAAGAAAATACCATGAAGGTCATCTTTCTGTTATGATATAAGAAGGATAGGGTACTGTATATTTGGATAAGGTGAACGGTCCATAGTTAAAGGCCCCTTCTAAGAGATTGATGTCGATTCTTAATAACAGGCCGATCTGCTGAGGGAGGGGGCTGACTGATCAGATCAGACGAACGTTCGGAAGGAGATTTCGATTTTCCACTGGCGTTCGTGAGCTCTTTTGCAGATTCAAGTCCAATCAGGTAGGACACGCTGCAGATTCCACTGGGAGGCACGACCGCTCATTCTCATGTAGTTACACAAAAGTTGGCTCCTCAGACAGACATCATCCTCCACGAGACGTCTATAAAAGCACTGGCGTCTGTGTATTGATGGCCAGGGATAACATAAAATCTTTATTTGTGCAAATTACAGCACCTTCAGGTGTACTTTCAGGAAATTAAACTACCTTTCACCTTTATTCTAAACGCTATTTTCACTGAACTTTGCCCTACAGTAAGCCATCGCCTCCTTCAAATCCGACATTTCTCAAGATTGCTCTAGTCCTACTTTCCATCACAACCTGGCCCTCTCGTTCATTCAAATCTGGTCCCGTGTGGCGCCATTGACGACCTAATAAGAAGTCCGATGAGCGAGGTCGCCGCGTATTGTTACAAGCTAATGCAATTATGCGTGAGGGCCACATGTTAGCATCAGGTAGGACACGCGTGTCCTCCGCTGTCCGTTGTGGCGGCAGGTAATTAGCCACGACGACAGATTGTCGACGTCGTCTTTCCCAGCGCCGCCGCAATCTTCGTCGAACATAGCCAAACAGCGTTCGCAAACACGGGCCACAAAGAAACGACACCAAAAAGGCATCGACCGAGGGAGTGTTGCGCACTCGATAGTGAGCGTCTCGGCAAACAGAGGAGCGATTGATGGCCCCGGTGACCTCGTTAAGTAATTGTGATAAGGAATGGCGACTTTATACAAACAGAGTTACGCCGCGACGAAGATGGGCTCGAAGGAGGGGGCCGAGGAGCAACTGGCGCAGCACCACGACTTCATCATGCCCGAGAACATGCCGCAGACGAAGTCGCGACTCCGCTGGCCGATCATCGTCTCGCAGAAAGCGGGGAACTTGTCCGGACACTCTAAAACTCTGGATTGAGTGGACACGAAGATTCGGATAGTTTTCACTTTTTGGTACTTTTCAAACCATCGAAAGAAAGGTCTATCAAGCAGGGTGCAACTAATTTTGATTTGCGTTTTTGGGGGCAATCAATAGGCAGAAGGTTAATTTTTGGGTTAAAAATAAAAGGCCTACTTACCGTCCACACTCTTTTGTGGAGGCACTTTGGGCAGAGGTGCACTTTTCGGGACGGGCTTGGCGGGGACATTCGGTAGAGAACCGCCGGCCTTGTCGCCTCGACATACTTTGCATTCGTACAGGATGCAGATCTTCCTGTAGTCACTGGGACTTGCGTCGTTGACGCGTCCGATGACGTCCTAAAAGAGTCCAATGCAGCACTGACGAGAAGAGATACCTGGAAGCTGGGGTCAAAGGTCTCCATCGAGATGAGTCCCTTCCGCTTGGCGAACGCATCCTTTGCGTAGTGCATCACGCTACGGTAGTCGTACTTCACTCCGAAAGTGTCGCTTTCGCCTTTTGGCACTTTTGCGAATTGAGAAAAGTACACTAAAAGCCTCGATTTAGAACTAGAATGGACCGGAGTGGTGCTAAACAAGCGTGCAGAACCAATGGAAAAGTGTTACGGCTGTTGAACCTATCGAATAAGAATCTAGGGTGCCTCCATGATTCACTTCCTGCATTCCCATTTCGGCATCAAGAAGAATCGCAAACAGATGTATAAATACATCCGACAGTCATATTCCCTATTTGGTCAGCTGCCTCGAATGCCAACTGGTTTAGCACGCCATGGACGCTGAAAGCTTAAAACTTCGACCCAACATAATTTTGAGGTGCAGCTTCTAGAGTCCTTGTCCCAGTGAAACAAAGTGAAATTCTTACTCTGCTCGATGTTCTCGAAATGCACTTTGATGTAGTTGTCCCTGTCGTATCTCATATGTTCGTGCCACAGTCCAATTGTGTGGAAGAGCTCGTGGATTACGATATCGTGCTCCACACACGTAGCCTGGCTGTTCGCCTCCAGCATGACCACATTGCGTCCCGGAAGACGTCCCACACTCGTATAGCACCTGGAGTGAGTTCCGTTGGATCTGGAGCTGGAGAGAACCCACCCCTGGTAGTACTGGTTCTGGATGTCGACGTAGTCCGACTCGGACCTCCGCTTCTGGAAGCGGATGCACGAGTTCATCTCGATTCTCCTCATCGCATTCAGAATTATCATCCGTTCTTCTCTGTCTTCAAATCGAGTCTCGTTCAGTCGTCTGCAGAAGTCACTCACCGAACTGTCCCGAAATGACATACGGTATCACATAGTACCCGTCTTGGCTTCTGTACTTCGTCCACCGAAAAACGGAGCCACGAGGGAGAGAATTGTACATCACCTGCCGTCTAAACAGACCCTTATGTGCAGTGCCTAACCAAACCTTACCCTCCATCGGGCCTGATTTGGACGATGTCTCCGCCTCGTTGCTGATACAGGTCTATCCTTTTGCCCTAGAAGTCACAGAAGATCGAAAGAAAATGATGTAAGTGGTGGTTACCCTTTTGGCGTCCACGTAGTTCCAGGAGGAGAGAAGTAGGAGGAAGAGGAGAAGAACGGCGGAGTGCCTCATGGAGAGCGCAGGAATTGCAATTGTGTTTCGGTGGATATTATTTAAACGCGCCGATTTGTTTGCGATCGCTTTGTTGGGCGGTTTGTGTGCTTAATCACGGATGGCCACGGGCCTCGTCTCCGACGCAAATTATCATCCGAAAATGCGGCGCGATGGGAGAGCAAACGCCGAAAGCCCGGACTTGAATGGAGTCTGGAAGCTATAAACGAGAAGGTTCAAATGGGTATTTGATCGCCGATCTTTTGCGACTACGGCGAAGATGGGGGCTTTTCAAAGGCCTTAAGGGGTGATTCCAAAAATGTGTACATCCATAATATGAATCATCTCTAGAGGAAATACAACCAGCAGGGTTTGGATAAGGTAGACTTCCACCATCTGCTTTGTTCTTCAGATGATTTGGGTTTTTTTGATACGAGATGAGATCATCATTGTCCCTCCATGTTGGATCCAAAGTGACCGATCGATCGAGATCTGTCGGAGCCGCTCTCAAATAATTTGGAAACGCCGCTGTAAACGACGATTCTATTCTAGGACCGTCGCGACGAACAAAGCGCCAGCGGCCAATCAGCAAACAAAGAACTATGAAAGCGGAAAAAGAGACTCGTCGCGATCGATTTGTCGATGTCGATGGAATTGGAAAGCCACAGAAAATCCCTAATTTACAATTTAACGACGATATCACTCAGAAAACGCGCAGAAATTTCGATAAAAAAGCGCGTCGAATTCTGGATTTCGTCCCCCTTACACCCTCCCTCTCCGTTTTCTCTGTTCGTCTGTCGTAGACGCGTCGCTCCGAGGCGCCGAAATCGTCGGGTGCCATTGAAATGTCCCGGTGCAAGCCTGTGACTAAATTACGTTGCTGGGATCTCCTCGCGATCACCGAGGCGAGGGATCCGCGGCGAGGCTGTGACCACTGCACTTTCGGTCCCGGCTGACCCGTGTGGCTGCTCCGAGGTGGAGTTGGCCAACAGCTAAATTTTTGCGTTAGGGGACAGCGTACGCGCTTCCCCGCATAATTGGTGGCGACCTTTTGTCCATTCACAATCATCTACGTTTGTGGAGAAAAGAGAAGAATTCTAGTTAATCCTGTTGAGACGACAAGTCTCGTCTGATGCAAGCATTCCGACCGCTCGCAGAACGCATTCTTGGTCTCGTGTCTCGTTTAACTGTCTCGACCACTCCATGCAGACAGAGCAAGCGTTTGATCCTTCCTTTTCCCGTATTCTTCGTGTCGATTTGTTGTTTGCTCTCTGTCCGTTAATCATATCGCAAAAGCACACTTTTCACTATTGAACACATCTCATTACAGTACCTATTAGCACATAAAGAGAAAAACACTTTCAATTGAACTAATAACGGGGTTTCCTACTTACAAGGACGCCTTCCGAAGTGTCCATCTCAGATCGAGCTGGCTGGATAAACGTTTACTTCCGTGGAATGACATTCGACTTGGGAACAACATGTTTGTGGAAAGTGCGCTTTCTTGTGGACACGAAGAAAATGAAGGCGCAGAAGATTCCGTCGGCTGTGTGGGTGAGTTTGTTGAGAGGACCGACGAAGGTGGCAATGTTGGGAAGATTCTGAAAATGTGATGTTTGTGCCAAGAAGCCGTTGCAGTCCTTACAAACATAGCCAAGAAGAGGTCGACGCTGTAGGGAATGAGGAGGAAGACAGTGTGAAAAATGAAGATGTATTTGGAGATCACATTGGCCTGAAAGCGCCATGGTGGCTGTGGAAGATTCGGTGCATCTTACGATCTGATGGTACTTCGGAAGTTTCACTTTGCTTCGCCTCAGAATGACGAGGAAGACCACCCCGGTTACGATGACGAGTACGGTAGATGCGATAGGGTAGTGAACGAGGAAAACCTGGGAGACCGGAGGATGCTTGGCACCGCAGCCGACCGTGAAGCATCCGGCCGGAAGGGAGTCTCGGATGACCTCGGAGGGATCGACGACGTAGATGACGAAGAAGCCGACGGCGCCAAAGGAAGTGACAAGGAGAACGATCGCGAAGATTACGGTAGTGGTAAAGAATTCAAAACGGTCGTCGAGTGGCCGACAGATGATGAAGATCCTCTTGGCAATGATTCCGATGCTGAGCCAGTCGAAGGCGGAGGAGGCGGTGAGAAGGAGGAAGGAGGAGTAGGAGCAGAAGAGGCGCGCCGACCGGCTGTAGGGGACATAGCCGAGGGCGAAGAGGATCCAGTAGGAGCAGTGGGCAACAGTGAGGAGGGCCTGGAGGCCGTCGGCGAGCAGGATGCCGAAGACGACGGCGTTGGCGCGCTTTCTGGGGTACTTGGAGTGGAAGACGGCGCCGACGAAGATGGTCGTCGCCGAGGAGACGAAGAAGAGGAAGAGGAACTCACAGAGCGCCACTGAGGTCAGCATGAGTAGGACAATGAAATCGTCCTTTCAGACTAGAAGGCACACATGCACCCAGGAAAACAAAGGGGACGGCGTAATCGAATAATTAAAAAGCAAAAACGAAGTAAACAGAGTTCAGTCATGCCAAGAGGATACACACGGTGATGACTATAAGTAGCTCTGAAGACATTGAGAAAGGGAGAGAACCAACCGCTCCAGGCCAGATGGGTGCAGACACTAGACAGTCTGTGAAGTAGACAGCTGCTTTTTCACGTTACCAGCCGTTCTTTTACAATTCACAGTTGAGTGTTCCAGATATTTTTCGAAGAAGTGCATCGAAAGGGAAGTTCCTCTTTTAGAGGACGAGCTTCTCGGTCTCTAGGCATATTTATAGAGCAATTGTAGGTGTACTTATAGTGATGTCTCCGCGCCTCCTCCCCTCAATCGGTGGCTTTCAGGAGATAAGGGCAATTGGACCCAATTACGTTGAAGGTCAATCGCTTCAATTTAGCCCACTTGTGAGTTAGCGTCGGTTTGTTGGAGCGATGCGACTGTGCATCGCCAAGACCGTTTAAAAACGCGCCCTGGTCCGCGTTCCACAGAACCAGAATGGATCCGGAGCGGAGAGAGCTGAACATCTTCGTGGTGGGGGAGTGTGGCGTCGGCAAAACGTCGCTTTTGGAGCGCTACATCCGCGGAGACTTCACTCAGCGCTACAGCTCGACACTGGCGATGGAGACCTTCCAGAAGGATGCGTGGGACAAGAACCGAAAGATCAGATTCCAGCTGTGGGACACTTCGGGACACGAGCGGATGAACCTCTTCAGTCCCTCGCTGCTCCAAAGCGTCGACGGCGTCGTCTACGTCTACGACGTGAAGTCGTTCGACTCCTTCGAGAGCCTCAAGAAGAGACGCCAGAAGTTCCTCCAGCAGCTGGCGGTGGAGGTCCCGGAGAAGATTCCGGCCATCGTCGTGGGAAACAAAATCGACGAGGAGTGCGGGAGATACGCTCAGGTGGACGACGCGTACGTTAAGAAATTTTGTTGCGCCAACGGAGCCATGCCTTTCTTCGAGTGGCTGCTAAACATGTAATTAGTAACAACGTACACAGGAGGAAATGAGGATTTTAAGTGTTCATACCGTTCCCCATTTTGCTAATGAAGTCATGTTCAAGATCACTCGTGTCGCGGTGGCGAGCGGTCGGTCCTTCCGGTCGCTCTGTGAGTGTCTGGTTGGTTAGATGGCAAACCTCGTGGCAGTTGTGAGTCTTCCGGCTTCCAGAGGGAATTGGGACACCCGGAAGCCGTAGTCCCACCACCGCTGACAACAAGATGTCCGACGCCAGGAAACCGAAGCCCGACGCTGTGTGAGATGTCATCCCGAAGGTCGCCGACGCTCTGAGGAAGACGCAACCCGGACCGTGCACCTCCAGATTCGAGTACAGAAGCGTGCGTTGTACTGAAAACGATGTTCCGCTGCCGCATCTGCAGATTTGTCGATTCCCAGATGCCCCGTGAAGTGCGCCATCTACGACCGGTTCAACATCAATGCCACGCCAGGGATGAAGCCGGCTGCAAAGTGATATCCTCTGTTGTCTATTAATCGGTGTCATGCAAGGCATAATGCCTTTGATTCGCGAAATAAAGTCGTGAAAGTCGTGAAAGTCATGTTCAAAACCAAGCAGTGCCATAACGTGAAATGTCGTGAATTTTCCCATCTTAGACATCTGGGTATGGCGGCTTTCGGGCTTGCTGTTCGCAAATATGACACTCACTATAATTAAACGAGCGTTTAGTTTCAGTGAGAGTAGACAGACACTTACAAAGCATTTCCCGCACAATCATAACCGCTTCTAGGAACGTAACACCAGAGGACCGACTCGATATATGAGACGGAATCAGCTTGACCACCTTCATTTCGTGCTTTGTATCAAAATCCTCCGGAATGCAAATAACATTCAACTTGGCGAGGGTAGAACAACTACCCATGGCGTTGTCGAAATCTGCGCGAAACGCAACATTGCTGTTGTTGTTGAACGTTTCCTCGATCCATTCGATATGTTCCGTGTAGTCCGTTTGTGTGATGCGACGGAAAGTCTTCGGCAGATCGCGCTTTTCTTCCAAAAAGGCAAAGATGTCCATGAAGATTTTGCATCTAGAGAAGCAACAAGAGATCAGTAAAGGTTAACCACTCGTATCGCACCTGGTGTTTCCATCGATAACTTCAAATTTGCCTTCTGGACGCTCCTTGACCAGAATGGGAGGAGCACTAAGCTGGCCCAGTCGAGTACTGGGATACCATGAGACGAAAGCTTCAAACGATGACATTTGCATGAACTTGTACAGGCTGATGTTGTGGAACTCCGCCGTGGCGACTCGCTGCCTTCCATCAAGGAAGGTCAAATCGCCAAAAGAGACTTCCAATTGTCTGCAGCTCTTCAGCTCTTCGATCACTTTGTCAACCTTCTCATAAACACCCTTAGCTCGGCAACGTCTTGGCGATGAAGGCGCAAGACAAGGGCGTTTTCTAAACACAGACATGAATGTCACAGGTGGATGATGGACGTACCGTCTTCATCACGCGCTTCTCGGCGGCTTTGCAGTTCTGAAAATGAACGGTGTAATTTCACATCAACCAAAACCAATAGCAGACCTTCTGTGACGCGTGCCTGCGTGGATTCGCCCGGTGCGTAGAGTTCAAGATGTTTCTTTGACATCTAAAAACACAGTTTCAGGAAAGAGGAACAGAAACAGAACGCAAGAAACCGGAACACACAGGACAAAGGGTGACGATACGACAGTGAAGATCGCTGCGAAAAAGTCGCAAAGTTGAAACGTTTCATGTCACAACGTCTGAAGTTTACAGATCGTTATCATTTGACTCAATGGTCCCACCACGCGATTACACCTCAACATTCTCGAAGATATTGTGCGCAAAACGGGGACCGGCGTGTCTCAGCGAGGCGTGTCGAGCGTGGCGTTAGTGTTGTCGTTGTGAACTTTTAGTTATTATTTTCTTGTTTGTAGATAATAAATAATTTGATGACACGTGATTGTCTTGATGCTGCCGAAGCTGAAAAGCCGAAACCGAAGTTTCACCCTTTTTTTGAAAAGTATTTGAGGAAGCCGGATATGGAGAAATCCAGCAAGAACGAGGGGACGAGATTGGGACAGAAATTGGAACCTGCTGACGACCATCTTGTTGATGGTTCTGACAGTGGTGACTTGAAGCGCACGTGGAAACCTGCCGATGACCATCTTGTTGATGGTTCTGACAATGGCGACTTATTCGAAAAGAAGGTAGGCGCTTTTTCGCACAGGTACACGTATCACTAACTAATGTTGTAGATGCGCCGGAACGAAAGCCACATAGAGGATTGCATGGCTGATGAACGCACGTCTGAAAATGATTCTTCACTGGACATCGAACAGGTACGAATTACTTTTCATCATTTCTCACCCGACCCTGCGATTTTTCAATGAGTTGCTCTCCTTTGTAAAAATTGCAGGACTCGATTTTGATATTGCTTTCATTGGTATAATTGCAGGTTGAGGTCGAGAATTACAATGCTGGTCATCGTGTTGATGACCAGGAATTCAGAAACCGAACACGCATTCGTCTGCGTCAACTTATCTCCGAAGGACGTAAAGTACAGGACTTACCACCCCTTACTAGTGTTATGATTTAGTATCGAAAAGAAAACTTTGAAAGTGAATGCGCCGAATTATCACTCGACTATGTGGAGTTCCTTGCTAAGTGTATCGATGGAGATGCTGGTTGCAAGCAGTGTCCCGATCACAGCATCGCCTGTCGATTCTGTACGATGAGGTGCACATTTGTGAGAGCCTTAGCGACCAGCTCTAAGCGGTGCAAGAATTCAGTGCCTAAAAGAACCTGTGAACAAGACAATTGCTTCAACTTCCGTCATTACGTTTATCGTGATGAGCCGATGGCATCCTTGTTGGATGTCTGGCAATTTATCACAGAGAAGGTTTGCAAATCAATGCACAGAACATCTATTTTTTTTTTGTTTCAGAAGAAGAAGAGCATGCCACCTGAGATGTTGCATAAACTCCAGTTATTGGCACAGCTGATCCATTGGGACTATCCCATTAGTGAAGGTACGTGTGATACGCTGCGAAAAATAGCATCGTACGAGATGAACAAATGTTTCTACGATGAGAAGATAGTAGCGGATCTTCCGTCCTACACGTTCAATTTAATGGCGGCTACATGCATGGAAGATTTGCGCTTTCTTCGAATTAATCCAACTTCGATGGGACGATGGTGTCGCAGAAGTAGGAAGGCATGTCTCAATTTTCAACACTGGGGCTTTCCCCAACATGTTTTCCTTAATGCGTTCACGCCGGATCGCAAAGATGAGTTCGTGAAACAAATTACGGACAAAATGCTTAGCCGAATTTCGGTAGGATTGAACTGTATGATTCAAATTCATATGTTCACATTTTAGGCGAGAGCCCGAGCTGATAAGGAAGTTCAAGAAAACGCATTCTTCCTAGCGTCACACATGACTGAATCAGTACCATACGTGTGGCGTGGCCAACTGAATTCAATCATAGCCACGATTGAAGATGCTAACAATGTGGACTGCTCACTGGCAAGCATCGATGACAAGCCGACCTTGGTGACTATCATGCGCGCCATTGCCAATTTCGTGCAACTTGATGGTTTGAGATTACCATTTTCCTTACTACAAAGACCAGAATTCACAAGTCATTGCACTATCCCATATGCAGGAGATAGTGTTCGACGAGCAGTATGTTTCAAGTTGTGTGTCAAAGTTAATTTCTTACATTCAGTGTGTCAATGTAAATCACCTGTTTCTGAAACCACCGAGCCCGATTACGCCCACCATGCTATCGTCCAGGATATCAACAGTGTCAAACATCCCGCACATGGCACAAAACACCTCACCCACAAGTCAAAACCAGCTTGCTTGTTGCAAGCTTCCCGAGGATTTTGACGAAGATTGGAATTACGAGGTATTGCCGTTGTGATCAATTCTTCAGTTGTTATGTACTACTTTAGGATATTTGGAACTACGTTCAACGGGAGCCGAGATATCCACAGCAAATGAGAACAGAACGCTTCAAAGACGTTCTAAGATCTCTTCAAAAATTGCGTGACGAGCAACAGAACACCGATCGATTCGAACGGTCGACATGGAATCGAGCTATCATTGTGAAGCCCGAACACGTAGACCACATCGAACAAGGTATGTAATATGCATTCTCTTCCGCGATACACTTTTCTTTTTTTTTAGTTGTGAACGATAAGAAGCCGCTTGATGAGCTCGGAAAGGGAGCACTAAAAAGCCGCAAGCATCTGGTGAATATCCTATGCTCACTGCATGTTTTCCAAGAAGAATCGATCATCGAAAACGGCATTGCTTGCGCGCGAAAACAAGGAATGAGTCTCATCAAACAGGAACAATTTTACATAGAGCGGGCCAAAAGAATTTTCCGCAATATTATGGACAACGTTTTATCGTCGTTCAACACGAAGTACGGTTTCTCGAACTTGTTAACGTACGATCAGATCACGAAGTATAGTCACATTTCAGAGGTGAGTCGAAACAGTCCACTGACAGTGAACGTCGCAAATTCAGGTACGTCGACAATTATTCAACTTCATTATGTTCCTCGCTTGTTGCGAAGATACTGATGTTGTTAAGCTCGACGACGATGATGTCATAGCCCAGTTGCTATGCACGTACATTACCTTCTTTGAAGTAGAGCGAAATCGAATGACCAGAGCGCTTCAGTATACAATTGATCTGGCTCGTAATAAAGACTCCGCTACCGATGAGGAACTTGACGGTGCCGAAGTACGTCGCACATCCATTGAGGCAATTTGTAAAAGAACTATTTTGTCGGTAAAGTTCGGTGTAGTGAGAGTAGTCTCAAATGTTTCTGTTTAGCTCAGCGTCTTCTGTATCACTATGAACCCCTCTCATCTCGAGAAGGCACTGGCACACAAGATGAGTGGCACTTGTCGAGCGAAAAAGGACAAAACGATCGGAACGTGGCCTTTGTCCGATGATGATGTTCGCATCGCCGTTTCCCGATTGTTTCTGGAAAATGAAGATGGCATGGTCATGAACCTGCACGACCTTTCGAGTTCGTTTACTTAATACAATGCTCTTATTAATCGCGTGGTTTTAGAACTGCTCTTCATTCTCTTCAGCAACTACACCGGACTCCGAATATCATCATTAATTGCTAAACCTGGCAACGGCAGTGGTATTTTACTTAAAGACTTAAAGTTTGGAACGTGAGTATATTTAAGGCCAGAGGCATTGTTAATTGGATTATGTCGTTTAGCAGTCCCAAGGGCATCCCACAATGTAAAGTGAACATAATCTTCACTAAGGGCAGCGGACGATCATCGGCTAGCGTGCAACAAGCAATTGTTTTACTGGACAGCGACGATCAGCAGTTCAACATGTATCGCCTCCTGATCATCTTTCTGCATCTCCGTGGA
The DNA here is from genome assembly GCA_030435675.1 of Steinernema hermaphroditum. Taxonomy (NCBI): domain Eukaryota; kingdom Metazoa; phylum Nematoda; class Chromadorea; order Rhabditida; family Steinernematidae; genus Steinernema; species Steinernema hermaphroditum. The sequence continues at coordinate 10,520,658 of CM059622.1, forward strand.
GTTCTAGCGACGGTAGACCAGCCTTCATTGATTGAAGGTTGTGGGCATCTACCACTATTCGCAAGATTCGACGAAAATGGCGCTTTAGTGCAGGTTTGAATTGAATACAACCATACAACAACGATCTGTATATGCCTTTTAGGAGGGAAAACAGTTAACGGAAGTATGCGTCGCGAATATAATGGGCGAAATTGCGGATGCTCTCGGAGTGGACGGCATTCGAGTGACGCATCGCTCCTTCCGTTATGGATTTGCTGCAGAACTGTTCCTGAAAACCTTGAGAAAGAAACCACACGCAACCTGGAATGAAATAATGGAGATTTGCAAGAGCACACTGAATTGGGACTCGGAACCAAGAACGTATTTGGACTACGGTCAACAAGAATTGAAGTCATGTTGGCAACGGCACTTAAATGAAGTTAAAACTAACAGATCAGTGGATCCCATCGACCACCTAACTCTCGTCAGCGACTTGGGACGAAGCGTGAACATTGTCGCCAAGAACGATCCACTCATCTTGATGATGAGCAGGTTTCTGAACGACGTACCCGATGTTACGAATAATGCAATACGAAATGGCATAAATTCATTCGTCGTTGAGAATGTGCACCATATCATTCCACGACAAGAAAACCCCCAGGTATAACAGTGTTACCGGATATAAATCACATGTCTTCTTTTAGATACCGAAAAAGATGTCAGTTGACGTAGAACGTGTTTTGTCTCACTACAATTGGAAAATGGTCGATGGCTTGGTCAAAGCTGGCTGGCCACGCAAAATAACATCCAAATTGATGTGTACACGTATGTTATTCACACAGAGACGCGCTTATGTCACGGCTATTTCAGACTGTTACACAATGTTTCCACACACAAAACAAAGAGAATTTAGACGTTATGATCCTGCAAGAATCAAGTTGGTGGATTGTGTACTCTCTGGGCATAACCTGCAACCTCCCAGTCAATTCACACTCTTATGGAAGAAAGAAGAAGTAGGTGGTCTCTTGTTGAGTCCTCCAGGAGAGCTCCTCGTCGGTGAGCATTGATGTTGAACAATTAACATCTCATTAACTCTGTTTTTAATCTAAGTAATCTATTGTTGTGTTTTAATTAATCTAACTATTGTTGTGTCTTAATTATATAAATGTGGCTGCACACACCCTCTATGTCCGGCGACAAAATTGGGCCGATTTGGTCTGGATTTGGATTTCATGTCTAAAAGGCGGGTTCACGGGGTGTCTCACCTCCTGCGCTAACTAGCAAACGTTGGTGGAACATATATATAAACACTTCATGAACAACAGTTAGTTGCTCATCGGTTTCCACGCTTCTCCTGTTTCGTGACAACACGATGCAGCCACTAGCGACGATGTGAACCAGGGATGTGCGTAATTACGAATTTCGTAATTACGACTTACGGGGTTTTTGGGCACTTACGATTACGACTTACGAAACCAAAATTTTACTTACGACTTACGAGTTACGACTTACGAAAACGAAAATTTTACTTACGCACATCCCTGATGTGAAGGAGGCTATGGACAGCATTATCGCCTTGGTCGCGTGCCGCGTGAAGGGCGAACAAGAAGAGAAGAAGCTCGACAAGGAAACTTCGGAGACGACGGCCAAAGCCCGACGGCGGAGACTTCTCTTCGGTTTCTTCTCGTCGTGCTTGAACTTCTGAAGTATCTTCCTGATTCGTGTGCAGCGCTAATTTCAATAAATCTAGTCAACGAAGACCCCCTCCCATGCATCCACATTCGCCAGGAAGAGAAGTGTCATTTATATGTGAAAATATCATCATATCACTTTATATTATACTACATGAGAATCTTCCTCAGGAGTCGCCTCGGTCCCCTCGCCTTCTTCTTTACTTTCTCCATTTCCTCCTCTTCGTCGAGAGACTTCTGCGTTAGATCGGATTTTTGCAGATCCTTCAGGAAATCGGTCGACATGTCCACGGCTATATGTTATTTTCCGAAGAATTAGTATTAACAGGAAAACGCTTACTTCTGAATGACACCTTCTTCTTCCCAGCGTCATTTGGTTCTATGTTCCGCTTTCCTTCGGGTCGCTTCCAGCAGTCTTCGAATGTCCGACCGTCACCGTCGTGAAGACCGAGTTTCACTCCCGCTGAAGAAGTACGATCAGATGTTGACAAACCAAGCTGTGTCGCTAACGTTGTTTTTCCAGGAAGCGAATGACCGCTTCATTGCTGCCCATTGCTGCGAGATGGAGAGGCGTGTAGTGATACTGAACAGAGACGAATTTTGCAGAATAACTAAAGGGCAGCTCACCGTCTAAAAAGAAACAATGAAACCAAATAAAAAGGCAATCAAAAACCGTAAACGCATTGATATTGGCTCCATTTTCCACCAGAATCTTCACGACTTCCAGATCTCCTTTCTTAGCCGCGTAGTGAAGAGGAGTGTAGTTGTGCATGAACGGTTCCACGTAATTTACCAGCAACTTCTGAAAAGAATCTACTAGAAACAGTACAGAAACACATCGGAACCTTCGCTTCCAGCATCTTTCGCACTTTCTCCACATCGCCCTTGGTGCAGGCAGTAAGGAAATCATTTCCCTCCTTGATGTCGGTCTTCTGAAATCGAACCATGGGAAAAAGATTGAACAGGCACACAACATACCGAAGTGATCTGGAACCTGCTGAACGAGTCGTTGAGCGAAGAAGAGATAGAGACGCAGGAGGAGCGGCGACGCGTTCTGGCCCACTCGTAGAGACAGGCGGAGCGCGCGCTCGTGATGGAAATGAGCGAAGAGTCGGCCGAAGAGGTTGGAGACACCGCCGGAGAGGACATCGCCACCGGACTCCGCCTCGCTGGGGACGTAAATGAGGGCCGCGAGGGCGATGCAGACGTCTTCGGCTCGCAGACGCTGTCTGGACTCGAGAGCAGACGTTTAATCCAGACCATAAAGAATGGACCACACACATCGCTGTCGGCAGAGAAGGCGCTGAGAACCATGGGTGGCGACTGGAGAATTCCGGACGTCGATGGAACATCGGGAACGACGCCAGTACCGTAGTCCCTTCAGGTGCACCGAATTTCAAACTCCGGCGTCATGAACAGGCGACATTTTGTTTGCGATCGCAAGATTTGAGGAAAGATTTATTGTGAACCAAGTTGGCACAAAGTGAGGTGAGGTGTGATATACATGTAATTACCAATGCACAACCCCAGGAATGTACTGATCGATGAGGGACTGATAGTAGGGCCGAAGCGCCTCGATGTCGGGGCGTTCTTCGCTCTTCGAGTAGAGATCGCATGAACTGGGAGCGTCGGTTAAAGGTGGGATGGCCCCTTTGTCACTTACTTGAGCTCCAGAATCGCGGGAAGGAGCTGTCGGTCCCTTGCAGTTTCGAATTGAGTGTACTCTCTGGAGTTGTGGTAGGGGTAGAAGGAGTGGAATCTGATGGCGTAGAGGGCGTCGTCCGGGAGGGTCGTGCCGTGGTTCACCAAGACTCGGTAGAGGTACTCGTCGTGGCTCCATGTCATTAAGAGATTCTCGACGCCACAACCTTCCTCGTACATTCCGTTCCTCGAGCTGTACACCTCGTGCTGCAGGTCCTCGTTCTCCTTGAAGCTCTCGAGGCCGTAGACGATGGAGTCGACGGGTCGGCAGCCCACAGGGTAAGTGTCTCCGGTCACGGCCCACTGCTCCTCGCCCCAGCAGCTCATCACCTTGCCGAGATCATGGACGAGTCCCGCCAGATGGAGCCACGGCTTTTCGGGGTACGCGGCGCGAAGACTCTCCGCCGTCTGGTAGGCGTGTACCAGATTTGCGTCATCGACCTGAAATGCACTCAAGGGTTGATGAGAGATGCAGACGTTCTAGAATCAGGTTCTCTGCGAACGCCTGATTATGTAATCGATCAAAAGAAGCATGGGAAAGTGCAGACTCAAGAGAGATCTTTGGGTGTTCGGCCTTTTTTTGATCAGAAGAGTGCACTTCTAGGTGGCTTTTGTTAAAACACGTGCGATTTTCTTGGAGAAGAGAGTCTGTGGGAAAAGGACTTACATCAGGATCGCTTTCATCGACAAGATTGTTCAGAAGGTCGAGGCACTCCATTACGGTAAGGCTGGCATGGGAGAAGCCGAGCCACTTCTTGTGCTGAAACGCGTCCTCTGAACAAGGGCTCAAGGTCGTTCTCACCATTTGGCGCACGAAGTCGACCGTTTGGAAACGGTGCTGCTTCCGATAGTGCTCGCGGACGCGAATCTGGATCGGATCCGTGGAGGTCGCATCGTAGACACGAAAGTCCTTCTTGACCGCCGGCTCCTCGGGGACGACCTTCTCGTCGAGTAGAACCATCTTCGTGGAATTCCGCGCGTTTCGGCGACAGATGCGGTTCTGGTTTCGCTTGAGAGCGGACGACCTAGGAACCCTGACGACAAGAAGGGGACCGTAACCACGAATGGAGTTTATAAGCGATAAGGCGGTTAGTGGGAGGGATCGGAAGCGCGAACTTGTGAGAGCACATCGATCATCCTTCGGTGCAGAAGTGCGCATCTGAGCAGAGAACACGTCGCGCAGACTATATTAGGTCTGCACTCCGAGCGAATCGATTGGTTAGTGATGGCGGCGTGTGTAAATGAAGTCGAAATTCGATGAAATATTTCAGATTAAACGAAATATTCTGAAATGGGACGGATGTAAACGATCTTATCGGCTTCGATTACTAAATGCTAACTGTGCATTGTGTAAACAGTTAACAGTGGAATGATGAAAGTGGACTATAAACTAGAAAACGGACCTGTTGTTCCATATTCGGCATAGTTTGAAACTTGCTGAGCATGGATCTGTCCTCTACTATGTAGCTTTATGCTTTGTACTATACACAAGCCCTATTAGGAATAAAGTACTGTAGCCAGCGGCTTCAGGATCGGGGCTCAACTTCAAGCGCAATACATTTTACAATACACAAGCTCTGGAGAAGGCAACGGGTGGAACGATACAGGAACGTTGCACAGTTTGGGAAAGTCGCCTAAGAAGGCGTAAGCTACGAATAGCTTATTGGACATTCAGCAATACTTAGTTTAGAGGTTTAGCGGTCGAAGACGGCACTTTTGTGGCTGACAAAAAAAACGTGTCAAACATGGCCCGCCGATTTGGCTGGAACTTTGTTTACTAGTAGGTCTTGCCAAGCCAAGACACTGTATCGGTGTCTTCGAGTTTGACCCTAAGCTGATCGCCGATCTTCTGGAACAGCCCTCCCCGAAGAACATGATTTATATGGCGGTGGTGTATATGGTGTAAAGTACTGAACTGGAAGGCCTTGAAAGGGAGACAAAACTGAGCGGAGAACTCCTGAGCAGTTACGAAGAAGCCCTCAATACCCCGAATGAGGCGTTCCATTTGCCCTAAAGGAGGGCGGAATCGATCTCTCCATCACAGTGCATATGCGGAACCGAGTGAGCTTTGTAGCGTTAATTGAAGAGTTACCGTAATCCTGATTTCTCGGCACGATGCGAAAGTACTCTGTTCAGTACGACACCGAAGCGGGAGTCGACAATATTCGCCCATCGCCTAGCGTTAAACACAACGACATCGAGCTGAGCTTCTTCAATTCCGAAGAGGACATAACCCAAGACGTTAAGAAGTAGTTTGAACGTCTCATTAGCTACAGGATCGAGGAGTCGATCTTCGATATGAACCTCGACGGGTTGGCAAGATCGCTGAAGTACTTTGCCAAAAAGCAGCCCTATGAGCAGACGGGGCACTAGCGATCTGTTGGTCGCTGCAGAGGAGGCGACAATAGAGAGGTTAACGCCTTCGCGTCGGCGATATGGAGCGCGCTTCATTTGAAGTTGTATTCATATCGTCCTCTAGGAAAAGATGTAAGTGATCGACCACAACATTCTGCCGCCCAGTGTGTGGGAATCCGGATTATGTAGAAGACCGTATCGAAGAGTTTCTAAAGAACTTCAGGGTAAGTCTACCCTTCGAACTCTGAAGCTATGAGATTTGAAGGAAACGATTGAAAATTTGGACTCGACAACTCTCGCAGCATACAAGAACTCTACCTCTATGTTAAACGAAAGTTATGCGGAGGAAGCTGAACGACTGTGGAATGAGATTTTAGGGCGGTAGATTAAATTTGAAGAATAATTGAAGGCACCTTAAATAAAAAGGCGCTGAATTTCCCTACAACTTGGGTGCCTGCTTGGCTCTGTGAACATCATTTGCAACCTTACAAAACTTAGTAAAGCATGTTTCACAACCATGGCATCTCAACAGTAGTTGTGGGATTTGAAAAAAAAAACGGGAGGCCTAACCCGCATAGACGAAAACCACAGGCAACTCTTTTGATACCTTGTCTTGATGAAGTTCTTTTATGTAGGTGCCCTTCCAAATTTCTCAATTAGGCAGACTCCACACATTGACTCCAACTTTGTCATAATCACACATGTCATAGAAAATGGTAAACATCAGCTCCCGGTTCCGGTGGGATTTGTGGTTCACCACGTGTCGTTTTATGAATGAACTTTTTGGCACAATGTCCTGGGGAGTAGGTGGGAAAACTCGCACTCTACGTTCGTGTATCGTACTTAACCCGTTTCGGAAAGTCCCACGAGAGGGCGTTGAGGGATATAACCCTAAGGAACTACCCTCATATCACCCTGATTCAGATGATTAGATTCCTGGCTCTCGGAGAATACCTGTTCTCGACCTGCCTCTCTATTGTCACTACCGTAACCCTTGTGCTTACCTATAAAACTGTGAGGAAGAGGACGTCGAAGTACGACCTTTTCCTTCGCCTTCTTCTGATCTCGGCTTTTTTCTTCGCCGGGTTCCTCGTCCTCGATGGGAGTCTGTGGATCGAGTACTGTATCTCTGGTCGGTTTTTGCGATGAAATGAGGATGACAAAGCACCCTTTAAGATAATGGTGCTCGTTCCAACTATCCATATGCCCTAGTAGGCTTCTTCTTGTACGCCAGCTTCTCTTTCTACGACGCTTGCAGCATCGTTCTCCTGATCCAGAGGAACTGCGCCCTCCTGTTTCCATCCTATCGAGCAAAAAAATCTCTCAAGATCTTATTCGCCTTTTTGCTTTCCTTGATTTTGGGTGGTGCAGAGGCCATGATCGTCAAAATGCTATCTGAAGGAGGAGGTTCTGTTCCCATAGGTACTGTAGAAGACCTTTCTCGGCCTTCATAACCTCTTCAGGGTGCTACGTAATAAGCTGTGTTAGCCCTGAAGCAGCACCTGTACTCTTTAGGGCAGAGACCTTTCTTGCCGTCAGGGTCTTCAGTTCGATGCTTTACATCGCATCCGGAGCCTCATTAGTGGTTCTGGTGCTAAAAAGGAAAGTGAAGCTGAACAAGGTGATTCGCCTGCTCAGTTCTCACTTGTCAATTTCAAGATTTTCCAGCTAAACCTCTTCGTCGTTTGCGTTTTGGCCTCTCGCATTGTCTTCGGAAGCGCGCCACACATCGTCGACCTCACTTCATTTCTCCTGGTGAGCAAGAACTGCCAGATGTCCATTGCGAAGTGTTTAGTGGCACCGCTCGATTGGGAGCTTCATTGGACCCTACATCAAACTCGGCTGGTCGTGTGACGTGTGCAGTACCGTATTCTTCTACTACCGGGTTCTTCTGACCAGGCAACGCTCCAAACAAGGTTCGGACCTCTCAAATTCTTCAAAGCAAGGGTTTCATTATGGTTTCAGGGCCTACTGTGTCATCGACTCACAGTTCGCAAAGGAGTTTTGCGCGGAGAAACGGCCGAGTGTACGATATGGTTAGGAAAGCGGATCACTCGAAGAGTGGTCGATGAACTCCAGTTCCCTACGGTAGTTCTAGAGATTTGCGCATAGCATCGCATACCGTATATTTGAGTTGAATGGTGTGAATAAAAGATTTCCAAAGGCCTCGTCATTTATTTTCCCTCGGTTTCTTCGCCACCTCCGCTTTCCTCCTCTGTCGGCGACAAGTAGCGCCGCCAACACTGCCGTCCCTGCGCGAGGCAGTCAAAACATCTTTCAGCCTCGTCACTCACAACCAAAAAAGAGAGTCGTATCGCCACTGCCTTCCTCGCACCCTTGTCCATAGCGCTTTTTTGAGGTCTTCTTTCACATCCAAACTTCGTTCCCTCCCTTCGGCATCGGATTTCCCGCCTCGATGCACTGGCCACAACAAGTCCCACGTGACAGCTCTCTCTTAGAGGCTCTTCTCTCTCCATGCGCGAGATTCTCCGTTGTCATGACATCTGGCCACAGCTTCTGCTCTCTTTCCTCCGTCCAGTGGAGCGAGCACTGCGTTGTTTTCCCAATCTGGCGTTGCCCGCGCTCCTCCGCCGATGTTTTACGTGGAAAGTTCGTTTTTTTGGCGCGACTTCGGGCTTCTTCGCCCACATCTTATCCACTCTGTTTGCAGGCACATTCCCGTTTGTGATTTCCACGTATTCGAATCGCACTCTACGGCGCGTGCTCAGTTCGGAATCGATTGGACTCAAAAGCGCCGTTTGTTTTTCCGGCCAGCAACGTAGCGCCGCCGTCTTCTGTTGTCGGTGGAACGATGGACGAACGGAATGGTAGAACTGTTTTTGCTTTCGTTTCTCATCCATCTTCTATTCAGCTATTCGTGACAAATGGCTCATCGAGATCGGCAAGGAGATGGTCGCCGGAAACGCCGATCAGGCGCGAAACATGTCCTTGATCATCGACAGCGTTGTCCAATTCGCTGAAGGCTGTGTTCAGCTTGCAAGAGCGGAAACGGACGAACTGGAAAGCGTCTTTGCCAGGGAACTAGGCTGGGCTACGCCGGAATTTGACGATGACGCGACGACGATCCAGGGGGACGAGATCGCTCTGTCCGAAGTTGCCAGCGAAACTGCTAGTCGACCCGGATCGGCCGCGTTGCCGGTCCCGCTGGTGATTCCTCAGGATGACCCGCTCGGATCGGCCGCTCCAACGCCCCCGCCACCGCCGCCGATCGATGCTTGCGAGTCGCAGCCTTCTACTTCGCTGCTCAAGCTGGAGGCGAGGCTGTCAAGAGCGAGCACTCCTACGAGCTACTCGCTATTCTCGGACGCAAACAGAACGCAGGCCCATGAGAAGTTTCCTTTTGGCGGTTTCCAGCCGGCGAAGCCGAAAGGAACTTTGAGCTACTATACGGCGCTGGCCTCGAACGTCTTCTTCGGCGATGGAACCCACTTCGTGCTCAGAGATGGGAACCTCAAGAATCTATCCGTCGTCAACGCTCCGCTGTCGACAGCCGGTCATGAACTAAAGCTGTATTCGCAGAAGGAAGGCAACACTGCGGAGAAGGTGCAAAAGATAGCGCTCTTCTACGGCGACAAACTGATGTCGATGGGGAAAACGGCCTATACAGTCCATTCGTTGCTCATGAGCTTCCTGCAGGTGCTTCGGGAAGTGATGCCACAAGCGCAAATCTATGTCTTCACAGTCCCGCTTGCGCCTAGTATCATGGAAGAGGCGAAAAGGTTCAATGAACTGCTCGAGGAAACGATCGGTCCATCGAACCTTAAGAACAGCTTCTTGATTGAACTGGCCGGAGTGGTGGACATGCAGGTCAAGGAACACGAGTGGAAGTCGGGCGGTGCCGAGATGAGCCCTCAAATGGCTTTCACCGCTTTCCATGAGGTTCTGAAGCTGTGTGGCATAGGGAAGACTAAGAAGAGGAGAGCATCCGAAAGTGCAGTGTCTACCGATGAGCCGTCTACCTCGAAGGGAACGAAGGCAGATACTCAGATACAAGGCAGATACTCTCAGATCGGTAATAGATTCTTGAGGTGATTATATTTTTGGTGTTGACTGCTATTATACCTGAAGATATCATGTTTTGCTTTCCCTAGACTTAGATAAAATTTTACTGTATCCTTAGATTGTCGTGGGCTTAGCAAAAGGATTTTGTGAAAAAGGAGCTGTGCTTCTGCTTCGGCCACGACGTACAGCATAATACACTATTGCAATATGACATCACAGCTCCTTTTCCGTTGACCCAGCGACACACTCCCTGGTGAGATACTTCCGTGGTGTTCGTATTGGTCGCTAGGACTTCTTCCACTCTATTAACCTCCTGATCGTTATTGATGAATGAAGGATTCCTGGGCAGGATTTGCTCGAAGGGCGAGCGCATCGCGGATCCGGGTTTCCTCCTGTTGACAAATACAATCAAAGTGGGCGTGTCTCATGGCAAGGACCCGTGGAGCTCGATCCATAGCTTCCCGAATCTTTTCTTACATGAAGGAGTAGTCGTTTCTCCAGTGGCGTCGCGGAGCGCGCGGCTCAACCGCTGCACGACACAAATTATACAATGCTACGCGATAGCGTCGCGCAGACTATAATTGGCCCTTAAAAAATGAATGAGAAGTCTGTTTTCGAAAAGCAGACAGTGGGCAAGACAGTCGTAGTGAGACCCGGGGAAAGGGAAATGATACTCAGCGTGCATTTCCCATCAACGCAAGAGAGGGTTTGACCCTTGATGATCTCTTCGACTGCGCGAGAGTCGTCAGATTCTGGAATCAAGGCTTCGAGTTTCAGGCCATGAGTGGTGCGGCTACAACGGGGATCGAGGCTGAGGACTTGGACCTGCCGAGGGTCATCTCCAACGTCCCTCTCTTCGCCCTGGAGAAAGCGTCGTTCGAAGAGTCCCGCGAGAGTTTCGACGAGCTCCTCAACAGCAACTCTATCATCCAAGCTTCGGATGCGTTCACCGTTTACGATCTGGAGGATGGGTACACCCGCGACCTGTTCGACATCTGCGATCGTCTCTTGGTCACCGCTGAAGTGAAGATCTACGCCGCCATTCTGCTGAATAAGTACGACGCCTTTAAATGTTCGCATGGCTTTATTCATCGGCTTTCTTTCAGGTATATCTGCGCGGTGAGCGATATACGGGATGTAAGGCTGCGTATGATTTCTGTCATCCAGATTGCCTCAAAGATGCACATGATGCATTTTGTAAGTTCCTAAAGAGGTGTAATCAAAATATGAGTGGGCTCTTTTCAGTCACCTAGAGTTCACGAGTTGATAGCAGTGATGAAAGATGTCGAGGGATGGGTGTCACCGGAACAACTTGTTGAGTCCGAGCTAATCGTGCTGGAAGTTCTTGACTTCGATGTCATGATGCACAGTTCTCCTGTGGCCTACCTAGAGGCGATTCTCCACACTCTCGGTGGGTTTCTAGGCGGATTCTTTAGTAATCCGTTTTTGCAGCCGTGAAACACGCATCCGACTTCAAGCTCAACCTGGAAATGTACTGGAAAACTGTCCTGCAACTGCTCGAATTGGTGTATTTATCGTATTCGCAGGCGTTCGAACTTGCCGATGAAACCTATCGCCGACGTACTAAGGAGTGCAACATGTATCTCAACAGGTTGGCGTACCATTTTTGCAGAATTTGACCTACGAAACACTATTTAGGCGTTCCTTTAACCACCTGAGGATGGATTACGTCCTGCTCGCTTGCGGCATCATTTGTGTTCCCATTTCCCGTTTGTTTGGGTACAAGAAGCTGCTGCAGATGGTCCATGATTTGAGTGCCTGTGCAGGACTTCGAACCGGACACGTTCTGGCAATGGGGGCAGGAATATATGACGCTATCATGAAGGACTCTAGGATGCATCAGAGCACTTTTGATCTTCTCGTCAAGTTTGATGAGATGTTGTTGTCTCTGAAGAACGAAGCGAGTAAGAGTCGTCGAATGGCGCGGAAGAGACGCGCCGAAGAGATTAACGTTTAAACCCGTTTTTGTATATATCCCATTTATGTAGTATTGTTTTTATTGTAATAATTCTAGTAACCCACTGTTATTGTACTGATAAACTAGTCCAACTTCATGCTTCACTTTGGTTGGTTCGGTTCTGTCCAATGATATCTTGTGATGCGTTATCTGCTTGTTAGTGCTAGTTCTTTTATGTTATGTTCTGCCCACCTTCTTTAACCGTTCTTTTCGTTTCAAGAACATAGATGTCGGACTTCGGCGACTGGTATCGTTCCGTTCCGGAAATCACACGTTAGTGGTTAACCGGTTCGGTGGTCGCCTCACTACTTGGCCGCATCGGGATGTTCTCACCGTACATGATGCATCTGGACTGGCAGCTCTTTACCACCAAGTTCCATGTGGGTTTTTAATAGCTTGACATTTATGACCAACGAGATTTCAGATGTGGAGACCACTAACCACCGTAAACCCATCGAGCGGGTTTCATTGGCTGTTCATGCTCTACTTGCTCTACAACTACGGAAAGAGCACAGAGAAAGATGTCTTCACGGGTCGTCCGGCCGATTACCTCTTCATGCTTATCTTCAACTGGATCTCTTGCACGGTACGGCTCGGCTCTTTAAAGTTCTGTAAGAAAGTGTCACTTTCAGATCGTCTCATTTGCCGTCGGGATCCCCTTCCTCCTTGAGCCAATGGTTGTCAGCGTCCTGTACGTATGGTGCCAGCTCAACAAGGACATGATCGTCTCCTTCCTCTTCGGCGCCCAGTTCAAGGCTGTAGATGCTCGTCCTCTTCAACATGATACTCGGAGGCTCCATGGTCGAGCTCGCCGGAGTGGTTGTCGGCCACATCTACTATTTCCTCATGTACAGCTACCCTCAGGAGTTCGGAGGGGCTTCGCTGATCAAAACACCACAGTTTTTGTAAGCTGAACAATCGTACATTATTTTAAGTCTTGCATTTCAGGTATCAATGGTTACGGAGCAGCGTGGGCGAAGTTCGCCGATTCGGAAGTGCTCCTGAGAGCCGACGATCGTCGCCGCGAAATGATGGAGGCCATATCTGGGGACGAGGACAGCAGCTGGGATCGACCTAATTGTTTCATTGTAAATACACGAGAGTGCTGTTTGTCTTGCGTAATCTAAGCATGTTGAACCAGAATTTATTTTTCAGTGTTATTGATAAAGTGTTTGTTGTTGGGGTTGCTTGTATCTGGACGTTGTCAAGCATCTTGGTACTTTCCCTGAGTTCCTATCTCTCCCCATGTGTTCTTTGTTCACAAAGCTCGCGACATTGTTGAGAGACGACAATCCTGACTGATCAGTTGTCGCGGCGATTGCGAAATTTCGACAAACGTCGCCCATTCGTCTTCTGACGAAACAACATCGAAGTTTCGCTATTTTCCTCGAGGCCTTCGCTTTGTGCTGACAACCGTTGCGTCATTTCGCTTATTTCTTCCGTTCAGGTTACCTTAAACTCGAGATGATCAGCCAACTGGTTCGGCAAACGGTTTTACTCGGCAAATCGGCGAGCATCGTTACTAGCGCCCGCAGTTTCTCGCTGAGCGCACTTCGTGGAGCTCGTTATGGAAGCCGTTTCGGTCAACAAACGGTTAGTTTCGTGGAAGATCTGTTATCTTCATCGTAGTGCTTTCAGTTCGCTGCTCCTCGCACTGGTGGCGCTCTTCGTGAGAAACTTTTCGGCCCCGCCACTTCCAAACGTGAGCGCTTTTTTTTTCTTTCTGAGCTGACTTGCCTTTTTACAGCTTTTCTCTATGGAACGTACGCTCTCGGTGGAGCGTCATTGGCCGGAATCGGAATGCTCTGTTGGTACGGATTGGGCATGTCCAAGGACATAAGCATCGTGAACAAAGCTGCTCTGTGGCCTCAGGAAGTCCGTGACCGACTCAAGAGCACGTACGCCTACTTGGCCGGCTCTGTTCTGATGACTGGAGGATTCGGATACCTCGCCGCCCGCTCTCCAGTTCTGTTCCGAATGTCCGCCAGTGGAGGCTTCATGGCTACCCTCGGATGGTGCGCCGCGATGATTGCCGCTGGCATGGCTTGCCGCTCCATTCCGTACGACAGTACAGCTCTGAAGCATTTGGCCTGGGCCGCTCACTGTGGTGTTTTGGGAGCCTGCTTCGCCAGCCTCGCAGTCGTCGGTGGGCCTGTTCTGATGCGCGCCGCTTGGTACACGGCTGCGATTACTGCTGGTGAGTTATAGTAATCTCCGGGTAACTGGACTGTGAATCCGCTTAGGTCTGTCCACTACGGCTGCCTGTGCGCCCTCCGAAAAGTTCCTCTACATGGGAGGAGCTCTGTCCATGGGATTCGCGGTCATGTTTGCCGCCTGCCTCGGATCGTTCCTCTTGCCCCCCAACTCTATGGCCGCCGCTGGAGTGGCTTCGTTCGTTATGTATGGTGGATTGATCTTGTTCGGTGGATTCTTGCTCTACGACACGCAGAAGGTCGTTAGGATGGCCGAGCGCCACAGCGACTACCGCTACAGCTACGACGGCAGCGTTATGAAGAGCTCTTTCGACCCTATCAACGCGTAAGTCCGCTTCGAACTTGACAAAACTAGAGCTGTGTTTATTACAGGCAGATGAGTATTTTCATGGATATGGTTAACATCTTCATTCGCCTTGTGTGGATCTTCCAGGGTCAAAGCAGTCGGCGAAAGTGAAAGTTAGATTGAGATTTGGTGTGCGATGTAAATAGTGGAGCGAATAAATGAGTATTTGTCTTCTATGTCTTCTTATTGTATCATGCCTCTGAAGAGTTGTTGACTGGTTCGTCTACTTCATGGTGCGGATGGAGTTTCGGTTACGGTACGTTCTCTCTTTCAGGGCCATGGAAGGACTCCAACTTGGCCATCTGTACGACGCCGACCTCGGCGGGCGTTCTGCGGATTCGAAGCCCTCGAAGGATCGGATGCTGTGGGAAGAAGAAGCAGAATCGTGGATCGAGCGGTTCCGTTCGTCTCCTGATGCTGTCGCTGCGTTCCTAGAAGAAACTCAACGCGAGGGGAACGCAGAGCGGTTAGGGCAGATGCTCCCGCTGCTCGCGGAGAAAGTCGACGCTCCGAAGCAGATTCGCACCGCGTGTCATCGCCTTCTGAACGATGTGTCGAGTAGGGTAGCGCGGAAAGCCGCGGGCGAAGCCATCGCTCTCTTGGCAATGAAGGCATCCGACGAGGCAACGAGGCTGCGATGGCAGAAGTTCGCCGTCCTGCTGAACATGCTCGAGGAGCCTCAGTTCCACCTGGTGAAGCCCGTCTTGGCCGTTTTCGATTGGCTGATTGAGCAGTGCGTCCAGATGGCAAAAGTTGCGGATAGTTCGGAAGATCCAAATGTTTTCGGCTGGTACTACGGTCAGATCGCGTTCGAAAAAGCGATTAAGCACACGAATGGTTGGATTCGCGTGTGGGCCGTCCAAAAGGCAGCCAATCTTCCTGCTGTTCTTTTCCAAAAAGACACTAAAGTGAGTGCACTCTTTCTGTCGTCATCGTAGAGATCGTTTTCCAGTTTGTTTTCGAGCAGCTGCTTCCCGCCCTCAATGGCATCGATAACTTCTGGAGAATGATTGAAAAGAGCGAGCTCGAGAGATTTTTGAGCGACTTCAATTCGTTTGTGCAGAACGTTGTGGACAACATGCACCCGGACGGAAAGGGTAATCGTAACTCGGAAAGGCATTCACGTTTGTGTATCTTCTCTTTCCAGCATTGTTCTATCGCTCTCTTCTACATTCTCTCACCGACAGTTGGAGTCCGATTCCACTTTACTTCATTTCCTCTGTGCTCTCCAAACTTGGGCACTTGGCAGTATTCGAAGAAGAAGATTTTCCGAAAATTAGGTAATGCCTCACTGTAATTCTCATTTCTCACACTTGATTATTTCCAGGAGTGCTGTTTCGGGCGCTCTCAAGATTCAGCAACTTCCCCTGAAATATGAAACTGTGGCAAATCTGATTCGCATGTTCCTTAAGACGACGCGATGGACCGATGACTCCGTTTGGTTCCTTCCAGAACTTCTTTCTTCGCTGGACTACCGCATCGCCTCCGATCTGCTTAGCAATGACATTGGTGAAGCCACATCCTCCCTCGGCAAGACTTCTCTGGACAACGTTGTAAAAATAGGGTTGAAGCTCCTTCACATCGGCGAGGCCTCGCGTATTCTTTCCTTTGGAGTGGTCGCCAGAGCGCTACTGGACGAAAAAGAAGACCTAAAGAAAAAGGCCACTGAAATGTTTGCTAGCGGGGACGAGATGTTCGTGGCCCTCGCCTTGTTGGGTGACCTCGGTAAGCGGAATCGGATTGAATCTCTAGAACTCGGCTTTTTAGATGAATCCACCAGCGTAGCTTTCATGGCCTCATATGTTGAGTCATGCAGAACAAATCCGGTGCATAGAAATCTTTTCGACCCGATTGTTAGGCCTATTCTCGGCTATTCTAAAGACGTTGTCGCAACACTGATCAGTGTTTTGGTACCCTATCGAGGTTCTTCCTGTCGGTGTTAACTGCCTGTTACAGGATCGTCCCGAACCTCTCGATAGTGGCTTTGAATGCTTCATCAACAATTCCTTCTACGTCACTGCTTCGTTCCTAGATGAAGCTGAGCAGGACGAACTTCTTGGACAACGCCGCTGTTACATTTTGCAACGAGTAACGAAGTCACTTTCAGCAGCTGTCTCACCGTAATCCGTCATAAGTGAAGACAACTTGTCATACAGTGATGTTTCAGGGAAAGCCGCAGCCTCTTCTTCTCCCATCTCCGTTTGTACGATCTCCTTGCAACGACAGAAACTCCAGAAGCCGATGCTGCAGGACTTTGCAAGCTCTGTGTGGATGAAACGGATCGCACTCGGGATTGGGACTCGATCAGAGTGCTTTTCTCGGTCATCGGCAGAACGATCAACATGGTAAATCTCTAGGTTTGTGGATTCTCGGTATGCACAGCGTCATTCCAGCAAGTCCCTGACATCGACGAACAAGTTGACATCCTCTTCACACTCGAAGGAGTTGTTTCGGAGTTCCAGAAGTCCATCCATTACCTACCCGCGATAGGAGCCTATTTCGGTGTTCTCTTCAAATCCGAAGCGCGCAATAGCGAGAAAGCAGTGGTGAGTGACATCGATCCGTTCCATCAGTATGGTATGCTTCTTTAGAGCACGTTCCTGAAATTCATGGAGGGCGCCTCGCTGAACACGAGTATCGCCGGGCTCCTCGCGGAGCTCGTCGAAAAACACTACGCAACTCTATCTCCTGACTGGGTGAGGCCAGTGGTGGAGTTGGCCAAGTTCGGCCCGATCCCCCGGCACGATATGAAGACAATTTCGGCGGCTTTTGAGATGGCCTTCGCCAATTCTTCCATCGCCAAGCACTATTCGAGCGCCTTGGACAGGCACTTGAATCTTTGCGTTATCAGAACTGATCGCTGTTTCCAGGGCACATTTATCTGCGAAGATGTGCAGAATGATCGGAATCTCCGTCGCCCAGCGCATGTGCAAAGAAATGGGAGTGGAGTTTCAGAAGAGGTTCCTGGACGAATCTTTGAGCTGTGCCGAAGAAATCGACAAATCGCAATCTCGGTCCTTCGGACTGTCGATGCCTCACAGGGTGAAGACGAGGGTTTCACAGCTCCTTATCCTTCTCGAAGTGTTCCTACCCGAAGAAACAAATGACCAGTTTTACGAGTTCCTTTTCAACTGCCTCCTGGACAGCTGTCAGCAGTATTCAATAACTTTAATAGCCGAATGGATGCTCGTGAAGATGTTCGTGGACAACGACGCCATTTACAAGAAGTTCCTCAACTCCGTCGGCGTTGTGAGTTACTCGAAGAGGTCAGCAGCGATTGTAGTGGTTCTTTAGATGGCCAAGAAGCGCACCGGATCCGTGGCCTCATGGCTGAACGTCGTCATGCACGTAACTCGCGTGAGGGCCACCGAGAAGGACGTGGGCCTCTTCTTCGCTACCGTATTCCCCTGGTGTTCTGCTCAAAACTTCACGATACGTTGCACGGCGATTGCGGCGCTGAAAGTCGTCTACGAACAGTTTAGAAGCCAAAAGTGGTGCAAGAACTTCGCCTTCATCGAGTCGCTCGTGAACTTCGACTCTGAGCCTGCGGGGTCCGTTTGCGATGCCCACTACAAGCATAATACCCGAATGTTCCAGAAACTCTAAACGTATTGTCGGCGATCTCACTTCCGACTTCTATTTCGCTCATTTCAATCCTGTGCGTGACTATTGTCTCCAGGCGGTCCTAGAAACGGTGCCGGAGAAGACGGGGATGCCCGAAGACGAGCTGATCGAACCCCAAGTGATTCGGCTCGGCGGAAGGCTCTCCCTGACGAGGCCACTACACCAGGAGGACACCGCCATGAGCGACGCTACCTCTATCGTTTACTCAGGTGAGGTCAAAGCGCTCTAAAGCTGAGGAATTGAGCTTGCTTAGCCCTGGCAAAAAGCAGTTGTTCCGCCCCTGACATGCATTCGGACAAAGAGTTGAGCGAAGAGTTCGTCGACCGCGATCTTCTTAGCATGCAGCGGAAGATCAACGTAAAAAATGGCCGGAAGATCGAGAAGACGGACGGAAAAAAGTCGCTCATCGTCGTCGCCACCCTCATCGACAAGTGCGCGAACCTCGGAGGACTCGCGAGGACTTCAGAGATCTTCGGCGTTGATAAGATGGTCGTCGCGAACGAGGCCGTCACTCAGAGCCAGGACTTCAAGGCTCTGAGCATGTCAGCTGAGAACTGGCTTTGCATCGAATCGGTACAGTATTCTTCGTAGGAGCACTAACATTATGGTTACTGTAGGTAAACAAACTGGATCTGGAGTCGTACCTCCTTCGCCTGCGCGAAGCAGGCTACAAGATCGTCGCCGCGGAGCAGACAAACGACAGTGTCCCTCTCGAGGTGTACAGTTTTCCAGAGAAAGCGTGCATTCTGCTGGGCGACGAGAAAGAAGGAGTTCCGACGAAGCTTCTGAGGCTAGTGGATCAAACGGTGGAGATCTCACAGATCGGAAAGACAAGGAGCCTGAATGTCCACGTGTCGGCGTCGCTTTTCATCCACACTTATGCGCAGCAGCACCTCATAGAATGACCTAAATATGTTGTGTTGTTTATTGTTGATTTCTCTGTTGATATGTGTTGTTATCGTTGTTATAAATTTTACCCTCTGTACGACCGCCGGCTTTGGAGCAGGTGAAGGAATGGATTTTTCCGGCTTACCGTAATCAAACTGCCGTAATCAAAAACACCAAACATCCGTGGCATTAAGAAATTTCCGTTCTCTGGATTAAGGATTTACAGAGACTGTGTTCGTAGACAGTCTCTTCATTTAGACGTCGTTGAAGGGTCGACAGGTCGGCAAAAATGAATGCGACCGGACATTTGCAGACGTCTGATCTCAGCAGCGGTGCTGGTAAAATCGTCTATCCTTATAGGAATCAGTCACATAAATGGTCGTTCGTCTTATTCGGTTCATTTTGAGCAAAATCTAGTCATTTTTCAGGCTGTAAAACGCATAATCTAACTTGCGCGCCGTTTTTTTCTGCACGCATAGCGGACATTGTTTTGACAGTCACATGCAGGAAATGGCTTTCAGTAATTTTTGAAGGTATGTTCAATCCAATCAAAAGTTACGGATAGATTGTGGGAATTGGGCGGAATTGCCGCAGAAATACAGGGTGTTCCATAAGTTCTGTAACGCCTAAAAATGGCTATATCTCGACGAAAATCCAACGGATTCGTGTGAAAATCGGTACACCTATAAAAGAGAACCAGGAGAACAATTATCTATAACGATTAATTGAAATCGCCACATTCAGTGGGAGAAAAGGCTTCAAGAAGTTTTCTAAAATTCTTCGTCGTGGCCACGAGCAGTTCATCGCCTATGCTCGCTCCAGAGATGGCTTCAGACTGTTTAAGCTAGTGTTCTGGATTCGCGAGACTTCACTCTCCAAGAATCCATAGATGGCATAGTCCAGTGGGCTCAGGTCGGCGCTAATGAAGGGCCACATGTCCTTACCCCACTAACTTGGGGCAGATCTGATTCGCGACCTCCATCGATAATTTCGGTCCATGCGCCGGAATCAACTCTTTCTGGAACACCTAATTATCGTTTTTAAAGTGTTCCTAAGTGAATCTTGCCACATATGCCTTCAAATTCCATTCTTGATAGATTTTCGAATCAATCCTGACCCCTTTTTGGATAAAAACGGGTTTCGTTTGGCCCATCCCGCATATTTTAGCGCATACCATGACGGGCTTCGATGGGAAATGGTTCCTTTTGAACTCAACAGATCGAGAAGAACCTGCTTCATGGAAAACTCACTCGTTATGCTGATTTTCTAATGTAGCACTCCGGATTTCGCTCAAATCGCTTCTTCACACCTTAAATCATCAATCTGGTTCGCGCACTCTTCGGTCTTTCACTTCTAGGACTAGGTTATATGAATTTCGCGGCTTCATAAAGGCGCAGAAGTCGTTTCGCTGCGGTACAAGCTTTCCGCGAGCCAGATTCAGCAACTTTCCAATGTCCGATTTTGACCTCCTTCCGCGAAATACGAAACGGCCGCGAAACTCTTTTCTTTGGAGGCCATGACAAATTCTTATAATATTGCGGAATATCAGGGAAACAGTGGATATAAGATAAAAAAGGGCCAAGAAAAGCGCAGTAAACGTCAAAATAAGTGAAAAGCAAAAAAAATCAACTCAAAACACACATTTTGAAATCCGTTACAGAACTTATGGAACACCCTGTACCTCGAAACGAAGCGGCGCACACAGTAGCCGCAAAACCCATACGAAAGAGCGCAAAAACAGTACACCGTAATCGCCCGTTACAAATAAAAGTGACGCGCGACAGGACTCGTTTTCGGACTCGTCGGCATCTCTGGTTCGAGTTATAAACGCGCTGCCGCTTGCTTCAAAACTCTTTTCTCCAGATAGAAACGATGCTACTCCACTTTCTTCGGAACGTCACCCCCCAAAGGATCTCTTCCCTTTGCCAGCGAAAGATCTCGGCCTCGTCTCGGAACCTCCTCCAATCGACGTCTAAAGAGTGTCACTCCGCCCAGTGGAACAGATTCTTCACCAAAAGTAGGCCCCTCCGGATATTAGGGGATGTCAAAAGTCTCTCTTTAGGCAACAAAGTGGCGGAAGCCGTCCTGGCCGGAGCCGGCGCCTTCGGGATCGGCTCGCTCTGCTACTACGGGCTTCAGTTCCACAAGGGCACGTCCACCGAAAGCATCGTCGCCAAGTCACCGTGCTGGAGTCAGGAGGTGCGAGACCGTATCGGCTCCACATACTTGTACCTCATGGGATCCCTCGGGATCTGCGCCGTCTCCACTTTTCTGGGTGCCCGATCCCCCCTCATCATGAGAATGGCCACTTCGCAGAACTTTGGCGTCTTCGCCTCCTTGGTGGGCATCGGAGTTGGGCTCGCTTTGCTCAATCGCTTCATCCCAAAAGAGCACACAGTGCCTAAACACCTCGCATGGGTCGCGTTTCCTGTCTTCTGTGGCCTTATTTCTGCACCCCTCACTGCTCTGGGAGGTTAGGTCCTGATGCGCGCCACCCTCTACACGGCCGCCTTGGTCGGCGGTAAGAATCGCCTGCTCTTCAACACTACAGTACTCTTTACTGGGGACGTCCCGCCCTGATGTCCCTAACCACCTACCTGGCTGTTGCCCTCCCGTGCCTCTTCATCCCCCCACTGAGACCTCTTCTTATCCCCATAGACTTGCCCCTCACCGCGGCCAGTCTCATCATCTTCAACGCCTTCCTCCTCTACGATACCCAGAAGGTCGTCAAGAGGGCCGAGACCTACCCCGACTTCGACCCGATCGCCGAGTAGGTCATCCCCATGTAGTGCCTATTTGTACCTTTCCAAATTTTAGGCAAGTTTCCATCTTCCTCGACGTCATCATTTTCTTCTACGACATCTGCACTTTAATTGATAAGCAAATCAAGTGGGGAGGCAAAGGAGGGCGAAGAAGGCGCTAATGCCAACGCCCTTCGAATCCTAAAAGGATAAGTTCGCCTCCGCCTACCTCCACTCGAATCTGATTCTGTCTTTCTGCCCTTGTCCCATGGCGTAACAATAAATAACAATGTTGATTTATCCTCCGTATTGGAATCAAATGATACCGTATAAATTCCGGGAGAAATCCTACTTTGTGACGCAAATTAGAAAAGTGTCCAAGTCGGGTCAAAACCCGGCGTGTTATGTGTTGGATGCATCGTCTTTCATAATAATTGCCTACTTAGAGTTTGAGCCCGATAAACATCACACATTCGGACGAGTCTAAGAAAGTCGCTGCACATTATAGAACATCTCTTACATGATTAGTCCCTGGAACGTAATCTGCTAATGTAACTTATTTTATCTGGAAGGGGAAGCTAGGAATTAGTGCCACAGGAGACGGAGAGCTTAGAAACGCGGACGTTGAACCAGTAGAAGAGGATGGAACCCGCGAGGAGATCGATCGAGCGGATAACTTTGTTGACGAAGATGACGAGGAAGTAAAAGGAATCGCTTTTCTAAACAGACCATCTGTTCAGAGAAAGCCCCTTCTTCGACTTGAGCACCGAAGTGGAGGCGGCGACTTCCACGACGAAGGTGAAAATGAGGACGGAGGAGTGGAGAAGGGCGATGCATTTGAGGAACTGATTGGCCTGGAGCGATCTCTTGGGCACCAGGGGAGGCGCCAAAGCTCACCTTGTTCAGGGTCTTCGTTGTTTTCGACTTTCTACTGATCTTCTCGACTGAACGCCGCAGAACGAAGAGGAAGACGAGGGAGAAGAAGAAGTCGGCGACGCTGGCGATCGCCCGGGATACGGTATAGACGAGTTGGTAGAAGAAAACGGAGCTGAGGATGCATTGATTCACGAAGCAATCTGCAAGTGGGACCTCATGGCACAAGAGTCAAAAGCCTAAGTCTTACCTTGTGGAATCGCCGTTTGGATGCAACCAGGACAGAAGACCGAGAAGGCGAGTCCGTAGCAGACGGCGAAGGCGACCGAACATGCGCCGATTCCGTGGAGCAGGGCCAAGATGAGGGCCTTCGGGGGGCGCCTGGCCCTTACGAGGTGGACGATCCTGGCGACAAGGAGCGCTGTGGCGGAAGCGTTGTAGGCCGAAACGAAGAGAAAGTAGGGGAGCGTGCCCCAGACGAGGAGCCGGGAAGTGACGCTGAGACCGTTGAGGAGGCCGAGGATCTGAAGGATCCAGAGGAGCGTCGAGGCGACGATGGAGACAGTGGCGGCGGCGTTGGAGACGACGAGAACGCTCATGAGGGGGACGTGGCGGAAGGAGAAGTTCTTGAAAATGGCGACGAGGAAACGGAGGTTCAGAAGACAGACGGCGGCGGTGAGGAGGTAGCCGAGAAGGGCGCCGAGCGGAGACATCGCTAGGGCATCTGAAAGGGCTGGCGACAAATGAGTGATTTAATTAGGGGAGCGCGTGCGAGGGAAAGGCGCTTATTAGGGCTGCAGAAGAGTACTCCGGACACGGCTAATCACTCGCCGTGAGTGACACTTTTGTGCTAAAAATATGGACTTCCAACAGATCGAGGAATGTTCCCGGAAGCAGGGCAAAGGAGTACTATGTGCAATCAGAGGGAGCCCCATGGCACGAAACACCCCTGTACTTAGTCCGTGGTTAGGCGAAAGCACGTGGGAAAACAGTGCAGAGATGTGCATGTGAGTGATAAATTCGGGATTCGCAAAGAGTCCGTTGTTTTTAGTTTAGGATGCACGGCGACGTGATGGGAATGTCCTTTTGAAAACATCTCCACGGATCTTTAATGAAAAGGGCGATCGTCGACGGATCAGAAGGATGAGGCTCGTCAATTAGGACTGAAAACGCAAGGAGGCAGAAGCAAAAGAGACGGAAAATGATCGATGTTCGCAAAAATGCGCAAAAAGACGCGACTTTTGGAAATCTGGAGAGGCCACAAATTCTGCAAAGAACTCCACAGCCTCTTCTGGATAGTGATCCTGACGTGGATGAAAAATACGTCAAAACTTTTGAGAGCACGCCGAAACTACGAGTCTCAATTCGACCAGAAAAGGGCGAAATGAATCGACGATTCTGTACAGGGAGTTCTTGAGGTCAAAACAACATGGACATCGTTGTAAGATTCACAGCTCCAGGCACCAAGGTCAGAAAGATTTTTGATCTGTGCTAGGGTAAGTTACGGTAGAATTACGGTCTTCTATTTGTTTTTCATGTCTGGTAAGCTTTTGTAATCTCTTTTAATCCCTAAAAACAAACAAAGCGCCAAGAAACGTTGTTGTAACTAGGTAAGTCAGAAGACTTACGGACGCGACGCGGAAAATGAGTCTTTCAAGAATCACTTTCTTCCGTGTTACGACGGTCTTTGACGTTTGAAGAAACAAAGCGCTGACAAAATCAGAGAACGTTTTAGATTACGAACAAAAGTTTTTCCCACGAATTAACGGGTAACAAATGGGTAACAAACAGGATACGGAAGACGGAATCTGAGCCTCATAAACAGCGAACAAAATGGCGGAAGGGGCAAAGTTGAGAGCGATACGGCATGCCTAACAACCGTCTAGTGCACCTCCTCAAGGTTAGGCGCTCAAGTGATGTGCGTCGTCTTACTACTTATTAGGTGCAATATTTCAGGCAGAATAGAAGTGAATATGAGTGACTGCCGTCCTTAAACGTGACCCCGAAAGCAGAACCGTGAGAAAACCCCCCTAATGGCATAAACCGATTCGAAAGTAATTAATTCGATTCCCATCCATCAACTTCAAGAAACTTCTGGTGGAGTGTCACTTCCAGAGTGTTCCTCTAGAGTTCTAGAGTGGAGTGTCTTCTGTTTATTTGGTTCAAGGTAGAATGCACTTTGCATGCACCTTAAGAGATACAGAGAGCAATTAAACGAGAGAGGAGGGCGATGAAATCCAGAGTTGATCCTTCTAGGAAGGGGCGCCTTCCATTTGGCCATGTGGGGAAACAATCAGCAGGTAATCCGCTTTCGGAGTAATTCGGTTTCGAGTGGAACGGAGCTTTTTTAGTCGAACTCTAATGCCGGATTCGATTCATTAGTCACCGTGTCGCCGAAACGAGGGATTTGGAATATTCACATAATGAAATAAGAGGAAATTTGGAATTAGCGTATAAATTTCTAATTATTACTAAAATTCTAAAATTCGCCCCTTCAGCGAATCGAACAGTGAACTTAGAGGCCGTCTGCAGATGTTCCATTCCAATCACTACGGTAGTACGTGCCCGAGTTGTTGTTCCCCCCCCCCCCCTTCCCTCCGCCACACACATCTGATCTCATCTTGTCCATATGTTCATGGCGAACGTTTTCAGAGCGTTTCAGGCGTTCGTGGGGTGAGTCATCCTGGCGCGATGACTCTGCCGCATTACTCGTCCCCAACTTTGTTTGTTTCGCCTGTCCGCGCGTGTGATCACTCATTCTTCTCTGCATCGCTATTTCCAAACCCCTTTGCATCGCATAGCACCTATTTACTCCTGCTTCTCGGCCTCCCTCCCTAATCAGCATACCCGCCATGTCGGAGAAGAACTCGCGCATCCTGAAGGTGATCGTCCTCGGCGACTCTGGCGTCGGGAAGACGTCGCTCCTCAAACAGTACGTCGACCACTCCTTCGCGCAGCACTACAAGGCCACTGTGGGAGTCGACTTCCTCACCAAGACCCTAAAGGTGGCCAAGAGGAGCGTCACCGTGCAGCTCTGGGACACCGCCGGCCAAGAGCGCTTCCAGTCCCTCGGGTGCTCCTTCTTCCGCGGCGCCGACGGAGTCATCCTCACCTACGACGTCACCAACAGAGATTCTCTGAGGTCGCTGGAGCACTGGAAGGACGACTTTCTCATCCAGTCGTGGTAGGACTCTCAATTAGACAGTAGACATAGTCATCTTCTTCCCGTTTCAGTCCCGCAAATCCAGAGAACTTCCCTACCGTAGTCGTCGGTAACAAAATCGACCGGAGCGATCGGAAAGTGTCCTTGAATTCGGCGGAGAAGTTCTGCCTGGAACACGGAAACCTGCCACACTTCGAAGTGTCGGCCAAGGAGGGCATCAACGTGGACGAGGCCGTGCAGACGCTCATCGAGAAGGCCGTCAACCAGCTGCCCGAGGAGGAGGAGTTCTCCTTCTTCACCACACAGCTCGATGTGAAACCTCGACAGTCGGGAATCCTCTGGAAAATCTTCGGGAACTGCCCCTTCTTCTGAGCAGTCTTTGGGGGACGTCAATAAAAACGTGTTGTGTCAAAGCAGTTAAGGGTTCGGGAAAGGTTCAACGATCTCCACCCACAAATTGATTTACAGAGCCTGGGTAAATTAATCTCTGCGAGGAAGTCGTTAATCTCGTCCGCTTTTTGTGGGAATGAGTGATGCCGATGACGGCAGAATTATTTGGGACATCGTGAATCGGCCGATTTTGACTAATTTAGTCAGAGTAATGACCGAAATGATCGAAGTTCAGATGGCCAAAGGTAAAAAAATAGAGAACTGTTGATCGCCAGGTTGTGCCAAGTAGCTGAAATGAACGCACCTCTTTACTTTTCTGTGGATTGCTATGAAATGGCGTTCGCAAGATCACCAAAGAGCGTCCGTCTGCAGCGAAGATGTGACCGCTTTCTCCAAAGAAACCAGTCCTTCTCTCGCACGATCGATCGATTTGTTCCGATGAACTTCGCCTCGGTTGGTCATCTGGCCGACAGCTTGTTCTTCAAATCCTCCAGAGGCAGCTCGAGGAGGGAGGAGCGCCGGAGTCCTCTAGAAGAGCTTCTAGAGGATGGACGGCGATGGAGTCGGGCGAACTGCCCGCAGATATCCATCTTCTTCACCGTCGTCATTCTGCTCCGCCATGGCTTTGTTTATCTGTGGAACTTTCTGAAGGCGTTCGATCTGAGTCTCCGCTGCGAGAAGAAGGTGTTCTTCGTGAACGACTCCCGGGAAGAGGTGCTCGTGTGCGTGGATTCTAGGGAGAGGAGTCTGCCGGATAAGCTGAAAGAGGAAGATGCAGGTAGATGAGTCTTCGTAGCGATGATCATATCAACTTATAGGGATCCTTGATGCACTGGCCGAGGGATTCCAGAAGGTCGGACAGAAGACTGCCGACCTTCTTGTGGTGGCAAGGAAAGCGAAGTTCTCCTATTCGCTCTACGTCACCGTTTTGGTGATCAAAGGAGGTGAGCAACACTTCGAAAACCGTCTTCCTGTAAATTCCAGCTAAAGAGAAACTCGAAACCAGCTGCATTTCCCACCCGATCGATCGCTACAGTACCGTCGTCCTCAAGGACGGCGCCGTCAAGGTCGTAAAAAGTGAAACCTTGCCCGCCGGATCGATCAGTGACAGGTGGAGTAATGCTTCTGGCGACGATGACTCTTGGTTTCAGTAGTGTGACAGTAGCGAGGAGTCCGTCGCAGTGCTATAATTTCCAGAATTGGTTTTGGAGAAACGTCGACAGATTCTGCTGGCAGCTGAGTCGGAAGTGTCCTCGTCTTGGCGTTCTGGTTAGCAATAGCACGAGTGGAACCATCCTGGTGCGCTGTGTGGTCGATGGAACGGAGAGGGAAGAAGGTGGGCGAACCCAATCCGACCCTTTTGTGATGAAAGTGACAGAGACGCCAGAACAGTTCCTTTCCGGGACGTGGACAAGGGTGCCGTCCAAGAGGAGGGTGCTATTCGAACCTGAGGGAGTCCCAACGGAGGGATCTGCACTGGAGATGCACCTCTTGGTGTACTCGATAGGTGAGGACTGGGGTTCCGCCTTCTCTAAGGCTTAACCACTTCAGCGGAAGGGAGAGTACATTGCCTCAAAAGATCAGCAGACACGACGGACGTCTCCTTTCCCGAAAACTTCGGAGAGTCTATGGACAAATCGAGAAGAAAGGAGCTGGAAGAGCTCGAAAAGAAACGACTAGCTCTGCACTATGACTAATAAAGGAAACAATTCAGAGATGATCGCCACTTCGTACGATTCATAACATTGATTTCTCTAAAAAATGACTTCAAGCTTTCGCCTCAAAGGTGAGAGCGAATTTCTCTTTATTAAACCGTCGAAGAACTTTTCAATACAGGTCTCTCATGGCGCGATTAGAGCTTCAAAGATAGGTGCTAATAGGGCTAAGCAAGGACATCCGAGTTGATCATATAGAGCTGTTTTACAACGTCTTCCTTCTGAGACCTATGTTGAAGACCACATCGGGCATCACCCTTCACCGCCTCGTCCTGTACAGGCCTCAGTTCTCTCCTCCCTTCAAAGGCTGTTCTGTTTTGGCCTTTGTATGGCCTCGATCTTTCATAGCCCTTGTAAATTTGGGCGGAAATGTCCAGCAGACGATGTGTGATTCACCTCAAATGTGCAGATCCTCCTGAACTTTTCCAGTTGCATCAGTGATAGTGGAAAGCACTCTATGTTTGGTTCTAGAGGGCGCAAACTAGATTTTCTGTTTTCGCCCTCTATCCACCTCACAACTTTGCCACTCCCGATGTTTTTCTGGGTCACAAATCATTTGCATATCCACATGAAGTTTCACTTTCGCAGCGGAAATGATCGTCCTGATATTCCTCTCCCTCCTTCTCCCCCAGTCCTCGGCGCTTCTCTGCTTCGCAAATGACCACAACGGTACCATTCAGTCCCTTCAACTTTAATGGCCAACTTCTAAAGACTCCGCTCGTCATTTCCCTCCTCCCGAAGGTCCTCGACGACCACCCACCGAGGTGGAGAAGCCGGAAGATGAGGTGGAAGACCCTCTGACAGACGCTTCGAGCTCCGTCGTCAACATCACAGAAGTGGCGATGAAAGGAGTGGACATCTTCGTGCAGTCCGTTTTCCGACTCTTCCACGACGTCGCCAGGGGAGTTGAGGATGCGGTCAAAAAGGTGGCCGACTTCGCCTCGCGTAAGTGACCCAAGACCTATCTAGATCTGCACAGCAAGTTCTACAGTCAGTCGCTCGTGATTTAGGTTCCGCGGAAATTTTAGGTCGTCTGCTTTAGAGAGAGGAGCGGAAGAAGGTCGGACGTCAGAGGGCTTGACGAAGACGACACCTTCTCTGCAAGCAGAATGGGTTGAATGGTGGCGACTTCCCGAGCATCGTGGTGTGTTTTGGCAGCGAAAGACTTTGCCTAAACGTTAGAATAAAGCAAAAATATGTACTTGCTCTGTTTTCGACAGAAACTGTACCGGGGCTCGCTTAATATACTCGCTGAATACGCGGAACTGAAGGGTCGGACTTCGTCCCAGCAGGATTAACTATAATTCTTCTCTTCACAAACGCAGATGATTCTGAATGGACAGAAGGTCGCCACCGTTTATGCAGGGAAGCGCGTACGCTGTCCCCTAACGCAAAAATTTAGCTGTTGGCCAACTCCACCTCGGAGCAGCCACACGGGTCAGCCGGGACCGAAAGTGCAGTGGTCACAGCCTCGCCGCGGATCCCTCGCCTCGGTGATCGCGAGGAGATCCCAGCAACGTAATTTAGCTACAGGCTTGCACCGGGACATTTCAATGGCACCCGACGATTTCGGCGCCTCGGAGCGACGCGTCTACGGCAGACGAACAGAGAAAACGAAGAGGGAGGGTGTAAGGGGGAAAAAATTCAGAATTCGACGCGCTTTTTTACCGAAATTTCGTCGTTTCAATGATATCGATATCGTCGTTTCAATGCGGAACTGTTTGTTTTTCTCCTAAAACGGAACATCTGAGTGAATTTTAGAACTGCAGCGTTCGGCTCCATTCATCATGAAAGGTCAAGTCTGCTTTTCTCTGCACACACAGAATTTAGGAAACCATTCTATTGCACTCTCCACACAGTGTTCTGTCCACGTTTTTATCAGAAAGACATGGATTTCCCAGCCGATAGGCATGTTCTACCACAGCTACCATAGAAACGTTAATGAAACATCGCCACGCACACCAACACAAAGGAACATTAAATTGGATGGCGAAAGCTGCTTTCGAAAACAAAGGAGTTTCTCACGATTCGGGGCAGATGAATGCCTGTTTTCTTCGATTCCTACCTTCTTGGTTGACGGTCTTCTCAGGTTTGTAGGGACTGAGACATGTTTTCGATCTTGCTGGAGCGCGTCAAATGTCTTGACGCACATTAGTGCACCTTTGCATGTTCCTCGTTATTTTCCGCTAGATCGCATTTCAGAGAGTCCCTTTGCATCTCGATATGATATGTTTTTGGCGCCCACGAAGTGCTCATTGTTCATCGACCATTTCAGGACAGTTGGACGGCTGTTCCACGCCTAATTCTCAAAAAGCGGAATGAAAGCATGTAGATTTAATCCAGGCTCGCCTTTTACCTTAAACTACACGAGAATACCCGAGTTTATCACAATGTTCCGGCTCTGATTTAGGAGAGTTTCGATTGTTTTGATCTACTGTTAAAGTAGAAATCGAGTAATCTTGTCGCATCGCGTTTCTTGAAGAAATTTGAATGAAGTAAAGTTCCACATTATCAGAACAAGCCTGACATAGCAGTGTAAATGCAAGAGACAGATTTCTTCAAATTCTCTCCTTTTCTCGAAATATTAGGCTAGATCTGACTTAATATTAGCGACAGCTGCTATGTCGGCACAGTGCACCAAACCAAAAATACACCAAAAATGATCTTTGTTACTGTTAGCAAGAACGGACAGTACGAATCGGTGTAATTTGGCGCTTGCGAAAGCCATTGAGATCCATCGATCGACAAGCAGTATCAGATGAGTCACCGCAGAATTTGTTTTTTGTCTTTCTTGTGTAAAGTAGCGATTCTTAAAGTGAATTCTTCGGAGAGGACTTGCCCTAAAAAAATAAAACTTAAAAGGAAAAAATCTCACCATTTAATCCCCTTCTTCTACAGCCAACCGAGTACTTCCTTCATCTCAGATCCGTTGTTATTTCTGAGGCCCTTTTTCCCTATCCGTTGCCGGCCACAGACGATAATCGAATCGCGCGAAGGGTCATTCTCGGTTGCTATGCGCATTCGGAGTCCGTTGAGAACGCCGTTCCTTCCTCCATCTTGTCCGATCGGCCGATCGGCGCCGTAATCCCGACTCCAGGTGAGTGGGATCGACGACCATTCCGCGAAACCGTCTCCGTCGCCCTCGCCGATAATTGTTTTTTCGGCGCCAATGACGCCAAGCCGGCCCAATCCGAGGCCTCGAGGCGCATTTGTTGCAATTGGCGCTGCAGGCCTGCATGCGGATCTGGCGAACGGATCGCGATTTCGTTGAAATCCCGCGGCCGCGCGTTCCAAACACCCCCGCGCGAACGTCCGCATTGTTCGAATTCGGTGGAAGTCGGTTTGTTCAGTTGTTTTCGTCTCCCTTTCAGACGACGCCGCCGCCGGGACGCCGCCACAGAATCCGAGGAATCGCTTAGCAGAAGGGAATCGAGATGGCCGCCGGCGATAAGAAGCCCAAACGACGTCCTCAACGCCGGAATCGCCGACGCCAGAAGAAGGTAACGCGATCGCGCTGTCGATTACCCTTCGCCTCTTTCGCGCCTTCCTCCACTGATCCTCGATCCGGGCCACGTCCTAAAACTCGAGTCCCTCCGACCTCGAAGGTCGGCGGGACTTGAGGGGCAGCTGGCCGAGATGGCGCCACAACGCGTCACACGCGATAAAACAGGGCATAATAAAATTGCGTGTTTGCAAACAATCTCCAGTCGGCTACATTCTCAGCGTCTCTCTGTGACGCCGATCTGATTCAGATGGCTACACAGGTCCTGTTCATCGTGGTTCGCTGGAAGATGTCAGCAGATACCGTGAGTTCCAGCGTCTGAAGCGTTTTCCTATGGGCTCAGTTCTTCTGTAGACTTTAGACGCTAGGGACTGCAGCAGGCTTGACTAGGGGATGCCTCTAAGCGGACTCCAGCAGAGCCAGAGGTGGTTGTAACAGTCTGCGCAAAAATAAAAAATGTACTCAGACAGCTACATTCCTCGGAGACGTCTATGCGAGTCGGTTGTTTCTCTCAGCTTCACATACACGTCTAGGGTTACGGTAGCTTTGAAGCGCTTTCTGGTCCCCGTAGAGGAAAACCCCTCAAACGCCGTCTCGGTTATCTTTTTCGGGGTGCACCGCTAAGCCCGGTTTCAGATCCGGTCTCCTCGCTGTAATCTCAAAAATGTCATGTGATGTCTTAAGTCGGCCTTTTTTACTCCTCTACCCCATCAAGCGTCTAGACTTTCCGTGTTTATCCTAATGGCCCGTCTGCCGTCTCTGCCACCAGAGCTGTTTACCCCCCGGTGACTTCGGAGAATCGCGGAGCCGGAAGCGATCGGCCAAAGAACGGTGCGGCCGGGCTTTACACCGCGCGCACCCTTATCAGCCACTTATCACCACGAGACCGCTTTTTCGTTGTTTGTCGTTTCGGAACGGTGCCCCTCCCGTGGCGTCAAAGCAACGTCCTTCTAATGTGATAAGGGCGACGGATTGTCCTTTCCACACACACACCCTGCGCGTCTGTTTTGTTCGAAACTAATCGCATTTGGAATGGCGCGCGCGGAAGTGGTCACGAAGATCTCAGATCTGAGCCCCTCGGGTCGCACGCAGACACACTTCAAGGGGTGCACGGAGCGAAGGTCCCACTGGATGACCATTAGAAGTCGCTGTGGAGTCCGTAGATGGATCGAGGCGGTATCATTTTTAAAAAAGAAAAGAGGGAGATGTGAAAACAGTAAAAGAACAAAGAACGAAGTGAAACTTCATAAAAGAGTGGAAAGAGGACCAAAACATAACCTAAATGTAACCAAAATAAAAATTATGATTTCACTATCATTATCGCTATCGTGGTATATCACTCTTCGTTTTCTCTGTCACCAAAACGGTTTATTTTTCAATTTTTGACCAACAAGCGAACAAAAAGTGCCCTTTTCTCTATCTCCAAAAATGATGGTTTATTGTTTATTTTGAGTCTTGTGTGTGCAGTCTCAGCTTACTTAAAATGAAACATCTCTAGAACTTGATTTAGCGCCTAATCTTCTGTACCTTTTTTGTTCATTCAATGCCATAGAGTGTGTGACAATCGCCACTCACTAACTGATGACTCTTGACTTTATTCGACAATTGAACGGAACATTCTTATCGTAAAACAATCGACGACTCTTCTGTGGCAGGAGTGAAATGTCCCTTTCGAAAGCGAATATCAGAAGAAACACCTTAAACAGAAAACCCACAATTAAAATATCGGGAAAGGTCCTTTCGGTGTGGAAATTGTAGGGTGCTGGAAGTACCCTATTATCATCAGGCATCTATCAGCGCGCTATAAATCGCTCTCCTAAGCCACAGGAATGCTCAAAGGCACACTCTCTTAGTCTTCTTCGAGAATTTTCTGTAGATTTCAAAGGTTACTTCTTCGCATTGATGGCTATCGACTTCCTTTTCCTTCGTTTAAGGCTATAAAAGCGTTTGTTTTCGTTGTTATCAGCTGAGGACAAAAGTTCAACGATTGCTGAACCTTTGACCTTTCCAGCCATTCGTTTGTGTGTGGAAACCAACAGTTCCTCTCCCGGTTCATAGTCATCAAACGCGGCGCTGTGAAAGTGTGAAAGTGATTCATCAGGACCTGAAGTGAACATCGCCAGTCATTTTTCCATCTCTCTCTCTGTGATGTCCACAAACGAGCTGCACTTGTATCCATCTAGAAGGGAGATATTTTGGAATACCCTTTGACTCAGTACTGCAATGGCGCCCACTTTGTAGCGCATATGTCCAGTACTCGTCGCTGATGTATCCCAACGAAGACACGATATGTGTTTCTCTCAGGTTTCTCTCACGACGATGACTAGAGGTCCCGAGTGCTTCTCAGAAATGTTTTTATCTTTGGTAATTTCGATCAACGCGCACAGACCTGTGTAGATATAGTGTAACTTTGTTCCTTTTTGGAAAAACTCACGTGCAGAAAGGGTCCATCTCGGTCAGTAGAAGTTGTAGTTGCATTAGTTGCATATGTAGAAGTTGTTTTGTAGTCTCATCGCTTTGATCGCTTCGTCGATGACTTGTTTGTGTCCTTTTTCGAGGTTTTAGTGACAATCATTAACCTACATCATAAATGCGTCGATAGCGAAACATACCGTGTAAGTCAAATGGAGTGATCGCGGAAAATTACCGCAAAAATTAGGAATTTGGAAGCCACTTCAATTAGGTTCCGATCACTTATCCCCATAAGAGTTGAATTCAGAAAATCTTACTATTCCTGAGTGCCTGAACTGTGACCCTGGCTACTCTCGCCACTCACACATCACGTTCGCGAAAATGATCGTCCAAAATAGAAGCTGTTTTCCACAAATTTTGCTTTGATCGGATTGGAGGCGAAAGCGAACAAAGCGAGTGTAGATAATACGAATTTAAAACTTGCGATCAAGTGTTCTCGCTTCGCCAGGTCCCCTTCTCTCTCCATGTGTGATTTTTCGGTCTCCCCTTGTGCTTATACTCACGTGCAGCTGCTCCTCTTGCAATAAACAGCGCAAAAACGCTTCCCAATGCGCGTACTGACTTCCTTTCCGAGGCAAAAACACTTAGCGCCGAGTCACTTCCTTCCCACGTGCGTCGATCACCGACAGCCGAATATCGCCGAAAACGTTATTCACTGCACCGTTTTCCCTCGCCCACTTCATTAGATGTCGCCGGAGACATAGCTCCAGGCGACACATAACTTTTAGGTAAGAGAGATTCCTAATTTAGGGTCTTTTGCTTTTTTTATGGAAATTCATAAGCTCGTCAAATAATTCGATGGATGACGTCAGGAAAGTGACATCAGCTTTGGACAACTGGCGTCAAAGTGTAGTCAGCTTAGTGCTTGTTGATTTTCGCCCTTCGTACAAAACAGAGTACTCAGCATGTGATTCCTCTAGTCTGAATGCTCAGTCACGTACCGTAGTTAGCACTCTTGATATTCAAATGATCCGTCATTTGAAGAAGTCACGACAAGAACTTGGACTTTCCTGACGTCAGAAATAGGATCAGAGGAAAGATAATCACCGATTGGGTGACAGAAGGTCGTTTCCAAACATATCATCATAGTGCCGTTCAAATCTTGGACTTAAAAGCTTTCGTCTCTCAGACAAATGCCCTTAAATAGACGCTTTAGTCCGAGTAGATATCAGATGAGATCCCTTCGAAGTTCGCTAGACGGAGCATTAGATGACTCAACTTCTAAAATTACACCCGTTTCACACACGTGACGGTGAAACATTTATGCACTGACGCAGGAATGTAGTCCACATGTGTGAGTAAGGCTAATTATCGACTATTATTCTCTTTGGGAAACAACGCGAATCTTTGATCCCTTAGATCTTTGACTTTGAGCAAAAAGCACATAACTAGATCAGGACCAGCCTCTCTGGAGGTGCGTTAAGAAGAATAGCCAAAATGCTTTATCTGCCATGAGGGTCCTTCCTTCTTCCTCAGGGTGCATCTTGATCAAGGAACCTAGATGAACTGGGTGGTTTAATCTCCGAGGTGATCGTTCCTGGGGACACTTCCTGGTCGTTCCATGCGGAAATCCGTCGTGGGACCCGCTATGATGACTAGAACCTCCATATCTACGTCAAGGTGGCAAAGCAAAGCAACAACACTTAAGGCACTAATGCGCATCCTGAGATAGCTTTATCACCATTGATTATGATGAAAATGACAAATAAAAAATTATGCCCAAACGTGCACGCCTAAAACATAGCCTGACGGTTCCGCAGGTGAGACCACACCGGTGGACGGGTACTTTGATCGCTGCGCGTGTGTTTTGTCTTGGGCAGCCACGTTGGATTCTAATTTGGGAGCAAAACAATGTGTTTACTTCCAAAGGACGCAGTCGACGGACTTTAGCCTCACTTTAATAGTTCTCCGTGACCCTTCTTCGATTAGAACATTTCCCTTCCTACGTCTATTTTCGTTTCGTTTTGCCCTAACAGCTGCGATCTAATTTCGTGCGAAAACAATATGTTTTCGGTGCCTTCAGGCATCTCTCATCGTGAAGTGCAGCTTCGAGGCTGCAGCCCGTTTTCTCTCAATCTATTTACGTTTTATTTTCGAGAATATTCCTTCGATTTGTTTGAGAATTCGAGAGCTTTTAAAAATCGATCGTCCCTAGTCAGTCCTGATAGGGCGCGGTACAGTCGATGGAAGATTAGAGAGAAGATCAGCGAATATATTAGTCCCCTTCTTTTGCTCTTTGAACCAGTCCCGGTAGCGTCGCCAAAAACAAGTCACCCCTCGCCGTAATCACGACAAAGGATATGTCATTGAGAGTGCTTTAAGATAAGAAGGGCGATAGAATACGGGAAGAAAACAATCGATCTGACGTGTAAGTAGAGAATCAATCCATAAAGCAGCTCGATTTTTGAAAAGTGCTATACTACATTGACGTTTTCCCCTTGGAGCAGTTGACCAAAAGATATCCAGATCATGCATACACACTTCGACAAAGACCTGACAATCCCGACATCATCATCGATGTTGCGTTTTAGAGAGTGCTACTGAGTGCATTCCCTGATAAAAGGTCACAACAACAAGGGAAGAAAACAGTCGGTGGACGCAGTAAAGTGCAAGTGATGTGAGAGGATCTATGAAAATCAAAAAATAATTAATTATTTAAAAAAAACTTTCAAGGGCTCAGCGCTGTATTCCGTGCCCACACCTTTTAGGATTTCTCAGCAGCCTTCTCTTTTGTTTAGGTTCTTCTAGTCGAATGGAAACACTTTTAGAACGTCTCCACTTCTAAAAGTGCACCTTCTTCTAGTGCAGATGTTGATAAGAAAGTTCAAAACAATACCACTTCTAAATAAGAGTTCGCCAAGTGAAAACGGTGCACGTATACGGTAGTCGGTAAATAAGTAGGTCCGAGACCCAAGTAAATACCTTTAAAAGACATGAATTGTGTTCGAGTTCTCCAAATTCTCCGCTTTTCAAAGCAAACAGTCGTCAAAAATCTGATTTTCGCCGACAGATCTGCAACCTTCAAGGTCTTCAACAGAGACGGTCGCTGCTCGGGAACCTGTTGCGCGAATACGCGAAGTTTACAAACAATTACGCCTCGCGTTGTAATCATTTCGGTCCGATCAATTTCCCGAAACCAGCAGTAGGCTCAGATACTTCCTCATGATCCCGTGGAGCCTGTTTTTGGCCATATGAATGGACCGAAATTGTAGTATGCCTACAACCTCAGAAGTGACTCACAAGTACAATTCCTTTTTCTTTTCTTTTGGCGCCTTCGTGCATGATCGGTCCCTCCGATCACCGTAGGGCCATCCCAAATCGTGGCCCTTTTGCCACCAAAGCGGATATTTGCACTTTGCCGATCAACGATCTATTGTTGGATGGTAATCGCTTGAGAAGTGCACTCTCGAGCAAAGATTGGCACGTCCACAGGAGTCTTCAAAGACAACAAAAGTACATCGTTTGTTCATAATTCTATGGAAGCAGATGATAACAATTAGCCTTTTGCGAATGCGCACAAGAGATCCTTCTGTGTGGCACAACACAGAGATCCGTTGGAGGAAACAGGGTCAGCGATCCAGGACCTTCTGTGTGGTGTCCCAGATTTACACCTTCTAAGAGCTATATAAATGGAAACTCACGATGAATGTCACCCACTTTCAACATACCGTATCCTAGGGCCTATTCATCTCCTAGGCACTCTAGCACGCCTCTAATGGATAAGAAGTTGTGTCACAACTTCTTTCTCTGTCACAGAAATGCAAAGAAGTGCACTTTAAAGTGTTTGAAGTGCCGTTAGAAGCATGTACTTGAAGCCGTAAACAAGCTCGATTCCATTTCGGATGAGTGTTTTCCAACGTGTTTGCACAACACGAGGCTCTGGCCCCTGGTCCGGATATGTGTGCGCAGCCTGATGTCCTGCTTGATCAGGCTCTTGTGCCATCCTCCGGAAGGTCGTCTCCGGAAATTGCGTCCACCTGGCGTTTTTGACGAAAACAAGTGCCGCTTCCAGTAGAGAGTAATAGCTTTCCCTGGCTACTGTAGTGATCGCTCAGAGCATTCGTGACCGTGTGATCCAGGAGTTCAAAGTTTGTCCATTCATTCCGACTTATGCGTGCGTTCTCCGAACGATAAGAGTTCGAGGGCGCGAGGCGCAACCGGTTCCGGCGCTCGACTATCAGATGAGTCTTTAGGCGTGTGTGCTCTAAACCGATGTTGTGTTCGGCCATGCCACAGTCCGCAGAAGTGGAAAACAGAGAATATTCGATCAACAACACCCGAGGTCATGTAATGGCGTGAGAGTTGTGCGTGCAGATTTGGAAACAAGCACGTAGAGGTTGTTTGCAACGTCAGCTGTTTACTAGCAGCCATGGGAATGTTCCCTATTCATAGGCATAGTTCACCGTCTTCGGCCTACGCTCCTAGAGTTAAAGCTCCATTATTACTATTTTCTGTGAGCCAGAGGACATGTGCAGAGGGAATGACGCTAAGTACCGTATAGTCAGTGTGCAGGAAATGTCGAAGATCACTGACTTTTGAGAGAATTTCGAAGTGAAATCCGAGTCTGTTTTTCAGTGAGTCGTATTATCTGTCTGGACGCTGTTTTCTTTTTTTGTGACTTTCTTGTCCAAGAATAGGTTTTGAGTACTCTCTCATATTAGTCTGCATTACTTATTTATTCGTTTACGCTAATTCGCGTCTCTACCGTATAATTCAATAACATGGATTTTGAGAGGTTTACACGAAACATGACGCCAACGATCGAAGACCATTCCAGATCAAACATCTCGGACCTACCGTAGCCGTTTCTCTGGCTTTGAATAGTGTTTTTGATCAGCTGCTTTGCCTATAAAAACTGCACTTTCCATTGAGGCCTTGCCCAATGTAGGACTAGGGCCAATCTCGTTTCTGGTAGCCTCCTAGCACACAAGCCTTCACCCCCTCTTCTTGGTAAGCGCTGTTTATCACGGCAAACAGCTTTGATATTTGAGAACGTTCCAAAACAAAAGTTCACTGCCGTCCATCTCCGTGTTTTCGAGATTCTTCATTTGCTTTGTGTTGTAATGAGCGCTGAACCACGTTGTCTCTCGAAATAGATCCCTCTGAAGTTTGTGAAAAGAAGTGTTTATGCTTTGTAATTAAAAATTATTTTTGTGAACTTTCCGAATGGAAATGTCGCCGATCACGTGATAGCTAAGTACCCAAAAGTGGCATATTCCAGTAGAAAATATGACAAATATACATTTTGAGCAAAACGCACACAGCCTAACCAGTTCCCAAAATAGCCTCCTTAACACGGTGACCTCAACTGTTTAAATTTTACGTGTGCGCATTTGCGTCGCTTCATTACTCATTAGGCGCTCTTGGGAAAAATAGAAGTGACGTGGAGCACGTGCGCGACGTTGACGTCGTGCTGCAAGTGTGGTCAGAAAAACACGCGCCACTACAAAGGCGATTTAAACATGCCCCAGTGAGTCAGCCACGCTTTCCCCCGGGCAACATCATCTAGAAGGCGACGAAGTGGAAGATCTTTTGAACACTGATCACCGGAGATCAGGTTCCTTCTTATTCGGAGATTCGGGTTTGGCAAACAGAAGTAATCGTAGAAGCCGTTGTGACTCAATATTCTCCAAATAGAGGCTGTACTTCTCATTGGAATCGGCACTTTCTCGTGATCAAAAGAATGACACTAATCGGAAAATATGTGAGTATTGGAAAGGGAGGAAATAATTTGGAGTTACCGACTGAGATTTGGTGCCTAAAAGCAAGTCTACACTCTGGACCAATGGTACATCTGCAAACGTAGCTCTGTGGGTAAACTGCAGAATACAATAGAGATACAACTCAAACCTTTTCCGTTGCAGTTCAGGTCCTTTAACGTCTTCTTCTTCTTCCGAGGGTCTCCCACATACTTTGATGCTTTGACTACCATGTTAAATATTCGATATACTCTCCTGAAGCGATGACTAAGGCAGAAAAGTGCTTTCGTCTCAAACAGAGATAAAACGGAAATCTATCCCTAAGATCAGGCTTACACTAGTGCTTAGAAGCTTATTGGATTCCGTAAATATCGTGTAATCTTGGTTTGGCTTAGGGTGAGTCCCCGGGATAGGTGAACAAAGTACCTACTTCTGTGACCCTTCATCTACTTGGCACTGACTAGACGTTCAAAGATCTTCGTCTTCCTCGGCGAGTCCTTTCTGAAATGCCAAGTTGAGACCACAATCAACGTTGTTTTGACTTCCAAGAGAGGTGCATTCCTGACGTCTCGGCTGGTTTCTGACCTCGTCCCTTGGCTCCCAAAAGGGAGCTTCCCCAATTAGCGTCGCGAATCGGGAAACTCTGAGTCACCGTCTCCGCTTTCGGCGTCTCCTTCTTTCTTCGTTTTTGGCCGTCGCCGCTCCCTCGGGTGGTTCCCGGTCCCTTTTTGCCCGTTCCAGGCGTGCACCTGGCAATTACGGTCGGGTGAGGGAACGTCGGGAGAGTCCGAACGTGTTCCTCTCCGGATAAACAACAGCTTAACGCGCAAATACGAATTCGATTAATCTGAAACAGTCGCCGGTAGGGCTGCGGTGCCCCGTTGGCGTCTGTTCCTCATTAAATCGGGCATCCCGGGACGAGAGATCGGACGGCTCTGGTGCGCCTCTCCCACGTGTTTTCCCCGACCTCAGGCTGTTTTCGGCGCTGTTCTGTGGTTGTAGCCCACCGAAACGAGAGGATTAAATGTATTTTCGAGTTTCTCCGTGATTTTTGACGTTTACAAAAGGCGCTTCTGGCAGCCTTGTCGAAGGCCGTCGGCGCCGTGACAGATCGTCTGTCAGCCGCTGGGACCTCTTCGCGTTCGTTAGGGTCGTCACGTCCGGGGTTACCGGTTTCCGCGCGGAGTTATCGTTTCTCCGAACTGTTTTCGCGTCTCTGCCCTGTGTTTCTTAGTTTTCACAATCTCCTGCGGTTCGTCTAGATGCCCGAGGCCTTGAATCTTCGTTCTCCTAGGAATGGGTAAACAACACGTTTTGTAGGGGAGCAGGAATCGTCCTTGAGGGTCTCGAGGATTGGAATCGTCCTTGAGGGTCTCGAGAATCTTGCAAAGGGGTAAACATCACTAGAGGAGAAAAACTGATTAGCGTGCGTCTTCTAGAAATAAAAATTAATAGAATGGGGTATAGATCGTTTTCACAAGAGAATTTTCATCAAAGAAGAAAAAGCTTTTTCGAGGGTTTTGTATGAGGCTTCCGATCTTCCAGAAAGACCAAAGACCTTCGAGGATCTTCAGAACAAAACAGCTGGTCAGTCTCCGATTTTTTAAATTTTTCCGTGTGAGTGGAAGACCCAGAAGAAGCCTCCTAATCCTCCTAGGAGTGGGTACACAGAACGTTTTATAGGGGAATCCTCCTTGAGGGTCTTGAGGATAAGAGAATCTTGAAGGGTACCAGGGGAACAACTAACTAACGAGAGTCTTAATAGAATGGATTTATTTTCGTAGGTGTACACGCGGAACATCAGCTCTTTTTCAAAAGAGAATTGACCTAGAAGAAGCCATCGGGTCACCAGGATAAGCACGTCCACTCGTAGATTCGTTCTCCTTCACAATCCTCTACCGTCCCCATGTGTCTTCGACAGTGCCCTTCCACTCAGGACCAAAAGTCGCCTCCGGCCACCGGTTCCCCGTGCAGATTTAGGGAGCTTCATCGGCATGCACGACTACTCCGTGTTTTTACGATCGCCGAAATCGTGCTCCTTCCTGGATCGGGCGTGTTTACAGAGTCCTGCTGATGCAGCACAGCCTTATCGAGCGTCCGGGAACAAAGCATCTGCTGAAATCGGCGGTTCTTCTCGACTCCTTTCAGCACGTAAACTCGACCGGAGTTCGAAACGGACACAGCGGACTACCGTAACCCGAAGGCGGAAGACATAGGACTCTGTCCTTTGTGGTCTCTACAGAAATAGGTGCCCTTCGCGAGGAGACCCTTCTTCGATCGGGCGAAAAGACATTTTTTGGGAATGGCGGGCCATACAATAAATGCGAATTTCGGCGATTTCCGTCGGGAATGACGTAATGCGCCGAATGTTTCGGCTTTTGGTCGTCTCGTTTTTCGCCATTTCTCTCTTTTTTCTGCGTTCTCCTGGGATCCCCGCCGTCGTCGTCGGCTTTGTCACCGTCTTCGGCGCTGTCGTCAGTCGCCTTCGGGCTGATTCAGGCGACTCCGAAGAGCGTTGAGTCACCTTTACAGCTGGCGGCGATCGATCCTTGTAGTTTAGTGCGTCGGCCCGATCTCCTCGAGGCCTCTGGCCCACTCCAATCTGACGTCAGGCACTCTTTTCGGAGTGTTTTCGGGTTAAGGGCCACTGGGGACTCCTCGAACGGCCCATTATGAGTGCACTTTCCGGCGTGTTTATGGGATCAATCCGCGTTCGAGTTTGTCCCCGTGATTCAGCCTTCTTCTTCGCCTC
The DNA here is from genome assembly GCA_030435675.1 of Steinernema hermaphroditum. NCBI lineage: Eukaryota > Metazoa > Nematoda > Chromadorea > Rhabditida > Steinernematidae > Steinernema > Steinernema hermaphroditum. The sequence continues at coordinate 10,562,763 of CM059622.1, forward strand.
CAAGAGGGCGACGTTGTTTATTTTGAACCCTCTCAGTGGCGCTAATCCGATTTCGAGAGCCTCAGGCCATCTGGGGCTGCCTCGCCCGCCCCACTCTTAATTGCCCCGACCAGGGAGAGTTGTTTTCGAGGGGCGATGCCCACCGGGTAATCCGGCCGTTCCCCGGCGACGTCACAAGCCGCGCGATCGCGCAGCCGATCCACTCAGATAAAACCAGATCTTCGCCGCCTGCCCGGGTTCCTGACGCCCCCACCGCCGCCGCTTCGATCGCGCTTTTTGTCCGCAGCCTCTACGTTTATACTCCGGCGGGTCATTTTTCATTGGAAGAGCCGCGTGGAGTTCGATCTTCTTTGCTCGGCAGGTGTTGCACCCGATGTAACGTCTAAAAACTCGGCGCACTCCGCCCCCGAGGCTCTTCGCTGAATTCCACAGCGTTCTCTGCACAAATATTTTGACGAATTCCGAACTTTAGATCGTTTCCTTCTTTTGGAAAGCCTGTCTACGCCTTCTTCTAAAAACTCGACCCCGATCGGTCTATGTGTTGTTTCCTGTAGCGCTCATGAATGACATCGTGGAGGATTTGGAAAGTTTTGACTTTGAGCGCCATCCCAGGAGAGTCGCCACGTCTTCATTTGGATGCCTTTTTTGCTGATTTTTGGTGTCGACGTCAAAATTGAAAACACTTCTGATAACGGCTACGGTATTCTTTGATTCTTGATCTGCATGTGTCCCCAAAGCACTCCTGATCGGCCCCCTTCACAGCTATTTGTAGCTTCGTGGTCTCCGAATGGCTCCAAAATCGGCGAGTGGGTGGCCGTCGATCGCTTACGGTCTCCCTTTGTGGGGCTGTTTGCCATGGCCGCCTAAGCTAACATCCCTCCGATCGCCGGGCGTCGCCGGATTCGGGAATGTCCTTTAGGCGCTGCTTCTGCTTTGTTTGTCGATTTGCGACTTCGGAGGAGAAGCTTCGCGGAAACGATTCCGATTGAATATGGATGGCGATCGCCTTTGCGTTGTTTATTCAGCGGCGCACCCCTAAATGGCACGGCATCGCTCGTTCCAGGACCATCCAGGAATCGTTCGCCTTTCTGGAGCGCCCCTAAAGGCGATAAGAGGCCGGCGAAGCCGGGAAAAAGGTCGCTTATCGCGCGAGGAAACAACGCATTTTTCTGCACCCTCGACGTCGACGGTCTATTGTCTGCGTGCAGCCCTGAACGCTCGTTTTGTTTACCATCCACACGTGGGTTATTTTGGAGCGCCCGGGGCGGCCAAAGGCCAGGCCACTTATCGCCGAGAAACGTGGCGGTGACGCCGACCTGTGATCTGAGCCCGGAGTGATCTCCCGGGGCTCGATGCCTAAGTTTTGTCGGTTCTTTGTCCGCTAGGGGTGCGCTTTACTAGAATTCAAGGCCGAACCACTTATCGCCGTAATAGTCACAGTCTGCTGACTGAATGCAGCGTCGCGCGTAAATATTTATCAATGCCACTTCATTTGCAGGTTCGCAACCTTTTGAATGAGCTACAGTATCCCTAGACAGTAGCTTCTTGCACCCACCCTCGACCTGTGCAGTCGTTTTGTGCAAAAACGGTCTCGCTAGCTTCCTCGTCTAGGTGTGCGCTTTCTATTTTGAAATTCGACTCCGTTCCAGTGCCCCCAGATCGAGGAGTCAATTAGAGGCGCTATCTTTAGCGCCTTCGGCGTCCTCCAGGCGACGGCGCTGTCGTCGATCGTTTGATCACAACAATCGGCGGGGGAAAACAAATTTAGCATAAGAGGATTAGGACCGATCGCTGCGGGCTCTCCCAACCCCACGCCCTACACCGTTCCACCCGCAAACAGGCCACACGGGGACCCGTTCCGTGGGTTCAGGCGTGCGCGCGTCTGACTGAACGCCCTGACCTTCGAAGAAAGCGAAAGTTCCCTGGAGGCCGTTTCGCTTTCATTGTCCCGCTGCAGCGGAATTAATTTCGCAGTTTTGCGGCACACGACGCCGCAGGCTCCGGATTCTGTTATTATAAGCCGTTAATCAAATAGCGAAGGCGCCCCCGAAGACGTACGTGGAGGCTAATTGGAATCCTCGGATCCATTCTAATTGCGCCGTGGCAATTAGCCCTTCTTGGCCCGTTGATCCTGGGGACCGCCTCGACGCGGGTGGCAACGCCGGTGTTTACGCCTGGTCGTCGCCGATTTCGCGGTGCTCCGAGGCGTTTCTCGCTTCGTAGGGGAAAGTGGAACCGGTTCCCCGGTGTGTTTCGGTTTCGTTTGAAACGCGATGCCCATTGATTCGTTTGTAGCGGAAAGGGACTGTAGGAGGGCGCCGAGGAACCCCGCCGTCTCACCGCGGTGTCCACGAGTCGTAAACAAAGCGCCACTTTTTAAGGTGCTGCTGTGGAATGTTAATTAAACGCGCGAATTTTTGTTTTTCCGCAGTCGGGCAGCTGTACAACTCCCGAGCCGAGGGAGGAGAGGGCGGATGCGGCGCCTGAATAGAGGACCCTTTTTTGGACGGCAGAGGACGAGCAGCCCGAAAAGGGCCTTTTTAGGCGCCGCGATTGGCCCTCGCTCATTTCCTGCTGGATTTGCGATGCGGTCCTACCCAAAACAAAGAGGATTTGTAGGGCGGTTGGCTTTGGCGGTGCAGGCCTAAAGTGGCCATGGACCAAACAAGCTTTCACTTGAGTGGGTTCATCGGATTTTGCGCTATTTGGACGTTGGGCGAAGCGGAAGTGCCGTTTCTGACAACAAGTAGCGGAAAAGGTTTTTATGTGGATAGGCAGTGCGTAGATGAATTATGACACCGGCTGGTTTTTCGTCCAAAAAGGCGGAACCTGCAAGCTCTCGGGGGCGGCGAAAGTCGCCTCTGGAGTTCTGTTTTTGTGCAGTGATTCTATTTCTATCGCAACCCCCGAATCGGGTGCTCATCCCTCTGGCCTTTAGCGTGCTCGTCCACATGGCGCCATTGATGGATGGCCCACGGTGTGGGAGTGCTTTGTTTTTGCGTGGAGTTCGCGCATTTCGAATCGAAAGTCCATCCGTCTGATGATTGTTTTGAATTCGAAAGAGTTAATCGCGAATTTGTAATGCAAACGAGCCGGCGACACGGTCACCGCCGCGGCGGGGAAACCTCGAGGGTTGTTTCGGCAGAAGTGGCGCGGAATCCGGGCGAATTCCTCGGCACTTTACGACCTCCTCGGACCAGTTACCGACGAAACCATGTCCGTCCGCTGTTTTTGTTGCCAGAAGATCGTCGGAGGGGCGGAGGCGGCTGGTTCGGCTTGCAGCGGCTTCTTGTTTCATTTTGCGCGCGACGGACGAGTTAATTGCGTCGAATTGTGTAATTGACTATGCAAATATTTGCTTTCCCTGCTCCTCTGGAACGCTTCTGCTCCGCGCGCTGCTCCGTGGATGACCAGCTCCGGAGCCGGTCGCTTTATTGGCTTGTTTTGCGACTTCTGCTTGCTCTCTGTGCACGAGCGCGCGACGTTCCGCTGTTACAGCGCGTGTTTTTGTGTCGCGCGGAAGCGAAGATGCATAGGTGTGGCGTCCTTGGGCGTATTGCGCTCCCTGTGATCCTTATAATTCATTACTCCTCCGATTTCTTTTTTGCACCAAAAGGGAAAGTGGTGAGATGCCATTCTCTGGAGGGTCTCCCGAGGACATCCGCGTGATGTCACGCGCTTGTTTTAATCCGAGCTGCGCCAAGTTGGGAAAACAGGCGAGCCGATGACGTCGCCGCTAATCTGCTCCTGAATGAGTGGATCTCCTCCTTCGCTGCACGGCGGCCCTTCTACGACAGCTAAACATCGCCTTGGCGAGGGCGATGACGCGAGATGACGTGGGTGCGCGACGCGAGAGTCTTCGAGAATTCGCTAGAGGCCAGAGGATGCGTGGGCGAGGCGCGTCACGAGGATCGCCTCAGGCGAGGGGATCGCGGGGAGGTTCGCCGGGAAGGGCGGAGTCACCGCGCTCGCGCACTCATCACCACCGCCGCAGTAGCTGGCTGATATCCGTCCAGCTGAGCTGGCGATGCTCCGCTGATCATCGATTGATCAGCCAGCTGATCCTCGCGCGCCACCTCGCGCGCCAGCCTGATCAGCCTTCCCGCGCACGGGCCTGATCGCGCGCCGTTTTTCGGTTCCGAAGCGCCTCCTCCTGCCCACTTTAAACCGTCTCATTTTGTTTCTCTCGCTCGCTCTTATCGCCACAGGCGTCACCGAAGGCGACGCCACGCCGCAATCGACGGCACTCTTATCAAGTGGGCCGGAGCTCCGCAATACTTTGTCCTGTTGCGAGTAATTCTTCGAGACCGCCCGCCCGCCGCGTCGTACAGTCTGTCAGTTCTTGCTTCCAGGGCAATCCAGCGACCATGAAATCCACGTCCTCTCACTACGGAGCCTCCTCTTCCGCTTCTTCGGTCTCTTCGACCACTTCCAGCAGCTCTTCGACTCCTACAGTATCCTCTGTCATCACTTTCGACGTCCGTTCAGCGAAGCTACCCGCTTCGGCCACTGCCTTCCTCACTTCTTCCCAGGTACGTCCACTCAATCCACTTAATCTGCGCTAATTTATTCGATTTCGCTTTTTTTATTTTCGGAACTTTTCGGTCTGTTCCACTCACGTCACTGGCGCCCTTTCGCTAATTGTGCTCCGTTTCAGATCGAACGCCTCCGATCGGTTCTCAGCGAGCAGGTGGAGATCCACGGTAGAGGCAACTTCCCCACTCTCGACATCCAGCTCCACCAACTGATCGTATGCGTGCGGGAGAAGCTATTCCAGGTCGGATGCGCCCCGGGCCACGTGAAGATGAACGGCGGCGCTGCCAGCTACGTGCTTGCCACCGAGGACTCCTTCCCCTACTCGGACCTGGACCTGATCTTCCCGATGAGCCTGGAGACAGACGACGACTTCGACCGGGTGCGTGCCGCCGTCTTCAACGCGCTCGTCGACTTGATGCCCGAGTCCATCAACAAGGACAAGATCTGCGCCGAAACCCTCAAGGACATCTACATCCGCAAGATGGTCAAAGTAAGCGACGGCGACCGCTGGTCGCTCTTCTCGTTGCACAACGACTTTGGACGGTACGCACCGCTGAATGGACGTCTTTACGTGGATTCTGTTTAGATGCATCGAGCTGAAGTTTGTGGACACGATGCGGCGCCAGTTCGAATTCAGCGTCGACAGTTTCCAGATCACCCTGGACGAACTACTCGACGATATCGACAGCGGTGAGCCGATGCTCCGAGTGGAGAGCATGTACGGAGACATGGGCGAGGCGCTCCGGCACCTCAACGAACGACTCATCGACACCCGCCACCCCGAAGAGATCCGCGGCGGCGGCCTGCTCAAGTACTGTCATCTCCTCATCAGGGGCTACAGGCTCGCCCATCCGGGACGCTGGCGGAAGCTCCAGGCCTACATGTGCTCGCGCTTCTTCATCGACTTCCCCGATCTCGCGAGTCAGCAGATGAAGCTGATCGCCTACTTGGACAACCATTTTGGCAACGAAATCGAGGTGAGTGTTCTGGGGACAACTGTCGGTGTCCAGGAGTTAAAAATAGGCGCCTCGGGGTCAGAGCCGTCTCTTATTTTTTGGAGTGGCTACGCGCGCTTGTTTGCCCGCGACGTCACCGCCTGGGTGGCCTTGCACTCTGCCGCCATGTGGCGCACTTTCGAATGTTTACTACATGTTATCAGAAGACTCCCCATCTGGCCGGGGAGCTCGGTTATCTTGCGCCCGGATCGCCTCTGTTCGCTCGCGCGCTATGCATACCGAAACCGGTTCGGCCCGTCGGCGCTTCTCCCCTCAGCGCCGCCGGACGCTCGCATAAACAACATTCCTTCTGACCGGTTGTACTGAAATTCGTCTTTTTAGAGCAAATACAACTATCTGCACAAGCTGCGCCGAGTGATCTCCGACTCAACCGTGTGCCTGATGAGCCATGAACGGCGCCAGACGTTGGACATGGTCTACGGACTCGCCTGTCAGCTCCAGATGACCAGCCTGGCCGGCTACCGCTACGCAATGGTGCCGTCGCCTGACTGCTGCTGCTCTCCTGATGGGTCGATCTGCGGAGGCCAACCTTCGACGTCGCCGCCGTCGAGCCACGGCAGCTCTTCGACCACTCACACTCCGAGGCAGGCCCTCTACTATCTCCCCACGAACGCCGACTACTGGATCCAAGTGGTCTAAGCTCCCCTCCCTTCACGTTGTTTCTTCGATACGGTCGTCTAAGTTATTTCGGGTACACTGTAATTTGTATTTCTCTTCCCCCTTCCTCTTCTTTTCTTGTCGCCCCTGGAGTCACCGCAAGCTTTACCATTCATTTGTACCGTACTCCACCGCTCCTCCTTGCCTTACTGTATCTGTGAGAGTAGCTCTCCTCTAGAGTGCCTTAACCGCGTACTACCCAGTGGATAAGGCGCCGCAGTAATCCTCGACTAGTTCTGTACATATGTAGCTCCTCTAAGTATTGTTTACGCAAATCTTCTATGCCGTAGCCTCTGCATCATATTTATCGTTTACTCCCGCCGTCGATCCATCTGTTATACGCTACCGTATAATACTGTAGATGCGCGCGTTGTTATGTATTTGTTCTTTTCTTATCATGGTTGCATATATACTCAGATCAGAAGATGAGACAGAAGAAAGAGAACGAAGGTTTCAAATGTATAAATATTTTCAAAAAATAAAGATTTATCTCCTACTCTTGTTGTCTCAGTGGGGAAACACGTCAGAACCAGCTTTCCCAGCCTAATCCTCTCACCCTCTTCAGAGTTGCATTAGAACTTGTCTGTGTTATGTGTGTTGGTCTCTTTTGTGGGTCTGCATCACCTCTAGACACTAATGGCCGCTCTGTCGACGATTTTCAGCGTCTATGTCTCGCTCTGTGATGTCTAAGCATTGGCCAAGTGCCGAGAAGAGTGCACTTTTGAGAAGATGACGAGGGTGTTTTCGGCATTCTCACGCACGTCATCTTCGCTCCAAATACTGCAGGGTTTCGAACGCCGTGATTTAGGGCTGCGCGACTACGACGGGTTGTAAATCAGCCGATTTGGAAACAAAGGCGTGCGGAGACAATCGAATTTATACGGTTTCGTCCGCGGCGAGACACAAAGCGGTTTGACGATCTCTCCGAAACTGTGCCCTTCGATTGTTTCCGATGATGTCACCGGATTTCCGAGTCCGCCAAAACATCGTAAAAGTCCAGGAAGTCACGTTGGCGCCGGGCGAGAACGAAATATTTCCGTTTAAGTGTCGTATATTTCTTCTGTCCGTTCGAAGAAAATAAACTCACGTCATCGGCTAAAACGAGGGACTACCGTAATCATACGTGATGCTAATTGCGCCGCTGAAGGCAACAATCAGCCCCTGATGGGCACCTGTGAATCACTTTTTGTGCGCGGGTTGTCGTCACCGCGGCCAGAGAAAGCACCCGGGCCGCGTGGAGCAGGTGCCTCAGGAGGAAGTGGTGACATCATCGGAAGCCCCGCGCACAATTAATCGCTGTTTCTCGCTTTCCTCGGGCGATGATAGCCGGGTGATGTCATGGCCCGGCTCAATCTGCACGCATTGTTGGCCAAAGACATAAAGTTTCGCTAATTCGGCCACGAGGAAGCGGGCCACGACGTCATCTTCTGCGTGGGGCGCGCAAAGGGCAAACGCGTCGTCTGCAGGCTGACTTCTCCAATTCTCCGCGACTAATTGGCGTTGTTTAGCATTTCGTCATCATTAGAGGCATCGATTTACCCGTCTTGGCCCACTCACGTCTTCGTTTGCTTTCGCCGAAAAGGGCGCCCATCGCCCGAGGCGGTTGCAACGTGCAGGCGACCCTCTTGAAGACACGATTGCCCCGCGAAGAGGCTAAATCGGGACGCATATTAAATCGCTCCTACGCATTGTTTTCGCCCGCAGTGAGACGCTTACGTAGGAGAGAATATCATTTCCAATTAGTCTCCGTTTCATTCATACAGCGCAACAACAAAACTTTTTTCACACGCCTCAACACTTCCGCAAACAAGAAAAACGGGATTCTCGGAATGAAACAGACGCAGCTGTTCGTTTTTGCATAAGATCTCTGACTTCATTCGAAATGCTTAACCATGAATGCTAAATTGCGGCGAGTTCACAACAAAACCACGTCATACTCATAACTTTAGCCTAAGCCTCCCACTTCCCACCGTAAACTAAAGTACAATCAAATAACAAATTTCAGCGTTGCTTCGATGATGTCACATTGCGTTGCCATTGCAGATACTTCAAAGACTCATGAAAAATGGGTACTTGGAAAAAGCACATTCCAGAACGAACGACGTCGTGGGCCAAACAAAACAAAACTTTTATAATTTAACGATGGACCTACAATAACCAACGTGTCGTGGCAAATAATCATGTGTATTGTTATCCGACCACGAGATAGAAATTTAGTACAAAAGATATAAATCTACTTATAGCACCAACTCGAAAAGACCGCGCAAGTGATGGATATGCTCAGAGGAGATAAGCAATCTGATCAAGGAAAGATGATCTAGAAGCTCGTCAGCTTCTTGACAGCATCGAAGCAGCGCCACTTCGACGGCAGGTAGAAGGGTTCGTAAACGTGGGGGAATGGAGTGTCCCATCCACAGACGCGAGCGATGGGGGCCTCGAGATTCAGGAAGCAGTTATCCTGGATGGTCGAGGCGATTTCAGCAGCAAATCCGGAAGTAAGAGGAGCTTCGTGGGAGACCAACAGTCGTCCAGTCTTGACAACGCTCTGAAGATAGCATCTCCAATGAAAATACAGATGACCACTTAACGTACGTTGGCAACGATATCAACATCCCATGGCAAGATTGACTGCAAATCGATGACTTCGCAAGAGACACCAAGTTTCTCTTGAGCGAGTTCGGCGACTTCCAGCAGCACGTGCAGCTGCGTTCCCCAACCAACCATGGTCACATCAGTTCCTAAAATTTGTTGTCAGCCACATGTTGCTGCTCTGAAGGCTCACCACTGCGAACAATCTCTCCCTTTCCAAGCTCAACTTTGTACTTCTGCACTGGAACTTGCTCTACGGCAGTACGGTAAAGGATCTTAGGCTCGAAGAACACGCACGGGTTATCATCTTCGATGCAGGAAAGAAGAAGCCCCTTCGCTTGAATAGGCCCACGCGGCACAATGACCTAAAGAGGCACAACTCAGCTACTGTACACTATGAGAGAAAACTCACCTTGAGTCCGGGAGTGTGACTGAAATAGGCTTCAGGGCTCTGTGAGTGGTAAAGAGCACCGTGCCCAACAGCACCCCATGTCGCTCTAATGGTCAACTTTCCGCAGCTGAAGAGTCCACCGGAGCGGTAGCGATACTTGGCTGCTTCGTTAACGATTTGGTCGAAAGCAGGGAAAATATAGTCGCCGAACTGAATCTCAGCAATCGCGGTTGAGCCAGCAACGGCCATTCCAATTCCAAAACCAGCGATTCCTTGTTCACAAAGAGGAGTATTGAAAACGCGGTCCTTTCCGTATTTGTCCTGCAATCCGAGAGAGCATCGGAAGACTCCTCCGAAGGCCACATCCTCTCCGAAAACGACGGCCGTCTCGTCATCGGCCATAGCCAGATCCATGGCGTTATTAACAGCTTGGCAAAGGTTCATCTTGGTGGTTTCTCCTTAACACAATTGGTCACTTCAGGGAAATGAGCAACACAAGTACATACCCAAGCTCGGGTCAGCCTCACGTGGCGAGAACGTGAAGTGCGAAGACATGCGGGTGCTTCCGGCGATAAGTCGCTGGCTCTGGCGAGCCAGTCCTACAAGTGTAGAGGCCAAGGTGACCATGTCTGCTCTGAAAAGGAAAAAATCTTAAAATAGCAAAGAAAGCTTCCAACAAGGCCCATGTCGCGAGAAAAAGCTTCCTCTTTTAAAATGCAATCACGCCATCAGGCGCTTCAGCACCAGTCTTATCGTTCAATTAATCAGGGAGCGCCTGTTGGGACGCAGCCGTGACATCGCGTCGCTGCAAACGGAATGAACACAAACTTACCCCGCAGCGAAGAACAAAGAGAGAAGCCAGCAACAACCTCGCTTTGCTGAGCGGTACGACCGACTGAACAGTCACTGTGAAACCCTTGTGTCTGTGTTTTGCAGGTTTAGACTGTTGCAAAACGGCTTTCCGGAAGGTACAGGATTAAGCCTCAATCTTCCACAAGCAACCGCAGGTACAGACCTTCAAACCAAACATTCATCCAAATATGAACATCATATAACAATTTTCATATATTATAAATACGCCGCATTTTCTACACTATAAAAAACAATATGCATAGGTTATACTATAATGGTGTTCAGCATCCCACAATGCGTCCATTTTGATCAACCATTGCCAAGTCGACTCCATCACCAATGACCATTCCACTGCGGCTCACGTGGGCACGTCTTCCGCCATCCTTAATCAGAGCCTTCCAGTCGAGCTGAACGCATGGATTCTATAAGATTACGTTTGAACGAACTATCACTTACATCCATGAAAAGTTCTGTTCCTCCGGCCCGAATCTCAACAGACGCTTTCTTCGGCGAGCACTTGATATACTGCCCATTGTTTTCAATAACTACGTCGCCGGATTTGTTTTGTTTAATTTTCACGCCGTGAAGCGACACGAACAGACCCTCGTCCTCGAAGTGATAAACAGCACTGGAAACAAGCTGGCTGGCAAGCTTCTTCGACTGAATCATAAAATGCTTTAGAAGAACTTCCAACACTCCGAACATACCTTATCACTAGCTCGTTCATTCGCATAAAATCCGTGCAACGTAAAATCGTAATCAAGTTTAGCGAATACAACCTGATCCGCAGGAATGGTGCTGATGTGCTCGCCATTCCTGTACCATGAAGTGTTGTTCTTGCTTTGACGAGTACGAGATGACGAAGAAATGAACATAGCTTGCTTCAAGTGACTCATGGAGAACAGGATGCCTTTTTTTCCAAACGCAATCTGCTTGATGCGTTGATCATCGGTGTGGCGAGGGTGGGGAGGAGAATCTAAAGTAAACGAGAATGGACTAGGTTCAAAGGGGCGCTCTCCACATACCCATCATGCACGCAATACTGTTGTTAGTCTTCAAGATTTTTCCACGACGATGTAAGATTCCAAGTGTCTTACCATTCGCATCGCAAAGTACCTGAAGTTATCTTTGTAGTAGTATTACTCCCTAACGCGCAAATTACCGAAAACTCATTAGGACAAACGACGCGAACAGTGTGATCACAAAGAAGTTCAACGACCACATCGTGCTTCAGAAGAACAGCCATGGTCCCACTTCGGGAAAGGTGGATCAGCGGCCATTTCTCCATTGTTGCAGACATGGATCCTGCAAAAACAGTATTTCCGATGCATAACTCTTCCGCCAACGCTGACACGTACAGTAAATCACGACACAAGAAGAGCACGAAGAGCGCAGTCAGTCAAGAACGCCAAATGGAATTCGAAACAAACAGCCAGTCTCAACCTCTCCGGTCAAGTCAAAGTGCGGACCGTCTGCGCTGCAGCAACTGCTGCTCGAATGACACAAAATGTCCCGATCTGTGCAGAAACTGTCTGTAGACAGACAGACGCTTCCAGTCGAGAGCACGACCCTTGTTCTATTTATCATCGTCGTGGGTGGTCGCCCTGTTTCTTCACGTTTTCTAGGAGCTCTCAGCCTCCTTATTGGCTATTCTGTTCCCGGAAAAATGTTTTTTCCGTTTTGAAAATCCACATGTGGCCATCTTTTGGTTATTGTTAAACTTCCTTCGAGTGTACAATGTAGAATAAGACTAGCAGTTCTTTGTTCTGCATTCATTTTGATGAAAGTGTGACGTTCTACTTAGAAACCAGGAGACATCCGCTGATTTCTCTTTTACAAAGACATACTGCTCACGTGACCGTCATTTGTCGTTCACATGCAGATCGACAGATCACCAAACGAACATGTTGATCTGTGTGTTTCGAGAAAGCACCATCAGTTCCTTCTCCATGGGTGCACATTGATTTCCTGCGCATAATCGAATAAGTGTACGTGACAGATCGCGAGATCGATGGGACTCCTTCTTAAAGAACTCCCAACCGGTATTGCTTCTTCTTCGTCGCTGAACGATCGAAGTTGCGACTTGTCGCGGCAGATGAACAGTCGAATCGTTGTTTTCGTCCTCCTCGCGCTTCTACTCAGCGGTGAGTCGCCTTCGCTAGCTTTAAGTATCTTTCACAAGGTCGCCGTCACCGGCGCCGTCACCGTCACCGTTTTGTGTTCACGTTGCCACCGGCACCGTCACCGGCACCGTCTTGTATGTGAAAAGGCGCCGGCGCCGGTGGCAACGTGAACACAAAACGGTGCCGGTGACGGTGACGGCGCCGGCGCCGGCGGCTGTTCACATGCAAAACGGTGCCGGCGCCGGTAAGGGCACCTTGTGAAAGAGCCATTAGGCACTGAATCGTTGTAGAATGTCTTTCAATCTCCCTCATGGACGCCTACTTACGTCAGCGGAAGGCACGGCGCCATCACACCGAGGACCCCTTTGCTGAACTCGCCAGGGAGGAGGCTACTGTAGGATCTTCACAGATTTGTGTTCCCCACCCCTGGGCACTTTAGATCGTGGAAGCTCCCAAGATCCACAAGGGTCTCAACGTGATATACAAAACGGAGAACGGCCTCGAGTATCAGTTCACCGACGCCATCGACGACCGAATCGCGCAGTTCTTCCGGAAACTGCACGGGGAATGAACGAGGACGAAGCTCTCAAGAAATTTCGGGTTGAAACGGTGGCTTTTAATACATGTCCAACTGTATAAAGTCGTTCATCACACAAAGTGCGACGGCCACTGCACCCTTGTTTGGCGACATGATTGATCGGGGAAAACATCAGAAATCATTCTGACATCGGGGAATGTTGTGCCCAAGTGCGCCACCGAGAGATCACAATGTGTAAAACGCTCCCTTAGGTCGTTCCCCTTCGGAAACAAAGAAATATTCTCCGATTTGGACGACTGATTTTCTTTTTGAACATTTATTGAGCATAGAGTCTTCTCACGGCTTCGTGACGGACGCCCTAAAGAGTTCCCCCTGCGCAGGACTGACATTGGACTTCTTGTCCAGAGTGAAGGTCGTCTGCACCTTCGTAGTCTTACTGTAGGACGTCCTGTGTCCGAGGAGGACGTAGAAGATGCCGGCGCTGAGAAAAGTGTCGACGACGAGACCGAACTTCGGATACGGTCCCACATAGACGGTGACTTCGACGAAGAACTGAAAAGCGCGTTGGGTCTCAGTCCGGAGTGCGCAGGGCACTCACGATCTCGTAGAGAAGGAGGTCGAGGAAGAGGGGAATCGATTCGAAGACGAGTCGGAGCACGAAGAAGTACTTGATGAAACTGTTGGTCTGGAAAGGACTCTGTTAGGCGGTGAAAACAGAGCGTCGACGGACGCTTCGGTCGAAGGCGATTCCGATGGAAGAGCGCCGTTTGTGGGAGAGGACGAGGAAGACGACGCCGAGGCACATCGAGCAGAGGGACAGGACCAGCTTCGAGGAGGTGTAGAAGGATCTTCCCGGGGCGATGAGGCCATAGAGGCACCTGCGGCTGTTGCAGTCTGAAGGGATAACGTCATTTTTCTCGGAATGTGCTAATTAGGCTCTCAAGAGCAGTCATAACGACAGTCATTTCGATTGTGTCGGAGGAAAACACGTAAAAGTAGAGTGATTGGACTCACCGTTGGCCAAGTTATGGATGTTGACAGTGACGGAGAAGACATCGGTGACCACCATCAGCGCCATCAGGCTTCCGGTAGTGAGGGCGATCCCCAAGAATATCACCTTGACGTCGTAGGTGGTCTTTCGCTGGGGAAAACCGAGGACGAGCGTCTTCTGGAGGAGAAGGCCAATGGTGGAGCAGTCGAAGAAGGCGGTCAGGCAGTGAATGGCCGTACCATAATAGAAGAGGAGGTCCACAGAGCACTGGGTCCTATCTACAACGCTCTAGGTGTGCATCCACCTTGTATCCAGAGCTGCTTACCTAAAGCCTGATTCATCAAAGCGGCCCAGAGGAAGGAGTCGGGGAGGTGGGCGACGACGACGAGGAACATGGAGACGAGTAGGAGGGCGAGTAGGGACGAGCTGCCATGGATCACGGAGAGGGGTACGGTAGTGAAGAGGACACCGAGTACGATGGCTGTGACGAGGGCGACGACGGCGGTGATCACGAACTGGGCCGAAGCGACCGACGACAGCATGGCCTGGAGAGAGAATGGGCTCGCGTGTGGCGCAAGAGGCTAATTAGCGCGAGTTATGAGCAGAAAACGGAACTTCGTTGGCGAAAACAAGAGAGAAACAAACACGCTAATGACTAGAATGGGCAAAAAAAGAAGTGACATTAGGCGAAACTACGGTAGTTCCGAGAAGGCCACGTGGCTTGTTTTGCAGCTTCCACTCGGCCGCCCCGGATTCTAAAAAGTGGCACCGGAAGCGGAATTTAGAAGACACGGTCTCCGCGTTCCGCAGAGCCGAGAGAAGAAGAGTCGCTGACGGCGAACGATCGAGGATAGGTTAATTTGCCAGCTGGAGAACCGAAATTGGGACTTTCGAATAAATTGGGATGTGCAGAAATGAGGGATTCGAAGTGTACTGTTAAGAGTTCGTCATCGACTGGGGAAACTCTGCGAATTTCGTCATCATTTGGCACTTATACACTGAATCCAGTTCGAGGATGGTAGGTGGTGCTGGAATTTTCCAAGTATATGCTCCACACATCTAGAAAGACCTTTTAGGGATGAGCCACGGGTGATCAGCGGCACCTAAGAAACGGCGTTCACAGCCCACCAACATAGACGACTACCCTTCGTGTTCTCAACACATAATTGCCCCTGTCCTATGAACACAGAACCTCTACTTCGGAAAGCTCTCAAAAGCTCTCGAAAGTCCTCTTTTAATCGATATACTGTGTGCATCTTTGAGCCAGTGACTGAAAGGAAAAGGTCCACTGCCTTTTAAACACAGACAGAGGTCTAGACCCACTCATGTCTAGACGATTCCTGGAAACCATCAGCAGAACCTCTCCATACCCCCCCCCTCTCCTTTCTTTGAAAGTCGATCGGCGTCGACACACAGAAGATAGGCTTTGGAGATACGATAGCTTCGGAGATCCATCACATTGCCTTCCTAAGCATTTTTTTCTCAAGATTTTGCTCCTTCTATCGCTGGGCGTCCGGGGTCGTCCGCTGCTTCTTCGACAGTGTCTTCCTCCTCTGCCCAACATCCGTGATCCTTCTGGCCGCCTGCTATTTCTACTCTGCTCTACTCCGGCATCTTCTTCGAGAAACGACGTCTCCATCGCGCTGACCGGCCTGCCCTGTTCCGAACTCTTTTTCACCGTCTTACTCTACTGCCTTTAGAAGCGCGATCCCATCTCAGATGATTCCTCCTCTTGACGGCGATCGGGTGCGCCGTCCACTTCCTTTTCGCGTTCCTAGACTGCTCCCTAGATGTCTCTCACCTTCTTCTTTTCGAAATCGATGAAGCACCTGCTCAACGGCTATCTACCGTATATTTTATTGACACATTTCAAAGTACAAAGACTCTTTGTGAGCATGGAGAGTTCAGATGAACTTGATCTCGACGGTCTTCCTTCTTCTCCGCATGCTGGCCCGACTCTTCCTGCTCGAGTTGTAGAAGACCTGCAAGATGGCGGTGTTCCAGCGGCGCCGCAGGAAGCTGAAAGGGAAGCTGCAGGACTAGAATGCCCGTCTCGTGACTCACTATTTTTCGACGAGTTTCCGATTGGACTGACAGCGATCGACGATAAGGCGGAATCTTTACGAAATGCTGCTGACGCACAGAAGGAGACACCTACTTGTAGAAGAGGACGAAGAGAGAAGACAGGATGAAGACGTATCCGAGATGTCCACAGAAACGATAGAAAAGCGCCGTCCGGTGGACGAGGGTGCGGATCCGGGCCTTCTCGACCTCGCAGCGGACGAGTTCGTTGTCGAAGTGTCGCACACGGCGAAGCGACATCCCTCGACAGCTGAGAAAAAAGAACTGGCAGAATGGAGGGAATCCCGGGAAAATGATGGAAAAGGGGAATGGACGATTTTCAGAGGATGAGTCAAGGGGCGAGTGATTCAGGAGGGTGAAGGGGACGCCCGAGGAAGGCGACTGTTTTTGAGCATCATGAGAGATCGGCGACTCACATCGAGAGTCAGAGTTCGGGAGAATAAGTGTTGATCTCACTCATACCCCGACAGGGTCTTCTTCTGTCGCCAAGGGGGCAGCTCCCCTTCCACTACTTTCTCTACTCGCCTGCGCTCTCTCGCACCGTGGTAGAGAGACGGTCGCCGATTGGTGGGGTCGGTCGGCGACGAGCCAATCTTCGAAATCATACTTCACAGGATCATTTCTGTAGTGTGTTTTCACCATCTCGCTTTCTTCGAAAGCCAACAAACCACCGTGATGACGAGATGTAACGTCGCCTCCGGAGCGGGAAGCTCGGGGTGTGGCCATTGGGCTGCGCGCCGTTGATGACTGCGGAGATCGCCTTCGGGTGTTCTCTTTGGAGGCGTCGTTTTCCGAACGGTCTCTATAAAACAAACCACAAGTGAGCGTCGTAGTAATAGTGTACAGGGTGGCGCAACAGTTCTGTAACGCCTAAAACTGAGCATATATCGCCGGGAATTCAGCGGGATTCGCGCGAAAATTGGTGTACATATAAAAGAGAACCCAGAGAACATGAATCTAGAACAATTGTTCGAAATTACCACTTTCAGCCGAAAAAAAGGGTTCAAGAAGTTTCTTAAAATTCTTCGTCGTGGCCACGAACACTTCGTCGCCCATGCTCGCTCCAGAGATCACTTCAGACTGTGCAAGCTAGTGTGCCGGATTCGCGAGACTTCACTCTCCAAGAATCCACAGATGGCATAGTCCAGCGGGTTCAGGTCGGGGCTAGTGGAGGGTCAGATGCCCTTGCACCACTAACGTTGGGCAGATCTGATTCGTGACCCCCATCGCTAATTTCGATCCATGCGACGGGGTCCAGTCTTGCTGGATAACCTATTGGGTTGGAAAGTTGAAAATGCACCATTTTTGATTCGCGTCTATTTTCGCACTGAGTAATCCTGGGATCAGATGGGTTAATGCGTTCGTATTATTTTTTATATGATTTTTTGCACGTAGTCAGAGACCCTCAACTTCTAGGACTATGTTCTATGCTTTTCACGGCCTCAAAAAGGGCCAGAAGTCGTATCGCTTCCAGACGAGCTTTCCAAGAGTCTGATTGAGCAGCGTTCTAAACTCCGATTTTGACCTCCCTTCCTCGAAATACGAAACGGCCGCTGAACGCTTTTCTTTGGAAGCCACAATAAATTCAAATAACATTTTCGGCTATCAGGGAAACAGTGAATATATGGTAAACAGTGGTTGATAAAAACACATAAAGCGTTGAAATAACTGAAAAAAATCAGCTCAAAAAAACGCATTTTGCAATGCGTTACAGAACTTTTGCGCAACCCTGTAGATGTTCCCAACTCCTACTGTAGACGTCTTATCCATTCGCGGACCAAAGTCCACTGACCAATGGTTCTCCAACATGGGAAATGATTCGGGCATAAGGTGCCAAACACAGGCACACTCTATCAAACGACTATCGCATTTTATGTAAACACCAGGTGTCAAAGCAGATCTCACTTAAAGATGCAAGCTGCAAACGCGTAATCCAAAGAACGACACGTATTTTCGCGGTCATGGCCTCGGTGGGCGCCGTGCTCTCCGTGGGCGCTCTCACGGTGACTTTCTCGCTGGCCACGTTAGGACTGCAGTTCATCCTCTTCAAGAAGTCGTTGGCCGAGCGCTGGAGCGAGTCTTCGCCTCTGACCCTCCTCTTGCTCTCCAACATCGCTGCCTCCTTCGTCTACATCTTCGTATCCCTCCAGTGGGCTCTGATCGCCCTGGGGGTCATCTCTAACCACATCGGCTTCGTCTTCCTCCTTCCCGTCGCCTTCGCCTACTCCTTCACCGCTTTCCACGACTTCGCCACAATCGGCCTTTTCCTACAGAGGATCCACTTCATCCTGGTACCCACAGTGAATGTCAAGAGGACGAACAAAGAGATCTCCAAGGGAGTCCTTATCGCCAGCGGCGCTGTGTCTCTTCTTGAATTGGTTCTCCACAGCTCACACTTCGACGCCTCGGAGGAAATCCTCAGAAGTAGGGCGCCCAGAAGTGCCCTTTATCTACATTACCATTCCAGCATGTAACTCCTACTGTTTGGACGTCAGAAGCGCGAAAAGGATCTTCGAGCTCGTCTTCTACCTCATCCTTCTCCCTCTCGTCATTGTTCTTCTTGGCGCCACTTTCGCCTTTCTCTACCGCCGATTCAAAAGCGAAAATCAGTCGAATAGGGAAACCATGGTACATGCATATAATGGCCCTCTCCCGACCTCGCTTTCAGATGCACAGCTACATTTTGTGCCTCTTCATTCCGAAGATATTTCTGAAGGTTCTGCCCGGGACGGTCGACTTGTTTCTTCTCGTGGTCTGACATCTCTCGTATCTAGGATGCTTAACGCTCCGTTCAGTTTGACATGAAGCTCGCCCAGTTCACCGGACCCTACAGTCCGTGCGTCTCCTCCGTAATCTACTTCCTCACCACGTTCCTCTACGTCATCATGCAGCGAAAAGAGTCGCGACCGCTTCAGCCATCTCAGTAGAGCAGCAATTCCTGGAAAACAGTGATCTTATGCATAGAAGCGCTTCTATTTCCCATGGAAATAAATTCATCTGAAAGGCGTTCTTAGAAAGCTATTTTCGTCTGTAGATAACAGTAATTGCAAGAGGCTGTTTCTCTCTTTAGACGCTATTGAGGTCATTATACTAATCACTATGATTTTCACCATTAAACTTTCACCAAGAGGGGACAGATTGAGTTCAAAACTGGTTTGTCTGCTTCCTATTCTGATCAGCGGCGTCCACAATAAGTTTCTTTTATTCCGATTGGATTATGAGTTTTAGGAACTTATTTGCACACACGGTTTTGCATTCCTGGCGCTCGTTTTTAGGATCCACGAAGATACAGTGTCTGTCTGCCAAACGAGCTCTGCAGAGAATTACAGTCATTTTGGAACAATAAGCAGTGACTGTCATTGCCTGTAGTGTCCCGTAGAAGTAAATGTTAAAGTGTCTGCCTGTGGTGTGGCTTTTTGTGGTATCTTGGATATGTTCAACACCAGAAACTTACTTTTATAACTGGCCCTGAAGTTATTGACTGTGTTTAGAGGAAATCTGCTATCAAAACCTCAACAAGTAATTCCATTCTAGATGACAGTCTATTTCTGATTACCAATGTATCGTAATCGACTTTGTCGGGAAATGACGATTATTTGCCGCAGAATAGTTTAGTAGTGCACTTTGTGAACTTCTGATGTACTTTCCGCCTTCATTCTTTGGTGTTTATCTATCCCTGTAGAACTCCAGATGCATTAACCTTTTTATTTTGCATCGTTCTTTTTGTCTAAAATACGATCCAAGAGTTACGATTTAAATGGTGGTTCCTGGGCTTGATCACTAACGATCGCGAAATCTCCAACGACTATCATTTTGAAGATGCTCAGAGTACCAGAGCCTCTCGATCTTCCTGGATTGTTGGTGATTGACCGCTGGCACTCAAGGAAAGTGCACAACAAAGCTCGCTTCAAAGAATTTGTACGCACAAACCCCTTGTACGTAACAACTTCTTGTTTTTCACGCCTGAGAACGTGACCCATATGTGAATCGAAGAGAAAAAAGCACTTTAATTCTGGAAATTTTTAAAATAAAAAGGTGCCCTTTGATTTTTATGAGACGGGTTCGGTCACAAACAACGATTTAATGAGGCGGCAACAAGAAGGACGCCCCACGCTGGAACGCCTCCTCCCCGAGAACGACGAGCTGCGCAAACAAAAGCGTTCATTTTGTTGCAATTTTGCGCGTTTTTTCGCTTCCAAACAGGGTTCCCAACACGACCTCTAAAGAGGGCCTAGAGAGGGTCGCCACTCGCCTTCTTGAAGCGCACTTCTCCAGGAAATTAGCTACGATCAGGCGGAGGACCACCCTGAAACCACGTTCCTCAGAGATATCTGATCTGCGTGGACCTTCCACGCGCTGATTTTCTGGACTTTGTTTTGTGATTGTGTAGGTGGTGGGAGAGGGTCGCCGTTCCCTGCTCCTTAGCAGCTGAGGGGGTGCAGAACTAATGAATGCATTTGGGTCTTCTATTTATAAGCTGAGCTGAATGGTGAGTACTACGGGGGTTCTGTGATGGCAAAACAGCAAAAAAGATTTGCTTCTATCTGGAAGCTGCCCTAACTGCTTCACTCTTCTTGGATCATATAAGGTTTGGAGATCATTTTCTCCAAGAAACGCTTTCCATACGCCGCTTGTTTTCTTGCAGAGCTTGGAGAATTTTTCCATGTTTGTGCTTTCTCCACTAATTGGCGGTAAACAATTCCAAAGATCGCCCGAGTTCCACACCTCCAGAGGTCAATGATCTCTTGGTCAACTTTCCCATTTGGTGCCAGCTCATTGGCTCTTCGTTTTTTCTTTTGAAATCCTAATCCTCTGAAAAGCAACAAATGAATGTTGCGCGCTGCCGGGTTCACCCAATCAACCCAATTTGCTCTTTCTGCAGTAACCGCACGCAAACGAGCGCGAGCCACGATCTTTTCTAATTGCCCAATCGTGAGCCAAATCTCATTTGCCGGCGACACCTCGTGTTTGCTGTTTACCTCCCCGGAAAACGAAACAAAAAGCGCCGCGGTGGATGTACTCAAAGGGGCGCTAACCGCGTTTTCTTCAGGGAGCAGGAGATCCGCCTCCTCTCCAAAGCCGGCCCTCAGCCCGATCTCGTGGATCTCCGGAGTCAGAAAATCGCGTTCTCGCGTGGATTGGATTTCCCTAACTACTTCCACCGTGGAATTCCTCAGTTTCGACACGTCCTGATCGCCGGCGGCGCTTATCCAATTAGCGTCAATTTGGATTTTCTGCCGACCCTCGATCCGACCTCCTCATTCCCACGTTCCTGCGGAGGCCATGGCGACCCATGTCGTTACCGTAATCACGGACAGTCTGCCCCTCGTGGCGGGAGTGCCCACGCTCATCTTCCTCTGGAACATCTTCTCCAAAGTGGCGATCGCGAAGATCGCCAGGGACAGCCAGCTTCTGGCCCTGCTACTCCTCGGCGTCGTCGTCTCCGCCATCTCCCACATTCCCAACGCTGTCCTCTGGCTCCTGTTCGGCACCGGCCTCCTCCCCAACTCCCTTGAACTCCAGTGGTGTCTTCTCATGGGCGCCATGGTCACCCACTGCACCAGCGTCTTCTATGACCTCTGCGGCATCGGACTCATCATCCACCGCGTCGCCGTCTTCTGGTCACCGCTCGTCTCCTCCAAGAGATGGGTCAAACCGATCGTTTGGGTGATGGTCGTTCTCTCCGTCCTCTTCTCTATCATCCTCGTCGCCGTCGACATCGTCTACACGAAAGCCGACCTCCACTACTCCCAGGGTGAGCCAGTTTCTCGCCTTTGGTCACTATTTGTCACAATTCCTGTCCCCGAACGTCCCTTTTCAGCGCATGATGTGGGCAGAAGACCGTAGTGCTTTCGCGTTAACACGAGAGACGGGATGGTTTCCCATGCCCCTCCGATAGAACCCACGCAGTCATGTGTCCATGACAGCCCGTCCTGTTGGAAGTGTGCGCGTTCGTGCCCATGAATAATTATGCTGAAAGAATTAGCGTATCCTAAAGCCATTAAAGTTTAAACATTTGCGTCATCCGAAAGCCTCGTAGAGAGCTAATTCTGGGAATCTGGAGCTTCTTCTGCCCTGTGGATTCTAAGAAAAGAACGCTCTTCAGCCGAGAGAAGCAGTGGTCTTACTGAGAAACAGTCCA
The DNA here is from genome assembly GCA_030435675.1 of Steinernema hermaphroditum. NCBI lineage: Eukaryota > Metazoa > Nematoda > Chromadorea > Rhabditida > Steinernematidae > Steinernema > Steinernema hermaphroditum. The sequence continues at coordinate 10,584,680 of CM059622.1, forward strand.
TTTAGAGTGCCTCTCGATGAACTGCTTGGTGCAAGCAGACTCCACGAACCGCGTCGTCTTCGTCATCATCAAACTTATCACCTCAGTAGCCCACGTCGGTTTCGGAATCGCCTTCCTCATCCTCATCCGCACCGCCGAGCTCTTCCACAAGACCTCCACTTTCCACAAGGTGAGCGAAGCCAACGCGCCCTCACAAGGCTCCCTTCAGATCAACGGGTTCGTCAAATATCTCTTCTTCATTCGCGTCGTATTCGAAATCGTCCCCTTCCTCATCGACTGTATCCTATCGATTACGGTAGCGCGGCACGTTCTATGAAATGCGCCAATTTCGACATTACAGATAAAGTTCAGCTTGATCTACTACGTCGGCGCCTATTCCAAGTTCGGCTGGTCGGTAGATGCGCTGGCCACCGCCGTGCTTTACTACTTGATGATGGAACGCAAGACGAACAACGTCTCCTGTTCGCAGAACACTCCTCTATCGTGATTAATCTAGCAAACTGTACATAAGTTATTGTTGAATACAGCTCTGAAGAGAGGAATGAACATAGTACTGCAATTTCATTACTTCCATAACCGCGAAAAAACGAATTAGCAAAGACCATTAGGTAGTGAATAAGGTTCGCGGGCAAAAGGCATATGTGACATTGCTCTAAAGTGACGTCACTGTATCATAATGTTGCGTCAGAAGCTAAGGAACGTCAACGAAACCCCCATCTGAGGTGCGGGGCGTGGAGCTGGTAAACTGGCCAGAAAAAAAACTCAAGCCCGAACGCGATGACCGTTCTGCCTATGATAACATAACTAAATATAAGGGAATACGTAAGTTGTTGTCTGAATTGCTAATTTCAAATTGAAGAAGTTGTTGATATCGCCTCTTCCGTCGCACACTGAAGATGGTTCTAGTAGGAAGTGGCCACATGATAGCAAACATGGCTGACTGATTGGGTAGCTTTCGTCCGCTGGTTCTTCGCCTTCGGTTGCTTTCGTAATTTTGAAGTAGACGAGGTTTCCGTGTGGTCCTGTCACGACGACCGAACCAATAGAGCTGAAAGTACATTTGAGGACCCTGCGGTGATGTTTTCGAATTCACTCGCTTGCTGTGCGTCTCTGGCGATGAGCAAGTTTTGGTTGAATTTAGGGCATCCGCGGTTATCAGAAGCTCTGAGGTGTCGTTTACTGGGCGAATTTGCATTTTGCTCTGAAATGTTCGTTCAGAATTTTAGGCTTGTGGAATTTGAGCGCTGCTCTTCGTGGCGATTCTCTGCTCTCTGCTGAGTCACCGCGGTGCGCTTTATTCGGCCGGTTTTCTCTGTTTTCTGCTAATCCTGAGGCGCAGTGAGAGTCGCGATCATGTGACATCGATTGGTTTCGCGTCTGTCTTTCCATGTGGACGTGTTTCTCCGCGTTGCAACGTTCTCGTGTCGTGCGCCTCTTCCTCCTTTTCACAGTGTACCGTTTCAGTGAAGAGTTTTCATTCCGACAAAATGACTCGCGGCCACATGAAGATGCAAGCGAAGGAGAAGAACATGAAGAAGCAGGAAGCTCTACGCAAGTCGCAGGGATTCGACCACAAGGGAGCCGCACAGAAGTCGCTCGTCTACAAGTGCCCGATATGCATGACACAGAACGTACATCTCAAGTCGTATAAGGAACACTTCGCTGTATGTCATCTGTAGGAATGTGCAGTTTTATACTTTTCGAATTTTCTAGGCGAAACATCCCAACGCTCCTCTTCCTCCAGAACTCGCTGATGCTTAACTTCGCAACCTCTTCCTTTGGCTTGTTATACATATGGGTTACTGCTTATATGTACTATTGTTATGATCTTTGATATGTCTGTGGATTGTGCTGTGAATAAAGAGAGAGTCAGTTGAGTTCTGTTGTGTTGTAGGATATTGCGATCTTTGAGGCCATATTCGAACTGACGCCGACGCCTGTCCGGGGGGTTTTCTTCGTCACTGGTTCTCAGCGTTCCGTGAAAGTTCTGGACCTGGACCAACGTATCGTAAAAACGTTGCGCTACAAAATTGGTGTCTAAACAACCAAACAAAACGTCTGAGTCTAGACACCAATATACTCACCGGGGGGAGGGCCACTCAAAGAAACGTTTCTATTGCACTTTTTCTGTCAGATTTTTCGATTGTTTCGTGACTGACTCTCGGCACGAAATATCAAATACGATATACGCTGCAATATACCCCAACCCTAATCCATGGGACATTTCTTCATTAGCACTTTTGCCGTCTCACTGGTGGCGAGCGTCTTTCTCAATTTCGTTATCTTTGTCGCGCCGCTGAAAATTTCTTCCGCTACTCCTTCTGTTTAAGGTAAAATGGCTGAAACTACTGCTGACAAGAAGCTTAACAACCCCATGCGCCAGCTGAAGGTGCGCAAGTTGTGCCTTAACATCTGCGTCGGCGAATCAGGAGATCGCCTTACTCGTGCCGCCAAGGTAACGGTTTCACTCTGCGTGTGTCTTGACTCCTGGACTAGTTGGCCTGTCGCTCCATCTGTTACATGTACGCAAGCATGCGTGGCCAAGCCTCTCTGGGTTTGGTTGAGCGATCGGTGTACTTACGAGTTGCTGCTTTACCCTCTGTTAGTGATAGCATACTTCTAGGTACTAGAACAACTAACCGGACAGACTCCCGTCTTCTCCAAGGCCCGGTTCACTGTCCGCTCCTTCGGAATTCGCCGTAACGAGAAAATCGCCATCCACTGTACGGTGCGCGGATCAAAGGCCGAAGAACTCATCGAGCGCGGACTGAAGGTGAGCACTCTGATCTCCTTAACTCTTTCTGACATGCTCTTGTTTAGGTCAAGGAGTTCGAGCTGTACCGTGAGAACTTCTCGGACTGCGGCAACTTCGGATTCGGCATCCAGGAGCATATCGACCTCGGCATCAAGTATGACCCTTCGATCGGAATCTACGGAATGGATTTCTACGTCGTATTGGACCGCGCCGGACGCCGTGTTGCCAAGCGCCGCCGCTGCAAGAGCCGCGTTGGATTCTCGCACCGCGTCACCAAGGAAGAGTCCGTCAAGTGGTTCCAGAGCACCTATGATGGGATCATCCTCCCCCCGAAGCCCAAGGAAGCGAAGCGCTCGCAATACCGCCGTCGTTAAATCTCGTTTCAGGATTTTTATTGTTAGATAAACGTTCTTGTTATTAGTGCTGTGCATTCTTTGTTGGGTTCAGGAGGTTGTGCGGATTGCTTGGACCTGGGAAGGGGATTGAAGGTGGTTGTTTCTTGTGGTGGTAGAGATATGGACGAGATGTCCGAAACTAGCGCTTCTCAACTTTCGGATTTCTGCTTCTCAGCAAATGAGTGGCCGAGCACATGGTAGATTGTTCCAGTCATCTTTGTATCGAGTCGACGACAGTCATCGACTCAACTCTTTTCTATTTGTTTGTAAATATTGGTTGGATATTGGAAACGGGCTCAACTTCGTCTTGCGGAGTTCTGCAGAGTTCCTCCAAATTGTAACACGTTCGGTCAGCCTGCAAAGTGAAGACGTTACGACGTGTTCGCGACGCCGCGCATTCGGGTCGTTTCGTTTTCATGTGTTTTGGTTGTTTTTTTCTTTTTCTGTTGATCGACCTTGTCGTCAATTTCTTTCGTGTTTGCTTTCGGTCATTTTAGACGGTTGACTTTGCTCACAATTTCCGCCCAACGCTGGGCTTTGTTCACAATTTCTGTCCAAATTGGTCATTTATGCACAGTCCACCCGAAAATCGCAAATCAGATGCTGCTGTGAAAAAAAAGTGAAAAGTGCCCCTTAAAATTAGTCTGCTGAGCCTGTCTTGTCTCCAAATTGAGACGTAGACCATAAAGTCCTTTAAAAGCGACAGCTGCAAGTTCTCGGTGCACTTTTCGGTCCGATCTCCTGCGGAACGCTATGGTCGACGTGGCTGCTGTTGAATCTCTGTGGTGCACCGCCTGCGACTCACTGTTTTGCAGTTGTTTGGACAGTCTGCTGGAATCGTCGATGTCTACGCCTTCCGCCGAAAGTGTTCCTGTTTCGGAAGAGCACTGGGTCATCAGCGACAGGGAGATGGCCGAGGGCATGGCTGAGACCCGCAACTGGGCCGCCATTTATGACGACAGCCACGGCAGCAAGGAGGAAACCACTACTAGCAGCGATGACCAAGAACACAGCAAGGAAGAAATGGAAGAAGGCGAAGATGAGGAGGAAGAAAATGGTGTGATTCAGGTGTGTTGCTTATCTTCCCTATTTTTCACATTACCCATCATACTTTATAGGAAGTTTATGTGGATGAAAAACCAGTGAAGAAGTCAAAGGTCCAGGATGAAGCTGGCGATGGACCGCGCAAGCTTTACGAACGGTTCCGCGAGAAGCAGTTCGTGTGTGACCTGTGCGAGCAGAGTTTCACCCTGAAGCAGAACGTTCAGCAGCACATCTTTAATTTCCACGGACTTCGGTCCACGAGTCCTGATCGCAACCACATCGATCGTCGTTTCAAGCGATTCATGTGCACGAAATGCGACAAAGTTTTCAAAACTATGGAAATGGCGCGCGCCCACTTCCGAAAAGTGCACGGCAAGCCGCTTAAGCAAGAAAAAAAGATTCACAAGTGTGATCACTGTGATAAGGTTTACCCTGCCAAAACACAGTTGAACGAACACATTTCCATTGTTCACCGGTTTGTAGCGTTATATCTATATACCGTTTGTGAATTGATAAGTTTTAGAAACGAGCGCAACTTCGTCTGCGACCAATGTGGTAGTGCATTCGGACGTCGTGGTGGTCTTCGGCGTCACGTTCAAATGGTCCACGTTGGACAACTCTACTCTTGCCCATACGAAGCATGCGACCACCCTGGATACAAATGTCCCAAGGTGTGCAGAATCTAATTACCATCTTACTCTTTCATTAATCAAATTTAGGCTCTTGCTGCTCATGTCCGTGCTGTCCACACCGGTGACCGTCCATTCAAGTGTACCCACTGTGATCGAAGCTTTGTTCGTCGAAACGATTTGAAAGTCCATGAAGTGACTCACAGTGCTTCCGTTGAACAGAAATGTGACCTCTGTGGTTCGGTTTTCAAGCGAGAGCACTATCTCAAGAAGCATCGTAGAACTTGCGATGGAAAGACCCGCCATATCGCACATGCTTTGAAAACTCCAATTAAGAAAGAGAAGATTTCGCTGGGTATTGTCAAGCGAGAAAAGGTTTCACTCAAACCGAAACGTGCTGCTGCAATTGCAGCAGAGCAGATCGTTAAGCAAATGGCGGTGCCACTCGGTGGACGTCGAATGCAGCCGAATCGCAGGGTGAAGAACAGGATTTAGAGCAGTTTGTTTGGTCTGCTATATCATTCATGTTATTTATTGTTTATTTATTCGATGCGGCTTATATATGCGTATTGTCTTAATAAAAATTGTTTTCTCCAGTGTCTTGGATATGCAGTCCCTTCTTAGTTTGTGGTCAAAAACTATCGTAGATACCGTTCTTTCATTTGTACAGGATCTCTCGAAAAGGGACAAAAGTCTATATTATTTATTTCCAAGAGTTTCCAAACGTGGGACCTGTTGGAAAACAGAAAAAAGAGTCGAAACGAAAGAAACCGACTTGTCTCACGAGTTGAACTGTTGAATGTCTTTCTAGACTTCCGTCTCGAGTATCCTTTTTTGGCACACCTAGTACGACATTGATTGCGAACTGTCTCGAATTGTTCAAATGTGTTTATTTCAGTGTGCAGCATGAAAACAAATCGGTCGCCTTCGAGCGAATCTCTGTTATCATCTGCTGGAGATGCTGTAGAGAAGCGGCCTGTGCCGGAAATGACCGCAAAGGATTCTGGACTGGCGGATATCATCACACAAATTGAAACCTTCTTCTTTACTTCAGATTCGCGGGCTTCAAAAGTGCTTCGTGATATTCAAGTCAGGACATACTCCAACCAGCTTTATATAAATTATTTGATTTTTAGAAAGCCAGCGGATTCTCACGTCGGGTTTTCTTCTTGCTTGGCTTTGGCGTGTTCCATCTGATGTTGCTGGGTAGTAATTCAACCGCGGCTCTGGCTAACCTCTTGGTTATTTCGTACCCGCTCTATTTGACTTTCAAGGTATGCAAATGCGCTGGTACGCTTTACAAGAACGCTTTCAGCACTTGATGAATCCGGAAAGTAAGCTTGGCCCATTACTTGTTTTCTGGGCTGTGTATGCTGTTTACACCCAGCTTTTGGCGATGAAACCCAACAGCCTCCTTTACACTATCCAGCCAGTGTTGTTCTTTTATTTGTGGTGCCCTGCCACTCAGGGAGCCCGATCTCTCCATTTCCGCTTGTTTGCTCCTCTATGTGAATTTCTCATTCAAGGCAGGTTTTCTGCTGAACTGTGGATCCAAGTAAACAACTTTTTTTCACCTTCGATTCTAATTTCGGGATTTTTTAGTTGTATCCTTGGCTCGCACGACTGCTTTACGGTGCTGGATTTCACGAATTTGGATATCTGAAGGAGCAGTTTTCTGCCACGCAGTTGGCAGAATTGAAATTATGTTTGAAACGTGCCAGAAGTGGAAACCGTAGTTCATCAAATACTACTGCAAGAAAGGAAGACTTTGCTGGAAAAGTGGCGTTGTGCTCGATGGAGCCCGCGTCTAACCTCTGCACGGCGATTTCTGTCCAAAGCCCTTCTACCACAACTATCGTGCCGATGAACACTGCAGTTTCCGGAGATTCCGCGAAAACGCCGCTGAAGAATGTTGCAAGCGCCACAACTGCTGTTCCAGCGACGAAATGACTAGATCAAATTAAGCTTAAAGATATTTAATTTATTCGATTTATTATGGATATTACCAACTAAGAATAAGTGGTTTTTTCTGCGTTGTTTGTTGTCTTCCGTTACCTTCTTGTGTTGCGTTACAGCCAGTTTTCCAGTTAGAAAGACGTTCTCATCCTTTTTGTAACTTCGATGATCAGCGCGATGAAAGCGAATGGTCTTCGATGGACAAAAAAAAGCCTTCGCCAATCGGCTCTCTAATGAGTGATACCTCTCGTTCCACAGCTGCGCACGCTTTTTCGTTGGGCCTTGAAACCTGTTCACTCAAGACCCAGTGCCATATAAACTCTGCCGTTCACTCTCCAGAACTGTCTTTCGAAGATGTACGAAGAGAAGCTTCTCGTTGGCGCCGCTTCGGCCTGCTCCATCATGGCCATTATGGCCTGCCTGTTCGTGATTCCCTCGTTGTACCAAACCATCAGCGAGATGCACGACGAAGTCATGGACGGAGTGCAGATCTTCCGCGTGGAGACCGACGGCGCCTGGATCGACATGATGGACATCCAGCTTTCCGTCACTCCCCCCGCCAAGCCCCGCGAGAACCCCTTCAACAGCATCTTCCGTCAGAAGCGTCAGGACTTCTCCGGCCTCCCGGCCTGGTGCCAGTGCGAGCCTCCTAAGCTCAAGTGTCCGCCTGGACCTCCCGGACCTCCGGGAGCCCCCGGAGTCGACGGAGCCCCCGGCGCCCCCGGTCCCAAGGGAGAAGACAACCTCTCCACTTACGCTCCCATCACCTGCGCTCCTGTGGTTTGTTCTGTTCTCTCAGTACCAGCTTAAGAGGTCGTTTTCAGTCGAAGGACTGCATCAAGTGCCCTGCCGGCCCCGCTGGACCGAAAGGACCCGATGGACCCGCTGGTGCCAAGGGCCCCGACGGCCAACCCGGACAAAACGGCGCCCCTGGCAAGAACGGACAGCCCGGAAACCCTGGCGCCGCTGGTGAAGCAGGAACCCCTGGACCCAACGGACAATCTGGCCAGCCCGGACCTGCTGGAAAAGACGGACAGCGCGGCAAAGGAAAGCCCGGCCCCTGCGGTGCCCCTGGCGTCGCCGGACCCGCTGGAGCCCCTGGAAAGAACGGCGAGAACGGAGCCCACGGCCCAGCTGGACCCAAGGGACCGGCCGGACCTGCTGGCCAGCCGGGAGCTCCCGGCCAGGACGGAGTCCCCGGCACCGCCGGAGGACCCGGAATCCCCGGTCAAGACGCTGCCTACTGCCCATGTCCTCCTCGCTCGGCCGTTTTCGTCAATCGCCAGTGAGCGTTCCCTTCGATTCTTTTTCTCTTTTGGAAGAAGGTATAAAACAGCAAACATCGAACGGTTCTGTTACACACTGAAGCACAAAAAACGGCGTCTCTTCTCCATCGGCTAGAGGCACCAATGAGCGAGCTCGTCGCCGTCGGAGAGTACGATAGCCTTCTTCCAGTAGTTCTCGCGGAGCAGAACGGAACGGTCTTCCCGGTGCTCGACCTAGGTGGGGGGGGGGGGGCAAACCAACGGTGTTTGCCAAATGGAGTCGAGATCACGCCCAAACCGTTTGAAAAGGTAAAGCACCCAGGGAAGAAAACTTGCGCGAAAAAAAAGCGAAAAAAGAAAAAAGCGCGTCAGATTACACGTAGATGTCTTTATTAATTCAGTGAGATTCCTAAGCTGTTTTCACTTTGGCAATGAAAAGCCTTTGCAGCAGCTTGGCACAGCCATACAACACGAGAGCGCCAATGACCATGAGGACAAGGGAAAAAGGAACGATGATGTCCAACATGTAGTACTGTAGGAAGGAGAGCTGAGGGATACGGTACTCGGGAAGAGATCCGAACTCGGCGGCGAACTTGATGTGTTTGACGAGTTCCTCTCGCTGGTTTCGAGGACGTTTCGCCATCATTTGGGAGAGACGCGACGCATTCTTACGGTAGCTGCAAGGGGTACTGTAGTTTGTGAGGTCTGGCACCTCTGTTTACCTGGGATTCTCGAGGGCTTCCCGAATGTGGGCCTCGAAGGCGTCGGCATCGGTGAGGGCGCCCTTATCGACGACCTTGGCTGTTCCGAAGCGTTTCACCATCTCGGCGTTTCTCGTTTGGTCGCCAAAGAGGGGAATCGAGAGAAGAGGCACCCCCCGGGTCGAGGTTTCCAGGATCGAGTTCATCCCGCAATGCGTCACGAAGAGTTTGAGGTTGGGGTGGGCGAGGAGGTCGTTCTGGGGGACCCACTTGTTGGTGACGACGTTGGGCACGTCCTTGGCCACCTCGTCTTCATCGATCTCGTACTTCCAGATGAAAGTGACTTCGGGAAACCGCTGGAACGTCTCCAGCACCGCCTTCTTCATCTCCGAGGGCATCGTGTAGCTCTGGGCGACCGATCCGAAAGAGAAGAGGATTGTCGCTTTTCGCTGAGTGACCACTTTCTCCCAGTAGTCATCCAGAGGCTTCGGCGTGGGTACGGTAATGCCTCCGATGTTGACGAGGCGTTCAGTGATGGGCCTAGGGAAGTCGAGGAGAGGGTCTGTGTTGGTAATCACGAAGGCAGCTTGGCCCATCTTCTCCTCGAAGTCGACCTTCTTGCCGAGGACCCTCTCGACGACTTCTTCTTCGGCGTCTTTCATTGAATCGGTCCAACGCTTGGACATCTCCATCTTCAGCATGTTGACGAGTCTTTGGAAGTAGGTCATCTGATTGGAGGTGCTACCGAACAGTCCTAAAAGGCCGCTACTCTACGTCTACCCGGAGGTCCCACCTGGAACAACTCCCGGGAGGTTGGGGGCGCCGAAGATGTCGGCGACCTTCTCGAAAAGAAGGGCCGTGTTGACGAGGATGTGCTTCTCCAAGCCGATTTCCTCGAACAGACCTAAAAGGGGCTCTGTGAACCAGAGATGAGCTTCCTATCGTACCCATGGCGCACAGATCGAACACTTCGCTGAGTCCGAGGTCGAACTTATCGTTCCGCAGAGCGTCCAAGATGTCCTTCTGCCTTAGCGTATCTGAAATCTCCGACAAGTTCTAGGACGGGCGCAGACCCTCACGTTCGCACTGGTAGGCGTGCACGTCCTTCACCTTGTCCATGAAGGCCTTGTCCGCGAGAGGGTTCTGGAACTTCTGGGTCCAGGCGGTCGCGATGTGGCTGTCGTCCTTGAAGAACTCGAGCACCCGAGCGTCCGTCTCCACCGTGATCGTCTTCGCCAGGCTTGTACCGTTCTTCGTGATCTTCGGGTTCAGCTTGGGCAGAAGCACCGTCTACAATCAGTTAGCCTCGTTCCTACAGTATCCCTCCACAGGCTTACCACATCCATGCCCTCGTTCACGAGGATGTCCGCGATGCGCCCCATTATCTGCACATGGGAAGGACCGAACTTCGGGGAATAGATGAGGACCTTGAAGGCATCGAGGGAGGCGAGCAGGGAGAGTATCAGGAGTGCACCTAAAGAGGCCATTGTCCCTGAAAGAGAGAGAATTGGAAACATATGATTGACGCGGAAGGGTAAAAGTCGCACCGAGGGAAACAAGGCCTGTATATATGTGAGGCGACCATCAATGGGGGACGGCGCGCCGACTGGTTTGTAATCGGGGGCGACACGAACTCTGACACATGGAAGCCAGTTCTATGCTTGTGGCGTTGCTGTGTGCTTGCTGTGTGTTTGTGCTGAAGGTGAATGGGACGATGGTGTGGTCGGCGCTGAGAGAGTTTTGTAGCCTGTGATTATTACAAGAGTTGTATCACAAGATAGGACAGCTGAAGGCGGAGTGTTTAAAAGCCCGCCGAAATCAGTATTTTCGTTACCCTCGCAAACTGATAGGATACACTGATCCTCGCGCTTTTCATTTTCACCTCTTCTCACCTCATTTTCACTGCTATTCACACATAACCACTGGTGTTTTTCCCTACCGTTTCATAAATGTGTTTTTGTAAATATGTCCAGAAAATGGCCTCCTGAAGAAGATCGCTCCATTGATTCATGGCTGAACACTTAAGTAGGAGACCATTTGACGCATGGACACGACGCATTTCTCCAAGTTTCAAAGGACTCTCCTATTTTGAACAACTGACGTTTGAGCTCAAACGAAAAAGCCATCAAAAATCGTGGAAACATAGGTGATACAGTCAAGTATCTTCTTCGATACCCGCAAATGGCAGTCCGATGAGTACGTATATGATACAGCTGATCCAGGTTTTCCCATCCATATCCACGTTTCATACCTACCCATCTCGAGACTCAACAGTCATATTTGCACATAGCCACGCTCAGTCCTGCGTGAGGGTGGATTAGAGGTGCCGGCTCGGAGGTCATGTTGTGATCTTCCCTTATCAGCTGGTATCTCCGGGGTGGATGCAGAACACGGGAGTTTTGTTGTGACATCATGTTCGTCCCCTTTAAGTAGGTGCGCCTTCTCCCCACCGAATCTCGTTTGGCGATTTCAATCGGATATGTAAAACAATATGTACAACAACAGGGAGGCAGGAGCAGCTACACCTTGAAGGAGACCTTCCGGTTCAGGCGCAGGGCCATGTCGTTGAGGACGGCGTTAACGCTCCTTCCTTTCGTCTCCGGACAGCTTTGCCACATGAGGACAAGAAGCGCAATGGAGGGGAGGATGAAGATGAGCATGGACCAGGCGCCGACGGCGTTCGCGAGGGGGTAGAAGCCGAAGTCGAGGGCGATTTTGAGCATCGACTCCAGGATGGAGAGGATGGTTACCGTACCCAGGAGAAGACTCTTGGGCACGAGCTCTGCGGAGTAGAAGCGCGAAATGCATCCGATTCCAATGGAGGTGGAGAAGAGGAGCGCCGATATGCTGACGAGGGTGCCATACTGGAGGGCCGGAGTACTGTACATGACATCGGAGGAAGGTTACCTTGGCGGCTGGGCCGACCTGGATGCAGATCATGACCGAGGAGAGTGCGAAGACGCTGAGGAGTTGGGTGATGAGCATGAGGGGACGTCGGCCAACGCGTTCCACCAAGAAGATCGGGATGACCGCCAGGGGGAGGCGCACGATGGTGTTGCCGAGGGAACCCCACTGAAAGGCCACTTGAAGTAGGCGGTCTGCAGGAAGTGCCCACCTGAGCGACGCCGAGCGAGAGGCCGCCCATCTGGTGGTAGATGTAGGTGTTGAAGGAGCGTATCACCCTGGCCCCGGTGAAGACGTAGGCGATCTTCACCATGATCCCCACCCAGGCGCCGTACCGTACCACCACAGAGACGTCATCGGAGGCCAGCCAAGGGCAGAACATCAGCTTGAATCCACTGGGACGCTTCTCGTCCAGCTTCGCCGTTTTGTTCTGGCCGTCGCTTCGGCACTTCTCCAACTGGATCTCGATCTCAAGGGGCGTTCTCAGTCCGTGGTAGGCCTTCAGCGCCCTCTCGGCCTCCGCCCGATCGTCGCGGTGCATGAGAAGCCACTGGGGCGACTCGGGCATGACGATGAAGATGCACATGCAGACAAGGTTGACCCCGAAGGGGACGACGAAGATGAAGGGCCAGAGGGTGGAGGTGGCCAGAGCCACTCCGACAGCCTGGGTGAGCAGGTTCCCCACGGTCGCGATGCCCTCCTGCCACGTACCGATGTTGCCTCTGTACTGGACAGGCGCCGATTCGATCAGCCACACTGTTTGCACTACGGTAGCCACTCCGTTCGAGAGTCCCCAAAGGAATCGGCCAGCAACGAGAAACTCGAAGTAGGGGAAAGTGAGTTTCGAGAAGAGGGACAGAAGCAGACCTGAACGGGCACTGTAACAGAGAGATGGGCCCGGCACTTACCAGGAATGGCGATGATGCACGAAAGGATGGCCGTGTGCTTGCGCCCAAAACGGTCGCAAACCGCGTAGGAGAGGAGCTGTCCTACGATGCCGCTCACCGGGTTGATGACGTTGATGCCCGACCAGAGAAAGTCAAGGAACGTCTTCTCGACGGGTTCGCCTGTCCTCGCGATAATCGACTCATTTATGAACTAAAACGATCATCGATTAAGTCTGCTCGATCGTCGAGGGAATATTTTCGCACTAAACGACCTACCTGCTGGACTTCCAAGTAGGGCTGATTGAGGATACTCAGCAGGTAGGCCTGTTGGAAACTGCCGGCGAAGTAGAGACCCAACGAAAGGAACAAGAGTTTGACCGGAAGACCCATCTTTGCCTCGATCAGGCTCGGCCAGTCGTGTCGATAGACTTCTGGCGCCACTTTGCGCCCTAAATACTCCTTGGCGCGAATAGCGAATCTGCATAAGCCGGCAGCGCTCCTCCTCTCCTCGGCGCCGACGATCCCGACTTGGTCTAACTTCTCCCAGTGGACGCCACGCCCACTGATGTAGCGCATCTCCGCCGCCTGGAGTCACCTTCGCGATCGTCATCTGATCGGGCTAATGGAAGAAACAAACAAAGCGGACTAATCGAATCAGAAAGCAATTCGGGGTCAAAAAGAGTGCGCCGTTTAGAGAAGCACTCCACGGAGCTTCTCTTTGACGTTGTTGAGAGCTTTTAGCAGGGCGCCGGAAATAAATTTATTCCCAGTTTAGCCGAATGTGAAAACATGGACTGTGATCCCTTCGAGGAACTGTCAGGGATATTCTGAGAGATGCTAAGAAGATGAAAAGCGAAAGACTGATTACAGAGAGAAGGGCAATTTGCTCGAAACGAAGCAGAATCGCAATCGGACGACGGATGTTGACCACGGAGCAGATCCTATTTACCCTTATCACCATAAAACAAGGGGAAGGTGAATCACGCTCTCCGTTGGTCAACAACAATGGCCGCTGAAGACTTCACACGATTGTGGCCGAATTAATAATTGTGCCATACGGTGGTTGCCTTCCTGACTCTCTTCCTTCCCCTTTTTCTGTTTGGTCAAATACGTTGCATCTGCATCCGTTGATCTACTTCTCCGTGACTCACAAAGGCAAGATTATCCCATGCCGACCATCTGGTCAGCGAATCGATTCCCCGAGCACAAGAGGAACAGATCAATTTCAGTTGATTCGCATATTCGTCGCTAGAGTACGATTATAAATTGCCCTTTTTACGTCACCGATGACGTCCCACAGAGGTCGCCAGCTACGGTGACACTGCGCGCTGGTTCTAGTTTGGTTCTGACGCGAGATGCACATTTGCGGAAACTTGAGAAGCTTATTTGGTGCTTCACCACTGAAACACTTCGATTACGGTTGTTCCGGCCAGTGATGCTCATCGGCGGAAGCGATGCCAACGAAACTTCTTGGCATTACCGACACCATCATTTAAGAATGAGGCGACTGACTGGGCCACAAGCAACTCTGAACACCATGTCAACTGATCAGGACGCCGCTAATCAGTCCGATGAGCTTCAACGCCTACGGGCTGAGATGGATCAGGTGAAAGAGGAGAACGCGAAGCTGAAAGCGTCAGCCAAGAGGTACAAGAAGAAGCTGACAGAGAAAAGGACAAACGAAAATGCTCTGAAGGATCGAGTGGTGGAGCTGGAAAAATTGAACGATGAGCTTCTTGAGAAGAACGCGGTAGAAACCAGGAGGAGGCGTACTTTGCAACTAGCTTACGACCAGATGGGAGGCCGTCTTCAGTATCTGGGAGATCATCCTGGGCCCTCTCGAAAGCGTAGAGCTCACCCGTCGTGGACAGAACGCGCTGTCCCAACAAAAGAGATAAAGGTGGAAGCAGTTGAAGAGTCAACCGAAGAGGAGGAGCCGGAAATTGAGTCCTCGGATTTGGAAAATCTTTGAAATGCTTGTAATGTGGTTTGTACGATAAAAGCGAATGGGTCCAAAACATAGCTTCCATATGGCTTTGCTGGCACAGCACCCCTCCCAAAAGGCCATTCGCACACATAAACGGCACCCAACCAAAAGCCCACGAAAGAGAAAAGCTCGTAAACAATCAACAAACAAATTTATTCGGTGTAGCAATTCATTTTAAGCTTCGTCTTTGCTAGCTTCCTCGAAGTTCTCAACCAATTCTGAAAAGAAGTGAGATTTAGTAAAATCCCCCCAAGTCTCCCTCGCTTACCAGGAACTTCATCATCTACAGGGCCATCCTGGCTAGCGAGTTTCTTCAGATGGATGAGCGATTCCGGACCAAGCTGGTTGAGGATGGATGGGTAGGTGGAAACCATCTCAACGATTTCTAGAACGGGACAATATTAGAAAAGGACTGCTGAGCGGGAAACCCACGTTTGCTTTCAGGAGTGCCAGCAACACTGAATGTGTTTGCCGCAACAGCTGCCAGGACCTTGGGGTTGCTGAAGTGGAGGACGGTGCCATCGTCCTTGATCATGTTCACTTCATCAATAGCTCCAACGGGAGCGCATCCCAATTTCTTCAGAGTGTTTTTCACTTTTTGATCGTCGGCTCCCGGATCCCTCCGAACGACCTTCTTCTTTCGGCGCTGCGTGCCGGGTCCACCAGTGCGGACAGCTTCCTGGAGCTTGGCGAGCTTTTCAGGGTTCATCGCTCTGCAAAATTAAAGACTTAGAACAGTGAAGTCAGCACAAACGCGACGACAAACGCAAAAATGGCCGAAAACTCAGCACAGGAAGGAGAATAAGGCGCCGCTCAGGGAATGGAGACATGAAATCCCAAAATTATCGTAGTTTTGAATTACGAGAAATTCTCGTTTCGGGAGCCGATCTTCTTTTGGTTTTCAAATTTTGACGGAATTCCCTTCCACATCGTCAGCCAACAAAGACGAATTCGAAAGGATTCGCTGCTTGATGCTTGATCTAAATGCTCATTTTCGGCTGACATTTGACTCCTGCGTAACACGAGCCTCTTGAAGACTGCGGATCTTGCATGTTTTCAGCAGAAAATTGGATCTCCTTTTAGGGTTACAGCAAACTTTCCTCGAAGATTGCGGTCTGTGTATATTTGTGCTTGTTGGGGACTCGAAGGATGGCCAAGAAGTGTGCCAGTTTTCTCTTCGGGCGATCTGATTACTGTTCAGCACGTATTTCTTGTTTATTCAGCGTGTTCTTTAGCGGGCTCTACTCGATTTTCGGTGCATTCTTCACTGTACTCGGCCTTATATCTTCCTCTGAGCCATTACATTACCTAACCCAGTCGAATGTGGTGGAGTCTCGCTGCGAAAAGCATTCGTCTCGTCCAACCAGAGACGAACGATCGATGTGTGCGTCGCGGCCGACTCCTCTCCGCGCCGCTGACTTGGTCGTCGCCCGCAACGCGAATAATTCGCCTCCGGTCTTTTATTGCTCTTTGGTCGCGAGAGGCAACGATTTTTTCGTAGAATCGCCGCCACTACTCCTATAAAGTAGTATTCGTGGATTCGCTGTTGTATTAACGTAGATCGCATAACTCTCCAGTGATAGAGTAGAGTAAATTCTTGCGTCTTTCAGAGAGCCATGGGAGAATTCATGTTCAACATCGATCACGGCTACTTGGAGGCCCTCGTCCGCGGTTTCAAGACTGGTATCCTCAACTCGAACGACTACGCCAACCTCGTTCAGTGCGAGACTCTAGAAGGTGAGCAATCTTCGCATTTCTGTATATCGACTAATCCACCTCTCTTTAGATTTGAAGTTGCATATCCAGTCGACCGACTATGGCAACTTCCTCGCCAACGAGCCCGGCGCGATCACTGTCCAGGTGATCGACGAACGTCTCAAGGAGAAGCTCGTTACTGAATTCAACCATATCCGCAACAACTGCCTCGAGCCACTGTCGACCTTCCTCGACTACATTACTTACTCCTACATGATCGACAACATCATCCTGCTCATCACCGGCACTCTCCACCAGCGCCCGATCACAGAGCTCATCTCCAAGTGCCATCCTCTTGGATCGTTCGAACAGATGGAGGCCATCCATATCGCTTCGACTCCGGCTGAGCTTTATAACGCCGTGCTCGTCGACACCCCCTTGGCTCCCTACTTCGTCGACTGTATCAGCGAACAGGATCTCGACGAGATGAACGTCGAAATCATCCGCAACACCCTCTACAAAGCGTATATCGAGGACTTCTACAAGTTCTGCAAGTCGCTCGGAGGAGAAACCGCCGCCGTTATGTGTGAGATCCTCGCTTTCGAGGCTGACCGTCGTGCCATCATCATCACGATCAACAGCTTCGACACCGAGCTCTCCAAGGATGACCGTGCCAAACTTTATCCCACTTGCGGAAAGCTCTATCCCGAAGGATTGGCGGGACTCGCGCGCGCCGATGACTACGACCAAGTCAAGCAGGTCTGCGAGTTCTACAGCGACTACAAGGCTCTCTTCGAAGGCAGCGGCGTCAACCCCGGAGAGAAGACTCTCGAGGACAAGTTCTTCGAGCACGAGGTGAGCCATTTGGAATCATTGGGCTGTGACTGACGCTTGTCCCGCTTTTAGGTGAAACTTAATGTTCACGCTTATCTCCACCAGTTCCACTTCGGCGTCTTCTACGCCTTCATCAAGCTGAAGGAGCAGGAGATGCGCAACATCATCTGGATCGCCGAGTGCATATCTCAGCGCCACCGCACCAAGATCGACAACTACATTCCCATCCTGTAAATGCGTACTGTCGCCCCGAATCATCTCTGCCCGCGTAGCCTCCAGATGTTAAGCCGCCCGATTCTCTCTTTTCTGTTCACTATATTCCACATTTCCTTCGCTGTGATAATCTTCTCCACGCGACTCATGAAGTCCTTTTTGTATATACCATAGGAGGAAATTCTAAGTTTCTATCAAGCTAGATACTTATCCCTGTTACGTAGATTCGTGGTTGTAAAGTATTCGCTGTTATATCGGTACTTTGTAAAGATATAGAATATATATGTACTGTCCAGTAAATGGCTGTAATAATGTCTTGTTTGAGATGAAGACCAGGAAGCATTGGCTAGGAGAGTCCATGCACAGTAGCTAACGGAATATGTGGCGAAGGATCCGTCCCAAGTGTCAGAAGGCGCCTGACGAGGTCGCTCGGCTTCCGTGGGATCTACTCATTTATTGAGTGGGCGACGGAGACGATCATGCCGATGACCACGTGGTCGGCGCTGGACCGTGGAGCACGGCAGATTTATTGTGACTGAAGGTCGCGTTCGCGTTCACGAGCGTCGAGATGCAGAACATGAAGACAGAGAAGTTGAGGACGTCGTCGAGGCGTCAGACGCTTTCAAACGTAAAGCGGAGAGTCTACAGGAAAGGCTCTTTCGGAATAGGCTCTCCAGATCTGAGCTGCTCTTTCGACCAATACCCTCTCGATAATCAGTAATCTTAGGTCCCCGGGTCTTGACCAACACCTCTGATTCCCGAAGACCTCAGGGAAGGAGCTACAGAAATCCAGTCAACTCCATCCATCATGGTCAACACATCTACAAACTACATGTTATTATTTGACAATTAACATAAGTTCCAAAAGGAACAACAAATTTATTCGAATAACAAATAACAAGTTTACTTCAGAGGGATGAAGCGAGAGCTGTGGGTGGCACCAATACCAGGACGACCGTGCTTGACAGGCTTGTAGGTGATAGAGAATTCTCCCAAGTAGTGTCCAATCATTTCAGCGCGGATTTCGACCTGGTTGAAGACCTTGCCGTTGTAGACTCCGACGACGCAGCCAACCATCTCGGGAAGAACGATCATGTTGCGGAGGTGGGTCTTGACGCAAGCGGGCTTCTCAAGGACGGAGGCGGCCTTCTTGGCCTTCTGGAGTCGGGCAAGGAGCGACTTGTGCTTGCGGCTGAGTCCGCGGGCCAGGCGTCTGCGAGCGCGGCAGGGAAGGAGCTTGGAGAGCTGCTCCCTGAGATGAACATAATGAGTAAACGAAGACCATAGGCAATAGGAAACTTACGGGGACATATCCAAAAGCTGGTCCAGATCAACACCGCGGTAGGTGAATTTGCGGAAGGTGCGCTTCTTCTTAAGCTCGGCGAGAGCAGCTTCGTCGGCCATGATGAATTTTTACCTCTGAAAAAATCGTCAGATCAGTACGACTGTCCCGACGCAGTAGTAACACGCCACCAGCACACGAATAAAGCGCAGAGAAAGCTGACAGGTCAAACAGCTAGAAGCAGCAGCAAATCATAGCACTAAAGGAGACTGAGCACACTTGCGCGTACATGACAATCAGCATGCTGCTCTTGAAAACTAAAGGCAGATACCTAAAGCCCATGTCTTCGAGCACCCAGAACAGCCAACGTGACTGACCTCCCCAGGTTGGTAAATCTCTTCAGAATCATTCGCGCACCGCAAATCTGCATTAGATAGTCCTAAGCATCTGCAAAATCCACACTTTACACGCAAAAACCCACCGATTTTCGCCCAAAAGAGACAAAAATTGAAACCGCGACTCTGAGCAGCCAATCGAATAGACACCTACGGTAGGCTGCGTATCATTCTTTGCGAGAGCTTTGCGAAGTGGAAATATCTTACGTTCGAACTCTCGCGCGTTTTTTGAATTTGAGCGCTGTCTGGTCGACGGCGCCACTTCATGTAGATGTCGAAGGCGCAAGATGAGTTGCCAAAGTCGGAAGACAAAGAGCTGCTCTGTGCCCTTTTTTTCAGAATTGTGAATAGACCGTAACTGGAGTAAACTCAGTTTCCCACGGATTCGGAAGATTGGCGTTTTTCGCTTTCAGCATTTGCTTGGTTTTATATGTGGTACTTGACTGTTGGGACAACGCTGGAGGAATTGTTTCACTGCTGACAAGAAAGCTGTTTGGAAGAACTTCCGTATAGGGCAGCCTTCGCTGCTGAAGTGCTACCACGATCTGTTTTCGCCACCCACTCTATTCTTTTACGGAAAATACATTTGTGCCCACAGTAGCCTTCGATGAGTTGTATTTGGACGCCGCGTGGACTATGGAAGGCAAGCAAGTATAAACTGATCATGATAGCTATAGCCGTCTTCTCCAAACAGTTCTGTAACCCATAGAAGTGCACGATTCTGCATATATATGCGAATAAAGAAGAGAAGGTTTTCAACGCTCTGCTTTCCAACATTCAGGGATGCGAGTCCCAGTCCCAAATTATATTTGAAACGCTCGAACAATGCATTATTTCTGAATGATAATTCCTGACAAACACTGAAGCGAGGACGGACGTGAATCAGCCCCCGCATTTCTTCGTTTCTTCGGCCGCTTTCGAGATGCCGCATTGTTATTATGCCGACTCCCTACTATCAGTCGGCCATTAGGAGTTGAATTAGATTCACGCTGCTGCTGCCGTGGCAACCTGTCACTGCCGGCTGCCCAACTCTCCAACTCCCCTTGTCTTAGCGGGGCGTGTTTTCTCAGGTGCGACGGTGACGTTTGCCGTTAGCATTCCAACCGTGCGCTGATTCACACAACCCGCTGTTTCACTTTAGGCGAGGCGAGATAGACAGACAGCGACCGTGTCTGACTGTCTTGGCCAACGGTCTGCGCGCGGCCTGAGTCTCTCTCGGCACGACCCATGGTGTCCACATGGGCGCAGTTTCGGCTGCTTCTGTGGAAGGGCTACCTGATCCGCCGGAGGAGCGTCGCATGGACCCTCGTCGAGATCGCCATCCCCGTAGTTCTCTTCGTCTTCATAACAGCCGTCCGAACTCGCAACTTCTACGTTATGTCACCCGAGTGTGGGTTCTTCCGTCGCCTTCGGCTTTCAGGAGTGCGCTTTCAGGTCACTACGATGCAAAGGCATTTCCGTCAGCGGGCCTTCTACCGTTCCTCCACAGTCTCTTCTGTTCCTATAGCAATAAATGCCATCAACTGCCCACTACGGACGACGACAAGATGATGATCAACGAGCCGGGAGGGAAGGAGTCCATGTAAGCGGGATTACTGTAGCTGTGCTATCCAAGTGCGCCAAAATAACAAATTGTAACCGTATACGCGACCGAACCTGAGAGGAAAAACAATCGGGCAGACGTCAATTAGGACACTAAATTTCTGTTATTCCAGCTATGTACCGTAGTCCGAAGTTTTCGAACGGTCATTGTAAAGAAGGGCGTTGTTTCGAAAGAGATGAATTTTAAGATCCCTTTGTGTGCTCTAGGCTTGATAATCGTCCCTTGTCCGCTGCACGCGGAGTGAGTCACACAAAAGCGCCTTCTAAAAACGGTTCTTGTTTTGAAAACGTCGGATCCTCACAAAGACGCAATCCTTCAGAGTCATCAAAACAACGCGAGCCTTTGTGCTTCTACTCAGGGAGATGGGCGCGAGCCCACAGCTCTTCCTTGAGGGCTTCGAGGAGATCGGGAGAATCGTCCGTGACCTCGTCGGCGACCGCAGAGTGCCTCTGAGGGAGTTCTTCAACTCCAGCGAGCAGATGTACTCGTTCCTGGGGAAGGCCTTCCAGCTGGATAACGAGAAGATGGCCGAGTTGGAGGGCGCCTATGTGACCCCCGTCTTCTTCGCCTATGCTATCAAAGAGGTCTGTCGCCAGAGAAGGGAAAACATCGAAGGAGACGTTCAGATGCAGCGCGTGAGCGCCCTTTCGCAGAATCCTCTGAACCTCCTGATGACCTCCGACTCGAACATCGCCTTCCTCTGCAATCGATCGATGCTGGACGCCTCCTTGGAAAGAGCCGATGGACAGCCTTTGTCCTTTGCCCTGTGCGCCAGCAGATTCGATGTTTACAGCGCTGCCGAACACGATCCGACACTGGCGTCGTCTTTCCAGGCCAAAATGAAAGCTGTGGTGGGACAGGAATGCAAGATCTTTTCTACGAGATGCCCCTAGGTGAACGACAGCATCGACTCCTTCCAGAAGACCTACTCGGACCGATCCGCACTTCTCTTCTCCAAGTTCGCCTCGGCAAACTGGGATCCAATCGTCGACGTCCTCGAGGAGCTCCTCTCCCTCAACAAGACGACCTTCTTGCAGGAACTCTTCTGTGGGAATTTCGAAGGTTCGTGACCAGCTGGTTCACTTGCACTCCCGGCTTCTAGATCCTTTCGAGAAGGCCACCGCCGGGGCCACCGAGGAAATCTCCGAGTTCGCCGACCTCAAGTACAAAATGACCAAGTTCATTCAGAACATAACTCCCGCGGGGGGCGACTCGAAGCCCGGAAGCTGTGGCGATATTCCCCTGAAATCCAAGTACAGCTGTCCCCTCATGAGAGCTGCGGTGGCGCCCCAGCTGAAGCCTTTGCTCGTTGGCAAGATTCTGGTGTCTCCGAACGTCCCAGTGGTCAGAGAATTCGTCGAACGCCTTAATGTTCCTCTCAAGATGATGAATCTTCTGAAGGATACGGTAGGAGACTTCACCCTGGTGTCGAGAGGCCTGCAGGACGCCTTGGCCAAAAGTGACTTCGCCAAGGCCGCCAAGATCCTCCTCAACATCTACGACGTCAAACCGTCGCTGCTTCCTCCAGAAGTGAAGCGATGGATGGAGAAGATGAAGCCCCTTCTGGAGCACTGGTTCAACGACGCCGGCGACCCCGACGCCTTCTTCGTCACTCTAGGTCGCCTGGCCAACTTCACGACCACGTTTTCGGAGTGCATCGACTTCGATCGGTTTGTGGTGGTGAAGGACGAGGAAACCATGGAGAACCAGGCTCTCTGTCTTTCGAGCAGCGACCAGTACCTCTCGGGAATCGTCTTCCGAAACCTCTCCGAAGATGCTTCTCAGTTCCCTCCCGTCGTATGGTACAAAATAAGGCACTTATCGACCATCGTCGACTGTAAGTGGCCCTCCAATGGCCAAGCACCTTCTCCTCTTCAGCCACCGACGGTATCTATGCGAGCAGGCGAGTAGTCCTGAGTCGCGACAAGCCTCGGATCGATCTCAAGTACCTCACTTTCGGCTTCTCATTCATCCAGGATGCCGTCGAAAGGGCAATCATAGAGAGTAGGACTAAGACCACCGTCACCACCGGTCTCTACGCCCAGCAGGAGCCTTATCCCTGTGTCAGCTATGATACGTGAGTGGGGCTTTTCGGCTGGATCTAGAGTGGGCTTCAGGTTCAACATATCCCTCTTTCTCGGCCTCTTCGTGCTTCTCTCCTGGATGATTCCTTCCGCCTTGCTGGTCAAGAACATCGTCTACGAGAAGGAGATGCGTCTCAAGGAGATGATGCGCATCATGGGCCTTGGCGACGCGATCCACTGGGTCGTTTGGGCTTTCCAAGCATTTCTGTTCAATGTCATTTCGATTGTCATTATCTCACTTCTCTTGAAGGTAGGATCTAGAGCTGACACCGGGCTATCGTCCAGGCTAGAGGGTCATCATCCACTACTCGCCCATTTCAGTACGGGAACATTCTCCCGGAAACCGATCTCTCCCTTCTGATCCTCTTGCTCGTCCTCTTCGCCCTCTGCTGCATTTGCCAGTGTCTTCTGATCTCCACCCTCTTCACGCGCACCAACGTGGCGTCCGTCGCCTCGGCGCTCCTCTGCTTTCTCTTCTTCTTCCCCTACCAACTCTCCGTCAAATCCAAGTCGCCCACTTTCACCTTCATCACGGTAAGAAGGCCTAGTAGCCCCATCACAATCCCCTTTAGCTTCTGTTTCCTCAAACTTCGATGGGCTACGGTTTCCTCATGCTAGCGGAAGCGGACTCCGACGGCCAGGCCACATGGGACTACGTGGGAGACATGTACCTCGAGGACTACGGTATAGCCCTGACTACCGTACTCTACTCCTTTTTGGTCGATTCGGCGATCTTCTTGCTTCTCGCCTGGTACATCAGCGCTGTGTTTCCAGGTAACACATCTTGCATAAGAGCCAGCCATCTGGGAGATTAAGGAGTGTATGGGGTTTCCCAGCCGTGGTACTTCTTCGTCACTAAACGGTACTGGTGCTCGACGGCCAAGAGCTACTCCGACGACGGCTCGAGTGGCGACTGTGCCGAAGGCGGAGACACAGTCTCTACAAGTTAGTATCTAAGCAGACCAGCCAAAGTTAGCGCTGTTTAGGTGATACGGCGTTCGAGCAGGAGCCGTCCAATCTGAAGCTGGCCGTGTCGATCAAGGACATGACCAAGGTGTATCCAAACAAAACCAAGGCGGTAAGTATCGAGGCCCTACTGACCTCAAGTTCCTCTTCAGCTCGATTCTTTGTCGGTCCGATTCTACGAAAGCCAAATCACGGCTTTCTTGGGTCACAACGGTGCGGGCAAAACGACGACCATGTCGATCCTCACGGGTCTCTACCGACCGTCTTCGGGGAAGTGTGCCATCTACGGGATGGACCTGCGCAGCGGGATGACCGCCATCCGCTCCTGCTTGGGCGTCTGTCCCCAGCACAACATCCTATTCGACAAGTATGTCCACAGCTCCCTCAGTCACATTCCGCGCCCTCTTAAGACTCTCCGTGAAGGAGCAACTCGAGTTCTATGGCGCGCTGAAAGGCCTCACAGGGGCTCAACTAAAGAGCGAGGTCGCCGCGATGCTCAGCGACATTGGGATGGCGGAGAAGAAGGACTCCCTAGCCGCCGCCTTGTCGGGCGGCATGAAGAGGAAGCTCTGCATAGGAATCGCCTTAATCGCGGGATCGAAGCTGATCATCTTGGATGAGCCCACAGCTGGAATAGATGCCCATGCAAGAAGGTCCATCTGGAAGTTGCTGCTCAAGTACAAACAAGGTGCACCTTCCCGACTGGACTGGCCTAACCGGCCCACTTGTAGATCGAACGATGATCCTCTCGACGCACCACATGGACGAAGCGGACGTTCTGGCCGACCGCATCGCCATCATCTCGGAGGGAAGGCTCCGCGCCTCGGGCTCCTCCCTCTTCATGAAAAAACGCTTCGGAGAGGGGAATCGCCTGGTGATATCCAAGGAGCCGAAGTACATCCAGGTTTGCGGCCGCCTTTTGCTCGCTCCCTAGAAGACGCTCCTTCAGAGTGACCCCACATCGTCGGCAGCCGAATCGATTGCAGAGGAAGCCGAGTCTTCGGAACTCAGAGAAGTGCGCCCGCCTCCGAACTTCTACAACAAACTGATCCAGTTCGTCGGCGAGGAATCTCGAGGAAAAGCCGTCTTCGTGGAGGACTTCGGCCCCGAGCTGGTCTTCCGTCTTCCTATCGAGATGTGCGCCGCCGATATGAAGAATCTCTTCGAGGCACTTGAGGAGCGCAAGAACGAATTCGGAGTGAGGGGGTACGGTATCTCGGCGCCTTCCCTCCAGCAGATATTCCTGAAAGTCGCCCCCGTCGACGAGATCAAGTTGCACAAGACGGAAAAGAGCGGGATCTCCGCTTTCGTCGACAAGGTCCAGAACTGCTTTCGGAAGAGCAATCCTGCGGTAGGGCTCATCGCCCCCGACAGCTCGCCTGACTTCGTCGGGCTCGTCAAGGGCGACCAGCTGAACTGTGGTGATGGTAAGTGCTAGAGGGTGGAAGAAGGGACAGGAACGCCCAAAAATTCAGATATCTTGAACCATCCGTCCGTCGAGCTGATCACGTCCACTCCGCGCCTTCGCACCCGACAGATACGAGCACTCGTAACCAAGAGGTTCATCACATCGAAGCGGTCTTGGCTGTCCTTGTTCGCCGAGCTGTGCCTCCCCATAGCCCTTCTGATCGCCATGGAGGTCTACAAGATGGTCACGAGTCCGCAGACCTACTCGGAGGCGATGTCCATCGACGAGATGTCGCTCCCGCTCATGAACGTCCTTTACGGGAACGGGACGCGTTCCTACGTGGGGTCAGTTTCTCCTCGTGTTTGCAGCCTTCTTAGCCCACTTTCAGAGTGTGGAACAACGCCTCCGTTGGCATGACCTACTTGGATTCGATGATCGAAAATCCAGGAGTGGGGACAAGATGCATCGATCCGAGTCCTTTGCCTGAGTATGGTAGTCTTGCAGCCCTCTCACATCACGGTTTTAGGTTTGCAAGCGCTCAATGCGTTCCTGGATTCGCGAATGGAAGCCTCGACTTCGCGATCGACGCGAATGCGACGTATACGGTACCGGGCATCGACTGTGAATGCGGCATTGGCCACGCCTGGAACTGCTCCGCCGCCGAGTACCCCATGGAGGGTCTGCAGAAGTTGGTGATGAACACGACGGACGTGCTCTGGGACCTGACCAACAGGAACATCAGCCAGTTCAGGCTCACTGGATACGACTGGACTCTGGACTCGGAGGAAGTCACGTAAGTCCGAAGGGAGCATTCCTGGAGCTCGGCATGATTGTTCAGGCTCGGCGGGTGGACTTTCGGTCACGAAAATGCCCAGACCCTCGACGACGCTGGGATAGCAAACGCCCAGAGCGGGATCGGCGTCCTTCTCGACGGCCTCAGGATCGCCGCCAACTTCACGGGATTCGACTGGGAATCGGCCACAGAAGGCGCCAACTGGACGGCGCCTCGAGACCCTTTCAACCCTCCAGGGATGAGCTTCCCCGACCTTCTCTCTGCGGCGATTCCCTCCCTGGACACGAGGGAGAACCAGAAGGTGTGGTTCAACAACAGGGCCTGGATCAGTCTCCCCCTCCTCACCAACTCCTTCTACAACGGCGTCTACCGTTCCCTGCTTTCCCCGGAAGTGCCTCCAGAATCCGTGGGCATCATCGCCTCCAACCACCCCATGAACCACACCATCGACAGCGCCTTCGAATCGAACGCACGCGCCCTGTAGGTGTCTTCTAGAATCTCGTGGAAAGACGCTCCTTCAGGCAGAAGATGGTCGTCTTTCGGATCCTTGTTCTCAACCTCATTCTGTCCCTGATCCCGGCTAGTTTCGCGATGATGCTCGTCGACGAGAGGACCTCCTTCAGCAAGCACCTGCAGAGCGTCTCTGGGATCCCCCAGTGGGCCTACTGGGTCGTCAATTTTGGATACGACTACGTAAGTGAGATTCCCCCCTCCGGGTAATGCCGGCCTTCAGATGACCTACGTAGCCTGCAGTGTCGTCATCATGGTGTGCTACTATGTCCTCCAGGTCCCGATGGTCATCTCCTCGCTGGCCTCCTTCGTCGCCCTCTTCTTCCTCCTCATCCTCTACGGGTACGGTAGCGGCAGAAGTGCATTGCTATGGCTCCTTCCAGAGTGACGGCCATCCTGCTCGTCTACATCCTGCAGCTCTTCTTCACCGTCCCGGCGCTCGCCTTCGTCATGATCGGCATCGGGATGTTCTTCATCGGCACGGTGACCACCCTGGCTGTGCTGATCATCGAGAAGCTGATGGTCACCGACCCGACCCTTGAGATAGCGCATACCATCTGCGCCCTCGTCTTCCTCATCGTCCCGCAGTACAACCTCGGCATCGCCGTCCTCAGGCTCAACATGGTCTACCAGGTGGTGGATATGGGGAAGACCTACTTGACAGGGATCGGTAGAGCCGACTTGATCCCTGAGATGCCGGTGCCCGATCCGACGGAGTGGCGCCTAATGGGAAAGCACTTCGTCTGTCTCGCTGTCTTGGCGCTCATCTACGCCCTGGTCATCTTCTTCCTCGAGTACCGCCTGCTTGTCTTCGCCATATTCAGGTTGGACTCCCCTAAAAACGACAGTCCTTCATGTAATGTTTCTTAGGAAGATGGAGAAGGCGCGAACCAAGCGTCTTGTGGCCAAGAAAGCTGAAAGCCAGACGATCCTGGATGACGACGTTCTGAGCGAGCAAACGAAAGTTGGCTTGATCGAGAAGCAAGAACTCTACGGGCTGGTGGTCAAGAACCTCGCCAAGGTAGGGTTCCTGCGCCGCCCTCACCTACCATACCTTCCAGAGCTACTCGTCGAAGTTCCTCGCCGTGAACGACATCTCCTTCGCCGTTGAGCGCGGCGAGTGCTTCGGACTGTTGGGGGTGAACGGCGCCGGAAAGACGACGACCTTCTCCATGCTCACCGGGAAGTTACCGATCGGCCTGGGCGAGGCGTACATCCAAGGAGAAAGGTAGGCTTTGCGGGGGTCGCTCCCTGAAGACAGCTTCTTCCAGGATAGAGGACCACAACCTTTCGAGTTTCCGCCTCTTCGGCTACTGTCCTCAATTCGATGCCCTCAACCTAAAACTGAGCGCCAGGGAGCAGCTGGAGTTCTACTCCAGAATCAGGGGCATTCCCGAGCAGCAACTCCAGGAGGTCGTTAGCTGGGCCATCAGAGAGATGCAGTTAACGCCCTACGCCGACGAGATGGCGTCAAGCTACTCAGGGGGCAACAAGAGGAAACTCTCCGCGGCGATCGCCCTCGTCGCCGATCCTCCGGTGATCCTGTTGGACGAGCCTTCGGCCGGGATGGACCCCAGCTCGCAACAATTCATGTGGAACCTCATCATGCAGCTGCGGAGGGCCAAGCGGACGACGATCCTCACCTCCCACAGCATGGAGGAGTGCGAGGCGCTCTGCACGAGAATCGCCATCATGGTTGACGGACAATTCGAGTGCCTCGGAGGACTCCAGCATCTCAAGAACAAGTAGGTGATGACCTCCCGGTCAGCAAGGATCCAAGGAGAGCGTGCAAAAAACTGCCTACATGCTCGTATTCAGATTCGGAAAGGGATACACCCTGACGACTAAACTCCATTCCATTGACGACATCAAGAAAGCCAAGGAATTCATCCAGAACGACCTTCCCTCGGCCCACTTCGAGGCGGCGCACTGCACGACGCTTTTCTACCGTATCGACAGCGCCCAGTGCACGATCGCCGACGTGTTCGGAATAGTGAGCAAGTTGCAGGAGAAAGTCGCCGTGGATGACTACTCTCTCTCCCAAACGACACTCGATGAAGTGTTCGTTTCATTCGCATCCAAAACGGGTGAAGCACAGACTCCGGGTTCCACACCCCAAGATTCGCCTAAGGATCCAGGGAACACAGCAGAGCAACTGAGCCAGCTGGATCCTGAGAAGGTGTAAGTAGCTGCACATAGTAATGACCTCAAAGCAACCTGTGATAAACCGCTCTAGAGGTTCGACTGATAAATTATTGAGAACGTGTTGCAAGAAAGTCTCCCAGATACTGTCTACATTCGATTACCATGCCTTCTTTGGTCACTGCTTTTCAGGCCGGCAATTCCAGACAGCTCAGTGTGAGCGAAAACAGGACCGAGAACAGCTCTCACCATGAAACCAATTTTTGGAACTCTTGTCACCCCTTCGAGGGAGGCACCATTGTCTAAATGGTTTGGTTGATGAAATTTTTGGACTAACCAGGTTCCTGGACTTGGTTTTATAATCATGGGTAAGACCTCAGCCCTGGTGCTTAACCGCACGATGTTCGATGTGGGCGTTTCCATTCGCGTTATCTCCCCATCGTATCCACCTTTACATGCGTTTGGCGATGGCATGATCTGTAACCCATACTGGTTTGAACACTTCTAATCATTGAAACAACCAACAATTCAAACTTAACACTGAATAACCTAGTCCTGATAAGTTCTATTCGTGTAGCCGGCATCGACCAAAATGTGCACTTGGGCGGTGGGTCCTTTCACTCCGCTACACTGCGTCTTCGTCAATGTGTACACTTTCTTGCGTGGTGGTTCCGCTTCGGGAGCGACGAGTGTCCTTACTGGTGGCAACGCTCGTACCTTGCGGCCGAAATAGCCGTCCTTCTTGTGGAACAATCCGCTGGCCATCTTGTATCCGAAACGACGGTGCATCTGAGCAGAGCCGTAAATCTTGTTGTCGAAGTCGGCGTGCGAGAGCCGGCCCACGGTGGCCATGCAGCTCTTGTGCAGCGAGAATTCATGTTTGTGAGGGAGCTACAAACAGCGGAAAATTAAAATTTGGCTGAGAAGTCCTAGTACTCACTCTGACAACGACGTAATCGCCCTGGTGACGCACAACTGTGGCGCAAGTTCCAGCGCGAACTATGAAAACTTCTGACTCCTCGTTCGGATAGCGCTCCACGCTGTTGATTACTGAGCCGGGAGCGAGCGCCCCGAGGGGGTAACTGTCGCCTTCGGCGCCAACGATCGGATTCGCGGGGATGTGGCCACTCGTGCGGATGATCTGGCCCGCCTGCATGTTCTCCGTGGCCAGAATCCAGCGTTTTCCATTCTCTCCAGCGACGAGGGCGATGTGAGAAGAACGATTCGGGTCGCGTCTCACTTCCAGAACCTACAAAGAACCCGTTCAACAAGAGTTTAGGACAATTTTTGGCCCTACTCGTTCGTCATAGGTTTCCGTTGGGTGATCGGGGCCGCGCCGATGGAAGTCGACCATAAAGTAGTCGAATTTGACTCCGCCACCGATGTGCTGGTTAATCTAAAGAAGGACATCAACAAAATCCACAGGAAAGGACGAACCTTGTGCCAGGTGACAGGGTCACGACCTCCGAGGCGCCTCACGCGGAGCGGCTTGTGAGTGTACTCGCCGCCGGACTGCTTCTTGAGGTCCTCCTTGTCCCACAGCATCCGCGGCAGAGGCTTCGTGCCCTTCGCCGGCAGATTCCGCTTCGACTGGAGCGCGCCCATCGCGAGCTCCGACTCAGCGCCTAACGCCGCCGCTGAAAGCCGCAGGACGCTTGTCTGCGCACACAGAGAGCGGAGCATCTGGAAACGGAGGAATCAGAAGAAACGCCACGGAAGAACACAGGAAGAGAAAAAACACCCGACGCGCGACGGAATTCGGAGATTTTGGGATATACAGGTGGTCCCGACACGAAGGTCAAAAGGCTGTCCAGATTTGTCACCTGCCTTTGCCTACCGTAGTCGAGACTGCGCGTACACAGAGAGACTGTCTACGTCTAGAGACGCTATCTCTTATGTATTCAGCCCTGAAGAGGAGTTCTACTTCTACTTACAGTAGAAAATCCAACGGTGACAACCAGAAAAGGACAGGAATATATGATGTTTTATACAGGGCGGTGAAGGAATATAGGCAACGGCGTAGAGAACTGTCATGTTGGCCGCGTCCATCTCTCCTACTCCACCATTTCAGAGATGAGTTCGTCGAGGGTGTTGACGAAGACAAACTCCATTTCCTGCAACGACCCCGCTATTCTTAGCTGTTCGAGAACGAGCCTACCTCCATAAACCCAGCCGTCTTCTTCTTCACGCAGTCGCGATTCTCCTCGGGAAAGACGATTTTCCGGATTCCGTTCTTGTAGGCGGCGAGTGACTTCAGATAAACACCTCCAATTAGACCGATTCTCCCGTCAACCTTGACTTCTCCACTGCAGGCCGAATCGGCGCGCAGCCTTTTTCCCGAGAAGAGGGAGTAGAGGGAGAGGAAGGTGGAGAATCCTATAGAAGCGCCGTCCCCTATCGCGTGAACGACGTTGACCTTTCTCTGGAAAGGGCATTAGGTCACTGACATCAGCCGAGAAGCGAACCTCCAGACTTTGCCGAATACCGTATCTCTCGGCGTTCCTGTGCAGAAGGCTCAAGCAGATAGCTACCGTAGTGCGTAGGGTTGGTGTTTCCTTCTGAATTGTATCCTCCTCCGAAAATTCAGAATACATTCCGTTGAAATGTCCATCGCAAGTGTCCAGTTGGATGTCCACTCCAAGCACCCTTGAACCGCCGACTCTCATCCGGTGGCATTCGGTCACATCGATGTAATTTGTTGCATCTACCCAAATGCGTGGTTTCCCGAGAATTTCCTCCAAGTAGGCCTTCGTCAGCTTCTTCTCCTTATTGTTTTCTTCGACACCTTTCTCCGCGACAAGTTTCAGAGTTTCTGTCAGGTGCTCTACGCCGTTTTCTTTCGTGAAGTCTTCGATTATCATTCTCAGGACTCGACTTCGAAAGAAGTGGGCCCTCAAGGCTTTGTGCTCCTCAAGAAGCTTCGGAATGACCGTCTTCTTCACCACATTGATCTTTTGGACCGACGTCATCCCGAATGTTAAGGTGGTATGCTCATTAAAGTGGAGAAAATGGCGCTTTGTGGCGGGCTTTCTCTCGAACCGACCCTCAGCAACGATGAAGAGAGTGTTGCTTAGGTCAAACGGGACGCCACAGTATCTGGAAAGGGGAACATGTGTTCATCTCTCTGGACAGACATTCGCTTACCTGTCGATGAAGGAACGGCTTTTGCTGTGGTCTCCCAGCTGCCCCACAACCTTCAAAAGCTTCTTGTCATTCACTTCCACAAGATCCTCTATGAAGATCACGGGATCGCAGCAGCGTGCCTCCTTAACGGCCCTCATCACGAGGCCCATATGCTCGGGAGACCCTAGAAGGTCTGCTGCCTTGGACTCTTTTCCGAGTCGTATCTCCTGAAAAGGTCTTCCCATCAACTCAGCGACCTCCATCGCCATTTCGCGCAGTGGAATTCCTCTGGGTGCCACTAGATAGAGGTTCGTAGGCTTCAGAGCGCGATTCGTTTTCATTAACTCTTGTTCCAATAGGGTGGCCCGTTCCAAATGTAATAGATACTTTGTTAGCCAACGAAAATTTGTGTCCCGTTTGGAAACTCTGAACTCAGATTAGAGTTTACATAAACTGTTCAACACCCTTACGTTTGCTTCGAGTGGTTCACTCCCCATGGCAGAACCAGGATCTCGTCGGCCTTCTTGACATTCGTGCCCTTTCGGAGCTCTTCGGCGATCATTTCTTGGGTCTCGTCTGAAAAGAACTCTCTTAGGAGGGAGCAGAACGATTTGACGCGGGACTGCCTAGGATATCAGCAAAACTGTCAAAACTACAGGATCCGCTTAGAATTCATGGATATTTAAGATTGCGGGCCAGCAAACCAAGCCCCATATTCATATTTGCGCATGGTCTAAAATCTAGGCTTGGCGTAGGCAAACCCCAGCTTGGCTTGAGCTCCGGCTTAGGACTATGCCTAAAGATTTAAAGCGAACCCGAAGGACGAGCCCTGTTGTCTTGACAGCTTCACTGATATCCTAGGCAGTCACGCGTCAAATCGTTCGTTCTTACATTTCACTGCGTGACCTGTCGTGACGAGTCCTTCCTTGATGGCGCTGTTCGAGGAGTTAGAGTTCATTCTCGAAACCCGATTAACTGCTGGCCAAACGATGTAATGAACATTAATATACGATATGCGATGCATAGAAGAACGAGGTCCCCACGATGTCTATCTCGTACTTCCAGATGAAACTTCGGGGAACCGTCGGAGGGACTGTCAACACCCTCGACAAACTCATCTCTGAAGTTGTGGAGTAGAAGATACACACACAGGACAATAAGACAGTTCTATTAAAGTAGAAGTCACAACATGAATTGAATTTTTCTGCCCCTTTTCAGCAACAACGCCAAATCCTTCGTTCTCATGATCTACGTTATGTGGATCGCAGTGTTTCCAACTCCGCGATGGCCGTTCGTATCTATACACCTATATGTCTTTATTAATTTAGTTTAGTGAGATTCTACGACAGCAAGAGCATCCTTCAGGGAAAACAATCTTTTCTAGCCTTTCATGCCGGTCGACTAGATTCGAGATGTTAGATTACACGTAGATGTCTTTATTAATTTAATGCGATTCTTAAGCTAGCGAACAACGATTGGTTTGAGTCCGTAATCAACGATTGGAAAGCACGAGCTGGAATGTATTTGTACAGGGGTAATCGACAGATCAAACTTTTTTTGTTTAAAAAGTTTGTCCATTTCTACGATGTGGCTTTCGCCATGGATGTCCATGGACATGAAAATGGCCGTCCTGACACGCCATGTTCCGATTGCGAATTCAACCATCTCGTGGTTATGGCCTTTACACTATGTCATTGGCTCCGACAGAGAGTTTTTCAACTTTGGATCGGCTCCTTTCCGGAGATTTCGCAGAGGACGACCTCTCTACGCTCTCGGGCTGACGTAAATGTTGTGAAGAGGACGAGCGTATTTTGGAAAGATATCCATATTTGTATTTGAATAGTTTTGCGGTCGAAGGCACGTGCAGAGATGTTACTCGCTCGAAATTTTATCGAGTCTTGAGATCGGGATCGAATCCATCGAGACTCGGGATCGGGATCGAAAATACCCAGTTTTTTTGAGTCCTTTAACAACGAAGGCAAGGGTAATGCAATCAAATAGCATCTCCGTAGTCCTTTTTGAACCATTTCCTCGTTTTCTTCTTTGATTTCTAGTTTTCAACTTGCCACATCGTGACGAATGGTCACCAACCGAGTGACTGTTGTAAGGGTGGCTCAAAAAGGGAATCTAAACGGAAGACCTAGACCATCCTAAGATGAGATCGGACGCAGAGGAACTTAAAGTACAGAATCAGTTGTTACCGTCTGTCGTGCTCGGAAATGCCTCGATTCACTTGCGATCAGAACTGTGGCGACGTAAATGATACAGCAGGTGAGAAATTTTCGATGCTTTCCAAGTGGGGCTGTACACATACAAAAGAATGCGCAAAACCAAACTGTTGATGAAGAGCGAGGAATGGACGAAACTCCTGGCGAAGAACGGTCATCAGGAGTGGATCTCCACTCTATCCATTAAGCATCCGTCCGGTTTTTCGATGCTTAACATCCGGAGAGAACTGGAGGGTGATGGTTTGTTCACACTTCTTCGTTGATCTTTCATTGAGTTCTTTTAGCAAAACTACCTCAACGAAGCTGCTATGAAGACTCTTCTCGCAAAATGGGGGAAAGGGAGTGGCGAGTTTGTGGTTGATCAGCTCAGAAGAATCGACATTAGAATGGATTATCACACGGAGGCAAAGTTATCCTCTACAGGTCCTCATACTACCTATTCGGTGTTCTTTGCACACCCGGTTGCAAATGCTCGACTGAAGATCGGTGGACACGGCTTTGCCCCGAACGATGATCTCTTCCGTATCTTTGTTGTACCCATTGACACTGAGGTTTGTGTGTCTTCTTAATTTGTTTCTTATGTATTTTTGAGGCCGTAGAGGATTGGAACTTGGACAAGTTGTTTGAACTGCGGTAGAAGCAATAGACGTCTTTGCTGTGTTGGTGCCTCACTACATTTTACGTTGTTTGTTGGGTCTTGTATGCATGTCGACCAAAAAATTGTGTACTTATGAGCTCTTTCCCATATGGGTGTATTCGCCTATTGTATATTGCATGCCGGTCGACTGGATTTGGGGTGTTAGATTACACGTAGATGTCTTTATTAATTAGTGAGATTCCTAAGCAGTTTTCACTTTGGCAGTGAAAAGCCTGTGCAGCAGCTTGGCACAGCCATACAACACCAGAGCGCCAATGGCCGTGAGTGCAAGGGAGAATGGAATGATGATGTCCAGCATGTAGTACTGTGTGAAGGAGAGCTGGGGGATACGGTACTCGGGAAGAGATCCGAACTCGGCGGCGAACTTGATGTGCTTGACGAGTTCGTCTCGCTGGTTTCGTGGACGTTTCGCCATCATTTGAGAGAGACGCGACGCGTTCTTACGGTAGCTGCAAGGGGTACTGTAGGTGGGGAGGTCTGGCGCCTCTGTGTACCTGGGATTCTCGAGGGCTTCCCGGATGTGGGCCTCGAAGGCGTCGGCGTCGGTGAGGGCGCCCTTGTCGACGACCCTGGCCGTTCCAAGTCTCCTTACCATCTCGGCGTTTCTCATCTGGTCGCCAAAGAGGGGAATCGAGAGGAGAGGCACTCCCCGGGTCGAGGTTTCCAGGATCGAGTTCATTCCGCAGTGCGTCACGAAGAGTTTGAGGTTGGGGTTAGCGAGGAGGTCGTTCTGGGGGACCCATTTGTTGGTAACCACGTTGGGGACGTCCTTGGCCACCTCATCTTCGTCGATCTCATACTTCCAGATGAAAGTGACTTCGGGAAACCGCTGGAACGTCTCCAGCACCGCCTTCTTCATCTCCGAGGGCATCGTGTAGCTCAAAGCTACAGAGCCAAAAGACATCAAGACCGTCGTCTTCCTCCTTGCCAGCACTTCTTCCCAGAAAGCATCCAGAGGCTTAGGCTTCGGAACACTTATGCCCCCAACATTGACGACCCTCTCGGTTATCGGGCGCGGGAAGTCGATCAGAGAGTCACTGTTGGTGACGACGAAACTCGCCTCCGAAATCTTCTGGGTGAAGTCAACTCTCCTTTGTAGAACTCTCTCCGTGACTTCTTCTAACGAGACTTTGAAATTGTCGAACATTGACTTGAAGAGAGTCAACTTCAAGAGATTGATCGCTCGTCCGTAGTAGGTCATCTTGTTGGAATCGCCATTGATGAGCACTGAAACTTGGATCATTCCGATACAGTGCCCGGGCTACCATACCTGGAACGACAGCCGGAACGTTGGGAACTCCGAAAACGTCGGCAACGTTCTCGGCCAGCATCCCTGTCTGGAGAACAACGTGCTTCTCTATCCCGAGCTCGTCGAGCAGGCCTAAGGGGGCGATTGAGTACTGACGGTTAGGGCTGCCACTCACCGAGGCCACACATGTCGAAGACCTCCGAGATGCCCAGGTCGAACTTCTCCTTCTTCAGGAACTCGATGAGCTCCTTCTGCTGGAGAGTCGTCTCGCACTGAAGCTTGTGGATCGCCTCCAGATGGTGCATGAGGAGCCTCTCGGAGAACGGATTGGCGAAGGTGTTCGTCCAGGTGTGGGAGATGTAGCTCTCGTCGCGAAAGAACTCTGCCAGCCGAGGATCGGGCTCAATGGTGATCGTCTTGGCCAGCTTCGTACCGTTCGTCCTGATGTTCGGGTTCATCTTGGGCAGAACTACTGTCTAGAACTCGGGACTACGGTAGGACGGGGGGCAGGGCCTACCACATCCATGCCATCTTCGACGAGGATGTCGGCGATTTTTCCGACGAAAGGCACGTGGGACGCCCCAAACCTCGGGGAATAGACGAACACTTTTGTGGCATCGGCGCAGAAGAGAAAAAGAAGAAGAAGAAGGATCGGAGAAGACATCGCGCCGCGAATGTGTCTCATCGCACCCAAACCATCCACCTCCCTTTGACATTGATTAGATACGATCAAGTGGACACGTCCAGAACACGAACTGTTTGCAGAGTGGGCACGGGTCCAAACTACACTTTAGTGTCCGGTTTCCATCGCCAAAGGGTCAGAACACTGTGCTGATTTTGTGCTGACTTCGTGATGGTTTGTTCGTAGGCGGTGCTTATTTGGTTGGCGCTTATTCTACACATTTCTACATGAAGAAGAGAAGAGAAAGCTTAGATGGATCTGAGTAGATGACCTGACATGCAGTCACAAACGCTACTTTTATCGATACTCACAGCCTTTTCGTGGAAGTTCGTGTCGTCGCAACGATCGACGACCATTTTCTTCCCCAATTCTGGAGAACGCTGTCTATTGTCTACAAGAGCTGCCTTCACAACCGGTGTTGCCTGGTTTGTTGAACGACTTAGTACACTTAGTACAGTACCGTATATCGACTTAGTACACCGCAGGGATATCGGTTCAGGACCGAGATAGTACAGTAAATGTCGTACGCTGAACCACTTAGTACAGTGCAGTATGACACATAGTATGCCGCAGGGAGATCGGTTCAGGAATACCTTACGCTGAACCAGTTAGTACGCTGACTTAGTACAGATCTGGAAAGGAGCCTGAAGTCATCGTCTGAGGTTTCTGCGGTGCTTCCTAGTGTCGAGGTGTGGATTCTCCCTCGATTCTCCCTCCATGCGTTCAGCCTATCACTCAACTTCTGAACGAAAATATGGATTCTCCGACGATTCAAAAATTTCACATCTCCGCTCCTTGGACAGGTCTCAAAACTCAATCCAGAGAGGAAAATTTTTCCATCGAAGTCCATACATCCCCTCCATGAAGTCTTGAGCGGGGAGAACGCACACAGACCAACTTGAAATAGGAAGTACCTCGCATGAAAGACACGAAAGACAACTGTTCTAAGTGGTTCAACGTATTAAAATTATTCCGAGGCATTCGCCGTAGTACCGGTCCTGAACCGATCCCCCTGCGGTGTACTATGTCGTCATACTGTACTGTACTAAGTGGTTCAGCGTATGACATTTACTGTACTACCTCGGTCTTGCAGCGAACACCCTGTTTGTACTAAGTCGACGAGCGTACGAACTATATTGTTCAACAAACCTTGACGCACCTTCATAACCATCTATGGAATTTTCTAGAAGATCGTCTACAGTCTAGACAGAACCGCGAATGGCAGTTGTAGACCATCATCGGGGCTCTTGGGGCGTGCGCACCACCAGCGGGTCGGTCGCTTTGTGCTGTTGTGTCGTCTTGTGCGGTGAATCGTGATCGGTGAATAAAGAGCAGCCGTTCACTGTTTCCATGTGCTTTTGGTTATTGCAACGTGCATCGGATTATACATTGTGAAATTATTCCGCGTGGCCCGATCGAGGAGTTTCTACGAACGGAATTGGCGAGCTCGGTTTACGGATTTACTATTGAATTATCTTTGGCAGCGGGCAGCCAGCCGCTTTGTGGTGCATCGGTCGGGAATTGAATCTGGGCCGCCCGAGTGGCAGGCGAGCACTCTGCCACTGAACCAAGTGTTACTCTTATCGATATCCACAACCCTTTCGTAGAAGTTCGACCTTCTTGGACGAACTATTCAAACGACGAGACTGAGTTGTATAGCATTGTATAGTAACACTTTCACATGCATAGCGTACATTTCAGATAGACTAGATATAGACAGAGTAGCGAGGGGGTCGTCTGTGCTAATTATTGTTGACAGACCGATGAGCGAAGAACAGGTTCCAGTGCATACGTTTCCGCTTTCGAATCAGAGTTGTTTTTCCTTCCGCGAGGCGACATACTTAACGAGCAGTGGAATGAGGCGAAAAATGGAAAAGAAGAGGAGGACGAGCGAGATGAGGCATGGGACTATGATGTCCAGCATGTAGTACTGTAGGAAGGAGAGCTGGGGGATACGGTACTCGGGAAGGGATCCAAACTCGGCGGCGAACTTGATGTGTTTGACGAGTTCTTCTCGCTGGTTTCGAGGACGTTTCGCCATCATTTGGGAGAGACGCGACGCGTTCTTACGGTAGCTGCAAGGAGCATTGTAGCTGATTTTGAGAAAATAAGGAATACCTCGGGTTATCCAGGATCTCTCGGATGCATTTTTCAAATTGGTCGCTGTCGAACAGGAGGAGTTTGTCGAAGACCTGGGCCGTTCCGAGTCTCTTCACCATCTGGGCGTTCCTCATCTGATCGGCGAAGAGGGGAATGGTGATCATGGGGACTCCTCTGCGAGTGGATTCAAGGATCGAGTTCATCCCGGCGTGGGTGACGAAGAGTTTGAGGTTGGGGTGGGCGAGGAGGTCATTCTGGGGCACCCACTTGTGGGTGACCACGTTGGGCACGTCCTTGGCCACCTCGTCTTCGTCGATCTCGTACTTCCAGATAAAAGTGACTTCGGGGAACCGCCGGAACGTCTCCAGCACCGCCTTCTTCATCTCCGAGGGCATCGTGTAGCTCTGAGCAAAGGATCCAAAGGAGACAAAAACGGCGGACGTTCTCCGAGTGATCAATTCATCCCAGTACTTGTTTAGTGGCTTCGGCTCGGGCATGCTGAGGCCTCCGATGTTAACGATCCTCTCGGTAGTGGGCCTCGGGAAATCGAGAATAGGGTCGGCATTCGTGAACACAAAGCTGGCCTCTTCGAGCTTTCTGCTCAGGTCGAACTCCTTCTTGAGCACCTTTTGGACGACGTTCTCAGTCGATTCCAGAACGGATCCTGTCCACCACGTGCTGAAAAGCATCTTCAGCAGATTCTTCAGCCTCTGCTTGTAGCCCATGTGCATCGGAGCTTCGCTATAGTACGCTAAAGGGGACTCATTCGTCCACCATTCATCTACTCACAAGGGACGACCGAGGGCACATTAGGTGCTCCGAAGGCGGTTGCGACTCTCTCGGGAAGCAGGGCGGTTTGGTAGAGGACGTGGTTCTGCAGTCCGATCTCCTCAAACATGGCTAAATCCA
Organism: Steinernema hermaphroditum; assembly: GCA_030435675.1. NCBI lineage: Eukaryota > Metazoa > Nematoda > Chromadorea > Rhabditida > Steinernematidae > Steinernema > Steinernema hermaphroditum. The sequence goes on from CM059622.1 coordinate 10,624,077, forward strand.
TACGGTATATGGTAGGTGGAACGTGTATCTACCCAGTCCACAGAGGTCAAACACTTCGCTGATCCCCAGATCGAACTTCTCTTTTCTCAGAGAATCGAGTAGCTCCCTTTGCTTCAGATTCGTTTCGCACTGGTGCCCGTGGACTACCGTAGCCTTCGTCATGAGGGCCTTGGCCTCAAAGAGGCTGTCCTCGCTCGTCCACACGGTGGCTATGTAGCTGTCGTCCCTGAAGTAGTCCACCACCCTCGGATCCGACTCTATCGTGATCGTTTTGGCCAGCTTCGTGCCGTTGCTCGTGATCTTAGGGCTCATCTTGGGCAGCACAACGGTCTTAACAGAGTGACACCACCATTTGCAGCGTCACCTGGCGGATTACCACATCCATACCCTCCTCGACGAGGATGTCGGCCACTCCTCCGAGAGTTGTGACGTGGGAGACCCCGAAAAGGGGCGAGTAGACGAGAATCTTGAAGCCATGGGCGCAGGAGAGGAAGAGTAGCAGCGAGACAGTCGACTTCATTCCACTCGAAATGGGGAAAATAACCGAGAGAACGAGTTGCCCCCACGAGCCGAGAGAGAACCTGTTGATTCGGAGTGCTTTTTTGTCAGCCGCATTTGCAACTGTGCCCGCATCACACCTTTTCGTCCTCGCATGGCTTTGGGCGCCTCGCATGCTTATCAGCTGCTCCTCCCACTCCACCTAAATGGTTCTTTGCACCGTCTGCACAAGGACAGACCCCGTCTCGTCATCCCATGAGAGCACTCCTTTTCTTCTTCCTGCTGGCCGTCGCCGCGGGCACAAAAGTGCTCATCTACTCGCCCCGCTTCGGAGGATCCCATGTGTCGTTCATGGGCAAAGTCGCCGATATCCTTGTACAGGAGGGGATGGACGTGGTAAGTTCCTATAAGTTGGCTTCTTATCCCTCGCCATCAGACCGTTCTGCTGCCGAAGATGAACCGCTGGCTCAACGCGAACGGCACGAAGCTGGCGAAGACGATCACGATAGAAACGGATCCGCGCGTAGCTAAGATGTACGAAGACGACCGAATCGTGGCGGCGGTGTGGAACACCGAGAACTCAGGGATGCTGTCGGCGATGGCGCTCTTGGAAACCGTCACCGTCGGCCACACACTCCAGTGCGAGACGAATCTGCGGCAGAGGGAACTGCTGGAGTTCTTGAGGGCCGAAAAGTTCGACCTGGGAGTCAGCGAGGTCTTCGATCTCTGCGGACTGGGTGAGTTCCATGACTTCTATTGGAAAGCATTGTACCCTGTGATAACTGATTGTGGATCGATTTGGCGCCAAAAGATAAAACGACTAGAGAAGATAACAGGATCCTACATAGATGTTGTTTAGATGTTCAAAAGTACAGTTTATTAACTGACCGTTTTCCGTTCTATTAGGTTCCTCTAACTCCCACTTTGTAGGAATATTCGAGGAAATAGGGCTAAGCAACCACGTGATCATGCAGACGGCGCTGCTTCCCGAGAAGGTCGCCCGCGTTTTCGGAGTCCCGAATCTGCCTTCGCTCGTTCCTGGTAGGCTGAGACCGTCGAAACTAGAGAAACAAGTCCCTTTTAGCCTACTACAGCGATTCTCCAATGCACATGGACTACAAAGACCGAGCCCTGAACCTCTTTAAATCTCTTTTCGGAAACTGGTGGACTGAGCACACCTTGATCTCGATTGAAGAGGCAGCCCAGAAGGTTCTCGGAAGGAGAGTCGACTTCGAGAAGAAGATGGCCGAGGCCAGCTTCGTGTTCACCAACACTGACCCCGTTCTTGACTTCCCCAGGGCGATCTCGGAGAGGGTGATCAACATCGGAGGTCTCAGCGTGCCGGATCCGAAGCCTCTGGACGCCTACTGGGAAGAAGTGGTGACGGAGAGGAAAACGGCCGTGCTGATTTCCTTCGGGTCGGTCGCCCAGAGCTACACCATGTCGACTGGAATGAAAAAGTCTCTTTTGGAGACCTTCCGGCGGTTCCCCGAGGTCACTTTCATCTGGAAGTACGAGATAGACGAAGACGAAGTGGCCAAGGACGTGCCCAACGTAGTCACCAACAAGTGGGTCCCCCAGAACGACCTCCTCGCCCACCCCAACCTCAAACTCTTCGTCACCCACGCCGGGATGAACTCGATTCTCGAATCCACTCGCAGAGGAGTCCCCATGATCACCATTCCTCTCTTCGGGGACCAAATGAGAAACGCTCAAACCGTGCGACGATTCGGAAACTCGGAGTTCCTCGACAAAGTCGATCTCCTCGACACCGACCTTCTGGAGAAAACATTCAGGAAACTTCTCCAGGATGAAAGGTAAAGACATTTCAAAGGTCTATGCCTACCTGCTTGCCTTCAGCTACCGTAGTAATGCGTCGCGTCTCTCCCAAATGATGGCGAAACGACCGCGAAATCAGCGAGACGAACTCGTCAAACACATCAAGTTCGCCGCCGAGTTCGGATCTCTTCCCGAGTACCGTATCCCCCAGCTGCCCTTCCTACAGTACTACATGCTGGACATCATACTTCCACTCATCGCATTCTCCGTTCTTGTCTCTATATCGATCACTCTCGTTGTGATTCGCCTCCTTAAGTGCTTTTTCCAGCAGAAACCAAAGAAAGAGAAGGTGCTCTAAGAATAAAAACATCACTTTTTGTGAGATCAACTAGCTTTGCTCTATTTGTTCTGTAGTGTGTAACCTAATCAATCTCGCCGGCAGCGAGTTGTCTTCGCCCAGTTGCGTTCAGCACTAAAACAGGTCCGACGACCCGAAGAGCGCGTTCTCTGAATTCTCCTGAGGTCGCCAAGTTGAAGGAAGGGGTGAAGTTTGTGCGTGACATCATCTCGGCGAATCGAGGGACGTCGGAGAGATGTGTTCTAGTAGTTAGAGATGTGTTCTAGCCGTAGTTACTTACCATAAAATAGAAAAAAAAATCGACGAACAACAGGTTCTGTTGGTAATTCGACTTTTGTGTTGACTAAAAAGTGCATTTGCAAGGAAGTTAAGGGAAGCGGTAGACGCGAAGTGCCACCGCCATGTTTTATGAATTTTCCTACAGTGTCTGTCCAAAACAAAGAATCGACCGAACCTGTGAAGCGTCGAGTCTACTTTGATCTCTTCTTGTTCTTGAAGTAGACCGCTCCATAAATTCTATGGAACAACCTGTGCTTAGGAAATGATTCTTCAGAAGGAAGTCTAAACGAAAAAGTTATTTTCGAGAGCACATTAGAGGGAGACCGGTTGTGCATCGTCATCAAAGACATAACCGGTGGGATTACTCATGGGTTCTTTCCCACGGGTTCGTCAGTTTCAAGTAGAGCACCTCGTTAAAAAATAATGACAGGACCATATTTGAGGATTTTCCTACCAGTCCATTTAATTAAGCATGCCCCATTGTTTTCTCCCCATTGTATTGTTATATCGAAATCAAGAGAAAACGGAGACAATTGGTAATCATGTTCTGACATCCTTTTTTTGTCCCACTACCACAAGCAATGTCATAACTTCAGGCCACCTCCGAGAAAACTGCTTCTTTGCAAGCAATAAGAAGTCAATCAAGCAGCGTTCCCACCCTCTCTCACACTTTCTCCGACCAATTCACACCCTAACGTGAGAAACTCACCTTCTGCTGGTGTTTCCGAGCAAACATTACCGTAATCCAGGGGTCGGGAGCGGCGCACGTGGCCCTATACTGCATAGCTGAATCTGATTGTCCATCAGCTATGCCAGCATCTTGCCTAGTCCGCCGCCCGCGAATTCCGGAGACTCGAGGCGAGGCGCGCGGGAGAGCGTCGAGGCAGCGACTACCTCCACATATCCCGGGACTCGCTTCTCTGTTTACCTTTCCGTTCAGAAACTCCTCCCGAGTGTTTGATTAACTGTGTTTGTTCGGCCGCGTCGTCAACCGCCTCACTCTCGGGTCAATCAAACGCCTCTCGAGGAGGGCGCCGTTGACATTGTGCGAAGCGGCAGAAAGTTGGGAAGTTGACCACCCACTGATCAGATTAACAATGGAGGTCGTTAGATGGGTAGCACGACACGGGATAATATGGAGAGGGGTACGGTAGGGGGTCGTTCTTTCGCTATCCGGATGGGAGAAAAGGAAAAGAACAACGTTTAGAGGTTACGAGATTCTGGGATTGTGCGGAACTGTCGACTCGAGAGGGGAGGCGCTTTTCGGGAAAACGCCGACAGCTTTTGGGAATGGAGACTCGTGATCGTAGAGAAGATGCCACTTTTGACCTCTGGTTTCGGCCTCTCTCACTCAGTCCCAAAAGGCATTTCATAGTGGAGAATAGAAGACAATCCAATATCACTCAATCATTAGTCGAATGTCATAAATGGGCCAGAATGAGAAGATTCCAATAGGTCTTGCCCCACGTTTTTCTCTGTTTTGCGCCAAACGTAGAAATACGGCGTTAGTTCTCACTGCTACCCACTCAAAGCTTCAAACTGAAATCAATACGAGGCAACATTAAAGCCATTTTCGAGGCGACCCAAGACTCCCATCTCTTATTCCACCTTTCCTTCTCTCGATCGCCACTCCACCGTAAAGCAAACAACGCGTTCTTCGCCCGTCTACCGTCTCCGAAAAACGGCAGCCAACGTCACCGAGGCACAAAAGCTCTCTGTTTGTTCGACTTCTTTTCCGCCGGAGCGATTCGAGAAGGTGACCTTTCGCTGGAAGAGGAAGAGGTCGATGGATGGAAACATTCAGTTCAGTTGACTCCCAAACGATGACAGCCATTTGGATAAGCCCTACATAAAATAGAAGACAGCTCTATACGATATCGGGCTTTTAGAAGGGAAGAGGCTAATGACTTCGACTGACGACGGCGCTGGAATTAGCGGAAAGCTTTGGCAACCATCTGCAACAGCTTCCGGCTGAATCGGCCGGAAGCTGTTGCACGTGAAATCCATCAGCGCAAATCCATTTTCAGGCGATTTCACCCTCTAAAGTAACGAGTGATTCAAAGCTGTGGCTCATCTTCGGTCAGTAGAAGACCTATCTGACTGAGTTCGAATCCCGTCCTGATTTCGACCGCTCTCCGAGTGATCAGTGTAATCGAAAATGAATGCCAAGTACATTTCTACTTGGATTTTAAGTCAGTCAATTCCATGCAGCCTTTGGCGCTCTTTGGCGTCGGATACCTGATGGTGGGATTATACGCGTTCGTGACCAGGAATCAATGCCTCCCTGGGATCGCGTCGCTTTCGTTAGTCACTTTGTTTTATCTCCCACATTCACCGATTCTCCTTTTGATAGCGCTGTTTTCCTGAGAGTTGTTTACTCCTCGTGGTGATTCCAAGATCACCTTTTGGACGACTTCCCGTCCTGCACGTCTTCTCGGGTATTTAAGTGCGCCAAACCCGTTTCCGCTGCACCCTTAACCATGCGCCTTCTTGCATACCTTTTGGCAACACTAAGTGTCTGCGCCTCCTTCAAGGTGCTGGTCTATTCGCCTCGTCTTGGACGCTCCCATGTGAACTTTCTGGGCAAAATCGCCGACGTACTCGTGGAAGAAGGTCACGATGTGGTATGTACCTCCCTTTGTGATAGCTCTCATAGGTGCGATTCAGACGGTCGTCCTGCCCAAAATAAATCCTCTCGTGGACACGAACGGCACCGAACTCGCTAAGACGATCACCACAGAGGCAGATCCGCGCGCCGAGGCCCACTTCCTCCGTCCGGAGATGCTGGCCAAGCAATGGTCCCTCCGCGATCCTTCCCCCTTCGAGCTGAAGAAGCGTCTCGACGTCGTCCGCTGGATCCACACTCACCAGTGCGAGAAGACGCTCAACGACAATGCACTTCTAGACGCACTGAAGTCAGAGGAATTCGATCTGGGTATTAGCGAGGCGTTCGACTACTGTGGATTGGGTGAGTGGGCAACAGTGGCTATTCTCAGTGCAATTCTAGGCCTCTTTGCCGAGATAAACCTCGAGAAACACGTCGTCGTCCAAAGCACGATTCTGTTCGACAGCGTCGCCTCTATCTTCGGAGTCCCCAACGTCCCTTCCGTCGTTCCAGGAGCTCTGAGCAGGCAAGCGAACGACATGACGTACTTCGGACGGATTCTGAACCTCGTGAGCAACTACTTCACGCAGAGTTGGCTGGACTCATTGAGGGACTCGGAAGAGGCAATTCTGGAGAAGAAACACGGGAGGCGAACCGACTTCTACCGGAAGATGGCCGAAGCCGTCTTTGTCATCACCAACTCCGATCCTCTTCTCGACTTCCCAAGGCCCATCACCGAAAAGGTCGTCAACCTGGGTGGCCTCAACGTGCCTGAGCCTGAACCTCTGGACGCGTTCTGGGAGGAAGTCATGAATAGACGCAGCAAGACGGTTTACATGTCCTTCGGGTCCATGTCGCAGTCCCACCTAATGCCCCCGGAGATGAAGAAGGCTGTACTGGAGACGTTCCGGCGGTTTCCCGAAGTCACTTTCATCTGGAAGTACGAGATCGACGAAGACGAGGTGGCCAAGGACGTGCCCAACGTGGTCACCCACAAGTGGGTCCCCCAGAATGACCTCCTCGCCCACCCCAACCTCAAACTCTTTGTCACCCACTCCGGGATGGCCTCCGTCTTGGAGTCGACCCACCGAGGCGTCCCCATGCTGTGCATTCCCATCTTCGGCGACCAATTCAGAAATTCCCAAATGGCGAAACGGTTTGGGGTGGCGCAGATGGCCCAGAAGGCCGTCCTCGTCGACAGCGATGTCTTTGAAAGAAACATTCGAGAAATGCTCGAAAATGAGAGGCGAGTACAGTACAGAGAACGCGGCATTAATGGTGTACTTACAGCTACCGTAAGAACGCGTCGCGTCTCTCCCAAATGATGGCGAAACGTCCGCGAAATCAGCGAGAAGAACTCGTCAAACACATCAAGTTCGCCGCCGAGTACGGATCTCTTCCCGAGTATCGTATCCCCCAGCTCTCCTTCCTACAGTACTACATGCTCGATATCATCGTTCCGGCATTCATACTGATGGCTTTTGCGATCTACTTTGTGATCAAATTGCTCTTTAAAGTCCAAGTTGTATTGAGGAGCATCAAAGTGAAGACGACCTAGTGAACGCTCTGTGTAACCTAAATTGCCATTTAATAAAAGTGATCCGCTTTGATCACTGTACAGCTTTTTGTTTGGATTACAAACGCTACCTTCATCTTTATATGTGTCTCTCAATCTGCCTTCTTGTGCCCGTTTTAACCACTTTATTTCCATATGACCGATAACCGAAATGCAACATGAACAGATTAACCAGACCTAACGGTGAACGTAAACTTGAGTCCATCTGCAGAGCCACAGAGCATCGGATCCGCCTCAGTCATCTCTCCTACTTGCTCCGTGTGCGGGTTTCTCAGCTCCTTGTCCACCTTGACTTCTTTGTCTACCACGCACTCCAACCTCTTCAACTCCGGGTACTCGGTCTCCCTCCACTGCTCTATGACTTCGCGGACCACCCTGGCAGGCAGCTGTAGCTCTGGCCCCAAGAAGATCTTCCGCTTGCCCAGCGTCTTAAACTCCGTCCCCACTTTGACTCCGTCCAGCTTGAGCTCCACGATGCCGGGCTTCTTCATCGTCTCCAGGAGCTTGTTCTTCACCTTATTCGTGATGTTCGTCTTCTGGACGCGGATGTTCTTGAGGTTGGGGGAGTCGAGGATGTCGAGGAGGAACTTCTCGAAGCGGGTACAGTCCGTCAGCACCATCTTGATGGTCACCGACTGGAAGTTCCTTCCGAACTGCGGGATCAGGGGAAACTGCGAGACGTTGGAGGCGATCAGCGAGCGGAACTGGAGGTTCGCTTCGGAAAGGAAGTCCTCCACGGGCACCAGAACCGTCTTCGACCCGATGGCGGTGGGCTTGTGGGGAATGATGTGGAGGAAGCCGAGCTTCGCAGCGGGAGTCAGCTCCTGGAGACGGTCGGAGGCGACGAAAGCGACGCGGGGAGAATCGGGGCTAACGTGGATGGAGGCGTTGATGGGACGCTCCTCTTCGGCCTCGACATCCATTTTGGAGAAGGCGTTGTCGCCCAGCTGCACACCTCTGATACCTGACGTCAGACGACCTGCCATTTGAATTTCTACGAAAAATAGAGTTTTTGATCACAGATTAGATGTTTATATTAAACGAAAGCGATGCTAAATTACACAAACACACCTTAATGTGCTGTTTACACCGAACATCCATACCCATTATCTCCACGAGGCGACGATCATCTATGTGGTACGCCTCTCCCAGAATTGAGAATCTTTGTGGCCATCATTCAGATGGGTTGTTTGCAGTCGGATTTTCCTGGGAAGCGTTAACAAAGAGCGTTTTCCTCTTCCAGAATTGGTCAATTACCCAAAGACACACTCAGTAATTAGCCTCTTTCGGACCAATATCTCTTAATGGCAGACATGGTGCGCCCCCTTGAGTAATTGGATTGGACAGCAACGCGTCACATAAAGGACGACCGCTGGTCCTCGGGATATTCACTTTTGCCCCTCGATGTCCACTTCCCGGGATGTGCGATCCTTTCCGGTCAGTGTATGGCCTAACGGGATCCCATCGGGTCCAGCCCCTTCTTGTTTTGAAATTATTCAGGATATCGAATTTTGAGCGCCATTTCTCGTTGACGAGGGCGTTTTCAGATGAAACTAATCAAGTGGAGGCGGACGTCCGTCTACTTTAGTGTCTTGCATCGGCGTACCCTTCTTCGTGAATATTAAACTGGCTTTTCGATTAATGTTGTTATGAGAGACGAAGTCGCCAAGCTATGTGAAATGTCCTTCTTTTTGTCACCTTCTCTTTCTGACAGGACTTCACTCCATCCATATGTTACAACTCGCGAAATTCTGTTGAAGAGTACCTTGCATTGCCAGTGCAATGCACTAAAGTGCAAGCAGCGCAGGAATCACTACGTTGACCACATGATTATTGGATGCGTTAGCACTTTCTAGAGGAGACCTTTTTAGCAGGTTTGATCAAGTATGTCGTAAAGAAGAAGTAGGGGACTACAAAACTGTTGTGCTACTTGGGTTATTGTATCCTTCGCTCAGTTTTTACGAGAAGGTGACACGAGAAATGTTACTTAAGTGTTCGAGTTGGACTCGATTTGCTCTCAAAATTCTTTTTTTTTTTCTTTGACAGTGTTTAACGTGTTGTCCACTTTGCTGGAGAAACGTATTCCACTGGCTCAAAAACTGCATAGAATATGCAACCGTTTTATGCATATCGGAAAGCATTAGGAATGCATGTGCTGACTCTTTGTTGTTGCCGCTCTTTGGTCTTTCCCTACCGTACACCTCTGACTAATAACTGTTTTCGTTCTGTCACGTAGAGCTTGTTTTGAATCCACGACGCGGCATTTCCTCGTGTCATTCCATTCACTTCCTCATTCGAGGAGTACTCTTACCCACTTTGGGGTCCTTTTCCTCTTTGTGGACAGTTCATCGTTTTAAGCGAATCCACCAGCTCTTCACGTAGCGGCACTTAAAGCGCAATTGCGTTACATCTTGTGAGTCTTGGTCGTCATGACGAAGGGTGGGGAATAACAAGAAAGGGTTAGGGTTGTTATTCTCTGCTTTGTACAAGTCGGACTCGCTTTGCCTCTCCAAGCGACTGTCCAAATGTCGCCAGTAGAGCTGCTTTCCATCACATGGCCTCCTCAATACTAGGCTAATTAAATGGGTTCTTTAAATGGGTCAAAGCTGTTCTTTGTTCCTAAGGCTTGTTCATTTTTTGTACATGTGGCATATCATCTTGCCCATTGTACGTAGTTCGACGTCAGAGGGCTATCAAGATGACAGACGATAGAACTTCTGTTTACTCAATTATGTGTTTAAAAGGCTTCATGGCGCACTTGACGAAACTACAAATCGCCTTCTTGGCGTCTCTCTGTCTTCAGCTGACGTTTGGCTTCCAGTTTGTATCCTCTTCACTCACCATGTTTGATACCGTATACCGATGACTAATGCCTATTGTTTTCTGTGCTGACACCGGAGGCGCCGCCTTTCGTCATACTTCAACACGGGACACTGTAAATCCGTTGTTTGTTCGCAACGGGTCTAAATTTAATGCTGCACACCGCTTAAAATAGTAGGTCCCAATGGTTTCGTGAAGAATACCCTAGGGAAGTACTTTGTCGTCATCGTCGGTTGCGTCAAAGGACAAAGCTACCCAGAAGACGCCATCGCGGCTTTGAGCTGGACGATCACAATGGCTGGAGTTTCACGTAAACAACTCAAAATATCTCAAGGAACCTGTGAGATTTCGAAAAATATTTCCTGGGCATCGTCACATGGGCACTGTCTTATCGTCCAATCGGATTACCGTTTCTACGAAATCGCATTAATGTTGATCGCACTTTGTTGTTCGCTACTTAGGACTACAGTGATTCCTGAGTCAGTCTTGTCAAATCTGCTATTATCCCAGGAACCAGCGATAACTTCTAATCAGAACTTACATTGATTGTAATCTCGCCATTTTCCATCTCTGATTTGCCGCGAGGCCCGTTCCTCGGGAGTCAAAGTGCGCGCGAGAAGGGGATTATCCGAGTGCTCTTATAAGCAGCAGAAAAAGGTACTGTAATCGAACTAGGTTTTGCTTTGTATCCGTTCTACGACAAACTGCCAACCTGCCACTTGCTCAGTTTACACCTCTGCGGTTCGGAAAAAGACCGAAGAGGAAAGGAGTTACTGTAGTGGCGCGCAACTCTATAATGTAGTTTAAAGCAAAAACTACGCACTCACGTTGACCTTTTCTTTTTCGACACTCACACTCAAAACTAACCTTACATTCTCTTTCCAACGTAAGTCGTTCAGCATAAGCCCTGAGGTCTCCAGTTGAGGTTCGTCCAAAACCTCGATCTGAGGTTTGTGTTCTCTGTGACTTCAGCTGGCTTCAATAAACTCTACAACCTGGGTTATTCGGTGGAGAAAATGTTTTGTTTCGTACTCGTGAGTGCAGATCGCAAAGATCACAGTGCTCCTTAAATGGACTACTTTCCATCTGACTTTCTTCGTAGTGTATTCTCTCGTCACACTTGTTTTCTACCTGGCATACCCAGAGTAATCGTAGTTTTTGGCGTTCCAAAAAAGAGTCATGCAGTTCAACATAAAACAAATTCTTGGTGGTGGCTTTGTTTTGAAAAAAAAAAGCCAAAAATGCCACGAGCCGGGGTCGAACCGGCGACCTTTAGATCTTCAGTCTAACGCTCTCCCAACTGAGCTATCATGGCACGTCTTTAGCGCCTTTCTATTTTTAGTGATGACAATGTTTCTACATTATCCATTCCCGCGTTCCAGAGGGGCGGAGTTCTCGCGTTCTGTCCTCGGGCCTTTCCCTCGTGCTTTGTGCAGACCATGCCTGCTCTGTCTCAGATGTCCAACACCCCCTTCGCCATGTTCCTCCAATTCGTGGAGATCGCCCTGTTCTGCTGTGGGTTCATCACTCAGTTCTACTTCCTGGTGAGGATGCGGCGCGTCAGCTTGCTCCACTTCAACTTGAAGGTCCTGCTCGTAGGTCCGGCCTTCTCCTCGCCTCCATCAGCACTCTTTTAGGGGAGCTTTTCGGTCGCCTATGTCATCGTGGCCGTCGCGCGACTGATGAACTACGTGGAGGACTGGATCGACCCCTACAGTGACAGCGACTCGCTTACCGTACCCCAGGCGCGGAGATGTTTCATTAGAAGGCTCTTCTACGACACTGCCATTAACGTCATCTCCATTGCGATGGCGACCTTTGCTTTCGAACGTCTCTTTGCCACCATATACTCTCACAATTACGAGAAACACCGTCGGCGAATGGCTGGAATGTTGTTAGGGCTGCTCGTGGTAAGTCGTCTTTCCCACATAGGAGCCCCAGAACGCCTTAGGCGTAAACACGCACAAGGCACGTGGGATTCGGTGGCAGCGTTGGAGGGAAAACTCTGCAAACGCTGACCTTGTTAAGCGGAGTCTAAGCAGATTACCTTCTTGACGAAAGGGGGGCTCAATCTTCGATCAGCTGTCCCACTTTCTAATTTCAGAACTTTTGTAGGAAAGAAAAGGACTCAAAACAACTCATTACTCATTCATTCTGAAAGTACACTGCATGTCCGAGGCATGCGAGTTGAACCCTTCTAATAGTCATCCCCTTTAGTGGCTGATCTCCTTCGCCGGATCGCTGGCTATGTTTACCGAGAATCTCATCAGCTACGACTTCTGGAACAGGCGGATTCCGTTCAACTCGTGCGATATCCTGCAAACGTTCCCTAAGGCTCTCCAAGCCATCGCCGTCATCGCTCTCCTCTGCTACACCCTCACGGCTTTGGTCCGACCTCCCGTCCCAACTCCGTTGACCCTCAAGTTCCAGGCGTTCGTCACTGTCCACGCTCACAATCGGCGCGTCTCCAAGGAGATCTGCTTGGCCGAGAGCACTCACTCCCTAAGTCTCCGCTACCAGCATGCGGAGAATATCTCCACCACCCGCTTTCTGTCCGTCATCGTCGGAACCTTCGGAGTCGACCTCTTCTGCTCCTGCTTCACCCTCTTCTACGTCACTCTGAACAAAGGCTCGTCTTCGGATTCTGTCGTCGTCGACGTTCTCAGTGTGGTAATAGTTTCAGCCCTTCCTGTCCCCGTTTACCTATCAAATCCAGGCCTACAACATCGTCGACGCCGCCTACTCGTTCCTCTTCCCCGTCATGTGCATTCTTCTCCATCGGCCCTTGAGGGATCAGCTCAAGGAAGACCTAAGAACGATAGTTTGCTGGAAGAAATGGAATGGTGACGGCTCCAGTCGTCCTCAGATCCGAAGCGTCTCAGGCAAACACTTGCCGTTCACGTACACAAACTCGAGAGCTTACTTTGACGCGTTACACAAGATGTGGAACTGATTGAATAGTTCATAATAAAGGCTTTATACAATGCATGTCAAGAAAACGTCTTTGTCATTTCTCTGCAAAAGTTTAGAATTTTCCACCGATTTCGGACAATACTGTTTTTAAATGAGAAATACGACTGAACTGAAATGGCTATTTCTAAACATTCAGACACACTGTCTAGAAAAAGCAATTTGCACGGTGGGTCCCAGAGCGACCTCCCTGTCGATCATTTCCTTTTGTCCATCTGTAGCGAATGCTTCGCTTTTGACCTGTTTCGGATATTTTTGTGTGGATGACTCGATCATTTTCAGTTCAGAAGGGCGCCACATCGTTCTGATTTGTTGGCACGGTAAATTATGTGTGTGTACTTTGGGATGCTTTCTTCTCAATTTTTGCGAAGCATGGGAGCCGTTTCCGATGTTTTCAGGTTGTATGTCGCGTTCATAACTGATTTTAGCGATGCTTCGCTGCTTGTTTGCACTAGTTGTGCCATTTTAAATCTACTGAAAGACAGCGGTTCTCGGAATTGTGTCCTCGCTAGAATGTTCCATTTGATCGTTCCGTGACAACTTTTCTTCACACCGTGGATCTATCGATCGATCGAACATAAGAATGGCCAGAATTGAATCTGCCGCTTTCGTGATGAAAGCCCAAGGAAGTGTGTGAGAAATGTGTGTAGTGCAAACGCTCGTTCTATGGAGTTTGGATCGCACGGTCATGTGGTGACGGCGTTGTGCGTTGTTTCATCTAAAATTTGACTTTATTCCTAGCGAATGCTTCTTTTTTTCAAAGTAAATTGAATCGCTGCGCTGCGCCTTTTCGGTTAAAAGCCATATTCTAGGAGCTTAGCTTTGGTGGGCAATTAGCGTAGCCAGTGGTGACAATCGATAGTTGTACTTCGGCAGTGATGCTCATTCCAGTTCGTCTCAGTCGTGCATAGAACGATCGTTCTATCCACGTATAGTGCACCTGGTGACGACATCGTCCCTAAAATCAGTATAAAATACGCGCTTCGTAGTTTTCGTGACCATTTTTCTTAGCTAGTTGCTTAAACGAACTTTGCTATTGACATCTACTGTTTCAGAACCATGTCTCTGTCGCTTGTGACTCCGAGGGTCGTGTCCCGCGTCACCCTTCTCCGCGCTGTGTGCCTCCGCTCTGCATCAAGCTTCGCCCGTCCGACTGCGAACTTCCAAGTGAAAGTGGACGCCAACGAGAAGGGCCACTTCCAGTATGAACGCGACGTCTCTCGCGACTCCCGCTACGCGAATCCTCAGAAACAGGGAGATACTCCGATGCGATTCATGTTCCGCCGTCTTGGACACGCCTACGAAGTGTACCCGATTTTTGTCTTGACCGGCTGGTGGTTGTTCCTGTTCACCGTGGCCGTGGTCTTCAGCTTCGAGAAGCTGGAAGTGTGGTTCGACAGAAGTCAGTCTTTCCACTCTATGCGCATTATATAACGGGAGTACTTACAGCTCAGGACAAGGCCCCCTGGGACTGGAGCCGTATCCGCGAGAACTACTGGAAGAAGTCCACTTTACTCTTCGATCTCGACGGACGCACTCATCAGCGTCTTGAAATCATGGAGAAGCTCCAGGATCAGATGATGGAGGCCGCCAACAAGCGTAATGCCAACTAGACAAGCCGTGTAGAGCGTAATTGCAATTGTAAAGTTTTCTACTTTTTGCAGTCATAAAGATTTGCGGTTACAAAGAAGCGCATTCGAAGTTATAGCAAAAAGAGGAGACGGGAAAAAGACAACGCTTCCAGGGCGAGGGACGGCGCAAACAAACTGGATAGCATCGACGGGCTGGGTGGTGCTGCCGGCTGGTTGTTTACGCGTTTGGGCAGTCACCTGACAAAAACAGCCTTGCTCTGTTCGTCTTCTTCTCCATTCTATCGATATTTATATTTTGCCTTCGCAGCGAACGCTCTCCTTGCTTTCCAATGAAATTTTAGCTAAGCTCGCCTTCAGGAGTACAGAATGACTCTAATGCTCGCTGCTCCGAGAATCTTCGCTCGCACGGCGATGCTTCGGGCTACGGCAGTCCGCACTGCCGTTGTCAGCGCCACGCCGAAGCAGTCGCTGAAGAAGCTCGAGATTCCGAATAGCGAAAGTGGCTTCTTCAAGTACGACCGCGATTTCTCGCGCGACAAGCGCTACTCGGCGCCGCAGAAGAAGGGCGACACCCCGAAACGGTTGGTTTTCGCTGAACTGCTCTGAGAAGGAGACCTGCGCAGATTCCTTCTCCGCCGCCTGGACCACGCCTATGAGCTCTACCCGCTAATCGCGCTCACTGCCATCTGGTTCGTCCTCTTCTGCTACGCCGTCAGCTGGAGTCTCCGCAAGGTCGAAGTCTGGATTGACCGAAGTGAGTTTGTGCTGTCTAGAACTGTCCAGACAGAGCTCTCGACAGAGACAGAGTTGAGAACTTCCGAGATTGTCAGATGAGAACCAATGAGCAGACTGTCTAGACCTGTTAGACACATTGTGAAAAGACAGATACACATGTAGACAGTTAGACGCTGTTCGCAGCTTCAGCAGGGCATCTAAATGTGATGATGGGCCACGTGACTTCTGCTTTTCGTGCCTTCTCTGGGGAAAGGGAAAGGCATCGCAGTTACAGAACGGTGATAAGAGATCACAACGCTTTTACTTTCATGCTTCTTTATCACGAGAACCTCAAGAGAGCGTAAAAGTATGACGCATGCAACGCGCATGTAAAGCGTGGGCAAGATAAGCCACACAACGTTCTGGATACGGTACTCGGGTCATTTTTAGATGCAAACGCAATTGGCCTACGGTAGTCATACTCTGAAAAGTGTGTGAGACAAGCTGATGCAAATCACTGGTCGCAGGACTACCCTCTTGTTGGCTACCCTCTAATTAACAAATCGACTAAATCTGCGCTCAGGACAAGGCCTAATCGCGTCCATTTCAGGCCAGGAGACGGCACCTTGGGACTGGGAAAAGATCCGCCAGAGCTACTGGCAGAAGCCAACCCTCTTCTACGACCCTGAGGGAGTCACCTCGACTCGCATCGAACTCATGGAGAAGCTGCAGGACGAAATGATCAGTGCTGCCAGGAAGCGTGGCACTCGCTGAGAAGCACGATGCCCTAAGGGGACCTAGAACCACCTCATCTTATTTTTACTTCTACAACGCCCATATTTGTCCTGTAACAGCTATTTCCACTAAAGATAAACGATCAAAGGCGCCGAAAATTTGGAGTATGGTAGGGAGCATCTTGAAAGACAACTGTTCCTGGAGGGGTTCACCTGGTATTAGGCGCAGGGTGTCAGGGTATCGAAAGAGGAGGTAAAAGATACGGTAGAAGACTCTGAAGTGGAACGAAAGAACGCAGTTGGAAAAGACTTAGATCTTAGAACCCTGGATAGGATCATTTTAGATCTTCTGACGGTGCACATAGAATTCTAGATCCTTCGAGAATCTAGGATCTTCGAAATTCTTTAAGCGGTTCCAAATAAGACACGTTCCAAGCTTAAAGGGTCTAGGGGACTGTAGACCCTTGCGTCCCCGCAGGGGGTACAAAAGAGCGGAAAGGAGGAAGAAGCTCGGCGATAAGCGCCACAAGAGGGCGCTGTACGGCGCCGAGGCCCGAAGAAGACAAATACGAGCGGGGATGGGCGCGCCGATCGGCGCCGATACGTGACTCTTCGCAACATCTCGCATGGCGCCACAAATCATCCTGAGAACCGCGAGCTCGCCAAACCCTTAGCGCAGGCATAACCCCGTTTTATAGTCCCGCTATGCAACGCGGCGGCCTGCTCGCCACGGCGAAGTCACGTAGTCGAGTGGGCGGGTACGGTAGTCGGGGCGTGGAGCGAGAGGGGAGAATTGTCGTTTTGCATATCGGAGTGCCAGCGAGCAGCTGCCCTCTAATTTCCCTTATTGATTCTGCGCTTCTTAGGGCAGCTGGGGTCCCTCGATTTCGCCTTGTCTCAGCGCTGGGTCAGGCGATGTCTTGGAAGAGTCCCTTCTAGGTAGGGGAACTGACTTGACTGAGCTACCGTACCCAGTGCTGTTTGTTCAGCAAAGCTCTGAGCTTCTCGAAGGTTCGCTGTACGTGCGATACGGAATATTCGCGGCCTGGTCACGTTGCGAGGGGCATTCTTGTGACCCACTGCTCGGCGAATTCGTCCGACTACCGTATCTGACCTGGTCTTCTGTCTTCGTGTAGGACGTTTTAGGCCAGTCCTCTCCACCGTAGCCTCCACCATCTCATCCACGTTTCAGGTCTCCATGGGAGGGTTGGCAATTAATGGGCCAAATTGTACTTTCTGCTTCGATCTAATGAGGGCCTAGGGCGTTCATTAACTCAATCCGCGTGGTCATAATGCATTTAAAGCCCTGCGTTGCCAATCGCTCATCAATTATCCATAGGGAAACGTGCGGAAGCCAAAAGTTTCATCGCTGGCAGCTGCTGTAGGACGGGAATCGTCTTCCCTTGGAAGAGGAATCGAACTGCGTCACCACGGTAACCACTTCGGCTCTGCGGAACCGTCTTCTAAGGGAGTCTCCCGGATTTTCGCTTGCATTTTCCTGGAAAGCAGTTTCGGGTTAGTGTACTTTCTGTTTTTCGAAGTACTTCTGAAATCCGAACCTAGCTCGAGCGTCAATTAGTGTTTCTCGAATCGGACATAAACATTATAGACCTCCGACTTACTAGGTCTGCAAATTGTAGACTTGTCCACTGTCTAGAGACTTTTTGGGGGAGACCGTGCGCTTTTTGGGATTTGCAGCGCTGGTGGTTGGCTGTTTCGCTCATCTCTTTTTCTGCTGGACGTGTTGGTTCTTTTTTTCTTTTGTGTGTCGAGTATATGCTTCGTCTCTTCCGCCTTCGCGCGGGTCAAAGTATCTCAACCCCGTGCCGCTCCGTTGCAGCGAAGGCGATCAGTCGGCGATGGAGCAGTGATGAATCGCCTTATCGGCGAGCGAAAAGGGAAACTTTCTGACGTGAGTTTCCGCAAAACAACGGAACATGGGTGGTCGACGTGCGGCGATTCAATTAATTCCGAAGGCATTTGATCGAGCCTCTTTCATCTTTGAATTTCGCACTTTAACGACCCGCGGAAACCGATGATGCATAATAAGGCGGTGCGTCATGCGTTTGTTGTGCTAACGTGACTTTTTTGAAGGTCACTCCGGATTTGTGCCTTATAAGGGCCATATTTCGAGCATTCGTCATTGCTAGAGATGGTTCCCTATTTGCTCACCACCTGTGCGAACAATACTTGCAAATGCTAGTGTGCTGTTTTGCACGTCACCACTACGCGTAGTTCGCGGCAAAGAACGACGGAAAAGCTGGCGAATGACGTGCCGTTTAACGTTTAGCCCTTTGTTCCACTGGCCGCATGTTTTCCCTCCTCCTGTTGCGAGCGGACAAGCATCGGACAACGCTGTAAGGGCACTCCCATGCTGGCGCACGTGTCTCTCACTTGGGTCTACGTGCAAAGCAGACGTCTAGATCGTAGTTAAAAGCCGATAGACAGCAGCAAGTACAGCCATTCGCAGGAAGCTCCCGTGATCCGTTCGGTAGGGTTGCTCTGTGCTTCGTTTTTTGACTGCTTCGTTTTTCGACACACATTTCCGCGTATAAATGATCGTATAGCGTTAATAATACGTCGGCCTGATTTCAGAATCATGTCTCTGTCGCTTGTGACTCCGAGGGTCGTGTCCCGCGTCACCCTTCTCCGCGCTGTGTGCCTCCGCTCTGCATCAAGCTTCGCCCGTCCGACTGCGAACTTCCAAGTAAAAGTGGACGCCAACGAGAAGGGCCACTTCCAGTATGAACGCGATGTCTCTCGCGACACACGCTACGCGAATCCTCAGAAGCAGGGAGATACTCCGATGCGATTCATGCTCCGCCGTCTCGGCCACGCCTACGAAGTGTATCCGCTCCTCGTCTTGACCGGCTGGTGGTTGTTCCTGTTTGGTCTCACCGTGTTCCTCAGCTTCGATAAGCTCGAAGTGTGGTTCGACAGAAGTCAGTCTTTCCACTCTATGCGCATTATATAACGAGAGTATTTACAGCTCAGGACAAGGCCCCTTGGGACTGGAGCCGTATCCGCGAGAACTACTGGAAGAAGTCCACCGTACTCTTCGATCTCGACGGACGCACTCATCAGCGTCTTGAAATCATGGAGAAGCTCCAGGATCAGATGATGGAAGCTGCCAAGAAGCGTCAGGCTGGGCACTAAGAAAACTGGTCTTGCCTGTATGTAGATAATTGTGCACCGAGCGAATTATTAATGTCAATAAATTCCGAATTAGTATATAATATAATCCTTTAGAGAACAAATCCCATTCAGTCAGAGGGAAAAGACGATCTGTGTTTGCAACTCATCGGGTAAGAACAAGACGAAAGAACAATACCTCCGGGAAAATCCCGAGGCATTCTTGAAAAGAGCTTCACCAAAGTGCGAACTTTCGAGAAGATGGCAATAGCGTCACCATGATCATACAAATCCAAACGAAAGATCCTAGAACTCGACAAATTCGAAAGAGTTCAATGCCTTCGCCGTCTTTCTTGCTGCAAAATCATAATTCCCGGGACAGCGGCGGTCCTACCACGATTTGCCTTTCACAACGGCTGTCTTCTGCTATCGTTTTAAAGTTCTTCTGTTCCATCTGATTGCCGCTGTAAATTTAGCCGAATCGTCGTATTCCGTCCAGATTCACTTCACGCGCCGTTTTTCAGTTCTGCGAATCCAAAAAGATGAAGGCAAAGAAGACCGGCGCCGGTAAGTCAAGAAGCGCGTCACCGCCAGGGGAAATGTGATTCGTTCAGGTGCGAAGAAGAAGGAGCAGCAGCCGCGGCGCCATTTCCTGGAGTCGGAGGAGGAGGACAACGCGATGGACTTCCTGGACGAGGGTGGCGTGGACTCTGATGACGACGACGCGCCTGTGGAAGTATCGTCGAAGCGCCCCGACATTGAGCTGGTGGACGATGAGGCGCCAGAGCCGTCGCTCTTTGAGATGGTGGAGGCGGAAAAGGAGCGCAAGAAGGCCGACGACGTGGAGAAGAAGAAGGTGCGGAACGCGAAGAAGCGGCTGCGTCGTGAGGCCAAGAAGCGCATCGAGAAGCTCGACGAGGGGGTTTTCAAAGTCGACACTGGGTGAGCCGAGAATCAGGGAAGATGGGCACTAGAAGGATCGTTTAGGAGAGCTACGTTCAACATCGTCTCTCTGGCGAAGAGCGCCGTTCCAACGCGGGCGACATTCACGAACTTTCGGGAGAATACGATTCAGGAGAGGACCAGAGCAGCCCGTCAAAGAGGTTCGGCTTTGGGCTCGTTCTCTGATGTGATTTCTGTTTCAGTTGCCGTCAACATTGAGCACAAGAAGAAGTGGAGTCGGTGAAACGTCGAGAGATGGAAGATCTCAGATTCGGATCGTTTGTTGTTTGTTTGTTCCGTTGCTGTTGTTCACTTCCAAAGGACTAAATGCTCCTTCTGAAACTGATGGTAGAAAAGGCGCCGTTTTCTGTATGTAGCGTTTCTCTTTAGAAGCGTTTACTCAATCAGCACTCGTATCAGATGAGATCGAATACATGCATAAGCTATTTGCAATCTTTTTACGAAGCGACGGCTTCTAGGATGAGCTTCTGGACGGACTGAGGGGAGAAGAAGAAGATCCTGGAGAGCGCCTCGAAGCCGACGGCTCGGATCGGAGGCAGAAGCAGGAGGAGACGACCGAATCTACAAGGGAGGCGTATTGACATGCGTTGTTGTGGTACCGTACCTCGTGGGGGACTGAAGACGATTGGCGATCTGGAAGAGCATCATCTGGGCCTGATCGGTGAGGATGTCGATCTGGGTCAGGTCGGTGAGGGCGTTGGAGTCGGAGGAGAAGAGGACGAGCGCTTTGAGGCAGGCGAACTCGCCCTGATCGGGCTCAAGGAGCTTCGCCTTCCGGAAGGCGGCCTCGAGGTTACGCGACTTCTCGGGCGGCAGCGCCAACGCGAGCGGACAGTTGTCCATGGAGAGGGACCACTGGATGGCGGTGAGGAGGAAGAGCTCGGGCCAGTTCGACTCGAGCAGGATCCGCTGGTCGTTGCGGTTGAGGTTCGTGAAGCTGGGCAGGGTGCGCGCCCATTTGACAGCCATGTGGAAGATCTTCTGCGACGTCTCGTGTAGGGTGTCCGAGATACCGTAGTTGCTGTGGAGCGCCGACTCGCTGGGTGGAGTATTCGCCTTGTCGGACGAGTTGAGGTCTCCTACGGCAGCCGTCACCGCTCCGGCGCATTCCCTAAACAGAGGGTTCGCGGAGGGTGGTCCGGTCGTCTTACCGTAGTAGCTTCAGGTTGGCGAAGTCGAAGTGCACCGGAGGGCGGATGGTGGCGGTGTTCCTTGGCTGGCGCTCGTTTTGGACCGCTACAGCTGTGTGGTTATGCCTGCTCGTGCGTCGTAGCCTACCGTCTTTGTTCATCCCCTTCTTGATGCACTTCCTCAGCCTGCAAGCCTGACACTGGTTACGGTGGGCCTTGTCGACGACGCACTGTCCCGTGCCGGCCTGGCACCGATAGATAAGCTTCCTGCGGACGGACCTCTTGAAGAAGCCCGAGCAGCCGTTGCACGCGAGGATACCGTAGTGTTTGCCACTGGAGACGTCGCCACACACGGCGCAGCAGAGAGTGGGCGACCCCACGATAGGACTGTCCTCCTTCACGCCACCGGAGAGGCCCTGCGAGCTGAGCGAGGACACCGACACCGCCGTCGGGTCCAGGAAGGGGCCTGAAGTGGCCACGCTCACCTCCGGAGCTATCAGTCTACAAGATTTCGGTAGATGGGGCTACGGTACATCGGGCCTACTGGTTCTGCCTGCTCTGGGCCATGGCGGCCATGAAGCCCGAGAGGAGGGCCGGAGGGGGGAGGAAGATGCTGGAGGTCATGGCGGGAGTGGGCACGCCGAAGAGGCCCGATCCGGGAAGGGAAATCGTGGCGGGACCGGGCGGCGGGGGCGACGAGAAGTCGACGTCTTCGGGGTCGAGGGAGGGAGAAGACGAGTGAGACTCGTCGTCGATCGCTGAAGAGAATCGTCATCAGAAGGAGGGCTACGTCGACGGTCACGGATACGTCAGCGCCAGGTACACATGATTAGTAATTGTAGTCTGCTACATTCCTGCACCCGAGGTGGGTCCCGCACATGCAGGAGTCGAGTCCCTTCGCAAAACCCCGATCAGTGGACGGCGACCCGGTCCCGCGGGGATACGGTAATCAAAGGCCGAAATTGAAAAGGATTAACTCTCGGCACGTCGCGCGCCGCGAGGCAATCGAAGAAGTAATTATGACGTGCCGTCAAATGTGTCCTCTTACGACGCGTTTGCAGCAGATTAGTCAGAACGGGTAATTGACTTTCATTGGAAAGTTAAAGATAGCAGGAAGAAGTTCGATAAAGTTGGCTAATTGGCCGAGTGACGCCAAATGACTCGGCGATGGACGCTTCGCGGAACGAAGCACTTCGAAAACAGAAAACACCGTATGACGAGTACTATCGGAATCATTCTGTACGTCCAGAAAACCGATACTTAGCAGAATCGATAGATCTGCGCCCTGGCCACTGGTCAAGTATGTACGTGACAATAGAAGGAACTGGCCACGACAGCCCCAAAGCGAGTATCTTACAGATCAACGTTCTTAGCTCAGCTCTAAAAGTAAAGGTGGCCGCAATAGGAGGTCGCCAGAAAACGTTCTCGAAATGGGAACTAGAAATCGGGACGCCACCCCAATCGCAATCGTATTCGTAGTTCTGCGAGGAAACTCCTAGTTTTTTTTTATGGCTCACCTTTGCATGTACGCCTACAAAAAGTCCTTTTTTAATTCACGAAACTGCAAAAGACGCAAATCGAGCAGATTTTGTACTCGGATTTGCAAATCGTTTTGCATTAAACGATCAGAAGAAGGTTTCGTTTATACAAAACATGATCCCTCGACGTCGCAGTCGTAGAGAAGTCACCGGGAAATGCCCTCAACCATGAATTACAAATAGATGCCATACAGTACTCTCTGTTCTGTCCTTTGTTGGGACCTATAGCCTCGGAACTTGCTTTCCAGGAAGAACAGAGGTGCAGTTGCCTTTGTTGCGACCCATAGCTCAGGTCGAGTAGAATCCGTGCCTGTCGGGTCCACTCTATTTCCTTTTTGTCCTTTTTTGAAGTACAAATGTTGCAAAAGGTGTTTACCTACTTGTCTGTTCAAATGGGATACAAAAAGGGACTCAAAATGTATCGCCTACACACAGAGTTCCAAAGTGTGGGGTTTTTATTGTATTCTTAGAGGAATGGATGGAAACAATTCGGCGCTGAGTTGCCTGATCCTCGATCCGGGTTGTTTCATTTGTACTTTGTACTAAGCATCACGTTTCATCTATATCGTCTATGTCGTCTATGGTAAATTTATTGCTACCTCTGCTACAGAGACGCTCGTTCAGAAGGGACTCAATACCCTTTTTGGGCTGCAGTGTTAGAAGAGAAATGTCAGCGTTACCTGGCTATAGTAAACACAAAAATAGGTTTAAATGGTCCGTTTCCTTAGGAAAGATTCCAGACAAAGAACCCAACGAAAAGGCACCGGGAACGGCGGGCTCTGCGATCAAAACGAAAGATTTCCACCACAACTCGGCATGTTTACCAGCCCACCTCCTTGTCCTAACTTCTGGCGCGTTGGCCTCAACTAGCCGCATTAGCACGCGACTCCCTCACGACCTTCTACTCCATCGGGCGCTCAATTAGCCAAATTAAACGCCGTGATTTACAACTTTTAGTCTCTTTCCGCGTGGGAAACGCCGTCGCAGGACCATGAGCGCTTACCTGACTGTTTCTGGCTGAAATTGAGGGGCTGATCCTGAGGGGCGGGCGACGGAGACGAACTCATTTCGCGGCGGAATTAATTGGGCCCAATTCAGGGAAGCCGGACGGATGGGACCAGAGGGTGGCGGTTCAGTGGCGGAAGATGACGCCAAACGCCATCGTAGCGCCAGAAGTCGAAAGCCGCGCGACGCCTGATTGGCCCGATGTCTCGTGGTGGGACCGCCCACCGGGCGATGACGCGCTCCGCCCCGGCTTCGGCCCTTCGGAAATCGGACCAAATGCCAAACGAAAGATAAATAAGCCAAATGCAAATGGGGAATACGGTAGGATCTGGATGGAGTGAGGATGTTTCTCTTCGCGGTAAGAGAGACTCTCAGTGATTCTACAGGGTTCGGAGGGACAAATGAGTGTGGAAGACTTGTGACCCGAGTTGTGCCCGTGGAGTCACCAAAAGCCAATCGTGATTTTAGCGAAGTGGTTCAAATTTCGAGGAAACGTGCTGATCGCCGTGGACCGGGTCTCGTCACGACATGATTCATGACGTAGGGAGGCACGTCACGCAAGGCGCGTTTGGATCTTTAATTGCCCAAACACTAAACGTTATTTTAAAGCAGGAGTAATTGTGGTAAGGAGAAAAAGAGGGCGCCGGAAATGACGATGAGTAGGAGGCGGTAATCGGTGTCTGATTCGGGGAACTCCCAAGCAGATACAGCAGAAAGCGCTGCGATTGTTTTGATGACTCTCCTTTGTGGTTTCTGTCGTCGGAGACAATTACTCGGACGGTTGTTCTGAAGTCACAATTGGAGAAAAAGTGTAAAACAGAGGAAGTTGAGAAGCCAACGCTATTTGCATATTTGTGACAACCTGAAGTGTGGAATAGCTGGCTAAAGATGATGATCCGAAGTCGAAAAAATGGAAAACAGAGCATTAAAAAAAGAAACAGGGGAAAAGAAACATAGGGGAGATCCTGATGGAACAATTGTCCTGTTGTCTCAATATGATGACTCCAAAGCTGCCGAATCATGTCACATAAAAATGGCCAAAAAAATCTTTTTAAGGCCGACGGGTATCTGTTTCCCCGTTGAAGAGAGCCAGATGCGAAGAATTGCCGCACGCCAATTAGGGTCACTCGTGGAGCGCGTCTTCGTCGCCGTAAAGCTGCGACAGATGCGATCCTTGACTGTCCGTCGGACCGTAAGTTTGAGTGGATTGCATAGGTTCAGAGGATCGGGAGTGGGGCTGGTGAGTGTATCTAATGATCCCAATGAATATTCCTTTTTGAGTATAGTGATAGGATCTTAAAACCAATCTGAGATGAAAAATCCTGGAATTCCACTTTTTGAGGGCGTTTACTAGTGTTCATAAAGTGGTTCTCCAAAGATCGAATGTCTTTCAACTTGTACTGAATGCTCTTTCCAATGTCACTCCGATCCACTTATCGCCGCCATTGTGGCTGTGGCTCATCCAGGAATCGTTCCTCTTCGATATGACTCTAATCTTGTTACGCTTTCGGCGACCGTCGTTGATGGCTTCTTCCTCTTCCATCGGGCCCAATATCTCTCTTTGATCGTGTTTTGCCCACAAATCCGATTAACGTTTATTGCCACCGCCGGCGTCGTCGCCGCGAGATCGTGCGCTCCCTGAAAGCGACCATCCGGTGTCCGCGCAAATTGAATCACTTGCGCATCAGCGCGCGCTACCGTAATCCTCTCGGCGCCGTCGAGTGAGAGGGCGCCGCGGCGACTGTCGTTTCATTTGCATGAGAAAGCGGCGGGGATGACGAAGTCGTTCGGGGCCACCTGACGACTCCGAAATCTCGAATTTTGGTTAAATGATTCCGACTACTAACGACAAGTAGATGCTCAACATTTGGAATACAGTGGCTTTTTTGGTTTCTCGGAGCCACGTGCATCAAGATGCATGGAATGCCTCGCGTGTGACGCTGATTTTTAAATCTGCAGGCTTAATTCGGGTGACCCGGGGAATGACGCAAATAAACACGTAGCGCATGGGAAGACCAAGATTGTAGTCGGCCAAAAAAGATGCCAACGGGCACTATGTGATCAACAATCAGGGCGTAAGAGTTCGGTCACCCCAAAAAGGTGTATAATGAAGATAATAAGGATCAGAGAGGCGAACAGCATACTGTACACCAACACTGTTTGTCGCCAGATCTTCGTCTTCTTCCAGCTCCACCTTCCAGGCGCCTCTTTTGTAGCGGAAAGTTCCTCTGGATGTATCCTACCGTACTCGGTCGTTTCAAGTGTGTTTATTCCGAACAATGGATTGAAGCCTCCTACTTGCTTCAACCATGACAAGTAAGCTAACCAGACTGCACTTTTCGAAAACAAAGAAACTTTTTGTATCGCCTCCAGGCGTAGTGCAGGACGGAGGATCGCGCCAGTACCCGTTCAATTTGCAGTGACTCTCCTAATGTCATAATCCCAAACTCGGACGATGTCACTTCGGGACGTCGTGTTTGCCTTTCCAATTATCCTCTTCGCGTTGGCGACGGCTGCGATCGACGCGCGCGAGAGCTCGGAAATTAGCAATAACAATTTCGGCGGCGCCGAAGAAGACAACGTCGCTGGTTGGTCAGTGAAAGCGCCTAAATCAAATAAGCTCATTACGGCACGGGTCCCTCACGCTCCCTCCGGGGCCTACGATGCATCGAAATTGAAATGTGGCGATGATTGCCCGACCACTCTCTAACGCGACTCACGTCCGAGCCGACGGAATACGGTAGCGTGGGGGACAGGGAGAATGTAAACATGTTTTCTGAATAGGGCGAATCTCCCCGAAGCGGATGTCTTAGGGGTCCTCTGGCCTTCACATGATGTGGAGTGTGATAGTTGTCAAACTCTGATCTCATACTCACCATCATATAACAGAAATCATCAAACTCTACTGCCGTGCCAGAACCAAAAGAAGTGAATGTGAAGTCAGTTCCTGCTCAGATCTGACATTATCTATTTCCAAAAGAAGCCCTAGTCCCACCACCGCTGACAACAAGATGCCCGACAACGGGAATCAGACAGCGTGAGAAGTCATCCAGAAGGTCGCTTTGAGGACAGATCTCCGCAGAAGATGGAACTTTCGGACCAAGGACCCGTCGCTCCGAAGCAGCCGAAAGCCGAAGTCGCCTCTGTGCTGCAAACGCCCGGAAAAATAGAAAATCTGTCGTCAATTCCGGTGTTTCGCTGATTCTCAGATGCTCCATGATGCGCGCCATCTACGACCGGTTTGACATCACCGTTACGCCACGGATGAAGCTGGCTGCAGGCAGACATCCTCGGTTGTGTATTTTCGGTGTCATGAAGGGCGAAATGCCTTTAATTCGTGAAATAAAGTCGTGTAAAGTCGTTAAAATGCGATAATCGGATCCATTCAAATTCGAATATTTAAAGCAACTAAAAGGAAAACATGCGAGATGCTCAGAATGTTTAAAAATGTCCGCTTCTAGAAGTGTTGCAGGACTTTTATCGAAACTCTACAAAGTCGGAGAGATAACTGGAACTTGATGTGTCACACGATCCGAGTAGAAGTGCAGAATTCAAAAGTGGCTACGAATTTTGGATCTGAAACAAAGGTTTCCCTGCTCAGAGATCGACTACGATGCTATTTTTGCGTTTTTCGGTTTTTTTTTCGGTCTATATCGAGGATTTTCGTTAGAAGAAAGGAAGAGATACCAATGAAAAATTCCATTTAAGGACAAGGATATTGATTCATACAGTTGACTTTTGCCCTTAGCCCACGTGGTTCAATAAAGGATGGAAACGAATAAAAGTTCGTATGCTTTTAGTAATTTTCCAAATTTTCGATTGCCCTTTGAGCTCATTGGAATCACACCAATGGAGCACTCCAACAAATGTACTTGGGACCTCGTAGATCATCTACACTTTGATCTCTTTGTGCAGGTACTGTGCATGACGTATTCGAGTCATTCGATTTGAGAGATCGAACGGGAAATTTTGTTCTTCTTGAGACTTCAAGACGTTATGCTAATCAATGTTCGTCACAAAAGATCGTGGATCTCTGACGATTGAATCGAACAAGAAGATGAAATTGTGACTAGTGAAAAACTCTGAAATGTTCGCATCTATTCTTCTCTCAAATTTGAAATCTTCGGACGTTTAATGTTTTTTGGTCCAATCTACAGAATTACAGAACCTTAGGCGGGTCCTGAGCACAGAGACACGTGCACATCTCAAAATGATTTACTCTACAAGTAGTTTCTAATAATCTATGGAATGACAAAGTGCAACATGTAAAAACAAGCCACGCCACAGAAGGCCATGGGGTAGACGACTCTGAAGACGTAGTCCAGCAGCCTGGCACAGTTTCTCGTCCGCGTGGCGGGCAACTGGGCGTAGTAGGGCGCTTCGTTGATCCATCTCGACTTCTCTTCGTGTTCATCCTGAAGCTTCGAACGTTTCAGTCACCGTACGCAAACATACTGATTTCAAAATCTGCTGCCAGCGCCTTTTGTAGGCGGCGCTGGACACCGCGGCCGAGTGGATAAGGGACAGAAGTGGGAAGACGATGACGATGATGCACCACAGGTCCATAGCCTTGAGGTAGGACGTTCGGGGGATTTCCCTCAGATTCGCCAAGACGACGAACAAGGTGGCGAAGAAGGTGGTGGCGGTGAGCAGCGACCTGGATGTTTGGGACTCGGAGGTGAGCCAGAGGGGGATCCACGAGCAGAAGACGAGTACCGTAGTCGGGACATAAAGGGTCCACAGCCACGTGGGGATGGACCTCCGGAGGTTCACCTCCAGGCGCCTGCCAACTTCGCGGGAATCCATCACTTTCCAGGGGGATTCGTGGTCGGCCACTTTGGCGGTGGACAAGTAGCTCCAAGACGCGCGAAGATCGTCTAGGCTCGATAGGATCGACAGAAGCTACGACTGGGGTTTACCGTTTCCGAACTTCAACGAGCAGTTCCTTTTGTCGAAGGGAAAGCGCCACATCTCGTGATCGGCCGGGATGTCCACCTTCTTCCTGTAGATGTACTCCACGATGCCGTTACTGTACAGGTTCACGTCGTCTTTTCCGACCATTCGAGAGTCTTGAACGTCGTCGACTGTGAGCTGAGGGTTCCATATGTAGTTTACTGAAACTATGACAGTTGCCTGTGGTTCGTTAAATAAAGCCGTAAAGTGGTAAACACTGCAGTGAGGTGAAGTTAGACGAAAAGGCTAGAGCGAACTTAGAAAGAAAGAAGATAGAAAAGAGGAACAAAATCAAGTTAAGTCTTCATTTCAAGATATTACTTGAAGTTCTTGTTGCTTTGAATAACTTCTATTTTGCACTTGTTTTCGAACTTAGAAACAAAGAAGATGCTACTGTAAATATCTTGTATTTTTTGGTTATTTTGTCAACAAAATGCAAGGTCCAGTGACTAACTCAGTGAGTACTTAGCTGCCTAAGTACAATTAGTTGTGAAGGGGAATATACGCGATGACCACAGCCCAGTTCACATGAATGTCATTCTTTGATATTAGAATGTGTTCAAGGAGTTATATAGGCCTCAGGTCAGAACCTTCCCGATACATCACACAGAAAGAACCTCGGGAGATCAGCAGAAGAAGGATGTACCGAGGTGCTTTTTGGAATGTGCGCATTATATCGTGGCCAATCTTTTGTCGGCGACTAAATAAGCGCAACCGCGAGGCTCCGATGCGTTTCCCCCGCGAACGCAATCAGCGCGGAAAATGCTTGAGAAATGTCCGGATGTCGGGCATGCATGAATAAATCATTTAGGAATCGTGTCGTCTGGCTCCCAAAACAGCGGAATATAACTTAAATGTGTGTATTTCAAAGAGACCGCTATGTGGACTGTTTGCAATTTGACCAGGATTATGCCCTCTATGCAATGACCTACCGTTCCGTATTTTGATGGGATTTATGGAATCCCTCCAATTCCTGTAGGCCAGCTGGGGTTCCATCCATTTCTGTTTGATGAGTAGTTGGAGATGGCACTGAGGACACGTTAGCAAACAATGTAATGCACAAGTGGAGGCCTACCAAGTCGTCTATTTGGGAATCGATTTTCTCGACGGTGACTGAAACCGCCACCGAGATGTTTGTGTTCGAGGCTGAAAGGGAAAGAATGTAACGATGCAAGAAGGAGGTGGTCTTAGAGGATCTATGCAATTTCTATAGTTCGGTACATCGATGACTTTTCGAGGTTTCCATTTTCCTTTCAGCTATTGTTAATGAATTATAATGTTCTTGTGCTGTTGTCCTTATGCTTATCTGATCATTAAAAGACTAGAACAGTGATTTCGAGGAAGGGCTTTGATTATGATAAAGTTGACTGTCTCCAAAGGGGCCATTTAGAGGTAATCAAATAGTGCACTCACTGGGGAATCTGTACTTTCTGAGAATCTCCTCGGCGATCCGTTTGTCGGTCCACGGCGGCTCTGTGAGAAGGTCGTCGGGATCTTCGTCGCTACTAGCTCTGCAACAGAGATTAAGGTGAAGGTCGTTCGGAACCAGCTGTCGTAATTCGCAACATATGTTTGAAATTGGCTCCGAAACAAAGGGCGCTTCACACGTCGTTCACCTGGGAGTGGAGCCGGAGGCGTCGAACGACCCGAACAAGGTGATGAAGAGGAGGAGGGCGGAGGTCAGACGTCGCGACATCGGCGGAGGAATCTGGAGAGGTGACTGTGGAGGGCGCGCGGACTCGACCCGCGGCGATCCGCCCCCGGCGTCACAGATGTGATTTATGCAAATTTATTGTCTTCGGGAGGGACGATTAGAGGAGAAAGTGAGCGGCGCCTATTTTTGGAGGCATTAATTGGGCTATATTTTTGTTTATTATGTTTTTACGAGGTCTTTTATAGTGTTGTGCGTGGAACGGAAATGAGATAGAAAACAATTGGAGGTTCAGTGGGCCGAGTTTTGCCGTAAAGATACAACTTATTGTCCAGTTGACCGAGTTTTCACAGTCTTTTCTTGGTCCCTTTTTTTTGTAATGGGTCTTCACTTGAGAAGTTGGGTTCTATAAAATGCATCTCCAGTTTCTGACCACTTCGACCACTCCTAGAGGACATTCATGATGACCCGTTTTCAGTGGTCCAATCCACTGGGCATCCACAGGTGCACATAAAATAGGAAAGAGATTGAGGGCAATTTTGTGAAGGGCATAAATCTAGAAAATATTTTGAATTCCGCGCATTCAAAGGGAAAATTTGCGTGTTTGCAAATTAGCCGGAATAAGCTTGAGGTCCTGGGAATATCTTTGAACTATCAGTCAACTTTGATTGGAGTAGATCGGCGAAACTTCTGCTGCGTCCACTCCACCCGTCCGCCTCTCCTAGGCGCTAATTTGATTAAACGAAAAGGCTCGCTGGTGCCTCTGAAGTTGCGCTCTACTCGTCGCCAATTAGTTCGCTAATTCAATTGCCATTCTTCGGCCGTTCGGCTTCAAAGACTTTTTCGACGACCAGAGATGCCGCTGGGAGCGACTGATAAGGACGGAGGGCTTAACTATGGGTATAGGCAGAGTGGCGGCGATAAGAAGCACAGGACTGGCGACAACGTTGCCGCTGAGTGGAAATGATTCTGAAGTCAGCGCTTCTTTTGGTTCTTTGTGAGTTTCAAGATGGTAACTTTCGAAGATGGGTGGTTTCAGGCCTTGCGAGCAGCTCGGCTTTGGATGGCCTCGTCACTACGTGCTCGCTGTGCAGGATTGCCAAAGAGGTGGCGACATCGGCCCATCTGCCGATGGAAAGCGTTAGGGCTATGATCAAAACTCAGTGCTTGAAAAGTCCAGAGGGTCAGAGGAGATTCTGCGAAGGAGTCAGTGAAGAGTTCGTGCTCGAGCAGCTCGCCGTAGTGGGCGCCTTCTTGAGGTGCGAAGACTACTGTGGGACTATGGAGATGGAACTGGATAAGGACTTCATGTGCCAAAAGATTCGCGAGATTTCGTTCAACAAGGTGGGTGCGAAAACGGAAGTCGGATGAAAGGCGTCTCTTCAAAGCCACATGCAAAAGCTGATCTTTTCGTAGTGGGAACTGAGAACAATGTGTAATTAGCACTCAAAGTTCGCATTCAGGCCATCTTCGACACCATGTACTTCTCAACAACGAAGCGATTCTGCTCGAAAGAGACGAATGCCGTCAAATGTCACCTTGACTCCGCCGCGGCTCATCCCGTACTGAAGGATCTCTTCGAAAATGCTATGCAATCCGTCACCAAAGCTGTCGACTGCTCTATCCAGGCGCCAAACACCTTCTTGGCCGACATGCTCGGATCGGCGCCTCCGATGAAGTGCGTTCTTTGCAAGTACCTCCTCAACTGGATCGGCGAGTGCTTTGTCCACGAGAACAAGACAAGCCGCGACATGCAGAAGTCTATTCGGGACATCGTCAAGAAGGTGTGCGATCTGAACAAGATCTGTCCCCTGCTGCACGTGAGTGAGGCCTTCGGTACTTTATACTTGTTCCTTTACAGTGCTCTTGCGATAAAATTGCCGACAAAGCCATCGACATCATCAAACGAATGGACGTCAGCCAAGCAGCTTGCGTGGTGAGTTTGTCTTGTACACGGTAGACAGCACTGTTCTTTTCAGAAGTACGATTCGGCCTGCGCCGGCATGTGATTACTTGGTTGTAAAATATATCTGTGAAATAAAGGAGGTGAAGTCTTCTAGAGCCTATTTGTACAGTCATCCAGTTACTAACTGACGAGATCGTATTCGTCAACCATAAATAATAGAAAAATATTTCCCAAATTCAAGAAATCCATGAAAGAGCACTTAGTCTGAGTCACTTTTGAGTTCTGAAGAGTAATGTTCCCCTGAATGAATAGCTTTTTGCTGCATAAGGAGCCTCTTCCTTTATTCCTAGATTTCCCTCAAAAGACACAATGAGCCTTGACCCCACGTCGCCAAAGAGATATCGGTCGACCACCCACATCGATTCCGCGATGCGCGATTATCGAAAACGTGCAATTTCGGTTCGTTTTCAGTTATAGAACGTGCTCTGGTTTCAGGCAATGGCGTGCCGTGTACCGTACACGGCCGCTGACGATCGGCAGATGTGGAGCTACTTGGTGGAAAAGACGAGAGAGGACAGCCCGAGCGCCAAGACGCCCATGGGAATCGCCTTGTGGAAAGAGTTCCTTACGGATAACCCCTCTTTCGAGCACACCTTCTCCTCCACACAGACTCAGTAAGTTCTCGAGCTGTCCTCTAGTCTTCTTAAGTGCTTCAGCTATCGACGCCACCTCCACGACAAGATGTACAAGGCGGAGCTCCCCTTCGAAGACCTTCTCTTTCTGCTGCAGCGACACAAGAGAAAACTCACCAAACAGCAGCATTTATAGTAGGTCACAAAAGAGTCTTTTCTTTCTAGAAATGTTTCTTTCAGCGTCGAAAAGAAATTTAAGCGCCAGATCAAACTCAACAAAAGAGGAATTCCAGTGGAAGACATATCGGAAGATGGTGGAGAAAAGAGTCAAAACGGCACAGATCCGCACGGTGTCTCTGACTCTGGTGACGATGGACAGCGGAAGCCTGAACCTGTACGTCCTCGGACTCCTCGAAGAGCGGTAAGTGTCGGGCAAATACTCTCGGGTTTCGGAAAGGTCCCTATGGATCGTGCAGAATGGGTCCAAAAGGGGAATCTAGACAGTCGTTTATCAGCCGGTCTCTCGTGAGGAAGTTCTCATTATGACTTTGCACTTATTTCTGTCTCAGATTTTTTGGCTTCCTCTCCGAATGACCCATCGGAGTTTGCAAAACGAGGCAGAATAGTCTGTCTACTTCGGCCCGTTCTACCGGAACCGGTGGGCATTTCCCTACAAATGGTACATTGCAGCCGGAAAGGAAACGAGATCCGTCCCCAGGAGGCAGTTCCCTCCGCAGCACCTCTCCTCTCATCTTCAAGAGGCGGAGGATCGGGCGCCTCGCTTCTCCAGATGCAGACGAACCCTCTCAGTCTCCTCGAAGTGCCAAAAAGATTCGGCCACAAAAAGAGGAGTCTTGTTCTTCCGCCCACTTTCAGAGACGTCTCTCCTCTGTCTCCACTCAAACTCCTACCAAGCTTGTGGCCATGATGGAGGCTTCTGAATCCTGCAAAGTAAGACCAACTTATAGCACCGCTTCAAATGTCTTTTTAGACGCCCTCTCGGAGCAACGCTTTTATTTTACCGTCTTACAGCGTGCTTCACGATCAAATTATCCAAGAATTGGCCACGGATAACAGCTTGGTTAGTGGACGCGTACTGCGAATTTGTCCAACCCCCTTTCTTTTCAGAGCGCAGTGCAAAGAATGGCGAAGAAGAGGGCACTGGATGCCTTGATGGAGGAGCTTAGAACGTGAATGACTTTTGCAGGAGAAATTAATAAAATATTTCTCTGTATTACATCCTATGTGAAAAGACAAAAATGATAGACATTTGTCATAGTTATCCCTGCTTATTATCCCTCTGAGATTCTCCGAGTCCAGAAGTGACGCTGGGAATAGAGCATGCCGACTGAGTCATTTGGGTGCTGCTGGTCTGAATACCGTCGGAACGAGCAGCCGTTGATCCAACCGTTGAAATCTGAAATGGAGAGACAGTTACAATAGTACCGAACAACTTCCTTACGGTGGAAAGGTCCGAAGTACTGGATACCGAGGAAGAAGTGAATCCGGTGGGAGTCAGTTGCGAAGGGCGCATGACAGGTGTTGTGCCAGCGGTGATGGAAATTGCGGAGGTGGAAAGCTCGCTTTTCGAATCCAGGGAAAAAGAAGGCGACAACAAGCTGGTCGTGTTCGGAGACTGAGCAGTGAGCGCTCCACATGAATCAAATTCGGAAGGAATTTGGCTTCTGGAAACGATGTGAATTGGAGCGACAGGTGACTTCGATGATTCTGCAGTCTTTTCCAAAGAATTTCGGCTTTGAGTGGCAGCAGAGTCTTTGCTTCCGGTAATAGCAGGGACCGGAACTGACGACGTTTCCGCAGTTTTCTCTACTGGCACTGGGTTTCCAGAAGCAACGGGGAGCGGAGCGACGGGAGATTTCGACGACTCTGCGACCTTGTCCAAAGAATCATGACTTTTGGTAACAGCAGGAACCGGAACGGTTGACGATTTTGCGGTTTTCTCTTCTGGCACTGGGTTTCCAGAAGCAATGGGGAGCGGAGTGACGGGAGATTTCGACGACTCTGCGACCTTGCCCAAGGAGACTCCGCGTTGAGTAATAGCGGAGTTCTGGCTTTCGGTAACAGCAGGAACTGGCGACTTTGACGATTCCGCGGTTTTCTCTGAAAGCTGAGTAATGGGTGACGACATCGACGAATCTGGGGTCTTGTCCAAAGAGTCCTGGCTTCTGGTAAGAGCAGGAACCGAAACATTTGATGATTTTGACGATTTCGCGGTTTTCTCAGAAAATGGACTAATGGGTGACGACATTGACGACTTAGGGGTCTTGTCCAAAGAGTTCTGACTTTTGGTAACAGCACGAACCGGTGCGATTGGCGACTCCGGGGTCTTCTCCAAGGTGTCTGTGCTTCCAGAAGATATGGGAAGCGGTCCGACGGAAGACTTTGATGGCTCTGCAGTCTTGTCCAAAGACTCCAGGCTTCTGCTAACAGCAGAAAGTGGAACACTGGAGGACGACTTTGATGATTGCGTTTTTCCGGTTTTCAGTTCATCACGAGGGTTGCTTTGCTCGATCTTCGCATATCGAAGAAGAGCGGGGAATGCCTCTTCCCTGAAATGACTTTCGTATGCCAATATTTAACGATTAAAGTTTACGTTGAAGTCTGTGTAGAGCTAAAAGTCGACTGGGTGGGTCTTAGATTCGTCAGATGGGATACGAAGAAGCCAGTCGAGATATTCGTCGTCGCTAAAAGTGACTAGCGTATTTCACAAGCGACTTCATATTTCACACCTGTAGCCGAGGTGGTAGATTGTCCGACCACTACCATCTTCTCAGTGTTCTTTGCTGCCAACGCCTTCAAACGCTTCATCTCGAGTGAAGGGTCGATGTCACGCTCGGAACCGGGACTTTCGGGAGCGACCCAATGTGCCGCGGCTTCAGGATAGGTTTTCTTCTGGTTATTAAAGTTCACATCAGACGCGAATTTGACTTTTGGCGGCAAAGTAGAGGAAGACGATCTGCTCGCAACCGATTCTTTTATCTTACTACTGGCACTTGACTCGACCTTCTCTTGCTTCTTTTCGTCACTCTTCTTAGACTTTCGACTAAAATTAAGATTTTCTGACGGTCAGCAAAAAAATGTTCTTTACCGCGGATCATCAACTGTCTTTGACTGTCGCTTCTCGGGTTTTGATTTGCGACTCTGTCTGTACTTCTTCGTGTGCTTCTTTCGCTTCTCAATGACGCGAACTTCACTTACTTCTTCGTGGACGATTTCATCTCTACTATCGCGAAGAAGCTGAAAATGGAACTACTCATAAATACGGTGAAGAGAATGACTCACCCAGAAGTGGCACACTCCGAGCATGATTACAGCGATGGTGGCGAGGATGATCGCAGCTATGACAAGACCGTAGCCGATGTGTTGCACAGTGCTCCACGTGTGCAGCGTGTTCAGGTACGACGGCACATCACTGGAACCCATTTCTCCGAAGTGCCGGTCGTCTCTCGCTTGACTCTTCGATTGGAGGGGAAGACGACCGCCACGTAACGAGTGCAAGCCGCTCAATGAGGCCGTCTGCCACTCGGTGCATGGAACTGTCTGTGTCTCACTGTTCCGCACGTTGCAGGACCCAACCTGTCTAGTCTACACTGGTAAAGCATCGATTCTACAGGGAGTCAGAAAAATCCTCCCATCTGTTCGGTGTCTGACTGCCAGATAAACTATACCGATCATTTAGCCAAGCAGACCTGGACAAAATTGGTCGCGAGCTATGGGAAGCAGTGGGAAGGACGCTGTTTTCGTAACAACTTTTTTTCCCGTTGTTTCGCAGCCCATTCGTAGGTTATACGTTTAATAGATTAACCGTCTTAATAATAAGTTAACAAATATAGTTGAAAGTCATCAAACTCAAATCACAGAAATCTCGAATACCCAGGTTTGGAAATATCAAGCGCCGATTAGTCGGAATTCTAATTCTCTTAGATACTTACGCACATCGTACTGCGCTTCGAACTGCGTTGAATTTAGGAATTCATGACCAAGGCAGTAACGAGCCGTTGCGCGATTCTTTGGGTTCATCACGAACATCAACTGAAAGTGACAAGACATTCAAAGGATCGAACGAGTGCAACATACCGTTAAGAAATTTATACCTGCGGGTTCGAGATCCGGCAGTAAGTCGCCAACAGTTCTAATGGGCCACTTAGGAAACTCCGTGCTGTAGCACTCCATCTGCGTGATCCCTTTCCATA
Source organism: Steinernema hermaphroditum (assembly GCA_030435675.1). Taxonomy (NCBI): domain Eukaryota; kingdom Metazoa; phylum Nematoda; class Chromadorea; order Rhabditida; family Steinernematidae; genus Steinernema; species Steinernema hermaphroditum. The sequence goes on from CM059622.1 coordinate 10,661,126, forward strand.
TCTAAAAAATATGACGCTCGATCGAAGGCTACTATAGGTGCCGTCACCTCGTCCGTTGGCGTTCCAAATACACGGAAGATGCGAAACAATTGATCGATCTCAGAATCCCCCTTGAATATGGCGTCTCCTTTGATCATTTCGGCGATGATGCAAGCCAGGCTCCAGATATCGACAGCGGTTGTGTAGTAGTTGCCGCCGATAAGGATTTCAGGGGGTCTATACCAGAGTGTGACGACTTCGTGTGTGTACACGCGGCCAGGCAAAGAAAAAGCACTAAAAAGATGTTGAGAAACGGCGACACAGAGCGCCGCTCTACCGGGCAAGACCGAAGTCGGCTAACTTCACAAGCCCATTGCTGTGGACAAGGATGTTTTGGGGCTTCAAGTCGCGGTGCAACATTCGGCGTACATGAATGTAGGCCAAACCTTTGAGAAGTTGATGTGTGAAGGACTGGAAATGGACTGTAGAATACGCAAATCGGTCTTGTGAGATTACCTTAACAATCGGTAAGTTCATCTTGTTTCCGGTCTTGTGAATCTTGTCCAGAAACATGCGCAGATCCATATCGATGTACTCAAAGATGAGGTGAAGCTGCATCTCATTTCCTAGAAACCCGCTATAGATTCATGCAAGGCGACTCCAAATTACTCTTGTTTCTTGCGATGATGACATCCTTCAGGCCGACAATATTGGGGTGGCTCAGCTCCTTCAGAATCGCGATTTCTCGCATCGCTGTGCTGGGCACCCCTTCGTTGTCGAGATCCATTCGGATACGCTTCATGGCGACAAATTCCTTCTTGTCCGACCTTAGCTGCCCCTTGAAGACGACGCCATAAGTGCCCTCGCCGATCTTCTCGAGCTTCAAGTACTTCTCCATGGCGGTGCGGAGGCCCAAGTTCTGAAAGAGGAGGAGCCATGTCATTTGAAAGTGATCAAGCATAGGATAACACGGAAAAAGGCTCACGGCAAAAAACATCAACTGACTGCAAACAGAAAGAGATCTTGATTTCCACAAATTAAGAGAATTAAAACAAGCAGCTGAACTGTGTTCCACCGAAATATAGAAGAACTTCCCTCAAGGTACAACAGAAAGTGGCCAAAAAATCGAACAGAACCCGATCAAGTAGGCGTCACAAGAAACTTTACCACCCGAAAGGCCAATCCCACGGGCAAATGGCGCTTCGCGGAGAAGACAAAACAATCGCATCTTCGTCTCCACGTGACCTTTCGGAGCGTGAAAGCGCTAATTAGAAGCTGCTGAATTCATTAGGCACCCCGCCAGATTCCATCGCCGAAAGATTCGTCAATCCCCATGATCCCAGCTCCTCCGCAGGCCGAACGGCTTCGGCGCTCTAGGAACTTCCCTCTCCGACGGGATCCACGAGGAAACGGCGCGAAACTGCAACTTAGAAGGCGCCGATCTCATCAGAATTCAAAAATTTTCATTCGGCGCTAATTTTTGGCGGTGGGACCGCTTAACTGACGGCGGGCGGTCCTGGCACGACCCGCGCAGACGTCAGGGTCGTGCGCGAAGTGGCGCCGTTTGAGTGGCGGCGGTGGAGCGTGAAGGCGAAGGGGGTTTTTCTAATGTGTGAGATGAGTTTCAGATGAGCTCTTGAGTATTTGGGCCAGGATCGCAAGTGGCCTTTCCCCCTCTAGATGATTCGTTTTTACGATCTCTTGTGGCGCCGATAGTGAATTAGAACGGGAGAACTGATAAGTGACCCGACGGGTTCTTTCTCGCGTGCAGACGGGCATCTTCTGAAGAATCTGGGTTAATCCTATTTGTTAAGGTTCCGCTGCTCACTCCACTTTGACTCTCACCCGGTGATTCAAAATCCAAGGAAAAGCCGTGTTCTGTAACGTTCTGAAGTCCAAAGATCCTCTAGAAACACATTCTTGAGGCATCACTTAGACCTGCTCTATCCTAAGGCTCTTTCTACCGTATAACGCGGCACCTCGGCACTGTACTGTGCTGACCCAGAATCCCCATACAGCCATGCTGGTACAGCGACTGTCAGATCGGCCCATTGTTGTTATGAACGTACAAGTGTTTAAAGCCCAAAATCTCTATTTTCCTAAGCTTATGGTTCCATCGATTACTCAACTTGCCTGAACGGATACCTCTTTCCCATGCTTTTCCAATTTTTCCTCAGCAAAGCAAAATAGAATCGCCAAAACATGTTCTCGCAACACGGTGATCGATCGTCCGGTAAAACGGCCGGCTAATCCTCTTGTAATCTACCCGAATTGGCCGGAGTCGGGTACGGCGACGTGAGTTTTACAGCTGCTACTATCCGATCTGACTTCGGTCGGCGTTCCCCTATGCGGTCCCACCACCTCCTTGTTCACTCCGCAGCGGCCGTCTGCGCGACCATAACCTTCGTCCTGAACTTCCTCACCCTGAATGCCCTCTTCAACAAAAGGAAAACTCTGAAGCAGTCCAAAGCTGTGATCCTCGTCATTCTGTGGCACTACTTCTTCTCGTCCGTCGCGCTGATCCACACTCTCTACATGACCCTTTTCCTCCTAGGTAGATGAAGATGGAGTAATGGGTAGAAGTAGATCAGTTCAGGCTACGCAAGACGCATGGACGACTTCGTCTTCTGGTCGGGTAACTTCTCCTACTCCCTCGAGGCTTCCATCGGCGTTTGCAACTTGTTTGTGGCTATCGGACGCGTCCTCGTGATGTGGAAACCGCTCACCTACCACAAGAACCACAGCGAAACGCTGCAGAAGACCACCCTGCTCACCGTAGCCTGTGTTACCGTATTCACGGCGACGGCTTTCGCCGTCCACAGAACGCTCCCTCCCTCGGCTCCGAGGGCCTTCATCGACTACATCGACATCCGCGTCGTCCAGTCCCTCCACTGGTTCGATGCCTCCGTGTCGATATCCAACGTCGTCATCACTCTTGTTTTCATCAACGAACTCAGGAAATATCTCTCCAGGACGAGGCTCGCGTTAGTGAGCTATAGCGAGAGAACGGCCAAGGTGTTCTCTCCAAAGATACATCGTGTGACCCCACAAGTTCAGATCAACCTGCTGGTGTACTACCAGATCATCTCCGAGGTCGTGATCATCAGTCTTCCGATCTTGGTCACTTCAGTGTACAACAACGCCTGGAGAACATCCCTTCCCCGGAAAATCGGCCCCTATCCCTTGACCGTAGCGGCCCTGTACACCGCCGTATGTTCTTTGCTCTTCTACAATAAACTGAATGTGTGAAGACCTTTATCACAACGTTCACAGTTCCTCGTGGTCATCGCAGTGTCTGTAGAGACGCCTTCTGGACACAACTGACAAGAAGGCGAACATGAAGAGGGCGTTGAGAGTTAGTGAAACGAGAAGAATCAGCGATCCTTGGCGCTCTTCCTTCTCGGGTCTCTTAGGTACTTGACTGGGCCACGTACTTGCTGCTGGGGCGGCTGTGGTCGTCTTTCTACGGTTCGGGTTTTTGGGCGCTTTGCACGACTCTCGCGCACTTCTGAGTCGTCGGTTCGCCTCGCATCCGCTGCTCTGCTCCAGGTCCCTGTAGAGCTCCATGTTCTCCATCTGGTACTCGTAATGCTGGCGACAATGCTCCAGATTCTCGCGTTTCATCCGCGCTTCGTCCCAGGACGCCACTTTCCGGCGCAAAGACGAGGAGCTGAATGAAAATTGGAAGAGATGAGAAGAGAGTCAACCACATCTTGCTTCCGTACCCGTTGGCCAAGTGGATGTGCCACATGAAGGGAGTGCATGTTTCCAGCTGCCACAGGGGAAGCGTGATGAGAGTGTCGAGGACTTGCTCGATCATCTCTTGGTTCGCGAGCGGAATCAGGAAGAGGCCGTAGGGGAACTCCGTGAGGGGATTCCGATCGAATTTGAAGTTAGACACTTTCGATATGAGCGCCAGAATCTCGGAAGGAAGAGAGCTTCGGTCGTGTAGAAGGTTCCCGCTGAGTTGGAGGCTAAAGATCGCATCAATCTCCTTAGTTTGCCGTTTTAGAGTGCCTTGTGAGATGGCAGCAGTAGGTGACGGCTAGGGGAATCTTCGTCAGATTGCACCGATCCAGGTCGACGGTCTTGACGGATTTGAGAGGAAGGAAGGCGAACGAGTCGATAGAGGACAGAGGAGTGTCGGAGAGAGATAACGTCCGGAGAGAACTCAGTCCGACGAGGTTGTCCGCCGAAATGTCCTAGAAGAAGCGTAGACATGATATCCTGTGAGATCGCTACCGTAATCTGCGTGCTACTTAATCTCAGCCACTTCAGTTTCGCCGTCATCTGGAAGGCTTTTGGAGGTAGGTAGACGAGTGAATTCGAGCTGAGGTCGAGGATTTTCAGCTGAGCGCATTGGGCGAAAGTGAAAGGAGCGAATCTGGCGATCTAGATGACATATGAGATGACCGGGTCTTCCCTGTAGGACCCACCTCATTGTGGCTGAAGTCGATGTCTTGAGTGCTGTTGCAACTGAAGGAGATCTGATGCAAATCGCCGATTTTGTTGTGGTCCATGTGGATCGACGTCAACGTCTTGAGTTCGCTCAGTTCGATCACATCTCTGATCAGAGTTCGTCTGATCGTGATTTGTGTCAGGCCGGTGCAAGTAGGGAGCCAGCGAGGAAGCCTCGAAAGAGAAGAGTTCTCGATGTGGAGTCTCCTTAGGGAGCTCGTCCAAGGTGGTGGCTGCGGAAACGCGTCTTTTTCCCCAAAGAGGATGGCCTACCTTGTCCCCAAATTCGAAGTTGAGATTCATTAGTTTGAGGCTCGCCAGCATGGGAAGGGAGCCGAAGACGCCCCAGCCGTTCTTCTCATCCCTGCCGGAGTGTTCCATCGAGAGAACTTGCAGGTTGGGGAAGTAGCTGGCGAGGTTCGTGGAAGGATCGATATGATTCGATGTGATTTGGAGAGAAGTGACGTTGAAGCGGCTGAGACCGGAGAGAATCTTCGGAACTTGCCTAAAAGACCCTTTGAAAGGCGAAGTTCTGAAGGGGCCCACGTCTTGTCCCAGTCCGTGATCTTCACGACGTATTCTGCATTGGGGTTAGGGAACTCCAGCTGCTCGCAAGTCACTGGACCCGCGTCCACGGGGCTGTGGTCCCTCCAGACGTTCTTTGCCCTCATCACCGCTCGTTTGCTCAAATTAGACGCGCACTCGAGCTCTCTTCCGGAGACATAAACGTGACATCGACAGCGCCCTGTTCTGCACATCTGCCGAAATTCGCAATTTTCGGTGAGTGGCGCTTTCTGGCTGCAGCAGACCTAAAACGTAAACACATCGTAAAAGTCAAGAGCGAAAAGAAAAGTGATACGAAGAGGACTGTCCAAAGTTTAGGGTTTTAGGGTTTCTGTGTTCCTGGTTCAAGTTTCAGATCTAAATCATGCCGTACTTGGTCACAAAAGGCCCAAATTAACAGGCAGTCACGCAACTCACCAAGTTGATCCCATGGCCTTTCGAGTGAATGGGCTGACAGTCGTCAGTTGCAGTCACCTCACTCAAGAACAGCAGAATCAAGAGAAACGGACCCATTCTCTGGCACTTCGTCCCACGGTCCACTTTGCAACAACGTCCTCAGGCCGACCTTAACGAGCCCTATCGGCAAAAAAATCATATCCTTTTTTCGCGGCCAATCAACCGACCATTCAGTTGCGTCGCTCGAGCGTAAACTCGAGGGGAAGAGAACCCGCGAAAGTGTCAAAGTGTCACGCCTAATCAGCTCTATGCGACACCGAGGCCCAGAAGAGGGCCGCCCGCAGGTCCCGACGCGATCAACGATGCACAACAAAAATGTTGCGGAATGTCAAATGCATAAGTTATGATTTTGGCACTCGGCGGAGGCTGACACCTCTCGAAATGGCCATCGGAGTCATCAAATCTGAATGTTTTAATTATTTATTGTTTTCGGCGTTTAGACGGATGAGATATTCGCCTTGTGCTCAACTTTTCTCAAAGGGAGAAAAGCACCCTAGCCAGATTTTAGAGAGGGTGATTGAGGTTGATTTTCTTCCCGTCCAGCCTTTGGTCATGGAGTCTCTGCCGGTAAAGCTGCTGAAGGTTGTCTTTCCTGTCACGGAACACGGGACCTTTCGAAGGACAAAAAACCATTCCTTCCACTGTTTTCTAAAAATTACGAGATGAGAATCTTTTGTAGATGCGTGAGGTCCATTAAAATTTATTCTGAATCAAGGTGCACGGTCAAAAGCAAACGGTCTTGCTTGAAAAGGACGTCAAGGACTCTTAATTTGATTCAAAAGAATACAATTTTACGGTGCAGAACTTTGAGTCTACAGGTGATACATCTGAGGTGCATGTACATGTTCATTGCATGCTTCTTAGCCATGCTGACTATCTTTTATTCCTATATGACTGTTGAAGTTTGCGTCGTCGCAGTCAGTATGCCTGACGAGGTGATAGAGTATGGCCACGTTGTTAGAGAGGTCGACTATTCTGGTAAGAGCTGATGTGCGCAGCTAGAATCGTATCTTTGAGTGACGTTGTTGGGAAAGTGGATCGATGGCTAAGATCTACCGCACAGCCCGGTCGACGGTCGTGACGGTGGAGACTCATCGTCGCCAGAAGGATAGGAATCCAAGGTGTGCCCAGTATTTACAGTTCTGCGCCCAACAAGACCGACAGCCTCTTATCATGAAAATTTGGTTCATTAATTTTCATTTCGGTTATCGATATCTTATCGGCGTTACCTTAAAACCACGTCTACGAACGCGTTCGTAAAAAATGCCGGGTTTGGAATCAAAGGAACGTCTGTTTTCACTTTTTGGTCCTCGATATCAATATCGATATCGTCGATATCGTTGATATTGGCTCGGAATAAGCAGCAGTCAGATGGCTGATCGAATTGTACTAGAAGGGAGAATCCACTCTCTGACCACATAGCAGCAAGCGTATTCACTCGTCCGCTACGCAACAACTAATCAAATTTCTAATGGCTGACCATGCATTAGGTCAAATGCTTTCAAAGATCGATGACAAGAAGGCAGCAGCGGCACCACTGACAATGAACCCGTCAATCTTCTATCCGACAACGCGAGGAACGCGGAGTTCTTCTTGAATGGGGTCCCTTGCATCTTCGCTGAGGAACGCCTCAGCAGCCCCCCTGACAAGGGAAGGCTCCCAAGTGCCAGACGCGGATCGGGTTGAGATATGGTGGGGGTGATAGAGCTTGGTGTGGGCAATCAAGCGCACACCGACTCGCGTGCCCTCCATCAAGGTTCACTACCTAAACACCCTTTGAAAGTTAGGCCCATGTGAATATAGTCGACTTCGGCAACGTCGACGAGAACGGGCGTATGGCCGAACTGGATAATGCCTTGATTGACATTTTTGTGGTTCAGGTTCGACTTCGCTCGGTCCCATATTTTTTCTCTTCACTTCCTCTACATATTTAAATTTGATTTCTTCATCGTGCTCAATCCTATCCCAACTCCAGTTATGAATGCTACCAATATTTTGATCCTCCTTGCCAGTGTACGGTGAAACATTTTACGCGGAGATTGAGGCGAGACTAGGGGCAAACAGTAGGCCTAGTTGAGTATATAAACTGTGCAAAATATCAACTGCCCATATGCGTTCTATACCCGTCAAAAGACGATCCGGTATTCTTTCTCATCGACGTCACATTCGTTTCTCACCAGTGATTCCCAATTGACAAAGTGTATACTTAAGCTTACAATTTTGTTGTGGTTGCAAAGTGTTCATCCAGACAACCTAGGACAACGATCCAATAGATCGCTATCCGACTATCAGAGAGACCTTAAGTACACAATAGACCACTTGGGAATCACTGGTGGGAAACGGATTTCTAGTTGCTTGGAAAGAATACCGGATCGTCTTTTGATGGGTATAGAACGCATATGGGCAGTTGATATTTTGCACAGTTTATATACTCAACTAGGCCTACTGTTTGCCCCTAGTCTCGCCTCAATCTCCGCGTAAAATGTTTCACCGTACACTTGCAAGGAGGATCAAAATATTGGTAGCATTCATAACTGGAGTTGGGATAGGATTGAGCACGATGAAGAAATCAAATTTAAATATGTAGAGGAAGTGAAGAGAAAAAATATGGGACCGAGCGAAGTCGAACCTGAACCACAAAAATGTCAATCAAGGCATTATCCAGTTCGGCCATACGCCCGTTCTCGTCGACGTTGCCGAAGTCGACTATATTCACATGGGCCTAACTTTCAAAGGGTGTTTAGGTAGTGAACCTTGATGGAGGGCACGCGAGTCGGTGTGCGCTTGATTGCCCACACCAAGCTCTATCACCCCCACCATATCTCAACCCGATCCGCGTCTGGCACTTGGGAGCCTTCCCTTGTGAGTGCTATCTGCGAATTCCAGAATAGCCAAAACTGCGCGGAAGAGGATGCTCGAACTGCTGAGGGAATCTCTAGAGGAGGCAACCCACAAAAGTAGGTTCTTGATGGACAGCCATAAACATGACAACACGTTGATTGAGCAAGATCGTCTTTGTGGTGATAGTCACGGACCACGTCTACGTGGTGAACACAAATCGAGTGTCAATGGCTCCAGCCTACTGATCGAATCTTGCCTGAATCAGGACCGTCGCTGTCAACGGAGTCTTCCAACAAGGTACAACACTTCCATGCATGTTTATGTACAGACAACGGCTATGTCACAATCACAGATCACTCGGGAATCACGCGTACTGGGTGGTGTCGTACTCTTCTCTGATCGTCTGAAATGAGAATCGGTCAAACTGAAAAGTGGATGGAGAAGGGATTCAGTTTTTGTGGCCCCAGGCTTGATTGAAAAATGTGTTTACTTAAGAAGGTGTATAGAATCAGATCTATGATTCATAGTCCTTCATATTCATAGAAGGTTGTGAAATAAAGAACGCAAAATTTAATGCGACCAACAAATAAATACATTAATTAATAAATTAAACTGAAATGGAATTTTACACGTTTAAGTTTTTCCTTTGTATACGTAGCACCAATATACGTAGCAGTATATTTTGAATGTTTTGAAGAATTTTGAGTTTTTAAGAGAAGGCAATAATGAAGGATTCGATGGTGGATTTAATATATAACCCGATATCCCAACTCTCTAGTCACCCGTTCAATCAAGGCCCCTTAAAGTGCAGGAAGGAAAGGGGAGTGTGGACGTGCCTAGACGTAGAGCGTCCGACTCTGAGAAGGGTCGATTAGTGGAGTCATTACATTGCTCGCGTATTTCCTCGCGTACACCGCCGACATCATCGTCCACTTGAAGGTCATCCAGCACCACACGGCCGTCATCCAGAGATTCTCTCCCTGGAGACCTTCGGCGGTGATGGTCTGGTGGCGGACTCCGGCTATGATCAAGCAGGCGACCATCCCACAGAAGGCGAGAATACAGAGCGTCGTATCTGAAGGAGTCGTTTAGAAGATGAGTCTCCGCTTGTCACTCACTGATCACGACGATGGCTCTGAACTTCGAGGGCATCCAGTTGGAGGCCCACCCACGATGGTAGGCGAAGTGGAGGTAAGTCAAGTAGGTGGCACATACGGACGAAAAGAAGGCCATCGCTGTGGTGGACCAGTTCTGGAAAGGGGCGGATAAGGACCAAGAAAAGAGCCTGAGGGCTTACGTGGTAGCGAGCGGCGAAGACGGAGCCGGCCATGATTCCAGCGGAGATTCCGAGGATAGCCCAGGCGATGCGAATCTTCATTCCACACAGCATGGCGACAGAGGGATGACGAAGTTGGAGGGAGGAAGACAGCCGCTGGAAGGCCTTCGAGTGAAGTACAACTGGAAGTGACCACCGAGGGGGTCGGGTGCGCACTCTTCTCGCGATAAGAACACGAAACGCGGCCGATAAGAAGGGAAGAAGACGCAGTCGCCCGCTACAGGCGATTACATCATATCACTCCAGATGATTCCCTATGACGACGAAGAAAACAAAAAAGTGTGAAGTGACCGTACAAAACGAGGAGAAGTAGCTGGACCGGAGAGAGAAACATGGCCACGAAACAGAATAGCGAGGAAGGGAAGGAATGGACGAGGAAAGCGATGAGCGATGCATTCTTGGGTGAACTAGAGCTGTGAATCTGCAAAATATAAACAAAGGAGCGCGAGAAGTAAACTCTGCGGCGAACGGATCCCATCGATTGGCGCCGACAAACAGAAAACCCGTTTTCGGCTATTTTGAGACCGAAGATGGAAGGTCGATCTTCATATTCCCCCAGAAGGTCCTCTTTGGCTAAAGGACCCAGAACTTCTTCCCTACTTCACCGTATTGAAACTCTCTTCATACTGTTCTCTCTGTAGATAACGAGGGTAATTCAAGGGGGTTTTCGCTGCAGTTTGCAGAGCACGGGCTAGAAATGCTGACGGTGAGCGTTTCCCCTTAAGGATCCTCCAAAACAAGTGCCTCTAATCGTCTGCGCCGTAAACATGTTTTGATGCAGAAGGGGTACCTTGTGGTTTGTTCCCACGGGTTTTACTTGTTTTATTGCTTCTCTCAGAGGCAAAAGACGATTTGGAGCCTGTGGACTTTACGAACATTTTCTACTGTAGTTTTGAACTTGAAGTAAACGTTCGAAACATAGATGAATCGACTCCAGAGCATTGGTAGTGGAGATGGATAGTGGAGTCAAACCACACTTCAGAAACGTGAGATACAAAAGGGTATTATTACTGAAAATAGAGTACAATTACAAACTGTGACGGAGTTTTCCTTGTCAACAACGGTTTCCTAAGCGATAGCCACGACGCCGACGCGGCGTCCCTACTTTTATGCTCCTCCCTACCTCTATCTGCTATAACCCCCGGATTTTGAGCACAGAGCAAAAGGTTTAAAACCAGGTCAAGATCGTTCCGATAGCCATCTTTGATTTCTTGAAGGTTCCATAAACTCACGGCAGATCGTGACGCACATCTTTTTTTTGTAGACAAACATGCCGAAACCCTATATAATAACTCGATTTTGGGCTTTCCTAACAATGCACGAAGCCGAATGCGGTCCGATCAATGACAGAACCTTTGGTGGGTCCTAGCTGCTAATACTCGTCTATAGTAAACATTTCGAAATGATTTACTCCCCAAGTAGTTTCTAAAATTCTATGGAATTACAAATCATGCAAAGAGAAACAACGCCACAGAAGGCCATGGGGTAGACGACTCTGAAGAAGTAGTCCTACAACCTGGTACAGCTCCTTCGGACTTCGTGCGCGTGGCGGGCAACTGAACGTCGTAGGTAGGGCGCGTCGTTGATCCATCATAATCCATCACAAATAAAAGACCCAATTAAAAAGAATCTTCTTCTGCGTTAGATCGGCAAGTGCTCTATGCACATCCTCCACCTAACATAGATATTATTTATTCCATATACATTCTTCACGCCACGTCGCTAAATGAAACGAAAAGTAAACTTTGAAATCGGTGAAAGTGCATAAAAGTTCTATTTGCATAATCTCGAGAACGTCGTTCACTCGACGTTGTTCTCGACCGTCGTCTCTTTCGCTTTCCGCTCCGCCTCTTCTGAAACAGCCTTCTTAGATGGGCGAATTCTGTCTGAACTACCGTACCCTTTGCGGCTCGCTCTTTCCACTGCAGTTTGTTGTCCTGGAGGAAGCGGGTCCACGGATTGGGAATGTCCAGTTTGCCCATGTAGTTCAGAGGAATCCGTCTGATGGACGAGGGCGACGCCGACGAGTTCCGTCTGAAAGGGCATTGAGGAGGACTCGAGAGTGGCTACAGTACCCGTCGGGAAGCGGCGACAGAGCGTTGCTGGACGCGGTTCCGTCGTTGACTCCGTTGGAGGGCGGGAAGAGAGAGTCCGTCGGGGGGAGGGAGACCAGAGGCTCGACCATCTTGGTCAGAAGCTCTCCGCAGACGACCATCGTTGGCTCCACGATGAAGTCGATGAAGCCGATCTGCGATTCGGCCACGTGCACCGTGTGGCGGTCGCAGAGGGGGGAGTACGGTAGCCCCATAGAGGCCTCCAGATCTCCCTGCCGGAAGAACTCCTCCAGGACGCCTTCGGTCCATCGGTGGTGGAGGTCCCACGGCTTCGAGGGATGCGATATGTCGCAGGCGTGCACGATCAAGCAGAGCGCCTTGTTCTTGTCGATTCTGAAACGAACCTTCCTGACCGACGCCCTCCGTGGAACAGTACCCTTCGGGCAATGAAAGCATATTCTTCATGGTCTTGATCTGGACGAAGTGAGTGGACATGTCCGTGGCCAGGACGATCTCGATCACCATGTTGCGAAGCTCTCTGAGAGGCCGGGTTATTGTAGCGTCTACTTGTCCGGTCTACCTGTATTCGTCTCTGGAGAGGCGCTCGAAGATGTTTTTGTCGTCGTCCTTCATGAGACGGAAGCACGAGCTGACGTGGTGGTTCTCGAGGACGCTCCGGTCGTTGTAGAGGAGGGCGAAGTGAGACCTGTGGGAGATATCTCAGGCAGAGAAGAGATCCGATTACCCGGATTGGATGTGAAAGCTGTTCGTGTGGCCCGTATGTTCGTAGTCGTGGATGAGCGCTCCAAACAGGACGGCCATCAGCTCCAGGTCACTTAGACTGTTCTGAAAGAAGAGGGCTCGATCTTAGTCTCCCTCAACTCCCCCCGTTCGAAGTCAAGAAGACCCTAATGAGCTACAACAAATGCCAATCTTTGAACAGCTACGTTACAGGGATGACTAATCGTGCTGGGACTCACCGCCAATCCCGTCTGGGAGAGCATGAAGTGGGAAGATTGAGTGACGTCGGCCGCGTGGATGCAGTTGTGGTAGGGGTTGTTGTGTTTACTGTAGCCGATCTCCAGGGCGAGCAAGTAGTTCTCCAGCGTCTGATAGGGAATCTGAACGTGGGGCGTTTTCTATGATCCAGAATGGGAGATAGGCACCTTGAAGCGCTCCAAGAAGCCGTATCTGTTGAAGAGCTCGAATCCGACGTACTTGAGTGCGTGGCCGTCGGACGCCTCGTTGAGTTGGAATGCATCGAACGACCAGTGGTTTATGTTCTAAAGAGAGCGTGGTTCTGGAGGCTGGCGACCAGCTGAGTCACCTTCAGCAGGGAGGCGATCTCTGGAGGAATGGGTGCGAGGACCGTCTGTGTCTTGCGGAACATCTTGTCGAAGAAGATGCCGGTGCGGATGGCGTTGGCGACCGACTTAAACTTCGGTTTCTCTCGCTTCGTGGCGACATTCTGACGTGTGAAGGTGGCGGCGAGCCACTCGCGGACCTCGTCTGGCACCGTCTCCGGGGTCACCTCGGCGAGATCGTCGTCTTCGTCGCAGATCCTCCGCGTCTCGTCCATGTACGCTGTCTCCAGAACCAGCGCCGCATATTCGATGTTTCTTTTGAGATCTTCCAACGGCAGCTGCCCACTGTTCAGCTGATGCAGGATGTAGCGGAGCCTAGAACGAGACGGTAGAGTACTGTAGGACCTCACAGGTTGTAGGGTGGAAGTGGACCTTAGAACAGCTGCTGCCGCCATGAGGGACGTGTCGCCAGAAATGGACGAATTTTGACATTTGAATTAATGGGTTCGAAGGGTCGGATGAATAGAGGGGGAGCGGCAGATGAAAAACAAGTCCTATTGATTTGGAAATGGAATTATAGAAGGGTTTCCTAGCCCCTTCGGAGGACAATGCTTCTCGGAAATCTACTTGGCGAGAGTTCGGAACACACCTGGAAGACGCGTCTCTGAAGTGGTGTTGGGGGGACATTTCAGAAGAAGATGAAGGACTCGAGAAGAGACATGGTTAACCCGAGGAGAGTGAGTCAGCGAGCCATTAAGGTATTGGGAAGCAAGTCGATTGACCTGTTGGCGTCGCGTGACTTCGGGCGATTAGGCGAGAGGGGAACGAGAGGGGGATGAGGCTGGGATGCACTCTTTTTGTCGAACTTTCCCTACAGGACCATCAGGGGCTTTTCTAGTGACAGTGCACTTCACGTAGAAGTCCATTTCCACCGAAGTAAACAGCGTTACTGTTATATCCCTAATACGCTAATCGTTTTCGAAGTCTAAATTTAGTTGTTGACCGACTTCCGACATGCAGCTTAAAGCCAGATGCCGACTCCCATCCGAGAGCCTAGAGTGACTAAGCCACTTCTAGGATTCTCTGACGTCCAAGTTTACACTTACGGTCGACGTCAAAGCGATTGTGTCATCGGAAAGACCTTTGTCCTTATAAGTAGACGGACTGGAAGTGAAGTTCGGCATAACTTCCTTCTGCGTCACAGAAGGAGCATTCCTTCCAAGGACAAACCTGGGTCTCCGTTCACTACTTCAAGATCTCTAAGTGCACGGCAAACGGCAAAGGCAACGTCATGAAGACCCACAAGGCCCAGTCCTCAAGTGCAACGTGCCAAAAGACGCGTTGTGAACAAGTGCCGAAATAGCGTCCGAGGGCCCACACGATACAGTCAGTCACAGAAGGGAAGGACCTTACCGGCAGGCGTGCTTTCTGAGCACGAGCTGGTAGAAACCGTACGTATCGCCCATGATGAGCATGTTAGTCGGAGGGAACGGACGAGGTCGGGCGCGGAGGAGAAGCACGAAGTCGCTTATGCAGATTCCGCTGTCGCGAAGACCGCCGGAAATACGATCGGAAGAGGCCGCGCGTCGTCGGACGACACCAATATCCGCTTAGCGATTCATTTAGGCGTGGTCCGTCTTCTTCGCGCCTCGGCGCCCCTGTAGTCGTCGCCTGCCCCACCTTGCCGGCGGCCAATCAAAAAATTTGTCGCTCAGGGGTGTCGCCGAAGGCTTCGGGAGAAGAAGACGACCGACGTCATTATGAGAAGAAGATTTGGATGGCGACGTCGCCACGGCAACGCGCCGTCAAAACAAGCCCGAGCCGGGAGGCCAGAGGCTGCTTTCGACTCTTCCGGCGGTCCAATTAGGGGCCAAAGAGGTGCTTTTCGCACGGGAAGCGCCGAGATGACTCTGACTGATCGTGGCGACGCTAAGTGGGATCTGCGGAGGCTGTGGAATGCGGTGGCGGCGATCGCACGAGCGATGGACGTGGATAAGCCGTGGATTCAGGGATGCTCATCTGGATTAGCCGAGTTGAATGGCAGCGAGATTGCGCTTCTCTTGTGTGCAAACGACGCGGCGACGTCACCTGGCTGAGAATCAGCTGACTGCCCAGCGACACCTTTGGGAAGATCAAAGTCTTTGGAATAGAGTCGAACTTGGAGAAAATGAAGAAACTTCGAAAAAAAGGTGTCATCTACGGGGATCTGAGGACTGAAGGTGATTTATTCATTAAAGAAGCGCTGCGGGTGGCCCTGTTTCTGGCGATAATGTATGCATCAAAGATAAAAAGCCGTCAAAGAGAGCAAGAAATCACGTCGGAATACATCACTCCGTGAATTATTTACACGTGGAGGTCGTTCTCTGTGCACTCTTGCAAGCGGCGAGCACCTCAACATGGGCACTGACTTGCCCCAAAAGCCCAGAAGTCTTCCTCCTTTCATCAGAATCTAACCTTTCCCAGTGATGGGCCATCGTTCACGGACAGAGGAAGCGACGGAAGTCGGGCGGTCGATTTGGTGACCAAAAGGACTGCGTTGGCACCACTAAGCGGACTGTTTTTGGAAGTTTGAATAATCTTCCTGTGTTCGTCGAAATCGGATCAGTACAAAGGAAATCACGTGCTTTCGGTGATGTCCATTGCCAAACGTGGCGAATTTCCCCCTGTGTAACAGTTTGCCAGAAGGCCCTTTTCGAAAGCCAGCTCTGTTCCACCGATCTACAGTACTCCATACAGTTCACTTAGCCTGAACCTCTTTTGGTCCTACGATGACTCTTCGATCACTGCTTCATAAAGACATTTCTTTGAAAAGAAGTCAGAAATCTTATGAGGACTAAAAATAGCTCTAGCTACGATACGACTCCGACGTCATGTCTGCGTTTACGTCTAGCATCTATGGTTATAAAAGATAAACATCTTCGGCCAAAAAGTGCGTTTTTCGCCAGCTGTCAGCATCTCTTGCATCTCCCAAATCGCGCGTGTTCATCAACATCCATCATACAAACTCGGCTGGCCCTATCATGTTTGTCTCCATTGCGAAGCTCAGTGCATGGATAACCACACGAATTCAGGAACCTCTGAGTACTTTCATGACCCTTTAACCATAACGAGAAGAGCTGTTTAGCACGGAAAACAACATAGCTTGTTTACGGGCCATTTTCAAAATAGGAGAATGCTCTTTGTCCCACAACACAACACGTGGAGACTTCAGAACTTGGCGTTGAGACTAACGCATTCCGACACAAGGCAGTCATGGGGCACAACTTCGGGCAGAGTTACTCAACGATTTTCGGTCCATGACGAGAGTGGAGGTGGGACACGAAGAAGGCAATTCTCTTCTTCTAAGTGGAGGATAGGGGAAGAAGTGACACGTGACACTGATTTGTCCTTCTAGCCACCTTCTCTACTTATGTTGTCCACAAACGTTGCAGAAATCAAAACAGATCTGACAGGAAAGTGCATGTCTGAGTTCTAATTTTAGGGCCCGCCTCAGGGTCCAACCTCTGTTCCTAGGCGTCAGAGGATCGCCATATCCTGAGCACAAATCGGATTCCCTCGTGTTTACGCGCCGTCTGAACGTGCTTCCCCATCATCGATCACCTCTGGAAACGTCCCGGGGGATCGCTCATCATCCCTCCTGCGATCTTCGGCCACCCCATAATGAGCGCCCTGAGCGGCGCCCAAAGAGAGCCACTTGCCTGGACTTCAGGTCGTAGAGGAGCTCGAAGTTCGTGATGAACTGCTTGTAGTTGAGCGAGTTGGCGCGGTTCATCAGCGGGCAGAAGGCGGTGAATCCGCCGCGCATGATGCCTCGAGGGGGCGGAGGAATCGGAGGCGATAGCACGCAATCTGACATGAGCGGAGAAGACAAAAGTGGCGCTTTTGGGAAGGAACACGACTGGAAGTGGCGAGGGGGAGGAGGAGTGGGGGAGGAAAACACGCACGGCGCCGATGGGCGATCGAGTAACAAGCGCCTGAGGTGGACTAATGCATAATGCCTCAGGGTGGCCTCATGGGTGGAGAGGGTCAAAAAGAGGTGCCTCCAGGTCGAGGTACCCTACGCTTTCTATGTGTTTAGGAGAAACGCAAAAACGAATCCAGTGTACAAATCTTAAACTGAAGATTTTTAATTGCAGCTCAATCAGATGCACACTTTGGGGAGAACCTTGATTGACTTCTTCAGGAAAAGCGATTTATCACTTCCTTGATAGTCGCTGTTTTTTTAGCTTTTTCAGTTTCCTAGTGTTTGTCAGAGTGTGGCAGAATCGGGACGCTTCTTTCCTTACGCTGAATTCTAAATCACAATTTTGATGAACAAAGGTTCCTCGTCAGTTTCGATCGAACTCTTCCACTCTGTCAGATCCCAAGGCACTAAACAACAAGGAAATGCATTATCTGAAAGGTCGTCGAGAACATGGATCCGCGCTCCTTTTTGTGATGAAGCGTCAGTTGCTAAGATTGATCGGAACGTTTGCCGTGTAGAATATGCCAGGGCAAAAAGTACGCATTCTGGCGCCGGACTACAGCAGAACTCTACAACTCTGCATTCAATTCGAGCTGACGATCAAGTGTGACTTTTGACTAACAGAAAGAACCAGTTTTTTTTGTAGTTTAAGCGCTCAAGCCAACTTCAATTTAAGTATCGGAAGATATATATGAGCAGGTGGAGACGGTATCTATACAAACCCCCAGAATGAATGTTTCCAAGCGCGCAAGATTTATCTTTTTGAGCATCTTTTCCGCACCATGCAATTATGAGGTGCGCCAATCAGCGCCACTGAAAATCATCGCCTATACATCGGTGCAGCAGAGCCACGGAGATCAAGTGCTTCCTCCACCTCGACGGCTTGGGAACGTCCATGAGTCGCGGGGGAATTCCCGAGTCACGGAGGGTAATTGACTTCGTCGAATTAGTATGTATTTAAATGGAACGCCCGAGGCTCACGCAGCGGCATTGTTTGTCCAGGGAACTGCCGAAAAAGGAAAGCTAAAGTGCACTTGAATGGATGAAAAGCTTTTCGACGAGGTCAGAAGGGTGGAAAAACAGAGATTCTGTTTGTGTCGGAGGCCTGCTTCACATGATTGAGTCAGAGCATTTGCTATTTGGTTTCAGATTTGATTCTCTGCCCTCTCAAGGATCGTCCAGGGCACAAACGTCTAAAACCACCATTTCACATGTTACGATCACAGTACCTGGCGGCTGATAAATACTTAAACATGTAGAACAACTAATAAACGATCGGACTCTCTTTAAGAGCTGAAAAACGTCTTCTTGGAACATTTTTAAACCCTCACTCTGTACAATCTCGTTAATTTGGCGCTTTTCTTTGTTATTATTTGAGAAACCGATATTTGCTAGGGACAAAAACGTAGCCTAAATGATGCACACTGACCGTTTTGTTCTGCTGAGGTTGAACAGGAGATCCACAAGTATTGCCAAAGTCCAAAGACAACAGAAGTGTGACAAATAAGCCGACCCATGTAGTGTTCCCTCAGTGCCTCAGCCAACTGTTTCAATCTCTGTTGCTTTAGCGGAACTCGATAAACAACTCTCTTGTGTTTTGATAAATTGCTGCAACGCCGAAAAACAAAGAACATGAAGAGGCTTTAATGGATGGCGTTTCACGAGAGCATTTATCACCCAAAATCGATATTTATACCGTCTTAGGAAGATAGGAAGAGCATGGATATCGTGCTGTGAAGAACAGGTACCCTCTTGGTCAGGTGCTCCTTGAATTAACAGAGACTGATGAAGTCCTACCGTGATACTTTGATGTGGATGTGGCCAAGGCCAGTCCCAACGCGTCTACTTGGCTGGCGAAGCAACAAAAACAAGCGTTGGCCAAGTGGGGAAGAAAATGAAACACAAACTGAGTGATGAGTTCTGAGAAGCGAGATCTCGAGATGTTGAGAAGCGGCTTAAAATGGCGATAGAATTGAAGTGTGAAAGCGTTCGAAGATAAATGAACGGCGATCCTCCACATTCACGGAGCTGCTCTCAAGTTTAAAACTCAACTTCTTTTGTTTTTTACCTCTTAAATATTTGGGAAAAATTATAAAAATTAAATGAAATTTTGGAAAACAACAAAGCTTTGCGAGTTGCTATTCTTGAACGAACGGAATAGTCATGAAGTACGAAAAAACCTGGTGTTTCAGGCCTTCTAGGAGATGACCGCTCACTCAAATCATTTCTGAGAGAGCGACCCATCGCCAGGGATGTGCGGAATTCCGATTCCGACTTCCGCATATCCGGAATTCCGGGGTTTTCGCCACTGACACAAATGGAAGACTCAGGGTAGCCTTTATTTTGTGCAAATGAAAGACCGAAAAGAACAGAAGAGAGCTGAGCGTAGAAGACCACATTGGACTACGTCTTCCCTCAACGTATACATCGACTGTGGTGCCCCTAGAAAGTCTTCCGGCACAAAGTTTTCCCCTAAAACATGCAGATGTTCCCCAAACACCCCCAATTCAATAAAGACCGAACGGCGAACTCTGCCCTTTGATCCCCGATGTTTTCTGCTGTGTAGTAGTGTTAACCCCACTCCCCTCGATCGCGGAAAATCGGATTTGCACGTTTCCGGCCAATTGTCGCGATCCCCATTGAATCGCGGCTGATGAACCAAAAGTCAGAACGCCTTCTTGGCGTCTGATTTGTCTCTCGACGCGACAATGTGACAAATTGCATTTATCAGAGCAATTGCTGTCGAGCACAGAGGCGAGGCGAAAGCGCATTAATCATCTCGGCTTTATTGTTTTTTATTGATCTCCCAGAGAGTCCTCGAAGGTGCCCCCATCCCAAGTGCAATTCACTCCATCCGATCCTGTGACAGATCACCCTTCAGAGTCCCGGCACGATGTTTCCCCGGGTGCATGGCTAATTCGTCGAACGGACAAATATTTGCGCTTCGATTTCCATCGAACAAACAAGTTAATTATATTAACCGCCAGAGTCTTCCACCACGGGTACGGCTAATCGGTGGACACTGTTTGCTCAGAAGGGTGATCTTTCGATGTTCTGGACGAGTGGGAGGCAGGAAAGTGCACTTTGGCTGTCCTGTGAAAGTCCTATTGCCAGGGACAAACAGAAAACGACACATCTTGTTAGTCCTCCTTTTTCCCGGACCATGATCGAATGTCTTAAGCAGCAGTTTATGAAAACAAACGGCCGTCCTGTACGTCTAGAGAGTGTTGGGAAACGGAAAAATCAAGTGCTTTTCACGACCCACGTTGACTGTCATCGCTGGACATAGATATGCCTATGATACGGAACAAAACTTGAAGTCACAATTTGATATAAAATTTAAAAAAATAACTACAGCTTAAGCTCTCGCAGTAAACGAATGTCATCCGTCCACATGTTCGCTAATGTATGACTCCACGAGTGAAACCACTTCTGAAACAAAGTGGAACATGTATGTGCCATGTGGCCATTAAAAATTGAAAGAGCTCTGGCGCGTGCTCATCTGTGCTCAAAAACGCATCAGCACAGAACTCTTGGGAAATATTCTCGGATGAGAATTCGACAATTTGGTATACGGTACCGTCAGTTACGTTTATCACATGGCTGCTTATGTTCCACAGGTCCAGAATAAATCAGAAAAGAGCTCCTGACTTTCGCCGATTCTAAGTATGTCAGGGCACCGTAGAGTTTTTGGCACCTTCTATGAAAACCTCTCCCTAAAAAGGACTACTTTTGCATCAAACACGTCCTTCATGGAGATGTTCGCCAGAGGAAAAGCGATTTGAAAACAATTTGGAATTCTGTGGGAAGCACATGGGAGGACACTAATGGCCTATGAGATCGTGTGGAAAAGCATTAGTGATTCCAGGCGATCGCTTTCCTGTAGTCTTCAGCGCTTGATCGAACTGAATAGTACGGTAGATCAGATGTGAACGCTCCAGATCCCATTAATTTTAAATTTAATGTCGATCCCCTCAAGATGATGGTTTATTTTTTGGAGACTGCTCGAATTTTATGTCTAACAGATGTTCATAGGAGGCGGACAAGAAGATCAAAGTCCCGGAAAACGATCGTGTTTCCTGCGCGTGTCCTCTTTCGCACATCCACACGTGTAACTCAGCCAAGTGGCCATCCGACGGCACACTCGGAGTGTTCGTGGCGGGACACCCGATCTCATTCGGCAAACATAATAGTTTCCGAGTCGCCTGCGGTTTCAGAAAATTGGCAGAATAGTAAAATGACTCACTTTTTGATGGACTCGATGGCGGCTTCCTCCTTCTTCTTCTCTTCGCTCTCTTCGCCATGGGAACCCGCTGACGAAGACCTTCGGTCGGGAGGGGGTCGTGGCGGCTCGGAGGCCTTCTTGTACAGGGTCACAGGCCGGGGCCGGCGGCTGTCCACTGAAACGGTCACATTGCCATTGGTGGAGGTGGACGGGAAGTCCGGCCGGTGGGGCGCAGGGGAGCCGTGCTGATCCTGTGACTGGCTGCGCTGCGTGTGGAAGATCTGGTGTTTCGCTCGATTGAGCTGACCGGTAAGGAAGGGAAGCAGATTGGCAGCTGTGGAGGTGGCAATCTTGACCGAACTGAGAGACACAGATCAGAAGAAGGATGAGAGATGTAAATAGACGCGCTACAAGCGACACGGACGCCTCAATTGTCCTTGAAATCAAAGAAAACGACGATCTGGCATGGAACGTTTCCCAGCCAATATCGAGGACTTTGCAGTCATCAAAAGCCGAATTGAGCAAAGGTCTGCACTTAATGGCAGCCCTCAAACCGTTCAAACGAAACGGACATCCAAGTCATAAAAAGCGGCGACATTCGAAAACAAAATTGACCCCTTTGAAGAGTGGAGAGTCAGATACACTTGGAGAAAAGGGGACCTAATCCGGGTTGTGCCTCCTTTTGACTCCTTTTCAGTGAGCACATCTGAAAGGTCGAAAGAACAAGCAAAAGCATCTATCGAACTCCAAAACAGCAAAAAAAAAAAAACAAATAAAAAAGGAAGGAGCTCAGCTGTCGACTGCGAAAATCGAATTAACGACCGGACGGCTCAAAATTTATTGGACGTTATCGCAACAAGAATAGCTTCTTGTCGCCAAGCACAAAGAATACGATGGCTTTTCGACCACACAAGGGACTGATTCACTTTCTCTGCAGGAACAATTACACCTCTTTATTCAAAACAACCCTTTCCAACAAGACCCGAACCCTCAACGAAGGAAGCGCGCCCCTGGCCGATGTTCAAAAGTCGCCAACACGGGATCGGATCAAAAAGTGTCCTCTCCACCGACACAAACACTCTCGTGCACCCATCACCGCTTAGAACAAAGTTTGTTTCGCCCGGAGTAGAGTGTCGTCGGGCCGAGTGAGTGGGGATCTGACGCCATCAAAACCCCGTGGCCACGCCCAATTTTTTCAAAAGCGCCGATTTCGAAGCGTCGCGCTGCGGCGTTCCGGACGACCGCAACGTCGTCGTCTTCTTCGCCGAGGAGCATCAGCATCCATTGTTTTTGGTGAGCATAAGCTCGCCTGGCTAGGGCTTAAGCTAAACGTCGGCGGCGCGCTCGCAGCCGCGCTCCCACGTAATTTTTCCGCTGTTGAGAAGAAGCGCCGACAGCGAAGAGAGCGTTCGTGAAAACAGATTGACGCGCCGAATTGCGGATTCGATTTAATGACTCTATTGAGTTAGCAGCGATGATGAGCCCTGTTTTGAGCAGATGTCAGGGCCAGGAGTGCACACGATTCTCTAGTGCTTTGGCTGAATACAAATTGCTTTTGCGTGTTTTGGAAAGTTTTCATGGAGCAGCAGAAGGCGAAGATGGCGACGATTTGGGCCCCGTCAAGGGACGTCGGATGGACATGCATGGCAGCTGATAGAGTTGCCATTTCTTGATATTCTGGGGAGAGTAGCAGTCCTCTCTTGAGATGAATAAGTCACAAGCTGGTGGCGGAAACAGATCGCGAAAGAAGTGAATTTCTTGAAGGTTCTTCAGGAAAAACACTTAGTTTGGGCTGAATTCCATCACTATATTCAATATCTCACATATTCTTGACGAATAGAATTCCATCCAAACCAGGAGAGTACAGAAGTGGCAGATTATTTCATTATAAGAGTCACAAATTAAACATAGACGTGGTGTGGAACCTATATAACTGAACTGAAGAAGCAATATCAAAGTCGTTTCTTTTTCAAATGATATTCTTCGGATCCCCCGATCATAGAAACGGGTTTTGAGTCAAAAAATATTTTCGGTCCATTTTCTAACCACTTTGTATTATTCGGAGTGATTTCCTCTGATATCGTCATTTATGGACGAGCTCAGATTACGGTAATATGAATCGTAGAGAGTAGTATATGAACAGCAAGTGGGAATCTCTCAACTTAAAATGTGTAGGTCAATTTGGAAACATACGGTTTCGGGTAATCGAATCCAAAGGCCATTTCTATCTTCCAGACCCTGTACGTGCCAAAGCGGCTGAATAGTAGAAAGTAAAAAGATCTTGTAGAAGAAGAATACTGCAGAAACTGGGTTCAAAAATCAGTCTTTCCAAAGATCAAGAACACTCACACAGTTCCTTATTTTGCTCCTGTCGTAGTGCAAACTGGTTCTATGGTGGTAGTTGTGAATGCAAGCTCTCGGGTTCAGCTAACGATATAAGTGGATTAACGATTAACTCTACAGAGTATAAAACCTATCTAGTCATCTAGTAACGCGTCTAAATCATGTCATCAATGAAGAAAAAATCCTGGACTCGAGGATTTTGCGCGGCTACAATCCATGAGATCTGCTATCATCGGCGCTTAGTCAGTCAAGGTAAAGAAGCAATGAGTAGATGGTAAAGAGCGTCTTTCAGAAATGGACGTTTGATTAGGGAAAGCATGTGGCACACACAAATATTCGAAGGGCTTCCTTTCAGAAGGTGATCTAGTTGCTGCAGTCAAGAAAAGTCACAAAGCTAAAAACAAGAGGGGGGCGCCCTACCAAATCGAGCAAATGCGACTCTACTAGGGAGAAAACCGATGGAACGAACAAGCGCCAAGGGAAAGCGGAAGGCGAGAATGCGTTCTTTGTGCTGCTCAGATTCATCGGGTGATCGATGGCCGCGGACGCTCTTAGGGAGGTCCAGCAAAGTTTAATGAATTAAAATGCGGAGGAAGCAGAAACAGAGTAGTTCCGGCACAGATCAAGATTTCGTGAATGAAAAGTGACGCGTTACGATGCACAATCGAGAGAATTTTGGATTCCACTGCAACTCGGCTTGACGTTTCGACTCTCGATGATTGGGGTAACAAAAGTGCGAGGAGGTCCAAAGTGCAGCAGAATCCGTAAATCTTATTTGGGGCAAGAGATCTGAAAATAAACTAATCAAGCAACATTGGGAGAAAATGGAACGCATCACATCTTGTGTCAAAACTTTTAAGGACGAGTTTTTTAACGTTTAAGTACAAGTCGACGCTCCATCCCTCTAGAGAGTCCATTCCCGAGACATTCTACGGTTTCCTAAACACAAAGAGGCACATCACAGGTTGCTGTATTATTTGTCCACCCACTGCAGGACCTTTTCCGCAAACAAATTTTCTTTTTACGCTGCAGATCTGCTTGTTCACCCAAAATGAGATATTCTAAGCCTTAAATGGATTTTGCGATTTTGGGTCGCCTTTTTTTGGGGTGTGCGATTTCCGGAATTCCGACTTATATCCGGCCGAACTTGGATGACAGAATTTGGATATTCCGACAATGAAATTTTTGGCGGAAAGGCGCCAAAAATGGAAATATTTCCCACTGATAAGCATGTTAAATCTTTTGGAGCTAGTTCTGCAGACTTAAGAAATCAAGAAACCTTTGAGTATATTTCTCGTATCAAAGGCATACGCCTTGCGAAACGTCATATGTATATGCACAAGCATTCAGCTTATCCAAGCGAGAGCGTGTGGACGACCGACCGATCGCAAATGAAATACCACGAAACCTTAGTTACATGGTGCCTCGAGTTGTAGGCCACTTATAACCTCCTACTGTCATAAACTCTGGGCTATGAACAAAGTCAGATTCTCGTCGAATTTTTAGAAGATAATTCGGGGTGTAACGTAAGAATTCATCATGACGTGACTGAAATACACTGTATGTACCAAACGCAATTTGAAGGACAGAGACGATTTCTGAGAACAATGTAGAACAAATAATGTCCATCTGGGGAATCGATCGGCGAATGAGAAGGTAGAGGTGCACCAAATATGACAATGGAGAGGTGAACAGAAGACAAGAGCGCCACGAGAGGAGCACCGACCATTGACTTTTAATGAGCACTCACCGTCGACGATGAAGGACTGATCGCCGCATTTGAGCTGGAACCGCTTCTGGTGCTCGGACTTCGTCGCATCTGAACAGTGAACGTCACGAGAATCGCCGGAAAGGAGAGAAACACCAACTTTCGATCAATTTCACCACAAACATGCCGTAAGAAGGAGTAGAACACGTGCTTCATCAACATGAAATAAGACGTTCTGAGGTGTGCTTAGCCTGGATAATCCGGGGACTCTTCAATGGGTGTTGTTGCCTTCGATCGACCAAATGGACACCTAGGCCGCAATAATGTGCATTTTCCTTCCGTCCCATCTCGAAAACACCGCTAATGACGCGCCTAGCCACCTTTTAGGTAAACAATGGAGCCATGACATCTGGCGGCGAACCTCCAACTTCTAAGGAACACACTTCCTGATCTTATCATGTGGGAGTTTAGGCTCAAAGATGAAGGTGGATGACGTTCAGAACGCTTCCTTATGTGTCACAAACTTCCTCAGAAAAACACCGTGCGGATGATTTTCCAATTGTTGTCGGAGACTATGACGGAATGTGGCCATGATGGCCCTTTTCCTTCCCCTCCGACTGGACTTCCTCCCATCGGAGGTTCCGTGTTTTTGGCTAAACTTTCCTCTTTGTTGAGGGCGGTTTTGGAAGGAAATTGCAGAAAAGATGAATAGTTGTATCAGAAAGGATACACTACATCATCTTAGAGAGAAGGCTAACTCCTTGGCTGTATCTTAATTAAGCTCCATTCTCATTGTGTTCCATCTACAGTGTCCTTCTTCCGTGAGTCTTCATTGGTGTCCTCATTGAGGCCGCTACAGCGCGCTGACTGGTGCGAAAGCCAAAAACCTTCTTGTCTTTTTTTTTGTATAAAAAGCACTAACGACGAACATTTGTCACCAGAAAGCTTTCGCATAAATCGTGTAATGGGTGGATGGCGAAGGACAAATAAAAGCGAACGACGTCCGATTTGTCCTGGCCCCCGCATCGGTGCATCTGAATTCGCCATTAGGCCAAAACAGACGTTTCCGGCGACGTCATTTTATGAAAAAATCGATGTGAGGGAATCTGGATGTCAGATTACAAAGCATTACGTGACTTATCAGGATTACTTGAGGTGTTAGCGATTAGCGCTGATTGGTTCTTGAATGAAGATGCCCCTCGCCTAATCGTAGAGCTTCTGGACATGAATGGACTTCTGGACATGCAGAATTTGGGGAGAATCGTGGAAATTTCATATATCTTACAGATTGCACAGGCTCGGAAGAAGGCCGTTTCACATCGGTAGGTCGCAACTAGAGGAAGAAAACGCACTATGAGGTGCAAAGCTGGGGGTTCTTGACCAGAAGTGGCTTTTGTGAAATTTGTGCGATATGATAATTTTCGGGAAAAAGCACTTAGATGTTCAAACTCCTTTCGTTTACTTTGGCTGAATAGCGTTTATCTAGTACTTTAACCTAGGCTTTATCGTTATAAGTCTTAGTCCTTATCATCTTTGTGGAATCCATTTCAGTCGCTTTTCAATGGATAGTAGGGTTTCTATGTACTTCCATTGAACGATCAAAGTTTGACAAAAAAGGGAGAAATCGAAGAAAAAAACGAATTTTCCTTTTGGATTCCCCTATTTGTCTTCGGGAGTCCATTGAGGACGATCCATCACTATTCGGGCAGATGTAAGAACTCACCTAGCTCGAGCAGAATACTCTCCAGAGGGGGAGAAGTCATCGCGGGCATCTCTCCTTCTTCTTCTTCACTCCATCGTCGGCGCCGTCGTACGATCTTAATGCCCACTCGACTTCAATAAGCAGCAGAACCCGTACATCACGAGCGGCCATAACAAAAGGACATAAAACTTGAATAAAAAAGCAATTCGCCGGCCGAGGCACAAGTGGCTCGTCTCGATTACGGCAATCAGGCGACGACCACCCGGGCCGTCCACAGGGCCATCGGGTCTGTTCGGCCCAAATTGAAACTTTCCGGGCGGATCGGAGGACTCGAGGGGCTCAAAAACTAATTGAGTGCGGGTGGAAAGTGCCTGAGGATAGCGGCAATCAGACGCCCGGCCGGATAATCAGATTTTCGGATTTTTTGACTCCCTGACGCCATCTTTGGCCATTAGGGGAGCAAAGAATCCGGCAGTGCACTGGGACGAGGGCAACAATAGGACGCCATTAGGACGCGTTCTGGTTGGTGGTGGACAAAAACGGTATGAGGCAAGTTTTGTTTTGTTGTGGAAGAGAAGCCCGGAGGGGGAATCCCGACTATACAGTGACGGCGCATTGACGCGCGAACGTGTTTTGACAGATAAACGAACAAATTAGCGCCGGAGATCGTTTATGTGTAATTGCCGGCTATACTCACTCTCCGATGGTAAATAATAGCGCCTCCGTAACTCTGCCTTCTGCGCGCATCTCCTATCACCAATAACCGTAGGGTGAAACTGTCCCTGTACGTGCTAAACCAAGGCAGGCATCGGATGCCGTAGAACAGAAAGATTTTTGCCTGAAGACAAGATACCTGAAGACAATTTTCTGGCACGCATGTTTCATCTCTCTCCTAGATCAACCTAGATTTATCTGTTCCAAATATCATCATCAACAACTGAACGACAACTATCAGCCTGCGCTTCCTCTAATGTACGAACCACTACGTACGAGCCACTAAGTTCGAAGAGCCCTAGATTCAGAAGCTATGTAGATAGGCTGTTAGACGCATTACGGGCGTATCCTTCGACGTTTTTATTCCACGCAGACATCGAATACAAGAGGAACCAAAGGTAAATTCACAAAGTTGACAAAATACAAAAGTTCGATGGACGCTCACTGCTGCGGGGCCGAGAGTCTCTGACGCAGCTCATCGAGTTGCATCTGCAAGTAATGCATTCCACGATTGAAGTCGCCAGAGAGCTGCCCCATGGCGAAAAGGATATTCTCGACGAGGCTCTCGATCGGTTCAGCCTTCATCTCCTCTGAAGTAGAACGCATATTCAAAGAGAACGCAACTTGCGAGGGTTACCCGGGCTGAGGCGTCGAGGGCCTGGGGGACAGGCGAAGGGCATCTTCGACGGCTCCACTGAAACATACCAACATGATCTTGTCTTTAGTGTGCAACTCACTCTTCACTTGAGTCGAAGTAGAGCGAGCTCGGAAGTGTGGCGGAGGCTGCCCGTAATGGCCCATCTCTAAACAAGACGTTGACTACCGTAATCGCTAGTGAAAACAGACGTGGAAGGGCGAAGTGAGCGTCGTCGTCGCCGACAACGTCGACTTCCTCGGTCGTCGAAGGACGACTTCTCTTGGTGGCGATCTCCTCGTCCTCGCGAAGAGCTTCTCTCACCTTCAACCGGGCCATCGGGGTGAAGCCCCTCGCAAACTTGTCAAATTTCTTCGCCCTGTAGTCGAGACGGGCTCTCGACAAGAAGTTGAGCTGCCCTCCCTTCTCCCACTTCGCCCCCGTCCTTTGCATAAAGCCGTGCCACATATTGCGCCACGCCTTGTAGGCCAGCTCCTCGGTGGCTGTAAGTGACCATCATGAAGAACGTTTTAGCAAGGAAATTTTGAAAAATAAAGGTGCACAGGAATGAACCACGTCAAGAAATGTATCGTTGCTCCACATCATGTATATCGCCTCCCGTAGCAGGATCTATTATAGGAAAATCGTTGCTACAGATCCCAAGAAGCTCCATGAGCAAATGGTCTCCTTCATCAAGACTATTCAAGTTCTTTTCCTTTCTTGTGGAACTTCACTACTCACCGTTCGGATTCTCGCAGTGCAGAATTTGGAATACGTCGAACCACTGGTCCCTGGCATCTCCACAGAGATCGGACGCTTTCTTCGGGAGATTACGGTGGAGACACTCCTTGTCCTCGACTAGTTCGATGAGGCGACGGACGGCCTTCTCGCCGCACTTTCTCAGAAGACAAGCCATGGCTAAAAAGCTAGAAAAGAAGCTGAAAGGAGAAGTGCTGTTGTGGCGCGAAGTGAACAAATGGACCGCGATTAGAGTTGAGTAAGAGAGCCACTGTCCGACTGGGTGATAGAGGATGACACGCGCGGAAACCTGGGGAGTTTATGCACTTTTAAAATGTCACCGATGGAGATAATTATTCGTGGTAATACGAGTCTAAAAGGGCACTTACTCTAGAAGCCGCGATCACAGCCAGAAGAGCGGATGTCACAACTTCAACTGACTCCGCTGCGGGACAATCAGAAGTGACTAATCCGTCTACTTGGTATGCACCGAAAACACAACGCTCCTATTAGTCACTTCACCCCGATGACCAAATCGTCTCTCTCAGCTCGTCCATATCAACCAAAGGCTACGCTGACATCGTGGTCATACGAAAAGTGACCATTTTCGTGGCCATCCTACGTAGATGAAAAGAGGGAGGAAGGAGAGCTACACAAAGGGAGTGGAAGATCGCGGGCTGCAGTAGGAATGCAGCGCAAACTCACAGACAGAAAGCTTCGGTGAGGGAGAGAGTCGTCGCCGCCGAAAGCGCACCTCTGACATGAAAGCATCTCTCGTGCCGTCGCCTGTAGGAGGACCATCCCGAGCTTCCCACAGACGGCGGCGGCCGATCGCCGCTGCGACAGACGAACTGCAGAAGATCCGCCACACTTCGTATGAATCACAGGCGGCGATCGCTCGCCGCCGTTTGCAGCCTTTCTATGCATCATCGGCGTGAGAATCGGACGTTGACTTGATTAAAAAATTGAGCGACACTTGATATTCCCACGATATGTCCAGCTTAGTAGGTTGTGCAAAAAGGGCCCCAACTAAACGGTCAGATCAAATCCTATGACGGATTTATGCTTAAGGATGCATTTTGAATGAAAGTGTGCACCAGAATTCACTTTTTATTCACATATAAGACCACAAAGAGGCAGTCATACACAATCGACATTCACATCTGCAGGATCGGATTCGCATCAGGATCAGATATACGATGCCTCAAGACAGTGGAATGCCATGAATCTCAAATGCTGATTTCGAACAAGCAGCCAGAGGCTGAACGCCAGCGAGGACGGAACTAAAGATACATTTAGAGTAGGTCAAGCTCGAGATGAATACCTCCAGGGAAGCTTCGATGGAATTGCGTCATCACTTCGTCCCAAGCGTCTCGTTCCGAACCGATGAGTTCGGCTGGATGTGTCGCCAATGACCAGTACAGTACATGACGCTGAGAAACCAGGAGGATCAGGTGGGCACATGCGAGGTCGAGGCGACGGCGACGGCTACGAATCGTCATGCCGAGACGACGCAACAAGCTAAGCTCGCGGACAGGAGGGTGCCTTTAATAAGCTCTCCCGCAGCAGGTAATTACTGGATTATCGTGGATGCGCCACCCTGGAGGAGAGCGCGAAAGAGCGGATTTGCCGCGTCAGTGAATGGCATAGACAGAAGAGTCGTACGATGGATGCATTTCAAAGGTATCCTCGAGGGCCATCATGATCATAGCATCCCTGAACAACGCCTCAATGATATCGTTTTGTGACAGAATCAGTGAACCTTATGTACAGAGATAGAACGATGCGTACACAGGGGTTACGAGGTAAAGGCGTAAGGACTCTTGAAGTATTTTTTTTGGAAAGTATTGTAAAACTTTTCTCTAAAAGAACTCAAATCAGTGGCCTTCAGAACTGCAAAAGCAGAGCTCCGGCTGCTAAGATATTTGTGACCAATGAAGCTATATTATTGGATTGAAACATTGAAAATGACCGCTGTTAATTCGAGCGTTTCCAATCGATTAAGTACTATAACAGACAACGGGGACATCTAACAGGTAGCTGCTACACACAGCTACTAAGCCCACATAGCGGCTCCACGAGTTCACTTCTGCGTTACAGAAATAAAGGTGAAATGTTGAAAAAATGACCCTCGGATTCTCAAAAGGTACGAGTGCCCGAGGCCGCATTTTTTTAAGTTGACCCTCATCTGTACTGATCCGTAAATGGAAACATCACAGGAAACCATGCAAAACAAGGCAAAGAGGTCGAAAATCAGACCAAAACAGTTTTGACCTCAAGCCTCGGACTTTCTACAAAATGAAGGATCCGGGTCCTGCCCGAAAAGACGACTGACGTTGAGCAATCGAATGGTGAATACCTTAAGTGAAATGAACGTTTTTGTGGTTTCCAAACATAAACTTTTAAAAACGGTCATTTTCAATGTTTCAACCCAATATAATCGAATATCGCCCGGAAATATATCGATGCATTTGAAATGGGCCGAGTAACTTGCTGATTCATGAAGTATCAGTATCCCACCATATCCGAGCGGGGTGATCAGTCGAAGAGCTATCTTACTTCAAGGTACGACATTACGGCACAGTGGGCGAACCGGGACTCATCATTCGAGCAGCTGGCGGCTTCGGAGCAGTAGCGAGACTTCGACTTCTGGTAACGGCGCGGGTGGTCGGGTGGCGGTGACGGCTTCGTGAGCAGGTGGAACTACGACAACTACGACTAAAAGTACGGCTCCATGGTGTTGAAGGCCTTCTAAGAGCCAGGACGTGTTCCTGCTTCACATTCAATTTCACTGTAGTATGATTGTAGATCGCGCCCTTACTGCACAGTAAATCTGATCACTGAAATCGCGGCGAACAACCGAACGCGTCGTCACTCCTTCATCGCACACCAGCTGTCTTTGAAGCAAGTCTTTAATAGATATATGTACATACCAGTCAAGCGACACACATAAAATCGTCGGATACATGGAGCAAACATCAATATTTACAAAAAGGAACCCATAGAATAAACGGATGAGCCAGGTAGGTTAAAGTCAACGTTTGTAGACTTGGACCGAGTGGTTGGAGTGGCCGAACTCGGGGACCGTCTTGAAGCAGTAGCACTCGACGAGCTTCATCGCCGTGGGGAAGAGCTGCTTCTTCATTTGAGGGCTGAAAGGGGCGGATTTGGGGTCTCTGAGGGGACGCCGAACTCACCTCCAGAAGATGTACATGTAGAAGAGGACGGCGTGGTGGAGGTAGTAGAGGAGGAAGGAGAGGAAGAAGGCGAAGGCGAAGTAGGGACTCTCAGTGCCGAAGACCTCCTGCCAAAGACGGAACGCATAGTTGGGCACGTTGAGCAGGACGAAGGTGCTGAAGGGTACGGTAAGCCTGGGACCGAGAAGGTGATGTACCTGGTGACGATGAGGAGCGATCTGGTAAGCTGCAGGTCGGAGCACTTGAGCCTCTTGGAAGTGCCGGGGATGCTTGACTGTGTGGAACCCTGGTTCGTCGTCTGACTGTGCTGGCTGAGGAGCGCCTTCTTCGACGACTTCGCCGTCACCGTATCGTCGTAGGGAGTACGGTCGGTGGGCACCGTGGTGGTCAGGGTGTTCTGTGTGTGGAAGCGCACACGATAGTTCCCATCGGCGTAGATTCTCATGCACTTCCGGTAGCGGATGATGGAGAGGACGTTGACTATGAGCACGATGAGCGACGGGACTACGGTACAGAGTACGGTGTCCACGGCGGTGAAGAAAACGTGCAGATTCACCGGCATCTGGTAGTCCAAGAAGGTGATCTTCTCGCTGAGACCGCAGTAGGAGGCGTAGTCGCTCATCTCGAGGCCGGCGAAGAGGATGCACCAGAAGCCGTAGAAGATACTGCTCGCGGCGATCGTCGCCACAACGAGGCAGTTGGCGAACTTCTTGGACACGGTTATGCGCTGAAAGGCCGGTCGGTGCAGGACCAGGCAGCGGTCTATGGACGTCCATGAGATCATCCACACACAGATGAAGTCGCAGGCGTGCGCCATGAAGGTGAGCAGTTTGCAGCCGATCTCGGAATTGTTGTAGAGGGGCAGGGAGATGCCGGTGTTGGTGTCGATCCACGTGCAGAGGACGGTGAAGAGGAAGAGGCAGCCACACACGGAGAGCGTTGACAAGTAGATATTCGACGTCAGTTTCCGGAGCCAGTAGTTTGTTCTGAAAGGATGACATGTTGACTCCTCTTTGTCCAGGTCACAAGTGCTTCTTTAGCCTGTTCCCATTGCAAAGCGGCCCTATCGGCACTCTCCCCACTCATCCACGCTGCTTTTTGCACTCCGAATGCCGACCTCATAAAGAGTCCTTAGGGACACTAAAGTGCCGCCACGTTGCTACTAATTTTTTCGGACTTCCGTGGCCTCCGTCCCAAATCGAAGTAGCTCCCTCGAGTCCAAAACACGATCCCTTCGGCCCCTCTTAGAACAAGGAACTAAATTCTTCCAATCCGGCCCAAATCGAATTCTTTCCTAATTGCGCGGCCAGCGTGCAGCGCAGTCTAACTCGGTTCATCAGTAGTTCCAAATAAAAACCAATTTCTGCAGCCAAAAGGACAATTTTTTGCTTGAACCGATCCATGTGTTCATCGAAAGTGCAAGAGTGTCCATGCATCTAGGGCCCCAAAACACCTCTCCATATAGTAAATTTAGAAAATATGTTCGGCAAAAGTGGAATAGTGAATTTTTGGTGGGTCCATTTATCAAATGATGTCACATATCGGTGTTTGTCACTTTTCACAAATAAACTCAAAAAGTGCTTTTCGATGTGTCACTCAAGGCCGGGCTCTGTGCGGACATGTGAACTGTGCAAATGCAACTTTTTCAAATTATTTCACACCCTTCGACGCTACAAGTTGCCACAAACAGTGCCTGATGCTACTCCCACGAAGGTCCTGAGAACGAGTTCTAAGGGAATTGGGTGCGGGAGAGGGTAAGGCTAAAAAAACGTGCCTGTTCCATTCGGTTGTTCTTCTGTAGATTAAAATAACTTTGACCACTCACCGTATCAGAATAAGAGCCATGCAGTTTCCGACGATTCCGACGGCACAAAAGGCCGGGATGAACCACTTGGCATAGAACCTCAGATTGCGGAGACTGAGTGACGACTCGAACTCCTCGACGATGCTGTCGTTGAAGAAGGTCGCCGTCTCCTCGAACTCGACTTCTTCTGTCATTCTGGAAGCAAACTCATCTTCAGGAGACGTTCCACGTTAGAGCGCGCGGATGATGTCACGAATAGATAGATAAATACGTGACCCGGGGAGAGAGAGGCTTGTGGGAGTGACGGAAACGCCATCCAACTCTTAATTGACTCCGAACACATGGAATTAGAGAGTGGGGTGGAGTAGTTTACACGGACACACGTATGGGAAAGTGAGGAGGTACTTAGACTACGATGATGGCACCGCTTTTAGACTCCGAGATCTGGTGGGAGGGGGGGGGGCGGCTTCTGGTGATATAGGACATACATCCGAGTACAACTTTGAGAAGTGAAAAGAAATCATAAGGGGCCTTTTTGCGTTTCAAATCGCATTGTACTTGGAAGTGGAGTGCAGGGGTATCAATCAAGTTGGCGAGAAGTTGAAAACAGGGCCTCTTGGATGACAAAGATGTCTCCCGAGGTCCAGCGGACGACATGGCAATGCAAGGAGGTCAGCGGACGTTCGTCCTCGCAGATTAGAAGGCGTCGCTGGAAAAAGCGATCTATCACAGAACGCATGCATCATCCCAGCAGTTGAAATATAATACAGAGGATCCAGTGAAGAAAAGAATAGTCGCTGACCCTCTTGGTGACGTGAATCTGCTTTGTGAAGGGGAGGGAAATGAGGGGATTCTTGTGTAATGCAGCTCTATGATTAGATGACTAGCTCCAAGTCCTTGAAGATGCTTATCGGGGGATTCTTCGAAAGACCTCTCTGCCTGAGTAACCGTTAAGCTGGAAATAGACAAGAAGGTCTGTTCTATTCTGGATGGCAGAGGTCATCACGTACCTAGAAGGAATATAGAGGAATCACCGGTGGTGAGACAGTGGTGCATAGTGAAAGAATCCAGAAGGTAAAGACAGAAAGGTTCGTAGTTGGTGAAGCAAAAACAAGAAATGAATTGCGACTTTGGGCGTTGAGTACAACGATTGCGCTTTTGTCATTAGTCGTACGTCACATAATGTTCCTACGGAGTCGGAAAAATACATTACGAGGACGTGGGAAGGCGACCGCACAGCTCACGTACTTCTCGAAAGACCCTTTCCTGCTCAGACGCGAAATTCCTCTTCTATATTCTTAAGCCAAAAGTCAAACATGAAGAAATCCGAAGAGGCTTCACGGTTTCCTACACAGCTTGAGCCCAAACAATAAAATGACTTTTGAGGTGCCTTGCAAAGTGCATCTGTGCAGAAAGTGTCGTTGGCTCGGGAAATGGACGTCTTCTTTCGGCTGTCGTATGTAGACCGGCAGGGCTAACAGAAGGCTGGCCAATTGGCAACGAAGCAGTAGATGCATCAGAGTCCTCTTCAAATGGAGACACGATGACCACCTTTCTCCACAAAAACGTGCATTCCGGAGGGTCCGAACGGGCGTTCATTTATGAAAGAGCGCGCATGATCGAAAGAAGCGCCCTCGAGCGGTACTTTAGGGGAGAGACTAGCCCGATGACGTCACTCTCTGCAGTGGATCAGCCGTCGCTAACCTCGTTTCCTCCCCACACATTCGAGCTCCACAGTTCGAGGAACTCTGCCGAGAACACCGCGGGGGTCCATTAGCAGCTAAATGGCAAATGTGTCTTCTTCGGCAAAAACAAATTCAAGTTCTGAATCAGCGACCTGAAATAAGATTTGTCTGGACGCGCAAAGCCCAGCTGTGTCCACAGAGCCTATAGAAGGGTACGGGATGAGCTCCCGTAAACACACTTATCTCGACTTCCCGGACATAATCTCCTTTTCAGTTCCTCGCACAATCCAAGGGTGTGTTTATCTCATGTATAAACAAAACCACTATTCTCTAGAAGGCCAAATTCAATTTCCAATTATCCATATGAGGCGGAAGACGGGCGCAAACAGGATGCGAGGTTCCTAACGTTCCTCCCTGGAGTTCATTGTAGGGAATGCATCGAGGAGTGCAAAGTGGATTTTGGCAAAACAAAGCAATAAAATGATTAGCCCCCAAACGCACTTTCGGACTGGGAAAATCCTATTTTAGTAAAAAGTTGTGAGAGTAGTGCGAATGAGGACGAAGCGAAAACACACGCCAGATTACGGTAGCCGAGAGGGAAGAGCAAGATGACCTTGTCTCATCAGGACACAATATAAAATAAGTGCAAATGTAGGGCAAATGGAAACTTCTTTACCCAAAGGGGCGAACTGAATACGAATTGCCTTTCGCATTCCAAACTTCGGTGATACTACGGTACCTGAAAGGAAAAAAAACCCTCGTCTTCTGTGGAAAAACTTGGGAAAGGCGACCTCTGGACGAGTTCTTGTCCAATTACCTAACAAAATTCGTCTAGACCAATGACATCACCTCTGGGGACAGCTGCGGTGCCGGCCTGGAAGGGTGCCACCGTTTGGGTTGTGAAATCTGACAGAAAGGTCCCTACAAAAGAGGTCGCCCCGATTCTAAAAACAACGTTCGTTAATCACGTTAATCCCAGCAACTACGGCCGGCTTCGACCTCTTAGTGTAACGGAATGTGCATTTTGTGCAGCAAAAACAGAAGTGCACAACGACTCTGCGAGGTTTGGAATTAGAGCTAATTCAGGCGCTCCTTGGGGGTAAACAGGGTGAATGAGTGACGGAATACAACAACCACAAACATCGTTTTTGTGATGGAGAAAGAGTACACCAACAACGTGACGTATCTGGAGAACGGAGTTGTGTTGTCGTCTTTGGGACTGACTGACGAAGACTTTTCAGATTTGTGACGCAGAGACCATCAAAGTTTTTGAAAAACACAAATGACCGCGCCTTGTGCTAGAACAAACGACCGGAGAATGGCGATGTTTTCCGAAGGGACATAGTAGTAGCAACGATAAAGAGCGAAAGTCAAGGGCGACGCGTTTTACAGCCCCGAGCCATGTGGCGCTCAGGAGTCAGCGATCGGCAAGAGTGAAGTAGATACACGGGCAAGGCAAGGGTGCACTTAAATCCCCAAAGTGCAAGGACCATAAGCTCTCCAGCATAAACCCGAGTCGTAACTTCAGATATACCAATCCAGCATAAAAACAAAGTCGAGTCATACTAGGAGTAGTGACTTCATACTTGCAAATGACTTTGCACTACTCGGCCGCCCACCAGCGTTCCTCGGACCCATTTATGCATCGCCGGGCGGCCCTGGGGAGGCGCGCGAGTGGACCCTAATCCATTCACTCAAAACCGTTTTTGCTAAGTCCGCTCCGTCAGTCACGCAGTTCATCACGTCGTCTGTCGCCGTCGGCTATATTCGGTCCGTTGAGTCACTACGCTTTGGATCGTGTTTTGTGCTGTTTTGTGGGAAAGAGGAGGACGAGTGAGGTGTCCCTATTAGTATTAGTGCGGATATCGTCGGAACGTTATTTGACGCCTTCGACGACACAAATTGAATAAAACGCGCTGGAGAACGCTGTGATGGCCGAGAGGAAGAGGCCGACTTGCACTAGGGGATTGCGGCGTGATGTGCTGAGTCACCGATGCTCGAATTCTTGGGAGGTCGGTGCTTAGGCGGGAACGCAGGAGGAGATGTCTTGAACATCCAAGGGGACGACGTGAAAGTGCCAGCTCAGAATCGAATCAAGACCTAACTAGATTACAGAAAAGAGAGGCGGCTATCGCCAAGAGGTCCCATAAAACCTTTCCGGGCTGCAGGAAGAGAGATCGCCACAGAGCCAGAACGTGACTCGGGATTGAACGACTTCCTGTCCTTTAAAGGAACCGATTGGGGAACATTTCCGGTTTCCACGTTGTCATAATGCGTCCGCAGAATTAATAGCAGCGAAGGATCAAAAAGCGAAACGTTTCTGGAGATGATGAGCAATGTCTCAGAAATGTAGGCAAAAGTCGTCTAGACAAAGAGACAAAGGCCTATTTTTGTCTTGAGAATTATTTTGAGTCAAAAGTGAACCCCTGTGGAGTATTCAAGAAACAAGCAGCTGCCAGCCACGTTAAGGTCATCAAAGTTGCCGTGGAGCAGATGTAGACGAGTAAACAGAACTCATAACCGATGCACAACCACGCATTCCGCCACCTGTCGCGTCCAGCAGTCCGGACTTCAAAAACAGATCTGGACGTGCCTCCTAAAGCGTCTACGTGTATCTAAAGAGCGACAAATAGAATTCAGGCTGTTTATTTATGGGAATTGCGCCCTAGACAGAATGGGAGTCACCTCTTCCGCTGTAGGCACACGTCAGGAAATGACCGATTGGTAGTTGATGGAATCACAAGGGAGAGGAAACAGATATGGCGTTCCTTAGGCTCCCGCCACAAAAGTTTTGAGGGAAGCTATGCCTGATCACGTGACAAAAGAGAATGGAACAAGAGATGAGAAGAGGAATTCTGGGAGTTTTGCTTCCTGGAAACTATCCTTCTTTTGAGGGCTGTTTATCGAGGAAGTGTAATTCTTCTGTTTTTCGAAGAGAACAAACAAGACAACCCCCAGGCGTAAAATGAGTTTTAATACGGCAGAGTGCGTTCTATTAATACAAAGCGCAGTTTCTTTCGGCACGCTTGACCGCGTCCCGACTGGAAAAGAAACCTCGTTAAAAGCAGACTTTATAAAGACGCACAGAAGCCGTTCAGTCACGACTTCGTCTGCCTCGTATTTTTCACAAAGGAAACCTTCTTGCGTTTGAAACACTTCCTGAGCAGAGATCTCGAAAGTCGTCACGTTACGTCGTGCAGGACGTTTAATATATACACAATATCAAAAGTCGTCACCATACGAGTTTACCTTCCCGAATCAACGGACATCGTCGCCACTATGCGTGGACATCAAATCATCTGAATCGTGTCGAGGCGCGGAAGGCGCCAAGAAAATCGCCACATCTACGAGTCCTACAAACGCCGAGTCTTAGAAACGCCATAGATACCGTATCCGAAGTCGTCACATTGCGTCGTGCAGGACGTCTAATATATGCACAAAGACGCACCGTTACCTCTGGCTTCGGCTGGGGGCGGTATCCAGCTATCCGTCCAGCCAGGAGCGACCAGCTGTCCCGCCACTGTACGCGAACATCAGATCATCTGAATCCTGGTGTGGCGCAGTGGCGAGGCAGGGCGTCTCGCCAAGAAGGTCCCCTATGAGTCACAAAGATACCGTATCCAGTCTTCGTGGCCACAAGACGAGAACGCCCCACATAACTTCCTGGCCAAAAGTCGCCAGTCGCCTTAGCAAGGCGTAAACACGTGACAATGAAGGCGATTAAGTGGAATTTGTTTGCGCAGCTATATCAAAACAGCAATCACATTAAGTGGCTACGTTAGATATGATACAAGAGTCGCGGAAAGCCGACCATGTGGAAGAAGCCGGGCACGCCTCATTATTCTGGTGTCAAACAAACTAAACAAACAAGGATTCCTTTCTTATGTCTACTGCGTTGTTCCGGGTGGCCAAAGTAGATATAACTGTAACATTACAGTTAAATGCAGGTGGAGAGTCTAGGTGAGTTCAAATACAGGTTTCAAGAACCTTAACCATTATAAAAACAAAAGAAAGTGACACTGGAACGCCTTCATTCCAACCTACCACACCAACCCTATAATCGCATTTTGACATTAACAACCTAATTGGGGGATTGAAAGCGATTGGATTAATGACCCAAATGACATTTTCCACCAGACAAGGGCCTCGCTTTAGAGCCCGACCAGAAAAATTCACGTCATGTCAGAAAACAGGCTGATTCGCCTAAAAATAAACACACAAAGGAACGCAGCTCTCCACGCGTTACGACCCCCTCGTGGACCCTCTCGTCTATCCACTCTCCCTGATTGTCTTCTCCGCACACAGCGAAAGAGAGTGATTATGACAAAAAGTGCCGCATATCTAATTTTCCATCGCAGAGACCGGGTGTCTCTTTTCGAAGAACGTGTTCGCTTTTAATTAGGGTACATGGGGTCACGAGCAATTATAACCCAGGGATCATAGGGCCTGAAAGCTGGCCATACAAGAAGGCTCTCCAGCAGAACTCCTCAGGAGATAGAGAACAAAAAGCGTTTGAACGCAGCAGATTAACTCGTAGTATATTCCCAGGAACTCTTCGGCTCTTAAATAGTGCCGCAAATTGCCCTTTTTAGCCCTAAGTACTTTCCAGAGCCCGCGAATCAACCTCCTAATGACCCTCGCCGGAACATTCCACGCGACTTCTCCGATAATTGTCCGCGCTTCTTTCGGTTAGGCGCTGCGGAACCCAAAAAGCGGAAGAAAACTTAAATTTAATTGAGGCCAAGGACCACGAGTCGGGTCTCGCCACGAGGACGTCGGAACGAATCTTCGATGAAGCCAATAGCAGAAATCGAAGCCACATAGGAAGTCATTGGGAATGCACGGACAAAAAAAGAGTGCGTCAAAGCAAAAACGCCCTCAAAGCCATAAAAAACAGCTAATTACTGGGTGAAGAAGCGGCAAACAAGACAGGTGACGAAGAAGTTGTTTTCCGAGTGCTTTTGGTCCGAAGGACGAAACGGCAACTGCTCGACGAAACCAAAACACTTCAAGGAACGGGGGGCTGAACCCCCCTAACGCCATCGATGATTTACATTGGTTTTCAGCTTTTAAATGAATGCTTCCTCGAATAGCAGATGCGCACACGGACGTCACTGCATGCCTAAATGCAAAAAAAATGAATAAACGTGTGGGGTCTACAGGATTTTAATCAATTTTTAAAGAGCAATTCCATTAGGCCTGCATCAGTGTGATTTTTGGCATTTAATCCATGACTAAGGGTACGGTATCACATCAACATTCAGTCCATAAGTGGTGAATAATATAATCCGCGAGGCAAGAATCTCACTCACGATTGGAATGTATCTTCGCGCGTCAGATATGGCCAGTGATGTCTGCTCCTTCTTGAGGATTTCTTTTGTTTTCACGAAGACTACAAACAGAATGACAACGATACAATTCTGACGTTAAACGTCAGTCAGTCAAATATGTCTATCGTGTCGTGGATACATCCACCCTGATGTCCCTCATATCCACGTTTTCCATGACGACTACGTGGCATGGAGGAGCTACGGGTACGCCACCCGCACCTCTCACCACAAAATAGACGTCTGTCATTATATGCAGACATCTAGTCTAGAGTAATCGGTATAACCGACACTGCGCGTTGAAAATAAAAGCTCTGTAGACTGTCTGTCAAATAAGATTATACGGTCTACCTCTGTAGACTAGGCTCTATTTGGCATTAGCACATCTTGTGCAACACGGAAATTACCAGAAATATTGCATAAGCCCAGAGAATAACGCCACGAGAAATAGAAGAAGCGTCGGCATGTTAAGCAATGCAAAGTCAAGTCCTTGTTTTCCCCCTTGGCCTCCCTTTCACGGAACCACTCGCGTCGCGTCTGCAAAAAGTCAAATTTATGAATGAATTCGTCGAACTTCGAAGCGACGCGCAGCCCTGCTGGCCCTATGGCAACTGTCTTCCCGGGGGACCGATCAACGCCTGCGTCGCCGCCGCCGATTGGAATGTTTCGACTGGCAGGATATCCCGAGCCAGTTGTTCACTCTATTGTCCCTTTTTCGCGGATCCGGCCTGGTGGTCTTTGACCCGGGACATGAGGTGGTGCGAACTGAGCTGGTCGGAAGTGAAGACGTGTTGTAAGACGGGTGATGGGAGGTAGCAGCCAAAAATAAATGAGGGCTGAGTTATCACAAAGAAATCAACAACGAAGACGACGAAGTGAGGAGCGCGTCGGGATATGGGTAATCTTTGAACATACGGTTCCTAATTGGCAGCCTGAGTGACGCTTCCCAGCCACCTCCAATTATGTTTCTGCACTCAAATCTCAAATTACCCTCCATAAACCAACCTCTAATCCGCTCTTTGGTTCTTGTCTTTGAGAAACCGGTTGGAAAGCGCCACAAAAGAAGAAACGATCCGTTGTGAAGTAATGAAAGTTGAAAATTAGGGTTAAGTCAAAGCTGGAGACTTTGTGGACGCGCCGTTTTGATTGATTTTCCTCTGGAGACTTCTTCGCCACCAATGGTCAATGTTCGCCCAGATCAATTTGTAGAACTACGCGGGGCTCTCAAAGACATCGCCGATTCACAGGGCATATATAAAAATGTCATTTTATTGTTGTAAAAAGGATGAGTTAGATCGCGGCCTGAATTAATTGCCCGCACCGGACTGCAGGCAGGCAGATCGGCCAGCTGACATTCGTTTACACTGTCTCAAGCAATTACCTAGAAATTCGAT
The DNA here is from genome assembly GCA_030435675.1 of Steinernema hermaphroditum. Lineage (NCBI taxonomy): Eukaryota > Metazoa > Nematoda > Chromadorea > Rhabditida > Steinernematidae > Steinernema > Steinernema hermaphroditum. Next base: position 10,703,553 of record CM059622.1, read on the forward strand.
TTGAAAAACGGCCAGAGGAAGTCAGACGACTCTGAATTCGAAGAGTGAGACAAGCATAAGTGTCTAGTTGAAGCGTCCACTCACTCACTCGATCATATCTTTCTCGGATAACACCCTTGGATTGAGAGTAAGCTTATAACGGCACTCGATATCACCGAAAATGGGCAGGACCACCTCTTCGAGCCCAAGCCATACCAAGCAATCCCTTTGCTGGAGCTCCAGACGGCCCTTCGACTCCGACTTTTATAATCCAAAACATGTCCACACTATCGAGGAGGGCGCGTCCGTCCATTCACATCTCCTCGGCTTCCCCAAATGGCGTTTGTGAAATGACGATCGCTTCACGCTCGGACTCGCAATTCGCGCAACAATAAAGCTAATTCGGTGTTTAGTCGAGGAGAAAACAAAGCAACTCCGTCATGCTCTTCTCTTCTTCGACACAACAACTTCGGAGACAACAATAAACGTTCACAATCAAATAAGACGCTCGGGGCCATGCGTGTCCGGCGGGAAAAGGAAAGCGTGTTTTTATTGGCGACGAAAAGCGCCAAGCCCAGGGCCAAGAAGCGAGTAGGCGCGACGCCGACGGCAGCTGATCGACTTGTTTATAGAGACGCGACTTGGTCGTTGGCCTCGGAAGCAAGTGATTATGGCCCAATTTAAGGTTTCCGAGATTCCGACTTTTTTGTTAGGCCGCAACGTGTGGCCTCTGCTGGAAAGTTCCGCCGATTATGAGGGCAGTTAGGACGTGCGCAGCGGAACGGAAGGAAAGAGATTAGGAAGGCGACGGGGAAATGATTGGGGCTGGGTGTGCAGAATCGGTTTAGGACGTGCATAGGTCCACGCTTTCTTCAATGCAGATCGGATTTCCGTTAGACAAGTAGCATTCCGTCAAAAGGCGAAGAAGTATCATCTACACTTTCAAATGAGGCACTTATACAAAACTCGGAATGTAACAGCTATAGCTAGCTGTGTCGAAACAAGTTGGCCATTAGTGTTAGGAATGTGTGGCAAACAAAAGCAAATGTCATAAACAGGTGGAGTATATTTGAGGACAAGATTCGTCAAAACTCCAAGAAGACTTCAAAAACGAACCACTTCTACAAATACACTCAAACAACTCTCTTCCCCTCTTTTCGCCATTATTAATTGATTCGAATTCGACTTTCTTAACCATTTTCATCACTTCTTTTGCAACTCATTTCTGTGAATAAAAGCCTTGCGATGATTAGCCGAAGCATATATTAAAGATAGTCCAATTCGGGCACAAAACCCTTGATGGTAGGTTACTTTGAACTTCATATTCTGTAGGGCAATGTCTTCGCTCTCGTGGCATTTGAAAATACATTAGTGTACACACGGGTATAGACCATTCTAATACCGCTCCTGCAAAAGAAGTAGCCGAATAGACGATGAACGGGGAAGTCTAAGACGAAGCAAGTAATAACTAAGCCACGTTCGAACCATTTTAAAATCACCCTCGGGAGGCCCAAGGAGGTCTGTTTATATATGGGCATCCTAAAGACGGCGACTTTCTCAAGAATGTTCAGAAGATTGAATTACGGGAACCTATAAGGGATAGCTACAACCTCAGGGTTGTAGATGGCGCTGAACTTCGTGAGATCACAACGCACCTAACTTCGTTCCGAATCAAGCAAACGTAGTCAAGAAGAAAAGTGCAAAAGGTCGACGTGCTTAGGGTTCGCATTACTTTGTACAAGTCAAGCACTTATGGTGAACTTATTCAGAGTGCACTTGCTCTGCTAAACGCCACAATACATTTATGAGGATTTGTACACGACCTTGGACACCTCACGTATCACGAAGGGAAGAACACGTGGCTTCCATTACAAACTTCCCTTCTCGTTCCTCTAATCTCTAAATTGAGAACTTCTCGCGTGGAGCACGACTACCCTCCGCGAGGAAATGGTCCTTGCAAAAGATGGAAAACGGCAATAAATCCCGATTTGGTGGTGCACGGAATAGCAAAATATTTTCGGTCGGTCCGACCCCTCAGGGAATCCGAACTTCCTGTTGTCCTTCCTGATTGTGATGACGTGAAAGTTGTGCAAACAGAGGAGTGGAAGCGCGTTAGTCGTCCAAAATAGAAAGTATCGGATTGCAGCAAAGGTCGCGCTGACCTTGTAAAAGCGAGAGTAAAGTGGAGCAGATGCTGAGAACAGTGGCTTTTGACTAGTTTTGTGGATTTTGACCATCTAGAGAAGGTAAACACTTTGGCGCTTCTTCTGAGAAGCCAATTTGTACAAATTCACTTTTCTGTGAAGAATCGAAAGCCCAAAGATCGGCTACGCTGGCAAAGCTCTCGTGGGAAGAAAATGCATCTATTCCAGAATTTGAGATGCACAAGTCGTTGTTGCCTACTCCATTCGGACGCCCACGTGGACAGCATCGTCAATCAGCCTTTTAATCCATCGGTGACAGTTCGAACACCTGTGGTTTCAGGAAGTGAGCAGAGTGGTCCGCGACGTCAACAACCTCGGAAACTTAATCAAATGGACTCCAAGTGGAAACACTCCAAACCTTCGGGGAATTTGAGCGCCAACGCCATCAACACCATTATAGTCGCGAAATCGTGTTTGTCGATAGAATGAGGAAACCCGGCGTGTGGAGGGAAAGTCAGTTTGTGCCTTGTGGCTTCAGAAAAACGCCGAAAATTAGAGTTTTTCGGTCGGCGTTTCTAGAACAGGTTTAGAACCATAAAACTGAGGTATAATTGACTTTGAGCTGAAGCTATCAGCAAGCGTCTGTGGTGTAATGGTCAGCATGGTTGCCTTCCAAGCAATCGACAGGGGTTCGATTCCCCTCAGACGCAAAGTTTTTCTCCTTTCGCACAATAACACTCTTTCATTCCTCGCCTTAAGAATTTCTCCGTAAACAAAGTACGGTATCTTATTGCGCATTTTCGCTAGAGGCTACCGTAGCCCGAAAGTGTACTTTGCTCTCTTTGCTCATAATCTCCCAGGATGGCGCGAATAAAAGACAACAGGATTGTCGAAAAAAGTTGGTTGTTAGGTTGTCAAAAGGAGGCCCATGAGACCTCAAGGGAGGTCTGCCGGATGCAGTCCTAAAAGAGGCGTTTGTTTAGGCCAATTTGGCGAATTAGATTTACGGCGCCCACTGGGTTAGGTACGGGTTCGCGCAGAATGCGATTTGTGAGGACTCTGAAGGAGACAAAAAGTAGAAAACGGAGCCGGGGAGGGGCGCTGCAGAGGGCTGCATGGCGATGCCGCGAAGAAGAAGCGCGAATTAATTACTCGGTGCATTCTCGCCAGCGAGGATTAATTATTTATCTCCGGAGAGCGCCGTTCACCGATCGATTTACCAGCCTATCAGCTGTTCCCGACGTCATCGGGAGATCACCGCCAGATCTCAGCGAAAGCTCACGTAGATCTTCTCCTCCGGGACCTTCTTCGAGGGGCAACGTGATAAAACGTCCCTTCAAGGCGCCGAATTCGGCAAATTGAATTTGGCTTATGCACCAGCTGCTTTCCGTCGGTTCTCTTATCTTCTCCCTGGGAGGCCGTCGACCACCGAGTGATAAATCTCTTCGGACTTTGGCGCTCTCCCACATTTATCCGCCGAAAAGTCAAAAAAGTCAAATCGAGCACTTCGCCTCTGGAGTCATAGGAGGGATTGACGTTCACCATTTAGGCGTACTTAAGAATAGAGATCTTCTTCGAATCTAGACGACCCTGACGAAGACATGAACCCTCGAGGGCCATCAACGACTAAAAACTTTATCCAACACAGATAGTTCAAAAAAGAGCAAAAATCGAAAACTCTATTTACCCGGGAATCTGCTTCGAGCCACATTGGACAGCTCGTACTTCTCGATGTTTTCCCGTGTAATTGGAATCTCGTCGCGGAGGATGTGGTCTTCGCAAATATTCTTGACCAAGGAGCACCCGAATCGCTTCTGCAGAAGAATCAGTTTTTCGCAGTCCTTCACTTCTTGGCACTCGTAAGGGTGCGGAAGATCCTCGTCTACGCTGCAGCCTATCTTCGATGTGATCGGGTAGAGGAACGCGAGGAACTTGGTGAAATCCTTTAGGCTCACGTCGGACACCTCGTAAAGCGTTTGGCCGTCTTTTAAGAGATCGTGGAAGTACTCGCAGGTATGTGAAAGCAACTAAAACGGACTTTTAGGAAAGACAGAACTTCGTGACATACAGAACGAGATATAAACAAGGTGCGCCCATCGACTTTAAGAGATACAGAATCTAGGCAGTTCTGCTCCGCCAAATTGACCGAATACGATCTGAAAGGAGGATTATTAACGGAGAAGACAACCAAAATATAATTACCTGATGATCTGCATGTTAACCTCGATGATGAGGTCGCCGAAAATGATATTTTCCAAGAATGGTTCTGTTTCTTGAATCTTCGACGTTTGCGACGAATTGAACTGATCTCTCCAGACCTGTGAGATCAGATTCTTCTCATGCTTGCCATCAGCAAACTTCACGCTGATCTCTCCAAAAGCATCGCACCTCCATAACTCCAGGGAGTCCGGTTTTGTGCACTCAATGCAGACACGCTCGGGCTCGTTTTGGTTTCTACCAAACACATGAAAACGCCTAAACATTATTTACATAATCACTGTGTCAAAGGCGAGATACACCAACAGCATGAAGCCTCCTATTTCTTGTTTAGGTGACGAATAAACGTGAAACTCCTGCGTGAGGGGCCAGTCTCCATACAGTGTGCATGGATTGGCATAGTTCTCGCCTTTCATGACCATGGAGATGGACTGAAATCTCATAATTAAGCGAAAAAAAATCTATTGTTTCCCAACCTGTTTCTCCTTAGGAGGCGGAACACTGTAGGCGTTTGGATCAGAAGTGACTATCCCCAGCATGTATCGCTCGCCAAGTTCGTCGTGCACGGCCGTTTCAGCTGCTTGTACGAGGTACATCTCACAAACGGCCTTCACCGAATCACAGCCAAAGCGATCGGTCATGTGCAGAAGACGCTGACACAGTTCCACTAAAATTAAAGGGTATCCCGTCTGCGGTTCTGCCAAGATTGCCTACTTGTTGTAATCTTCCTATCAGCGGGGTACATGTACGAAATGAACTCTACAAATTCGTCAATGTCGATGTGCAGAAGATGGAATTCATTTTCTATTTTCTCTTTGAAGTCTTTGTTGAACAAAACGTCGAAGAACGGCGATTGTTTAGCCAGAATCTGAAAAACATCAGAATTGTCAACTAAGGCATGGAAAATACCGATTTGGACAGATAAAGGGTTGTCCCCTCAACATCTGTTTTCGCCCTATCGGCATCGGATAAGATCATTCTGTTGTTGGGATCCATGAGGTCTACACAGAACAAGCTTAACGGTACGGCTAGATAGAGATGAAAAGATGCCCTATTTACCTATAGACATTTATAATTATAACCGCCTCAACTTCTTTGGTGACTCCTGCAGGCCCAAACATCGGGTAGATGCTGTTTACAGTACAAGATGAGATGTCCTTGAAGAACTGCCGACCCCACTGAAAGAGGACGGATTGAAACGAATAGCATCTTTTACGTACCTGGAAACGCTTTTGTTCGATAAGGATGTCGCCGAACGTGAAACAGTGCCAAATGATGAAGCGACTGTTCTCCTTCGTGCACTCAACGGTCAAATCCCATCTTCCATCGGGTGGCACCCTAATTCCCGCTAGTGACCAGCTCAGGCCGTTCCACTCAATCTTTTCGGAGTGAAACGCGTCGTCGGCGATCTGTAAACGAAAGGTGAGCTTTGTCGAAGCTTGCAACGTTTCTGTAGACATCTGAAATGAGCCTGCATTAGAGAAAAACACTATAGAATGACGAGCACAAATTAGAAAATGCGAAGCAGATGAATTGCCAAAGCTTCTCGAAAAAGGATACTTTGCATTTACGAAGATTTTTAATAATCGAGAATCTTCGGAGAACTTTCCCGCAAGCTACTGTAAGTAACTTCCATGACCATCCACACAGGACCAACACTAGACAATGTGTCAACTTCATGTCGGTCGGTTTTATTCGTGCAAATATTGGAGCGGTGCTCGGCTGCTTTCTTGTCATCTCGTGTTTCTTGTCCAGAAAAGACCGAGAAAAGGTCAACTATGCGAATCGCCAGAGACCATACTATGCAAAGAGAACGACGAGTTCTCTATCTGGCACAGAACAATTTTCGAGATTGATCGACATGCGAGTATTCGTGTTACCCGTGTTCGCCACCTTCAGTAGTCGCGTTGCTGAGACATTTGAGCACCAGTCAGTTCTGTATGTTAGATAATTGAAGACCTTCAAGAATCTGACGAACACCAACTGTGCAGCTCGATCGTAGTACAATCGAAGAGTCTTGAACCCGAACATCTAGGTGAAATGTGCGGTACTCGAATGTCTCAGCAAAATGTCTCGAATGCCTCTTGCAAGCCCTTTCCACCGATGTGGTTCGCCAATTATGCAATCATCATTCGCGAAAACATCAGGTTATGAACACCAAAGTGGAAAACTGCCATCACAAGAACCCGAATGTCACGCCCCAGATGAAATGAACGTAGTTCACGTTGACGTCCCAATGCTGGGAAGAACGAGAAGCAAACACAAAGACGACCTAGAACCAACCGACGTGCTGAGAGAGCATGGTGATGAATAAAAGTGAAAATTGTCTATGTCTGCAAGCACTACAAAGAACTACAAGTGACCCGTCTAGGAACGCATGAGTATCGCGACACAACACTAAAACTGATCAACAAAACAACAGATTCGTCCTACGTTCATTCTTCAGAGGACTCCGATGAGGCAACGAGGTCGCCGTAATACGCTGTTATGGCCTTCGTTTTCTTGTTTAGTACGCTGTGCTCGATTTCGCACTTCCCACTTTTGTCTGCCAGTTGAAGAAGCTGAAAGTAAATTACCGATTTCATGGACGTAAAGAAAAACCACCACTTACTTGTTTGACAGTAGTATTGCGCGGGAGGAAATAAGCAATGTTAGGAGACAGAGCTTTAGCTGCTTCATAGATTTCGATGCCACCTGGAACCATTGTCGTTATATCGAATTCTTTCTTCTTCAAGTAGGACGGGCCACCCCATGGAGGACTGAGAAATACAGCGTCGACCGGCTTTTGCTTCAATAACATTTTGGCAACATGGAAGAAGTCTCCTAAGATGAACGTAATTCGATCCGCGACGCCATAAATTTCGGCATTTCGTTTTGCACACTTTAGACGAACTGGATCAAGATCAACAGCGATCACTGAAAAGGTTACCTCCATGACACAACAAGCATACAACAAGACCTTACCGTGAGCACCCTTTAGAGCAAACTGAATACTGTTCCCACCAACACCAGCGAAAGCATCGAGAATAACACGGCCCGGTTCTTGAATAAGACGGTCGGCGATGTGTTCGGCAACACGTTCCGGAGTCACGGAAAACCACCCTTCTGCAAAGGAACAGTTCACACAAATCCACGAAATATCCATATCAACCTCTATCAAGTAGAACGCCATCGTCAATTCTTGTGAAGAGACGGTAACGCTGCCACCAGTACTTCATGATCTGCTTGTCTTCGTGGTAGTACTGCGAAGCATTGCAGGCAAGTAACTTGTAGTCATTTTTCTCGTCATATCCGAAGTTAAATTTCTGCAGATCGACTGACGGAGCTTCTGAATTGCTCTCGGTACTGATAGTTTCTTCATCTTCAGCTTCATTCGATGACGATGTTGCAAGAATGAGTGCGTGTCCGACAGGTCGCTCGTTATAAACCGTGAAATCCATTTTCTCGATGATGTCGGTGGGATTGAACCTGAAATAAAGTACAATATATTAAGAACAGAAAAAAACATTTCAGTAATATTTAGAAGAAGTGCCAATGTAATAAGTGGGAATTTCAAAATTTATGAAAAATCGTTTCATGACAAGAAGTATAATTCTACTCACGTTGCCTGGCGCTTCGCACTGGGTCCGTTTTCACCGTTATCGGCATCTGCGTCCCCACTACTTTCACTGTCCTTCACAACAACAGCTTCGCCACTTGCAGATACTGAAATACGGAATCCAGGAACATATCCGCAGCGTGAGATCTATAAGTCGGATTTATGCACATCACCAAAAAATTACAGAAACCCACCTTCCTGAAGAAGTCTTTGCATTTTCCAGCGACTGACGATTTTGTAATGATGAATTGGTGTCTTCGCATGCTTAGATTCTGGACAAGCTCATAAAACCGCGAGAAAATACTTTCCCATCCGATATAAGCGCTCGCATCCTCCTTGGCTTCAGTGAACACGTTGCTGTAGCCGTCTTTATCGGCATTCAGAATTCTGGACGGTTGCTGCAGCTCCACCTTTTTTGCGAAGTTCGCGCGTGCCTCATCGTCCATTTGTTCGCCGAAATCATTGAGCCAAGAACGATTGACGACATACTCTCCAACACGAGCCCAGTAGCAGTCGAAGGATTCTGGAGTGTTGACCTCTTCCATACGGCCTCCCTTTCTACGACGTCGAGGGTGATGGCGTTTCCGCTTCCCGAAGTCCACCGGGAGCTCTTCAGTACACTCACTGCTCGGCTCCAGTTCATATTCATTGCTGTCGACAGTGATCGAACTGGACTCTTCCGTCGGTTCATCGAGCTCACCGTCTTCCCCTTCCTCCTCCTCTTCCTGAAGTTTTTCTTCTTCGTTTACGTCAAGTTCTTCCATTGAACCAGTGATCCCAGACGGATCGTCTCCAAGGCGCATCAAGTCCTGATCGCTGAAACAAATAATGTTACTGTGGACTCGTCATACTTCCTGAGAACAGGACGCAGTTTATGTCTCAGATAATTAAATCCTAAAAACACAAAAAAGTAACTTACTTGACGAAAGCCTTGCTCAAAATTACACGACGAGTGTCAGCAGAGCGAGTAATTTCAGCTTCAGCGACTACTTCCCAGTCAAAACGATAAGACATGGAATTTACCTGCAAGAGCGATTGTGAAATGGTTCAAGAACACACACAAGTGAACCGCGCAGCGAATATGGCAAATCACAAAATCTTAAAAGTCCAGACAGACGGTCTACGTCTGGAGTCTTCAGACGAGTTCTGCTCTACTGCCGATTTTCGCAAGACACAAAGGCTGAACTCTACTAGTCGTTTCGAATGGAACGGCGTCCGAATGAAGGTTCACGCACACTTCATCACGAGTTGTTTACAACTTCTCGAAGGAGGTTCAAGTTTTTTTTCTCGTGAGTTTCGTGTATATTCGTTGTTTAAAACTCTGGCGGCTGGTTACGCCAGCATACATATATTGAATTCCACGAAAAGCTGTATTTCTCACTTTTGTGATTTTTATGGGGATTGAACTCGTGAGTACTTCATCTGAGCTTTGGTATATAGTTTTCTGTAGGCATTCTTTGATTTGTTTGATCGCGTGCATTAGATTGAACTACTTCGCAATGTCGTCGATGCCGACTACGATGTCAATTCTGTCAACCGACAGCGAATTGCACGGCAGTCCGCCGTTTGACTCTAACCTTCTTTTGGCTTCGACTCTCTTTGAGGTTGGCTTCTGAGCACCCAAACGGAGGAAAATTATCTTTCACGACCCTTTCTTTCGATTTTCTACCTTCTTAAGGCTGTTTTTCAGAGCTCTACGACTATGGAAGACCCCGAGCTGGCCGCTATTCGTGCTCGCCGCATGAATCAGCTACAGGGACCAGGTGGAGCCGGTGGAGTCGGTAATAAGCAGAATGATGCGCAAGCCCGTCAAGCCGCAGCTGAGCAACAGGAGGAGATGAAGAACTCTATTCTCTCCCAGGTGAACTCGTATCTTTCGCGCTTCCATGAAAACAATCTTTAGTGCCTTCACCAAGATGCTATCGTTCGCCTCAGTAACCTCGCTGCTGTAAAACCGGAGAAGGCTCGAATGGTAGAGAATATGATTATCCAGATGGCACGCCGGGGCCAAATCGCCGGTAAGATGTCGGACACTGCTCTGCGCCAACTCCTCGATCGGGTCTCCGAGCAGACTCAGAAAACTACCACCGTCAAAGTAAGCTAACGAAGTCGTTGTAGCCATGCTAATGATATACTTGTAGTTCGATCGCCGACGTGCAGCTATCGACTCCGATTCGGACTAAGCGCTTCACTGAAATTTTTGTGTTATTTTTCTCTCTTCTATTTACTTGTTTTATGTAATAAAGCTTCATGAGAACTGAACTAGTCGTGATTCTTTGCCACCAACCCCTCTTCTCTACTGTAGGACAACAGCAAAGCAGAAAATGAGGCCGACGGATCCTAAAGATGCCCCAGTTCTCCGATACCGCTAAACCCTGAGACGAGTGGAACAGATAAGTCCGAAGTGATTTCGAAACTCTGATGGTCCGGGCACGACAGTGAGTGCGTTGGTGCAGCCTGCACGTTGGTTGGTCGTCTGTATACCTTGACGTATCCGTCTGTTCGGTAGTGTTTGTTACCGTCTCTGGTTTTGGTGATTCGTTTTTCTTCTCAGGCGCTCTCGGAAGCAAAGTGTCGTGATAGAGCCGTGATAGATGGTGCTTTCTTCCGTGATCATTCCTCGTGTCCCCTACCTGTCCTAGTGTTTCGTGTTCATTCAGTGTTAACCTGCTATGAAGAAGCTTACGCAAAGCGTTGAGGAGATGAAGCTCCCTGTGAGCATGGCTCCGAAAGTGCCTGGCAAACCTGCCACTGGCGATCGTCCCGTAAAGCTGAAGACCAACATGTTCTCACTGGAGATGACCAAGCAGATTCCTGTCTACATGTACCACGTCGATATTCACATGAAGTGTGGCTCAAAGCTCGTCAGCCTGGTCAAGAAGTCCGGTTCTGAGTAAGTGATCATTGGCTGGACTGGAATAATGGAGTTTCAGTCATATTGCCGTGGACAACAAGGGCAAGTGTCGCGTCGCCTTCCGGCTCGCTTTCCGCAAGTTCCCCAACGTCTTTCCGCGGACAGGAGGCATCTACTACGACCTCCAAGCTCAGCTCTACACGGTGGAGAAACTAAAGTCTGATGTATGTTGCCAGTCGGTTGCGCCTTGTATTTGAATTGTTTAGGGAACAGCCGAACTCAACGACATGAAGGAGCTGGTTCTTGACCGTGCGGACCTTTCCAATGTCGGGGTTACCGCATTTGGCCGACACGTGGAAAGCGTCATCGTACAAGTAAAACCCATCGGAGCGAACTTCCAGCTTACTCTGGGTTCCTTGCATGAGCTCCTCGACTTCGAGAATCCTTCGCACGAGCTGCTTCAATTCCTTGATGTGGCCACTTCGCAACACGCTTATCAAACTCCGTAAGATTTTTTTTCAGAAAGCCTTATTTTACACATGTCTTTTAGGAAGCAATTCATCACTTTCTCTTCGGGGTTCGCTTTCTGCAGTCCAGCACAGAAGGACAGAATTCAAACTTTGGATGGAGGCAAACAGCTTTTGGACGGCTTTCAGAAGTCAGTGAAAATCATTGAAGGGAACAGCAAAGTTGGAAAAAAAGGCGAGCTCGCTATTGTCGTTGATCGTAAGCTCTAAATGTTTTGAGAAAGTTGAATTATTTGAATGTTTTAGCAAAGAAAGTCGCTTTCCACGAAGCTAACATCTCTTTTGCTGTAAAAGTTGAGAAAATGGGCTTTTCTCGGGAAGACGGTACAGTCGATCACAGGAAAATTGAGGAGCTGAGCAAGCAACTCAAGGGTGTGTTCGCTGAAACCCATTATTCCGGCAAGGTTCGTTGGTTTGAAGTCCACGGTGTTGTTAAAGAAGATGCTCAGAATCTCACGTATGCTCAGTATCACAGATTTGACGCTAATTTTACTACGTTTAGGTTTGATGTGAATGGACGTTCGATCACAGTCGAAACTTATTACAAAGAAAAATATAATATCAGATTGCAACTTCCGAAAGCGCCACTCATTCGTATCAAGGGTCGCAGGGCAGAGGGAGGTCAGCGAGATTTCATCTACCTGCCTATGGAGTTGGCCTTCGTGTGTGCCAACCAACGTGCTACCATCAAGCAACAAACCCCTAAGCAGATTAGTGACATGATTCGAGTAGGTGTCATCTTGTTCTATGCATTCGCTTTCACATGAGTGTTTAGAGTTGCGCCATGCTGCCGGCAAAGCGTGCTGAAGAAGTGAAAGCTCTGGGCGCACAGTTGCAACTCAATGGACCCGTGCATCGCAGTCTTCAAGCAGCCCACGTGGAAGTAGACAGTTCGCTGATGACGGTGGAAGGCCGAACGTTGGCTCCTCCTGAAATTGGCTACAAGGGCGCAAGACGCAGCGTGGATGCAAACACCGGAAAGTGGAAGTCGTCGGGACGCGACAGAACGCAGTATCTTGTCGCAGCCAACATCAACAGCTGGGAGTTGACTCTCCTGTGCATGGGTCGTCCTCGTCCCATTGACGATCAGCTCGCGAAGGATTTTTCCACTGAGATGGTAAAGGAGTGTCGTGCTCGAGGAATGCAGATCAACGGACCATCGACGGTTCAAGCCGTTCAGTACGGATTGCAGGAACTTGAAGGAATCTTCTCAAACGCCAGCAAGAACAAAGTTGAATTCCTGCTCTTCGTTCAAGATTCGCGTCTTTCTGGTCACAGTTAGTTGTTCGTGTCTTCGGTGGAAAGTATTTTAACTACTGCAGAGCAAATCAAGTTTTTGGAACGCAAATACCGCATCGTCACGCAGGACGTCGATCGACGCACAGTCCAGAACGTGGTCGAGAAGCGCAAGTTTCAAACTCTGGAGAACATCGTTGCGGTGAGTGGCATCGATTAGAGTCCCATCTGAAGGTTGTTTTCAGAAGACTAACATGAAGCTTGGTGGCGTCAACTACACAATCTTTCCTAAGGATTCAACGTAAGTGGGAAGCAAGGCACACCTATTACAGCGCAATTATTCCTCAGCATCTTCCGCAAGGGTCGCCTCTTGCTTGGCTTCCAAGTTAGCCATCCTCCAGCTGTCTCTTCAGAAGAAATGGCGAAAGGACTGAAGCCCAGTATGCCAACTGTTATCGGAGTTGCTGGCAACGTCACCAAGGAACCGTGCGCTTTTGTGGGCGACATTTACTACCAGGAACCTCGTGAGGATCGTATGGTTGACGCAATGGATCAGCTGGTTACGGAATTTGCAAAGCGCTACATCGCCGTTGCTGGAGTTTTGGAAGAGCTCATCATTTACCGCAATGGCGCTACTGATTCGCAATATGCAAATGTAGGGGTTGCCCGTACTTATCGCTTCATCCACTCTTTCCGTTTAGCTGCTCAGAACGGAGGTGGCTATTATCAAGCAGGCCCTCAAGAAGGCTGGTGCTCCCGGTGCAAAGATCACTCTGATCGTCGTTTCGAAGCAGCACAATACTCGTATCATGCCTGCTGTCGTAAGTATCTATCTATTTAACACCACTGGAGTAACTGATTTGGTTTAGATCAGTGGTGAAAAAGCTCCTGACCAGAACGTGAAGCCTGGCACGGTGGTGGATGCAAAGATCGTCCATCCCTTGTTCCAGGAGTTCTATCTGAACTCGCATCAGACCCTTCAGGTAAACTCTTCTTCGACGATCGCCCATGCAAAAAGATTAACTTCAGGGCTCGGCTAGAACCCCGAAGTACACCATTATCAAGGACGAGAGTGTATTCACGTTGTCGCAGCTTGAGCAGCTCACCAACATTTTGTGCTACGGACATCAAATCATCAACCTGCCAACGTCGCTTCCTGCCCCGGTGTACATTGCTGGTCGGTATGCGGAGCGTGGTGCCATGCTTCTCCAAGCTTCTCGAGATAATATCGACGACGTTACCGACTTCAAGCAGTTGAATGCAAATCTGGCTTATAGAGGAACGAAGTTGGAGAAGAGTCGAGTTAACGCCTGAAACAGTTGTTACGCTTGTTCATAGTGCGTTGTTGTTAATATTGTATTTGCCTTTGTTCTAGAGTGTCGTCTTGACAATAAAATATGAATGTATTCTGGGTGCTTGGATTCTGTGGGTCTGGCGCAGCTGCCCTCGCGAACCGATATCTGTCTGTCTACTTGCTGGAGACTGTCTCACAGAGCTGCTGGTGTTCGGTCAGTGAAGTCTTTTGTCCTGGGAGAGACGGTCGGTAATGTCTCAGGGCAATCGCTTGTTCTTGGAGCGGCGGTCGGTGCTATCAGAGGTATTCACGAGTTTGTTCGTGGAACCTTATCGTGAGGAGCGACGCAAAGTTCTGAGACGAACGCGCTTCGAGGACATCATCTTGTACAGGTGGGGTAGAGTAATGTCAAACTCTGTTCAATGATTTTTTAGTGGGCCGTACGACTATAAAAACCTGCGTTTCCTCTACAATCTGCCCATTGGCTTTGGACTCTGCTTAGGTCTCTACCATCTTGCCTGGTTTCGCCTCAACTTCGCCTTCTTTGATGAGCACTTTGCCGTGGCATTGAAGTGGGTCATGATCAGCTTGTGCACGTTGGCTTTCGCATTTAGTGCGGTAAGTTCACTATTAGGCATAGGTAATTATAGAAATTAAGGTATTCCGTTGCACACTGATTTGTGTTTGTCTGGCTGCCATCGGAAGCAATGGCCAGGGCCTCATGTCAGTCTTCGTTTTAGAGCAGCTCACCGACGGACCGATAAACAACACCATTGAAAACTTTAGGAGAAGTGCCAGAATTGTTGTTTGTCATTTGGAAATACAGTCAGAACTGATGGAGCAACGCATTTCCCTCTTCGGAGGAAATTACACACAAGCTGTACAGAACAAGTTCTGTAAGATAAGAAGTTCTGTATCCGTTTTCTAATCTCACTTCGCTTTCAGCAAATGCGGTTTCCAAAGGAAAAAACGTTGTGGATTTATTGAAATCTAGTGTAGATCCGTTCTTGAAACACTTTAAAGATAACGACGAAGAAGAGAAACGCTTGGAAAAGATGCTCCACAACGTTGAGGTATGGGTGTTGGTCGCGAGCGACTCAATGGGCCACTCTTGACTTTCCGAACTATTCAATACAGAACGATTGCAGGTGATGAAGGAACGTGCTGACCTCACAGCTGGCCTCAAGAGTGAAGGTAACGAGACAACGAATACGGAAGATCTTCCATTTTGGACTCGATTCAAAAGCAAAATGGCACGCACTATGGCAAGACGGTTGGACCAGCGATGCAAAGAGGTGGCTGCATCTTCTCTGAAGAACTGTCAAGAATCTTTCAAAAAGCTAAAGGCGCAATGTGAGCAGAGAATGCCATTTTTCGTCTCCCTTATCGTCGATATGTGTAGCGGTCTTAGCCCAACCATAGCTTGTGACGTAAGTGCCATTTTGCTCTTCATCAAAGATAATAGTGATACATATTGCAGCATGAAAGTATCACGGGTCAAGTCAATGTGACTTGTATGAAAATTTTTACAAACCCTGAAAGGAAAAACGAGTCTTTCTTCACTCCTGAATTCGACCATGAAATGGAAAGTTTCGGCAATGTTAAGAATGAGATCGACGAGCAGTTCAAGTTAAATGTGAGCCATTCTTTAAATGTAAGGGTGACGGAATATCTTTATTTAGCTTCACTATCAAATCGCTGAAGAACCTCGTTTTGAAAAGCTACGCCGCGTAGGTGATGTGCACGTCAACTTACAGAACAAAATCCTAGAACTTAAGGTGAACTCGTTTTCCCTCTGAACTCTCATTTGTAACCTGTTTATAGCTCGTTTTGGTTGTGCTTAAGGAACTTATGTCTGCACTGCTCATTTTCTTTGTGTATACCATTTTCCGGAACTGTGTCGTCATGTTGCAGAACTACCTCAACAACATTGATTTTAGTAATACGTATCTAACAAAATACTTCTATTACATTGACGAGAAAAGGAAACTGATGAATAAGCCGTCTTTGTTACCGTTCACTAAGGCCGAAATGAAGAAGCACAATTTGAGGAGTCCGTTTTCGTAAGATTTATTGCACACAGCGTTTTATGATTATTTGAATTGCAGACTTCCAACGAATGCAGAGGTGCAGGCTAGTTGGTTCCCATTTTTGAAATGGTTTATTATGGTCATCACCACTGTAGTAGTTTTGGTGGTGGATCACGTCTACTATAAAGTTATTCATTCGGTAAATTGTGCATCCATTATAAGTTGCTTAAATTAGTGTGCACTTTTAGATTGAAAAGACAGCAAATTTAACCCAAACAATCGAAGGCGAACGATCTTTCGATGTTCGCGTAAATGGCACTGGTGTTGTTGCTGGTTTACTGAACGATCTTATGAATATGTCGTCTAGTGCTAAATTCAGCGGGGTGCAAACGAACGAACACTGTCTTGATGAGAACAGAGTAAATAAGATGGATATCAGCGTTGTCGTCGTGAGGGTCATTCTTCCTCTTCTCGCTATGTTCTTCTTGCAGGTATGTATTGATTTGCTTTTCAATCGCAACTCCATATATAGGTCGTGTTTGGTTTCATTGTGAAACGTATGACTCTGTTTTACGTTGTTGATTATATCTTCCGAAGAAGAAGCAAAGCGCGATCCATTCAGCTTTACAACAAACTTCTATACTCTCGCTCGGTAGCGCGAAAGGCAGCTCGAGCGCGAATCCGACGAGCTGTCCGGAAACACAGTCTTCGCTTAGGCTCACGCACGTATGTTTTGGAGAAGTATAGCGTTTTGTAAGCCAAAGTAATCTTCAGAATATTGGACTATTTCCCCGGACTGAAAAATATCGCCGAAAAGATATTCAAAACAGAAAAGTGTCTCATGTGTTTGCAACCGGAAAAGAGAATGAACCTGATAGAATGCTGTAAAGAGAAATGCACAGCGACGTATTGCAAGAGGTGCTGGCTGGAGAACGACGAAGTGTGCTACGCGTGCCAGGTATATACACAACGTGGAAGTAATTTTGTAAACGTTAATTTTAGGTGGAAGAAGGCTTGGTAAATGACACAAAAACGCAATTTTTGCCAACCGCGTCACTACCAAATGAAACGAACGCTAAACCCACCAAAGAAGGCGAAAGCAGCTGAGCAGAGCAGGAATTTTTATATTTATTTTATGTTTGTTTTACTAGTTGTGCATGTATATCCTTTCTGTATATTCAATTGTTCTTATATTTGTATAAAAAACATCCTGGTGCTCAGAGTATCTTTACTTCACATCCTATCCAACATCGATGGAGCCGTGACAGTCAAGGTCGTGTCATATCGAGCGAACATCGGTTTATCGTCTGTATTGTATTAGCTTGCAATATTCGCTGAAATCGGTAGCTGGAAACTCTCGAATGGAAACTTTCGCCAGTTTCGGCGGTCATTTTTCCTTCTGCATCGTGTCGTTTTCGTGTTTACGCGCCGTTTTCGTGCTTGCTTCTGTCGAGCACATGTGCATTTCGATGTGTTCCATGGGTTTTCAACTTCATTTTTTTAAAACGAGCTTTCTAGACTTTGTCTAGTCTATCCTTTCTTTCACATCACAGCCTGTTAGCAACCGCTCCTGTTTATTCAGTCGTTTGCCGTACGGTTGTCTGATTCAATTTGCGTTTTTATTTCGCTTATGGATGGTAGGCACTTGTTGACTTTTACAGTGCCGTGTCTTCAGACGGTTGTATTCGACTGCGCTCAGGTAAAGCACTAGAGATTCGTGTGTGCTCGCACTCCTGGCCCTAACATCTGCACGAATGCGATACTTCTTCCTAATTTTGTTTCGAGAAATCCTTAAAGATTGAAAGAAATCTTGAAGAGTTGCTTCGTTTACTGTCCGTGTGACTTTTCGTTTCTTTTTTGATCGTGACTAATTTCCTCTCTGAGTGCTACTATGTATTTTCAGTGCTAATCTGCTATGCACAAGGTTGCACAAGGCATCGAAGAAGTGAAGCTCCCAGTGAAGATGACTGCGATGGTGCCTAGAAAGTCGAACGCCAGTGACCGGCCTGCCAACAGTGCTGCCTCCGGTAAACCCAGCGAGCCGGTACTCAGCAAGGAAGATGAGGAGCGCGTAGCGGCGTTCGCCAGGCGCATGGTTGTCGAAGGGCGGAAAAAATTTGAAGCCACCAAAAAGACGCAGACGATCGGCATCGTTCACACCATTAAGAAGAAGGTTCATAACGGGTCAGTGCAGATGCACTCTGTAACGAACACTTCCTCCGGTTCTGGGAAAGCCCGTGGTTATATGATGAAGAAACTCAAGAGCATGGCTTCGCGCCGTTAGTTCTTTGCTGTTACGTTGTTTGTATGTACTAACAATGTGTATCTAGCGGAAGATGATGTAAATGTGTAGTCCTTATTCTGTCATTCGAAGTGTACTGTTGCAAGGTGTGATCCTGGCCTTAGTAGTACTTGTGTTTTCCTATGCATGGGTGGTGCAGACGTCTCGAGTCGCGCTCGACAACGTGTCTGTGAAGACTCTGCAGACTTCCTGCTTGCTCAGTCGGAGGCGGTCGGTTTTCGTCGCCTCTCTGACTCATTTCGCTTCGCCGTGGGCGAAGAGATCGGTCTCGTCCGTCGCATACGGCATGGGTATGTTGCACGATTACAAGCGAATTTTTGAAAATTTTCTTTAGGACAATCACCGCGTGATCGACATGAAAAGCGTCAGTCGAAGTCGGAGATGAGGGTGATCCGACGGAAAGGCAAATCTACCGCATCGAAAGTGAAGTTCAAGGATCCCGATGTTGGATCTTGCGATTATCCGAGTGCTGTAGCTGTCAGTAACTCGGACTGTTTGAACGTTTCAAGGGGAAACGCACAGCCTGACGACGAAAAACCGAACGCAAAGAAGTGTGAAAAGGATGACCAGCAGCAGATCAATGTGAAAGCACCACGTGCAGCGTCACTCCCCGTGCCCAGGAACTGCATCAAGATCTCCCGTTCTCGCATCAGCTCTTTGCGACATACGGAGCTCCGTTATGTCAGTTACAGCCGACTTTCTGAAAACGCTGTCGTAGAACGGCCTCTATCTCTTTGCGACCTACTTGCGGAAATGATTACGACTTCAAATAGCGCACTTTCGAAGTCTTCAGGGAAGCCTTCGTCGCCGATTCTCACAGTTTATCTCAATATGGCTCGTATTAGTGCTCTTGGAAAGATGAATGAACAGGTAATTGGACACTAGTTACTGTAGTACAACATATAATAATTGGTATTATTCAGCTTAAATGTGAGAAATCCTACATTCGCCACTTGAACGCGCAATTAGAATGCACAATCGAGGCGAAGAAGAATTTTGATGCGGAGAAGATGGCGAAGAAGAAGCTCCTGGAGGGTGTTGTCGGTGGGCTTGAGGTGAGAGGTACCTTATTTACAACTGCTTCAATTTACGATATCAGATGCTGGCTGATGAAAAGATCAAATGCGACGCTGCGACAGCTCATCTTCGGCAGGGAGCTGAGCTACAGAACCTCATTCGACAGATGGAAGATCTGAATATCGGTGTAGCTAAGAAGTCGGAAGGAGAACAGAAAGAAATCCTCCAAAGCATAACGAAGATTCGACAGTCAATCGCAACTGCACTCACAAGTGGAGCAAGAGCTCGTTGATGGTTTCACCAGTACGCAGCGTGTGAATTTTAACGTTATGTTGCCGTAATCGCGTATTAATGTATAAACCGTGCCTTGCATTTCTGATCTGAGTGATGGCGGGCCTCTGCCACTATCGCAAATGCAAACTGTTTGTTGTTATCATCACTCGCAGAACAATTTACAGATGAGCGCAACCTGGATTTGCACATTTCTACATGTCTCATAGACTGTGGAGTGTTGGCGAGGGCGATCAATAGGACTGAAAGTTATTTATTCCTTCGAATGTGTACATCTGCACTTATTTATCATCCCTGGCCGCCTCTTTGAAGAGAGTTCGAGACGACTTCTTGAACACTTCTACGGCGTCCACTTCCTTGCAGATTTTCTGGAGAATAAAACCTTTTATCGCTCTGAAAAATTGCATGAAGCGACAGAAAGTAAATGAGTGGGAGTTTCTAGACCCAACTTACGCGTTAAAAGCCAGTTGGACGCCTAAGTTGACGACCGGAAGAATGTCAGAAATGATGTTGATCATGAGAACGATGCTCCTGTTGGAGAGCAGAAGGAGTCCGCTCGTGCTGAAGCTGAACATGGTCATCGATATGGAAAAGACGACCACTGGAGGGAAGAAGAGGAGGAACGCTTGCAGAAGAATACGGGTTTCCGGAGAAGACAACCTGACCTTCAAGTTGAAGCGCAATCTCTGAACAGGCGATCCTAGATACGGTAGACGACACAAAAGTCACCTTCATGATAATCTGAAAGACTATCAGAATGTAAGTGGCTATGCTGCACGCCGAGAGGCCGATTTCCAAGAAGCGGACGAACCGCTGGGCCACGAATCCGTCCGTGAAAGCCATGGCGAACTGGTAGTCGTACTCGCCCACGGTCTCCGAGTGCACACATAGCCACAGAGGCAGGAGGACTCCGAGCAAGAGCCACAGAAGGACGGATAGGTACTTGTAGTAGGAGGGGCGAATTCGCTTGATCTGATTGTAGACGAAGAAGCGATTCAGCGCCAAGAGGAGCGAGAAGGAGAAGAGGAGGACGAAGTAGAGCGCGCGGAAGTAGACGACGATCTGAAAAACCCGTTTTCTGAGGAGGCCGTTGAGGACCTGCCGTCGATATCACGTAGAAGTTTTCTCTGTAAATGCTCATGACAGCGAAGAGGCCGGTGGTCAGGATGGAAAATAGGTCGATCAGGCCGATCTGCACCATAATGTTGTAGGCGACAGTCGAACGAAACTGTTTTTGAGTCGCTAGTATCTGCAAATATTTCAAGAACACGTTGGGATTGGGACGCTTGTTCGAGTTGTCACTTACGAGAAGGAGTCCGGCGTAGAGAGGAGTGAACACACCGAAAACGGTGAGTCGGAATACGACGAAGAAGAACAGTTGCTCGTCGCTTAAACCAAGACGTTCGTAGCCACCCATCCGGATAGTGACATCAACGCGGAATTAGCGGATTTAGTGGTCAGCGGGTTCTGGGAATTTCCCATAAGTGCGTGGTCCCGCACGAGTGCACAAAGGATCACAGAATATCCCGTGATGAAAAAGTGGTCTCCAAAAAATGTCTCCAACGTTTGAATGTGCCAAGATGTGGTGTGTCTAGGAACAAGACACAGAAAAACGTGTGCAGATCCCATTAGTCACAGTTTTCTACTTCCCGAACTTCCCGAAGCTTGCAGCCCTCACAGAAAGCCGCCACGACCCACACCGAGCCGTTCTTATCATCGGAATCTCTGTCTGCAGAGAGCAAAGTGGACGTCTAGGTGGAACAGCCCCATGGAACGTCTGTCTTTTTCTATTTCACTCTCCTTCATTCGAAGCGATCGGTTCACCTCTCCTTCTATCTTTCCATGGGAGCCGAGCGAACTTTCGACGAATCGTCCATCAACCGAGCGGCGCAGGCAGCCATCGCACATCTTCGCCGTCCTACACGACGGATCACCAGGATCGAGAAGCTGAAGGTCATCAGTCTGCCCATTCACAGCATTCTTTTTATGACCCTAACTGAGGTAAGCTCTTCATTTGGCGGATGATGAATCATTCGTTCAGCTGATGATCGTGAGCAGCCTTCTGACCGTCGCCCTCTACGTGTTCCTCGACGTTCCTCGCGTAATCAAAGACTTCATGGAAGCGGAGCAGTTGGCGAAGAACGATCCGAACTTCCACCTCCTCAACGGCGCCGTCTCCCACGCCAAATTGTTCCAGTTCATGCCCCTCTTCGCGTGTGGAATCGCTTCCTTCGCCGTGATTCTTGTGAAACTCGTCTACTCTTTTTTCCGAGGCGCTTCGCTCGGGTTGCTCGTTCTGTTCAACGCTGCTGTCGTCATCATCACCACCATGGTCATAGTTGGATCAAGTAAGTGCCTTTCCTTTGCAAAGAACTAATCGCTCTTTTCAGTTCTGATTTA
Source organism: Steinernema hermaphroditum (assembly GCA_030435675.1). Classification (NCBI taxonomy): domain Eukaryota; kingdom Metazoa; phylum Nematoda; class Chromadorea; order Rhabditida; family Steinernematidae; genus Steinernema; species Steinernema hermaphroditum. The sequence goes on from CM059622.1 coordinate 10,725,442, forward strand.
TAACGACGTCAGAACGTACCCGGAGGACGCTTACGGATTCGTGACGTCATACAGTAACGTGCTGCTCTACACTGCCGAGAAGCTGCACGGTATGTACCCCGAGAGAATAGATGAACGAATGAAAAGCGTCCACTCGAATGTGAGTTCTCTTCGAGGAGAAAGCGACTTCGTCTTTTCAGCTGAAATGCTGCGGCTTCCACAGTCCGACGGACTACTTCCGCGCGCCCCTCTACATCCCCATGAGGAAACCGCCCCAGGAGCTCGGCGATTTCAGGTTCCTTCTTCCAGAATTCGAGAGCTGGAAGTCGGGAGCTGAGAAGGCTACGTGGACAAACGGATCCATTCCGATCGCCCCGAAGAGTTGTTGTCCGTACGAGAAACGCTCCGACGCCCACTGCAACTACATCCACGTGGAGAAGAACGGAGGCAAGTACGTCATCACCAAGAGGTGAGGCTTACGGTTGCGGTCTGGGCGAGCGACGTACTTTAGGGCGTCTATCTTTGACACCGGATGCATCACCCGCCTTGCGGTGACCCTGGAACTAGAGGCACTTCTGGTCCTCATCGCTTCGGTTCTTCTCGTCCTCGTCACTCTGGGGGACACGGCCTTCCACTGCAATCAGCACCTGAAGATCAGCGCGAAGCTCGACCAGTACGCCAAAAACGACTGATTTGTTCATGTCAAGACACTATTTTGTTTTTTGAATATATTTGTGCAGAGCTTGCGAAGACACAGTCGCAAGTACATAGCAATTCTTTAAATCACTCCAGATTCACATTCCTGTGAACATGTAGCCTGAAATCTTCCTGTATGATTCCGAGAATTCGAGGAATTCCCATCCTCCCACAGCAATTAGATCAGCAGCCAATAAAACAAACGGCTCGTCTCGGAAGCTTAATCATGCAAACACCTGCGATTCCGAGTCCCTCCACATCTTTCTCTCGCGCTGTCTTCGCGATGGAACTGGCGAACGTCATCACAGGTGTGCACTGTACCCTCATCTTCCTCCTCTTTGCTCCGACCCAGATCGCCCTGCTGTCGGTAGGTGATCCCATACCGACGGAACAGAACCGTCTTAGGTCCTTCGCCGTGAGAAGCGACTCGTCTACAAGCTGATGTTTCACAACGGACTCGTGGAGCTGCTCGTCCTCTCCACCACCTTCATGGCCGGACTGATGACTCTCTCCCAGTCCGTCTTCTTCCAGCTCTTTCCCAATGTATCTTAGGCAACGCATGCTCTGTCCACAGCCGTTTAGGTGGTCGAGGCTCTTCTTACCTCCGGCAAGGTCGGAATGGTCTTCGCCTTCTTCCTCGTCGCCCTCTACCGACTCCGCGTCGTCTTCTCCATTTCTCTCAAAAGAGAAAAGTTGATCTTCAATGTGAGGACGTCTCATTGATCATGGCTGCATCACGCAGGCACACCCAAAACGCCCACTCATAAGAATTCCATCTCCTAAAAAGCGATAGGAGGATGTAAGCGATAAGGTCCTCTAGTTGTACCATTCTCCATTAGCGGAAGAGGAACAATACCTGATCGTAAAGTGGACTCAAGGGTTATAAAGGGCGATACTTTATAAGTTTTAAAATTCTAAGTTCGTTGAAAATAGGGATGAAAGCTGTAGTTTCCCCCCAGTTTCTCTAGGAGACTTCCTTTAGATTCTGATAATCTCGATGTGGTCGGCGACGTTGGCTCTCTTCTGCACGATCAAGTCGATGCAACCTAACAAGTCCGTGTACAACCTGAAGACCGGTCTCTTCACCGTCTACATCTATGCAGCTTCTTCACTGGCCAAAGCGCTCTTCTGGATCCACCTGACCCTTCTCGTTTTGACCTCCATCTGCTACGCCATAATGTGCGCCTCCTTCATGATGGCCGTGGGTCCTCTGCGCACTTCTTCCCACGTTGCTTCATTCAGCGTTTCCACTACACCTCGAAGGTGTCCGTCAACACTGCCGAGGTGAAACTCTTCGTCCAGGCCATCGTGACCACACTGATCTTCGGAATTGTCGACCAGTACGGGTGCCAGATCACCCAGTGTACTGTAGGGATCAACGCTTTCTACGTGATCGTGATACGGACGCTGCCCGTCATGAACACCCTCTTCTATCTGGCAATTCACAAGTACGATAGCTTCCACACATTGGCTCGAAGTGGCCTTTTAGGGGACACCGAAATAAAGTGTTAAACTATTTTGGACTCAAGAAGAAGCCGATTGTGATCTATGTCGTTCCTTTGAAGGCGCCGAACACACCGAAGAAGAGATTCAGCAAGGTCTTCCAGATTCTGAGGACGAAGAATGCCTTTAGACAGAACTAATCGTGCCTCTTCGTTTAGTTCGTGATATTTCGTGATTAAATTTTGGCGTTTGATTCATGAGTTCGATAATGTCGCTGTATGTGGGCCGGTTCGGATCCGAGAAGCGAAGAAATGACCTATAGGAAGCAGCAGGACACGTGTTCGGGCGATAAGTAGCACGTCGTCTAGTGTAGTCTGCTCTGTTTATCGCACGACGGCGGCACTTCTTAAGACGCCCGTCGATGACTCTGATCATCGGAACCCCTTTCGACCCAATATGACTGTGGACCTCAAGAGCGACCTTCTCTTCGACGAGCTGAAGACTCGCGCTAAGGAGGTATCGCCTTCTGCTAGCCCTGCACCTCCGTTCTTCTTTAGGAGGAAGCGTTGGCGATGGACCTCACGAAGAAGGTGAACAGCTCGTTCAGGATCACGATCAACGGCGACGGCGGTGTCTTCAAGAAGTGGACGATCGACGCGAAGTCATTTCCCCCGCAGATCGAGGAGGGCGACGGCGACGGGAAGAAGGTGGACGTGGAGGTTACCATCAAGGACGAGGACTTCATGAAGATCGCCGCGGGAACCATGAAGCCCGACCAGGCGTTCATGCAGGGAAAGCTGAAGCTGAAGGGGAATCTCGCCAGGGCGATGAAGCTGAAGACCCTTCTTGACCCGAAGATGATCAAGTCCAAGCTCTAGAACAATGCATTCTCCACTCTTTTCTCAAAAACTGTATTTATTTGCTGAAATTTTTATTGTGGAATTCTATTAAAGTCATGGAAAGAAGTTTTTCCAAAAAGTTTAAGGGGAAAGCTGGTGAAATGATGGCACCAGCTGGCAAAATACCGTAGTGCATGGATATAGTGGTGCCATAGATAGCATACAACTTCATGAAGACACGGTTCATAAGAAGTCTTATTGGGCCAAGTTCCTATCCAACGTTTGAGTTGGACCCTTCAGAATGATTATGTCTTATATACGAAGGGAGCGGTCGAAATTTTTCAAAATTCTGGAAAAACAGGCAGAAACAGTTGCTCTTTCACGTAATGGCATCAAAATATCACTGAGGACATGGTTTGGGTCGTATTGCCCTTTATAACACTTGAGACCACTTTGCGACCCAGCAGGGTGGCCCTATCGTTATGCAACAGACTGTATGTACAACACTGTATTTGGAACAAACATTGCCTATCTCTGTAGAGCTTAAGTTGTATGGTAGAGAATTGCGCAATCATATATGAGTCATGTTTTCCTACTTCAGTTATCGTTCAGTTTCATCCGTTGCAATTAAATCCATTTCTGGGTTAATCGTTCTTTGACAAGGATTAATCCAGCACCACTCTACAGTATCTGGCTTCCTGGACAATTTCCGGCACCTTCCTCTCTGAGTGGCTGTGACCTCACTGGCTTATCCGAAGCGGCCGAATTGTTTGCTTGCCATTAGGAAACGCGCAAGGAACGCAGCGTTGCGATTTGATCGGTGTGCAAATCGGCGACACCTTTGACAGCCGCGTCTAAAACACGAATTATCGGATCCGTGGAGAGAAAACAACGTTTTTATGAGCGCAGGCGCGATAAGAACGACCGCATTGTGCATTTCTTGGAACGGAGATTGGCCGATCTGATGATAAGACAATAATTCTCTTCCTCCCGGATCGGGCGTCCGCTATAAAAGAGAAAAATCGGCCTCCTACCACATCAGTCAGCGATTTGTGCTCTCTCCTCTCCCTTCTCCTTGATTAGCCCTCCCAAGTTGATTCATTCTTCTGCTCATTGTCACTTCGCATTAACTTCACTCTGATTACCGTGACCACCCCCGAATTCTCATCTCGTGTAGTCTTATCCCCTGGTGGCTTCTACACAGGTCCCGTTTCAGATCCAGCATGACCGATAAGGACCCCAAGACTCTCGTGTACGAGGCCGAGAGCACTCGCCGCCTGGCTATCATGGGAATCCTCATCTCCACGGCCGCCACCCTCACCGCCATCATCTTCGTGCCTCTAGTGTACAACTACATGCAGTACGTGCAGTCGTCCCTCCAACTCGAGATGGACTTCTGTCACCACCGAACGGACAACTTGTTCGCTGAGTACACCAAGGTAATTCTATGCTTTCCAGCTCTCTCTCAGGCCCTCCTTCAGTACGACCGCGCTAAGGGAGGTTTCCGCCGACTCAAGCGCCAGGCTCCTAGCCGTGCCTTCGGAGCCGCCAACTACGAAGCCGGCGGAAGCGGTGGCGCCGAGGCCAAGTACGAAGCTCCAGGTTCGGACCCTAGTCCTTCCACAGCCCTGAACGCCGCCTTTTAGCCGCCGCTGTCGAGGCTGCCCCGGCACCTGCAGCCACGGGATCGTGCTGCAGCTGCGGAATCGGCAACGCTGGACCTGCTGGACCTCCCGGCGCCGACGGAAAGCCCGGAAACGATGGAGCTCCTGGCAAGGACGGCGAGGCCGGCCCCGACGGAGAGGCCCAGAAGGCACCCACCGCCGACGACTTCTGCTTCGACTGCCCCGCCGGACCCGCTGGCCCCGCTGGAAACGCCGGACCCAAAGGACCTCCCGGACCTGCTGGACCCGACGGCAAGAACGGAGAGCCCGGAACTTCCTCCGCTGGCCCACCCGGACCTCCTGGAGAGGCCGGCAAGCCTGGAGCCGCCGGCGAGAAGGGACCCCCTGGCCCGGCAGGCACGGTCACCGAGCAACCCGGAGTCCCTGGCCCCGCCGGACCTCCTGGACCCGCTGGACCACCTGGCGCCGACGGACATCCCGGAACGAGCAGCGCAGGACAGCCCGGACCCCCTGGCCCCGCTGGAGACGCCGGCAAGGATGGCGCTCCCGGAAAGGACGGAGAGCCCGGTGGTCCAGGACAGGCCGGCCCCAACGGAGACCACGGAGGCTGCGACCACTGTCCTCCGCCTCGCACTGCTCCTGGCTATTAGGAATCGATCTGGGGTGTGGGCTAATAAGTAGCTGGATGCAATATGTATTTACCCGATCCGTAGAAACAATAAACATGACATCGGAGCAGATTCATTGTTTGGGGACAAAGGGCATTCCTGAAGGGTCTCCGTATGTATGACACGGAAGGGTGCCCGGGTGTGCCTCCAGTGGTTGTGAGGAACATGGTGCTTCCATTCCAAAGTACAGTATCGCTATCGCTGTCTCGTCTTCAGCTGTCATTATCCGATATCCCTTTGTAGACTCGGGCATGCCGATTAGGAGAGAAACGTCTCTCAGAGGAACAACAAACAATGCAAAAACATCTGCCGCATTGGTCCCGACACGAGAACAAATGCGCGCGGGAAGATTGGGAGTTCGCGCCGTCGGCCAGAGACAGACAGAGACGGAGACATTGTCTGTAATTTATGGCGCGCGTCACTCCAGGGGCGCCGACGGAGGAATCACCGAGGAGACTGTTTTGCTATGCAAAGACGACGGCGTTGTTGTGCGGCGGACATCGATCGCGTGTGATCGGCGTTGTTTGCGCGTCATCTTATCGTTCACACCGTTCCGAGTGTCATTCGAGTTGCATTTAGGTCGGATTAGAACCCCATTCGACGACGACGACGTTGGCATGTCGCGGGACAGTAGCCGAGAGGAATACACGTTTGAGGACCGCGGAATCGACATTCCCGAGGTGAGCGCCGTCCTGCGGGCGCGATGTTATCACCCTTTCTTGCAGGAAGACCCCGGGCAGCAGTCGATGTTGTCGCCCACGGGCTCCACTGACACTGGCCATGGCGGCTCACCCACCTCGATGGCCCACACCGTCACCGAAACGGACGCCTTCTCGGATTCGGACACCGTCCATCTTCACGAGATCGTCACCCAGATGGTCAGTTCATGTTGCTTGACTACTGATTACTGTCTTTAGACCGCCGAAAGGGACCACTTCAGCAAGAAGGTCGAGCAACTTCGGGCTCGGGTGGAACAGTACGAAAGCACAATCGAGGCGTACGAACGCAAAGACGAGGAGAAGGATGACACAATCGAGAAACAGCGGAAGATGATCGAAGATCTCCAGAACAAGAATGAGAACCTGCAGAGGAAAAACGAGGATCTGCACAGAACCAACATCTACATCGAGGAGCATCGCGACGAGGTACACAAGGTGTTTGGAGAGTGTGGTTCTAGTGATCTCTTCAGATTTCGGACGACGCTTCCTGTGACACGAGCATTGACGAAGCGTCCTCATCACAGCGTCCCTCCTACAGAAGGGTAAGTTCCTTGGTTGGTTCTGTAATTAATGGATGGATAAATTGTTTTTATATTTCTTTAGAAAAAAAAGATACCCAATCCGATCAAAAGATGCTCAGTCCGTTTTGTTAACTCTAACGTTTCCAATTGGTTAAGTACAATAACAAGCCACGGGGATATGTAGCATGTGGGTGGCATTTCTACTTTACGGAAATAGAGGCCAAGTTTGGAAAAATGACCCTTGGATTCACGAAAAGTACGCCTGTCCGAGACCGTATGCTCCCACCGAGAGATGTTCATATAGACTAAGAGATGTTCATATACTACTCTCTTCGCTCCTACCCTCGCATGTGCTCATCCATAAATGACGACATCGAAGAAAATCAATCAGAATAAGATAAAGAGGTCGAAAATGGGACCAAATCATTTTTTGACTCCAAACCCCGCATTTTCTAGGAATGAGGAATTCGAATGTTGACCGTAAACTGAACACAAAATGTACATTCAAATGGTACATACCTTGAATGACAAACATGCATATATATGTTCATAAACTGCCGCTTAAATCACCGGCCATTTTTCATGGATCAACCCAATGCGTTCTTCATACCCAGGTCACACACTATAAATGCAGATTTCACAAAATAAATTTGAAACATAAAACTTTATGCATCGGCCTTTGCCTGTCCTAAAACCTACTGAGAAAGAAATTCCAGCGCACCCGAGCAGAACACGACGTCGTCGGCCTACTTAACGAAACAGAAGAACTGGGGACGGAGCTTAGGCGCCTGCAGATAGAGAACAGTCGACTTCGGGATCTCTGCAGTGAGCTCCAAGAGTCGAGCAGAAAGTCACGCGAGAACGAGCAAATGGTACTGATCTGAACGGTGCTTGTTTGATACGGTATTTCTAGTGCGATGCGCAAAAGCGCGAAATCGATCGTTTGACACGACTCCACGACGACCACGCCAAGCAGATCGAGTACCTGAACAGCGAGCTTATGTTCAGGGATAACAAAATAAGGGGCGCCGCTCATCTAGAGGCGAAAGCGAAGCGACTCGAACAGGAGTTGTCCACGTTGAAAAGCGCTACCCCCCAAGTTGGCTCGGAGGAGGTAAAGAGGAGAGAGGATCAGCTGAAGAGAAGAACGAAAGAGGTCGACGATCTGACGAAAAGGATCGAGGCGCTCCGAGACCAGTACGAAGGCGAGAAAAACAAGAACAAGAGTCTTCAGGAGGAACTTGATCACTTACAGGTGCACTCATTGATTCATTAATCCATTTTCGACCTTAAGAAAACGAAAAAAAACACCTGTATTTAAGTGACTCTAAAGCTACTCTATGTTAGCTTCAGTTTTGAAATTTTAAAGATTAAAAAAATTTTTAAAATCCACCCTCCCACTCGAAAACAGACTCTCCGTTTTTAGAACGACCATCGTTCCCTACAAGCAAATTCCACAAAAGAACGAGACGTCCTTCTGCAGCGCCTCCACGACACAGAGGAACAACTGAAGGGCTTCGAATCAGTGCGCGAGGCCGTCACCAACATGAACCTCTATTCCGAAGCCGAACGCACCCGTCAGAGCACGAGTGTCCTCCCCTCGGCGGTCTATCCTGACCTCTCCTACAGCGAACTGAACGCCTCCACTTCTTCCATAACCAGTTCGGCGACGGACAGTGAAGATCACGTGATTGGTTTGTGGAAGCTGCTTCCCGAGGAGATCAGGCGCAAGTTCGCCGAGTTCGCGATTGTAAGTGCGGAGCAATTCCAGCATCACCCATTTACATCCCTAGAGCGACACTGGAAGAACGACCTCCGTTGCCAAATGCATCAAACGGCTGAAGAAGTTGACCCTAAAACTCGACATAGAAAGGCAAACCTTCCAAGTCAGAGCGCCGAGAAGTGGAGATTCCACTCTTTCGCTTACCCAAAGCATCGAGAGTGTCCACTCCAAGGAGAAGAAGGTGCTGAGGAATGCCGCCACCGATTGCAGCGGTCTCTACGTGCCCATCTTTGATCACTCGATGACTCCGCGGAATTCCCAGGACTGTAAGGAAGCAATCCTCAGGATGGTGACCATGTTCCTTTCAGCACTTTTCCTGGAGAATGTTGCTGGACCTCCACGTGTCCCCTCCCGCGAGCGAATCTTGTTGGAGGAGATCGGAGCAACTGGAAAGGTTCGAAAATTTGTGATGCACAGATGCACATGGGGCCGATTTCAGTATACTCATACTGTGGCGGACGAAGTGAACAACGCCATCTCGAAGAGCGTCGAAATTCGGCCAGTGAGCGTGAGTATCCAAGCCGAGGAGGGTCAAACAGTCGAGAAGCTTCTGGAGGAGAACCTGGTACAGAAACGAACTATCGATAATCTGCGCGCGGACCTGGGCATGAAGAACGCAGATATAGACGATCTGTTGGTTTACAGCTTTCCTTTGTGTCGCCAATCACGCCTATTCAGAAACAAGCAGCTAGATGAACTGAACGGACTGATTGACGAGTTGGAAGAAGAGAATAAGAGAGACAAAGAGAGGAACCAGAGCTTCGAGCTCGAAAATGAAAGACTCGTTCGGGAGAAGGAGGAGTTCAGATCGGAGTGCGAGAAACTCGCGGAGAAAGTGTGTCGACTGGAAGAAGACGCACAGCTCTATCAGAGGCAGATTGAGGAAGACGACGCGAAGGCGAAGGACGTGGAAAACCGGCTGGATGAGCTAGAGAACGCGGCTCTCACGCGGAAACCGCTAGAAGAGGAGTTGAGGAAGCTGGCTCTGAGGAACTCTGAACTCGAGTTCGAGGTGAAGAAGGTTACAAAAGAATACGGTAGTTCAGGAGTAACTTTGACATCTGTGATATGATGTGGCTTCAGAAAAGTTGAAAGAGCGCCACAGCAAAGTGAAGAAGGACATGAATGAATCGTTCGACAGAATGGAACGGTTCCAGGAGGAACAGATCAAGAAGATTAAGGTTCTCCAGATGGGGAACTACGAGCGAGAGGTGAGTTTCCTCTACGCTCTTTTGAAATGCATTCTCTATCTAGAAGTTCATAAAAACGATAAGAAAGAGGATATTACGGCTGTGTAAATTCGTGAAGAAGCACCACCCTTCGGATGAAACCCTGCTCACTGAGCTGGACGCGATATCGTCGGGCTGCTCCAGACAGGACAAGGGGCTCATCGGATCGGAGAGTTAATGTCAGCAAACTGTACATAGTATATTTATAACATGTGAGAACAGTCATTTATCATCTAAAGCGACTACCGTATTTACAAATTTACAATTGTGAGACCGAGCGGGAAGCGTGGTGTTGGGGCAAACTCAGGCGGCGGCCACCTGGTTAGGCCGGGGCTTGACCTTGGTCCATTCGGCCGGCTCGCCCTTTCCGAAGATGCAGAAGTAGATGTTGGCGACGTAGAGGAGAACGCCATGGAGCATCCAGACCCACCACCACTCGTCGAAGGTGTCCTCCTTGACAAAGATGTTCACGATGACGGGGGCGAGGAGTGTGGCGAGGCAGTTGATAAACGAGTTGTTGCCCATGATGAAGTGGTTGTGGTGCCTAGATGGCCTTCAGGAAGGCAGCTGGAGGGACAAGTACCTGGCCACCAGTTGGGAGCTCTTGAAGAAGGCGCCGCAGTTGAAGCCGAGAATGGTGCAGCAGCAGCTGAGAAGCACGAGGCCGAGCATCGGAGCGGTTCTGAAGGGGGCGATGTGGGAGTGCCAGGGGGTTGCGCCTTACGTTGGGGTGTAGGCCATGGCGAAGAAGAAGGTCCCCATTCCACCGAGGGCGATCGTGTTGAAGAGTTTGACCGACACAACGGGACGGATGCAGGTGAGCTTGTCGCTCAGGATGCCAGCGATCACTTTCATGATGAAGGTGAACACCTGGGGGATGGCCGAGAAGAGACCCGTCATCTCCACGGGAAAACCCATAACCTGAGAAAGAAACGGGTGAGTACAGTTGTGCAGATTCGCACAAATTGGGAAAGCTTGTAGCTTAGTCCAGAGGTCACAGAACCCCCTCTATTGCAAGGTGACAATGCTATAAGGATACGGTACTCGGTACACGTCAACTAGGAGTTCTTAAGAGAATCGATTCCTATACCTTGTTAAGATAAGTCGGGGAGTACTGCATGGTGATCTGAATTCCCATGAAGTTGGCGAGGGCTGAGATCCAAACGGCCCAAATGGCGTTGGAGGTCAAGATGGCGCGGTAGGGGACGGGTTCCCTCGTGGGCATGTCTTCCTTGCCGCGCTGGATCTTCCCGAGCTCTCGCTCACTCACATTTCGGTGCTGGTGAGGGGCGTCCCTGAAATGTCCCCTCTTGTCGGTGATCCTTAGGACTGGGCATACCGGTAGAAATAGGCGAAGAGAACGAAGAGGATTACGGTAATGACGGCGTGCAGATAGTAGACGGAGGGCCATCCCAGGGAGGATTCGCAGAGGATTCCCGAGATCGGCATCGTGAAGATGGGACCGAACTGAACCTCATTTAGAAAACCGTTCTCTGCGGGTGGTCTTACTTGGAAGAAACAGGTGAGAAGAGCTATGAAGAAGGCATTCGTCTTGAGCATCGACCAGTGGGCCGTGACGCAGCCGATCACGTTGAGGCACACGGACAGGGCTGTTCCCTGGATGAACCTCATGAAGAGGAGCCACCAGAATCCCCAGCTGGCGAAGAGAGGGATGAGCGCCGTGGAGAGGGCCGAGACGAATCCATAGGCGCTGACCACCTTCCGAGGGCCGAAGTACTGAGGGAGAGGGTGGAGACGGTGGGTACTCGGGTCCTACCTGGATGAGCCAGATGGTGGGGTAGACGGCGACAAGAGCGCCGACGGCGACTATGGAGAAGAGTTGGCTCTTCTGGGATTGTGTGTAGTCGTAGGAACCGGCCACGATCTCCTCCTCGAGGTTGTTCGTGGCGGCCTGAAACAAGAAGATGGAATCGGAACCACGTGGACCACTTACGATGACATTCATGAAGGTCTCCTTCGGTGACTGTGACCTCAACATCGACTGGATCTCGTTCAGAAGCTGGTCCTGCCGCTCTTGGTTCTCCAGCAGGATCTTCTGACGCGCCAGGATGAGGGCGTTGATCTCTTCTGGCTGAAGAGACCTCATGAGCTCTATCGCTGGGTTGCGTCCTTACCGTAACGTCCCTTTTGTCCCGGACAGCCAGTTCGGTCACATTCTCGGCCGTCCTGTTAGGACTCATGCAGATAATAGTGAAGTTGAGGGTGAGGGTGTTGGAGAGAATGATGCTCAGGCAGAGCGTCGCCAAGATGAGAATCACATAGCGCGTTCTGTTGGCGAAGGCGAACTTCGGGTTCTTGATGTCGGTGACGTCGTAATCCACGGCGACTACGGTCATAGTGGGATAAGTCGGGCTTGTGCAGTCGGAAGTGGAGCCCTATTTATAGTTTGGACCCGTGGCGCCGAACCCGGCGGGCCCCTCCCTCTCGGGTGCGCAACTTCTTCTACCAGAGGTGATCTACAATCTGTGCCGCCGCCGGTCGCGAGCGCCTTTTCGGTGCGATTCTTTCGCAGTGTTACACCCGCGCCGTGTTGTCGATGAACTCGACGAAGTGGACCCTCGATAAGGGCTACCGTACTCCTTAGCGAACCTGATGGTAATTAGACTCTGAGCCGTTCTCTGCTCGTCGACCTTGCCGTCCTGGGGCACGCGATCGGTTTCCACAGACGTCGTTGATCTCCTTGTAATCCGCCGCTGAGCCTCTCGGTGCATCGAAATTCGATTATTCAAAACGCTTTTTTTGTGCGACTTGCACGGCAGAGAACGAGCGCAAATCGGAAATCGTAGAGTTGCGCATAATAGGGCAAACAAAACCAGATGTTTTGATAGTCCTTATGATGGTCCAACGTATCTACAGTATACCCATAGAAACACATTTATTCGGTTTTTGAAGCTTTTTTGAACTCCCAATCTGTTATGGTGGAAACTCTGCTCCATCAGCCACTTAGTGTGACTTTCTGATCCGCCTTCTGTAGACCCTGTACGTAACAATTATTAGCTACAGTGTTTCACCCTAGAGACCTTGAAGCATGAGCGGTCAAAGACCATGGCCTGGACTGTTTTCTTCCCTTTTTGAAAAATGACTTCCATCGACAAAAAACATCATTTCTTCGTCTATGGACTTAGGACTCAGATGTGCACTCTAGAAGTGACTCTTTTGTTTTCCTCAAGATACGATCTAGTGTCTGGGTACTCTTATAAGAGAACAGATGATCTTACATCAGTGTGAAGAGGAATCATGGACGACATTCAGATCTAAGTCCAGAGATCGTCCTTTTATCGTTCTATCCTTTTAGAGATAGGATCGAACGTTAGGCAAGTTTAAAGACAGTAACATAACATGCCGATATATTTCTGGATCGCATTCATTCAAAACACAAATCGCTTTAGCAAAACTGTGTGCTTTCAATGGGCGCTGTGTGGCGCTCGCAACATCCTCAAAAATCTCATTAAACTCTCAATTCTACTTAACTTTGGCCATGTTGGCTAGCAGAGCTTCGAATACTGTAGCTATCTCTGGGGAAAACGTAGCAGCGGAGCATTCCTATTGCGTAGGCGCTGAACTTTGTGTATCGCGATGTTAAAAATAGTCCCAATCGGCCTTCGCTGCGCAGAAAACCGTTTAACCGACCGTTTCCGTTGTAATCAGAGCCGTATGATCTCGCGGTGGCGATCTCCGAACGACTAATGAAATATTGGCGCTCTTCCATCGACCACTCAAAAACTCGTTCTGTAATTGGTTCGTCTCCGCGGCTGGAAGTTTTCGATGAAATTGTCTTATTTTTAGGATCTTATTTGTTGTGGAGAGGAAGGTAAATGATGGAGATCGAGTCATTTGCTTTCCGCACGGAATATGGAAACTAGTAGCAAAGAAGCGATGTACTGGATGGTGACCTTTCCCAGGTGACGCACAAACCGATTTAGCGAAGCAGATCTACAAACAGAGAAGCTCAACATAAAATATTCCTTTCCAAATCCTCGTAGTTGTTAAATAAGACATGGGGTAAGACCACTTCAAAAAGGCACCTCACGTCGTATATCGATGTTCGTGAGCAAAAAAAAAACCTAAGCGAGGGGTTTTGAACAAAAAATAATTTGAAAAAATTTCTGAAGATTTCTGAAGTGTAAAAAGATAAAAACCCATGATTGCATCCTCCATGATTGTAAGTGCTTTAGGCTGATAGGAGCACTTTGATTTAAGAAATACTTCACTCTATTACGTTTTGTTTTTCGTCATTCTTCATGTGACACAAACATTGTACGTCATGCGTACTTCAATTGGCACTAAAGATACATATCTTGTGTAAAAAGTGCGTACATTTACTGTTTGAAGTAGACGTCTGGTAAACACTTTCTAATGAAATGGAAATGGAATGGAATTGATAAATAACCTACAACTTGGAACAAAATATGTTGGAAACATTTCTCTGGCACGTCCTTACACATAAAGTTTCCGGGTAAATTTTTTTAGTCAGTTTTGAGTCACTAGCCACTAGTGTCACGCAATGGGAATCCAAACTCGCCGACATCGTTGATTTCGAGAACTACTGCCCATTGATATACGATAAGTGGATTGCGAAGTTTTATTGCGACGACCAAGAAGCAAAAGGACGACAAAAGGGAAAGATACGAGCGGACCCCAAGCATAGTGGCAAAGAAGAGATGTGAAATCACGAAATCAGGACGAAAGATCCAACGCTTCTTCATGCGTGTTCTCCCGAGTCTCCGACCGAGTTGGTGGTGCCATTGTCCCGTGAACGGCAACACATTCTGTAGCCGGGAACGAAGAGGAGGAGGGCGAGGCTGGTCAGCATGGAGAAGGCGATCAGACACCACATGTTGGCGTAGGCGACGTTGTTCAGATAGGGCTGAAGTGCACGCTAATGGGGAAGACACAACCAAAGCCCACCCGCATCGGTTCGAAGACGGTGTTCATGTTCCAGGTGGTGGTGAACAGCGGGATCTTTTTGTTGTAGTAGGCGTCGATTTCGTTTCCGAGGTCGTAGGAGATGATGTAGCCGTAGGTGTACTGCGAGACGATCGTGGCGACGACGTAGAGGAGGACGCCGGCGAGCGCCGGTCCCCCGAAGCTCTGAAAGGAGCAGCCCTGAGAGGACGAATAGGGGATGCACTCACTCTGGAGGTCTTTCCGCCGGAGCCCGAGCAACAGCAGATGCACGTGGACAGAGTGACAAGGAGGAAGAGCGCCAGGGTGACCATCGCGAGGACGATGAAGTGGTAGGACAAGTAGGGGTTGGGGACCACACGCGTGTTCGGATAGGCTTGCGTCTGAAAGGGGACGTGGAGGTCCCGGAGAGAAGAGAGATTACCATAGTGATGAAGATGGCCATCGGAGCGAGGTCGCCGAAGGCGACGATGAGGAACCAAACGAAGTGGGGAAGGCCGGAGCTGTTGGTACGATATCTAAAGGGGTCCACCTTCAGGGACCTGGAACGATTCTCCAACCTGTGGACGGTTTCGAGGGCGAGGAAGGTGGTGGTGAAGCAGTAGATACACATAACCCATCGCTTGATGGGTTCCGTGTACATATCGAAGTTGGTGATGAAGTACTTGTAGGCGTTGAAGGCCTGGTTGAAGAAGACGGGGTAGGTGGGGTTGTACATGGTGGCCTGGTTCTTGTCGTCGTTCAGCTGGTCGACGAGCAGTTTGTGGATGCCGTAGGTCTCGTCCGAGATCACCATGTTGGCCTGGAAAGATACATGGAAGGAAGACGCGGGCGAGGAACTCACGATGTGGATGAGGTTGACGAGCATCAGGTTCACGGCGTACCATCGGATTCCTCGGAAATGTCCCCGGCGACAGCAGATCGAGAGGAGGAGGACGAGCAGGCTGAAGACGAGACCACCGCCAAGCAGAACTAGAATCAAGGGTGTGCATTTCAGTGGATATTGTGCAGGTTGTACGGTATTTTGCTCGTTCACAATTGACCTATGCGACGTCAATCGCAAACCAATATATCGTGGCCACGTCGATAACGCATCCCAATGGCTTCCGCATGAAGTCCCACTTGTTTACTTCAGGCGTTATTAATTCCCGGGAGATTACTTTGTCCCTCTCGAGAAGTACCTCAAGGCTCGAAGAAAAGTTGTGCATCCTTTACTGAGGCAATGAGGCTCGCGAGGTCGCGCCACAAAAGGCGGAAGATCACAAATTGAGCGATCGACGAGCCTTTACACACTTGTGACTCGGACGTTCTTTCAAAACACTGTTTTGTAGTAATGGCGTTTGGCGCTCCAATGGGATTACAAGGCAAATCTGCCTTCCGCGGAAACAGATCGCATGCACAAGAGTGCGAAAAGGTCGACGAGCAGAGAACACGGAGGGGAAGAGGGGCTATCTGATAAAGCAGGGACAAAAGTGGTCCCGATCTCAGTGAGATAATGATGGCAGAAGGCATGACATCCATGGCGTGATTCTCAAAGTTTGACAGAGAATACGGAGAACGGGATTTTAGGAGAAAGAGCGAGATGATTTCCCGTTCCCAAATCCTTCTAGCGAGACCGGCGACGCGAAGATAGCTCAGTTTCCCCATTAGCGTCTTGGCAAAAAGGCTAAGAAGTGAATGATCACAAGGGGATAATGAGAAGATGACGTTTGTTTGACCGTGACCTCTCTTTGAATCCTGACCTTTTTGTTAATTAGAATCACCGTAATTTTCGGAAATTGCTAGCGCAAAAAACAACTGCCTGTTTTGACCAGTGGCCGAAGGTGTTTTCCTCGAATATCAATCAACATTCTGCAAAACAAGTTAATCACGGCTGTCTGTGTGGAACAATGGCCTGTCCAGAGTCAAACTACGGTATCGGTGAGAGCGAACGATGTAGTTTTAGGGTGACTTCCTGCTTGCTCATCTAAATTGTACGCATTCTTGTAGGGAACGGGGAAAGATGAAGGAAGTGAGTTTCGTGACACCTGCGAAGGAAGGCTAATTAAGGTAACCATAATTGTTTTTCGCAATTTTTGTAGCACCTGCTCGGGCATCAAGAAGCAGAAGTTAATTCATTCTTGCTAACCTAATCAGAATTTCCAACTATATATAGCTTCTAGAATACAAACGAGGAAATGTCCTCGGATTTCTCCAGGCCGTTCTGGCTGTTCTCTTCCAATTCCGACACACATTTCCCCACAATCTCTACTTTCCTTCCGTGTGAAACTCTGTCCTAGCGTTCCTGAAGGCATTAATTAGCGCCTGTGATCTCTAAATGTAATCGGAGAGCTGCTCAATTGCAGTTGTCCTTTCTCTAATCTCCGTTTTCCACGTCCAATTACTCCAAAAGTACATTCTGGTTCCCGATGAATTCGAACAGGTGCTGTGAAACGAGAGGAAACATTTCCCGTTCGAATCACGCGAGAGAACGCGTTTGTATAGTGGGATAATCGGGGGGTTGTTTATGTGGCCACAAATCAGAATCTGAGACTACCGTAACCAAGAATTATGAAGAATTTACTCAGATATGCAATTAACTGTTCATACGGTAAGTGTTCCAAGCCCAAGAACTTCGAGAGACGTTTTTGATCTGCACAAAGAGATGCGCCTAATTTTCTGAAGTTTTCCATCGGTTCTTTGTCGTTGTCTATTTGTCTAGCAGACTTCATTTTTTATCTTTACATTGGTTGTAGTCTTAGTCTCAGCTTATCATTTTCCTTTGAGTCCTCTGGAGCAGTCTACAATGTTTGTCTGACAGACAGACACGGAAGCGGGCAATTTGTCTAGTCTGAATGTCTACATTTCATCAACTTGAGCTCCTTTGAATTACTTCACATCGTCTAAAAAATCGTTTTTTGTCTTTTACATTGTGCATACACAAGTTAGCCTAGTTCAGCTTTTGTAAAAATGTGCAAGAGAAACAAACTCACTGCTTTTCATAACGTAGTAGACGGGCTCCTTGTCCATCCGGTCAATCCTTACCGAACTCTCATCAAGCCACCATGTTTGGGATGACTGGGTAGCGTAGGGGCTCGGGTACAGTGTGGGGTAGAGATTTTGATATTGCTGGTTTTGGTACTGGTTGTTGGGATACTGATTGTTGCCATATTGGTTGTTGGGATATTGGTAGTTCGGGTACTGATTGTTTGGATACGGCTGCTGGTAGGCGTTGTTCTGGTTAGTGTAGTAACCGCCACGTGGATCCGTCATCGCGTCAGCCTTCCGGGAGCGTTTCTTCTGAAAGCGGAAGCCACTTAAGAGATCGTCACGGCGCGACAGATCATCGTCCCGAGGGGGCGCCGAGTGGCGAAAGAACTGCGGGAACTCGGCGTCCGTATCCGTGACAACGGCTACGGGAGCGCGGCAGGTGGAGCGAAGCCGTGCTAATTACCTCGGCGCCGAGATGGAGGGAAATGAAAATGCCGTTAGGCGTGCGCTTTTAAGGCTTCGTGGGAAAGGGAGGGACCGGGGAAGTGCGTAAAAGTTCGGCGATATTTTAGGAAGTGTCGAAATAAGAGGAGACAATTTTAGAGGTGCTGACGCGGGATGGTTGTAACACGAGGTGATTTCATGGCTCTAATGAGTGTTTTCCACCAAACATCACATGAAATTGGATCTGAAGAAGGATGCGGTGACGGTCTAATGTGAACTCCTAATGAGCGTTCGGAAAACTCTTCGTGGATCCATGGTTTCTGCAATCTGTAAGTGTGCAGAAGCGAAGATCTCACTACAGGGGTATACGGTATACCTCCTCTTCCTAAAATCTGTAAGTTGTAACTTGAGATACACTTGAGATATTCCCGGAGATCAGAGCACGTAAGGAGGTATCTCTTCAAAGTGCAGTCCTAATTGGATGTTCTGTGCGTAAAAGGTCTATTTGAAGCGTCTATTTTGGGAAATGTCGCAACGGAGTGCCTGTTGACGATGCCGGAGTGATTGCAGCCTGGCGCGATTTCCGGGATGTAGTCAGGCTTCGCACAGTCACGCGATGTTTACTGTTTACGGTTAAACATGGGAAGTGAGTTTCACGAGGAAGGAGACTCTGAGAGGTCTTTCCATGACTTCCAACGCAGGGGTGAAGGTCTAGTGGAACCCCTAAGTGTTCTGTGATGTCACATCCGGGTTGATGCTTTGGGAGAAGAGATAAAGTGCATTGGACCAGAAAAGAAAAGGATGATATTTTACGTCAAAAGCGCCCTTATAACGTATGTATATCTATTTCAACAAGCATTGACCGTAAGGAAAAAGCCCCAAGGGGTGAGGTCTACACCGCGACTGTCTACACCGCCAGACATACCCAATCTAGACAAATGAGAATACATCTGAAAATCACAAGAATTTACCCATTGCAACAAATTAACCAACATAGAAATATCACAGCTTAAAACTGGAAACCACCTTCGGGTTTGGTGGGATCTTCAGGGTGCACGTTGACGACGACGTCCTCATCCTCGTTTTCGCAGAAGTGCTTCTCTACTATGTTCAGCGCCTTCTGGTAGATGTTTTCGGACTGGTGTTGCTGGTATCCTTCGATCAAGTCCAGGCAGCCGCTTGCTTCAAAATCATCCAGGAGCGTCGCATAAGTGTTGCGAGATCTGCAAGGCAACAGTGACTAATCTAGGGAAACACAGAGCGTACATTGTCTCGGCGGTGTTGAGGATTCCCATGATCGAATCTAACATGTTGATTACAGTGTCGACGTGGTGAGTGCCTCGGAGCCCGTCGGTGATAGAACTGAATCCGTTTTCGACGATCTTCATAATCTGCTTCGGCGATCCTCCCTGCACCAAGTTCGAAATGCACCAACTCGCTTCGAGCTTGCACTTTGAGTCGCCCTGAACACAAGAACTATTAGGCGCCACATAGGCACGTTTGGTCGTACCGTGGCGAAGATGTGCATAATATGCGGGAGGACGTTCAGTCCCATCATGTACTTGATCTGATCTCGAGTTCCGGCAAACACGTTGGAGACCAGCCATACGGTCTCCTTCGTCATCGACGATCGGCCCGACTGGAGCAGGTTGGGTACGTACTTCGCGAGGTATCCTTTGTCGATCAGGATCTGCAAGGTCAAATCTCTAGAAACGGTGGGACCGGAACATTCTAACCTGGGTCAACTCGTCAGCTCCAGTGGCGAAGTTTCCGAGGACGCGCACAGTGGGTGCGATTATCGCATCATTCTGCTCATCCAAGGCATTCACCATTCCATCGAGTGCGCCAACTTGGTAGGGAAGGATGATCTGGCAGTCCGGTCCATCGGTCATGTAGGAGAATGCCCACGTAGCATCTTGACGAACGGCGCTGTCCTGGAACAAATGCATGAGATTCCTGGCAATTTTCCATCTTACCTCGTGCGCGACCATTGTGGCCAATCCGTGCGCTAACGCTTTAAGGACTTCTATGGGAGCCTGTGGATTCTTGTGGCGACACATGTTGGAGTACCACCAAGCAATCGTGCGCACGAAATCAATGCGCAGGGTGCTGACTTTGCGCGTGAGGTGTCCGAGGGCGTCCAGTCCGCCAGCTGCGATGACCCGGTCGCGGAACTCGGGGGTATCTCCAGTGATGTTCGCCAAGGCCCACACAGCCTGTTCCGCGACCTTCACGTCGTCGGCGTAGCACAGCTTCACAAGCGGTTCGAGGCATCCCTTGTGGATGGCGTGGGCGGTTTGCTCGGTGGTTCCAGACACAATGTTGGTGATGCCCCAGGCAGCTTCGAAGACGACTTTTGGGTCCTAAATGAAAGAGCATATGCAGCGGATAATCCTGACCCTTTCTTACCCCAACTGACAGCGCTGATACCATGGCCTCGACAAGATTGAGGCGGATCACTTCGTCCACGGGTGGGCACTTGTCGCGGGAAACGTGGCGACGGAGAGCTTCGAAACAACGTCGCAGTTCGATGATAGCGGGGTTATTCGTGAGGATTTTGAGGATCTCCTCCAACGGCAGGCTTGGGTTCTGCGGACCCTCGCCGGAGGACTCAACGTCGACGTTGACATCGTCTTCCTCGATGACGAGGTTTCGGCGCTTCATCTTCGCGTCATCTCTCTTCTGCTTTCGGAGCTCTACGCTGCACTCCGTTCGGCGTCGCCTCAGGTCCTACAATTACGAGTGCTCAATAGCCCGGGGAGCGATGACAACGAACCTCATGCCTGTCGGCGTTTTTATACATCTTCTGCCGCTCCTTGCCCAGTTGGTTTCCTTGCTGAGACATTTCGGAATGGTTCCTGTAAGAGCTAATCATCACCCACCATTCATTAAACATGGAATGGTCCAAATTAACACAAAAATGACAATTTCCCTGTCAACCACAAAACGAAGGATGTGCTAATAAAAATCGCAGAATATCACTTGACAGAAACCTTCACGAAACAAAACAGCGCAAATAAGCTGCAAACGACTACAAGTCGAAGCGAGCGAGGCGAAAGTTCCCTATCTTATGGCGGGCACGCAATCGTCTCGAGACCGCGTTGAATTCAAAATCAGGCGTCAACTGACGCAAATCCACAAGAGGGTTGGTAGAATCCTTAGAATCCTTCTGTGTTTTCTAGATTGGATCCTGAAGCTGAACACACTCGCATTGCTCCTTCTCCCAACGATATGGTTGTTGTCTGCCAGACAGGTCTAGAATCCATAGACAGGCGAAGGGACCAACAATGAATATCATTCCTGCGCTGAGCGCATTCGCAATCGGTCGCCCAGAAGGACACCCCATGATGGCTCCCGCACAAGCTCGCCAGAACTACGACCTGAGTATGGACAATACCACTACAATCTTTTTCTCATGCGTTTTTTTCAGGCGTGGAGGAGGCGATCAACGGTCAGATCATGAACGAACTCGCGGCTAGCTACGCCTATCTCGCTATGGTTTGTTTTACACTTTGGTCAGTTTTTATTGCTATTGGATATCTTTAGGCGAATCACTTCGGACGCGTCGAGGTGGCGATGCCAGGGGCGCAGCGCTATTTTCTCCAGCAGTAAGAGATCATCGCCCTTACTTCAGAAATTGACGCTTGCCTTCAGGTCGTACGAAGAGAGGGAGCACGCTCAGAAACTGATTGACTACCAGATCAAACGTGGAGGTCGCGTCGTTTTGAGCGATCTCGCGGTGAGTCCAATGCTGAGTCCAGCGAATGAGTATCAAATGATTTCAGAAGCCTCAACAAGACGAATGGAAGAACCTCCAGGCAGCCTTCAAATCCGCATTGGAACTAGAGCGTGGGAACAACCAAGCTCTCTTGAAGCTGCATTCCTTGGCTGGGCAGAAAAATGATCCAGATTGCACAAACTTCCTTGAAGAGCACTACCTTCGCGAGCAAGTAATCGAGATTGAAGAGATGGCGCGCCGTTATAACCAGCTCCGCCGTGTAGGAGAAGGTCTCGGGGAACACCTCTTCGACCAAGAACTCATTCGCGAAACGGAGAAGAAGGAGCCGAAGTCCGAATGATTACTGTGTCCACTAAAATTCGGATAAAATGCGATTCGTTTATTATTTCCGACGCACTATCGACATATAAAAGATCTTGGAGGATGAGTATCGGCGTCGGATGACGAGGGACGACGGCGCCGTCGTGTGGTGGACTCGAATGATGTTATCGTCCTCCACCCACTTGCGCACCTTCTGGAGATCCTTCCAGGCGGCTTCTCTGATGCCCAACTCGAAGAGCTTCTCGCGCTCCATACTCCACTCGCCGTCGCCCGACTGCCAGCGCTGTATCAAAGAGCAGACGGCGCGGAATCCGAAGGAGTGCCGCACCGCGTAATGAACGTTGCCCTCGTTCTTCCGGGCCCACATCGTCGCCAGCGGCTGCATCATGTTGTCCCACAGTGAGCAGCCCGAGATCGTCAACTTCTGTAGATTGCCCTGTTCGGCGAACTCGGTGAGAAGACACATCAGCGTCTTCTGGAGGCCGATGATGGAGCGTAGCTCCAGGGTGTCGAAGGTCCTCGGGACGCCCTTCAGCGCCGCGAGGAGCTCTGCGTAGTTCTCCTTCCGAATGTTGGAAATGTGCAGGGCACTTCCAATGCCGAGGGGCTGATGGTGTGTGGGGAGGAGTAGGACCCAGGGCTTCTCCACGAGGGCCACCGAGGGCGAGGAGAGGCCCATCCGGAGTCCATCAAACGAGAGAAACCAAAGGCGCGCGTAGTGGCGCTGTTTGAAATCGTACTCTTCGGGGGCGCTGCTCCCATTCTCGAACTTGCTGACGCTGAAGCGGATCTCCTCCTCGTCGTCGCGGGGAAGGAGAACGTCGACGACCAACTTGTATCGGTTCTTCTCGTGACCGTTCAGGGCGAACATCCAGTTATCGTTTTGGGCAGCCGCACTCGTCAGTTTTTGGAAGGTGTGGTACGGTAGGAGGTCGACGATGTGCTCGACGATATCACTCGGAAGGGTATCCATTTTCTGGAACTATTAGATGCAAGCGTGACAAGAAACAGTACATATCGGGTTAGACCTCAATCGCCAAAAACTCCCAAAAAAGCTTATTAATAACTGTTAACCAGAATAAATTAACAACAAAAAAGAGATCATACGAGGTACGGTAAGCTCAAGCAGTAGCTGGATCGGGTAACAACAATTCCTTGATTTCCAGGCGCGCCAGCTTCATCGCCGCCACGTCATTTGGCGCCGTCGAGTGCCAGGAGGTTCCGCTGAGAAGGTCGAGAGCCTTCTGAGTGCTTTCGTCGAGTTTTTCTCGTCCCAGCAGCACTTCGTAAAGCTGCTGCGCTCCTTCTCGTCGCGAGGGAGGGAAACTCGATCGCAGTGACATCACCACCTAAACATAGATTTAATGGCGTTCGGCAAAGTTTAAATTACCGGTTCGAACGCCTTCTTCCAGATCGTGCTAGTGTGTTTGAATTGCAAGAATCCACAGAGTGCAGAGAGAACTATTCGCTTTCTGGAAGCGCAGTATTTCTTCGATATGAACACGCTCTCCTGAACGGGACAAAGTAAACAGCGTCACAAAGAGCTGCCGTTACCTTGTTCAGAAGATCGACGAGTTTCGACAAAACCACGGACCTATCTGGATCCTCTTCGAATACCCAGAAGAGCTGAGAATTCAATAGCTCGGAGATGACGATCATGAACGGAGTCGTTATCCTCCGAACTCCAACGTTGTTCGTGAAGATCGATACTATCTTCGTGACCAGTGCTTCCATTTTCTAAAAAACTGAAGCTTAAAATAGCAGAAAAGGCACAGTCACTATACCTCAAGATCGTCCGCTATTGTTTCCACGTAATCTACAAGGACTTTAGTGGCGGCCATACGAGTGCTCTCTGACAGATCACCTAAGAAAACGACATGACACACGTACCGAACACGATAGTCGGTTACCCGCAGAAATCATCAAACCATGCAGCGAAGGCGTTCCGTATGTTTCAGATGCGAGCAGTTGGCCAACTCTGGAGTTCGCAGTGGCTTCGTGGAATTTCACGACGTCGCTGAAGGACGTCACTTCCAATAAAAGCTCACGCTCTTTGATCGGGAGACTCTGATGACCAACCAGGCTTCCGAGGGCTTCAAACGCTTTCTAGAAGAGCGAGTCAGTTAGATAACTCACAGCTCCGCTGTCGTACCTTTCTTAGCCAGTTGATCTTCTCACTAGCTTGTTGGACAATTCCGCAAATGGCGCTAGTGCACTCTGCTTCCTGAAGGACTCCTTTCGTAGCAGCCAGCGGCAGAAGTTGTTCGAAGGCGTCGATCGCGGGTCCTCTGATGAAGCTCCCCACGTCGCCATGCTCGTTCGTCGTGTAGTTGTCCAAGGCGCACATCAGGCAGTCGAAGACGCGATTCCATTCGAACCCATCGAGTTCTGTTTTGGTCGTCAAGTAGGCGACGGCCTTCACGGCATATCGACACGCGGTGGTCCATCCAACTTGCTTGTTTCTCCTGCAATACCACTGCTTTCATTACTCGGATGGCTAGTGTAAAACATACGTGTAAATGAAGGTGCTAAGATGATGTACTGCTTCAACAGCGAGAGGAACATCGCTGCCTTCAAAGGGCACACGGGACGTCATCACGGAGATGGGGAGACATAGGAACGGAAGAATGGCGCCAATTCTTTCGAAGTCACGGTCGGTCTTGTGAAGCTTCGAAAAGTAAACATTCTTCACCCTGTTCACGAGAAGGTTCTGTCGTGGGCCTTCGAAATAGCGATAAAGTTCCCGAACAGCGGGAATAGCGTTCTCGCGGATGGACTCGTTCTCGTTCGATAGAATCCGATCGAAGAGACCCACCAACGACAAAAGCTGAAATAAACGCTTGAGATTAAAAACAAAGCACATTCACTACCTTCTCATCGGACACTTCCAAGCCAACTTCACAGATCGTTCGCACAAACTTAGAAGCCGCTCTCATCAGAAGGGCGGCATCGATCGCTGTGGTACGGGATTCCAAACGCTGGGAAATGTGATCAGCGATGTCCAAGATTCCATCCACGGGCAACCGCTTAACACCTTCGTCGCTCAGTCCAGCCATGATACCCGAGATGGCGAAGATCGCTCCATGTCGGGTGGATACGTTCTTGTCGGCCGAGAATTTGAGCAGATAGGGAACCGCCTCGGACAAGAAGTAGTCTTCGCCAACGATCGGAACCAAGAGCTTCAAGGCGCCGGACACGGCATTTCGGATCTTTTCGTCCCAATGCCGGAACTTCAGATGAGTCAAGTGGTTGGCGATCGCGAGGGCGTAGGCGGAGAATCGAGCTACTTGGGTGCAGAGTTCCCCGAAGCAGAGAGCTCTTCGACCGACGGCGAAGTAGTCGATGATGGTGAGGACGGAGAGTCCGTTGGGGAACGTCCCGAGGCGGCCGACGTTTTCTTGGTAGGCGGCACTAGCAGCTCGTCTGACTGTAACCTAAATAAATTGGCAAGAGTCACCCATTTGCATGGTGCCAAGTACCTCCCTGTCGAAGAGCGCCACGTTGACCAACTCCGTGGCCAAATCTTGGATGTAAGGAGCAAGAACTTGCGGCTCATAAGCACGCGCGAAAGCCCAGCAGATGTAACAAGCGGCGTCGCGGACATTTTCTCCGAGGGCGAATCTGCCTTGCGGCTCCTCGAACACCAGCGCCTTCTTGATGAGCGGGATAACATCAACCAACTGTTCAGGCAGAATACATCCACGCCTCGTCAATTCAGCGAGAGCCATGCAGCCACCGTGCCAGTACTAGAAAATGAACAGTAGTTTCGATCCTGAGAAAGACAAAGCTCACATCTTTGCCATAGAGATCGTTGAAGTTGAGGGACATAATCATGGCCACGATGTCCTTTGCCATGTAGAGTGGCAGGCGAGAGGCTATACGGCCGATCCCCTTGGCGGCGGACCACCGTACTCGGAAATACGAGTGGCATAAGCCTTTCAGAAGTACATCGATGATGGCTTCCAGTTGACCTTCCGGAATGTTCTCGAAACAGTCGAACTCCTCATCGTCGTCCACTTCCATCGTGGGTTCCGCTCGGTCGCCAACAGGTTGCGAAGCCATCAGATTGTCGGCGATCGAACGACATCCACGACTGTACCGCCATTTGGCAACCTGTAAGTTCAATATAACACAACGCGACATGATTACGGTTGCTTGCCTTCGGTTTCAAGTACAACAAACCGATGCGCTGGAAGAGTTTTGTGACCAAGTGGTTCACAACGTTGTTGCAGTTTTTGAGGGCGGCGAATTGTTGAATGGCTTCGAATATCTTGGGGGCGTAAACGACGACGTCGGTCCTCTTGGCCTACGAAGACTTAGAATATGTATCGGAGCAAATAAGCCCTACAGATTTCAAGATGGCACAAAGCAGAATCAGCTGACCACAGAGCTCGTCCTGGTCCATAAAGTCAGCGGAGAGATCGATCTTAATCTTCTGGATGCATGTCGATATCGTCGGGGAGAGTAGCTTGTCAATGCCATCAGATCTTGTGACCACATGAGAGAGAATCAACGCGGCGGAAAACTGAAAAGACGCATAAGATGGCATCATGGAATAACACTTTTACGCGAACAGCATTCAGTGTGCTCTTCAGAAATTCTTGCGTCACGGCAACTATCCTTTTCATCGTCAAATTCGAGGTTTGATCTTCATCGAATTTCATCAGATCAAATGGATTTTTTGCGACGATATACAACCACAGCAGCAGCGCGTTATTGCAGTAGTTCTCCGTTTGAATGTCATCGGCGTCAAGGGTCTTCGGCCGGAATCCACGCTCTTCCAGCGTTCTTAGCAGCTTCTCCATGTAGAAGACCTTAATTATAGGAGATATCAGAAGGAGTCAAAAGGACAAAACCAACATCATGGGGAAGATATCGAATGATGACTTTGTAGCCTCGAATGTGCGCCAAGTAGTGGATATAGCTGAGGGCGATCGCCCCATCTGACCCTTCTTCCATGTGCTCATCCAATTTTACGTGCGCCAGAAGTGATTCCACCAGAGAACCGACTGCCGGATCCAGGAGATTCGGCTGCGTGTGGTACATGTCGAGGATCAGCCGGAACCGTACAAATTTCGCCTAAGAAGTGTTGCCTAGCAAAAGGAGATACACAACCCTTACCGCATGGACATAACCAGGTTTTCCGATGGACCCTATCTGATCGCACAACTCTTGGTGGTGCAGTGGAAGCAGGACATTCGGTATGCATCCTATTACCGAATCCAATTCGCTCGCCTCCACCTCCATACCCGGCGAGTCGGCGTCCTCGCGGCGCTCCAGGCTGCACTCGCGCGCCCCATGGGAAACGCCCTTCGCCGTCACCATTCTCTGAAACACAGTTACTATATCAGTTACAAAACGACGCCGGAAGACGATCGATTACGCTCACTAGAAGAGTCATCGGCGGAGAATTACAAAAGAGACAGACTGAGTCAGAAGCGGATGAGTGTCTACTAGACGATCATTCTGTCTGCAAAGCGACCACAGAGCGGTCGCTTCAGGCCGCTCTGAGCCGATCCCATGAGAACACCTCCTACTTCGCTGCACCCTTTCCATATAAATTACAAATGTTTCGCGAAATATTCCTCGCTATATAAAATGGCTTTCGAATTCCATGAAAACGATATTTGGGAATCTTTTTCTGCAAAATTATCAATGACCGTGACTATCTCTCAGAAGCTCGGAAGTCAAATCGACAAGAAGATACCAGCAACAAAATTTGGGGAAAACACCGTGTGCCTGACATCCACCCGGAAACCGCGCCAGCCCCACGCCCTTGGAAAAGTGAATTTCCAGTAATTCGCCTTGCCGATCGTGCCAGGTTCATCGGTGGTCCCGCCACGATGTCGCCCGGCTCTGTTCCATATTCTCCTCTGGAGCCTCTTTCGTCACATGCAAGTTACAAAAGCGGAAGACAAGAAGGTGATATTGTTTACGGATATCACGTGCGCCTCAGATGTTAAAAGCCTTTCCGTAAACACTGAAAAACACGCCTAACGGTCGGGTAGAGCTGGCAGCGTGCCAGTCGTCGCCCGATCGTCCAGGCAGCTGTCGACAGAGTCTTCCCTTCTTCCTGGGGTTTCCAGGCGCTATTTACGCCGAAATGGCCCGCGACTTTGCCAACTTTTTGTGTGTTCGTGATTGCGTGGAATGTGGCGTTCTTCTCGGATAAACAACATCGACAGCCTCCAGACTGGAACTGTTCTTTTCTTGTCGATTATTCATCGTTCGCGCGTGAAGAACCGCGAGTCACTATCGTGTTTATCCGATTTATGTCGAGATATGCATTTTCACGTGATAAGGAATCGTCCTACCACATGATAAACTGTTAAAAA
The DNA here is from genome assembly GCA_030435675.1 of Steinernema hermaphroditum. Taxonomy (NCBI): domain Eukaryota; kingdom Metazoa; phylum Nematoda; class Chromadorea; order Rhabditida; family Steinernematidae; genus Steinernema; species Steinernema hermaphroditum. Next base: position 10,753,679 of record CM059622.1, read on the forward strand.
ATGAAAATATGCCAACCCGTTCCTCTTATCACCCGTCACAATAGTTCCAAAGTAGTTATCAATTTCTCGAGGATCCGTTATCTTTTAAGCCAATTTCACATCGTGGAGCTTTCCATTAGCGTTAGCCGATCGTTTCCCAGGTTACATTTGTCAAGTAAATGATTGATAATATTTGACAATTTTATATTTAAAAAGTCGCTACAACATAGTAGACGGAGAGTCCTTTAAGGGATCTAGGACCACTATCGTAAAACCCCCTTTCATCTTGCATAGATTTAGTCCTATCACCATGAGCTTTTAATAAATCTGCGCTAAAAATCGATTTTCCTACGAGAGTTGCGAGCCGATTTTTGATCACATTCATCGCGGACGGCTGTTCCATTGCCTTCCGAGTTTATGAGCGACTCGTTTTTCTTGTCAGCCGAGTGATTAGATGATTTGTTTGATCGTCTTCAGCTAGTCATCCCCGACAATTGCTCACTGAGAAATGATCACAGAACCTTTTTTGTTGCTGAACAACCCTTAAGTGCCTTAAACGGAAGATGTCGGAGCGATACAAAAAGAGACTCTTTCTGAAGAGATCCTGGTCCGTCATCGATTTCAAAACGACCCTTTCTAACAATTAATTTCGCCCTAAACGAAATTAATTGTTACATGAAACGCCTAAAATTGAACCTTTTTAAGAAATTCAAAAATTACAAAAATATTGAAGGCCTCAATACGGATCCTTTCCGCATAAGCCAATGCCTAAGAACCACCCTGGAACATTGGAATGTACCAATATGTGTTCAATGTGCCAATACAATTGCAGAAAAGAGTTAAAAGAGATATGACTAGACATAACTCCATATTAAATTAACTTTGACCACACATTGTTCGTCTTTCATTTGTGTTCCCAGTGATCGGTCGGGTCGTCCACTCGCTCTTTCTGAGGCTGTCTGGGGCCGACTGAGTTGAGTGAGCGGTCGTTTTCGGCCGTCATTGTTGGTTGCATAGTGATCGCCCCGGCTCCCAGAAGGCCTGGAACACCAGGGAGCCGTAGTTCCAACGTCTTGCCAAGAAGCCCGTCACTGCCGCCCGACTCCACCCGCGCCGCCAGAGAAGCCGAAGAAGCGTTACAACTCCGAAGTCTGTGCCGCCAGCTGCCTTGATGGTTCCCGGTTTGCCCGTTGTGCTCCACCGACGCGTTTCGCCCAGATGCCGTTCTTCGCCCGTGCTGCCCGCGGAAGCCGCCGAAGAAGCTTCTCAACTCCGACGTCCGCGCTGCCACCCGAGCTGAAGATAGGCTTGCTGTGTTCCACCGTCTCCGGGGTCAACTTTTCGCCTCTCTGATGCCCGCGCACACTGATGGGATCGTCGCCTTCTACTCTGATGCTGTGCCCTGCGCCGAAGCCAGAAGACCGACGACTACGGAGTGACAATGTGGTTTTTGTGCATATATATGACGTCTCGCAAGGCGTAAGCCTTAGATACGAGAAATAAACTCGTAACTCGTAAACTCGTAACACACATTGTTATAAATCGAGGACGGCTCCGAGGTCCACTTCACTTTCTCTCTCAAAAAGTTGTAATATCCTTAATTACAGTTTGTTCTCGTAATGTTGTGTACGTATATAGTATTACCGTTTTCCGGTCGATGCCACAGGTTTCCACAACTTCTTCTCTATGTTGTGGGCATTTCAGTTTCTCTTCTGCTATAACAACGTTTTCTTCTGATTCACGATTCCATCGTGCTTCTATTTTGAGGTCTCCGTCTGGAACATTAGTCATCTTCGTTCCTCCGGAATGTTAAAAGCCGCTATGTGGCTTCCTTAGAGTACCCTGAAAGTGTCGAATATCGCTCATAAATCTGAACTTGATGATCTGTTGGGCGAATGTTTGCTTTGCTCTCCTTCGAACCGAGTCAAGCGTTCTTGACCTGTTTCAAGTGATCCATACGTGCAAGATGAAAACATCCACATAAATCCAAGCTATCAAGTGTGTGAGTTCTAAAATCGAATCGAATAGAAACGTTTTTCTATTATGTTCTGTAGTTTGAGTGTTTATTAATCGGAAAACCTAAAAATCAGAGACCAATACCATAAACCTATCATCCACACTTTCCCGTTCCCATGTACACACATTAATCTTCTTATCGAATTTCTTTAACTATGGTCAAGCAATGTTCCCAAAGAAAAATCATAGGGGAGACCTTCTTTATGTGTAGTGCTCTAAAGCCTTTCTATCACAGTCACCACTTCTCTATTCGACTGCATCGACTAGATCGGACAAGAAAACAAAGATGGGCCACTGGTCAAAGTACCATCGCACGTCGAGGATATATCCCCTCGACGCGGCGAAAACTCTTCGTTTTCAGTTTGTTTTCGTATTTTCGCGATTTGCAAAGATTGCTACTCCGCGTGAGTGATCGCACCGATAAGCGGTCCGTCGCTTAAGCGCCACCACGCTGCAGGGCGCAACGCGATGCAACATGGCCCTCCATTAAAACGCCACTTTACACTTCTGAACGAACGGCGCGAACGAAATGTTGCACTGAGAAACCGAATGGGAGCGCGAGACCAGTCTATTAGATACTTCGTGTCTCTTCGGTTTTTTTTTATTTTGCGCGTTCTTTTCGGTATGAGGGATTCGTCGAGACCCAATTTCGTATAGGCCGCCAGAGGGCTTCTGTGTGCTTTCGAAGAAAAAACCTTTTTCTCCACTTTTTTGACAATGTCAGATAAGACTTGATGGTCGTTTATGGCTACTGTACGGCCGAAATAGTGTCTCTAATTATTGATACTACAACACCCCGCCAGCTGAGTATAAAGTCAGATGCGTTTTGATTGGGGTAAACCGCACATGTCCGAGAACGCGGAACACGGGTGAGCACAGTCATGACACCAGGTTGTCGACGAAAGGGATGCTCATTCACATTCATTCATTCAAATTTTTTGGAACATGCCATGTAGGTTAAGTTAACTGTCGCTTAGCTTCAAGTTGACTGTCGCGCAGCTACGCGACAGTCAACTTGAAGCTAAGCGACAGTTAACTTAACCTACATGGCATGTTCCAAAAAATTTTTCGGATGATGATTTGATAGCCCGATCCAAAAGCATCATGACTGTGCGGTTTTATTCGGTTTTGCTTAAATAGTCACACATAGACAAGCTAAGCGACACCAAAAAGGACGTTTTGTGTCGCGCAGAGTATAAATGGGCCTTAAGAAAGTTTCGCAAAGTCAAATATTTTTACAATTTTTACGGATGGCTGAAGTTTCTTGAGTAAGAGTTAACCGCTAATACATATGCAATAGCTGCAAAGTACGAAGTACCTCGACGTGCCCCGCCAAAAGAATTGAAAACAAACTCAGATTCTTGCTTCTTGATTCGGGTCACAGTTGCTAAATTTGGTTTTGAATAAACTTTTTTTACAGCGCATTTGCTAAATGTCCTGCTAAACGACAACATCTCCCAATGCAAACAAAGAACATCTTGACATGAAGGAGTGTCTCAAGAAACATCTTTTTTACATTCTTTAATACGTTTACCGTTGTGAAGTTTGGAGTACTTTTGAATACTTATTATCCAATACAAATGCCATGTAGCTAGGGCAACTTTAAATTATTGTACATTGATACCAATATGGTAAAACATGTTCGAACAACGGAAGAATTAGCGAAGAACAGATAATTGATGTGAAGTGAATATGGCGGAAAAGGCCATCGCAATTATCTTCAAAATTAGGCCCATTATTCGCCTAACAGTTTAAGGGGATTTTTCTTGTAATTTTGTTGATAATTACACAATTAATGTGTGAATAGTCCTGTGGAATATTGTGAACCGTTGTGTTAAGCGACGGCCTGCGTAATTCCTACTGTACTACTCTATGAATTGTCCTTTCATCCCATGGTCTTTTCTATCTCTATTTTATCAAAATTCATTCATGCTGATTCGGCACGCCCCTACGTGATCCCTTTTGTTCCTGCTCTTATGCATCACCGGGTACCTCCCTCTCCAGGCTGCTCTTCCAGTCTCCGCCCTCACTGTCCCTATCGAAAATCGCCGCACGGCACTTTCCCTTTCCGCTGTACTGTTTCTGCCCTTCAAAGATCGGGCCAGCGCCGTCACCGTCTTTGCACCGTTTTTCTTCCTTTCTTGTCTCTGCAGAGGGGTGGCCCTGGAGCGCCGCCCGGCCGACTGTCGACGGCGACGCACAGCTGCTTCTTCCTCGGGCGCTCACCCCTCGGCGTCGGTGTCGTCGAGGCGAGAAGATAAGACAGGAGGCGCGACGCGTTGTTCTTTGGCTTTGTGATGGGCGTCGCGATTGTGAACCGGTTGCCGCGGGTTCACTTCTCCGCTGTTTTGGCTTCGGAGCGTGCCTCTGACTTCTGCGAATTCCAGATGAAGAACGGGGCGCCGGCAGACGTTGGCGCGAAGCCGCAGAATCCCGGAGTGGGCGACCCGTCTTCGTCCAGTTCTTCGACCTCCTCCACCCCCTCCAACATCAAAAGGGTGAGTTCAGTCGTGCACTTCTGAAGGCAAAAATGGGTGTCCGTGGGGATGTACTCGATGTGGACGTCTTCTCTCGGTGCCAACGGGTTCTTTCAGCTAATAACTGTGGAAAAAACCGATGCAACACTTAAGAACCATCTCAAAAATGGGAAAATTTCGCGCTGATGCTTTAGGGCAAATGCTCTTTTTTACTGAGATATTAGATCCACTGCTATTCAACGGAACTCTTATGTTTACCACAAAAGACCGCAGGTCAGAAGTCGGCCGACATTTTCGGCAAACAAAGCTTCTGACCGGAAGAAAAACGGGACGACGAAAGACCGTGTTTACATCACAAGACACGCGATGATTGACGTTTTGCTTAATTTCGGACGGGAGGAAGCGCATCGAAGAGTTCGTAAATTAATCGACGAGATCACGCGTTTCCTACTTGTGTCCCGGATACAGACGGTCGAACTTGAAGTACATGGGGACTTTTGTTTTGGCACTTTTGAAGCGCCACACCCAGTTTATATGGAGTGTAGACGATCCACGTGTCCGAGGCAAGAGATGGGCTGTATTCTAAAGCTCTACAGCTGTGACTGTCCGAGCGACCCATCACCTGTTCGATGACCACAAAACGACTTCTTCACCTTGAAATGTCTCTTGCTTCCGTGACAGACGGCGACCCTCTTGTGAACAAATATGCAAAAGGGCGATAACCGTCTTAGTGGTCTCTCCCGATCGTGACGTAGTGATTCTTTTGTGGGGCTGATAAGTGCTGCGAAAATTAGTATGTGGTCGTCTTGACCGGCTTTCTATCTTCTAGCTCTAGATTCACTCTGAAGTGATAATATTTCATTTGAATCGTGACATTCAAAGTGATGACATGGGAGATAAGATTGTGACAAGTGCACAAAGGATTGGAAATCAAGTCTTCACGGGCCCAGGGCAGCCGGAACGCGTGGAGCTGGCTTCTGAAGATCGGCTAAACTTCACACATCAGCCCCTCTTGGGCACCCGAACATTGGTCGCAAATCCGATCGGGCGGGAGATAAACACGTTTCCGAAGGCGTGCGATCTTCGATGGCGACCTGAATGTTACATCGGCCTTCGACTTCAAAGATCGCCTGCAAACGTCGTCGACATCGGCTAACTTTTCCGTTCTTTTGCAGAGAAAGACAACTAGTTCCGCTAGAGAGCACTACAGTACGCCGACCTTGAACAGTAAGGGAGTCTAAGCGCCGAAACGGGAGTGTTTGCCATCTGATCGGTGGGGAGATGCTTCGGAAGAGGGTGTTTTCTGTTCAGCGGAGTACGGACGAGGAAGTAGAAGCACATGAGTCTGTAAACATGGTCGACGTACTTTTGGACCAAACGGCTAAGAACTTCGATCGATTGAAGAAGCTCGTCGACCAGGAGGGTTTGTGCCAAATGACGACAAGTACAAAGTCATGGATTACACTCCTTTCGACAGTTGCTACTTTCTTGATGATCCTACTTCAAGAAAAAGTACACTTGGACTGGAAATGGTCGCCTAGAACGACGTGATAGGGACAGATCTAATTTTGCGAACTGCCATTTAAATAGAATCGAAGCCGTTACACTAGATCGATTCTGTTATTGTTTTCACTGTCTTTTTAAAGGTCATACGATCCCCCAGAGATCAGATCCATGTGGTGAGGCATAGGTCCTTCAAAGCATCATCACTATGTATTCCCCTCCACTCAATTCTCAAGATGGTTTTTCCAGATAATCATCGGAATATGTGCGATGCGGCGCAAGGCGACGAGCAAGCCGATGAGGGCAATCATGAGCAAGATCCTGGAGTACTACTCCGACTACATGGACATCATCGTCTTCCCGGAGGAGGTGATCCTGCAGGAGCCGGTCGAGAAGTGGCCCCTCTGCGACTGCCTCATCAGCTTCCACTCCTCCGAGTTCCCCCTCGACAAAGCCATAGAGTATGAGCGCCTCAGGCGACCCTACGTGATCAATGACCTCCACAGGCAGTACGACCTGGTTAGGGCTAATTATATCGCCTCGCTGTATTCCTTATTTATAGCTCGACCGCCGGAAGGTGTTTCGGACGCTGGCGCGCGCAGGCGTAGAGCACCCGCGCCATGGGGTGATGATCCGGGGAAAGGACGGCGACGAGGGAGAGCTGAAGGAGTACAACGACTACATCGAGGTCAACGGCATGGTCTTCAACAAGCCGTTCGTGGAGAAGCCTCTCTCCGCCGAGGACCACAACATCTACATTTACTACCCCTCCTCCGTGGGTGGCGGATCTCAGCGCCTCTTCCGCAAAATTAACAACCGCAGCAGCTGGTACTCCAACACGAGCACCGTCAGGAGGGAGGGTTCCTACATCTACGAGGACTTCATCCCGGCCGACGGCACGGACGTGAAGGTCTACGCGGTGGGACCCTACTACGCACACGCGGAGGCACGGAAGGCGCCGGGTCTTGACGGCAAGGTGGAACGGGATTCCGACGGCAAGGAGGTGCGGTACCCCGTGATTCTGAGCTCGAAGGAGAAGATCATCGCCCGGAAGGTGGTCATCGCCTTCGGCCAGACGGTGTGTGGCTTCGATCTCCTGAGGGCCAACGGGAAGTCCTACGTCTGCGACGTCAACGGCTTCTCCTTCGTGAAGACATCCACAAAGTACTATGAGGACACGGCCAAGATCCTCGGCAACACGATCCTCCGGAGGCTCGCATCCAGCATGTCCTTGCCCTGGCAGGTGCCCTACCAAGCAGGTGAGCGGCGTCCGAGGTCTTCTGAAGTGGCTCCTCCTCTAGATGACCCTCCTCTCGTGTCGACTCCCAGTGGGAAACTGATGGAACTACGGTGCGTTCTGGCAGTGATTCGCCACGGCGACCGCACTCCTAAGCAGAAGATGAAGGTCGTTGTCAACGACGAGAGGTTCTTCGCGCTGTTCCGGAAGTACGATGGGGACACGAAGAAGGAGATCAAGATGAAGAGGCCAACTCAGCTGATGGAGGTCCTCGCCCTGGCCCGGGAGATTCTCCAGGAGAACCAGGTGGGTCACCATAAAGCTTTTGGGGAAATCTGATCTGCAGGCAGAAGCGCTTCAAGGCTGTACTCCGCCAGTGATCTGACGGCTTGTTTGTTTCAGACGCGGCGGAACGACCTTCTGGCGGAGCTGGAGGCTTGCGAGGAGGCGCAGCAGAACAACCACCAGAGCGCGCACCAGGCGCGGCTGGAGCACGAGCTGGAGCAGTGCGAGGAGGCGATCAAGCGCTGGGACCAGATCCGCACCGTCCTCGAAATGTACAAAATCCCCCCTTCCTACGGCTCGCTCTATGTCGTCAAAATGCGGCCAAACCGATTCCTAGCGCAGTCGGCACTCCTCGCACCTACTAACTTCGCTCTGCCCACGACGGCAGTTGTCTAAATGTCTCGTCTCGTGTCGTCCTCTCGTCTCCACTGCATGTCCGGTGCACCCACACACATCGATTCTATAGTTCGCGGGTATCTGTGTTTCTATCGCATGCTTCGGTCTCCAATAAACTCCGCATGTGTTCTCTCCGGTCGCTCTCTTCCGCACTTCTCGCTTTCGGCCACACACATCGCATGCGGCACTCTCGTTTCAGGGCGGCACGGGATCGGTTTTCGGTTCGACGGTGTGAAGTCATTATCGCTCGGTTTCTTTAAGAAGTTCTGACGAGTGAACGAGTGCATTATCAGGGGATTTACAGAGAACGATGCATAAGGTTTAGAAGTGGGCTGAATGGAACAGAATTACGTCATGCTTGCACCATCTATGACATGTTTCATATAGGTCAACGAGCCACTTTGATGGATGTCCACAAGATGAACAGTAAATGGATACTTATTAGTGTAAACAATGATGCAGTATTATCGTGGCATCGAACTAAATGTAAAAAGAGAAACTTACGTCGTTCTCCTCGAGCTCACAGCTATAACATACTATGACATACATTCGCTTGACTGTAGATGTATGCAACAACATAGATCACACGCATCATAAGAAACGACACATCTATGCCATCTATGAAATTAGTCGTGAATACAGATCGTATGTTCCACCGTTTTGTAGGCGATGTTTCGATCTATACTGAGCTTCCGATCATCGGGGCGTCAGAACCTTAATTGTTTCCCTTATCTTTACATACATTGACAGAACGTTTATGTGCTCATAATTGCTTAACTAACCTCACCTGGTGGTGACTTCACACCGTCGAATCGAGAGCGTACCATTCCATCCATCACACACCCCTAAAACCCTCATTTAGGTACGGTCACTTCTCCGGCATCAACCGCAAAGTGCAGCTGAAATATCTCAAACCGAGACAGTTCAAAACATCGGACAATGAAGAACACCAGCAGGGACCGGCTCTACTCCTGATTCTGAAGTGGGGAGGCGAACTCACCACTGCAGGTGCGCACCCTTTTTTCTTGAGCCTTCCTACAGTATCCTCTAGGTCACCTCCAAGCCGAGGCCCTCGGCAAACTCTTCCGCACTCTTTACCCCGGTATCAGAAGAACGGATGGGAAGAGCTGTCCCGAGGACACCCAGGGACTCGGCTTCTTGAGGCTACACAGCACCTACCGCCACGACTTGAAGATCTACGCTTCTGACGAGGGGAGAGTGCAGATGACCGCCGCAGCGTTCGCCAAGGTACGGTCCCAGGAAGAGGTCAGCCTAACGGTGTTTCTAGGGCCTCTTGGCACTGGAAGGAGAGCTGACGCCGATTCTCATGCAGATGGTCAAGTCTGCCAACACGGACGGTCTTCTCGACGACGACTGCAACGCGAGGCATTTCCAGAGTGAACTCAAAAGCTACCTCCACTCGGCCCTGCAGGTTTCACCCCAACCGAATTCCTTTGTAAACGAAGCAATTGGCTAGGTGGACAGAGACTTCACCCCCGAAGACTACGAGAGTCTCAACCCGTCGGGCCTCCGTGCCATCAACAACGCCATGGAGTTCATCAGGAATCCCCGCAAGATGTGCCACGAGATCGCCGGCTACGTGCAGCGGATGGTTGACATCATCCACTGGCATAAACTCAACAAGCCCAGTAAGCACCCTCCCCTCCCCGAACCTCTAGAACTGCCCTAGATCGGACGCTGTACCTCAGCGAGACGTGGGACCTCGCCGAGCGGCGCTGGAGCAAGGAGTTGCGTGAGTTCAAGAAGGTGATGAAGAATGGCGTCGACGTCGAGTTCGACATCTCGAAAATCCCGGACATCTACGACAACATCAAGTACGACATGGAGCACAACCCGGACCTGTGCATCAACAACGAGGGCGAGTTCGAGCGGATGTACCTCTGCGTCAAGAACATGGCCGACATCGTCGTGCCTCAGGAGTACGGTATCAGCGAGGACAGCAAGATTTGCGTGGCGCAGCGCGTGTGTACGCCTTTACTCAAGAAGATCAAGAACGACCTCCACAGGTGCATCCAGAGTGAGGACGACGAGGAGTTCCAGACGAGGCTGGACCCAAGGTAAGGCAACTTCTTCTTCGCTTCTGGGAAATTCGATCCTTCCAGGGCATCGGAAGGCATCGCCACCCCCTTCGGCACGTGCGCACGCGTCTCTACTTCACCAGCGAGTCGCACATCCACACCCTGATGAATCTGATCCGCTACGGTGGGCTCTGCACCGTCGACGACAAGAAGTGGCAGCGGGCGATGAATTTTCTCTCCAGCGTCACCGAGTTCAACTACATGACCCAGGTGGTGCTGATGGTGTACGAGGACAGCCGCTCGGACTCCACGAAGACGGGCAAGGAGCGCTTCCACATCGAGCTCCTCTTCTCGCCCGGCCTCTACCCGTGCTTCCAAACGGAGAAGGAGCGCATCTACGAGACGCGCTTCAACAAGCAGAACAACCAGTCAGCCTTCTCGAAGCCTGCGCGCGAGGGAAAGGGCTCCGTTGGCTCCATCAGCTCCATGATTACGGTAGGAGGCGACATGGTAAGAACGAGAGTTGCGCGGACAATACCGTACCCCTTGCAGTCGAAAAGCGAGTCACCGGCCATCCAGGTGAGTGGGTCACTCACTCCGACGGAGACCAGTCTCAGCTCTTCTTCGACGGCGCTGGGCGAAGAGCCCACGAAGGACCACTTCCTGCAGCCTGGAAAGCTCTCACGTTCGCGTTCGGCCTCCAAGGCCGACAGTGCGAAGAGCAACGTGACCATCTCGATGGGCGCAAGTGCGCCGTCAACGCCGAACCCCGAGGAGGAAGCCACCGACGACGAACTCAACGATCACTCCGTGAACCTCGTCGTGCTCGGAGAAGTGGCGTCGAAGCAATACAGTGAGTCGTGAATGTGGAAGACGTTCTGCTGTGCTTTCTGCTTACTGACTCATTTTTGCGCAAAACAGACGCGAGAAGGTACTGTAGAGAAACTGTGACCCTATTGTAAGGCGAAAAATGTGACATAGCAAGAACTTACAGTACCTTCGAGCCCCCATCCGCTTATCCTTCGCATTTTCGCATAACGCTTCACTCCCCCGTTCTCTTCAGCGGCCAAAGACCTCGCGCGCCACTCCCCTCCCAGCATGCCAACGACTCGAAGGAAGCGCCACGCCACCGGAGGCGACTCCAGTCTTCTGGACGACAACCTCGACGACGGCAAGGAGACGTTCACCCCCAACCGCGGGGTCAAGTTTGACATCACCGACGACTCGAGTCCGCCGATAAGCCTTAAGCAGAGGTCGCGTTTCTCCAACGAGGACGAGATCGTGCCCTGCGATATTCCCCTGGTGGTGCAGCAGCACCCCGCCATCATGAAGTCCACCAGCGACATCTCCTGCAACATCAGCCACCCTAAGACGGAGGAGGTGGAGAGCCTCAAGAAGGAGATGCAGAAGCTTGACGTCGAGGAGCAGTCCGACTCCAACCAGGCCACGGTGGGCCACGGCCGCGGAAAGTGGGCCAAGGAGCTGGTGGCCGAGAGTCGCGCCGCCATGGCCGCCGCCGCAGCCAAGAAGGAAGCCACCGGCACTGGCGCCGATCCGATTGCCGAGCAGAACGACGCCGCTTCGACGCGTAGGTTTTCGTTTGGATTCAAAATTACGTTTCTCGGTGTGAGATAGGGTACGGTAGGCTGAAGAACTGAGCTACTTGGGAAGAATTCTAGTCTACTGTCTAGATGCCCTTTTTTGGGCCATCCTGGAATTTTAGTCTCAAAATAAGTCTCAAAAAATGATCCACTTCTAGTATCTGTCTGGTAGACAAGTGATATGAAGTCGGTGGGTTTCCAATATTTTCACAATGCTTCCTGATACAACGCTACAAGACAGAGACTGAATTAGGTTGTTCTTTAGACTTCCTTGCATAACTTTTTTGAGAAATCAGATCTCCATGAATTTGAATGTCACCTTATATCTTCGAAACATTTATTTATACGTATAAGCAGACAAAAACCCAGTGGTTAGACAGGAAGTGAATTTCGAACTTTTTACCGAATTCAAACGGTTTAGTTTTTTCGGCTACTAAGACTTACTACTTCAATAGAAACGTCATAGCCGTGCACACCGCAAAGGTCACCTTCGTCAGCATCGTGATCAGGCCGACCCGTTGTCGCTTCGCTTGATTAACAAAGTCCTCTCTAGCTTAGTTTCCTCGAATCTGCCAATTCCAATACTGATCGTGTGCTTACAGCTCGCCGTTCACGGTTCCCCTACCGCTTCAAACACCACACCGTGAACCTCTTAACAGGTACCGTGCATGGACTCCGTTAATCCTTTGTCCTTCCGAAGGCAAGTGCTGTGGGGCCTAACACGGTCGTTTAGGAGGGTCTGAGGTCGACAACCGTCTGATCAGCACCGACGTCCTCATGGGAAAGTTCAACTCGGACGCCGCCATAAAGAGAATGTCCAACAGTATGCGGTGGCTTGAGATTACGATATTGCGGATGGTGCTTTAGGCCCGGCAGTTCTGTCGACCGCCGTGATCGCGAGGTCTTCAAGTGCTCCTAGACTGCAGACTTACAAGGAAGAGGACGATATCTCTGTGGGAGGTGGGGATGTGTTTTTGGTCGCTTTGGAGTCACTCTTTTGCAGAAATCCGGCGCTTCTGGCCCCCTCTGCGCTCCCTGGAGACGATGCACGACAACATTCCGTTCGTCCAGATCGAGGAGTTCCTCGAACGTCTCATGACGAACCGCACTCCGCTGCCATCACCGCCGCGCACACCTGTGTCGCGGCAGGACTCCGCCACTGCGAACTCGAGTAAGTGCCTCTCGGAGGCGACCTTGACGTCTTTCAGACAATTTCAGAAGAAGCGCAGCGTGCTACGCTCGCTCGAACGGCGGATCGTCTCGCGACTCTGTCTAGAGACTAGACGTCTAGAGACTGACTCTCCTTCTTCCACTTATCACTTTGGGTTCATTGGGTACGACGAGCTTGTTCGCTTTAAGAGAACTGTCCCTTGTATCTCTTTTTGAATAAATTTTGTTCTTATGAGAGCTGTGTCAACTGAGACCTCGCAAGGTTACTGTATCGACGAGATGAGCCGGTTGGGACAAAGAGATCCGGTGTAAAGTGGACAGCCGAATGAGGTTTATGATGATAATGGTAATGATAAAATCGTTCATAGGCGACTCAAATACAAGAAGAACAAATACAGGACTATTTCTAATTTGATATAAACAATATACTGTCTGTGTGGTGGGAGTAGACTTCTGGTCTTGGTTCACGTTGGTCTCCATACATCTTGCTGAGCACAACGTCCTTCGGCGATAGATAGATAGTCATTCCAAATGTTTCTTTATCGCCTCAGATACATTTCTTCAACGAGCAAAGAGGCGCCAACAAAACACAAACAACTTGTCATCATCCGGCGTCCTGTAAGAAGGCCGCGATAAGAAGTTAAGAGTGACTCTTCGGTCGGCACCGTCCCCCCTTCCGCGGATTAACTCTCCGGACGTAAACATTCGCTCCTGCAGCATGCTGCTTTCAGTCGGAAAGGAGGTGCCCTCATCGATCGAAGCAGAATCCTCCTCGAAATGCGCTCGATCCTGAGGCTTCTTCTTATCTTCTCCTTTCCACTTCTCATCTTCTCGAAGAATTGTTCGGACATCATTTCCGTTGTATATGTCGACGTCGACCACGCCCTCTCATTCAGTCTCAAGTTCCAAAACTACGGCATCAAGACCTTCAAACTGAAGAGGATTCCTGAGATTCAGTTCTGCGATCAGAAGGGCACATGTTCCACGTAAGTTGAATGTCGAGGCTGTCGAGGCCCTTTCTGAGTGGTTCACCTTACGCTCTCTTTAATTAAATCTTTTCCGGGCCCGTGATTGTGATTTTGACTCGTTACATTCAGCCTCCAAAGCCACAACTCAACAGTGATCGCATACAAAGATATGGACGACCAACTGGACCTGCAATTGCCCAACTCCTCCAAAAGACCATTTCTGAAGCTCTTCAAAACGGGCGATCTCAACGAATCCATCTACTTCGATTGGCACCTGTCTCACCGCGAACATCTGAGGGGACAGTTCAACAACCTCCCCTCGGAAAGAAGTCCATGTGCCATGTTCTCCTATTTCAACGGCTCAGATATAGCTGACTATCCCACTGGGTGCGTTTGCTGTGGAACTGTGGACCATTGCTCCGATGGCCTCCCCACAACGTCAGGTGTCACCACCACAGGGTCACCCACGACGACAGAAAACGTGGCGCCAACTCCGAAGATCGATTTCGCCGATCCTGGACTAAAGAATTTGACGAGGGTAAGAAGGTGCAACAGGATCGTTGTTAGCGTACTTGTGAAGCTCTTTACGTGCTATGTTAGTTGTAGGCTGCTCGCTTCGATTAGTCCCGTGGAATTCTTATTCTCAGCGCACTTTCTTTGTGTACAGAGTCCGTAACGGTGCGTAACGGCGCAGGCCCATTCCAGCAGAACATAACCTCCGAGAACGCCGAGGAGATCCTGCTGGAAGCGCTCCACTTCTCGATGCTCCAGACACAGCTCAATGGCGACGACCTCACCTGTCTCTCCCTGATCCTGGAGAAATCCGTCAAAATCGACAACTTCACAAACACGGTAAACGGTCTGCGTGCATTCCACCCTGAGCACTTTGCAGATAGCTTCTCTTTTCTGCGAAAATGTCAACTATCTTCAAAACATAAACGCTTCCGAGATCCCAAAGAGTAACACGAGAGGACATGGCTCCACCGAGAGGTGCCTCTAACTTGAACGGCTCATCAAAAGTGCATTTGAAGGATACTATCCTCGGTGCACCACATGGTGGCCAAGCTGGAGGAAGACTTCTCCTACATGAACGGCTCCCAACTCGGACTCATAGTCTTCGCGAGTCTGGACGAAGCCACCCAAGGCATAACCATATCCAGTGGGGAGGACTCCTTCTCCGGGGTCGTGCCCCCCTCCTTCTCCGCCAGCATTGAACTGACCCAAGAAGCTCTAAGCCGTGGAGACAGGGCATACGTGGCCATCTACTCGACGGACAAACTTTTCAACGTGAGAAAGGGGGATGTCTACGAGACTCAAAGGAGCCACGACGACAACTGCTCCGATGGAACTTCTTCCCTCAGAAGACAGGTCATGACGGCCACTCTCTTCCCTTCGGTCGAGGTGAACGACTCCCATGCCGTCTTAGCCATCGTTCGCTACAACGTCTCCTCTCTTCTGAGACCTCTTCATGGACGTCTCGGAGTGACCTGGTGGACAACGATGAACTGGTCCCCCCTGGGGCAGTGCGACGTCATTTCAGACAGAGAGGACACCATCATGGCCACATGCAGCCATCTGACAGACTTCACTCTTGTCTTGGTGAGTCTGCATTGACTTACAAAAGGAGATTCCAAGGTGTTTGTTGGAAACGATCCCTTCTTACTACCATAGGCTCTTCATTTACTCTGCTTTGGAATCGGAGCAGGGCGTGATGTTCGAACTCAGAGCTCATCAGTTTTCCCGAGAGTTCAAACGTCCCACTTCTGAGTCCGATTTCAGAACGGTCAGTTCAACGACCCAGGGGTGTGCAACGTTCCTCTCATGACCGTCGGCTACATCCTTAACACTCTCTCCATCACTGCCCTTGGAATCGTCATCTTCACAGTGTAGGTCATACTCACCATACTGGATCCCTTAGAAAAGAACTTAGAACGGCAAGCTACATTCGCAGGTGGCGCCGATCCACTGACAACTTCAGCGGCTTCGTCGACAAACTGCTCTACCGAAACCCAGGGAGGAAGCTGGAAACTGTGGCCTACACCGGCGTCCTCTTCGTCTTCTACTTCTTCGTGGCGATCTTCAAAGACGGGAAGATCGCTGGGAGTTCTTGTCGGGCTATGGCCGCGATCAAGTACTCTCTTTTCATGACGTGAGCCACCGAAGACCATTCGTGCTCTTGAGAAGATTTCAGACTCGTTCTCCAATCTCTCTTGTTCGCCCTAACCGAGATGGCCACCCTGACCTCATGGACTTCCCGAAATGTCCAACTTCTCGGCTCGGCACTCCCTGCTACCGTAGTCAGTTTGAGTAAATGGCTCAACTCTTGCGTGTTCCACATCCCTCTCCAGTTCTAGCCGCCACCATGTCCACAACCCTCGGAACGACTTCCGATTTCTTCGAGCGCGACGACGGATTTTGCTGGGTCCGCTCCGACTACCGTACCTTCGCCCTTACCGTACCCCTCACAGTAACCGTTGTCACTTCGCTTTCGTGCACTGGGGTAATTCTTGTCGCTTTCTTCACGGGAAGACCTGTGGGTTGAGTTCTTATTTGAGAGGTTGAAGATGAGTTGTAGAGGTACACGCTGAGACATCAGCACTACAGAGAGCTAAGACGTCGCGTCGGCCTCCTCCTCAGCGTGCAGCTTCATCTGGGACTGCCTTGGGTGAGAGCTTAGAGACAGCCTTTCAAACCTGTTAGGGAACCGCTTTAGATCTTCCAGTACATCTCCCTCTTCACACCCGGCAACACCGCGTGGCAGTGGCTCTTTACCATCGTCAACGACTCTCAGGGACTGGTCCCGCTGGGAATCCTGATTTCAGTCAAGTGCATCAGAGGGGCACTGGACAAGAAGGCTAAGAAAGAGGAGGAAGAGAGTCAAGAGAGAAGTCAGGCGCAGAAGCTCTACTCTCTGGAAGATCTCGAGGGAGAGAAGCGCTCTCGGGGACGAAGCTCCAACTTCGGAGGCGAACGGAGCCTACTTGAGGAGATCATGGTTGAGGTTCTCGGCCAAGAGAACGACGCATTCGAAGGAAGGTCTCCAGAAGGGTCGGCAGTGTCTCTCGATGCGGCCTCGCACAGTGGGTGGTCCATATTCTCGAACAACTCTCCTGAACTCCGGGCTTCAGATCTGAAGTATGAAGTTGTCAGATGCCCTCAGAAGACACAGATGAGGGAGCTGGTAGTGAATGTTTCTGGCGCATCTTCCCAAGAAGAGGACCAACACTTCGAAGAAGAAGATGCGCACTCCTCGGAGGAGGTGCAAGAACTGGATTCCCCTCCCGAAGAGTCGTCTTCCTTCCGGAGGCGATACCCCTTCAGGACACAACGTTGCTTGCACGGAGAGCCGCCCCCATCTCAAGCTGTCAAGGTCTACTGTACATCGTCGAAGAGACAACGGTCGCCGAGCCCCGTCGACTTCGGAAGCATGGTACCCACCGTCGTCTTTAACACTCCCGTCGAAGGAGAAATCCTCTGCCACCACCTCGAAGTGCCCACTTTCGAAGACAGGCCGCCAACGGGCCTCAGTTGTCAAGACGACCTTCCCTCAGTCGACGGGGACGTCCTCGACCGTGATGAAGATGCCGTTTGTGCGCCAGATGTGAAAGTTCGAATAAACTAGTCAACAGAGTGGGGATCCAACACCTCGAAAAAGCGAACAAAATTAAAAACTAAGACCTTTGAGAAAAAGATAAGAAAACGATGCCCAAGGCAGGAATCGAACATTCGTCGCCACGGCCACAACGTGGAGTACTAATCACTATACACTATACTTGGGCCGATAGAGTGGCAATCTCGGAATCAATATGACGAAAGAGATCAGAATGGCGCCTCCGAATTACGGAAAAAGGCAATTCTTTCGAAGTTTACACTTGCAAATCGAATGATAAGAGCTGAAATTTCCCACTCAATCAGCGGCGGTAATTGAGCTCCCGCTTGACCGTTCTTTTTCTCGAGTCAATTTGCCGAGTTCATTGGGGTCAACTCCCTTTGCGAAACTAGAGTCGATCTGACAAGGAGCAGCTCTGAAAAATCAACCGATCTACGTTTACAGTACACCCACAAATGTTGAAATTGATGCAGCTTCACACAAAGTCTCATTTTCACAGAAACAAAGCAACAGATGTTCACCAAAGCCATCTACACAGCCCAAATACCTTAAAGCTTTACCATAATACCAAAGAAAGAACAACAAAAGAATGAGAGAGATCGCGGAATTCACTGAACATTACAGAAGAGGGCACGCATTCTGCCGAAGAAACCCTTCTTCTTGCCAGGAATTTTGAGATCGGCAGGTTTTTCTTGCGGCATATCGACAGTTTTTATGGCGGTCGAGTCTCCGGCAGCTAAAGCAACACTACCGACAGTTTCTCGGGCACCCACCTCTGCAGCACGACTGGCACGGAAAGCTTCATAATTTGCGATGGTTTCTTTGTCCAACCACGACTCAATTTTGGACTCCTGCACAAGCCGCTTTCTATTTTCGAAAGACATCTCCTCGTCCCATTCGGGGAACTCTTGACCCAAGCGCTCTCCAATTTCCTTCAGGGATTTGACGTAGTTTTCGCGTTCTAGTGGAAGTCCTCGAGCTCTTCCAAAAGCTGCAATGAATTATACGAGGCTCTGATACAAGCATTCATACCCAAGATGGCGTCCTTGGCGTTCCAGCCCATTTCTTCAATCATATAGCGACAGACTAGGAAGCCGGTACGGTTCAAACCATGCGTACAGTGAACACCGATTCGTCGATTGCTTCCTGAAAACAGCGTTTTACGAAGATCGCCCTCAGTCATTATTTACCTTCTCTCTCATTTGCTCGGAAGAAGTCCACGATGTTCTTAAACGCGTTATAATTCTCTTCCTGTTCCTCGACGTTGTGTCCTCCACACTTGATCTTACGGTAGGCGACATGGTTGTTCTTGATCAAAACGTGGTTGTAGTATCGCCAGGTGAATGTAAGATCGATGATCAGGCCGAAGCATTCACCAGCACGCTTCGCGCATTCAAAGAGATCCTCCACGTCGAACTTGAGTCCCGGAAACGCCTGCGTGTACTGCGCCGTCAGCGGAGTCTTGAAGGGTACGAAGGGTGTGCCTTCAATAGCGCCTCCGATGGGCAAATAGTCCACCCATCTAAAGTGCAGAGTACATCCTGAATTTCTGGAAAGTTGGGAAACTTACCCATCGGGACGACTGCCATATGCGCGATACTCGAACTCCTTCTTTACTGGCTGCTTTTGTTGTTCCTCGGTGACTGCTTCCGCGGCGTTCTCTGTAGTGTTCTCCTTAGAAATAGCAGCGCCTGTACGCATCTTCTCTAGGCTCTCCACACAAGTCACAATATCGGCAACCTTCTCCACGATGTTCACAATCTCCTCCAGAGTATTTGCATGAGGGTCGTCGTTGTTCTCTTTCTGAAGCACAAGATCGGCGGGTATCTCTTTGGCATTTTCTGCCGGAATGGCTGGTTTTTCCTCAAGCGCTGGCATAGTGACTCTGGAAACAGAAGAATAGTATCAGGACAGCACGCATTAGTGTGGCCACACATTCAAACCCAATACATCTCTCTTTGCATTGTCATTTCCAACCATATCTCCGTTCCCACAGTGCTATATTTTCGATGTACATACGAGTCACGGAGAAAACCGATAATCGTTGGAAGAAAGCCGATACACGAAGCAAAAGAATTTATACATTACTCGCACCAACCATTCACAAGGAATTCATTAAACTCTCTGAACCGAATAAATAGGAAAATAAATATATTCAAGCAGGCAGTTGGTTGGCGTCATTCTCAAGCTCTTCTCGCAAATAGCCTTCCTTCAAGTTATTACGCGCGTATTCAACTAGAGTCTCCTTGTCCCACTCAAAAAGAATAAGTGCAGCAGGACAGAGGTTCAGCTCCTGGAGCGATTTTTCGTCGTTGTCCAATACTTTGCCTGTGGCGGCATCCTTCATGTTGAAGGAACCAAAGGTGCTCTTGAGGTGATCCAGCATGTCCTTGCCCTGGCAGGTGCCCTACCAAGCAGGTGAGCGGCGTCCGAGGTCTTCTGAAGTGGCTCCTCCTCTAGATGACCCTCCTCTCGTGTCGACTCCCAGTGGGAAACTGATGGAACTACGGTGCGTTCTGGCAGTGATTCGCCACGGCGACCGCACTCCTAAGCAGAAGATGAAGGTCGTTGTCAACGACGAGAGGTTCTTCGCGCTGTTCCGGAAGTACGATGGGGACACGAAGAAGGAGATCAAGATGAAGAGGCCAACTCAGCTGATGGAGGTCCTCGCCCTGGCCCGGGAGATTCTCCAGGAGAACCAGGTGGGTCACCATAAAGCTTTTGGGGAAATCTGATCTGCAGGCAGAAGCGCTTCAAGGCTGTACTCCGCCAGTGATCTGACGGCTTGTTTGTTTCAGACGCGGCGGAACGACCTTCTGGCGGAGCTGGAGGCTTGCGAGGAGGCGCAGCAGAACAACCACCAGAGCGCGCACCAGGCGCGGCTGGAGCACGAGCTGGAGCAGTGCGAGGAGGCGATCAAGCGCTGGGACCAGATCCGCACCGTCCTCGAAATGTACAAAATCCCCCCTTCCTACGGCTCGCTCTATGTCGTCAAAATGCGGCCAAACCGATTCCTAGCGCAGTCGGCACTCCTCGCACCTACTAACTTCGCTCTGCCCACGACGGCAGTTGTCTAAATGTCTCGTCTCGTGTCGTCCTCTCGTCTCCACTGCATGTCCGGTGCACCCACACACATCGATTCTATAGTTCGCGGGTATCTGTGTTTCTATCGCATGCTTCGGTCTCCAATAAACTCCGCATGTGTTCTCTCCGGTCGCTCTCTTCCGCACTTCTCGCTTTCGGCCACACACATCGCATGCGGCACTCTCGTTTCAGGGCGGCACGGGATCGGTTTTCGGTTCGACGGTGTGAAGTCATTATCGCTCGGTTTCTTTAAGAAGTTCTGACGAGTGAACGAGTGCATTATCAGGGGATTTACAGAGAACGATGCATAAGGTTTAGAAGTGGGCTGAATGGAACAGAATTACGTCATGCTTGCACCATCTATGACATGTTTCATATAGGTCAACGAGCCACTTTGATGGATGTCCACAAGATGAACAGTAAATGGATACTTATTAGTGTAAACAATGATGCAGTATTATCGTGGCATCGAACTAAATGTAAAAAGAGAAACTTACGTCGTTCTCCTCGAGCTCACAGCTATAACATACTATGACATACATTCGCTTGACTGTAGATGTATGCAACAACATAGATCACACGCATCATAAGAAACGACACATCTATGCCATCTATGAAATTAGTCGTGAATACAGATCGTATGTTCCACCGTTTTGTAGGCGATGTTTCGATCTATACTGAGCTTCCGATCATCGGGGCGTCAGAACCTTAATTGTTTCCCTTATCTTTACATACATTGACAGAACGTTTATGTGCTCATAATTGCTTAACTAACCTCACCTGGTGGTGACTTCACACCGTCGAATCGAGAGCGTACCATTCCATCCATCACACACCCCTAAAACCCTCATTTAGGTACGGTCACTTCTCCGGCATCAACCGCAAAGTGCAGCTGAAATATCTCAAACCGAGACAGTTCAAAACATCGGACAATGAAGAACACCAGCAGGGACCGGCTCTACTCCTGATTCTGAAGTGGGGAGGCGAACTCACCACTGCAGGTGCGCACCCTTTTTTCTTGAGCCTTCCTACAGTATCCTCTAGGTCACCTCCAAGCCGAGGCCCTCGGCAAACTCTTCCGCACTCTTTACCCCGGTATCAGAAGAACGGATGGGAAGAGCTGTCCCGAGGACACCCAGGGACTCGGCTTCTTGAGGCTACACAGCACCTACCGCCACGACTTGAAGATCTACGCTTCTGACGAGGGGAGAGTGCAGATGACCGCCGCAGCGTTCGCCAAGGTACGGTCCCAGGAAGAGGTCAGCCTAACGGTGTTTCTAGGGCCTCTTGGCACTGGAAGGAGAGCTGACGCCGATTCTCATGCAGATGGTCAAGTCTGCCAACACGGACGGTCTTCTCGACGACGACTGCAACGCGAGGCATTTCCAGAGTGAACTCAAAAGCTACCTCCACTCGGCCCTGCAGGTTTCACCCCAACCGAATTCCTTTGTAAACGAAGCAATTGGCTAGGTGGACAGAGACTTCACCCCCGAAGACTACGAGAGTCTCAACCCGTCGGGCCTCCGTGCCATCAACAACGCCATGGAGTTCATCAGGAATCCCCGCAAGATGTGCCACGAGATCGCCGGCTACGTGCAGCGGATGGTTGACATCATCCACTGGCATAAACTCAACAAGCCCAGTAAGCACCCTCCCCTCCCCGAACCTCTAGAACTGCCCTAGATCGGACGCTGTACCTCAGCGAGACGTGGGACCTCGCCGAGCGGCGCTGGAGCAAGGAGTTGCGTGAGTTCAAGAAGGTGATGAAGAATGGCGTCGACGTCGAGTTCGACATCTCGAAAATCCCGGACATCTACGACAACATCAAGTACGACATGGAGCACAACCCGGACCTGTGCATCAACAACGAGGGCGAGTTCGAGCGGATGTACCTCTGCGTCAAGAACATGGCCGACATCGTCGTGCCTCAGGAGTACGGTATCAGCGAGGACAGCAAGATTTGCGTGGCGCAGCGCGTGTGTACGCCTTTACTCAAGAAGATCAAGAACGACCTCCACAGGTGCATCCAGAGTGAGGACGACGAGGAGTTCCAGACGAGGCTGGACCCAAGGTAAGGCAACTTCTTCTTCGCTTCTGGGAAATTCGATCCTTCCAGGGCATCGGAAGGCATCGCCACCCCCCTTCGGCACGTGCGCACGCGTCTCTACTTCACCAGCGAGTCGCACATCCACACCCTGATGAATCTGATCCGCTACGGTGGGCTCTGCACCGTCGACGACAAGAAGTGGCAGCGGGCGATGAATTTTCTCTCCAGCGTCACCGAGTTCAACTACATGACCCAGGTGGTGCTGATGGTGTACGAGGACAGCCGCTCGGACTCCACGAAGACGGGCAAGGAGCGCTTCCACATCGAGCTCCTCTTCTCGCCCGGCCTCTACCCGTGCTTCCAAACGGAGAAGGAGCGCATCTACGAGACGCGCTTCAACAAGCAGAACAACCAGTCAGCCTTCTCGAAGCCTGCGCGCGAGGGAAAGGGCTCCGTTGGCTCCATCAGCTCCATGATTACGGTAGGAGGCGACATGGTAAGAACGAGAGTTGCGCGGACAATACCGTACCCCTTGCAGTCGAAAAGCGAGTCACCGGCCATCCAGGTGAGTGGGTCACTCACTCCGACGGAGACCAGTCTCAGCTCTTCTTCGACGGCGCTGGGCGAAGAGCCCACGAAGGACCACTTCCTGCAGCCTGGAAAGCTCTCACGTTCGCGTTCGGCCTCCAAGGCCGACAGTGCGAAGAGCAACGTGACCATCTCGATGGGCGCAAGTGCGCCGTCAACGCCGAACCCCGAGGAGGAAGCCACCGACGACGAACTCAACGATCACTCCGTGAACCTCGTCGTGCTCGGAGAAGTGGCGTCGAAGCAATACAGTGAGTCGTGAATGTGGAAGACGTTCTGCTGTGCTTTCTGCTTACTGACTCATTTTTGCGCAAAACAGACGCGAGAAGGTACTGTAGAGAAACTGTGACCCTATTGTAAGGCGAAAAATGTGACATAGCAAGAACTTACAGTACCTTCGAGCCCCCATCCGCTTATCCTTCGCATTTTCGCATAACGCTTCACTCCCCCGTTCTCTTCAGCGGCCAAAGACCTCGCGCGCCACTCCCCTCCCAGCATGCCAACGACTCGAAGGAAGCGCCACGCCACCGGAGGCGACTCCAGTCTTCTGGACGACAACCTCGACGACGGCAAGGAGACGTTCACCCCCAACCGCGGGGTCAAGTTTGACATCACCGACGACTCGAGTCCGCCGATAAGCCTTAAGCAGAGGTCGCGTTTCTCCAACGAGGACGAGATCGTGCCCTGCGATATTCCCCTGGTGGTGCAGCAGCACCCCGCCATCATGAAGTCCACCAGCGACATCTCCTGCAACATCAGCCACCCTAAGACGGAGGAGGTGGAGAGCCTCAAGAAGGAGATGCAGAAGCTTGACGTCGAGGAGCAGTCCGACTCCAACCAGGCCACGGTGGGCCACGGCCGCGGAAAGTGGGCCAAGGAGCTGGTGGCCGAGAGTCGCGCCGCCATGGCCGCCGCCGCAGCCAAGAAGGAAGCCACCGGCACTGGCGCCGATCCGATTGCCGAGCAGAACGACGCCGCTTCGACGCGTAGGTTTTCGTTTGGATTCAAAATTACGTTTCTCGGTGTGAGATAGGGTACGGTAGGCTGAAGAACTGAGCTACTTGGGAAGAATTCTAGTCTACTGTCTAGATGCCCTTTTTTGGGCCATCCTGGAATTTTAGTCTCAAAATAAGTCTCAAAAAATGATCCACTTCTAGTATCTGTCTGGTAGACAAGTGATATGAAGTCGGTGGGTTTCCAATATTTTCACAATGCTTCCTGATACAACGCTACAAGACAGAGACTGAATTAGGTTGTTCTTTAGACTTCCTTGCATAACTTTTTTGAGAAATCAGATCTCCATGAATTTGAATGTCACCTTATATCTTCGAAACATTTATTTATACGTATAAGCAGACAAAAACCCAGTGGTTAGACAGGAAGTGAATTTCGAACTTTTTACCGAATTCAAACGGTTTAGTTTTTTCGGCTACTAAGACTTACTACTTCAATAGAAACGTCATAGCCGTGCACACCGCAAAGGTCACCTTCGTCAGCATCGTGATCAGGCCGACCCGTTGTCGCTTCGCTTGATTAACAAAGTCCTCTCTAGCTTAGTTTCCTCGAATCTGCCAATTCCAATACTGATCGTGTGCTTACAGCTCGCCGTTCACGGTTCCCCTACCGCTTCAAACACCACACCGTGAACCTCTTAACAGGTACCGTGCATGGACTCCGTTAATCCTTTGTCCTTCCGAAGGCAAGTGCTGTGGGGCCTAACACGGTCGTTTAGGAGGGTCTGAGGTCGACAACCGTCTGATCAGCACCGACGTCCTCATGGGAAAGTTCAACTCGGACGCCGCCATAAAGAGAATGTCCAACAGTATGCGGTGGCTTGAGATTACGATATTGCGGATGGTGCTTTAGGCCCGGCAGTTCTGTCGACCGCCGTGATCGCGAGGTCTTCAAGTGCTCCTAGACTGCAGACTTACAAGGAAGAGGACGATATCTCTGTGGGAGGTGGGGATGTGTTTTTGGTCGCTTTGGAGTCACTCTTTTGCAGAAATCCGGCGCTTCTGGCCCCCTCTGCGCTCCCTGGAGACGATGCACGACAACATTCCGTTCGTCCAGATCGAGGAGTTCCTCGAACGTCTCATGACGAACCGCACTCCGCTGCCATCACCGCCGCGCACACCTGTGTCGCGGCAGGACTCCGCCACTGCGAACTCGAGTAAGTGCCTCTCGGAGGCGACCTTGACGTCTTTCAGACAATTTCAGAAGAAGCGCAGCGTGCTACGCTCGCTCGAACGGCGGATCGTCTCGCGACTCTGTCTAGAGACTAGACGTCTAGAGACTGACTCTCCTTCTTCCACTTATCACTTTGGGTTCATTGGGTACGACGAGCTTGTTCGCTTTAAGAGAACTGTCCCTTGTATCTCTTTTTGAATAAATTTTGTTCTTATGAGAGCTGTGTCAACTGAGACCTCGCAAGGTTACTGTATCGACGAGATGAGCCGGTTGGGACAAAGAGATCCGGTGTAAAGTGGACAGCCGAATGAGGTTTATGATGATAATGGTAATGATAAAATCGTTCATAGGCGACTCAAATACAAGAAGAACAAATACAGGACTATTTCTAATTTGATATAAACAATATACTGTCTGTGTGGTGGGAGTAGACTTCTGGTCTTGGTTCACGTTGGTCTCCATACATCTTGCTGAGCACAACGTCCTTCGGCGATAGATAGATAGTCATTCCAAATGTTTCTTTATCGCCTCAGATACATTTCTTCAACGAGCAAAGAGGCGCCAACAAAACACAAACAACTTGTCATCATCCGGCGTCCTGTAAGAAGGCCGCGATAAGAAGTTAAGAGTGACTCTTCGGTCGGCACCGTCCCCCCTTCCGCGGATTAACTCTCCGGACGTAAACATTCGCTCCTGCAGCATGCTGCTTTCAGTCGGAAAGGAGGTGCCCTCATCGATCGAAGCAGAATCCTCCTCGAAATGCGCTCGATCCTGAGGCTTCTTCTTATCTTCTCCTTTCCACTTCTCATCTTCTCGAAGAATTGTTCGGACATCATTTCCGTTGTATATGTCGACGTCGACCACGCCCTCTCATTCAGTCTCAAGTTCCAAAACTACGGCATCAAGACCTTCAAACTGAAGAGGATTCCTGAGATTCAGTTCTGCGATCAGAAGGGCACATGTTCCACGTAAGTTGAATGTCGAGGCTGTCGAGGCCCTTTCTGAGTGGTTCACCTTACGCTCTCTTTAATTAAATCTTTTCCGGGCCCGTGATTGTGATTTTGACTCGTTACATTCAGCCTCCAAAGCCACAACTCAACAGTGATCGCATACAAAGATATGGACGACCAACTGGACCTGCAATTGCCCAACTCCTCCAAAAGACCATTTCTGAAGCTCTTCAAAACGGGCGATCTCAACGAATCCATCTACTTCGATTGGCACCTGTCTCACCGCGAACATCTGAGGGGACAGTTCAACAACCTCCCCTCGGAAAGAAGTCCATGTGCCATGTTCTCCTATTTCAACGGCTCAGATATAGCTGACTATCCCACTGGGTGCGTTTGCTGTGGAACTGTGGACCATTGCTCCGATGGCCTCCCCACAACGTCAGGTGTCACCACCACAGGGTCACCCACGACGACAGAAAACGTGGCGCCAACTCCGAAGATCGATTTCGCCGATCCTGGACTAAAGAATTTGACGAGGGTAAGAAGGTGCAACAGGATCGTTGTTAGCGTACTTGTGAAGCTCTTTACGTGCTATGTTAGTTGTAGGCTGCTCGCTTCGATTAGTCCCGTGGAATTCTTATTCTCAGCGCACTTTCTTTGTGTACAGAGTCCGTAACGGTGCGTAACGGCGCAGGCCCATTCCAGCAGAACATAACCTCCGAGAACGCCGAGGAGATCCTGCTGGAAGCGCTCCACTTCTCGATGCTCCAGACACAGCTCAATGGCGACGACCTCACCTGTCTCTCCCTGATCCTGGAGAAATCCGTCAAAATCGACAACTTCACAAACACGGTAAACGGTCTGCGTGCATTCCACCCTGAGCACTTTGCAGATAGCTTCTCTTTTCTGCGAAAATGTCAACTATCTTCAAAACATAAACGCTTCCGAGATCCCAAAGAGTAACACGAGAGGACATGGCTCCACCGAGAGGTGCCTCTAACTTGAACGGCTCATCAAAAGTGCATTTGAAGGATACTATCCTCGGTGCACCACATGGTGGCCAAGCTGGAGGAAGACTTCTCCTACATGAACGGCTCCCAACTCGGACTCATAGTCTTCGCGAGTCTGGACGAAGCCACCCAAGGCATAACCATATCCAGTGGGGAGGACTCCTTCTCCGGGGTCGTGCCCCCCTCCTTCTCCGCCAGCATTGAACTGACCCAAGAAGCTCTAAGCCGTGGAGACAGGGCATACGTGGCCATCTACTCGACGGACAAACTTTTCAACGTGAGAAAGGGGGATGTCTACGAGACTCAAAGGAGCCACGACGACAACTGCTCCGATGGAACTTCTTCCCTCAGAAGACAGGTCATGACGGCCACTCTCTTCCCTTCGGTCGAGGTGAACGACTCCCATGCCGTCTTAGCCATCGTTCGCTACAACGTCTCCTCTCTTCTGAGACCTCTTCATGGACGTCTCGGAGTGACCTGGTGGACAACGATGAACTGGTCCCCCCTGGGGCAGTGCGACGTCATTTCAGACAGAGAGGACACCATCATGGCCACATGCAGCCATCTGACAGACTTCACTCTTGTCTTGGTGAGTCTGCATTGACTTACAAAAGGAGATTCCAAGGTGTTTGTTGGAAACGATCCCTTCTTACTACCATAGGCTCTTCATTTACTCTGCTTTGGAATCGGAGCAGGGCGTGATGTTCGAACTCAGAGCTCATCAGTTTTCCCGAGAGTTCAAACGTCCCACTTCTGAGTCCGATTTCAGAACGGTCAGTTCAACGACCCAGGGGTGTGCAACGTTCCTCTCATGACCGTCGGCTACATCCTTAACACTCTCTCCATCACTGCCCTTGGAATCGTCATCTTCACAGTGTAGGTCATACTCACCATACTGGATCCCTTAGAAAAGAACTTAGAACGGCAAGCTACATTCGCAGGTGGCGCCGATCCACTGACAACTTCAGCGGCTTCGTCGACAAACTGCTCTACCGAAACCCAGGGAGGAAGCTGGAAACTGTGGCCTACACCGGCGTCCTCTTCGTCTTCTACTTCTTCGTGGCGATCTTCAAAGACGGGAAGATCGCTGGGAGTTCTTGTCGGGCTATGGCCGCGATCAAGTACTCTCTTTTCATGACGTGAGCCACCGAAGACCATTCGTGCTCTTGAGAAGATTTCAGACTCGTTCTCCAATCTCTCTTGTTCGCCCTAACCGAGATGGCCACCCTGACCTCATGGACTTCCCGAAATGTCCAACTTCTCGGCTCGGCACTCCCTGCTACCGTAGTCAGTTTGAGTAAATGGCTCAACTCTTGCGTGTTCCACATCCCTCTCCAGTTCTAGCCGCCACCATGTCCACAACCCTCGGAACGACTTCCGATTTCTTCGAGCGCGACGACGGATTTTGCTGGGTCCGCTCCGACTACCGTACCTTCGCCCTTACCGTACCCCTCACAGTAACCGTTGTCACTTCGCTTTCGTGCACTGGGGTAATTCTTGTCGCTTTCTTCACGGGAAGACCTGTGGGTTGAGTTCTTATTTGAGAGGTTGAAGATGAGTTGTAGAGGTACACGCTGAGACATCAGCACTACAGAGAGCTAAGACGTCGCGTCGGCCTCCTCCTCAGCGTGCAGCTTCATCTGGGACTGCCTTGGGTGAGAGCTTAGAGACAGCCTTTCAAACCTGTTAGGGAACCGCTTTAGATCTTCCAGTACATCTCCCTCTTCACACCCGGCAACACCGCGTGGCAGTGGCTCTTTACCATCGTCAACGACTCTCAGGGACTGGTCCCGCTGGGAATCCTGATTTCAGTCAAGTGCATCAGAGGGGCACTGGACAAGAAGGCTAAGAAAGAGGAGGAAGAGAGTCAAGAGAGAAGTCAGGCGCAGAAGCTCTACTCTCTGGAAGATCTCGAGGGAGAGAAGCGCTCTCGGGGACGAAGCTCCAACTTCGGAGGCGAACGGAGCCTACTTGAGGAGATCATGGTTGAGGTTCTCGGCCAAGAGAACGACGCATTCGAAGGAAGGTCTCCAGAAGGGTCGGCAGTGTCTCTCGATGCGGCCTCGCACAGTGGGTGGTCCATATTCTCGAACAACTCTCCTGAACTCCGGGCTTCAGATCTGAAGTATGAAGTTGTCAGATGCCCTCAGAAGACACAGATGAGGGAGCTGGTAGTGAATGTTTCTGGCGCATCTTCCCAAGAAGAGGACCAACACTTCGAAGAAGAAGATGCGCACTCCTCGGAGGAGGTGCAAGAACTGGATTCCCCTCCCGAAGAGTCGTCTTCCTTCCGGAGGCGATACCCCTTCAGGACACAACGTTGCTTGCACGGAGAGCCGCCCCCATCTCAAGCTGTCAAGGTCTACTGTACATCGTCGAAGAGACAACGGTCGCCGAGCCCCGTCGACTTCGGAAGCATGGTACCCACCGTCGTCTTTAACACTCCCGTCGAAGGAGAAATCCTCTGCCACCACCTCGAAGTGCCCACTTTCGAAGACAGGCCGCCAACGGGCCTCAGTTGTCAAGACGACCTTCCCTCAGTCGACGGGGACGTCCTCGACCGTGATGAAGATGCCGTTTGTGCGCCAGATGTGAAAGTTCGAATAAACTAGTCAACAGAGTGGGGATCCAACACCTCGAAAAAGCGAACAAAATTAAAAACTAAGACCTTTGAGAAAAAGATAAGAAAACGATGCCCAAGGCAGGAATCGAACATTCGTCGCCACGGCCACAACGTGGAGTACTAATCACTATACACTATACTTGGGCCGATAGAGTGGCAATCTCGGAATCAATATGACGAAAGAGATCAGAATGGCGCCTCCGAATTACGGAAAAAGGCAATTCTTTCGAAGTTTACACTTGCAAATCGAATGATAAGAGCTGAAATTTCCCACTCAATCAGCGGCGGTAATTGAGCTCCCGCTTGACCGTTCTTTTTCTCGAGTCAATTTGCCGAGTTCATTGGGGTCAACTCCCTTTGCGAAACTAGAGTCGATCTGACAAGGAGCAGCTCTGAAAAATCAACCGATCTACGTTTACAGTACACCCACAAATGTTGAAATTGATGCAGCTTCACACAAAGTCTCATTTTCACAGAAACAAAGCAACAGATGTTCACCAAAGCCATCTACACAGCCCAAATACCTTAAAGCTTTACCATAATACCAAAGAAAGAACAACAAAAGAATGAGAGAGATCGCGGAATTCACTGAACATTACAGAAGAGGGCACGCATTCTGCCGAAGAAACCCTTCTTCTTGCCAGGAATTTTGAGATCGGCAGGTTTTTCTTGCGGCATATCGACAGTTTTTATGGCGGTCGAGTCTCCGGCAGCTAAAGCAACACTACCGACAGTTTCTCGGGCACCCACCTCTGCAGCACGACTGGCACGGAAAGCTTCATAATTTGCGATGGTTTCTTTGTCCAACCACGACTCAATTTTGGACTCCTGCACAAGCCGCTTTCTATTTTCGAAAGACATCTCCTCGTCCCATTCGGGGAACTCTTGACCCAAGCGCTCTCCAATTTCCTTCAGGGATTTGACGTAGTTTTCGCGTTCTAGTGGAAGTCCTCGAGCTCTTCCAAAAGCTGCAATGAATTATACGAGGCTCTGATACAAGCATTCATACCCAAGATGGCGTCCTTGGCGTTCCAGCCCATTTCTTCAATCATATAGCGACAGACTAGGAAGCCGGTACGGTTCAAACCATGCGTACAGTGAACACCGATTCGTCGATTGCTTCCTGAAAACAGCGTTTTACGAAGATCGCCCTCAGTCATTATTTACCTTCTCTCTCATTTGCTCGGAAGAAGTCCACGATGTTCTTAAACGCGTTATAATTCTCTTCCTGTTCCTCGACGTTGTGTCCTCCACACTTGATCTTACGGTAGGCGACATGGTTGTTCTTGATCAAAACGTGGTTGTAGTATCGCCAGGTGAATGTAAGATCGATGATCAGGCCGAAGCATTCACCAGCACGCTTCGCGCATTCAAAGAGATCCTCCACGTCGAACTTGAGTCCCGGAAACGCCTGCGTGTACTGCGCCGTCAGCGGAGTCTTGAAGGGTACGAAGGGTGTGCCTTCAATAGCGCCTCCGATGGGCAAATAGTCCACCCATCTAAAGTGCAGAGTACATCCTGAATTTCTGGAAAGTTGGGAAACTTACCCATCGGGACGACTGCCATATGCGCGATACTCGAACTCCTTCTTTACTGGCTGCTTTTGTTGTTCCTCGGTGACTGCTTCCGCGGCGTTCTCTGTAGTGTTCTCCTTAGAAATAGCAGCGCCTGTACGCATCTTCTCTAGGCTCTCCACACAAGTCACAATATCGGCAACCTTCTCCACGATGTTCACAATCTCCTCCAGAGTATTTGCATGAGGGTCGTCGTTGTTCTCTTTCTGAAGCACAAGATCGGCGGGTATCTCTTTGGCATTTTCTGCCGGAATGGCTGGTTTTTCCTCAAGCGCTGGCATAGTGACTCTGGAAACAGAAGAATAGTATCAGGACAGCACGCATTAGTGTGGCCACACATTCAAACCCAATACATCTCTCTTTGCATTGTCATTTCCAACCATATCTCCGTTCCCACAGTGCTATATTTTCGATGTACATACGAGTCACGGAGAAAACCGATAATCGTTGGAAGAAAGCCGATACACGAAGCAAAAGAATTTATACATTACTCGCACCAACCATTCACAAGGAATTCATTAAACTCTCTGAACCGAATAAATAGGAAAATAAATATATTCAAGCAGGCAGTTGGTTGGCGTCATTCTCAAGCTCTTCTCGCAAATAGCCTTCCTTCAAGTTATTACGCGCGTATTCAACTAGAGTCTCCTTGTCCCACTCAAAAAGAATAAGTGCAGCAGGACAGAGGTTCAGCTCCTGGAGCGATTTTTCGTCGTTGTCCAATACTTTGCCTGTGGCGGCATCCTTCATGTTGAAGGAACCAAAGGTGCTCTTGAGGTGACCGCAGATAAAATCGCGGATTTGCTTTATTGGTTCGTAAGCGCCGAATGTTCCCTGAAAGAGTTTGTGAATTTCATAAGAATTCGTGTCGTTCGTACCTGCAGTAGGAACTGATTGGGGAAACGAATGCGAATGAGAGTGTATTTGTACTTTCTAGCTCCGACAACTGCGTCCCGATCACGCATGGCTTGAGTTCGCAACGTGGTAAGCTTATCGACTTCATTCGTGCGCTCTGCTTGAAACTTTCGCACCTCCTCGGCAGTCAAGCTGTAGAACTCGTCTGGGACATATGGGAGCTTCAACTTCTGATTCGTATCGATTTTATACACCTGTAACACGACAGTTTGTAGAATCGTGCATTTTTCTTAATCCTTACCGCAGGATTTCTATGAAGTTTCAAGCAGATATCATCAGCTTTTGTGTGGCTATTTAAGTATTCAAGTGCCGTATGAACCTTTCCGAGGATTTCATCACGAATTCCATCGATTGCCATGTATACATCGCTGCTGTCTTCATGCGACTTCTCAGCAAAACCCACAGCGACCAGGAACTCCCGAATAAACTTCACATTCGCCGTTCGGTCCTGAAAGACAACATCTTCAGCTGAATTGCACACTCGCAGCGTACCTGCAACTTTGTGAGATTTAGTCGTAGATATTTTTCGTCTTCTCTTTCAGTGATATTGGTGAGACATTTCTTTAGTGTTGCAACAGCAGATTCTAGCTCATCTCCGTAGGCTCGATTTCGGGAAAAAAGCAGCATTACCGCAGCATGGAGAGCTTCATCAAAGTCCCCTGTTGTGGCCAAATCACACAAACGCTCTTCAACCAGCTTGATCAGCTCGTATTTCGGAAGGGCGATTTCTGGGAGAACAGCGTCGCACGTGAAAGAGACACCTTCAATAGACTTGCAGTGTTCAACTTCAGTAGGACCGCTGGTTTCGTCAACAGTCATTTGGCCAACACCGGTAAACATTTCGTTCGCTTGGGCCTGCTCAGCTTCCAGTTCACGCAGGGCCTTAATAAATAGAACATTAGCACCGTTATCGCCTGTGTCAATAGCAACCTGCTGCTTAATAGCCCATTGACCACGAGTTTCAGGTGTCACCTTGGGCGCATTCCGACGTTCAGCAGCGGCAGCCCTCATCGCCCTAGCTTGCTCATCGTCAGTACTAACGGGAGGCTCAAAATATATATAATCATCATAAGTACGCCTGCCAATCCACTTAATACCTTGCTCTTCGGGGTGCCAGATGATCCAGCTTGCGGACGAGAAGGTTCCTCGTCGGTCAACCGATGACCCTGACCAGCCTTTTTAAAAGTGCGATCGGCTTTGAGTTGTTTGATTTTGTCGAACAAGCCCATTATTGCTCCTTTCTTTGGCTCTTTTCAGCTTCTTCTTCGTTGAAACGGATAATGGTCGCTCCGTAGCGTTTCCAAGCCGCTAAAATCAGCAGGCAATTGATGGCGATCGCAGAAAGGAGGAAAACGGCGACGAAGACGTGCGTTCGATCCAACTCGAAGTGGTCGGCAACTGCGCAGAGCGCGCAAGCGAGTGTCGTGTTCGAGGCGCTTGAGAGGAACGTGACGCTCTCCGCTGCCCCGCCGGAAGATAAGTCGGAATGAGCCGATTCGCCTGCGGAATTAGACGTCACTGCAGCACCTCCAGACGCGACCTGGTCAGCTGACCAGTCCTCACTGCTCATACAAGGCTCCTTCCGTTGCCGAACAACGTTTTTGCAACAGACGAGACAGTCTATCGACAATCGGCGATTTCAAAATCGCAGGTGATCGCTGTGAAACCACGTGGAAAGCACAAACGATGTTCTTTCTATTTTGAACTTCGAGGGTCCACGTGAGACCACCAGTAAAGTCCGACTGCTCGTTTATTTTTGCTTTTTCTCTTTCATTTTAGGGTGGCTTTGCAGATTTTCACTGCATGCCCGTGTTTTCCGTTTGCCAAAATGTTTAAATTTGCTTTTCGGAAGCTATTTGCGTGTGCGGAAGCTGGTTTCTCGATGTTGCTTATACTACGTGTCATTTCCCCCCCCCCCCCCCCCCGTCAACGTAAAGAAATCATTACTTCAATATTGCTAGTTAAATTAAAGCTTGTTTACATATTCAACATGATTTGAAGTTTAGTAAAGTAGCCCAACGTCCTTAATTTCCTTCTGAAAATGACACGCCGCTTATGCGACCTAAAAGTGTGTGGCGCCACACACTTCTCTCCGAATTGCATCATTCCCCCTTTCGAAATGCGCTGTCGAATGCGCTAGCGGAGTAGCTACTTTTGTTTTCGCTCGTGTTTCCCTTCTCGGACGCATGCTAACCAGCTCTGTCATCGCCGGATTACATCGATTTTTCCGCTTCGATACAAAGGCGTGCTAATTTCGTTCTATTCCGTTCTCGAAGCCGAGATTAAATGGAATTTATTTACAGTGATCATGCCCAAGAATAAGGGAAAGGGAGGAAAGAACCGCAGACGCGGAAAGAACGAGAATGATGTGCTTAAGCGCGAAATCATCTTCAAGGAAGAAGGCCAAGGTAAAAGCCGATCTATAGTGATTTATCTAACGTTCCCTGTTTTGCAGCTTACGCTCAAGTTATTAAGATGCTCGGAAATGGCCGTTTAACCGCTTTCTGCTTTGATGGTAAATCCCGGTTATGTCACATTCGCGGAAAACTGCGAAAGAAGGTGTGGATCAACACTGGTGACATTATCCTTGTTGGTCTCAGAGATTATCAAGACGATA
This sequence comes from Steinernema hermaphroditum, assembly GCA_030435675.1. NCBI lineage: Eukaryota > Metazoa > Nematoda > Chromadorea > Rhabditida > Steinernematidae > Steinernema > Steinernema hermaphroditum. The sequence continues at coordinate 10,788,555 of CM059622.1, forward strand.
AGGCAAGCATGAAATCGACGTGGGCCTTGATAACAGCGTCGTTTGCAGGCAGATGTTATTCTCAAGTATAATCCTGATGAGGCTCGCGTTCTGAAGACCAAGGGTGAACTGCCCGAAAACGCTAAACTTAATGAGGGAGGCGATGACCAGGATGAGGGAGGAGTTGAATTCGGTAAGGAGATCTCGTGTTTCCAAGTTTCGGAAACACTCCAGATTGACAAATCATTATTCAAAGGGCTGTATTAATCTTACTGTTTCAGCTGATATGGGACTTGACTTCGAAGACGAGAAGAATGACCAAATCGAGCTGCCCTCTGACGACTCTGAAGAGGAATCTGAAGAAGAGGAGGAGGAGGAAGAAGAGGAATCTGAAGAGGAAGAGTCGTCAGAAGAAGAGTCCGACGTCGATGAAGAACAGTTGGCCCGCGGAAACTTCAAGAAACCCGGCGCTCGCGATCGTTACGGCAAAGCGAACAAGGGAAAGCCACGCAAGTAAACTGGGATTATCTGTCAGAACCCCTTTCTGTTATTTTCTGTTGCGTGTTTTGACACTTTCATGGGTAATTGCGTATGAAAGATAACTGTTAAGTGTATTTTCAAAAAAAAAATAAACCAAGGAAGGCCGAGGAGCGGCCCCGTTGCCAGAAGTTGCCAGAAGCGGTTGCTTGGTGTTTTAGGACGCGCGGCTCCTCTCACGTGACGAGGGGGTACTGTCTGATTTCGTTTGTTTACACTAGCGTCTTTGCAGTGCATAAGAAGCGCTCCTTCCAAATCGATCGGTTCCTTCGTATCATAAAGCGGCGTCTGGTTCTCACGTTTCGGGCATGAAATATTTAGGTTGCGGCTATGAGAGGGGCCAACGGGCAACTGGAGGACGGCGTCCAAGTGGCTTCTGCGAAGGGCATGACGGATGGCGCGCGGGCGCTTCGGTACCCTCCGGGGTGTTGGATCCCCTTCCTCTACTCCCGATTTTCCATAGCTTACATTGCCGTCGTCGGGGCGGCGACCGCTTTCAACATCCTCGTCTTCTCCTCGAGGGTGAGTGTTTCCGAGACGTCTAGGAACTTCGTGCCGTCTAGTTACGCTCGATTGAGACGCTTCGGGACTTCAATGACTTTCTGCCGCACGGGAACGAAATGAGGAGGAGCGCCATCCCGATCTTCTTTGTAAGTTGAGCGGTTTTCGTAAACACGAAAAGGGAAAGTCTAGTAAATTTTGGAAGTGGGAAGGAAGTCGAAGAAGGACCAGTGCTGGTAGTTCGCATTTGCTGCTGGTTCATAATCGGCTTAAGGGCCATTGAGATTGTTTGTCAGAATCCAGAATTTTTTCAAGAGCACGCGAGGAATCGGATGAATTCCGAAGATGGGGTTTACGTTAGCCTAACTTGTTTCGCCCATTCTCTTTGACTTCGTACGATAGCCTGTTCATCGAAAATAAATAAAGTAAACATTAAAAGCGCCGCAATCAAACCATCCGCATCTCTTTTCAGTATCTTCGCGCAACCGAATTCTGCATTCCCTTCAGCGTCCTTCAACTTCTTCTCAGCCTAACGGCTTTGCTCTTGGCCCTCAACCGACGCAATGCTGGATATTTATTTGTAAGAACTTTCACTTTATAAGTCACTACAACTCCGCTTCAGTGCTACTTCTTTCTAACAACTACAGTAATCCTCACCAACGTCTGTCTCTTCACACTGTGGGTCATCTCCCTCTCGAACTCCATTCGACCGGCGGTCCACAACGTCCTCTTGATGTCCCTCAGAGACGACGAGCAGCATTTCTGCAGAATCCTCGAGCCGAAACTCCACTGTCCTCTACCGTATCAGGATATGGACGATGTCATCGCAAGGGTGTGTGGCGGAAGAGTTGTCGACGTGAGTGCTGGTGTCCCCTTCACCCCAATCGAATTCGTTCCAGGAGAGCGTCGATTGCGTGCACTGGTTGACTCAATTCCTCGACTCCTACTTGTGGCTGGTTCTCGTTTCTCTGGAGGGTTTGGTTCTGATGGGTTTTGGAGTCGTTGCCTTGGTTAGATCTTGCATGATCGGGTATGTTCGTGTCCCCGTCGACTTCGACGACTTACGAAAATAAAGAGTTTATTGTTCGGTTTCGCAACCGAACGTTTCCAAAAATTTCGCATATCGCGATCGATCGTTTGGCGCTCGAGACGACGGCTCCGTAAGGAGGTCGTGGTTCCAAAAATTTACCAAATCATGCCGCTCTCTCTTAAAGTAGTCCCTTATGAGTGTCTAGACAGTGCCAGCGCAATGGCACGCGAAGCACTGAGCAGAGAGGGCATAGTACAAATTGTAGACGAGACACGCTGCAGGAAGCTAATTGACAAAATTTTCGTCTCTGCTTTCTCTATTACCGCACGAACGCTCTCTCAGAGAGGGTAAATCTGCAGAAGCAATTGACAAATTCGGACGTTTAGGATAATTCATTCTAGGTTTCATTTATTTGCACCTCTGAAACAATACAATACATTCATTCGGAAGCACCGTTTTCTTCTCCGGTGTTCCTTAAGTAGCGGCGGCCCTATCATCAGCAATGCCCTTCCCTTATTTCTTATCTTCTTTTTCTAACTTGGTCACATTTTCGTTGTTCTTCGCTTCTGACTTCTTGTTCTCCTCGTCATCGAACCTCCTCGTGCCGGTCAAATCTTTCTCAAGCTCTTTCGCAGTGCAAGCTTTAAAATACAAATTTTACTGTCCGCCTTGGCAGTACCGACTTACAACCATCTGCATTCGTTGCATTAGTCGCCTGGACCAGATCCTTTTGCTCCTCATCGCTGCTTTTCTTCTTGGCTTTCTTTTCTTCTTCCTTTATCTTTTGTTCTGTGTCGCCTCCCTCCTCCCCGTTCTTGTTCGTCTCTTTTTTCTCTTCCAACTTCTTCTTCTTCTTTTCTGCTAGACGCTTCGCCAAGTCTTTCATGTGGTCAGCTGAAATCTTTCGATCCATTAGCATAATTTCTGTGCACAGCAACATACCAACTTTTGCGTCATTAGCCGCTTGATGCAGGTTAGTTGAAATGTTGACGTCATCGTCGTTCACGGGGATGATCTCTGCATGAAGTACGATACGTTATAAGAAAAGGGGCCTGAAACTAAGTTTACCTTCTTCTGTTCCTTTTCTTGATGCTTTACTCTTGTGTTTTCCGTCTAACGTATCTAAACGAAAAAAAGCATAGCAAACAGCTGATATTTTTCTGCATTCACCTCCTTTTGAGTCCTTAATCAGGGAGGCCTTCGACTGTGTTCGAGTCGTCTGCGTATCGTCTTCTTGATCGAGCAATTTCTCTAAACAGCCAAATTATGCACATGGCAAGAGGGTCTTTCTACTTCGCTCTTCAGGTCCAATGTATGTGACGTGGGCGGCCTGTACTTGGGTCATTCCCGCGACATGCACCTGTGGCACGAGACCCTTGAATCGGGCGACCTCGTCAGGGAACTTCACTTCGAGGTCAGCGCGTGTCAGGTTTGGTTGCCACGCGTCGTGCTTCATGCTGTGCCACTTCCACAACAAGAGGTGGTCGTAGTATAGGGAAACGCCTAGTGGCAGGAGGGCGACTACACAGATTACGAAAGCAAAGGCGGTTACGTAGAAGAAGTAGGGATCCGGGTCTCGGTGAACCTTTAACAGATAGACCTCTTTGAGCTGTAAGTTTTGGACGGAGAAGTTTTGTTTCCTCTGGTTTTCGTTTTGGCGTTGATGAGGAGATGTGAATCCATACACTATTTCGCTGAGATGTTTTTCGTAAATGGTGTCTTCAGTACAGTAATGTTTTCGTTGAATTTCAACGAAACGGATTCTTTCCTCTGAAATAGAGTATTCCAAGGGGCAAAAAATGGATACATACTTGTTGGAAAAAGTTGTGTGAAGTGATCATTAATGCTCACCTTCACAAACGCTCTGGTCACATTCATTGTAATAGTTATACCAGCCTCGCCAGAGATAGTTTCTATCGTACCATTATAGGCTATAACTATAAGGGGTAAGATATATAATTCAGAGGTAAATATAAGACTCACGGTGCCCGTTTCTAATTATTTTCGTTTCTCTCTCTGTTGCCAAAATGTCTACGCGAAAGAGCGAATCGACCATAACAGAGAAACTAAAACCATCATGAGAAAAGCTTCAGAAAATTTGCTCACTCTCGACAATTCGATTCAATGTAGTTCGACCTGGATCGGAAATTAACCGACAGGAAACAGTCGACGTTGAATAGATCTTCTCGGATGACCGGCACAAAGGTGGATGCCGTCAGGACGGCAAAGCTGCAGACTGTGAGAAGCAGCTTCATAGAAACCGCAGAAGAAAGCTGAGAGAACGCTGCTTGGAAGCAATCGACAACACGATGCGAGTGTGTCGGACAACGACCTGTCACGAGAGTCAAAAACACAAATGACGTTCACGTACTGCAAAGAGTGTCTCCTTTGCAAAACGAGACATGTCTGTCAGGGAGAAGGGTTTCTGAGCTTCTGCACTGAAGGCACACATCATGAGCCATACGCACAGAAGAAAAAATACGAACCAAAAGAAGAGCTTTGTGAATACCGTAGCCGCTGAGAGTGATTTCCAAATCAGTCTCGAATCAAATAGGCATATTTCTGAAACAACGTATGAATAAGATCGGGTAGTGCATGGACGAAGAACAGTACACGAAAAATTCTCCCGAGTGTTTTAAAAACGATCAAGGGCGCAACAAATGCGAGTGAGTGGTGATTTACTTTGTTAATACGATGGTCTTTGGTTTGAGCCACAGAAGCACCGTAACCACTACGAGGAACGTCGCCAGTACACAGATTTCACGCGCCCCTTCGGTGTTTTATTGCTTACTGTAACTGTCCACCTCCCTGGTGTGTTACTTTTTTGTTGTGATTGTACTTTGAGTGGTTTAATTGTATTTTATATCGTCAACAACAATAACAAGGGCGTTTAGTTCATCGGATTACGGGGAGTTGTAATTAGTCGAGGGCTTAGGAGCGGCTCACGCTTTGATTACGATCACGGCTGGGTGTGCCACGGGCGGCCGCGGTCTCCGTGATGAAGATCTTTGCGATGTTCTCGGATGTCACCTGCGAGGCGTAGTCGGCGTGCGCGGCAGTTTGGGAACAGGCAAGGAAGGGCTCGAGCATTCCGTTCTTGGCCACGAACGTGGGCGGTTTGCACATCTTCTTGATGTCATCCAGCGAGAGTGGTGCCTCGCCTCGGGCAGCACGGGCTTCGTTCTCCACATGCTAAATGTTTTCCGTAACTACGGTATTTCAGAGACTTTTAGGAGCATTCAAGGGCGCAGTTTCTCAACAAAAACCCAGGAAGTCCAGGAAGGGATAACGGGCCGTTCTCTCATCCGGAATATCGTAAGGATTGTAGCCTTACCCTCTTTTGGACCAGTGTGTGGTAGTTGACGTCGTTCTTCTGTTTGTCCACGCTGTACTTGTTGAATGTGTTAATGGACTTGACGAGGTCGTCGACGTCGCTCATTAACGCACGGAGGCACTTCTCCATCGATCCACGCGAGGTGAGCGTGAGGTGGCGTCCGATTTGACCAGCTCCCTGCTTGGGCTTCATGGCCAACTCTGCGAGCATGACGTTGATAAGATGGCTGTTCTTGATGACAATAGGGAGCTCCTGGAACAGGTCCTCGAAGCTCAATCCGGCCGTCTTTGTGGCTTCAGGGCTCCAGTCACTCTTCTCACAGAGACGGAGGCCCTTGTCGGAGAGTCGGTAGGCTTTAATGCTTAAATGTCCTTGCCGGGTGCGAAGGGGATCTTAAACTAGATTGTAAACAGCATTCACTGCACATAACCACATACCGTAAATCAGGACGACTCCATCCTGGAAGGAACGCTGATATTCGAAGAGCGATTCGACGACTTCTTGGGCGAAGCAGGCACCGAAGGGGTGCGCCTGGTAGAAGCCGACGAGCTCGTAGTCGATGTTCATGTTGCTGAAAAGCTTTTTTGCATAAGATTGTTGTCGTATCTGAACCTACCGGAATCTGCGAAGCATTTCAAGCATGCCCATGTTGACGTCCTCGTTTTGGACGGAAACACCGCCAGCTTCTTCGCTGTCCAAAACGACTTCGGAACGAGGAGAGGCGAAGCAGTTCGTGATTTCCAGGCGTTTGTCGTCGACAGCGACGAGGCCAGTAAGACATCCCTGACACGTTTCGCCGGCAACTTCGCTCATGCCGGAGTAGAGCTCGCTGTCCACGTGCTTGACGATCTTCATGACGACCAAGCTGTCGAGCTGGACGAAGTCGACGCGCGAGGAGCTGATCGAGGAGGCGAGGGGTCCGTTCGATGTCATGTTTGGAGAAGATATCTGAAAGAAATGAATTAAAGACATGGCGATCGCGAGAAAATGAGAACAAGATACGAAGTAGAAAAGCCACAGTGTTCGTCAGCTTTTCGAGCTTTCACGATTTGCAAATGATTAGAACAAGACGATTAAATCGAATATCTCAGATCTGATGATTCAGGAGGCACAATGGTGGAAAGATACTTCCCTCATCAAACCAAACACGCCTGAAACGCGAACAGCCATCAAAATGCCGAGAAGTGACGTGAAAGCCGCGTCTACGGCGTCGTCCAAAAATTCCAAAAGTTGATTGTGAAAGGGAATCGCACATTTCGGTGTTCCACACGGGAGCCCGGAAAATCAATTTGACACATTCGCTGGTGCTCCGAATTTTCAGAACTTCGCATTCGTTTGTCAGGAAGGAATTGCAGCTGACTTGTTTTTGCAGATTACGAGGGTGGTTAAGTTAGATTTGAAATACACTTTGTTAAAAGACGCTCTGACGTCAGATTGTATCGGAATGACTGTTTATATGTCGACCTCGTTGCCACATGTCAATGGTGTGTCCGTCTGTCTGGTCTGCAAGATAGAAACGTCTGCAAGACAGAGACGTGTCTGGAAGCTTCTCCTTCCCAAGACACAATATATATGATGATGCGGCGTGCGCTCAGTGGATTTTATCGCGTTTGAGCGTTTTTTTTTTGTGTAAAATTGGAGAATTCGGAGGATTTTCGGTTCTGTCCGTACTTCACTATTTCTTTTTGATAACATTACGGCGTTTGCTCACCGTTCAAACGCATAAAACTTATTTATCGTGTATTTCAGTTGCTCAAATGTGGACGAAATCGGTCCTTGCCTTACTTCTGTGCCTAGAAACTGCTCGCGCCGGATGGTTCAGCGACAACGACTCCAGCGATGACCCGGTGACTTGCGGATCCGTGGTGAAGCTTCTGAACTCAAACTACAAGGTTCGCCTGCACTCACATGAAGTCAAATACGGGTCCGGAAGTGGACAGCAGTCGGTAACCGGCATGAAAGACAGTGATGACGTGAACTCCCACTGGCAGATTCTCTCAGGTTGGAGCCGTTTGTAGATTTGAATGTATGGAAGGTTATTTTTTCAGAAAACGATGGAAAGTGCGAACGTGGAGCTCCCATCAAGTGCGGCGATACTATTCGACTGATGCATATGACCACCAAATGCCTTCTCCACAGCCACCACTTTAACGCTCCCCTTTCGCGTGGAAACCAGGTGAGCATGCCACTTTAGTAATTTTCGGACATCGGAATGTTAACGGGTAAAGGCACTTTCCCTCGCGGAGTTAATTTATTTCACACTTCGCTAAATTACGGCAGCTACTTGCTATTGGTCCTCTTATATGGCATATCTATTTTTATTTCTGTTTCATCACTTTTGTTTCAGGAAGTGTCTTGCTTTGGATCTGAAGGGGAAGGTGACACTGGAGACAACTGGAAGGTCATCTGCGGCGGAGACATTTGGACCGAAGACGAAGAAGTGAAGTTCAAACACGCCGACACTTCGCAATATCTCGCCATCAGTGGCCAAATATACTCTCGTCCCATCAATGGTCAGATGGAAGTATGTGCCATCTCGTCCAGTGGATATCCTTCGAACTGGCGAGTTGCGGAAGGCGTTTATATGACTCGTTCGAAAGACGAGCAGCCCTTAGGAAAGGATGAATTCTAAGTATTAAGTGTTAATAATAATGTTGTGTCTTGCCTGTTGTTAATTTATTGTCGGACATATCTGTTGATATTTAATAATATAGTCATTTAGAGAGGACATGTGCAGCAGGCAACTAGGAACATATTGTACAAACATTGTCATCGGCGGGTACATCTAGTGCTGAGTAGTGGAGGAAAGAATGAGGATCACCGGAAGCAGCGTTTTAATAGATAAAGTCTTCTTTCGTCTGGGTTTCGAGCTTTCTTCTCGGGTCCAGGAAGCTGAGGTCGGGTTCTGTGTAGGTGGAGCGCGGAATGCTCACGTTATCAACAGAGCGGGCGGCGCTGTGTGGAGGAGCCACCGGCGGGCTGTCGCCGAGGACTGACTGCGCTCTGCCGTGCGGAATGGAGCTCGATCGGACGGGATGGACCTGGAGCAAACGTAGACCTACCGTAACCAGGGCTTCTGCCTACCTTGATTCCGTTCCTCTGCTGAGGTGAAGGAGTGGCGCTCAAGGGCAGAATGCGCTGACGGTGAGTAGAGACGGGGGTCACCGGACGAGAGGCGCCCGGAGGAGGCGGAATTCCGATGGAGGGGAGGGGCGTCCCCGAGTAGGGGGTACTGTAGATGACGTCGCTGCTGTGCGCACCGTGAGGAACTCTGAGAAACAAATAGACAGACGCTTCAGACGTCTACGAACCCGATCTGAGGAGTGACGATGTAGAGCGGGTCGATGGTCTTGTAGGTGGGAGGGATTACGGTATTCACGTGGTAGATGTCCTTCTTATGGGAGCGACGGCGACAACAGCAGCAGATCTTGGCGAAGCAGACGGCGAGGAGACATGCGAGCACGAGGAGCGCCAGGACGATCGCCACCCAAAGGCCGACGATTGGCTGGAAAGGGTTCAGTTTTAAGTCGAAAGACTCCAATGGAGAGCCTTGAAGTAACAGTACAGTACGTTAATGCAGTACATACCGTATGCTCAATCTTTGACCTAATTCCACATTTGGCTTCAGAACCCGTCAAAATTCCAATTCAGTTTTAAGGTCACTTCTTTCGACGACCTTTAGAGCTTTTGTTTGTGTTTCACTTACCGGCCACGTCTCGGCTCGCTGCACCTCGGGCGGTTTGTTCGCGACGGCGTCGTAGTTTGTCAGCAAGTACTGAAGCGCCAACGTATCACCGCCAGCTTTGACGGCGAGGTCATGCAGCTTGGCCATCTCCTTCTCGCTGAGCAGCACGAAAGTGCCTTCGCCTCGGTAGGTGACGAGCTGGAATGGATAATAAGAATGGGGAGGGAAACAAGCGTTCGTTTGTAGGCTGTTTGGTGGACCTCCTGCTGGGAACAGAAATGCCTACAAGGAGGTCAGAATGGGGGGATTTTGCGGAATCTAAGTGAACTCTGATGAGATTAGCGGCCTTGGTCACTTACACGAGTAAATCCAAGTCAAATTTTATTTTGTCCTACCGTACGTCCGATATGAGCAGGAAATATTAATTTTGAGCACTAATTTGCATTCCCGGTACACATAGTAGGCCGTATTTACTTACCTTGTGTACAGTACTTGTGAATTATCCTCCTTACACTTCATACAAAGAAATTCTCAAAGATCGTTTTATTTTTCAATTTTTGAGTTGAATTCCAATCACTGGTAGAAACTGTTCCACTTCTACAATTACTGTACTCACCTTCTGTTTGTCCTTCAGGTAGAGAATCAAGAGGCCGTGGTCACACTCCTCATTTCCCAACTTGGCGTCGTCATAGATGTGTTTGGCAGTTTCGTTGAGAGGCTGGGCCGCCTTCTCGTCGGTTACTTGCAGAAGACCGATGTACTTGTCCGAGAGGCCTTCTTCGCGGACGCACTGGTTCGCACAGTCGCACTTCACCTTGTTCTGCAACCCATCTTATGCGTTTGAAGATAACGGACGGTCATACTTGAAGTTCTTTCAGAAGGCGGACTAACTTGTCGACTGTGGCCGGCTTCAGAGTGTGGCTCGGATCGCAAACGAGCGTTTTGTTGCCGAATCCCTCAGATTTACATTTTTCGTACTCTTCTAGCGTTGACGCTGCTGACGTTGTCTAAACGATTTTGGGATCACATGGATGGACACAATAACAGTTCAGAAGGTCTCTTCCCCGGGCCTGAAGTTTGCTCAACAGGTAAAGCTCGCCTAGGCGACGACCTCGAGAACAATCCCACCACTTGTCATCTACACAAAACGGTTCCTTCTTCTGAATGGATTTGTTTGTACAAATCAAAATTTAAGAAAACCAGTTCGTTTTCGATTTCCCCAAAACTCTGGACCCTTCTTGCCTTTAATTAGCAGTGCCTCGCGAATCCCGTTCCCTCTCAGCACGTCCTGTAAGAGGCCTCTTCTTGCAAATTAGTCAATCGTCTCACATCCTGAATCCCGCTCGCCCCGAAAGGAACAAAAAATTAATTGTTGTTTCCTCTCGTGTCCTTCTTGGGCGACGACGAACAGGAATCCTCGAGTGCTGACAGATTCCCATCTTGTGGGCTGAGTCAATCGACTTCTCCCCCACACGAGGTCTCCCAGAACGAGTTTCCGAGGCAAATTCGCTTTGGAGTGATTTACAAATAGTTTAGGGCGAAAACAGTTACGCGTCGGCGCTGTTGACCTTGTGGCGAAGCGGCGCAATACAAATCGCACGAGGGGATCGTATTGTGTGTGTGGGAGCCGAATTTGCATACGGACGAGGTCAACCTTTGAGGGAAATGCCTATTTATGGGAATGGCGGTGATCATGCTCACGAGACCGTAAAATCAACATAATGGCCGCAAAAATGTGATGGCCTAAATTTGAAAATTTGATTAAGGAATGCAAAAAGGGACATAAGAGCTATGGAAGTATTTGATCGGATCGTAGAAAATTGTTTCAGCTGAAAATAACAGCTGTTCCTTGAGATACAGAGACCTAAGATCTTCGTCTATAACGGTCACGATCACCCCTCTCACGGTTTCTCGGCGGTAGGCGCTGACCCAGGTATCGCTATTTACATCTTTCTCTTTCGATTTCCTGTGGAAACAGGTTTTTCTGTCGTTTAAAGAAGCGATCCTCGGCAGTGTCAATGACTTAATTTCATCAGAAATTCCGTTTTGGTTTACCTTGTTGCACGAGACGCAACACCTATCCGAAACCGGTACCCAAACATTGATTCTTTGGATGAGTAGGGAAGTCATCGACTTCGAAAGTAATGTTTCCATCTAAGGAAAGTAACCACCCTCTCCATTGATCCCTTGTGTTGGTCCCACCTTTCGCTTTCCTTCACTAAAATAATAAATTATTCTAGAACCGGTCCAAAACCCATAATGTTGCGGAGGGATCAAAATAACACGTTTTTTCGGAATGTTTATTTCAACCATGTTCGAAGAATCTTTGATTTTCCAAAAAGAGCCAAGAACGGGAAGATAGAGGGTCTAAAGTGGTCTTGTGTACTATTTCTTATCTTCTTCCTTTGTCCTCATCTTTAGAAAGCGGGAAGGTTCAGCTTATTTCTAATTTTGTGGTGTTCTTTGTACCTTTGACCCCAAGGAACAACACTTCAAGGACCTTACTATAGACCGTAAATGTCGACTTCCCGATTTCTCCAATTGCCTCCCATTCAGGAAACCCTCTGCAGACCTTGAGATTCCACAGTGCACCCCATCAGTGTAGAAGTGGAATAACAACCAACCTGGACCCCGAGGAGAAGTAGAGCCAACGTCCAGACGAACCATAACCGTCGCATCTTTAAAATTTCGCTGTTCAAAACAAAAGAGTCGATTTGGAGGACGACCGATGGGAAACGGCGCCGGGCTGCGAAGCGAGCGAAGTTAGCGGCGGAGTGCGCGCGTTAGGGGTGCACGACGTCTTCGCGCGGACGACTCCGCCCAAGCCTTCCAGGGAGGAGGCGACCGGTTTAGGTGTCGCCACGAGGGGAGTCCGCGCGAAGAAGCTATACCTAAACGTTCCGCCTAAGCCGCGGGGGGTGGCGGCTTCTCCCAAGACCGAGGACTCCACGAAGTTGCCAATTTTCGTCTTGCTTCGACATGACAGCTTGAAGGTCATTGTTGTGATTCACTTGATGGATTAGGAGGGTGGCGAAAGCGTAAGACACCGGAGATTAGAGGACTGCGGGATCTGATAAAAGTGCAAACCTAACCAGATCGGAGTCCATTGGAACAAGTTCGCTTGAAACAATGTCGTTATGTTGTTTTTTTTTTGTGATTCAAGGAGGTGAGTCATGACATTAAAGAGATCAGGTTGCTTTTTGGTTTCTGAGGTCGCTGAAGTAACACGGTACTGAAATCAGTTTCTCGAAAAACCCAGTAGTTTCCAAAAAGTCGGTTCAGCGACCCTGGAACGACGAGCACACATGGCCACGATTAGGTCCCATGGTCTGGTCTCTTTAAGAGTTGAGTCCTGTACAGGGTGGCATTTGCACAACAGTCAAAGAGGTGGATGATTTGGAGGGTACAACGCTCAATTGTGCGAGGAAAGGACTTTTTACTTGGTGCCTAACGGTAGTGCCAAGAACGTAGATTTCAATTCAAAGACTTCTGTGGTCCAAAACGTGACATGGCCATTTCAAAGAGATTGTGCGGAAGAAATCTGTGGCGGCACTTGGCGGTTCCGAGAATCTGTGTCACACATACATTTGAAGATGGACGATTTCACTTCTTGTGGCGATGAAATTGTAAGAGCTCCACTTTGTGCCCTTTGCTTTGCCACTTTGTTCTACGCAACTCTTTGTTAATCTATCCACAGTAACTGAAATATGAAACAAACAAGATTCAGAGGTTTTTGGACGGAGAGAAGGAAAGGTAAACTTGGTACCATAATCTCCTTCGTATACCTTGACTACTCATCAAGTACTTTCCCTCATTTGTCCCTTTCTGAATAGAGGTCATCTCCTAGTGACAGAGCTGACTGCCCCTAAATCTACTGAAAGGATCCACTGTGGATTACCATACTGGTCACATATGCACAGGAACACGTTGAACCGCGAAAAGGACCGCCCAATTTGTCCCTATCTGTCAGCTGTCAGAAAAGAAACAAAGAAGAACTTCCGTCTCTTTCTTCTTCACTCCGATTTCTCTTTTTTTCTCAATTTTTTCCACTCGTGTCGAACGGTTTCATCGCACGTCGCCGATTGACGGATCGCCCTATTCGGAGCAGATCAATCAACTGCACGCAATTCCACGGATTCTCCGCTTTTTAGCGCTTTACCCGAGGCGACGGATCGTCGAGCCGACGATAAGGATCGCCATAACGGCGGTTGTCAAGGCGCTTCTTGTAGCGAGGCGGCGATTAACGACTCCGATTAGCGGCGAACTCGAGGAGGCGCTACGCCTTTCGTCTTCTACGCCTTCTTGCGCCGTCCCTCACAAGTCGTGCGAATAATTGATGACCACGGCGACGTCCAAACTGGTCTCCCGCATAATGGTCTACAGAAAGAAACTTGCCGACAGCTCGTTCGCGTAAACCTGGATTTGATACCGCAACAAAAACGGAAGTGTCGCCAGCTGATCCGTCTTCGCTTTCTTCCCCTTTCGTTCGCGCCACTTCAACCCGAAATTCAAAACTTGACCTTGGGTGATTAGGCATGGACGTGCCACGAAAGCAATTACCTTCGGGGAGCAGTCCTTGAAGCCGGTGACAGGTGGCTGAGTTATCTCTGACCTCTCCTCAGGGGTCCCAGAACTCACTTTTGTGCAGCGCCCTCAAGGACACATCAAAGGACATTTGGGACCTATCGTAGCCCAGAGTCTATATCCATATCGGTTTAACGTCCATTTCTCCCCATCATGTGTTGTACACTCGACGCCAAACGAGTTTCTGAACCGCGTGCGAGCCGATGGTCACAAGACGCACAACTAACCGGTCGCTAAGCACACTCTGCGGAGCATATATATGTATACAGTAGTAATAACTGATCTGTCGAGCTGGGGAGCTGCAATTTATCACCGGAAACAACTAACGTAGGCACCTAATTGGAAGACTTCTCGAAGTCGATGACCGTCTTGCCGCGTCCCTTGAGCTGGCCGACCTTCTCGTATGCTTTTGGCACTTCTTCGAACGAGAAAACTTCATCGATAATCGGTTTGACTTGACCTTCCTGGAGGAATGTTGACAACTGACTCATGCAGTCGGAATTCGGCATGAAGAACGCGTAGGAGTACCATCTTCCTCGAACGGCCGACTATAAGTAGCAACTACAGATCGGGCCTAAGTTGAAGTCGAATTCACCTCAACACTTCGAGTGAAATGCTTGATGGCAGTGGAGAGCAGACCTACATTGACACCGTAGCGGTCAGTATCCTGCAGTAGAGGAGCAACCACGGACACGTGGACGCTGTTCCTCCAGATTCCCATTATCGTATCGCTCCACCTCGCGAGCTCCGTGTCGACACAGTCAAGAATGACGTCAAAAGGTCCCTGGGCAATGATTTGATCGCGGATTTTCGCGTCGCTGTAGTCCAGAGGAATGGCGCCGAGCTCCTTGACCGTCTTGAAGCTATCTGCGGAGCAAGTGGCGACAATGTGCTCACAGCCCCAAGCACGGAGAAGCTGTATCGCGGTAGTCCCCATTCCCCCGGCACCTCCGTGGATCAGCACGCGTTGGCTGTGGGCTTGGAAGGGCTTGATTTGAGCGATCTGAAAAGGATGTACTTTAGGTTGCGTCGGGAAATGTGTCGTAGGAAGTATATAAGTGCAACGAAAATAGTACTTACTGAAACAAGAGCGGCCCAGTTGGTGCAAGCGACGTACGGTAGAGCAGCACACTCCACATGGCTGAGGTTTGTCGGCTTTGGTGCGCAGTAGGCCTCGTTGGCAATGGTGTACTCGGCATGAGTTCCCTGGTAGATCGGTTCCACAACGGCGATGACTTCGTCTCCGGGCTTAAATCGCGTCACGTTCCCGCCAACAGCTTCCACTACGGCAGAACAGTCACGTCCAACGGTGATAGGAAGACGACTTGGCGGCTCCCATTGGCAGTACTGCAGCTGTCGCCATCGAGTGAACATTTCGTTACCGTAGCCGCGCCTCATCATGACATCGATGTTGTTTACACTGGAAGCCTGCAGATGTACCACTCATTCATTAGCTCCACCTTGTTAGGCAGCTACCTTCACTTTCAGAAGCACGTCGTTCGGCGTCGAGATCTCGGGCGTCGGCCTCGTCTTCAGAAGCGATTCAGCCCCGAAGGACTCGCACTGCCAAGACCTCATCGAGCAGAGGCGGCGAGTGGCAGCAATCATCTGAAACCGCTTTTTTGAACTCACGAATGAGCTCTTGGAAAATATCGACAGATTACGACTGAAAAATGTCAACGCCTATAAGAACTATATCTTTATTCTTTCCCGAAACCTAAATATGTTCAGAAAAGTCGATTTTTTCTGTCTTGAAAATACTTCTAAATTCTTCTGTCAGTAGCTGGTCCAATGATACGTTGTCATGAGAATACACCCATTTCTTGTCACGCAAGTCGTATCTAAGAGAGACTTTTATAGAGATTGCGTCAAAAGTAAAGGAAAATCACCGTTTAGGTCCGGAAATGGGCGATGAGAGCCAAATCTGCAGATTGGGTGACTGCTTGTTGATGACGTAAGTTCCAACTTCAGGTGATATCTTCGCCGTTATCACCCCCATCGCAAAGTTGACGTCAAATTCGCTGCTGCAATCCAGCCATTCGGGGAACGTGTCCAGATAGTCGGTGATCCTGTGGAGAGATTCCTCGCAGTGCTTCTCGAAGTCGAGAACGGTCGTCTGACTGGAAGAACTCGCAATACTGTAGTTTCGAGGTGTTGCTGAACCAAGGAACAAGTTGAGCACAAGAGGCAGTGGCGAACATTACCCAAGGAAGAGGACGATCGTGCAAGAGCTGGCTGAACGGCTTTCAGCACTAGGCGAGATGTCGCCGCTAACATGCCGCTTCCGAAATGAGGAATCGAAACCTGGAAAGTGCAAAATGAGTGGTTAAACCCGTTAAAATCACTTTCTCATTCCAACATATCGTCAATGTCACGTAAACAAACATAAAAAACACAGCAAACAAGAAGCTGCAAACGTAAAGAGGAACAAAAACTCGAATCTGAGCTAAACTAGCAAACATTCTGCAGATTCTAAAGGCGATAAAGCAGAGAAACTTTGTTTACACAACAAACCGAACCTGTGACAAGGCGGACTTTCCCGTCCGCGCGGAGCGCGCGACGGGACCGCCATTTGAATTCGCGTCATCTCTGTCTGCAGACGGCTGTCCAGCCGGAGCGCCAAGTCTGTCGAGAATTTGGATTTTCTGTTGTTTGAGTGTCGGTTGTTTTGCGCATCTTCAGAGGCCCCGTTTTGCGAACGGATTTGACACCGAGTGCAAGAACTGTAGACGTTGGTTTTTCGCTCTGTCCACGCTGAGTGTCAAAATTCTTATTTGTTAAAGTTTCAAATATTACGTTGCGGGTTGATCAGAATATCACGTTTCTTCAAGCTCATTCCTGTATTCTGTTTGATAGATAGACCGCCCTTATGCAATATTTTAAATGCGACAATATTACAGAATCCAATCAGGTTTGAAAAAACAGTATCATGGCCGAAGCTAGCAAGTCAAATGGCACCGAAAAAAAGGCCGAAGAGCCTACCAGGATGGAAGTTGAAGAGGAGGAGCCCATCGATGAGGAGGTGCTCAGAATGAACGCTGAAGACATCAAAAGTCGCACACAGTTGCTGGACAACGAAATCAAGATCATGCGCAGTGAAGTCCAGCGAATCAATCACGGAGTTCAAAGCCTTAAGGATAGGATCAAGGAAAATACAGAGCGGATTAAGGCAAGCATTCAAGTTGCGCTGATTAACTTGATTAACAATGGTATTTTCAGGTTAATAAAACTCTTCCTTATCTCGTTTCTAATGTCGTCGAATTGCTGGAGCTGGAAGAGCTGCAGGAAGAGGAAGGTGCAAATGTTGACCTTGATGCCCACAAAACGAAGTGTGCTGTCATCAAGACCTCAACTCGTGCCACCTACTTCCTCCCTGTCGTCGGCCTTGTTGACCCGAAGGAACTGAAACCCGGAGATCTTGTTGGAGTTAACAAGGACTCCTACCTTGTTTTGGAAAAGCTCCCCGCCGAATACGATTCTCGTGTGAAGGCCATGGAGGTCGATGAACGACCAACAGAACAGTACAGCGACATTGGTGGATGTGACAAGCAGATCCAAGAGCTTATCGAGGCCGTCGTTTTACCGATGACCCATCGTGAACGCTTCGTGAATCTTGGAATCCACCCTCCTAAGGGTGTTCTCATGTACGGTCCTCCCGGTACTGGCAAAACCATGATGGCCCGTGCAGTTGCCGCTCAGACGAAATCCACGTTCTTGAAGTTGGCCGGCCCCCAGCTTGTCCAGATGTTCATTGGAGATGGCGCAAAGCTCGTCCGCGACGCTTTTGCCCTGGCCAAGGAGAAGGCTCCCGCTATTATCTTCATCGATGAGTTAGATGCGATTGGTTAGTTTTTCTTTGCTGTGAGCAGCTGTTGATCTATTTCTTTCAGGAACGAAGCGTTTCGACTCGGAGAAGGCTGGTGATCGCGAAGTGCAGCGTACTATGCTTGAACTCCTCAACCAGCTTGACGGTTTCCAACCTAATGATGAAATCAAGGTTATTGCTGCCACAAACCGTGTTGATGTTTTGGACCCTGCTCTTTTGCGGTCTGGACGTCTCGATCGTAAAATCGAATTGCCTCATCCCAACGTAGAAGCCCGCGCCAGAATTATGCAAATTCACTCTCGTAAGATGAACGTCCAGTGAGTGATGCCACCCCACGCAATTTCTGATCCTATCACATTTCAGCAAAGACGTCAATTTCGAAGAACTAGCAAGATGCACTGACGATTTCAATGGAGCTCAGTGCAAGGCGGTCTGTGTTGAATCGGTAAGAACCTGTTTCTTGGTACCAGGCAAAATGTTCGTTCATTGTAGGGTATGATCGCTCTGAGGCGCGATGCAACGGAGGTTCTTCATGAGGACTTCATGGATGCCATTTTGGAGGTCCAAGCAAAAAAGAAGACAAGTCTGAACTACTACGCTTAATGTACTTTTGCCCCCGATTTGTATTGTACTGTTGTGTCTATGCGAGTGAAAGGTGCCGCGTTATTCGAGACGCGACAAAGTTTCGTTAATGAAATAATTTATTCTCCCTCAAATTTGCGATTGTCCGCGTCCGAGAGAGCGGTCGGCTGTTCTCTTGTGGGACTCCGCCCCTTCGTCTGCTCTCCACACTAACTAGCTGTTTCAAGAATTGACACAAAGACGCGATGACGTCGCCGTTCGAGCCGCTCCGTCTGGGTCATGAGGAGGTCGTCAAGTGTACGAAGCCGAATCCGGCCAACGTGACGGAGCTGCGCGTCGTGGAATGGGATCACATGAATTTGTCAAAGTTCTATCCGATGGCACTGACGAGTACGTGGACGGTTCGAACGGCTCTCTACCCACTGGCGGTCCTCCGATCGCGACTGCAGCTGCAGAAGCAGACGACCGTCTATCGCGGTACTTTCGACGCCTTCTTCAGCATCGCCAAACATGAAGGTGCTCGTGGTCTGTACAGAGTAAGTGGTCACTGTTGTGCTCTCCCTTCTAAGGTTCTCCTTTTAGGGTTTCTGGGTGACTGTGCCACAGATCGGAACGTCCTTCATCTACTCGACTGTTTACGAGAAATTGCGAGCTGTCCTCCAGCAGGACTACGGATGGAACTCAGTTGCGGGTATATCCTCTCTGGCTGGAGGTGCCGCATCCTTCTGTTCTCAGGTTAGTTCTTTAGCTTTGCTTGTTTAAACGACTGAAATCAATTGTGAGCCACTTCGACAATGTTCAGTTGCATTGAGTGCGAAAGAAAACATTCCTTGGCAAAAGTTTTAGAGCATGCTGCTTTTGTGCCCATTGTGAACAGTGATGTCTTTTCAGGTGATCTTCGTGCCAACTGACATCATCGCACAGCACATGATGATCTACAACTATGCGGAGAAGTTCATCGCCTCCACCAGTGACCAGAAAGTGCTCGAGTACCTTCGTTCCGGCAAAGGAAGCGGAACGCTTGGTCTCCGCGTCATCAAGGCGGTCTACCATAGCGACGGCCTCGCTGGCTTCTACCGCGGCTTCTGGGCCTCTTCACTCGTCTACGTGCCTTCTTGTTTCGTCTTCTGGCCAGTCTATTACAAGATCCAAGATGCTCTTAAGCACCTTCGCCACCAGGAGAAGAGTTCAAGTCTTCTTCTGGATCAAGCGATCGCGGCAACAATCGGCGGCGCCGTCTCCACACTTGCCACAAATCCTATGGAAGTCTTCCGCATTCGTCTACAAGTGGGACAAAATCATTTCGACCGTTTTGAAGACAAAGTTGAGTTTTAGGTCCATCGAACATCTTACAAAGAAACGTTGGACCGCATGATTCGGAACGAGGGAATGACTATCTTTACCAAGGGACTTCCGCCGCGTCTTCTGAGCAATTCGATTTACTCGTGTGTTGTGATGGTCGGATACGAGATTGTCAAAAGATTCTGCGTGCTGCCCGAGTACCAGCACGCGGTCAAGTGGTAACCAAAGAGCTCAAATGATCTCCAATAAACTCTAGATGCTCTTCTTATTTCGTACTCATGGTTATCTGATGTAACCCTCGGGACGGTTCCTGTTGCAGTGGAATTGCGTGTTTTATCTTATCTTTATCGAGCGGTAAGAAACGCAAAGTACTTTCCTCTCCTTTCATCTGCCCTTGTGGAGTGCTGCAAGTCAGTCTCGACGAAAATTTGCGTCTCTGAATTATTTTCTTGAGCTCATCGTAAAATACATAACCCGTAGTCAAAACGAAAACCTAGAATCATCTGTCAATAGTAGGGCTCCCAGTTGGAGTCATCCGCCGGCCGAAGGTTCCCGTTGACGAGGAGGAAGATGTCGACGATCCACCAGAGCCCGAGTCCGCCGAGCGTCATCAGCTTTCCGACGGCGACGGCACTGTAGCCGAGGCAGAAACGGTCGACAGCGAGGATGCCGAGGAACATGGAGTAGAGGAGCGTCGAGAGGAAGTAGTGTCCCGTGTATCTGAACAGGGGACTGGTAGAAGAAGAAAGGGCGGCCTACTTGATGCAGGGGACTTCGCGAAGGAAGGAGCGCTTCCCGAGGCACTCGATGCAAGGGAGGACGGTGCAGGTGACGTTCGTCCGATGCACCTTCTCGTAGCTGGTGCCACCGAAGGACGGACACCCCTGGAAACGACTTGTAGGCTAGGGAGGACAAGAAGTGCGCACCTTTGAAGTGGCGTTGGAGGAGGCGTCGGCGAGTTTCGGCTCCTCGCACTCGATCCATCTGAGGTCGAGGAAGCTGCAGGGGATCAGAGGACCCTTCGGGAAGCTATCGTTCATCTCGCGGCTGCATTCATCGTCGACGAGCGGAGGATTCGTCGGCGAAGAAGAGGCGACGACCGTCGAGACGACGACGGTGTTCGGCTTCGAGTCATTGAGGGATTCGGAGGCGGAGAGCGCGAGAGAAGCGAGGCAGAGGAAGCAGAGCGGCGTCAGAAACATGGGCCTGTGAGGAAGGAGGAAGGAGAAGGTGCTAAGGCGCTGTTCGACACCGCAGATGGAAAACTCCTACTTTCAAGGGTTCGATCTTGGAAGGCGAGCGCGAGAGAGAGAGAGGTCGGGTGAGGGGCAAGAAGGGGTCGGAAACACGTCCCTTCAATTGCGACCTTTTTCCATCTTGGCTTCCTTTTGATGGTTTGTTTTCTCCTTCAGGGTTTCGTTTCTCCCACCCCTCCACACTGTCAACAACATCCTTTTATCTCCACGTTCTCATCACTGACACATCGAGATTCCTGGCAACACGGATACCAACACAACACAACACAAAAGGTTAAACACTATATCACAGAGCCAATAGAATCGCTAATTGAATCGAAGTGAGCCCGGCTACCCGTTTCGTTTCAAGAGTCCCTCGCGGAACGGGCTTCGTCGTGGGAGTCTTCCATGCGGAAAAGGGATCTACGGACAATTGGAGCTAGGGGACAGGCGGCGAAGACTACGGTTGGTCTACGGTGGGAGTCGACAGAGCTATGTACAGTGCGACACCTGGTGCGGCGCTCGACCTCGAGGAGCTGTGCAGAGCCAGGCCGCTTTCACTCGGGGCTTGTATGGATATGGATACTTAGTGGAATCTGAAGCATCACTACCGGGAAGGTTCCGAAGCAGATGGCGTACCTGAACATTGTCGTGGTGGCTCAATGGAGATAAAAGCGGCAGGTCGTCGAAACGACGTGTGGGTACCCTGAAAATGCGTTTTAGCTATGCCGAGATTTTTAAAGAAATCGCAGCGATCCAAAATGGAATAGCGGACCGCTGAAAACAGATGTTGGACAACGAAACCAAAAACGCATGCATAATTGATGTGGCGGAGCATCCTCGCCAGAGAGAACTTCGCCTCAGTCCGTTGCCATAGCATCCTCTCGCCTGACTGCTCGCGACAGGAGCGAGGAGAACAAACTGGCCGTTAATTTCAAGAGTACTGTAGTCAACGGGAAAGATCGTCCGAAGCCATATCAAGACAACGAATGAGCATTGCTAACATTAGGTGTCCTCTTGAAGACCCACTTTGTTCACAACATACACAAAGAAAAGAGTAAGTGCTTCTGAAACCTTTGAACTGCTCGTAGAAACTTCGGTGCGTGCAGTTCACATGGGCTTTGAAATGATGCCTTTAGGCCTTTGGAAATGTGGCGCGTCGCAGATGACCCTTAGAGTCAGTGTCGTATCTTTGTGATCTTGCAGGTCATTTGTCTAGATCCAATGGTGAGAGCGGTCGGAAAGGGAAAATATTATGCACAACGATTATTTCGACCAGTCTCACGTTTGAATTCTTTCCAAAATGACTTTATAGACGTCTAGGCGATCTCTTTGGGCCGCTTTGCATTTTAGGAGTGGTCGAATGCGTTTTGAAAATAGAGTACTCCGTGAGTCACACTCCTGGAGGCGAGTCAATCTTCCGCGGGGCGATATACGGTAGTGGAACTGGTCACAAAAGAAGAAACTACAGATACTATCTCTCATTTTATCGATATGGAGCATTACTAAATAAAGAATTTTGCGAGCGAAGTCACTGAAATGCATCCTTCATGCAACGGAAAGTTGGATTTGAGCTGCACTCATCGAAAGTGAGTGCATGGTATCTGTGGATAGTGGTGAGTTCGAATGTCGTCATCGATGGCGTCACGAAGCCCACCATGAGACGGACGGACTGTGACGTTGTCCGCGGCGTTCGCTCAATGCGAACATCGATGCGGGTGGCCGAGGACAAAACTAAAATGCATGAATTTTCATATGAATGTTTATTAGAGGCTTGTTCTTGCGGCACTTTCACTCTGCTTTTGTAGGACATAAACTAGTTCTGCTACAAACTGCGTTCTGATTGACCAGGAATACTGTTGCCAGTGATGATTTGTGAGAAACGATTTATCAGTTCTGCGCATCACTTTTCCATAAAAAGTGTCGTTGTGTGGATATGTTCGTGATCGGGTCGTTGCTCGAGCCAAGCGTGCCTGGAGAAGAGATCTCTTGATGTGCTCGTTTCAGCCACGCCGTCGGATATGTCGTCGGTGAAGCGAGCAGTCCGGTCGTCGCTGCTCGCCCTCTACGACACCTTCATCTTCGACGCCGACGGAGTTCTCTGGCTTGGAGGCGATGCGATCCCCGGCTCGCCTGAATTCGTGAACCAACTCGTCGACGCTGGCAAACGCGTCGTCATCGTGACCAACAACTCGACGAAAACGATCGACGAATACTTCGAAAAGACCAAGAAGCTGGGCTTCAAGGTGAATATCCTTATTCCCTATGTGCCAAGTCGCCTCCGAGAGAAAAAGAAGAGATGATCCCTCTTTCAGGTCGAGAAGGAGAGTATCGTGTCCCCAGCAGTCGTCACGGCGCATCTTCTCTCAGAGAGCGGGAACGGACGCAGTCACCTTCCTGTCTACCTTCTTGGGACCAACGGTCTGGCAGAGACGCTGGCTAAGAAGGGGGTGCAGTCGTTCGGAGTCGGTCCTGACCACTTCGAGTCGTACACGGACACCAACTTCGTCATGAAGGTGGACACTTCACGGCAGATCCGCGCCGTCGTCGTCAGCTACGACAACCACTTCAGCTACATCAAATTGATGAAGGCCATCAACTACCTGCGCGACCAGGACGTCGACTTCGTCGCCACCAACGAGGACCTGACCTTCCCCGGGCCCCACAAGGATGTCCTCGTGCCCGGATCCGGCTCCATCGTCAACTCCGTCAGAATGGCCGCCGGACGCGATCCCGTCGTGATGGGCAAACCACACCGACCCATCTTCGACTTCATCTGCGCTCGTTTCGGCATCGACCCGAAGCGCTCCTTGATGGTCGGCGACCGCTGCGACACCGACATCCTCTTCGGCAACAACCACGGCATGGACACGATGCTCGTCTACACGGGCATCCACAACTCGGAGGACCTGACGCGGTTCGAGTCCCAGGGACGGACCGACCTGTTGCCGAAGTACTTTGCTCCCTCACTGAACGTGTTGCTCAGCGAATG
Organism: Steinernema hermaphroditum; assembly: GCA_030435675.1. Taxonomy (NCBI): domain Eukaryota; kingdom Metazoa; phylum Nematoda; class Chromadorea; order Rhabditida; family Steinernematidae; genus Steinernema; species Steinernema hermaphroditum. Next base: position 10,812,142 of record CM059622.1, read on the forward strand.
AACGAGCCTTGTTATGCCAAACTTTGCAGATTGTAATCGGAATAGCCATTCGATGAATAGATTCTTTGAAAATTAAAAAGAGAAAACGTTCGTCCATGCTGTGTGTACAAGGAGACTGCGAGTGTGATTACCTACAAACTCGGCTAGATCGAATCGCAGAAGCAACACCCAAAATCCACAATGTTGTCTAGGGAACAGAGTCGTGTCAAAGTTCCCACTGCATCTTAGCGGATGTACAGTGGAGAAGGAGGTACGACCTGCATTATAGTAAACATCACTGAAACCCAAAGATTTTGGAGGCATGGGGAGACCCTTTATTGAGTTTTCAGTGTTTATTATCGGCGCAGTTTTGGATCCTCATGGGAGCGATTGTGCAATCGCAAATATCGTTGTCGGAAACGATGTCACACTGAACCTGTCACCTCAAATTCACTAAGACTGCGCATTGGTTTCGTGTCGCATGTGGAGTTCGGTCTATCCTCGGCCCTTCACGCGATGTTGATCATCCCACTGGCTTGGAATGCGCACTCTATCCTCAGCGACTTGGCCAAACTTCTGAGAATCAGAAATGCGCCCAAAACTGACCCCGATAACCCTCCAAATGACTTCGCCTGTCTCCCTTTGGACATAATCGCCGACATACCTCTTACTGGCCACACCATGAGCCAGATCAATGGAATGCGAAGTCCGTGGGCGAGAGCGGCCGATGTTTACTTTAAGAACCACAGTCGGTTCTTCGGCGACCAGTACTCTGAACACTTTCCCGATGGTCTCGTGTGGGAGGTGGCGAAGATGGACCGTCTCATGAAGGAGTCCTCTTTCGCGAAAGTCGAAATATCGGAGTTCTGCATCGGATCGGGATCTCCGATGAGTTCCGAATGTTGGCCTATCTACGAGAAGTTCCTCAAGTCGAGGAATTTGAACCGAGTCGTCTTCGGATGCATGGAGGACTTCGGGTCGCACATGCAAGCAAAGGTCTTGAGAATGGTGAGAGACAACCCTCGGGTGGTGTATCTCCACTTGGCGGCCCTGGACGAACCCTATCCACAAGTCGAAGCGCTCATGGTGGAGATCGTGGGCCAAAGAAGACTCAGGCATCTCATTCTGACCGACGTGAACTTCAGTGAGCACTTCACCTCTGTCGGTCTCCAGTTCATCGAACAGAACCAGGTGGTGGAGTTCTGCAATTCGGCCGAATTCCTGCAGGACGCGAAGTACTTCGACTGTGTCTTGAGATTCTGGTGGACGAGGAAGACCTACCCAGAACACATGCAGAAGGTCCAATTCGAAGTGTGTGATGAGTCGAAGGAGAAGATCGTGGAGAGAATTCGCGATTTCGAAGGAGAATTCGTAGGCTGCTGTGTCGCGCACGAATACTATCGCATCGCCATAAACTTGGAGAAGTTCATCGAGATAAGGTTTTGTAGAAACACGGCAAACATTGTGTACTACGCGGTGGAGATGCTATTGACCTCCGGCGAGGCAAGCGTCGTGGAAGAATTCGAAGACTACGTTGGCTTCCGGAGCTTCGATGCGTAGAAGTTTGAACTCTTTGAGAGAGAACCATTAAATAAATTCGCTTAGAAATAGTGTCACAAAGCATTTTGTCTCTTTGACATAGAAGTACGGGAACCTCGCCAGTTTATGTATTCAAAGATAATATAGGAACGTGCTTTCTCGACATAAGAGACAAGTACTGCGCCTTCACGGTACACTTTATGCTTTTGGGACGTATTGTCATATATCATTTTATCTATATTTCCTTTGCATCGACCTAATATTATTACCACGAACAGATGTTATATGTACTCATGCCAAGCCAAAGATGATGTGTGGCGGCTGATGTCCGGGTGCAAGACCGACTCAGAATTCAGGTGCTGGAGAAGAACAATGTAATTAGAGAGATGGCATGCAAAAGAATTACGTGGGTTGAATAAGGGTGTGACGAATAGAGATTGCGTCCATTTTTCTCATATACCCGGTTATCTCTACAGGAAGCTAGCTGTTCTACGTAAATCAGCTGACATTCAATCGCATCCAAGGGATGACTAACGGGGGAAGCAACATAGGCAAGTGCGAAGTTCAGGATGGAAGAGTGCCGATTTGAGCCGATCTCTTCTTTCGAAGAAGTGAGACCAGGCAGAATGTACATTCGCGCAGTCTCCTGCAAAGCTCAAGTATTACGGTAGTCTCTAACTCTGCGAACTAACTTGTTCTGATAGGGAAGGGAACAGATGTTGAGAGCAGGTACTATTCTGTAGAGGAATATGTTGACCTGCAGCAGTCCACTGTTGGGACAGTAGACGAGAAGCACGTGCCGAGAGAAGCGCATGAGCATCTTGGGGACGAAGATGGCGATCAGCTGGACGAAGACGCCATACTCTTCCGGGTCAATGTAGAGGTTGAAGCATTTCTGAAGAGGACGGGCGCTTAATCAGATTGAAACGCTTTCTGTTTGTTTTATTCTTCAGAAAGTTGCTTAGATCACAGTTTGCTTTAATTTTTCTTCAACAGATACGCATAGAAATTTCCATGGAGAACAAATGAGGCACAACTATCCATGCATTCCATTCTATTCGACATAAGGTCGATGAAAGTGCATATCAAAATTGCAGGTTGTCCAAGTATGACCGAATTCGAATATAATGCGAAAATGATAAATCCGACAAGAAGTGGCTAGAAAGAACGTACACATCGAATCACCGCCGCCGCCGCGATTCCGTACGTGAACGAGGAGAGCATCAGCATGGCCATCGTGTAGACGTAGTCCGGAAAGGCGTTCTCGCTCTGAGCCTTTTCTGTGAAGTAGGAGAAGCCGTTCACTTCGAAGTTGTAGCCGATGTTAAGACGCACGTAGTTGGCGAACATGATGAGTACGGTGAACGCGAACCATAGGGCGAAGAAAAAGTACTGAAAATTTAGTGTTCTGTAATTCAAGTCCTCCTACTTTGTAGAAGTCCTTCTCATAGGGGATGGCGATGGAGGTGATCCAGCTGAGTCGATTAATGGACAAGAAGAGTGTCAAAGTCGAGTAGATGTGGCGATACCACAGCGCCAAAGCCGCCATCGTCTGAAGTTCGGCTTTAAACAGTACCTGACGACGGTTCCAATACCACATTGAGGTGAAGAAACAACTCGGTGCCCGCCAGTTCGAAGATGCCCGCTCCGATGGTGCTTATGAGGCCGATGATGTTGGCGATGAGAAGCTGGCAGAGGAGTGTGTAAACGGGCTGTTCGGAGAAGAATCTGTTCTTGAACAGCACCTAAACAGAGCTTGTTTCGTCCCTTCGGTGGCGAAGTTTACCCAGCAGACGGCGACGTGAACGGGCAAGAAGACGAAGAAAATGAGAACATCGGATATCCCGAGCACGTAGTTGACCCAACCCATGGGAAACTCCGAAAGCTTTGGCATCCAGTGTCGAATCCACGGAGATGCTCGTCTAATTGGCAGTTAGCGAGGATCGTCGCGTGCACAAACACCGGCTTCCTTTCGCCGAAAGCACTTCGTTCGCAAAGGGAATGCACTGGAAAGGAAGTGCTTTGGAACTTCATCATGGATATATTTGGAATTGGGCGATATATTGACCCATTATGTTCCGAACTTCATTAACGGTAGAAAGCCTTTTAATAAGACAGTAAACCGAAAATCGAATAAAAAATCTATCCATACAAACTTTTCCAGATGTCATTCCAATTCGGAACATGCATCACGACTACAGAGCACGCTACCAGCAGTCATTGGAATCGAGAAATGCCCTCACTTATCCTAGTAAACGGTGCACAGAGCCATTCCGATCTCAATTATGGTGAAGTTTATTTTTCCAAGATGTTTCCAAGTTGTCACTAACACTGCGACCTCTCGAACATGAGCCTTAATTGCGTTCTTCGTTCGCCCAAAATCTGCACTCTGACTGAAACAAGAATCCGTCGACCATGTGCGCACTCTTCCAACTCGTTCCGCCAAACAGCTTTCGAGTTGATGGCGTGCAAAGAGTTCCACACCGGCGCAATCCTCTTTCGGTAATCCCGATTACCGTCGACGCTGATCGGCAATCAGAGCCACTTCTCACTCTATCTTTTCACCATGACGTCTCCCTTCGCTCTCATCTACATTGGCCTATTCTTAGCTACTTCTTGCACGGCCACCTCTTCACCATTACTCCTCGAAATTCCACTGCACGATTTCAGCGAAGCCCTCTATGTAAACAAGAAACTCGAATTTGACAATGTAGTTGACTTCTCCTTTTCCTTCATCTTTCCTTCACTTTCCAGCTGATTCTACCTGCTCTCTTAAACTTCAACGAAACACTCAGTAGCTTGGCGGACCACCAGAACTCCTCGGTGGAGATCAAGATCCTCAAAGCCATCTGCGAGCAGCACAATCCAGCTGTTCTGCTTCAGGTCTTCTTCCCCATCACACACAGAGTGCAACGCTTCTTTGCAGAAGATTGACGAGCACTTCCTAAACACCGGCGACGATAGTTTTGTCGATTTGAAATTAACTCAAGCCAATTATCGATATCAGGATTACAAGGATTTCCAGGGAGAACTGCTGGATGCGGCCGAGCAACTGGTGGGCTTGAGGTTTGAGGCAGTAAGCACCGTTGTTTTGTCCTCAGCTCAGCGCAGAAATTGCCTGTAAGAGCTACTTGAAAGGAGGAGTGAGTGGCCAACAAGACGAGAAAAGGGCTAAGACCTACTTCGACAATATCGTCGGAAAGTTGAAAAAGGGAATGAAGGAGCAAAAGGTAAGAAATCGGTCTTTTTTCTGACACTGTTTCCTAACTGAATAGCTGGGAAAGTGCAGCCCTACAGCCGTCCTTTAAATCCCTCGTCGTGCAAACAGTGTGCGTTCTTTGACCTCCCCGTGAGCGTAATCGATAGATCAAAACCACAGTACGAGAAACATCGAAAACGCCCGACCTTGCTACTCATATCGATGTCATAAATGCAGAGTTCTAGGACAACTACTGGCCTAATCACATTCATCGAGACGCGCAACGTGGACTAACGAATTCAATCCAGATGGGAACGACACTACAAGAAGCCGCGGAGAATGTCTTCAGATCAATAAACGATCTCAACGGAGATGAAGAGAGGTAGAGAGGTCCATTCGGGGCGCGTTCCCTTCATCCTCACTTTGACAGAAATCTCAACTTCGCCATCGTCATGTACACTCGATCAACCAATTCCACTCAGTGGTCCGAACCCGTCGCTTTCCAGGCGGGAACCGACGCCTCCAACGTCGTATCGTTCGAAGTAGACGACAACAGAAACGCGCACGTCTACAGATCTCAGTCCCTAGAGGAAACTTTCAACGCCATCAACCAGAACCGGGTCAAATTCTTCGGAGACGTCTCTCAAGTTTTGAGTGACTTCTTGGAGAGTAGTTGGTACGTCGACGTGTGGGAGACCCGTCTGAGATGTTTCTAGTTTGCCTGACGCCACAAAAGTGACTTCGCTCTACAGTGAAGCCTTTCAACGCGTCTCCTCTCTGCACCCCTACCCGTTTCTCTTCATGGTCGCCAAGTGTGTCCGCAACGACCCCAACTGGGTGGCCCTCGACCAGGAGAACTTCAACGGCGCCGCTTTCACTTTCGACTTTTCGGCCAAAATGTGTTCGGACCCGGAATCACGACTTCCCGTATTTTTCAACGTTTTCGTGGCGTTCTGAGGCACCTTTAGTGACTAGAGAGAATAGACTGATAGATGTCGTTAGCTGAATCAGAGATAGATCGTGCAAGAAACCCATGTTCCTCTTTGAGGAAACCTGGGAAGCGGGAGCCGAGAATTTCTATCTGTGTAAATCGAGGCATATCCACCATTCAAACGGCAAGACAGAGTCGGTGACGTTTAACCTAAGTCCACTTCCATCACTCCAAGTTACACCGAAAATCGAGTGGGACATGTTCGACCCTTCCATAAGTGTGGGATCTTTGCTATTAACCCTCACCAGTAATTTTCAAAGGCCGCTAAAATGATTTGCCAAGATAAATGGAAATCATCCGCAACACATACCAGGAATTCTCAGCAAACAAATATATCTTCAGGTTGTGGGAGGATGCTTACAGCGAATTCTTCAGGCGTTGGCTTCAAGGAAGTGCACATACAGGGGTTTTGATGATTACTCTACTCTCGCTGTATTCTGATTCTGAGCAAGTTGCGTTCGATTTCAATTGCTAGAGGTGCCTTGTCATCGCAATCGCCAAGCATGAATGACTTAGGATGATGTTCATCGATCTCTTGCATGCAAGGAATTTGCACTTTTGCACGAAAAGTGCGCAGTCAGCTTGAATCAAGTGTGCGCGTATTTTCGTACACCCCTAAAAAGACGACACTGGTTGGCTTGTTGTCGATCACTTTACTCTCAAATTGCCTTTTCAATCTCTTTTCCAGAGGTGTCCTCCGATGAAACGAGAACGAATCTACAATTTCCCTAAATATTGCAGATACAGTACGTACAGTTGACAGCATGGAAGAGTCAACATTCCTGGGTGTTCCCTACGTCATCATCCCGATCCTCTTCGTTCCGGTGCACGTCGTCATCTGCCTGGTCCGTTCAGATCTGATCGCCCCTTTCAGTCGAGATCTAGATCCTCGCCTCGACAAAGAAGTTCTACCGACAAGCCGTCTATCTCATTCTCCTGCAGCTCTGCTATGCCAACGGCATTCTCCTGGTGACGATGTTCTTCGCCGGCATATTCGAGTTGACCAAGAAGAAATTCAATTTCAGCGACGACGTCCGTCCCCTCGAAATTGCACTTTTCCTGTCACCTCCAAGAGTAACCGCCCCGTTTCAGACGATGTCGGCGCTTTCGTTTTGGTATCGCGTGATCTACGCCTCCTTAGCCCTTCTCCTCGTCATTAATCGAATCATTTGGGCCTTCGGTCTCTATCTTGAGTACGAGGTGGACATCTACAGGGTACAGATGCATACAACCTCTAACCAACTCTGTTTCCTTAGTACTTCTTCTTCCTCATGTGGTTCGGCCTGGCCGTCCTCGTCCTCATGTCCAATTACCTGAGTTTCCAATTCACCTACAACCTCAAGCACCACTATTATCTTTTCAACGACAGCAACAGTGGAAGCAACGTCGACAACTACATCATCATCGGCCTTTTGGCTACATCTACTCTCTGCCATCTAACTGTTCTCCTGAGGCTGCTTTACCTGGTGAGATCACCAGTGACTATAGATCTTTCCATATTCAATCTGTTTTTCAACAAAAAAAAAACCTTTAAATGGCGCAATTGTCCATAGGACGGATTTTCAGATCATCCGGAAAAGGTTGCAACTCTACCGATCGGACGTCCTCATGTACATCGTCGTCGTTCTCATCTTCATTCCCTTCCTGGTAATGCAGACCGCTCGGCACTTTCTCGAGAAGCACGTAGAAGAGAACGCCGCTTATCGCTTCACCTACATCTTCAGCTACAGAATGGTCGCTGTTCTCAACATCGTTACCGTTATCGTGTTTAACAAGTAATATTCAGCGAAACGGACCGTCAAACCCTTTATTTCAGAGACCTCCAGAAGCGCATCGAAGAGGCGAGTATCAAGAACTTCCGAAAAACTATATTCTTCATAAAGATGAAGTTCTGATTGCATTAGATGATCGTTAAAAGTGTATTTACCAATCCGTTTATCTCCTCATTCACACAGTAAAGAAATGACCATGATGGTTCATCTCTTGCACAGAGCACATCTTCACATTTAATGATCCACTTGAATTCGTGTGGAATTCCATGTTAATGCTTTGTAGCAGAGGAAGCGTGAATTTCGAAGCATTCCTCCAGATTCCGTCTCGCCTCTTCGGAATTCCTGAGACACTCACAATTATCATTTCAACCGCCAACCCGGATTCCTTCGAAAGATTTATGGTGTTTCCTTCGGTCAGTCGTCGGTCTCGCCGCAATTCCTCCTCTTCGCCCGATGGTCTCCGCCGAGGTGCTGAGCATTCCATATGTCATCTTGCCCGGTGTCATCATTCCACTGTATTTACTCATCTGCTACGTAAGAACGAGCTGATCTTCAGATAACATCTTTTTCAGGTTCTGAGGGCGAAAGAAGATTTCTACAAGAAGCCCGTCTACTTGATATTCCTGCATATCTGCTACGTGAACGGCATTCTGATGTTTACTATGCTGACCGCCGGACTCTTCGAGCTCACCGAACGGAGATTTGAGATATCTCCGAACATTCGGCCGATCGAGATTGTGAGGAACTTTTAGGGATGTTAAGGACTTGATGAGAAGTCTGAGCCATAGCTTTATGACAGCATGACCCTTCTAGCCCATAGCTATACATAGTTGAAGAAGTCAAACTTCTGTAATACTTTTCAGACTATGGGCGCTCTCTCTTTTTGGTACCGATCAATCTACACATTCCTCTCGATGCTACTGGCGGTGAATCGCCTCTTGTGGGTCTTCGATGCTTATCGAACTCGAACTTCGAACTACGAAGTGGACATATATCGCGTAACGAAAGCCTTCTCACCTTTTGGTCAATCACAGATCCTTTAGTACTGCTTTTTTCTGATGTGGTTCGCCCTGTTGGTTCTCACCTTGATGTCTAACTACTTGAACCTCCCCTTCAAGTACGAGATGAAGCAGGATATCTACGTATTCAAGGACGCCAGCCACGGCACGCAGGCCGACTTCTACATCATGCTGGGCTTCATGACAGTCGCCATCTTGTGCCATCTTATCACCACAGTCCGGCTCCTTCATCTGGTACGTGAACGCAGAAATCAGTAAGAGGGCGCAGTCTTGCAGAAGTTCCTTAGAAGGTCCGCCATCGACAGATCCGAATTCAACATCTTCGCGAGAATTCTCATCCTGTTCGCCCCCATCGTGTTCGGACGAGTACTGCGCTTCGTCATCAACCACTACCTCAAGGACTACGGTATCTTTCTGCTCATTTTCGCTTTCGTGTATAGAATGGTGCCTGTGGTCAATCTGTGCAGTCTCCTCTACATGGACGGGTGAGAGTCTACAAGGTGCCGAGGAATCTGTTTGTTTCAGGAATCTCAGGAAAGAAGTTCTCCAGAAAGCGAAGAGGATCTTCCACAAAATCACAATTAAAAGAGGATCCGTTTGTCCGATTCCTGTTTCGAACCCATAAGACGCCAAAATTTACGCAGTTCCAGCAGATAGTGTAGTGCGTAAGCAGAATAAAATGCATCTTAGAGTTCCTCGGTGATCGGCTATTGTAGAGGATCGAATGCTTTCATTCCCCTCTGTCACATTCAGGGGAATCGGTGGAAATGGCAGATTTTGACGGAAGTCAAGGTGACTTCTTCTTCATCTGAAGCGACTACGGTGCAACCGTCCTCGTGATTGCGTTGATAGCTTCCATTCGAGTCGCTGACAGTGGAAGGGGATTTGGTTACAGTACTTTCGGACATTATGAAAGTCGTTCTAGAATACCGAGAAAAGGTGCTTGTATGTGAAGAGTTCTGGAGATATATTATGTCGACTAGACGTCCTTTAAAATTGTTCCAACTTCCTCATTCTACCAGCGTAGTTAGGATGTAGGATGCGCCGCCCCTCAGGGCTCTCACGTGCCTCTCAGGACGAACTCCAACCTGAGTGTAGTTTACAAACACGCACTCATCTCACGCGGTCATCGATCGCGATTCCCCGTAATTAGCTCCCCGGGTAAATAGTCCCCTCCTAAGCGTTCAGTTCATCAAAGGACAACAACTCGCGATGCGGGTCATCGCCATCGTCACGGGAGTCTTCTACGCCCTCGACTTCTTCGTCTTCATTGTTCCCTACGGCTACGTCCTCTGGATTCTCCAGCGCTGGCGGCAGTTCAACAACAACTGGTCCTACCGGATCATGACCCACATCTGCGCCGTCAACGTCGTCCAGCTCGGAATCACCCTTCCCGCCGCCGTCTTCGAATTTTCACGCACTTCCTTCTCCGTGAAACTGACCGAAGTTTGTAAATGATGCTGCAGCTGGCGTTATCGTCATCGATTTCAGACTCTTGGCGCCATTGGATACTGGTACCGTCCTAGCTACGCCATTTTCCTTGCGCTTCTGGCGTTTAATCGTTTTCTGAGAGTCTTTCGCTTCTGGCCGAAATACGAAGTTCACTTCTACTGGGTGAGTTTTGGTCGGATGGACAAAACACAAGAAGGCAGCAATTAGCGCTTCGCACTGTTTTAAGTGAACAGCTCATTATCATGTGTATTCGCGATCAAAATAGTTACCGTAGGCCATGCAAGACATAGATGATCAAAATTTGAGGCTTCAGTCACAAGGCTTAAAGATCAAACAACTCCCAAGAGAGCTAATTAGTGTTATCGCTCTGCTCTTCTCTCGGTGCCACGTGCGAGGAGGAACGGAATTCCAAGTAATCATCTATTTTGAGGAAAAGCACTAAGTCCTGGCACGCAGGTGGTGTGTTTGATGGCAGTGTTTTTGAAGCAGCTTACGGTAACTTCTGGTGAAAGGGATTTCGAAAGAGCAGGGGCATTTACCTCTCTGGGTGCATAACCAGTTTAAGAATACGAAAACTTTTCGCAACAAAGACGAAAGGATAAACTTCGGATCTCTTCAGACAGTGATCGTCCAGTACTCCTCACTCCTCGTCGTGATCTTCACGGTCCTCAGCGGCCGCGTGGATCTCAGCTTCACATACTGTTTCGAAACGAACATCTACTACTCCCTCAACGAATCTGTCGTCGATGTGGAGTTCTACTGCACCCTATCCGCCCTCGCAGTCACTCTTTTCTTGTACGCTACCATCTTGACGCGTCTCTACTACAATGTGGGCACCGTAATCTGCTCATCAGCTAAGGAACTTTTTTCAGAAGTACATAAGCAACCTGAAACTGAGCCGTCTCGAGGCGGTGATCCTTGTCCAGGCCGTTCTCGCCTTCCTTCCTCTCGCCATTCTCCGCTGCACGCGCTACTTTCAAATCTCTCGCGACTACATCGACGGCAACCTCTATGCGACTTTCGCTTACAACATCCTCTACCGCTCGCTTCCAGCGATCAACTTTGCCACACTCCTCATGTGCAATAGGTGAGCGGCCTCTGAAAGGTCCTTAGTAGTTCCCAGTTCCCAGTGCCTTGCAAGGAATCCTTCGCGAAAGACTCTTCTTTGGCCTCTTCAAAGCCAAACAGCTGAAACAAGTGTTCTACGTTTCTCCATTGATTCATCAACCCATTTCGTCCACTTCGCATTGCTAGCTCGAAGAAATCGAAAATCGGACGCCAAGGACCTGCTCACACCCATCATGACCGAATCACATAGAATCTTTCTGTTTCACGAAAATAAAACATATGCCGATGAGGAATGATATGACAAGAACAGGCAAATAAAATTGTCAATGCAGACATCTCTGACGGAAAAGTGGTTTGAGAAATGCCCACAATTTTCTGTGCGAGACCCGGCCTCTTCGATCTTCAGCCTAAATGTTCGAATCTCGGTTTCGATCTCGCTTTTCGATCAACGTTTCGAGTCTCGAAATCCATCACTGGTCACGATTTTAGCTGTATAGTCGATGTAAACGGATTGGGGTACGCGTCCTGACACGAAATTGGCGCTGTTAGTAAGAATCAGATGTTCGCTCCTAATGGGATTCGCAGGTTTCGTGAATGATTTGTGCATATCTCGATGCCGAGGGCGTATTTTCGGATTTCCAACGTTGAAAATGTAGCAAAAGCTCTGTGCGTTCGAATGCGCACAGATTTGTTTGATTTCGCGCCGTGTGTGCAGAGAAATTAACTCATCTTTGTAATGAGAGGAGATATTTCCCCGATTCTATGCGTGTTTTTGAGTGTCGTGGGCCGTACATCAGCTGTAACACGCTGGAAAATAGCTAAGGCAGCGCGAATGAATGTTTGTTTGAAGCGTAGAGGGAGGAAGAGCGGTTGCCGTATGTTAGTCAGGTGCAGTCGCAACCAGATTCAATGACTCCACAATCTTGACCTTTTAGAGATTTCAGGTGCACTGCGACGCTCTGAAACGCGCGTCAATGATCTGTAAAGTGCAAATGAGAACTTGATGAGAGAAAATAATGCTTAGAGAGAAGATCAGAAAGATGGAGGAGGTCCGATATAGCGATTATTTTGACTTGTCACCGCTCGGATACTTGAGATTACGCTAAATCACCTCATGGTCCTCTTTCCTTCTGATATAACACCCATTGGATCAAAGTTGTGCAGAAAAAATGCTTCGAGAATGCCATTGCGGAAGTAGATCGCTGTCTTGAGTATGACAGCGTAGAAGTTCACCTAGACGATCAAATCACTGACGGTGCGAATTCGGACGATAGCACCGATGAATCAGAACATGAAATAGCTTTAGATGATGACGATTAGAAACGCAAAAATGGAGCATTATTTGTATCTATTCATCACTTTTTCATAAATCGCTTAATTTCTCTGCGACTATTGAATTTGGCAACTCGAGTGACATGTCATTCGATGGAGCATTTAATTCTGCACAAATTTGACGTTGGAATTTCCGCGAAACGCTCTAGTTCGCTCGAAAATGACGAAAAAAGACAGGGAGTACGAAATCCCCATTGAAAAAATGCGAAAAGACGAAAAACTACGGTAGTCTAGCGGTCCCGCCACGAGCACCTTGCGGACCCCAATCCGTTTACACCGACTATAACTCGGACGACTTCCTCGCATGTGTCCCATAGTAGTTCCCGCAGAGAGGTATCGGGAAAATTTCGCGGACTTGGTAGATTCGGAGAGAATTTTCTCACTCCGCGGAATTTTCCTATAATCCCGCAACGATAAGCCTTCAAGTCAACTTCGCCTCAGCGCGAATACCACTGCAAACGGGTTGCAGATGCGAACGAACGGTCTGTCTCATTTCCACCGCTCAGTCCATGTCAGGCAGCCAGAAGCGGCGTTGCAGTCAGTTGAATCCGTCAGGTTGAAAGGAACGGTGGTGCGAGCGGTCGGTGTCGATCAGTCTCTCATTTTGGTGCGCAGGTAGCGGTCGTTTGTATCCTGCAGTTTGCAGCGCCTTCACTTCGACCAGCGGAGGCGTCGAGTCGGTCGGCTGGAACGCGAGTTGGTCGTTCGTCTCGACTCTGAGAAACCATCCACGTCCACACCAAGCCGAACAGTTCTGTGGCTTGCGTAAGTTTCGTTACTCTCTTTCTTAATTGGCACTCTCATTTAGAACCCGTGAAGATGGCTCAGGTACAACTAAAAGACGAACGGAATGTGTCGAAGATTGACAACGATATCACTGCCAAACCAGAGACGAAGGGTCATATTCTTGCGAATGACTTCCGTTAATTTTTTCTTTTAGATGACAAAGTCGCAGTGCCAGAAGGTGCGAAAGTGGACAAACTAGAGACGGAGGGTCAATATGCCGTCTCCAACCCCGGTACTGAATCGACTTACCAGCGAGTGGAGCAAGGTACCCGGACAGCCCTCATTTACTGGGATGGTTGGCTGACGGCCCGCGACGCGATGGAGTTTGAGAAGGAGGGTGACTACTTTGTGAGTGCACCCGAGAAAGACAAGGAGAGGACTACTAAAAAAATCGTCCGCATGGTTTCGTTGGATACAGCACCCAATGGTTACATTTCTTCTTTACTTTTGACTGTTCTTACTGTGCCCTTAAGGGAAGAATTGGTCGTACGGCCCTAATGGCGAAGTGATCTATCACAAAACGGGATTCGTCGGAATCTTCGATAAGACCGTTTCCCGCAATCAGATGAATGAAATCGTGTCGCAGTATGGTAGTCTAATACCTGTGAGCAACGGTTAGGTGGTTGTGTTCAGTTTTGATGAAATCGAAGCACTTCTAGCACTTCTTCCTGTACAAACCGGACCGTCCATCGGCACCCAGTACGATCTCACGAAGGGTCAAAAGTCTGCCTACGCGAGTGTTTCGTCCCATGGAGCATCCGGCAAAGGTGGAGGAATAGCTGGAGCACAAAATCCGATGTTGCCTGGAAGCGGAAATGCAAAACAGAATGTCTCCGCCTACAACGAAGTTGGCAGAGATCAAAGGTCTGCTTATGCGAGCTTTTCGTCCCATGGAGCAGTCGCTAAAGGTGGAGAAAAAGCTGGAACGCAAAACCCGATGTTGCCTGGAAGCGGAAATGCAAAACAGAATGTCTCCGCCTACAACGAAGTCGGCAGAGATCAAAGGTCTGCTTACGCGAGCTTTTCGTCCCATGGAGTAGTCGCTAAAGGTGGAGGAAAAGCTGGAGCACAAAATCCGATGTTGCCTGGAAGCGGAAATACAAGACAGAATACCTCCGCCTACAACGATGTCGTCGGAGATCAACGTGGTCAAGGTGGTGAATGTTGCTCTTTGTTCACCCTTATTAATAGTTTCTTAGGTGTAAGCGATTCTCGCAGCGGATACCCAAACGATGGTTATTCGGGTCCCTGGGGAGCTAACGGGCCTCCCTATCGCAAGAACTGGAAGATCGAAAACGGAAAGATAGTGTACATATCGACGGGATTCGTTAGCGCCGCAAAATCCGGGGCCCTCCGAGGCAACATAAGTGGTGTTGGAAACTTCCAGCAACGCCAAGATTCCTCTGCCTACATGTCAGCTGGTGGATCTGGAGCAGTCGGTGGCAGTTCTGCAGGCATTGGAAGAACTCGTAGTGGATATCAGGACGGAAACTTCCAGCAGCGCCAAGATTCCTCTGCCTACATGTCAGCTGGTGGATCTGGAGCAGTCGGTGGCAATTCTGCAGGCATTGGAAGAACTCGTAGTGGATATCAGGATGGAAACTTCCAGCAGCGCCAAGATGGCTCTGCCTACATGTCAGCTGGTGGATCTGGAGCAGTCGGTGGCGGTTCTGCAGGCATTGGAAGAACTCGTAGTGGATATCAGGATGGAAACTTCCAGCAGCGCCAAGATGTCTCTGCCTACATGTCAGCTGGTGGATCTGGAGCAGTCGGTGGCGGTTCTGCAGGCCTCGGAAGGACGCAAAGTGGGAACCAGGACGGAAACTTCCAGCAACGCCAAGAGTCCTCTGCTTACATGTCAGCTGGTGGATCTGGAGCAGTCGGTGGCAGTTCTGCAGGCATTGGAAGAACTCGTAGTGGATATCAGGACGGAAACTTCCAGCAGCGCCAAGATGCCTCTGCCTACATGTCAGCTGGTGGATCTGGAGCAGTCAGTGGCGGTTCTGCAGGCTTCGGAAGGACTCAAGGCGGAAACAAGGACGGAAACTTCCAGCAACGCCACGGCTCTTCTGCGTACATGGATGCGAATGTTTCTGGAGTCAATGGTGGGAACTACGGACTTGGAGGCCTTGGACCCAAAGGCAGCCAAGCCAGCAACTTCCAGCAGAGGCACAACTCGTCGGCGTATCTCGATGCTGCAAGCGTGATAACGGGAGGAGGTTGTAAAGGAATTACGAGGACTGGAGGCATTGGAGCCTCGGGAAAGAAGAGTAACCTCGATGCTAGAGACTTGGGAAAAGGTTTGCAGTGTCAACATTGGGCTACTAAAAATTTTACGCATTTTAAGAAGGATATGGAAATAAGACTTTCGACGGATACCCTAACGATGGATACAATGGACCATGGAGTGCTAATGGAGCTCCTTACCGCAAGAATTGGAAGATCGAGGGTGGCAAGATCGCCTATATTCCAACTGGATTTGTCGGCTACTTCGATCCCAAGAAAACGCACAGCGGAGGGCATTCTGTGGCAGCAGGCTCCACTTCTGGAGGATCACAGACGCCAAGGAGCGCTTATCTGTAGGCTAATTAGTAAGCAGTATTAGAATTGCAAATCTTGAATCCCATAAAATAAAAACCATTGTCGTTGACTGCTCGAAGAGGGCCACAAAATGCACCATTGGAAGCGTTACTGAAATAAGTTCGACGTGTTTGTGTCAAAATCCAGATTCATCTGTGCAGAAGCAAGAGCGGCGGTCGATTCTCCGGAGAAAATTGTGTTGCCCCCTCGGTTGGTCCTACTACGGAGCACAGGAGTCCAACCACTCTTCTCATTTAAAATCTAGCCATGTACTTAATTCGGATGCTTTATTTTTGTGGCGGTAATCACACATTTTCTGTACCGGAGTGAACTGCCCGGGCAAATGACCCTTAAACATTCACTTGTTCATTACCCCCTACAGACGCTACCTATTGTTTCCACAGACATTTTTTCCTTTCCACGAACCATGACTCTGGTACCCAAATATCATAATGCCGCTGCATCTAGAGTTGCAATTCGAATTCGTTTATTCTGTGGGCACAGTAACGTCAGAGGAATGCATGACTTGATCTAAAAGACAAGTGCACATAGAAGTGGCCTGGATATTTAATTAATTGAGGACGGTACCATTTAACAGCAACGACTTTTCGCTTTTTTCGCCAACCGATGTACTTCTGATCGCAAATTCCTAAATAGATGGATTTCTTTGTATTCATCCTTTTTTATGAAATGAGATTGCATTCCTCAGTGCGAGACCATGGAATTGTTTGCGCTCTCAGAGGGCAACAAAAAAGGCAAATTGAGTGTGTTTACGATCTACGATCTTACGAACAGCCGAAGAATTCCTTCCCCTATATATGTTCCTACAAATCCTGTCGATTTCTTACCTGTCCAGCAACAACACGATGGTGATGGTTAGGGCGGACAGAGACCGGAAAAAAATGAGATGCGGAATGCGAACAACGTCTGAAGCTTCGATGTTCTTGCTGAAGAGCTGATAGATGGTGCTGTGAATGCCGGTCGGAAAGTGAACGGCAAACGCTCGATAGAGTATCCGAAGACTGGTCTCCTCCAGCGACTCTCTTCTCACGAATTTCTGAGAAGTCGTTTACTTTCCGATCTAAGGAAACCCACTGAATATAGTAGTTTGCAGATCACGATTAAGTAGACGACAGTCGTCGTGTGGCGAACCACATTTATGGCCAACTCCAGTCGCTGTGTGGGGTCGTGAAAGTAGTGAGTTGCGAAATCGTAGGAGAAGTCGAAATCGAGGTAGACGGTCATAAGCACAAGCACGACCAGAGCGTACCAGAGTAGGAAAACGAAGTACTAGAACAGGGCTACAGGCATTACAGGGCAGAGTTTTACTTTGTGAACGTCGTTTTCGTAAGGAATGTTGAAATCGAAGACGACTGACAGTTGGTTGACGCAGAGGATGATGTTGAGGAACGTGTAGGCGATGCGGAACCAGGCAGAGAAGGAACCTGCCGTCTAAAAGACAATTCTGTGCATCGACGAGTTGAAATTGCCAACAGGACAGCTCAGAGAAGCGACAATCACAATCAGCATTGCGTTGTTTTCGAGCTGCCTCGTCCGGCTGTGAAACCTAATGTTCGCAAGATTTGCAGAATCTCGAGAAATCCTTCGTGTGAAATACAATTACGAACCAAATCATATTAGGGTTACATTGTGTTCACATGCGCAAAGCTATAACTTTTCTACATAATCCAGCACAACTGAGGAAAAATGAAATTTAAAACGCTCTCACATCTTATCTTAACATCTTAACGTAAAAGGTTCTTTCCCTACCACATGCTTATCAAAAACTCACGTTTCCGATGGCCGGATAGAAGGTCGCTCTAGTCAGCTCGAAGATTCCACCCGTAAACGCAGAGGTGAGCGACAAAACGTTTGCGACGGATAGATGCGCCAAGATGCGGTAGAAGATTACTCTGTCGTATTCGTCGTTTGTTGCCAAAATCTTAAAACGTTCTTAGTAGACGTCGTCTTCCGATCGTTTACCCAAATCAGCGTCATGTAGAGAGGCAGGTAAACGCTAGCAATAAGTGAACAAGCAATCCCCAAAGAGAGGGACTCCGACGCCGAATATACAATGTTCCCGTTAGAGGACAGGTTCATCCCTGAAATGACAGATTCGGAACGCGCTCTACGGCAGAACTCAAATGACTAGTGCACTATGGCTCTTTATGGCGATGTACGTGGCATCCGTAGGGTCGTTATGTTGGCGGCACCTGTCACGCAACAGCTGGACGGGGATTCTGCAATTATCGCGATCCAGTTCTCACCTTATTGGGCGTAAGATAATGGACTGTTGTGATATAACAAACTCATACAAGCTCGTGCAGGGTAAACGGTTTTTCAGCAAATTACTTGACGGTTCACGTCAACGATTCTTTTTTTCATTGGGGCTTCTTTTTGGGGGAACTTTCATTGTTGGACGTTACGGGTTTTAGGATCACTGACACCAGATTGCCGTTTGCCATTCTAAGCGCCTATCGCACGGCCTCGTCGATTGCAATAAATTAATAGAATAACAACATAATGAAGAACAGCTGGTTTGCAGCGCTGCACATTCGCAGAAACGCTGTTTGCTGCTTGGTTTGATTCATCACTACACGAGGATTGCAGGTGGTGGAAGGTGTAAAATCTGCCTTAAAACAAAGAGCACACTAGCCAGAACTTCATATAGAGGTCACGTGTCAAATCCTAGCAACGGCTATGTTTGTTTTAGCTGTTCGATATGCTTACACTCAAGTTAGTTCAGCTTCGAATTCGGTAAAAATTCCTATCTAATTTTGCCGTCTTTTAAGTCTTGCGGAACACGGTCCTAACCACATTTATTTATTTCACACACATTAATTTTAATTTTCACACGACAAATTTTGTGATTTTAATAGGTCGATAATATTTTTGAACCAGCTTTGCAAATTTCTGGCCATTTTTAAAGAACCCTAGATCATTTTGTTTGCGAATAAATCCTGCATCGATTAAAAACGTTTGTTAGAATTGGCTCCCCGTGGACAGAGTTATTTCCACAGTTATTTCCACATTTCAAAACAATCCTGTTGTGTTCAGATGTGAACCTATTGGAAACTTCTCAAAAGTACACAAAGATCTTGCTTCTTATGTTGCTTCAACAATTTAAAGTCGAGTTGCAGTATAAGGACAAATTTTGTGATTTTAATAGGTCGATAATATTTTTGAACCAGCTTTGCAAATTTCTGGCCATTTTTAAAGAACCCTAGATCATTTTGTTTGCGAATAAATCCTGCATCGATTAAAAACGTTTGTTAGAATTGGCTCCCCGTGGACAGAGTTATTTCCACTTTGTGAATTTTTCAAAAGCGACGATAGAAGTAAAAAATCCGCTAAATTCAAAACTCAGAAAACGACTAAGGACCGACCGCCACCGCGGCACGAGTGAGTCTGTCTCATAAGTGCTTTATTACACAAAGGCAAAAATAATAAAACAAACGATTTGGAAATATTTCTAATCGGAGCAACATTATCCTTGGTCGAGGTTGTTCCTCAAACGACAGCAATTAGACGACCTTTAATCTTGGATACTTGGTGGCAAACATCTTTGTACAGATTTCTAAAGGTTCTTTGTGAATAAAAAGTCACCACACTATGGAGTACCTGTTTAAAAGTAGGACAAGAGTGATAGTAACTGCGGGAAGCGAACGATAGAGCAGAATGTAGGTGAGTTTAGAGTAGTTTGAAGCTTTGATTTGGCTCGCGAACACTTGGTAAACGATGCTAACAATGTGTGTTGGAAGGTGCAGTGCAAGAGTTTGGTACAGAGCAGAGAGTTCACGGTGATCAAGAGCCTGCTTTCGGACGAACTTCTGAAAGAAGCGATGAACTACGGAAATCCAGAGAAACTCGCCAGATAGATCACTCTGAAGACAGTGACGATGTAGATGGCCGTGGTTACGTGCCGACAGGCATTGATAATGAATTCGAATTTCTCCGTCGGGTCGTGGTAGTAATGACTTTCGAAGGCGTAGTAAAAGTCGAAGTTCAAGTAGACGGTCATGAGGACCAGGACGATCAGGGCGTACCAAATCAGGAATATGAGATACTGAAAAAGAGGGAAGTGGTTTGTGAGTTGTCAGCGTCTTGCCTTGTGGAGGTCTCTTTCGTAGGGAATGGAGAAGTGGAACGCCACCGAAAGCTGGTTCAGGGAGAGCAGGATGTTGAGAAGGATGAACCCGATGCGGAACCAGGCCGCAAAGGATCCTGCGGTCTACACAAGGAATTCTTTTAAGAACAGCTCTGATTAATAATCCAATAGGATTGCTAGACACTTCTGTCTACGACAAAAAGAAACAAACGGCAGCACCCCCTCCCCCATGAAACGGTCTAATTGAAAGTAAATAATTGCATTTATCACCGAAGAATAGGAAATTAGCAAAAAATGGAACAATGGAACGTTTGGCCCATTGAGCAAATACGTATTATTGATAGCACCAGAAGTCAGATTTCGAAACATTTATTGTCCACCGCTTGCCTCTGTTATTCTTTGCGCGGACAGGTGCCCTTTCAGCCCTTTGATCGTGTACTATGCCGATCGCTGATGGCCTCGCAAGGGAGCGGATCGATTTCATAATACCACAATATCATAATATTTGTGATCCAAGTGGTCGCTTCTCTCCCTTCTGTCTCGAGGCTCGTTCACAGACATGTTCTGATGTCTTGCAGCACAGCGAGAAGTGATCGAGTTTCGCTGTGATATTGTTGGCTGTACGAAAACTTTTGAAACCGACGATCGCTTGAGAGATCACAAACGAACGGTTCATGGAATGAGGTCGTTCCGTCCAGTTCATCATCTGCATATCGCGTACTGTCCGTACAATGGCTGTGTATGGGAGGGCCATGAAAAAAAATTACAAATTGCATCTACGTGAAGTACACCACGATGACGAAAGTGAGGAACCCGCCATCATTCCGTGTCCCTCCTGTGAGCTGTCCTTCGGCTCCCAGCTCCACCTTGTACGGCACTACATCGAGGCGCACGATGAAAGTGTGACTATTAACGAAGTCGTACCAGATGTGAGCGTCGAGGTTGGTGATTTATTTTGACCATAAAATGTAGTCATGTTCATTAGGAGTGGCTCGACAGATTCAAAATAACACAGTGCACGGACCTCGTAGCACGTCGAGGTCCCAAAAAAAGATCTACTATTGCAAGAATATTGTATTTCAGTAGGTTGGGTCCATCCATTGACAGAGATCCAACACAAGTGACAACCAGAACGCCAAGGCAACCAGTCCGATGTGGAAAGACGTGTCTAGCCTTCGCCAGGGTTGGTTTGCGAAGGGAAGAGATAAAATCAAAGAGCGCTTTAGGTTAGAACGGTCACAAATGAGACGAAGATAACCTACAGCGTCCATGAACGACGATTCAAGCGATACCGACCTTTGTGGCTTCTATCCTATCATTTTCAAATTTTCAATCGAGTAAAACGTTCCATTGTTACTTTTTTATTTTTCTATTCTTCGGTGATAAATGTGTATCTGAAGTAGTAAAAAAATTGAAATTGGTGATTCCCGTTCCGAACGCAAGTTAGGAAATGCTTGGCTGAGACTTTGTTTTGGTTTTCGTCATCCAAAACGTATTTTCAGAAAGTTTCTTTGGTCCAACACTCATCCAGATATTAAACAACTCACGATATCAAGTACGCCATGGAACTTCACTCTCGTCAACTCGAAAACGCCACAAGTAAGCATTGACAGCAAGGACAGCAGGTTCGCAATGGAGATGTGCTCCAAAATACGGTATAATATAAGACCATCGTATTCCGTTTTATTAGAAAGTGTCTAAGAAGGCAGAATTGATGCCCGTTCGCGATACATTCTTACGACCTACCACAATAATCGCAAAATAGAGAGGCAAATAGATGCTTGTAATCACGACATACGGTATCCCCAAAACGAGAGATTCCGACACAGAATAGTATGTGCTGATATTGTCCGGAGAATCCATTGGCCAAACGAATCCGTTCTCCAATTCACGCCGCAAAGGAAACCTCCAATCAGACGCCCATAAAACATATCCAATATTGCTCTGTTTGCTCATTTATCGCAAAAATAATATAGCGTTCGTTTCTCGGTTTGTGTCTGACGATCTGGCGTTTCACCACTGTAAACGTAGTTTGGGGAGCTTCATAAGTTAAGAAGTGTGACTTTCAATGCCTGACGAATACAGATCATTTGGGGAGGAATGATCTCGAAGTGGTGTGAATTAGTATCCATTCTGAAACCAAAACGTTTTAGAGTTTACATTAAACGCTATTCGGGATATGGACCACCCGTTTTACCGTAGTATTGGATGAGATGATTGGCACGTTACCCAACAACAACGTCGACTTAATCAAGAGAGCTTCAATCAAATGAAACCAGTAAGATAATAAAACACATCCAATATTTTCCGCTCCAAATTTGTCGAAAAACACCGATAACAAGAACATCGGATTCGCCTCGTTCCGTCAACAATGTCAACCCTGTTTGGATGTCCTTCCAATGCAACGCGATGAAAGATATCGAGCCCACTCGATCATGTTCATCCGAAGACGAGTGTTTGGAAAAGAAGAATTTCAACATGATGCAACAAAGCACATTATATCGCACTGAATGATGTATGCGTCTCGCGTGTCAGGACCAATGCCGAACCTCTCTAATCGCGTTAAAAAATCGTTTCTTCGTCAAGGCCACCAACTTGCAGACATGCTTCCATAGAGTTCTGAAATCGCAAAACTTCGAAACGAAGCTTCCCCCACTTCTACCTGTTCAGAAACAACAAAATCGTAATGCTGATGGCAGGAAGTGAACGGTAAAGGACAAAGTAGATGACCTTCGATAGACTCGCTGCAAAGATCTGTTTTCGGAAGATTTGGAAGACGATGAGGCGAATGTCCGTCGGAAGATGGAGCGCTAGCGCTTGGTACAAGTTGTGAAGGTTGTTTCGGTCCACGGACTGATGCTTTTTGAACTTCTGAAAGTCTCACATCCGATAACTCTGATACTGGAACGCAAAAGGCTAAAGACCCCAGGAGGATGAATATTCTGAATCGTAAGAGACTTACGACATATATGAGGCGAAAAACGATGACTATGTAGAACGTAGTCGTTATGTGCCGAAGGACGATCAGAGGAGTTTCGTACTTCTCGGTAGGGTCGTGGAAATAGTGCGTTTGGAAGTCGTAGTGGAAATCGACTCTCAGATAGACCGTCATGAGGATGAGGACAACCAGCGCGTACCAGATGAGGAAGATGCAGTACTGAAAGGAGAGGAATACCACTCAGAATTGCTCGAATCTCACTTTGTGGATATCTCGCTCATAAAGGATTTCGAAGTTAAAGGCGACTGAGAGTTGGTTAGAAGCCAACAGGAAACCAAGCAGAGTAAATCCGACGTCGAACCAGGCGGAGAGCGAGCCAGAGGTCTAAACGAGAGATGACTACTCTATTGTGGAGCCTCTGATCTGTTTGTCACCGTCCCGCCCCCGTAGACTGTTCCTGTTATGGAGGCTGATGCATTTCTGAGCCAAGCTAATCCCAAGGGCCGCGAAAACTTACGATGTCGATCAGCGGATGGAATGTCTTCCTTGTCAACTCGTAGAGAGCACTTGTGAAAGTGGATATAATCGAAAGAAGGTTGGCGATGAAGAGATGTTCCAGAAGACGATACAAAATGACACCATCATATTGTTTGCTTGTGTTGAGGATCTGTACCGATTCACCATAAATCTCTAGATGTACCGCACGTACCCAAATGATGATTACATACAAAGGCAAGTAAACGGCGACTACGAGGGAGTACGATACTCCCAGAGGAAGAGAGTCCGTTGTGGAGTGGATGGCGACGTCGTTCGACGAATTCATACTCACAACAACACCGCTTTTCGAATTTGAGTCTACATAAAGATAACCCATAATCAAACACCAATAAACGTGTCGTAGATCTCTTCTCTGGGCGCCATTGTAGAGAAACACTAGCGCCATAATCTGCGCTTCTGGTAGAATGTTGTAAATGTGTATCGATTCCATTTTGATGCAGCATGGGAACCCTTATTTCTGGAAGGTCATTTCTGGCAGTGGAACTGCTTCTTTAGAAGGTGACCGTCTTCGGGGCTAGGTGAGGCCACTCATGGAGACCCAATCGATCAACCCCTTCTATACATTTTTGGAACGTTTCGCATGCCTTTGCGCAAATTCGGGTTCATCCCACTCAAAGGTGTAATTGGCTGAAAGGCATCGGTGATGCAACAACATGCGAACGCAGCAATTTCAGCGCAGTTACATAAAGAAGCTTGCGTCAAGCAGGGCATAAACATGTGGAATTGCATGTCGAGGGAATTTGAGGGAATATTCTTCTACTTTTGCAGATTCTCGCCGACAATAGATACGAGGGAATCATCATCCATCGTATTCTGAAGCACCTGGCGATCGCGAACGTTCTCTCCCTCTTCTCCACCTTCATGAGCGGACTCTTCGAGTTGGCTAACGCCACCTTTGACGATTTCTTGGATATTATAAGCAGAACTGAAGGTGCAAAACTAATTCCAGAATCACAGATCTGCGGATCCTTGTCCTCCTGGTTCCGCGTCGTCTACGCCCTTCTGAACGTCCTTCTTGCCTTCAATCGTTTCTCGGTCGCCTTCGATTTTTCCGTTCCATACGAGGGAGATATCCATCGCGTATGGCCTTTAGTCGTATCCAATTGGATAGGTAGTAAGAGGCTACTCTTCACAGAGTCACTGCAATTTTCACTAGACATTCTCCTTTGGCACCTTTCGGAAGGGTCCGTGTTAGTCACTCACGTATCTTTCTTGGAACTTCGAAACGTAGAAGATGTAACATCTGGGATCAATTCTGAAATATTCCTTCCACTTAATTTGACGCCATTTTGAAAATAACAATCATTCCTGCTCTTATAGTAAGGTTGAATAGGCCTTAGGTCAAACGATCCTTGGTAAGAGTTTATAATTCGGTTAACATTGAAACATAGATTGAAATTTCAGTTTAAAAACACATACGGTATGACCACGAGAAATTCAATGTCCCATTTCTTCTTTGTGACATAGCAACGCTTAGAAGTTACCCAGTTTAGTACCTTATCTTCTTGGTCTGGTACGCGCTGGTCGTCTTGATTATCATGACGGCATATCTCAAGATCGACTTCCGCTACGACCTCGACACGCATTGGTTCAATGCCCCTGCAGTCGTCTTCGACCAGCCCGTGTGGATTCTTCGCTACTTCATCTCGTTCATCTACGTCGTCGTCGTTGTGAGACTCGTCTATCTGGTGAGTTGCTGTCTGTGGCCTCTTCTCCGAAAGGGTGCTGTAGAAGCTGAACCGAAGGCAGGGCGTCAGCAAGTACAACCTCCACGTCCTCTTCCAGTTCCTAGCCCTCCACTTGCCTTCTGAGCTGTCGAGCATTCTCCGCAGGGTGCTGAAAGACGAAACAAATCAGAGCAGTCGACTCAACGTCCTCTTGTTGTTCATCTACAGAGCCGTTCCCGCCATCACCATTTCGATTCTGCTCCTGATGAACAGGTAAGAAACGCATGAGATTAAGTAGTGTGGGCCACGAGTGACGTTTGCAGAAATCTGTGTAGACAAGTGCTCGCCATTCCTGGAAAGATGAAGAACAGAATTGTTCCTAATGAAAGGTATTAGCTGTGAAAACACCGTAATCAATGCTAGTTATAGGCAGTTATCGGTAGTCCGTTTATCTGCAGCGTGAAATATCGGCGAGAGATCTTTGGGAATCATCATGATGTCTCAAGAAATCAGGACGTAATGAAAATAAATAGTCCTTGGAGTCGGGTCTCCCTCTGTCCGATTTCGCTGCTTTCTGAAATAGAAGACCCGTTTCCTTCGGTTTATACACGTTTCTTTCGCTTTTCACGGTGATGAGCTGGGTGGGACCCGATTCTGCTTATTTCATTATAACTCTGATTGTGTAAAAATGCATAAGCTGCACCTATTTGTGTTTACAGATCGGCCGCTTCTTCTCAGGATATCGGTGTATGAATGCTTTCTATTCACGTTCCTGGAAAAGGAGAATAACTTGAACGAGATACCGGAGCCTCGCCAGTAAACAAGTCCTTCTCTCATAAATCTTCTATCCCTCTACTTCCCTCATTACCTCTCGTTTGTCTCAGCTTTGAAAGTTCTCGTCGCATTTATTTTTGGAAAAGAGCCCAGTGACCTTTAATCTGAGGTTTATGACGCGAGTCGGTGTCATCGAATATTACAATTGCATGTAGATTGCGCAGATGAGTGTCTCTAGCCACTTCATGTTAAAGCTAAATATGGCTCGGTTCGCAAAGGATTACTGAGGCGCACCTGGTCGTTTCTATCCCCTTTACGAAGGATTATGTTCGATTTTAATTAAGTACGCGCGTCCTTCTGTTCCCCTAAATGTCAAGTCTGCGCTAATGAGCACTGCGAAGTAGGCATTTTGGAGATCGCTGCGCGTCCTATGACGACTTTTCGGTTTGGTGCCTCCTGACACGCCTCGAGTAGTTCCGCTTTCGACGTTTGCGTGACAGATTCTTTCGTATTTTTTCTTGTTAGGCCAATTAAAGATATTTGGGAGATTTTGTGATACTCGAAAAGATGCGCAGAACTGTTCTCCGAGCTGAGAATCACAGGCGTCTCTCACAGAGTTCAGATGGCGTCAGATTTTCAAGAAGTACATCCAACATTTCACGTGGCGTGAATTCTTAAAATCACTAATGTAACCTATTCGAAGCAGTAAGGTAAACAGGGCAACCAGATCCTAACAACAGAACGGTCATGCCGCAATTTCGAGATCTTGCTCGGGGAAGAGTTCAGGATATCATGGTTTAAAAACGTCTAGCAAGGATGTAGCCACGAACGTGCTATTTCAACTGATATTTCATTTCCACGGCATGTCATCAAATTCATTTCAGATTCTTTCACTACTTTTGATCTGATATCCATATGAGATTAACTTCTGCTTTGTTCAAAACTAAAAAAACTAAAAGAGAAGTTTATGTGAGTAGCAACTACTGTAATCTGACTGAAATTTGGCAGCCCAAAATGCGATGTTGAAAGTCCCATTTTTATTGAGGGTTTCGTTGTTTGTAACCTGTACCATTAGGGAACCATTCAAAATTGTCACAATTTACAACATGCTTCTCCCAGTCTCCGAACTAATCACTTCAGTCTCCTTTCTATTCGCAATTCATGCTCATTCATAGGCTACCTTTCAAATGCTATTCCCATTGGGAAATAATTACAAAGCAGCCAACATCCCACACCTATCGATTTGCGTGCTCGTGGAAGCGAATTTCTGCGGCACCCATCCGACCGTAGAGTCCCTTTATAATTGGTGCTTTATGCGTGCGTAATGATCTCCTCTTCTGCGCTCGGTGTCGTCATTAAGGCGCTCTCGCCTCCCTGGCCTTTCGAGTCGGCATTCAAGCTGTTATAGAACTGCACACCTTCTTCTCCACTCAACCTTTGAAGATGTTCGAACTCGTCAATGGCATCGTCGCCATCGCCTCTTCACTTCTATCCATGCCATCCCAAGCTCTCTTGGCGGCAGTAAGTGCACTTCAATTGACAAATAAAAGTGGACATGTTCAGACGTTCTATCGAGAAAGGGAGACAGAAGAGAACAAGCCGAACAAGATCTTCTTCCAGCTGCTCATGCTCAATCTCATGGATGGGGTTGTAACGAGTGTCGTAGGGATACAGGAGGTCACCGATCACTCGAAGAATTGGTTCAATCTGGTAAGAAAGAGGAATTTTCATGTCGATGATGATTTACAAAAGAACATTCCAAACACATACTCCGGAACGATCCCCTGTTGGTTCAAAAGTCTTAAAACATCAAGTATAGACGAGGTTCCAATCACACCGCTTTAGTTGTGCGAAATCGCCGACATTCTGTATGTCCCTTCGCTTTCCTGCTTCGTCCTCCTTCTTCTTTGTGTTCAACTTCGCGACCTTCTCACCACCGAAAAGAAACTCGACTCCTACTGCTACGATGTAGGTTCCCTTGGCTCGATAGACTGGTCTGTTCAGGCAGTACATTTCAGATCTGTACCGTCTTCCTGTGGACTTTCTACATTAATTCCATCGTCGTTGTGGCCACCTTACAGGCGAACTCGCTCTATGGACTAGACTTCTTCAAGTTCCATCGCATCTACTGGGCCGAGTACCTTTTCTCCGCTCTTATATTTCTCCTCTGCGCGGTGGCCTTTGTCACCACTCTGTTCTACGTTTACTGCAAGGTAGCAAAACAGAGAAAAGACAGTGGAAAACGAGGTTTAGCGCTACGACCAAACAGAATCGATGCGCCACGAGTACACGATCGCTCTCAAAAGCGTGCTTGTAGGCACACTCCTAGCCATGCTCTTGGTCAAAACCGCATACTTCATCGACATTCAAAGCAAGGAGTTGTGGCTGGCCCTAAACATCTTCAGAAGCGCCATACCGATATCGGTTTTTGTCGCCGTTTGGTTCACAAACAAGTAAGTTGGATGATCAAAGCGTCAGTGTGAAGACTCATTTCCAGGAAAATGGCGACGAACGCGAAGAAACTTCTCATCGTTCTCTTCTTCAGAGCACGTCATTTCCTCGAAAGCATCTGCGTGGAGTTCCTGCGTGGTCCCGAAGAACGCGGTGAAGATACGGTCAGTCCGAGAACCGATGCCTAGCTGCAGGATCTTGTGTTCAGCAAATTTATCTTGCAGGTCTTCCTCTGATATCATATTGTTGTTTTTAGCGTCTTTTTTCATATCTGTCCCATTTTTTCGCTCTGGACTTTTGCCTGCATCCACAAATAATTGGCTCATTTTCTGAGACTTAAATCGAGGTAAACTCAAGTGACGAGCTGCCCAGAAAACAGCGATCTGTTTTAAAATCGCTTCATTGCCTAATCTTTATACAACTCTTCATTTCATGATCATTGCAAATCCCACGTGCTGGTGACCTATGTGATATTATCCAATAGCATTAATAAACAATACGCAAATACTCTTTTTTTTCAGCTTTGAGAGTAGCATCGTTGAGAGTGGAGGATGTCTAAAAGTTTTGTTGGTAACAGAAAGATGTTAGTGTCTGTCTCTCAGACAGAAGTTTCAGACAATGGCGGTCATCATGTCGCATAATTCAGTGCAAAGCGGTGGGATCGGAAGCGACACCAAAATGTCTGTCTCTGTCTGTTTGGAAGAAAGGCAAAGTGTCACACAGATGCATTGATAATGGGAAATTCACAAGTGAGAATTCCACAGTAACGCTCCTTGACATATGACTGAAGATTACTGAATGGCGATCAGCTTGGGAGAATACTCGAGCGCCTCGTAGCGTTCGAGGCCTTGCTGCGAGTGTTGTCGACGTGGAAGACATGGCTGGACGAGACGCTCTTGCCAGGGAGGAGAAAGTTGACGAAATGGTGACGGACAAGCCTAAATAGCTGTTATTTCGGACCGCGCTTGAAAGCAGTCCTACGGGTTGAATCCGACGTGAATGAGAAAGACAAAGCAGGGGATCATGACCAAAAAGGCGGCAAAGATCGTCGTGACATATGGGCTCGCTTCTTCGGGAAAATAGTTCCCCGCGGTCGCCGTTCCGCTGAAGAGGACAAAGGTGAGAACTGCTTGAAGGATGACGCGACCCTCCACCGATGAGATCTTCGTCGCCTTGTTGTACAGGAACCTCTAAAAGGAGAGACGATTTTCACAAAAATGGGATGCCATTACAACCTGATAGGCGATTCCAGCCACCAGGGCGACGTATGCAAGAAGAGTGGCTGCGTTGATGCTCAAAGAGAAGTAGGTGAGGGCGACAGCCAGCGGATTTTGTTCCTCGTGGGTGTAGCTGTGGACATGTACTTTATATGTCGCCTCGATTTTTGAAATGTAGAAGAGTACGGGAAAGGTGAGAACCGTTGCCCAGACGAGGTAGATCGATGTGTGGAAGACCTGAAGGATATTTGCGGACTATAGGTCGCTAAAACGGCGATGTGGAACTGAAAGTGTTTTCGATAATGCGACTTAGATATTGGTACAAACTAAACTTCAGCTTCAAACTTCATCTAGGGACTCTCGAAATACATAATTGCTATGATTCGTCTTGCACAGCCTGTTTTCCTGCAAAACGCATCTTAACGAAAAAAGAAATATTTTTAGATCTGCATTCCGTCGGTCACGTAACATTAAAAAGAATTTGCGTGACACTCATTAGCGGCAAAGTGTATTGAGAGCACAACAGAACGAATTCTTCGAATTCGGTGACACTTGCCTTCGTGACCGCGTCTTTTGCCGAACTGAGTCTTAGAATAACAAGCAGCCTATTAGCGGCCAGAATCAAGTTCAGCAACGGTATCGCCCAGGTGTGGCTGTAGCGGAGATAGGAGCACGCCTGAAACGCACTTGTACAATTTCAATTCTTCTCACCTACCATGACGGCATAGAAGTAAAAAGCTGTGGGTGCGTAGTCCATGACACAGGCATAGGCCGTCGTGACTAGGTGGAAGCAGTTCATAATGCCCATGTGCAGCATGATATGGTACACAATATTTGATTTGAAGATTGGGTGCCTAGCGAAAAGCTGAAAATATGCGTCGCTCTAAGATTGTGGAGGACCCTGACCCAGATCAGTACGACGTAGGCAGGCAAGAAGACGATGACAAAGGCTAACTTCACAGCGGCGACGACGTCCACAAAACCTCTGCTGACGACGTCGACCATGGTTGTTCGGGCAAGAATGAATGAATATCGCTTTGAGTTTGTATTTTTATAGAACTCTAGGAGAGCTCGTGACCAACTTAGAGAACACTCACACTGGCACGCACTTTTTCTGAATCGCATTCTGCACGGAGGTGAGGTATAGAGGTGAGGTTGATTCGTCCCCGAACCAAAAGAAATGCGTTCTGCAGTGATTGACGGTTTGTTTGAAAAGTGATCATCTGAACATATGTAGGACTGATAGCCCAGTCCTACAGTTAGTTGCACAGAGAATGCCGGCACATTGGCGTTGACTTCTTGGTCAACATCGGCATTGTGGATGGACTCCGGCGTCGTGCTCAGTGCCGAAGAAAGGAGGGAAGCAACGAATACGGTGATCAACGTTTCTTATGAGATATCGAAGGTGTAGTGTAGCAAAAGCCATTGATTTAAAGAAGTTTATCAAGAGTCAAGGGCAGTAGAAGGAGCATATTGCTATTGAACTCAGTGTTCAATTAAAATGGACGCTGGAATCTCTCCTGCGTCTCTGTGACTCGTGCGGAACTGCCTGAGGCGACACTGATCGTACATGTCCGGACTGATGAGCACTTCTTTCTGGCCCTCTTTGATGGCCTTGTCGACGCTCTTCCGTGCAGATCTAGAGAAGAACGTACGTTTGATATTCTCTAACTCACGGTTTCAGTGTCATGTAGTGAGCCTGATAGAACTTGT
The DNA here is from genome assembly GCA_030435675.1 of Steinernema hermaphroditum. Lineage (NCBI taxonomy): Eukaryota > Metazoa > Nematoda > Chromadorea > Rhabditida > Steinernematidae > Steinernema > Steinernema hermaphroditum. The sequence goes on from CM059622.1 coordinate 10,843,285, forward strand.
TCCCTTCGAGAGGCTCGTTTCTGATCAGATTGTGGTTGTAGAGGTTACTGTAGATCGTACCCTTCCTGATTTTGTCGAAGTTCCTGAAGCCGACGTAGCCGAATTCTGTTGAGAGGTCCCTAACGGTCGCGTCGTACGGGTCGAAGTCGATCTGTGTTCCTTCCGGACTACTGTAGATGAGAGGTGAATACCTTGTTTTCGTCGACCCATGACTGGCAAACGCGGTCCTTTCCAATGTTTCTGAGTTCGTATCGCACCAACTGGAATAGTACTGTCCTCCCCAACCGCCAGGGCGTTAGTGCAAACCTGTCGTTTGTTGTATTCCGGCCATTCGGAGCAATTCTCGGGGAATGGAAGGTGTTGGAAGTTCTCAGGTTCGTTCTTGATGAACCGGCCATTATAGGTGTAGTCGTATTCGACATCGGCGATCACAAATCTCTGACCATCTGGCGACATTTTGGCGTGCTTCGGGACACAAAGTGGGCCGTTGTAGTGATCCTTGAAGCGCTCCGTCTTGGGAACGTCGTAGAGGACAGGCTCGTGGGTGGACCCAAATTTGGCGCTGAACTTCGGGTAGTTGTGGCGGCCAGGACTAGAGGTCGCCTCAGAGAAGGTCAAGTGTGACTCGTTACCATTGAACACCCCTGACATCGACGCTCGTCCACATGACGTCATCGCGTTTCGAGCCGCCGTCGTAGCGCAACACGAGAAGGTGGGTCACGTTGGCGCGGAGCACCTTCACGGCGTTCCAATTGTCGCCGTTCTGGATCTTCAGAGTGCGCAGATCCTCGCCGACGAGTCGGTTCATCCGGCAGATACTTCGATATTGGCCAGGGCGGACGCAGACGAACCCATACTGCGAGAAGACGAAGTAGGACGTGTTCGCCATTTGGTATAGAGAACAAAGGCGCTCTGAAAGTCGAGATCATCGCACTTTCAACAGGGAACATGGCGTGTGGATTAGGACAGATATCCAAAGAATTCTTTTGTCAAAATTGGTCACGCAACTATAGCAGTTTCAGCAGATAACTAGTGTCATTATATGTTTCTGTTTTTTGGTTTGCCTGTTCTTTGGATCTAGAGGGCAGATCTTCCTTTCGACGATTTCTTCAATTATACCAAATGCTCTATCCGAAATAGTAGTCTATAGGAAAGATCTTGATCGTCCAAGAAGATGACTGACATTTTATAGTAAGGAGTTCGAGCCCCTATTCGAGTCCCCATGTTCACTCCATTTTGGCAGATTGTTGAGTAAACAAAATCGCAGAAATTGTTCAATAGATTGTTTGAATACAGCATCTACTATGAACTCAATCTAACTCGCCGAAGAATTTCTGCGATCTTGCTTACTCAATATACTCGATTTGTCTTACCTGATGAGACCATGCATAATAGCGATAAGAAGACTGTCGCTGAGATCTTCATCTCCACCTAGTTAACCTGGAGTAGTCTCAGGTGAACAGCCACTAAACAAGCGATCAAAAATGATGGAGCACGGGTGACCTCGGCTGGAGAGACCGGTAAACGACTCGCGACTGACCAGCGGGGTCACTCCAACGTCTCTTATCAGCTTGAGCAAACAGAGTGGCTCAAGCTGCTGCAAGGAAAGCAGATGTTGCCGAGATGATAAAGTGGATATGAGCCGTCGGCATTACACCGACTCCTTCGTGTCAAAGGGCATTTTTTCGGGAGTTTTGTTAAACTACAAATGTCTTCGCAGTCTTATTGGCGGCTTGAGTGCTGGAAGGCGCCGCACTTGAAACATCTGTTGAAGACAGAAGAAGCAGGATACATTTGAGTCAATTAGAATGTCACGAAAATTTGTTTACCGTTAGATAAGTTACTGGAAGGATACAAATGCAATTTCTTTGGTGTCAAGCTTTCCGGATATGTTCTGTAATTTTCCGAACTCTGGGTCTTTTATATCGTTCCTTCTGTAGCGACATTCTAATCACTTCCTTTGATAACTGTTGAACTACCAACGAAAGTGAAAATTCTTTTGAGGACTGTTTGGGAACGAATGCGTTTTTGTATTCACTTCTACGGGATACAAAGCTTAGTTATTGTGCACACCTCTGAAGGTGTCAATTTTGTGTTGCACGAGAGGGAATTTCGTCATGTCATTTGCCACATTGCACCCAACGTGACACCGGTCGGAAGACGAACGGAGAAGCAGACCGTTCTGGCACTTTGAAGCTTTCGAGATTTCTGTCTGTATGCAATTTTTGGCCACCCGGTAATCAACTCGCTCAAAATTGCAAACCTGCTGCGAAACTAAGAGCTAAAAGGAGGTAAATATTCAAGTTATGCACTTCTTCATCTACTTTTTGTGTCAGAAACACAAAACTACAATTACGTAGAACAAATTCATCTGCTGTGAACTAATCGTAATTGCTCCGGCGTAAGCCTAACTTAATCGATTTACTCGGAAATTGAATCAGCACCAATTAGAAATGAAGACCGTTTAGCAGACGGCCACATTTCACTTTTGGCTCTCCTGAGATGACTGTCGTCAACTCTCCCATTCTGAGAACTTCCGTAGCCATTCTCAACTTGGCTCTGGTTCCGATTGTGTTACCTACATATCTCATTGTCATTTGGGTAGGCGCACACCAAAAGGATCAATCTTAAACAGATCCTTCTAGATGTATTCCAAGAACAACAACTTCAAAGCAGTGTTCAGCTACAAAATAATGCTTTTCGGTGGAATATTCGACTGTTTCTACTGCTTCTCCATGGGTCAGGCCGGCCTAATGACCTACCTGAAGAAGACCCTCTTCGAAGGATTCCACATGGTAAAGCAGGAAACTGAAAGCATACGTAAATGTTCTGTCTAGTTCGGCGCTGGAATTCAGATCAGCTACTTGAGCCTGGCCCCAGTGTTATCGTTTCTACTCGCGGTGCACCGACTGCTCATCGTTTGGAGAATCAGATCTGTCAGGAAGATGGTTTTCAAGGTAAATTGGTGTGGGAGTAATATGCCTCCCATTTTTGTTCGGATTCTCTTAAAATTGCACAGTATACACAGCTACAAAAGTGCCAAAAAATCCACCCCATCCCCTAGCAGATGTGTTCGTCTGTCAAACAATCCCTACAGACTGTGATAGTCACTTTGTGGCCGGAATTAGTGTGAAGCGGTGGGGAACAATGGGATTCGCGCAGTCTGTTTACAAAAATGGCCGTCATTGTGTTAGTCTTGTAGACAGAAGTATTCAGAGAAATATGCGAGATCGGTCGGCTTCCGGTTTGCACCGATTTTTTTCATCTGCAAGTCCCGGAAATCTGCAATCCAAGGGGTTTTCTGGAAAATTTCCACTAATTACATTATCTGAAATCAGAGTCGTTCCAATTTTAGTTTCCTTATTGGCCGCTAAAATTGTATAATTTCTCGATGTCCTTTGCATGGCATCTTCATTTCCAGCTGCTGATTGTCGCTACTTGTGTTGGAGCCGTTCTAATACCCGTTGGCACCTCCGCCACTCGCATGCAGTTCGGTTACGACGTTGCGATCTCCGACACTTATTACTACGATGGAAAGACTCTCTACGCCAAAATCATAATCAATTTCGGCTTCGCATTCTTAGTTCTCACTCTACTTTGCTACTTTCTGATCGCCGTCAGTTTTGCCTATCAGGTACAGCGATCTGAAGACCTAAATGAACTGCTCGATTACCAGAAAATCAACCATGGCCACACGAGAAACCTCTCAAAGCACGAGGTGTTCCTCATTCTCCAAGCATTTCTTCTCTTTTTCCCCTTCGCCACTACACGCACCATCGTCTTCTGCTGCAACATGGCCATCTTCAGCGAGCCAGCCCTCCACGCAGGATTCATGCTCACAAGCAGTTTGATCCCAGCCGTTAACCTCGTTGTCCACTTTGTCTCCAACTCGTAAGACTAATGCGATCGGTCCAAACGAATTTATTCTAATTTCAGGCTAATTCGCAAGGGTTTTGCTGAAATCACTCACAGAAAATTCAAAGCTGCGTCGAAGTTGTTCAGCGTCACGTGAGAAGAATAGCGTTAAAAGGATTTTACGTGTTATGGAAACCAGTTAAATTGGGCCTTCTTGAAATTAAACATGCAGTTCCACACCTTCTTGTTCTATTTAATCAATAAATATCAGTCAGTTAACGAAGTGTTCCAGTATAATAGACGAAGACCGTCGTGTGTCACAGAACTAATTGAGCTAACTAAACAAAGACTGTTGTGCAAAAAGGTTTTCCAGTGTGAAATGTGATCATATCACGACCGCTAAGATCTGAAAAGTGGCAGGCGTCAGTAAAACTCAAACTTTGAAACATTGCAACTCCCGCCACAAATTCGAGTTCACTAGTATAATTCTCACATTCGTCTCTCCGTCTGATGCAAACTGCCCTCAATGTGCGTAAGGGTCGCGCAAGAGCTGTTTTTCATGTGTTTGTCGATGTCACCGCGCTGATTTTGCGTTTCTCTCGCGTGGTTAAGTGTCACCTCAAACAACTCATAATACATGGACCTTATGTCGTGCGCGAATTTTTCCAATCGAACTGTGTTTGAGTGCCTGAGTCAATCACGGATTTAAGATTTCACGAAAATGGGAAAGCTCGACGACGTCCCCGATAAAATCGACTTCCCTCAGGAGGAGGACAAGGTCTTGCAGTTCTGGAAGGAAAAGGACGTCTTCCGAACGTCCCTCGAGTGGGTTTTGTTCGCGCGCCTAATCATATAACTGAAATCGTTCAGATTGGCCAAAGGGCGAGACCATTACACGTTCTATGACGGTCCGCCGTTTGCCACAGGCCTTCCGCACTACGGACACATTCTTGCTGGAACAATTAAGGATGTGGTCACACGCTGGGCCGCCCAAAATGGCTACTATGTCGAGCGCCGTTTCGGCTGGGACACTCATGGACTTCCAGTTGAGTACGAAATCGACCAGAAACTCGGCATCAAAGGGCCGGCCGATGTGCTGAAGATGGGCATCGAGAACTATAATAAAGAGTGCCGAACCATCGTCATGCGGTATTCCACTGAATGGCAAACGACTGTGGAACGAATGGGTCGATGGATTGACTTCGAAAATGATTACAAGACGCTGTATCCTTGGTTCATGGAGTCGGTTTGGTGGGTATTCTCCGAGCTGTTCAAGAAGAATCTCGTCTATCGTGGAGTGAAGGTTATGCCTTTCTCCACTGGATGTTCAACACCTCTATCCAATTTCGAAGCCAACCAGAACTACAAGGATGTTGTCGATCCTTCAGGTAATATACATCGAACATAACCACTGCTAATAACTTGCATTCTTTAGTATTCATCGCATTCCCTATGGTTGATAATCCGAGTCGCTGCTTTGTAGCTTGGACTACCACCCCATGGACTCTCCCAAGCAATCTTGCCCTGTGTGTTCACCCCGAGCTGAAATACGCTATTGTCAAGGGTTAGTTCATCAGCGTAGTCAGTTCAAGTGATAACAAGTACTCTGCAGACAACAGGAAGGACAGTTCCGGCAAAGAGCTTATCATGCTGGAGTGTCGTTTGAACGCTTTGTTCAAGTCGGAGAAAGATTATGAAGTCCTCGAACTTGTCGAGGGAAGCACCTTCAAAGATGTCGCATACATCCCTCCCTTCAACTTTTTCGCGAGCAAGAGGGAGGAGCTGAGCGCTTTCCGTGTATTGAATGACACCTTCGTGAAAACCGATTCTGGTACCGGTGTTGTCCATCAAGCTCCATACTTCGGAGAGGTATGCCGAGAAACGTCGTCACGCTATGCAGTTGTGTTTTGCAGATCGATTATGACATATGCTTGAAGAGCGGAATCATCAGGAAAGACACGAAAATCATTTGCCCCATCGACGAAAAGGGACGTTTTACCGATGAAGTTGCCGACTTTGCTGGTCAATATGTGAAGGATGCTGACAAGAACATCATAAAAAAGCTCAAGGAGGCTGGTCTCGTGATGAAAGCCGAACAATGCAAGCACTCGTATCCATTCTGCTGGCGATCCGACACTCCCCTCATCTACAGAGCTGTGCCTTCTTGGTTCATTCGCGTTGAAGAGCTCGTTGAAAGACTGTTGGCAAACAACGACAAAACATATTGGTACTGAATGCACGTTCTTTATCCACTCATAACCATATGTTTCTACAGGGTGCCCGAAAATGTCCGTGAAGGCCGCTTCCGTAATTGGCTGAAAGATGCCCGTGATTGGGCTGTGAGTCGCAATCGGTTCTGGGGTACTCCCATTAACCTCTGGGCAAGTGAAGATTGCGAGGAAGTTATTTGCGTTGGATCGCTCGAGGAACTTGAGAAGTTCACTGGTGTAAAGGTTGACGATCTCCACCGGGAAAGGTGTGTCAGCTTTCCTCTTGCAGTTAATCTGGCTCATATCGTTCTAGCATTGACCATCTGGAAATTCCGTCGCCCACAGACAAGGGAATGCTGAAGCGAGTCCCTGAAGTATTCGATTGTTGGTTTGAGTCTGGCTCTATGCCATACGCACAGAACCACTATCCCTTTGAGAATAAGCAGCATTTCGAAGAGAACTTCCCGGCTGACTTCATTGCCGAAGGAGTCGACCAGACTCGTGGATGGTTCTACACGCTTCTGGTGCTATCTACCGCCTTGTTCGATCGCCCTCCGTTCAAAAACCTCATTTGTAACGGACTGGTCATGGCAGCCGATGGTGAGAAGATGTCCAAGCGAAAGAAAAACTACCCGGATCCGATGGAAGTCGTTCACAAGTACGGAGCTGATGCACTGAGACTATACTTGATCAACTCGCCAGTTGTTCGAGCCGAAAATTTGAACTTCCGCGAAGAAGGTGTCCGTGATGTCTTGAAGGACGTCATGCTGCCCTGGTACAACGCCTATCGGTACTTTGTGCAAAACGTCCATATTTACGAGCATGTAAGTGCTAGAAATTTCAAGAATGATCAACCATGCTTATATTTAGCAAACTGGAAAGTCTTTTGCTCTTAATAACGGAAGTGACAACGATATGGATCATTGGATTCTGTCGTTCACTAACACCCTTGTCGAATTCGTACGTGAAGAAATGGACAAGTACCACCTGTACAGCGTTGTGTCACCACTGACCAAGTTCTTCGACACTCTTACGAACTCGTACATTCGGCTGAACCGACAGCGGTTCAAGAGCGACACTGATGATCGTCTTCATGCTTTAACAACTCTCGGAAAGGTCTTGGTCATCGTTGTCCGTCTCATGGCTCCTTTCACGCCCTTCTTCTGTGAATATCTGTGGAAAAACTTGCGCCATGTGGTTAGTTTCTCCGCTGTGGTGGACCTTTGATTGGAGTTTTTGTTAGGTCGATGCTGAGGAAGAATCTGTGCATTATATGGCACTCCCTACGGCTGATACGAAGTCCATCGACAAATCCATCGAACGACGCGTGAAGGCCATGAGCTCAGTCATTGATCTGATCCGCGTCTGGCGCGATCGTAAGGGACTGGGCGTCAAGTACCCCGTCAAGGAAGTCGTTGTTATCAATCGCGACCAGCAATTCTTGGACGATGTTGTGTCACTGGAGCAGTACATCCTTTCTGAATGCAATGTGAAGAAGCTCACAGTGAGCCAAGATAAGGAAAAGTATGGTGTGGAACTGAAGGCCGAGCCCAACTTCCGCGTTCTTGGTGCACGCTTGAAGGGCGATCAAAAAAAAGTTGGCATTTACTTGAAGGTTAGTGTCCAAAGGGTTTTACATAATGTAAATTTGCTTCTTAGAATGAAGTCACCCAAGAAGAGCTGAGAAAGTTGCTTGAGGAAGGTTTGGTGCTTATCCACGGTCATGAGATTACTAAGGAAGAAGTAGCTGTGACCTATAAGTGCGACCCCTCGAAAATTGATCTGGGTGGAAACTTTGACGTCAATTCGGACGACAAGACGGTTATCGTCGTTGATACTGAAGAAGACGAGAGTCTAGCTCAAGAAGGCTTAACTCGCGAAATCACCAATCGTATCCAAAGGTTGCGCAAATCCGCGAAGCTGGTTGCTACCCAAGCCGCCACTGTCTACTGCGAGGCTGACGAAGGCACGGCTCTATCCACAGTGCTTAACAAATTCCAAGAAACTATTGCTAACGCAACAGGAACTCCCGTTGTACTGGGCCGTGTCCCCGCCGAATTGTCCGCCTTGATTGAGAGCGACTGCGAAGTGAAGAAGGAGGTGTTGAAGGTGAGTTTCCTCACGCGATTTTTTAATAATGCTTTATTTTCAGCTCGCGTTGGTGATGCCGAATTGAATACGCTATTGATTTACCCAATTGTTAACTTATTTCCTTTGTTTGTGGTAGTTGTAATAAAACAACGAATAAGAAGATCGGCTGTTGCGTATGAGTGTTGTGGTTTGGTATGATTGAGGACGATGGATTACTAGGTGGCCACGGCAAAAAAAAATTCAGAAGAGCCACGGAAGTTCTGAGAACGGGAGAGTTGACCACGGTCATCTTAGGAGCTGAACAAGTGAAATGTGGCCGGAAAATTCTCGTCGAATTGAATGTTTATCCCGACTGGGAAAATGGAAACAGGGCTCCACATAGCGATGCCATTTCACTGTCTATGCAGCTCCAAAATATATATATTCGCAGCTGATCCTTCGATTTTCTCTTCCAACCACAATGAATAGCCTCCTCGCGAGTCAGTTTTTCTGCGATGTATTCGATATTCTTTCGGAATCATCGTCTCATATCTTATCCGTCGCCCTGAAGACCTATTCCCCGAGGACAAAAGCGATCGACTTGTGCTACCCTCCACAGCAAGGCGACATCGGATCAGAGATAAAGAAGGTGCAGCAGGCGCCGTTCTGCACCCTTCGCTCGTTTACCATCATGGACAATGACGAGGACTGGTTCAGCGATAACGCTCGCAATCTGTCGACCTTGTTCAGCAAAGTTTTGAGGCTCTTCTGTAAGAATAGGACACGACTGAACCTACATCTTCACACATCGAACTGTCTCGTGTGCGTGGATACCGTATTGCCTCGTCTTTACACCTACTTTTTCTCTCTTTCTATCACATATGCCGGACAGCCCTCCCAAGAGTTCCTTAACAAAGCCGTTGTCCACGGGCATCTTCAGGAGTTGTATCTCGTGAACGAATACTGTACCGAGAAGTGGCCGACAACCACGACCAAAACCTTAGAAACCCTAGTAAAGCAGCTTCAATGGACAAAGATCGTTTTAGACTACAACACCGAGTTCAGCACTTTCGAATGCTTCAGCGACCTCTTTGAGCAGTGGCATCTGGGACCACAGAATATGGCAATGACAGCCAGCGGACGACGGGAGTTCACCTTCTACGCGAAGTTTCCCGTGAAGGAGTTCGCAAAACACGTTGATATTGCTCCGGATAATGCCTGGGAAAACAGTATTGTGTACTTGAGAAAGGAACACCCAGATGGACCTTTTTATGTAACGCTAAAGGTTAAGAAGGAGTTTAACTGTCACACTTACTGTCATCTTGTTTTTGCAAAAAATGATAACAGCATGAAAAAGGCTGACAACTTAACCTATAAGTTTTCCTGAATTCGCGCCTACGGTAGATATCGACAACCTACTGAAATAAAGTTAAATATGAAACAATATCGCTAAGTGGACCTTTTAATCGGTTCTGAAAGATACCGTGTCTGAGCTTCATCGTCTATTGTCTCTGCCCCTGTCTTCCTGTGTTTATCGTCTATTTTCTCTGCAATAAACTCTCTAGGAATGTGGTTTTCACCACTGAATGGGTCTTGAAACGATGTACCTTTCAGCGTATCTCTGGACATTTCGCTTTTCTCCGATTTCAGCGACGTCATGTCTCTTCCGTCTTTTTTGCTTCTTGTCCTCATCTCGTGGATTGTCTTCCATTTTAAAGATTGTCTGTCACCCTCGCATCATTCACCATTTTCAGCCGTTCAAAATGGCTTCGAGTTTCAGCACGTCACTGCCATTTTTAGAGTGCTCAGTTGAATCGAGCGCTTTGTCATCTACTCTGAGCGGAGGAGAGCCCCTGGGATCCGAGTTTCTTCAGACGCTCGAAACTATGCGTGTTATTCAGGCGCTTGGTCAGGGATCTGCCACAGACGAGGTGAAGGAGTGGGCCCGCCAGAGGGTGGAGAGCTACACGAGGGGCTTACCAGAGGTATTTAATGTCGTTATTTCCATGTAGTTGTTGTTGTCTTTGATTCTAGAGCGAGCTGGCGGTGATCCGCAAAAACGCCGAGAAAATCAAGAACACAATGAGGATGGAACAGGAAAGGGGTCGCCCTCCTCCTGAGCCAATTGAGATTCCTCACTTCGATGAGAAGTGAGCCAACATACCATGTTCCTTCATTGATTCAGGTTTTAGGAGCGCTAAAAAGTGGATATACGACCGCAAGCGGGAGTGCATGGCCGTCTACGAATATGCGAGCGCAGAGAAGTCCTCCAACGTGTTCAGCAAAGTGGTTACCGAAAAGAAAGCGCCCGGCTACAATGAGTTTATCCGGCAGCCACAGGATCTGACCTCCATCAAGAAGCTGATCGCTGGGAAGCAAGTTCTGGACCGAAACGAGATAAAAAAACGCATAATGCTCATGTACGCGAACTGTGTTATGTACAACGAAGAGGGTGACGAATACTGGCTGATTGCTGAAAGGTCCGCGAAATATTTTGTCAAACAGGGTGCAGTGAGTTCTACCAGTCGTCGATAGGTTTTGTTGTCTATGTTGTACCTTTCTGGCTCATAAAATGCGTTATTTTCATCAGCGTCAGAATGGGTGTAATCCTGGGCATGTGTATACCTGAAGCAAGGCGAAGTTCCCTTAGACACTGTCGTTAGACTACAATGTGTCTATGCTAAGTCTCTGTCTGCCAGACAGAGTTGCTATCTGCCTCTGCAGCACTTTACGTGTGGAGCTCGATATCACTCTGTGTCTTGAAATGATGCTGAGCAGTCGGTTTGTCTTCTCATTCATTTGTTTCTCTGCCCTCCACATTACTTCTGCTAAGGTGCAACTGTCTTGTGGCAACACCATTAATGGATCTTTGCGCAGTAGAAATCCCGAAATCGCT